>JAVMKO010000001.1:259397837-260661171 GCA_032164245.1 Sternotherus odoratus | reverse complement strand
TGATCCTCCAACAAGGTGTTCTTTCTCCTGCCTATCTCGCCTGCAGGGCCTCATCAGGAAGGTATGCTCAGAGTTGGCCTATCAGATCAGGCTCTGCACAAAGCACAGCCTTGTTCATGTTCACTGGAGCAGGGGACTGGAATGTGGGCTTCCTTGGGGAGTGCCCTAACCACTGGAGTAGAGAGTCACTTTCACTCTCCAGCCCAATGAATACTGAAGTATTTCATTCACAGTGGAACAGCTTCAACAGGACAGGTTGAGAAAGCCCCACCTCAAAATACGCACTAACCCGGAGGTTTGGGCATTCACTGGGAGTCTCTGATCAAGACTCTGATCCAAATCAGGCAGAGGAGACCAGACCTCCCATTTAGCAGTTGAGTGTTCTAACTACTGGACTATTGGGAGCGGGGTACGGCTTCCTTGTCCTAATTTTTTAGGGCAGAACTGATTTAGGTGCCTAGCTCCAGGAAAGAGTTCAAGGCTGTGAATCCAGGGAAGCATTTCACTCTCGCCCAGAGTTAGGCAGCTAATTTCTTTTGAGGGGTGGGCATAGTCACCTATTGGATAGCTTTGGCAGCTTCCTGCTCAGCTTCCTGGCTTTAGTTAATCCCATTCTTAGGTGCCTGACTCTCCCCAGGCATTGTATAGGGTGAGTAGGTACCTAAGTCAGAGAAGTGGGTTCTATTAAGTGGCAGGGCACCTAAACATAAGGAGTTGTGATGCTAAGTTCCCCTTTTAAATCTAGCCCTAAATGTTCATCTTCTGCTATTTAAAGATGTAACTGTCCTATGTTCTTCACAACAAATTTCTACAAACGGAGCTCCATGGATTCCGGATGGCTTGTATGTGATCTGAATTTGTAAAGCAATTTTCCTTTTCCTTCCTCAAGAAGAATTGGGACTGAAATACTTTGAAAGGTTTCTTGTTAATTACATGATCATTACATGGCTTGCATCCGACGAAGTGGGTATTAGCCCATGAAAACTTATGCTTCAATACTTTAGTTAGTCTTTAAAAGGTGCCACAGGACTCTTTGTTACCTCTGCTATTCCAGACTAACACGGCTACCGCTCTGATGCATGATCATTAGGCGATACAACATTCTTTAATTATTTCAAAAAGTCTCAGAACTACAGGTACAACCTGATCATGCTTTAAGTGAAAGGGAGTTCTGACCTCAGCTTCAATGGAAGGAGGATTGGGCCACTGCTGTTTTAGTCAACTCAAACTGAATTCAGTCAACTCAAACTGAGTGTACATGAAAGTAATGAAAGACTTTTTCACTAATCAGTATCACTCCATAACAGAATTTACTACTGAATTTACTCAATAGCATTTGGAAGCTCATGATGACAAGTTGCATTGGATTTTGGAAACTTCCCCCAAAAGGTTTAAACATTTAAAAGTTACTTTATGGTGAGACATTTCCTTTTCTTCCTGAAATAGTAATGTTTAAATTCTGAGACCTTTGGGGTAGGGATTCTGTAGTTTGTCTCTGCTATAGCATTGTTGGCACTTATATAAACAACAACAGCGTTACAAGAATGTGTTGAAAAAGAACAGGTCTCCCCGAGGAATGTTGCTTATAGCATTTTTCCTAAAAGGCAGAGCTAGAATGCAAACCTTTGCTTTTTGTTCATCTTGGATTATTAATGCTGTACCAGACCAAGTACTGCAGGCCTGGGTGGTACTAGAGATTGGCTTGCTAAGGCAAGGGAGATCTGGGAAATTAAGAACTCCCTTGCCTTAAAGGGCCAAGCCCCAGAAACACTTGGGCTGGTGGCACCTGCTCTTAAAGGGACCAGTTTGCTCTGGTAAAAATGCTTCTTGATAATTAAACTGCTGAAAACGGTCTCTTACTCCATTTTTCATTTCACTATTAAGTTATCTACAATAGAAAGAGAAAAACCCAGTAAAGGGTTCCATCCTGCAAGGTGTGAAGGACCTTCCAAGACTCACTGAGTGCTCTCAAATCCCACTGACTTCAATGGCATCTGAGGGTACTTAGCACCTTGCAGGATCGGGCACGTCTTTAGAACAGAAGGGCTTTGTACTTTGCAGACCTGGAACTTTCAGTGTGGCAGCAAAGCTTACTGTCACTGTGCATCCTGGCCAACTTACAATGTGCATCCTTGGCACCTTCCCGAACCACGTGTTGTATTCGATGTCTGTATCTGCAAAGGAGCTAATCAATTTGTTTTTCTAAAATCTATATATATAAAAGTCAAGTGGTGTATGTATGTATGTATGAGTGCGAACTCCTCCTGCACCATTTGAGCCAGAGACTTGAAATTTGGTACAGTGAGGGGTCTAGGGGTCTAGATGGTCGTAAGGGTCGAAAAATTTTCAGATCTCACCTCTGACGCCCCCCAGGGGTGAAAGTCTTTCAGGGCCAATCACATCGGCTGGGCGGTTAGGTGGTGATGACGTCATAATACCCCCTCCAACAGACACCACACTCGCTCAGCTCACTGCCCCTCCCCCCTCCCAACGGAACCCCGGAATCCATCAGCCCTGTGCCCCCCCACCACCTGCGAAGGTCCCCGGAATCCCTCGGCTCTGGGCCCCCTCCTCGCCCGCGACGGATCCGAGTTGGGTTTGGTGGGACGGTAAGTGAGGTGGGGGTGTCAGGTTTGGTCGGGGGGGTCAGGTGGGGGTGTCGGGTTTGGTCGGGGGGGTCAGGTGGGGGTGTCGGGTTTGGTCGGGGGGGTCAGGTGGGGGTGTCGGGTTTGGTCGGGGGGTAAGTGAGCCGGGGGGTATTGGGGTTGGTCAGGGGGTGTCAGCTGTCTGTCCCCTCCCCACCTCCGACTGAGTATATACTAGCATAAGTGCCCAGCGCTGCTCGGGTCAGCTATATATAGCCAAGATTTTCAACCCTGAGTGTTGGCAGATAGTGCCTGGATTTTTTTTAGAGGTGATAAGCACTCAAAAAAACTCTCAGGGCCTTCAATGGGAATTGTGGGTGCTCAGGATCTCTGTATATCGGCTCTTTTATTTAGATACTTGATGGGGTTTTAGATTTAGAACGTTCAGTTCCCACATTTGAACATTTTAACCAATATTTTATCAAGTGGCAGCAGTACCATCAGAATTAGGCATTCCTCATGCAATTAACAAAAAAATCATGATTTAATCACAATTAATCAGTTTTAATCACAGTTAATAAAATACCAATTGAAATTTATTAAATGTTGATGTTTTCTACATTTTTGTATACATTGTATTGTGTTGTAACTGAAATCAGTGTCTATAATTTTTTTACAGATATTTGCACTGTAAAAATGATAGAAGAAATAGTATTTTTCAATTCACCTCATACAAGTACTATAGTGCAGTCTCTTTGTTGTGAAAGTGCAACTTACAAATGTAGGTTTTTTTTACATAACAGCATTCAAAAACAAAATAATGTAAAACTTCAGAGCCTACAAGTCCACTCAGTCCTACATCTTGTTCAGCCAATCACTCAGACAAACAAGTTTGTTTACATTTACAGAAGATAATGCTGTCCTCCTCTTATTTGCAAGACCACCAGAAAGTGAGAACAGGCAGCTGAATAGCACTTTTGTAGCTGGCATTGCACGGTATTTACATGCCAGCTATGCTAAACATGTTAATGCCCCTTTATGCTTCAACCACCATTCCACAGGACATGCTTTTATGCTGACGACATTCATTAAAAAAAATGCATTAATTAAATTTGTGACTGAACTCCTTGGGGAAGAATTGTATGTTCCCTTCTTTGTTTTACCCACACTCTGCCATATATTTCATGTTATAGCAGTCTCAGATGATGACCCAGCACATGTTGGTCATTTTAAGAACACTTTCGCTGCAGATTTGACAAAATGCAAAGAAGGTACCACTGTGAGATTTCTAAAGATAGCTACAGCACTCGGCCCAAGGTTTCAGAATCTGAAGTGCCTTCCAAAATCTGAGAGGGACGAGACGTGAAGCATGCTTTCAGAAGTCTCTGAAGAGCAACACACTGATGCAGAAACTACAGAACCCAAACCACCAAAAAAGGAAAATCAACCTTCTTTCTGGCGGCATCTGACTCAGATAATGAAAATGAACATATGTCGGTCTGCAATGCTTTGGATTGTTATTGAGCAGAACCCATCATCAGCATGATGCATGTTACCGGAATGGTGGTTGAAGCATGAAGGGACATATGAATCTTTAGCACATCTGGCACCTAAATATCTTGCGACACTGACTATAACAATGCCAGAAGAATGCCTGTTCTCACTTTCAGGTAACATTGTAAACAAGATGCTGGCAGCATCTCCTGCAAATGTAAAAAAACTTGTTTATCACAGTGACTGACTGGCTGAACAAGAAGTAGAGAACTGAGTGGACTTGCAGACTCTGATGTTTTACATTTCATTCAAAAGGGTTTTTTTACATAATTCTACATTTGTAAGTTCAACTTTCATGATAAAGAGATTGCAATGCAGTACTTGTATTAACTGAATTGAAAAATACTATTTCTTTGGGGCTTTTTTTTTTTGCAGTGCAAATACTTATAAAGTGAGCACTGTACACTTTGTATTGTGTTGCAATTGAAATATATTTGAAAATGTAGAAAACATCCAAAAATATTTAAATAAATGGTATTCTACTATTGATTAACAGTGTGATTAATTTTTAAAAAATCACGACAGCCCTATTTTGGAGTCTCAAGTTTCATGCCTAAATTTAGCATCTCTTTTAGGTCCTATGATTTTCACTTTGAAGTTTGCTGATGTGAATTTTTAGTGTAACCTCTTCCTTATTGGCTTCTGTCTCCCATCTCTTACCACCCCTGTACATCCAAAATCCAGCTGCCAAGATTAGCTCTTCTTTTTCCTTGTCTCTGGCCTTGTCTCTCCCTTCTTGAATAGGCTGACCATATTTCCTTTAGACAAAAATGGGACATTGGGATGGCAAAAACGGGACGGGGGGGGGGGCATGGCCCCACCTGGGCCCCCCAGCGCTGGGCGGGGGGAGGAAGAGGGGGGTCGGGGGGATGGATGGAGGAATAAGCAGAACAGGGATGGGGGATGAAGAGGATGGAGGGAGAGAGAGAAGGGGGGATGAGGGATGAAGAGGATGGAGGGGACGGAGGGAGAGAAGGCACGAAGGTGAGAAGGGAGAGGATGGATGGTTGAGAGAAGAGATGGGGGTAGGGAGCAGGGGGGATGGAGGAGGCAAGGGACAGCGAGAAGGAGGGATGGAGAGAAGGGAGATGGAAGAGGAGGCAGTGGACGGAGGGAGAGAGAGAAGGGAGGAAGGGAGGGATGGAGAAGGGGGATGGAGAGAAGGAAGAGAGGGATGGAGGGATAGAGAAAAGGGAGGAAGGAAGGGATGGAGGGATGGAGAAGGGGATAGAGAGAAGGGGTGGAGGGATGGAGAAGGGGATAGAGAGAAGGGATGGAGGGAGCGAGAGGAGGCATCCTGCAACTGTGTGAACCCAGAGTAGCTTCACTGGAGTTCTGCCAGGCTGCCACGAGGCAGGATGACTGGGCTCAGCACCTGGCTCTCTGGAACCACTTCAGGATGTATGGATCCATCAAAATGGAAACACTTCCTGAAAGTGGGTCAATGTCACTTCAGAGGAAGATGCGGGGCGGGGCGGGGGGGGGGGGAGGAGGAGATTTCTGACAAAGTCAAACCACTTCTGTTTGGTTTTTAAGTGACTTTTCATTTAGAACGTTGTATTTTGTAGAATCGTGGCTAGCACTAGAATACAATCAAAAGAATACAAAGAATGGACGGAGGGAGAGAGCAGGGAGGAAGGGAGGGATGGAGAAGGGGTAGTGGAGAGAAGGGAGGGATGGAGGGAAGGCGAAATAGAGAGGAGGAGGCGGCAGCGGGCGGCGGGCTGGAGGAGGCGGCAGATCGGAGCTGTCCGGAGGACGTTTTATGACTCCATGTTTTATGAGCCCTGTTTTATGAGTCCACGTTTTATGAGTCCTGCCCCAAAAACGGGGCAAAATTGATATTTTGGACAAAAAGACGGGACGGTTAAAAAACATTAAAAAAACGGGACTGTCCCGTTCAAAACGGGACGTATGGTCAGCCTATTCTTGAAGCTCTGCCCTCCTTGCTTCCTAAAACCCATCTAGCTCCCTACATCAAACCAATGTTTCTCTTTTTTTCTGCCCATTCCAGGCTTTTGTCATATATCTGCAATGGATTCCCAAGAAAAGCACCAAACTGCCAAGTTCTCCTTGAAAAGACTCCTAAAATCTCATCTATTCCATGAAGCGTTTCAGCTATAGTGGCCACTCAACGTTCTGCATTTGTTAAAGACTGCACTCATTGTGTCTCTAGAAGCCAACAGACTGATGAAAAGGTGGGTTTTCACCTGGTATGGGCAACATCCCCAGGAGACAGCTCATGTAAATCAACATTAATCTGATTTTAATAAGGCTACTTTGATTTTCACCAGCTCAAGATCTCGCCCAAAGTCACCTTACACTGTGCTTGGCTCCAGACAATCTACAAACCAAGAACTAGTCATGTGACTCCCAGACCAAGGCATAAAGCCCCACAGGAGGAACAGCAGTTCAGTCTGCTCAGTTTCACGCCAGGGCTTGGAACTTTCTCCTGCCTTACTGTGGCAATAGTCTCCCTGGGTCTTAACCTGCTCCAGCTCTGCTCCCAGCCCTGCTCCAGCCTCACTCCAACTCTTCCCTGGACACCTTATTCCCACTCTGACCACTAGGCCTGACCATCTCCATCCCAGTTTCTGCCACAAACTGTGCATGTGGATATAAATTGGCCACTCCATTTAACTGCTCATATGCAGAAATTCACATTAACTTCTACATTATATTCTTGGGATTGAGAGCAAGTAATGCTAGAGTAATACAGAGTAGCTAACAATAATCTGTCTGTTTTTAGTTAAGGGAATGCAATACCTTGGGTGTAAGCTATCAGGAACTAGACAGGAATTAACTCCAGTTGCTGGAGGCCTGGAGAGAAATCCTGGGACTCAGAGACTAGGAGTTCAACAGAGTTGGCAATCCCGGTATGTAAAGAGGGACAGAAAAATACAGCCAACTGCACCATTCTCCCCCCATGTTTTGGACAGTAAAAGCAACACCGCCACCTCCAAAGAGACTACCTGCCTTTTGGGGAGAGTGCAACATTCTGTTGTAAGGAGAACCTCACTGAAAATGGAAGAGAGAGACACACAAAGATGAAGACATCAACAGGGCCTGGGGTAATCTCAAGGATCCCTGCTTATGTCACCCCTGCTTTCAAACTCCTAAGCCACTTCCTAATACCGTGATTTAGAAATGGACATAAATGAAATAACAAGTAGCATGTTTCTGTAAATTCAAAATATATTGTGGAGCCAAAAATTCAGTCATCTATTGGGACAATGGTGCTCAGTGTGATGATAAGAGTCATATACAGTTCTTCCTCACAACAAAATGTCCCATTGAAACTGAGAACAGCCAGCCCCAAAGGTATGTAATTTCTAGCTCTTTAAATTAGGACTAATAGACATTATGATTTATTCCTTTATTTCATTTAATTATAGAAGAAGATTCAAGTAAGTTACAGGACTGAATCCTTCTTTCACAAAGGGCTTAAACAGTGGATGGCAAAATGCTATTTTTCAAACCATCAGTCTCCACACTGGGCATACGATAATGATTTTGACATACTGAACTGTACATATGTAAAACTAAGCTTCCCCCCCCCCCTGTTTAGTATGCTGGAGAACTAGGAAGTAGTAAGTGTAGTTCATGTGTGTGTGTTTGTAAATGTCCATGTAGCCTGAAATGTCATTCCATGATTTTCTTCTCCAAGTAGGGAGACCAGCCCAATCCTGGTAAAATATCTGAAATGAAAAGCCACAACATGCTTTGGGACTGAGTCATGCACATACTTTCCAACTAAGCAATAATGCTCCTAAATTCTCTGAATCATGCTGCCTCTTCTTCAGTAGTTTCAGGACATTCTAGCTCAATGTGGTAGTAAAAAAAGTAACAATAAGAATATTGTAGCATATATATTGACAGCACTGGCTGTGATGATTCACTTTGTGCTCTAGGCAAGTACAACTGGCCTGGGATCATAGGGAGAGAGGGAAGGGAGCAAAATGCAACAGTTCCTTTGAACAGAAATGTACCAGTCTACCAATTTTTATAAAACAAAACAATGAGGTTTCATTAAACAGGAAAGGGCCTGGAACTACCCATATTCACCTATATGTAGATTTGTAAATTAGAAATTTAGCAATTGCTACACATTGTATCAAACCTATGGTCCATCTAGCCCAGTATCCTGTCTCTGACAGTGATCAGCACCAGATGCTTCAGAAAAAGGTCCAAACACGCACTGCAATGGATATTTATAGAACAACCTGCCCATAGAAGTTTCTTTCTACTCCTTTTAGTTACTAGCTGGCCTATGCTCTATGCCATAAAGATTTAGATACCTTCTAAAAATTGTTTTATACTATCTGATGTAACTGTGGATGCCTTCTTCATTAACTACATAAATGTCTACGTGAATCTAAAAATCTAAGAACTAATATTACACAACAGAAGATAAAAACTTACTGCAGCGAAGATGCTATCAACAACTTTCAGATACTAGATGTAGAGCCAAATGTAACCCCTTCTGCTACCCAAAAGAGCGAAGGATCTGTTTCCCCACAATGGAAATGATATCTCACCGCAACATAAAACTACAAGGTTTTTTAATTATAATTTGTGGTGCACAGGGTACAAATATGGCACTTCATTTCCAAGGATTTATATATAAATAAGGATGAAATTATCCTGAGTTTATTAGACTTTAACATTAAAGTGTCTCTTGGTAACAAAAATGACAGTTTCTCTTAATTAGTGAAGGCATCCTTGTGTGCAATTTCTAATTATACTTCTATTCATATATTTTATATATATATGATATATATATAAAATTGTATATGCCCACAATGACTTATAATTTGCTTTAAATTTTAATCTTAAAATAAAAAACCCAGAATGATTCACTTATTCAGCATAGAGAGAGAGAGAGAGAGAGAGAGCGCACATACGTTGCTTTTAATAATGGTGTGAATTTCAAATTCAAAATCTTCATAATGACTCATCGAGATATAGAAGTGATAACTGCTAGTATACAGATCATAAAGTTTTTCAAATAAAAATGTCTTACGTTAGTCAGACCTTGAGTAAAATCCTGGGCTCTGCTAAAGTCATTTGCAAAACACACATTGTGTTCAATAAGGCCAAGATTTCATCCCGTTTTAATCTGAATCTAACAGCAAAACTAAAGACTGACACTTGATGTATGTGCATAGATTTCAATGTCAAAAGGGATCATTGGGATCATCTAATCTGATCACAACATAGGCCATAGAATTTTAATTTCCACATCAAGCCTATAATATTTGGGTGAGATAGGTCTGATCTTGCAGACAGTCTGCTATTATTTTCTATCTTGGGTATTTCTTGGCAATTCGACTATTCTAACTAGTCATATTACTATATGCAGTGCAGGTAGTGACCCCAGTTAAGAATTCTCAACACTTCATACTGTATGGACTTATTTTTAATTGCTTATAATTTTGGGTGGAATTCCATGTCAGATGTCTGCTACAGACTAAGTCTTTTTGAGAAAGTTTCAGCTAAAGTAATTCAGCCATTTCTGACAACACCTTTAGATAACAATTTTTTTGCTGTGTTAAAAAAATTCTTACAATCATTTCATTGAGAAGGTCTATCACCTCCATCCTTTGGAGATGGGACTGGAAATTTGGCAGGGGATGCTCAGGTGTCAGGATGTGAAATCCACCTAAACTAGTTCATGTTTTAAGCCTCTGAAAAGTTCTCAGTTTGCAAATGCTCAGAAGACACTTGGTGTTTGGCAGCTAAATATTTCAAAGATCATATGTGCACTGAGCACCCTCCAGCCCCTCCTAGCTTCTAGGCATGCTCCAGCCTGGGGCTAAGGGGGCTGAGCAGAACTTTTCCTGTAAGTGCTCCTCCCACTAACTGAGGGCTGATGTGGGTATGTCTACATTGCACTGAAAACCCAGGCTCAGACTCAAGTTGAAGCCCAACCCTCCCCACACACAAGTCTTTCTGACTCAGATCAGCAAGCCCTAAGGACCCAGGCCTGTGCACCTACCCAGGGGGTTGAGCTCAAGTCTCGCTGTGGCTCAGGTCCAGGCCCTGTCATTTTGCAGTGTGAGTTCAGCACAAGCCATAAACCTGAGTAAGAAGGTCTGCACAGTGCAGTGTGGATGCATTCGCAGGCTATCAGAGCTGGGTCCAGCAATTGTAATCCCAGGTTTACAATGCAGTGGGGCTGCACAAGCACAGGCTTGGAAACACCAACTCCACAAGCACGAGTCCCACAGACCCGGGTTTACAATGCACTGCTGACAGAAAGTGAGGTGCCAAGCACCGGAACTGAGAGCAGTTCCATACTTCTGCTGCAGGTGCACAGACAGCGAGGAGGAGGAGGAGGAGAAAGCAGCCAGTCTGGAATACAGAAGGGTGACGGGAAGGATGGGTGAAAGGGAAGAGAAGGTGCAGGAACCAGAGGAGGAGCAGAGAGGGAGGCAAACATGAACTGAGGGGGCTGGGGATAGGACAGGAGCAGAAGGATTGGATGAGAGCAGAGAAGGAAGGGGCACAGGCCAGTATGGGAGAAGACATGAAAGAGGACAGGATGACTATGGGTGATTGAATAAGAGCAGGGTGGGACAGAGAAAGACCCTTCTGCCCCTTTGTCACAAGCCTATCACCCCTAGAGCACACTCCCCTACAGAACCAGGAATTAAAACCACAATCCTCAGTTTTACCATTCTTCTGCAGTCAGCAAATAGCTGTTAAACCTACTGGAAAAGTGTCTCATTCGCCCTCTACTGACTGGGTCACATATAGATGACAATGCCCTAACATTACTACAAGTTACGGCATTACCCTGTTTCCCCGAAAGTAAGACATCCCCCAAAAATAAGACGTACTTCCAGTTTTGCCTCTCGCTGTAATATAATGTAATGTAATTTTGGGAGCAAAAATTAATACAAGACACTGTCTTATTTTCGGGGAAACACGGTAGTTCAAGTGATGGAGGTCTATGCTGTGGATTGAAAGGTCTGAATCCGAACAGTGACCCAAACTGGAAGTAAATATGGCTCCACATGATGGATTTTCTGTTTTCAGTTTTAAAAAAAAAGGAAATGACACAAACTACTAAGTTAAAAGAATGCTAAGGTGCAAAGTTAAGCATCCAAGAGTTAGGAAATGTTAGAATTAAGGTTGCCCATAAAGCCTTAATTTGGCTCCCTTGTACATATGGATTATAATACAGTCTTTAGTTACATGAGAATATATTTTTCCCACAGGATCACAGCTTCATTCAATTATTCAAAATTTCTTTTTATTACCCACATTCAGTGTGTGGCCCAGGGCCTTATTTTAGGCACCCTATCCAGACCCTGGAGTGAATACAAAACACAGCATGGGGAGTTGAATCAAGGCTGCACAGGCAACCTTAATTCTGGCATTTCCTAATTTTTCAGGGCTTGACTTTGCAACCTTAACATCCTTTTAGCATAGTTTTTTTTCTAAATGAATTAGAATACAGTACAATATTTTGCCCGTGGCAGTTAAAGTCCTTTCCCTTATGTCAACAATACCAATACCACAAAAATGAAGTGTAGCCACAGAGTACAGGGAGGAGCTGGAGAAGTGCAAAACATTGTGTTATCCTTACCTAGAACAACAAGATTTCAGGCAGGAAATCCGGAGTCGTTAATGCTACTCCTATTCCCACAAAGCAAACAAGCACAAGTGTATTTAGACGACACTGACAATTTGTTAAAGTTTCATACCGAGCCTTACAGTGTATGACATTTTATAATCATCTGCAGAGTGTTTCACTGTATTGTTGCTTTCAAAGTGTACAGTACGAGATCACTTTGCCATTGAAACGATTAGAACTACTCATGGAGTAAGGTATTACTTATTGTAGGTAAAAGTATTATTACTCTTTATATTGCACTAAACGCGTAGTCCAAGGTCCAGATTCAATCTGCAGACACACGAGGACAGATTTCACTGACAGGGGTGCATGGCTGCGTGAGGGCAGAATTTGGCCCTAAATTTCTAACTCTACCTATATTATCTTTGGGTATTCAATACTTTTGACTTCATATTTCCAGCGTGTGACCTTAATTTTACTTACTTTGACACATCATTCCATTTTTTACTTTCTATTGAGCAGTGGCTTTAGTGAAAGGCTCTGAAATCATGACAATTTTCTGACTCTCCTCATTTGAGTTTTTGACAGTCACCACCTTATTTACTTTAAAGAGAACATGAGTAATCATTAATGAATTCTCATACAGTTATGGCATACTCAGTTTGAATAAATACTCCAAACCAAACATGCTATACCTTGTTGCTTTATGCCAGAGCATGCTTCCCCTTCAGCATGGAAAGTAACAAAGTTATATGGGAAAATAAATCATAAAAGGATTACACTTTGAAAAAGCCAACTTAATATCAGGCAGATCATCACTGGTCTCACTCTCAGGCTACCACCACAATCTGTTTCAAGGAGTTTGGTTTGTTTTCACCACAGATATCTGGGACATGTAAAGTATAATCTAATTAAAATGGCAGTCCAGTTTGTTTAATTTCCCTTGTGGTAGAATTATTAAGTGGGTTAATTCTTGAAATAATTCATGTTGTTTATTTTAAACTAACACCTTAATGAAAATACAGAAAAATGCTTCTGCAGCAGACATGTCTTTAAAAGATGAAGAAAAACTGCTGCCATGGCATTGCATGGTGCAAGGATGTAGTAACCTAATGTAGACTTCTCCAAGCAGTAATTCAGCATCATTTGCAAAAGTGCATGTTACTAATGAGAAATGGATCAAGTTTATGAAATCATTACAGGATACGAACCTAAGCACTAATAATGAGAGCCCTGAGTACTCACTATACTGCTCTATAAATAATTTCTTGGACTACTGAAAACTTGACCTTAAAAAACATCCTAGACCTAAAATGCTCAATGTTTACTAATGCAAAGTCATACCTTGTTTATCATCCAACAACTGAAAGATACATGAGCTAGAAGTAGAGAGTATATACGCAAACAGGCCCCAGTACAGCATATTACTTACACACGTGCTTAAGTCCATCTTCATTCAGCAAAGCACATAAGCAAAAAGTCTGAAATCAGTGGCAGCAAAGCATATGTTTAAGTGCTTTTCTGAACTGAGAACACAGTAAGTAACCTATGACTTACTTCCATTTTGCATCATCCTCTCCTAATATGCTTTCAGATTTTCTTGTTAAACTGTCCTGTGGAACTTCATTGTTTAATCATCATCAATTGGGTGAAATTCTACAGCAAGAGACCTCAAAATAGGACTTAACTTAGGGCACAGTCCTTGTGCAGGATCTCCGCACAGCAGTGAATCTCATCCTTAATTATTTGTTGCTAAGTGCTGAGAATGACCACAGTGCTGGATAATGCAAAAAAAATTCAGACAATCCTGGCTTCCAGCTGCTCACAGTCTAAACAAGATAGACACAGAGAGATAAATCCTCACCCCCGCTGCAGTCAATGGATCTTTTACCATTTATTTTAAACGGAGTGAAAATTTCACATAAAATGTATAAAAACAACGAGGAGTCCAGTGGCACCTTAAAGACTAAATAGATTTATTTGGGCATAAGCTTTCGTGGGTGAAAAACCCACTTCTTCAGATGCATGGAGTGAAAATTATAGATACAGGCATAAATATATATTGGCACATGAAGAGAAGGGAGTTACCTTGCAAGTGGAGAATGAAGTAACTCCCTTCTCTTCATGTGCCAATATATATTTATGGCTGTATCTGTGATTTTCACTCCATGCATCTGAAGAGGCGGGTATTTTTTATGCCCAAATGAATCTGCTCGTCTTTTAAGGTGCCATCGGACTCCTTATTGTTTTTGTGGATACAGAGTACTGTGGATACAGATCTGGCGGGTACTGATTGACTTATTGAGGATCAATCTATCGCATTTAGACTAGCTGCGATAAATCGATTCCCAAGCGCTCTCCCCGTCGACTTCAGAACTCCACCGCAGCGAGAGGTGGAAGCAGAGTTGATGGGGGAAAGGCAGCAGTCAACTCGCCGCTATAAGGACGCCAAGGTAAGCCGACCTAAGATGCATCAACTTCAGCTACACTATTTGTGTAGTTGAAGCTGAGTATCTTAGGTTGACCTGCCTCCTAGTGTAGACCTGGCCTTGGATTCTCTACCGGTTGAATAGCTGGACTATGGTTTGGATAGTCAGCTTGGCTATAGAGACATTTCTGGCCAACAGAAGCATACATCTCAAGATCCCTCCAGACATAGCCTAAATTTTCAAGAGAGGGGAGTGATTTGGGGTGCCTTAGTTTTTAGATGGCCAACTTGAGACTCCTTAAAAAGGACCTCATTTCAGGAAGTGGGTGCTCAGCACTTCCTACAAATCAGGTTCCTAGTTAAGTTTCCCATGTTGGCTACCTAAAAACAGAGGCACTCCAAATCACGTATTTCTTTTGAAAATGTAGACCATTATTATATGCATTTATCAGGCATACATTGGTATCTCAACACCCACTCTAGGCACATATATGGGTTTAGAGAAGAAAAATCAGACAGTCAGAGAGGCAGATAAGGGTGTCTTGTTAAATAATTTTGTCTATAGACCAGAGGTGCTGGGACAATTTATATGAGGTTGCTGAGAGCCACTGAACCAAACTGTAAACCCCTGTATATGATGCAAACCACTTCAAGTCACAGGGTGTGGCAGCATCCCCGGCACCCTTAGTATCAGCACCTACACTATAACCCCTTCCTGAAAATTAAGCTGGGTCTAATATACTGTGCCACTTGTATTCTCAAATAAACCCAAAGGGAGAAAAATTTCCTTTTATTTACATTCAATCAAGACCGAGGGTATATGAAATGACATAATATCCTTCCTGATATCAGAACTGCAGTTAGAGCCAGTATCCTTCAAATATCACCAGGTCCTGAAACTCTGTTGCAAACAACTGAGTTTTCCTAACTGCCACATAAACAATCTTTTTCATCAAATGCTGGGCAATGAAATATGTATTGTTCCTTCATAAATACAATAAGGTTTTCATAATTGCATCCTTGACCTTTTTCCAGAGCTCCACAGCCACCGACAAAGAAAACATTTGAAAGCGACAAATTAAATTAGCCACTCCATTTAACTGCTCATATGCAGAAACTCACATTAACTTCCACATTATATTCTTGGGATTGAGAGCAAGTAATGTTAGAGTGATACAGAGTAGCTAACAATACTCTGTCTGTTTTTAGTTAAGGGAATGCAATACCTTGGGTGTAAACTATCAGGAACTAGACAGGAATTACCATTTTCTTATGCATCTTCCAGATTTTTTTCACTGTGGTGAAAAATACATGGCATTCTCTTTTTGTATTAATGTAGATCCACATCTGATTTGGAAAATGAAAAGCTTCAGTGATATATTATATATTGATCTTCTGTTTAACCTAAAAAAATTAACACAGATGGCTTTTAATTTATGTTTTTCATATCTGTTCTAGGGAGCTTTGGAAGAGGATTTCTTTTAAAACGCACACAGGTCAAAGGATTTGTTTTGAGGCTGATATGTATATATTTAGCCCTAACACTGTACATTCTGAGGGAAGTGTAGTGGCTGCTGGATAAATATAAACAGTAACAAAAGGACAAGTCAGCAATTATCTTCAAGGACATGTGACAAATTCTGTAATTCTTTAGAATAACGCATTTTGTGATTGTCAAAGAGTGTAATCAGAGGAGCCCTTTCCCAACCCTCTTGCGGTCTTAAGTAGTTTTGTAAAATTGATCATTTGTACAATAAATAGTATGTTTTACATGGATAGGTTTTACATGTAGCAGAATTTTACACAGCCCAGTGTCATGACATTCAAGCAATCAGACAAGAGGAATTTCAGTCCCTTGCCCACATTTAAGTTCCCTAGACATTTATGATTAAAAGGCAATATAGTTAAGTCACTGATCACGCACTGTTGTGAATCTTTATGTTCCTGGTATGTGAATATTTATCTATTATATTTTATAGATTATATTAGAAGTTACCTAGCAGTAGAACGCAGTCACTGACAGTTTTAAATTGAGTCTGGTAGACTCAGTTCAGAGTACAGAAAGGTAAACACTGAAATTGCAAATATTAACTAAAGTTTTTAGTATCATCATGTCTGCAGGTCTGCATACTAACAGTTAGAAGCCAGTAACTCACCTTGCTGAATTTTAGTTAGTAGCTGATGGCGTGCAAGAATCCTACTCATCCTGTACGGAGAGCGTCTTGTAGTCTGATCAAATCGTAAGTACATCTCTTGGCCCTCAGGTGACATGGAATTCAGATAGTAACAGCCTGAGCCTGAAGTCCTGGACACGTGCCTAAACATCTCTGCCCTTTAAAATCACTGCTTCGTCCCCCAGTATAGTTATTCCAGATTCTAATCAGTGTAATGAAAAAAAGAGAGGCAATAAGCCCAAGGACGCTGGAAAGAGCAAGTGCTTTAAAGAGAAAAAGGAGTGGCAAAAGCTACAACTCTGGATTCCAGCTCCCCTCACGTGATCTAAAAGGGCCAATCAGCCAAAGTAAAGAATGCGAAAGCACACAGTCTGCTTTACAGAGGAAAGTGAAGTCTGTTTAGGCATTTCCAATCCCACACAAAGTTGAAGGCAAATACAGATGGCATGCTTCTGAGCTGACTAAGCATTGAAGAGCTATGATAGGAGAGTTTGAAAAAACAAAAACACACCATCTAGGACCACCTATTTTAGGCTGCAAAGTTCCTTAGCATGCAGAGTTATGGAAAACCGCTTCCTCCACGCTCTGCCACAAAGCTGCCCACTCATTTCTTCAGCAGATGAACATGCTATTTTTTTTAACATTATACCACACAGTTTGCCTAGAAAAAGAAGTTTAAGGATGGGCTGTCTAATCCAAACAACCAGCTAGTACAACCAGCACCAGAGCAAATAAAATCCTTCCAATGAAAACATCATTTAGCAGCAGTCACATAGCAGAAGTTAACAGAAATGTAATAATCCCTAAAATTAATGTTACTGAGAAGTGGCTACCAAGTGAGGAGAAATGTTTCATCCTTTTGGTTCCTCAAAACAAGATTTTTGTTTGATGCACACATGGGCACATTGTTTTTCAGATATTCTTGAAAAGCACCAGAGAGGTAGCCGTGTTAGTCTGGAATTGCAGAAGTGACAAAGAGTCCTGTGGCACCTTAAAGACTAAAGTATTGAAGCATAAGCTTTCATGGGCTAATACCCACTTCGTCAGACACTCTCGGACGAAGTGGGTATTAGCCCACGAAAGCTTATGCTTCAATACTTTAGTTAGTCTTTAAGGTGCCACAGGACTCTCTGTCACTTCTTGAAAAGCAGCCATTTGATTTTTGAAAAGCATCACATTCTCTCTGTGTTTAATCACATGGAAGCAGAATACTGCCATTTACTGCTAGCATCTGGATAACAAGTCTGAATAATTCAAAAAGCGGTCTGCAGTGTGGTGTATGGAATGGGTTAGCCTGTGTGCCAGTTAATTTTTATAACATCTGTAAATATCAATGACTAGCGAAAGTGCCCGGCGTTGCTCGGGTCAGTCGGAGGTGGGGAGGGGGCAGACAGCTGAGCGAGTGCGGGGTCCGTTGGATGGGGGCAGAGAGCAAACCCGACACCCGCACCTCACCCCCCGACCAACCCCAACACCCCCACCTCACTTACCCCTCGAGCAACCCCGACTCACATTTTCACCCCCCCCACCCAAACCCAACACCCCCACATCTCCCCCCTACCAACCCCAACACCCCCTGACCAACACCCACACCTCACCCCCCCGTACACCAAACCTGACACACCCACCTCACTTCCCCCCCAACCAAACCCGACACCCCTACCTACCACCACAAACCCGACACCCACACCTCACTTACCCCTTGACCAACCCCGACCCCCCTCCTCACCCCCCCAACCAAACCCAACACCCCCACCAAACCCAACACCCCCTGACCAACCCCAACCCCCACACCTCACACCTCACCCACCCCGACACCTTCCCACCCACCCCCGACCAAACAGTGTGAACTGAGACTCTTGAAATTTACACTCCAATATTTAGTACAAAGTCTGTATTGCTCTTAAATTTGTTGCATAAGTAATCCAACCAGAGAACCAAAACAATACCAGACCAAGAATTACTTGATGAGGAAAAAGAAGAGCGAGTAATTCTGAATGAATAAACATTTTGCAAATGGAAAAAGCAGCAAAATAATCAAATACATTATTTGTGCAAGGTTAAAACATGTTGTGCGGGTGGTATTGTGAAGCTCACCTTTAAGCATGTGTTTAAGTTCCGTTGGAGTCAATGGGAGTTAAGCTTAAATGCTTAGTTGAATAGGGTCCTTAAACTAAGAATGAAATAAATGGTACAATCCCGCATATTAAAGTATGGGTCTATCCTGACAAATGACTTTGTAAATATGGTACCATAGGATTTTGTATTAATTGGGTCTCACTGATTTCTATACGAACTGTGCTTAGTTTGCGAATAAAAAGATGCTTTCCTTCCCTCGCCCCCCCCCCACAAACACCCGCCACACATACTGCTTCACCTGCAGGTTAAATTATACCCCCACTTACAACTATGCAACCTATAAGAGGGGTTTACCCCCAGCCTCTATGCTCCTGAGTACAAAGGCTGGGCCTCTTCTATGCCAGACCAACAAGTCCTTTTTCCCCCCCACACACCCCACTTTGCCAGTTGGGGTTTTTGGGGTTACCAATCGCTGCCACCAATCGAGTATACTTCCAAAACCTTGGAGGGGCCCCCGATCTTCCCCACCCCAACTTTGTCCCCCTCCCTGGGTTTCAAAGTCAGATACCTGAAGGCTGCTTTCCTTCACCCTCTGTCTCTCTGTACCTGAGAGACAGACACCTGAAGACTGCTTCCCTTCACCCTCCCCAGCTGAAGGCAGACTTCCCTGAACCCTGACTGTCTTCCTCCCTGGATACTAAAGTCAGATACCTGGGGGCTATGCACCTCCCCCTACCTCTTCTCTTCTCAGTGAAGAGAGAAAAACCTTAAGGGAAATAAACCAGCCGGTTTTATAACTAACAAGATTTAATAAAGAAAAAGGTTAAAGCAGATATACAGACACTTTACATTTGGGGTTTCCCACTTTCTTCTGAAAAGGAAAGAACACCCCAAAAGGCATGGCTTAATAGAATTAAAATCACTTACATTAGCTAAGTAGAAGTTTAAAAAAGGAAAAGCTGAGCCATCTCTATAGCCGGAGATGCTAGTTGACCCTGGTTCCTGCCTCCTGCCTCGAGGCCAGCCAAGATGGAACTCTCCTGGCCCTGGCCTCCTCCCTGGAGACCAGCCAAGATGGAACTGACTGTTTTGCTCCTCCCTTCTTCCTGGGCTGGAGGCTCCTCCCTCCCTCATGGCAGAGAAACTCCCACATCACCTCTCTCAGACAACATAGCCCCCACCCAGGCAAGGCACACTGTATTAGATAACATAGCCCAACCCAGGCAAGGCACCCTCCATACTTATGACACAACCCCACTGCTTTTGATCCATGCCCACATGAACACCTGTGTCAACCCACTTACAACTAACAGGTGGCACTAGAAGCATAATCTGGAGCCAATAAGTGGCAGTGACGTCACTAAAGGCGCATTTGGCCTGTAGGAACTCTGGCCCACAAGCACGAAAGGTACTTACACATCTAAGCCCCAGATTCAGTCCTGGGTTTACAATGGTGCCAATGGTGCTGTGGCACCAGGCCCACACTCAGAAGGGCCCCTGGTGCCCGGATCATGTTCCTGCCCCCAATTCCACCCATACACTGCTCAAGACCTCACCACTGCTCAGCCTCTTCCTCCCGAGGCCCGGCCTGCACTCTGCCCCAAGGCCCTACCTGCCACTCATTCCTCTCCACCGCATATCAACCACTCCATTATCTTGCCTGGAATCGAGGTCAGACTGACAGGCCTATAACTCCTCAAGTCATCCTGTTAACCCTTTTTTAAAATATTGGCACACTAGCTTTCTTCCAGTCTTCTGGAACTTCCCCAGTTTTCCCTTATTGAAAAATCAACATTAATGTTCAATGTTCTCCTCTGCCAACTCATTTAAAACTCTTGGATGTAAATTATCTGGACCTGATGATTTTAAAAAATGTTCAACTTTGGTAGCTGCTGTTTAACATCCTCCTGAGATTACTAGTGGAAATGAAAAGAATATCATTGTGTGATATGACACATTATCTGTTTTTCCCCAAATACATATAGAAATATTTATTGAACGCTCCCACCCTCTCTCCATTAATATAGACAACTCCAATTTTTCATCTTGTAGTAGACCAATACCATTGTTAGGAGAGTGACAATCACTACATAGTCTAGTCATTGGAGCACTAACCTAAGAGGTGGCAGATCTCATCAGGCAGAGGGAGAACTTGAACTAGAAGTCTCTGATAGTGATTGGAATACTGACCCAGGCTGAGTAAGGGTTATAAAGGAGGGCTTTCTCTTGCCCCACCATGGCGGTTTAGGGTGGAGTTAGGTAGCCTCTGAGTATACCTACCGGATAGGGCACCACATGCACTTTAGGCAGAAGGGTACCTATTTTTACTTGTGATCTACTAAGTCCAGGCTGCAGTAAGCCGCCTAGCTTTGTAAGAGGGGCAGGGCTTAGGTCTCCTACTCTCGTTGGCATCTCCCATTGGCTAGCTTAAGTGATTTTCTGCATTTTGTGGATCGCATTCTAAGGAATCTCTCTCTACCCATTTGTTGTGGAGGAAGCATAGGTGCCCAGCTCAGACTTTGTAGATCACAGTAGTGTTCTTGTGATTCTCTATGTCCTTAAAAGTTAGGCTTTGCAATGTTCAATGTTAGCATGGTTGATCCCTTTGTAGTCCTGTTACGGATATTAAAGATGTCCAGTCCTCTGTTACTGATGATAAAGATGCTCTGAGTATATTGGAAGGAGTGGCAGTTGGAAAAAAAATTCTCCTTGCAAATTGAACTACACTTTCTGTCTCTGTAGCCCAATTCAGGACTGCCTGGACAGAACAGGGAATGCCTATGCTTCCTGGGACTGAGTGGAGCCCAAATTGGAAGCACATGGAGGCTCCCTTTCTGATGTCTCTCTACTATTCTGAATGAAGCGTGAGTAGCTTAGCTGACTCTGCAACCAAATTCTCACCTTGGCCTGAACCTGCATTTGAGGAGCTGAGGCTGAGGAAGTGTTGGGCTGAAGGCAGAGAGGGCTCAGAAAGGGCTTGGAGTCAGGCTGGAGGATGTATATCATCCCTTCCCAAGAGCCTCAGAAAAGACACTGAAATGTTGATGTAGGGAGCATTGCTTTTTGTGGCCCCTGCTGGGAAGCCAATTCATCTTTTTCAGAGCTCAATGTCTTCAGCTTTCTTATTACACTAGCATGATTTGGACAGGGAAAAGCAAATGCCAACACTGTTGCTGAGAGGAGTTGGGAGAAATAATGAAATATACTCGCTTTAAGGGTAATCGTGGTCTCCCAAAACTTTCATCATTTACAAATAAAGGGCGTTTGATCTACCAGCTATTTTCACTCAGCTCTTAGTGATGATTTTTGTAGTTAAACTGTGTTGATTTACAAATTTTGCACATGCAGCTAATGGCAAAAAATCATCAAAAAGAGAGAACAATTCCACTATAAAACTATGAACTATGATAAAGCAATGATGTCACTAAATCAAAACATCCGTAAATAGAAATTGTAGTAACAAAAAAAACAACAACCCCAAGTAGGGGAAAGCATCTGGCATGCTGCATCTTTGCACTATTTGCAGTAGCTAAATCTGGATCCAATTAATGACCTGTGTATTTTCCAAACTTTCAATAAAATGCCTTGACAAAAAGTTAATCTGTCTCAGGAGACTGTCCTATTTCCTCCCATATGTTGCCTGATCCGGCCCAGCATTAAACCTCTCCTGTTTTAAGGAACTTAACAATTGTACCAACTGATCCTTTCCATAAAAGGGGAGATAATGGTTCCAGACCTCGGTGTCATGAGGCTTGCTAAAGAGAAAACAAAACTAAGAGTATTATGGCAAGAGCTCTTCATACAAGGCACTAAGGTGACCTAAAAATCCAGAGATATAAAACTGTAGATTTTGGTATCTTATCTAGAATTCACTCTAGCCGTTTTATAATCCCTCTCAGTTTTATACCTTCTGTGCAACACTACCACACCAGGATTAATGTACACTCTTCTGCTTGGTAACACTTGCCCTGCTATCCTTGCTGTTTATGAAAAACACATCTTAGACTCTCTGTTTTATAAATATACATTTTACATATTTCTATAAAACAAAATGGATGCCCCAAACTCAGTCTTATTTCATGTTCTATTTTTCTAACCTAGGATTCTAACATTCCTTTGATTTCTATTTAAATCAAATCAGAACACAGAGATCCACAGACACTTGAGACAGGGTCCTAACCACTAGACTACAAAATCATTTACACACACATGCCCAATTGCTCTTTATTTATTTCTCCAGAGTGCAACAGGTTTGACAGAAGAGACTGAAGGAGCTCCCCAGCTATCCCACAGCTCAGTGATTGGTGCGTGCTACTGAGGATTTGAACAGGGGTCTTCTCCTTTCCCCCCCTTGCCCCATCGAGCAGAAAGGAGGGAACTAAATGTGGGTTTCCTACATCCCTACTGAGTACTTATAACTTTCAGCTCAGTGGAGTAAAGATGGGTAGTGGAGAAGGAGCCTACTTTATGTGGAGTGAGGCAGGCTTCTAACTCATTCCTTCAAGAAACTACATAGGCACCTCGGCCAGGAGAGGGGTTCCTCTTCAGGGATCACTATCAGAGCTAGCTGCTTCTCTGAGAACAGGATGGACTTAACACAACAGCATCTCCCATTGGTACCTCAGGCAGGGTACGGACAAGCATGCTGGCTTTTGTGGATCAAATTCTAAGGAGCCTCTCTCTTCCCATTCATTGTATAGGACCCGAGGTGCTGGTCTTAGGCTTTGTGGATCACTGTGTTGTTCCTGTGATTTACTAGGCACCTAAAAATTACTTGCCTAAGTCCTTCGTGGGAGGATCAGCCCTTAGGCACATGTTTAAACAAGTATTTAAGTTCTTTGCTTAACTGGGGCCATAATCAAGTTATCTACTTCGTATTGAAATAAAAACTTTTGCCCACTCTAATTAGCCTTTAATTATGGGGAGGGACAGTAGCTACCAAAATATTAATTTGGAAAATTAATGTAAAGCTATTTGCTCCTGTTCTTTTATGAAACCAAAGCTTCCTTACCTTCAGAAGTGATACTGCGAAGCAAACAGGCTGATAAAGAGCCATTCTTCCATAAGAATCCAGAAATCTCTTTACTAACTTCAGTGGAGTTACCCCATATTTTCATTAATGTAAGTGACAGCACAATTTGTCCCAACATTTCTAACTGCTGAAGGAGATTTTAATGCTTTTCGTACGAAAGAAAGTGGGCAAAAAACATGCCAACCTGAGTTGCCAATTGTAAGAGTTTCTATTCCCTCTCTCTGGACACTGGGGTACAGAGGAGGGACTCTTCTATGGTTCCTTAACTATAAACTGTTTCCCCAGCCTAAGTTAAGTCTTTTCACCCCCAAAACCCACACTTTCCCAGTAGGGAAATGGGGACCAAGCTGCCACCACTCAGTAATTACCCCAAGACTATGGGGTAGGGAACCTTGACTCCCCCCCCCCGAGAGTAACCCTCCCGATCCCTCTCTTTCTGTCTGGGAGGAAAAAAAAACCCACAGAGACTTAACTCCAGCGTCCCTTCAACCTAGGAGACACAATCCTCTTCCCCTCCCCTTCCAACCTGAAAGCAGAGAGAGAGATTCCAACACAGTCCTTCCTAACCATGGGCTGCCCCATCCAAAGCTAGGATTCCTTTATGAGAATAACCAAACACTTTTTATAACTAAAAAGGTTTAATAAAGAAAAGAGAACAACTTACAGCTAATACACTTTACAGATATAAGGCTTCCTACCCCTCCCTCCAGATTTCTCCCCCTGAGAGGGTAGTGATACCCTAGACCAGGCACAAGCTTATGAAAAATTAATATGTTACTTACAATTCAGCTACTTATGAATATAGGAAGGAAAAAATAGAAGAGTTGCTCCACATAGCTAGAGAACGAAGAAAAGGGTCTTGTCCCAAGCTGGGACGGAGGGAAACTGAAACTAACCCTCCCTCCTCCCTGCCTCGTGGGATGGGGCTTCTACATCACTGTGGCATCTATTTGGGTACCCGAGGAGTGGGCGGGCCTAGGCCCGCCCAGAACTAAAGTCCCTCCCCCAGCCTGGCGGGAGGGACACTAGGCCCGGGGCCAACTAAATACGGGGGACAACTAATGACAAAAAGGCGGGGAGTGCGTGAGGGTCACAGGTTCAAAACCAGGGTATAGGACGGGGACACCGAGCAGAGAACCCCGCACAGCGCCCACTGCTCCGCGAAGCCATCGAGGGAGCCAGTGGACGCTGCCCAGTGGAACTCTGCCCGGATGCGTGCCTGGAGAAGTGACCGGAGGTAGGCCCCACAGTCGCAGCGGACCCCCTCGTCTAGCATCCTCCTCCTGGTGTTGTAGATGGAGGTCTTGGCAAGCGCCAGGAGGAGGTTGACGAGGAGGTCTCGCGACTTTGTGGGGCCACGGATAGGGTGCCCAAAAAGAAAAAGGTGGGGGGAAAAGTGCAGCCAGAACCTCAATAAGAGGTTCTGGAGGAGCCGGAATAGGGGCTGCAGCCTGGCGCACTCTAGGTAGGCGTGCGCCAGGTCCTCCCTCTCGCCGCAGAAAGGACAGGCGTCGGGCACGGGGAGGAACCGCGCCAGGTACACGCCCGTGCTCACGGCTCCGTGAAGGAGCCGCCAACTAATATCCCCGGCGGGCCGTGGGATCAAGGTGGAATAGAAGCTGGCCCACCGGGGCTCCTCACCCTCCTTCGGTATCAGGTAGTCCCGCCACTTGGTGTCGGGGCGGGACGCGAGGGTGAGGAGATGAATCGTGTGGAGCACGAGCGTGTAGAGCTGCTTCCTCGGCGCGGTTCGAAACGAGACCGGCTGCAAGGTGCGCAGCCGGCTCGGGGTGTGGGGATGGGGAGGCCGGGAGGGCTCACGAAACTGGGGCCCAAGTACTAATTCCGGAGGGCTCGGGGTGAGGGGTGGGCGGGGAGTACCCTCTCGCAGGACCCGCCGCAGGAAACCGAGAGAGGCGGGAGGCAGAGCGGTCCTCACCTCCCGGAGTACGCGCAGGGGGGTCACAGGGGTGGAGAGCCCCATACGCCTGGCGAGCGCACGGGGATCCGCCCAGTCCCCCCCGTCGTAGTCCAGGAGGTCTCCGACTTTGGTGATTTCCGCCAGGACCAATCTCCGGCGCACCGAGGGAGACTCCGCCACCTGCACACGGAGGGCCGAATTGTGAAGCAGGGGCTCCGCGAGGAGATCCTCTCCTTCGGTGGCCACAAAGGACCTGGTCACCCCGAAGAGCTTCCAGGTCCGGAGGAGGTCTTGGTAGAAGGCCGGCAGCTCCGAGAGGTCTCGCGGAAGGCCTCCCCGTTGGAGAAAAAAGAGCTGCCGGTCATATCGAAGCCCCCGGAGGCGGCGGAGGAAGGCGTGCGCCAACGGTCTCCATGCCGGACTACCAGCACCATAAAGGAGTCTCTGCAGGGCCTGGAGGCGGAAGACGTGGACCTGGCTGCGCAAGCAGACCAGGCCCTGCCCTCCGTCCGCCAGGGGAAGACTCAGGACCCCTGCAGAGACCCAGTGCAGTCCTGGCCAGAAAAACCCCAGGGCGAGCCTCTGGAGTCTGGCCAGGATCCCCGGGGCCGGGCTCAGGGTGTTGAGCCGGTGCCAGAGCATGGACAGGACCAGCTGATTTAACACCAGCGCCCTCCCGCGGAGGGAGAGGCAGTGCAGCAGTCCCGTCCACCTCCGCACCCGCTCACTCACCCTGCCCTCCAAATCTTGCCAGTTTTCCGGCGGGGAGGGGTGCGTGGCGGAGAGATAAACGCCCAGATAGAGCAGCGGACCCGCGCTCCACCGGATGGCCTGAAGCGCGGGTGGGAGGGAGCTGACCCGCCACCCGTCCCCGACCACCAGGCCAGAGCTCTTGACCCAGTTGACCCGGGCGGAGGAGGCCGCCGAGTACACGGCTTGGCAAGCCTCCACCCGCACCAGGTCGCCCGGGTCCTGGACCACGAGGAGTACATCGTCGGCGTACGCCGACAGGACCAGCCGCAGCTCCGGCTCTCGGAGCACCAACCCCGTCAACCTCCGCCGGAGGAGACAGAGGAAGGGCTCGATCGCCAGAGCGTACAGCTGACCCGAGAGGGGGCACCCCTGCCGTACTCCCCGCCCGAAGCTGACCGGCTCGGTCAGGGTCCAGTTGAGCCTGACCAAACACTCCGCCTCAGCGTACAGCACCCGGAGAAAACCCACAAACTGGGGACCGAAGCCGAACGCCCGCAGAGTGCCCAGGAGATACCCGTGGTCCATCCTGTCGAACGCCTTCTCCTGGTCCAGGGACAGGAGGGCGAACGACAGACCATCCCTACGGCCTAACTCTAGAAGGTCCCGGACCAAATATAAGTTGTCAAAGATGGTACGGCCCGGGACCGTGTAGGTCTGGTCGGGATGGACCACGTCCGCCAGCACGGACCCCAGCCGCAGCGAGATGGCTTTCGCTACGACCTTATAGTCCGTGCTGAGGAGCGAGACGGGACGCCAGTTCCGAAGGTCGCGGAGGTCCCCCTTCTTCGGCAATAAGGTCAGCACCGCTCGCCTGCACGAAAGAGGGAGGACCCCGCATTGCAAGGACTCGGCCCAGACGATGACGAGGTCCGGGCCGAGGACGTCCCAGAACCCGCGGTAGAACTCCACGGTCAGCCCGTCCATGCCCGGAGACTTGTTGGTGGGCATGAGCCGGAGGGCGGCCGAGAGCTCGGCCAGAGAGAGAGGCGACTCCAGCCGGTCTCGGTCGCCCGCGCTGACCGTCGGGAGCCCGGTCCAGAGCACCCTGCGGGCTTCGGCTTCGGTGGGATCCGGGGAGAAGAGGTCGGCGTAGAAGGCCCTGGCCCTTCCACGCAGCTCCTCCGGATCCGTGAGGGGGGTGCCATCCGCCGCCAAGAGGCAGGTGACATGCTTTTTGGCCCCCCTCCTTTTCTCCAAGGCGTAGAAGAAGCGGGAGCCGCGATCCATCTCCCGAAGGAGACGGATGCGGGATCGAACGAACGCGCCCCGGGCCCTGAGGTCCTCCAGAGCCCGGAGCTCCTCCCGCTTCTCCCTGTACACTGTGCGGAGGGGTGGATCCTCGGGGCCGGAGGCCAGGCGCCTCTCTAGCTGTAAAACCTCCCGCTCCAACTGCTCTATCACCGCACCCCGCCGCCGGCTGGCGCCCCGGGTGTAGTCCCGGCAGAAGAGCTTGGCGCGCACCTTCCCCACGTCCCACCACCGCCTCGCCGAAGGGAAGGAACGCCGCTGGTCCCGCCAGGCCAGCCAGAACTCCCGGAAGGCCGCCACGAAGCCCGCGTCCTCCAGCAGACTGTTGTTAAAGTGCCAATAGGCCGGCCCGGGCCTCTCCGAACTCAGAGAGGCCGTCACGGTCACCATGTGGTGATCCGAGAACGGGGCCGGCCGGACGCCGGAGGCGCGGGCTTCCGCCAGATAAATCCGGGACAGGTAGAGGCGGTCTATCCGGGAGAAAACGGGCTGCCCTTCCCCCACCCGGACATAGGTGAAGGTGACGTGGTCGTCCGGGTGGTGGGCTCGCCAGACGTCCACCAGGGAGTGCTGATCTACGATCTCCCTGAGGACGCCCGCGGCCGTCTGGGATTTCTCGACCCCCGAGCGGTCCTGGTCTTCGAGGGTGGTGTTAAAGTCCCCGCCCAGGACCAGGCATTCATGAGGATCCAGAGTGCCGAGAAAGGCCGCCGCCTGCTGAAAAAAGCACACCCGGTCCGGGCGCGCGTTCGGGGCGTACACGTTCACTAGATTGAGCACGACGCCCTCCACGCGGGCCCGGACGTGCAGCAGGCGGCCCGGCACGACCTCGGCGACCCCCAGCACCTCGGGCCGTAGCCCGGCGGAGAACAGGGTAGCCACCCCAGCCAAACGGGTGCTGAGGTGGCTAAAATACACCCCGTTCCCCCACTCCAGCCGCCAGCTAGCCTCGACGGCTGGAGTCGTGTGGGTCTCCTGCAGGAAGATCACAGAGTACCCCCCCTCCCGAAGGAAGGAGAGCACCTGGCTCCTGCGGAGACCCACCCTACAGCCTCCGGTGTTTAAGGTGGCAATGGTGGTGTACTTCATGAGGAGGGCTGGGGTGGATCCTCATGGGCAGGGGAATGGTCGGGCCCCGGCGGGCCCCGCAGCAACCCATGCTCGGTCCCGAAGGCGAGCAGGGAGCTGCGGAAATTCCGGGCCCGCATGTAGGCCGCCATGCCCTGCCTGTCGGCCCCTTTCCCCTCCCCCAACAGGGCCTTTACGGCCCGGAAGATGAGGTGGAAGTCTCCCCAGCGCTGGAGGGCGAGCTGCACCTTATCCCTGGAGCCACGAGTGTCTCGCAGGAAATGGCGCAGCTCGGCCCCCAGCGCCGAGGGAGACGTGGCAGCCAAGCGGCTGCCGCCCTCCGGTAGGGCCCCTGAAGGAAGTTCGTGGCCCGCGGAGACGGGCGGGTGGAGAGGGCGACGTCGGCGCGATCGCGCCGAGCGACCCGTCTCCGTTCCCGGCCCGGAAGGGGGCGGCGGAGGGGGCAATGCAGCCCCTAGGACAATGGGAGTGGGAGACTCTAGAACCACCCCCCGAGAGTCGTCCGGGTGACTCGATGACGGGACGACCCCGGGGGTGGCAGGAACGATGGGAGTGGAAGGGGCGGGGAACAGGATCGAGACCAGAGTGGGGACTGGGGCTGGAGTCGGGGCAGGGACCGGGATCGGGGCGGGATCGGGGGGTTGGGCCGGGTCAGGGTCGGTGGGTGGGACTGGCACAGGGTGAGGAGTTGGGGTAGGGACAGGGGGCGTTTCTGGGTCCGGGGCCAGGGAGGTCGTGGGGGGAAGGATGGGATCGGGGTCCCCGGTAGCCGAGCTGCCGGGGTGCGGCTCCTCTCGACCTTTGGATGGGATCAAGGGACCGGAGACAGGAGGGGGGCCCTCCTCGACGCCGGGCATGGGCGACTCAACACTTGCGTCACCCACAGCCACGGCATCGGGCACGTTGGAGACCTTAGACGGGCCCCCCTCTGAAGGGGAAGCCGACCGCACGGTCCCGTCGGCGCCCACTGGCCCGGGGCCCGGCCGTTCGTCGCTGGCCGCCGCCCCGGAGGGCTCGGCGGCCTCGGCTGGTACGCTCTCGGCAGCCGGGCAGATGGGCAGGGTCAGGGGCGCCCCGAGGACCAGAGCGGGGGCTTCCTCCGGGGGAAAAGGGCAGGAAAAGGGAGGGGGCGGCGGGAGCAGAGTGCCGCCCTGATCGAGGCCCGCTGGTAGAGGACCGTCCTCCCCCTGAGTGAACGGGGTCAGGTCCAGGGCCTCAATTTCATCATAAATGGAGGGGAGGGCGGGCCCTTCGGCCCCAGCGGCCTCCCCACCGGACCCCGGGGCAGCAAGCGCCGCGGCGTCGGTGGTAGCAGAGGTGGGGGGGTCCAATGGTGTGGGGGCCTGAGGGGCTCCCGCAGTGGCCCCCTCGCAAGGAGGGTGAATGGGAGGGACGGGGTCATCCCGCCCTGCTGCCGTGGCCTTGGTGGACGGCTCCTCCCGCTGGGCTCTATCCGGGGTCACGGCCGAGGGGGTCTTGGTCGTCGCCGCCCGCGGCAGCTTCCGGGGGGCTACCTCCCGCTCCCCATCGGAGGGAGGGGAGCGGGCCCGTGGCCTGCGGGCGGCACGCTTCCCCCGGACGAGCACCCAGCCCTCCAAGGTGGAGGTGGAGGTGGAGGGCCGGTCCGTTGGAGCGGGGCCAGGGGCTGAGGGAGTCGGAGTCGGGACAACGGGGGGAGGGGAAACCTCCCCCTGGGGCGGGCCCTCCCTCTCGGCTACAGAGGACCCCGTCACCCCCTCCCCTGTAGAGGGAGGGGCGGCAGGAGCGGCGGTGGCGGCCGGGCGACCCGGGGCACCGGCGTTGATGGGGCCGGACCCCTCTCGGGTCCCGGGGGTCCCGGGCTCCCCCTCAGTCCGGGCCAGGGGGCAGTCCCTCCGGACGTGCCCCGTCGCCCGGCAGAGGAAGCACCGGGCCTCCCCCGTCGAGTAATGAACCCGGTGATAAGCCCCTCGGTGGGGCACTAGAAAGGAGCCCTCCAAGGGCGCTCCGCCACGTGCCACGGCCGGCGATACCTGGAGTTGTACCTGCCGACGGAAGGATAGTATATGGCGGAGGACGGGGTCCTTATAGCCCGAGGAGAGGGGGGTAATGGCGGAGATGGGCTTCCCCAGGGTGGAGAGGGCGGGAAGCAGGGCAGCGTTGGGGAGGCTGGGCTCGACAGAGGTGAGGACCACCCGTACGCCCAGGTCCTCTAGTGGCTCGAGGGGCACGAACACGCCTCCCACCGACATGCCCTTCTCCACTGCCTCTTGGGCGGCGGCCTCCGATGCTAGGAAGAACACCATCTTCCCATACATTTTGGAGGCCGCCACGATGTTCCGGGGGCCCACCACCCGCGCCAGCGCTCGCGCGTAGGTTTCCCCATTAGGCGAGGCTGGCACCAGGTGGCACCGGATCCCATGCCTCCTGGTGAGGGAGTGGAAAGGGCCCGGCCCCCCAGAGATGGCAGCAGAGGCAGCGGGCGGGGCGGTCGGCGGGGCGGCGGCCACCTGGGCGTACGCCCTGCGGGCCGGAGGGCCCGCAGAGCTGGTGGAGGGGATGGCCGGGGAACGGGGGGCCGCGGCAGATGTCGACGCCGCGGCCGGGGGGGCGGCCCCGCCCACGGGAGGTGTCGATTTCCGGGCGGGGTCCTTTCCCTTCTTTTTCCCCTGGCCCTTCTTGCCAGGGGGAGGGGCGGCCACGGCAGCGGCAGGGACCGGGCAGGGGCCGGTCGAGAGGGTGGCCGCAGGAGTGGACAGGGGCGACGGCAAGGGAGGGGGAGGGATCGGGGGAGTGGGGGCTGAAGGAGGGGCAGGGGTAGGAACAGGGGCAGGGGTCCCCTCCATGATGGTATGGGGAGAGGAGGAGGCCCTATAGGGGTAAGGACAGGAAATGACCACTCCTCCCTGCTGAACTATGGACAGGAGAGGAGGGTCTGGCAGAGGGGGTAGGTATAGGAAGGGGCTAAACCCCTCCTCCCTGCTGAACTGTGGACAGGAGAGGAGGGTCTGGCGGAGGGGAGGGGTATAGGAAGGGACTAACCCCTCCTCCCTGCTGAACTGTGGACAGGAGAGGAGGGTCTGGCAGAGCGGGTAGGTATAGGAAGGGGCTAAACCCCTCCTCCCTGCTGAACTGTGGACAGGAGAGGAGGGTCTGGCGGAGGGGAGGGGTATAGGAAGGGGCTAACCCCTCCTCCCCGCTGGGCTGCGAGTGGGAGAGGAGGGTTCAATACGGGGGAACAGGTAAGGGAAAGGGGCTAACCACTCCTCCCCGCGGGGCTGCGAGCGGGAGAGGAGGGCGCCCCAAGGCACGAGAAGGGGAAGTGGGGGCAATCGCTCCTCCCCGCTAGGCTGGAGGCGGGGGAGGAGGGTGGCGGCAGGGGTCAGGGGTGGACAGTGGGGACAAAGCAAAAGGTCCGGCTCCTCCGGCTGCACTAGGAGGAGAGGGGGCTACAAGATCATGGGGTGGGGGGCGAAAGTGCGACTGATGGGAGGGGGGGGCACAGGCACCTCAAGGGGGACCGTAGGTACACGCGATGGGGGGGGGGGGGAGAACTAGGGAGGACCGGGGAGTAAAGGGCCTGGGTAGGAACACAAAATGGAGGCTAGGGGTAAAAGGCTGGGTGGGAACCAAACTAAACTGCAAAGTTTGGGGCGGGGCCAGGGACAAAGGCTGAAGGGTTAGGGAAGGAAAGCTAACAGAAAGGAATCCTTGGGGAAAGTAGGTAGTGGGCAGGGCAGACTAGGGGGAGGGAGTAACCAAACTATAGAAGCAATTAGGGGGGGCAGGGAAAGGGTTGCAAGGGGTGGGGACCCCCACCAGCCAAACGCGGCTGGGGGGTGGAGGTGGTAGGAAAGAGTCCAAAGTGGGAGGCGTGCACCCACAGGTGCCTGTGTAGCACAGTCCTCTCTGCTCAGTCCCAGATGGTAAAGGTAGCAGGGAGGCCAACCCCGCGTCGAGGGGTGAAGAGCAGGTCCGGAGATGGACGGGTCGGTGGAGGGGGCAGCGGTGGGGGTGGTGGTCGGGGGAGCAGATGGGCGGGGGGGGCCGTGCCTCTCCCCCGCACTCCCCCCGGCGACAGCGGTTCCACCACCCCAAGAGCGCAGATGACAGAGTCACTCAGTCCAGTTGCAAAACCCCCTCCACAAAGTCCTTGGATGGACGACTCTTTTCCTCACCTCCTCGACGGCAGCGGTGGTTTCGGGGTGGCGGTGAGCAGCAGCAGGATTGTCGAGAGGCCCGGTGGTAGTGGTGGTGGTGGTGGTGGTGGTGGTGGTGGTGAAGTTGTCTGGGCCTCTCCCCCCCCCAAAACAATGGGGGGAGGGGGGGTAGGCCAGCAGGCCTCCCCCCCACTCAGCAGCAGTCCTGGTTGGTGAAGTGGTGGGGGGAGCTCAACCCGGCTGGTAGTGAAGTGAGGCAGTCCAAAGGGGGAGCTCCCAAAGTGATGGCAGCCCCAGGGAAACAGTGGGGTGTGTGGGGGTGAGAGAGGCCTGGCAGCAGTGGCAGGCCCAGATGGAGGGGGAAGGCAGGGGCTTCAGGGGGCAAGAGTGATGGTAGTAGCAGCAGCAGCAGCCCCTGCACCCCTAGGACCCCTGGTGGGGCCTCCCCCTAGGCCCTACAGCCTGGGGGTTTCTAGGCTGGAACTCCCCTAGCTCCTTCTTCCTTGCCCTCAGAGAAGGTGTGGCATCTATTTGGGTACCCGAGGAGTGGGCGGGCCTAGGCCCGCCCAGAACTAAAGTCCCTCCCCCAGCCTGGCGGGAGGGACACTAGGCCCGGGGCCAACTAAATACGGGGGACAACTAATGACTAAAAGGCGGGGGAGTGCGTGAGGGTCACAGGTTCAAAACCAGGGTATAGGACGGGGACACCGAGCAGAGAACCCCGCACAGCGCCCACTGCTCCGCGAAGCCATCGAGGGAGCCAGTGGACGCTGCCCAGTGGAACTCTGCCCGGATGCGTGCCTGGAGAAGTGACCGGAGGTAGGCCCCACAGTCGCAGCGGACCCCCTCGTCTAGCATCCTCCTCCTGGTGTTGTAGATGGAGGTCTTGGCAAGCGCCAGGAGGAGGTTGACGAGGAGGTCTCGCGACTTTGTGGGGCCACGGATAGGGTGCCCAAAAAGAAAAAGGTGGGGGGAAAAGTGCAGCCAGAACCTCAATAAGAGGTTCTGGAGGAGCCGGAATAGGGGCTGCAGCCTGGCGCACTCTAGGTAGGCGTGCGCCAGGTCCTCCCTCTCGCCGCAGAAAGGACAGGCGTCGGGCACGGGGAGGAACCGCGCCAGGTACACGCCCGTGCTCACGGCTCCGTGAAGGAGCCGCCAACTAATATCCCCGGCGGGCCGTGGGGTCAAGGTGGAATAGAAGCTGGCCCACCGGGGCTCCTCACCCTCCTTCGGTATCAGGTAGTCCCGCCACTTGGTGTCGGGGCGGGACGCGAGGGTGAGGAGATGAATCGTGTGGAGCACGAGCGTGTAGAGCTGCTTCCTCGGCGCGGTTCGAAACGAGACCGGCTGCAAGGTGCGCAGCCGGCTCGGGGTGTGGGGATGGGGAGGCCGGGAGGGCTCACGAAACTGGGGCCCAAGTACTACTTCCGGAGGGCTCGGGGTGAGGGGTGGGCGGGGAGTACCCTCTCGCAGGACCCGCCGCAGGAAACCGAGAGAGGCGGGAGGCAGAGCGGTCCTCACCTCCCGGAGTACGCGCAGGGGGGTCACAGGGGTGGAGAGCCCCATACGCCTGGCGAGCGCACGGGGATCCGCCCAGTCCCCCCCGTCGTAGTCCAGGAGGTCTCCGACTTTGGTGATTTCCGCCAGGACCAATCTCCGGCGCACCGAGGGAGACTCCGCCACCTGCACACGGAGGGCCGAATTGTGAAGCAGGGGCTCCGCGAGGAGATCCTCTCCCTCGGTGGCCACAAAGGACCTGGTCACCCCGAAGAGCTTCCAGGTCCGGAGGAGGTCCTGGTAGAAGGCCGGCAGCTCCGAGAGGTCTCGCGGAAGGCCTCCCCGTTGGAGAAAAAAGAGCTGCCGGTCATATCGAAGCCCCCGGAGGCGGCGGAGGAAGGCGTGCGCCAACGGTCTCCATGCCGGACTACCAGCACCATAAAGGAGTCTCTGCAGGGCCTGGAGGCGGAAGACGTGGACCTGGCTGCGCAAGCAGACCAGGCCCTGCCCTCCGTCCGCCAGGGGAAGACTCAGGACCCCTGCAGAGACCCAGTGCAGTCCTGGCCAGAAAAACCCCAGGGCGAGCCTCTGGAGTCTGGCCAGGATCCCCGGGGCCGGGCTCAGGGTGTTGAGCCGGTGCCAGAGCATGGACAGGACCAGCTGATTTAACACCAGCGCCCTCCCGCGGAGGGAGAGGCAGTGCAGCAGTCCCGTCCACCTCCGCACCCGCTCACTCACCCTGCCCTCCAAATCTTGCCAGTTTTCCGGCGGGGAGGGGTGCGTGGCGGAGAGATAAACGCCCAGATAGAGCAGCGGACCCGCGCTCCACCGGATGGCCTGAAGCGCGGGTGGGAGGGAGCTGACCCGCCACCCGTCCCCGACCACCAGGCCAGAGCTCTTGACCCAGTTGACCCGGGCGGAGGAGGCCGCCGAGTACACGGCTTGGCAAGCCTCCACCCGCACCAGGTCGCCCGGGTCCTGGACCACGAGGAGTACATCGTCGGCGTACGCCGACAGGACCAGCCGCAGCTCCGGCTCTCGGAGCACCAACCCCGTCAACCTCCGCCGGAGGAGACAGAGGAAGGGCTCGATCGCCAGAGCGTACAGCTGACCCGAGAGGGGGCACCCCTGCCGTACTCCCCGCCCGAAGCTGACCGGCTCGGTCAGGGTCCAGTTGAGCCTGACCAAACACTCCGCCTCAGCGTACAGCACCCGGAGAAAACCCACAAACTGGGGACCGAAGCCGAACGCCCGCAGAGTGCCCAGGAGATACCCGTGGTCCATCCTGTCGAACGCCTTCTCCTGGTCCAGGGACAGGAGGGCGAACGACAGACCATCCCTACGCCCTAACTCTAGAAGGTCCCGGACCAAATATAAGTTGTCAAAGATGGTACGGCCCGGGACCGTGTAGGTCTGGTCGGGATGGACCACGTCCGCCAGCACGGACCCCAGCCGCAGCGAGATGGCTTTCGCTACGACCTTATAGTCCGTGCTGAGGAGCGAGACGGGACGCCAGTTCCGAAGGTCGCGGAGGTCCCCCTTCTTCGGCAATAAGGTCAGCACCGCTCGCCTGCACGAAAGAGGGAGGACCCCGCATTGCAAGGACTCGGCCCAGACGATGACGAGGTCTGGGCCGAGGACGTCCCAGAACACGCGGTAGAACTCCACGGTCAGCCCGTCCATGCCCGGAGACTTGTTGGTGGGCATGAGCCGGAGGGCGGCCGAGAGCTCGGCCAGAGAGAGAGGCGACTCCAGCCGGTCTCGGTCGCCCGCGCTGACCGTCGGGAGCCCGGTCCAGAGCACCCTGCGGGCTTCGGCTTCGGTGGGATCCGGGGAGAAGAGGTCGGCGTAGAAGGCCCTGGCCCTTCCACGCAGCTCCTCCGGATCCGTGAGGGGGGTGCCATCCGCCGCCAAGAGGCAGGTGACATGCTTTTTGGCCCCCCTCCTTTTCTCCAAGGCGTAGAAGAAGCGGGAGCCGCGATCCATCTCCCGAAGGAGACGGATGCGGGATCGAACGAACGCGCCCCGGGCCCTGAGGTCCTCCAGAGCCCGGAGCTCCTCCCGCTTCTCCCTGTACACTGTGCGGAGGGGTGGATCCTCGGGGCCGGAGGCCAGGCACCTCTCTAGCTGTAAAACCTCCCGCTCCAACTGCTCTATCACCGCACCCCGCCGCCGGCTGGCGCCCCGGGTGTAGTCCCGGCAGAAGAGCTTGGCGCGCACCTTCCCCACGTCCCACCACCGCCTCGCCGAAGGGAAGGAACGCCGCTGGTCCCGCCAGGCCAGCCAGAACTCCCGGAAGGCCGCCACGAAGCCCGCGTCCTCCAGCAGACTGTTGTTAAAGTGCCAATAGGCCGGCCCGGGCCTCTCCGAACTCAGAGAGGCCGTCACGGTCACCATGTGGTGATCCGAGAACGGGGCCGGCCGGACGCCGGAGGCGCGGGCTTCCGCCAGATAAATCCGGGACAGGTAGAGGCGGTCTATCCGGGAGAAAACGGGCTGCCCTTCCCCCACCCGGACATAGGTGAAGGTGACGTGGTCGTCCGGGTGGTGGGCTCGCCAGACGTCCACCAGGGAGTGCTGATCTACGATCTCCCTGAGGACGCCCGCGGCCGTCTGGGATTTCTCGACCCCCGAGCGGTCCTGGTCTTCGAGGGTGGTGTTAAAGTCCCCGCCCAGGACCAGGCATTCATGAGGATCCAGAGTGCCGAGAAAGGCCGCCGCCTGCTGAAAAAAGCACACCCGGTCCGGGCGCGCGTTCGGGGCGTACACGTTCACTAGATTGAGCACGACGCCCTCCACGCGGGCCCGGACGTGCAGCAGGCGGCCCGGCACGACCTCGGCGACCCCCAGCACCTCGGGCCGTAGCCCGGCGGAGAACAGGGTAGCCACCCCAGCCAAACGGGTGCTGAGGTGGCTAAAATACACCCCGTTCCCCCACTCCAGCCGCCAGCTAGCCTCGACGGCTGGAGTCGTGTGGGTCTCCTGCAGGAAGATCACAGAGTACCCCCCCTCCCGAAGGAAGGAGAGCACCTGGCTCCTGCGGAGACCCACCCTACAGCCTCCGGTGTTTAAGGTGGCAATGGTGGTGTACTTCATGAGGAGGGCTGGGGTGGATCCTCATGGGCAGGGGAATGGTCGGGCCCCGGCGGGCCCCGCAGCAACCCATGCTCGGTCCCGAAGGCGAGCAGGGAGCTGCGGAAATTCCGGGCCCGCATGTAGGCCGCCATGCCCTGCCTGTCGGCCCCTTTCCCCTCCCCCAACAGGGCCTTTACGGCCCGGAAGATGAGGTGGAAGTCTCCCCAGCGCTGGAGGGCGAGCTGCACCTTATCCCTGGAGCCACGAGTGTCTCGCAGGAAATGGCGCAGCTCGGCCCCCAGCGCCGAGGGAGACGTGGCAGCCAAGCGGCTGCCGCCCTCCGGTAGGGCCCCTGAAGGAAGTTCGTGGCCCGCGGAGACGGGCGGGTGGAGAGGGCGACGTCGGCGCGATCGCGCCGAGCGACCCGTCTCCGTTCCCGGCCCGGAAGGGGGCGGCGGAGGGGGCAATGCAGCCCCTAGGACAATGGGAGTGGGAGACTCTAGAACCACCCCCCGAGAGTCGTCCGGGTGACTCGATGACGGGACGACCCCGGGGGTGGCAGGAACGATGGGAGTGGAAGGGGCGGGGAACAGGATCGAGACCAGAGTGGGGACTGGGGCTGGAGTCGGGGCAGGGACCGGGATCGGGGCGGGATCGGGGGGTTGGGCCGGGTCAGGGTCGGTGGGTGGGACTGGCACAGGGTGAGGAGTTGGGGTAGGGACAGGGGGCGTTTCTGGGTCCGGGGCCAGGGAGGTCGTGGGGGGAAGGATGGGATCGGGGTCCCCGGTAGCCGAGCTGCCGGGGTGCGGCTCCTCTCGACCTTTGGATGGGATCAAGGGACCGGAGACAGGAGGGGGGCCCTCCTCGACGCCGGGCATGGGCGACTCAACACTTGCGTCACCCACAGCCACGGCATCGGGCACGTTGGAGACCTTAGACGGGCCCCCCTCTGAAGGGGAAGCCGACCGCACGGTCCCGTCGGCGCCCACTGGCCCGGGGCCCGGCCGTTCGTCGCTGGCCGCCGCCCCGGAGGGCTCGGCGGCCTCGGCTGGTACGCTCTCGGCAGCCGGGCAGATGGGCAGGGTCAGGGGCGCCCCGAGGACCAGAGCGGGGGCTTCCTCCGGGGGAAAAGGGCAGGAAAAGGGAGGGGGCGGCGGGAGCAGAGTGCCGCCCTGATCGAGGCCCGCTGGTAGAGGACCGTCCTCCCCCTGAGTGAACGGGGTCAGGTCCAGGGCCTCAATTTCATCATAAATGGAGGGGAGGGCGGGCCCTTCGGCCCCAGCGGCCTCCCCACCGGACCCCGGGGCAGCAAGCGCCGCGGCGTCGGTGGTAGCAGAGGTGGGGGGGTCCAATGGTGTGGGGGCCTGAGGGGCTCCCGCAGTGGCCCCCTCGCAAGGAGGGTGAATGGGAGGGACGGGGTCATCCCGCCCTGCTGCCGTGGCCTTGGTGGACGGCTCCTCCCGCTGGGCTCTATCCGGGGTCACGGCCGAGGGGGTCTTGGTCGTCGCCGCCCGCGGCAGCTTCCGGGGGGCTACCTCCCGCTCCCCATCGGAGGGAGGGGAGCGGGCCCGTGGCCTGCGGGCGGCACGCTTCCCCCGGACGAGCACCCAGCCCTCCAAGGTGGAGGTGGAGGTGGAGGGCCGGTCCGTTGGAGCGGGGCCAGGGGCTGAGGGAGTCGGAGTCGGGACAACGGGGGGAGGGGAAACCTCCCCCTGGGGCGGGCCCTCCCTCTCGGCTACAGAGGACCCCGTCACCCCCTCCCCTGTAGAGGGAGGGGCGGCAGGAGCGGCGGTGGCGGCCGGGCGACCCGGGGCACCGGCGTTGATGGGGCCGGACCCCTCTCGGGTCCCGGGGGTCCCGGGCTCCCCCTCAGTCCGGGCCAGGGGGCAGTCCCTCCGGACGTGCCCCGTCGCCCGGCAGAGGAAGCACCGGGCCTCCCCCGTCGAGTAATGAACCCGGTGATAAGCCCCTCGGTGGGGCACTAGAAAGGAGCCCTCCAAGGGCGCTCCGCCACGTGCCACGGCCGGCGATACCTGGAGTTGTACCTGCCGACGGAAGGATAGTATATGGCGGAGGACGGGGTCCTTATAGCCCGAGGAGAGGGGGGTAATGGCGGAGATGGGCTTCCCCAGGGTGGAGAGGGCGGGAAGCAGGGCAGCGTTGGGGAGGCTGGGCTCGACAGAGGTGAGGACCACCCGTACGCCCAGGTCCTCTAGTGGCTCGAGGGGCACGAACACGCCTCCCACCGACATGCCCTTCTCCACTGCCTCTTGGGCGGCGGCCTCCGATGCTAGGAAGAACACCATCTTCCCATACATTTTGGAGGCCGCCACGATGTTCCGGGGGCCCACCACCCGCGCCAGCGCTCGCGCGTAGGTTTCCCCATTAGGCGAGGCTGGCACCAGGTGGCACCGGATCCCATGCCTCCTGGTGAGGGAGTGGAAAGGGCCCGGCCCCCCAGAGATGGCAGCAGAGGCAGCGGGCGGGGCGGTCGGCGGGGCGGCGGCCACCTGGGCGTACGCCCTGCGGGCCGGAGGGCCCGCAGAGCTGGTGGAGGGGATGGCCGGGGAACGGGGGGCCGCGGCAGATGTCGACGCCGCGGCCGGGGGGGCGGCCCCGCCCACGGGAGGTGTCGATTTCCGGGCGGGGTCCTTTCCCTTCTTTTTCCCCTGGCCCTTCTTGCCAGGGGGAGGGGCGGCCACGGCAGCGGCAGGGACCGGGCAGGGGCCGGTCGAGAGGGTGGCCGCAGGAGTGGACAGGGGCGACGGCAAGGGAGGGGGAGGGATCGGGGGAGTGGGGGCTGAAGGAGGGGCAGGGGTAGGAACAGGGGCAGGGGTCCCCTCCATGATGGTATGGGGAGAGGAGGAGGCCCTATAGGGGTAAGGACAGGAAATGACCACTCCTCCCTGCTGAACTATGGACAGGAGAGGAGGGTCTGGCAGAGGGGGTAGGTATAGGAAGGGGCTAAACCCCTCCTCCCTGCTGAACTGTGGACAGGAGAGGAGGGTCTGGCGGAGGGGAGGGGTATAGGAAGGGACTAACCCCTCCTCCCTGCTGAACTGTGGACAGGAGAGGAGGGTCTGGCAGAGCGGGTAGGTATAGGAAGGGGCTAAACCCCTCCTCCCTGCTGAACTGTGGACAGGAGAGGAGGGTCTGGCGGAGGGGAGGGGTATAGGAAGGGGCTAACCCCTCCTCCCCGCTGGGCTGCGAGTGGGAGAGGAGGGTTCAATACGGGGGAACAGGTAAGGGAAAGGGGCTAACCACTCCTCCCCGCGGGGCTGCGAGCGGGAGAGGAGGGCGCCCCAAGGCACGAGAAGGGGAAGTGGGGGCAATCGCTCCTCCCCGCTAGGCTGGAGGCGGGGGAGGAGGGTGGCGGCAGGGGTCAGGGGTGGACAGTGGGGACAAAGCAAAAGGTCCGGCTCCTCCGGCTGCACTAGGAGGAGAGGGGGCTACAAGATCATGGGGTGGGGGGCGAAAGTGCGACTGATGGGAGGGGGGGGCACAGGCACCTCAAGGGGGACCGTAGGTACACGCGATGGGGGGGGGGGGAGAACTAGGGAGGACCGGGGAGTAAAGGGCCTGGGTAGGAACACAAAATGGAGGCTAGGGGTAAAAGGCTGGGTGGGAACCAAACTAAACTGCAAAGTTTGGGGCGGGGCCAGGGACAAAGGCTGAAGGGTTAGGGAAGGAAAGCTAACAGAAAGGAATCCTTGGGGAAAGTAGGTAGTGGGCAGGGCAGACTAGGGGGAGGGAGTAACCAAACTATAGAAGCAATTAGGGGGGGCAGGGAAAGGGTTGCAAGGGGTGGGGACCCCCACCAGCCAAACGCGGCTGGGGGGTGGAGGTGGTAGGAAAGAGTCCAAAGTGGGAGGCGTGCACCCACAGGTGCCTGTGTAGCACAGTCCTCTCTGCTCAGTCCCAGATGGTAAAGGTAGCAGGGAGGCCAACCCCGCGTCGAGGGGTGAAGAGCAGGTCCGGAGATGGACGGGTCGGTGGAGGGGGCAGCGGTGGGGGTGGTGGTCGGGGGAGCAGATGGGCGGGGGGGGCCGTGCCTCTCCCCCGCACTCCCCCCGGCGACAGCGGTTCCACCACCCCAAGAGCGCAGATGACAGAGTCACTCAGTCCAGTTGCAAAACCCCCTCCACAAAGTCCTTGGATGGACGACTCTTTTCCTCACCTCCTCGACGGCAGCGGTGGTTTCGGGGTGGCGGTGAGCAGCAGCAGGATTGTCGAGAGGCCCGGTGGTAGTGGTGGTGGTGGTGGTGGTGGTGGTGGTGGTGAAGTTGTCTGGGCCTCTCCCCCCCCCAAAACAATGGGGGGAGGGGGGGTAGGCCAGCAGGCCTCCCCCCCACTCAGCAGCAGTCCTGGTTGGTGAAGTGGTGGGGGGAGCTCAACCCGGCTGGTAGTGAAGTGAGGCAGTCCAAAGGGGGAGCTCCCAAAGTGATGGCAGCCCCAGGGAAACAGTGGGGTGTGTGGGGGTGAGAGAGGCCTGGCAGCAGTGGCAGGCCCAGATGGAGGGGGAAGGCAGGGGCTTCAGGGGGCAAGAGTGATGGTAGTAGCAGCAGCAGCAGCCCCTGCACCCCTAGGACCCCTGGTGGGGCCTCCCCCTAGGCCCTACAGCCTGGGGGTTTCTAGGCTGGAACTCCCCTAGCTCCTTCTTCCTTGCCCTCAGAGAAGGTGTGGCATCTATTTGGGTACCCGAGGAGTGGGCGGGCCTAGGCCCGCCCAAAACTAAAGTCCCTCCCCCAGCCTGGCGGGAGGGACACTAGGCCCGGGGCCAACTAAATACGGGGGACAACTAATGACAAAAAGGCGGGGAGTGCGTGAGGGTCACAGGTTCAAAACCAGGGTATAGGACGGGGACACCGAGCAGAGAACCCCGCACAGCGCCCACTGCTCCACGAAGCCATCGAGGGAGCCAGTGGACGCTGCCCAGTGGAACTCTGCCCGGATGCGTGCCTGGAGAAGTGACCGGAGGTAGGCCCCACAGTCGCAGCGGACCCCCTCGTCTAACATCCTCCTCCTGGTGTTGTAGATGGAGGTTTTGGCAAGCGCCAGGAGGAGGTTGACGAGGAGGTCTCGCGACTTTGTGGGGCCACGGATAGGGTGCCCAAAAAGAAAAAGGTGGGGGGAAAAGTGCAGCCAGAACCTCAATAAGAGGTTCTGGAGGAGCCGGAATAGGGGCTGCAGCCTGGCGCACTCGAGGTAGGCGTGCGCCAGGTCCTCCCTCTCGCCGCAGAAAGGACAGGCGTCGGGCACGGGGAGGAACCGCGCCAGGTACACGCCCGTGCTCACGGCTCCGTGAAGGAGCCGCCAACTAATATCCCCGGCGGGCCGTGGGATCAAGGTGGAATAGAAGCTGGCCCACCGGGGCTCCTCACCCTCCTTCGGTATCAGGTAGTCCCGCCACTTGGTGTCGGGGCGGGACGCGAGGGTGAGGAGGTGAATCGTGTGGAGCACGAGCGTGTAGAGCTGCTTCCTCGGCGCGGTTCGAAACGAGACCGGCTGCAAGGTGTGCAGCCGGCTCGGGGTGTGGGGGTGGGGAGGCCGGGAGGGCTCACGAAACTGGGGCCCAAGTACTACTTCCGGAGGGCTCGGGGTGAGGGGTGGGCGGGGAATACCCTCTCGCAGGACTCGCTGCAGGAAACCGAGAGAGGCGGGAGGCAGAGCGGTCCTCACCTCCCGGAGTACGCGCAGGGGGGTCACAAGGGTGGAGAGCCCCATGCGCCTGGCGAGCGCACGGGGATCCGCCCAGTCCTCCCCGTCGTAGTCCAGGAGGTCTCCGACTTTGGTGATTTCCGCCAGGACCAATCTCCGGCGCACCGAGGGAGACTCCGCCACCTGCACACGGAGGGCCAAATTGTGAAGCAGGGGCTCCGCGAGGAGATCCTCTCCCTCGGTGGCCACAAAGGACCTAGTCACCCCGAAGAGCTTCCAGGTCCGGAGGAGGTCCTGGTAGAAGGCCGGCAGCTCCGAGAGGTCTCGCGGAAGGCCTCCCCGTTGGAGAAAAAAGAGCTGCCGGTCATATCGAAGCCCCCGGAGGCGGCGGAGGAAGGCGTGCGCCAACGGTCTCCATGCCGGACTACCAGCACCATAAAGGAGTCTCTGCAGGGCCTGGAGGCGGAAGACGTGGACCTGGCTGCGCAAGCAGACCAGGCCCTGCCCTCCGTCCGCCAGGGGAAGACTCAGGACCCCTGCAGAGACCCAGTGCAGTCCCGGCCAGAAAAACCCCAGGGCGAGCCTCTGGAGTCTGGCCAGGATCCCCGGGGCCGGGCTCAGGGTGTTGAGCCGGTGCCAGAGCATGGACAGGACCAGCTGATTTAACACCAGCGCTCTCCCGCGGAGGGAGAGGCAGTGCAGCAGTCCCGTCCATCTCCGCACCCGCTCACTCACCCTGCCCTCCAAATCTTGCCAGTTTTCCGGCGGGGAGGGGTGCGTGGCGGAGAGATAAACGCCCAGATAGAGCAGCGGACCCGCGCTCCACCGGATGGCCTGAAGCGCGGGTGGGAGGGAGCTGACCCGCCACCCGTCCCCGACCACCAGGCCAGAGCTCTTGACCCAGTTGACCCGGGCGGAGGAGGCCGCCGAGTACACGGCTTGGCAAGCCTCCACCCGCACCAGGTCGCCCGGGTCCTGGACCACGAGGAGTACATCGTCGGCGTACGCCGACAGGACCAGCCGCAGCTCCGGCTCTCGGAGCACCAACCCCGTCAACCTCCGCCGGAGGAGACAGAGGAAGGGCTCGATCGCCAGAGCGTACAGCTGACCCGAGAGGGGGCACCCCTGCCGTACTCCCCGCCCGAAGCTGACCGGCTCGGTCAGGGTCCAGTTGAGCCTGACCAAACACTCCGCCTCAGCGTACAGCACCCGGAGAAAACCCACAAACTGGGGACCGAAGCCGAACGCCCGCAGAGTGCCCAGGAGATACCCGTGGTCCATCCTGTCGAACGCCTTCTCCTGGTCCAGGGACAGGAGGGCGAACGACAGACCATCCCTACGCCCTAACTCTAGAAGGTCCCGGACCAAATATAAGTTGTCAAAGATGGTACGGCCCGGGACCGTGTAGGTCTGGTCGGGATGGACCACGTCCGCCAGCACGGACCCCAGCCGCAGCGAGATGGCTTTCGCTACGACCTTATAGTCCGTGCTGAGGAGCGAGACGGGACGCCAGTTCCGAAGGTCGCGGAGGTCCCCCTTCTTCGGCAATAAGGTCAGCACCGCTCGCCTGCACGAAAGAGGGAGGACCCCGCATTGCAAGGACTCGGCCCAGACGATGACGAGGTCCGGGCCGAGGACGTCCCAGAACACGCGGTAGAACTCCACGGTCAGCCCGTCCATGCCCGGAGACTTGTTGGTGGGCATGAGCCGGAGGGCGGCCGAGAGCTCGGCCAGAGAGAGAGGCGACTCCAGCCGGTCTCGGTCGCCCGCGCTGACCGTCGGGAGCCCGGTCCAGAGCACCCTGCGGGCTTCGGCTTCGGTGGGATCCGGGGAGAAGAGGTCGGCGTAGAAGGCCCTGGCCCTTCCACGCAGCTCCTCCGGATCCGTGAGGGGGGTGCCATCCGCCGCCAAGAGGCAGGTGACATGCTTTTTGGCCCCCCTCCTTTTCTCCAAGGCGTAGAAGAAGCGGGAGCCGCGATCCATCTCCCGAAGGAGACGGATGCGGGATCGAACGAACGCGCCCCGGGCCCTGAGGTCCTCCAGAGCCCGGAGCTCCTCCCGCTTCTCCCTGTACACTGTGCGGAGGGGTGGATCCTCGGGGCCGGAGGCCAGGCGCCTCTCTAGCTGTAAAACCTCCCGCTCCAACTGCTCTATCACCGCACCCCGCCGCCGGCTGGCGCCCCGGGTGTAGTCCCGGCAGAAGAGCTTGGCGCGCACCTTCCCCACGTCCCACCACCGCCTCGCCGAAGGGAAGGAACGCCGCTGGTCCCGCCAGGCCAGCCAGAACTCCCGGAAGGCCGCCACGAAGCCCGCGTCCTCCAGCAGACTGTTGTTAAAGTGCCAATAGGCCGGCCCGGGCCTCTCCGAACTCAGAGAGGCCGTCACGGTCACCATGTGGTGATCCGAGAACGGGGCCGGCCGGACGCCGGAGGCGCGGGCTTCCGCCAGATAAATCCGGGACAGGTAGAGGCGGTCTATCCGGGAGAAAACGGGCTGCCCTTCCCCCACCCGGACATAGGTGAAGGTGACGTGGTCGTCCGGGTGGTGGGCTCGCCAGACGTCCACCAGGGAGTGCTGATCTACGATCTCCCTGAGGACGCCCGCGGCCGTCTGGGATTTCTCGACCCCCGAGCGGTCCTGGTCTTCGAGGGTGGTGTTAAAGTCCCCGCCCAGGACCAGGCATTCATGAGGATCCAGAGTGCCGAGAAAGGCCGCCGCCTGCTGAAAAAAGCACACCCGGTCCGGGCGCGCGTTCGGGGCGTACACGTTCACTAGATTGAGCACGACGCCCTCCACGCGGGCCCGGACGTGCAGCAGGCGGCCCGGCACGACCTCGGCGACCCCCAGCACCTCGGGCCGTAGCCCGGCGGAGAACAGGGTAGCCACCCCAGCCAAACGGGTGCTGAGGTGGCTAAAATACACCCCGTTCCCCCACTCCAGCCGCCAGCTAGCCTCGACGGCTGGAGTCGTGTGGGTCTCCTGCAGGAAGATCACAGAGTACCCCCCCTCCCGAAGGAAGGAGAGCACCTGGCTCCTGCGGAGACCCACCCTACAGCCTCCGGTGTTTAAGGTGGCAATGGTGGTGTACTTCATGAGGAGGGCTGGGGTGGATCCTCATGGGCAGGGGAATGGTCGGGCCCCGGCGGGCCCCGCAGCAACCCATGCTCGGTCCCGAAGGCGAGCAGGGAGCTGCGGAAATTCCGGGCCCGCATGTAGGCCGCCATGCCCTGCCTGTCGGCCCCTTTCCCCTCCCCCAACAGGGCCTTTACGGCCCGGAAGATGAGGTGGAAGTCTCCCCAGCGCTGGAGGGCGAGCTGCACCTTATCCCTGGAGCCACGAGTGTCTCGCAGGAAATGGCGCAGCTCGGCCCCCAGCGCCGAGGGAGACGTGGCAGCCGAGCGGCTGCCGCCCTCCGGTAGGGCCCCTGAAGGAAGTTCGTGGCCCGCGGAGACGGGCGGGTGGGGAAGGCGACGTCGGCGCGATCGCGCCGAGCGACCCGTCTCCGTTCCCGGCCCGGAAGGGGGCGGCGGAGGGGGCAATGCAGCCCCTAGGACAATGGGAGTGGGAGACTCTAGAACCACCCCCCGAGAGTCGTCCGGGTGACTTGATGACGGGACGACCCCGGGGGTGGCAGGAACGATGGGAGTGGAAGGGGCGGGGAACAGGATCGAGACCAGAGTGGGGACTGGGGCTGGAGTCGGGGCAGGGACGGGGATCGGGGCGGGATCGGGGGTTTGGGCCGGGTCAGGGTCGGTGGGTGGGACTGGCACAGGGTGAGGAGTTGGGGTAGGGACAGGGGGCGTTTCTGGGTCCGGGGCCAGGGAGGTCGTGGGGGGAAGGATGGGATCGGGGTCCCCGGCAGCCGAGCTGCCGGGGTGCGGCTCCTCTCGACCTTTGGATGGGATCAAGGGACCGGAGACAGGAGGGGGGCCCTCCTCGACGCCGGGCATGGGCGACTCAACAATTGTGTCACCCACAGCCACGGCATCGGGCACGTTGGAGACCTCAGACGGGCCCCCCTCTGAAGGGGAAGCCGACCGCACGGTCCCGTCGGCGCCCACTGGCCCGGGGCCCGGCCTCTCGTCGCTGGCCGCCGCCCCGGAGGGCTCGGCGGCCTCGGCTGGTGCGCTCTCGGCAGCCGGGCAGATGGGCAGGGTCAGGGGCGCCCCGAGGACCAGAGCGGGGGCTTCCTCCGGGGGAAAAGGGCAGGAAAAGGGAGGGGGCGGCGGGAGCAGAGTGCCGCCCTGATCGAGGCCCGCTGGTAGAGGACCGTCCTCCCCCTGAGTGAACGGGGTCAGGTCCAGGGCCTCAATTTCATCATAAATGGAGGGGAGGGCGGGCCCTTCGGCTCCAGCGGCCTCCCCACCGGACCCCGGGGCAGCAAGCGCCGCGGCGTCGGTGGTAGCAGAGGTGGGGGGGTCCGATGGTGTGGGGGCCTGAAGGGCTCCCGCAGTGGCCCCCTCGCAAGGAGGGTGAATGGGAAGGACGGGGTCATCCCGCCCTGCTGCCGTGGCCTTGGTGGACGGCTCCTCCCGCTGGGCTCTATCCGGGGTCACGGCCGAGGGGGTCTTGGTCGTCGCCGCCCGCGGCAGCTTCCGGGGGGCTACCTCCCGCTCCCCATCGGAGGGAGGGGAGCGGGCCCGTGGCCTGCGGGCGGCACGCTTCCCCCGGACGAGCACCCAGCCCTCCAAGGTAGAGGTGGAGGTGGAGGGCCGGTCCGTTGGAGCGGGGCCAGGGGCTGAGGGAGTCGGAGTCTGGGGTGGGACAACGGGGGGAGGGGAAACCTCCCCCTGGGGCGGGCCCTCCCTCTCGGCTACAGAGGACCCCGTCACCCCCTCCCCTGTAGAGGGAGGGGCGGCAGGAGCGGCGGTGGCGGCCGGGCGACCCGGGGCACCGGCGTTGATGGGGCCGGACCCCTCTCGGGTCCCGGGGGTCCCGGGCTCCCCCTCAGTCCGGGCCAGGGGGCAGTCCCTCCGGACGTGCCCCGTCGCCCGGCAGAGGAAGCACCGGGCCTCCCCCGTCGAGTAATGAACCCGGTGATAAGCCCCTCGGTGGGGCACTAGAAAGGAGCCCTCCAAGGGCGCTCCGCCACGTGCCACGGCCGGCGATACCTGGAGTTGTACCTGCCGACGGAAGGATAGTATATGGCGGAGGACGGGGTCCTTATAGCCCGAGGAGAGGGGGGTAATGGCGGAGATGGGCTTCCCCAGGGTGGAGAGGGCGGGAAGCAGGGCAGCGTTGGGGAGGCTGGGCTCGACAGAGGTGAGGACCACCCGTACGCCCAGGTCCTCTAGTGGCTCGAGGGGCACGAACACGCCTCCCACCGACATGCCCTTCTCCACTGCCTCTTGGGCGGCGGCCTCCGATGCTAGGAAGAACACCATCTTCCCATACATTTTGGAGGCCGCCACGATGTTCCGGGGGCCCACCACCCGCGCCAGCGCTCGCGCGTAGGTTTCCCCATTAGGCGAGGCTGGCACCAGGTGGCACCGGATCCCATGCCTCCTGGTGAGGGAGTGGAAAGGGCCCGGCCCCCCGGAGATGGCAGCAGAGGCAGCGGGCGGGGCGGTCGGCGGGGCGGCGGCCACCTGGGCGTACGCCCTGCGGGCCGGAGGGCCCGCAGAGCTGGTGGAGGGGATGGCCGGGGAACGGGGGGCCGCGGCAGATGTCGACGCCGCGGCCGGGGGGGCGGCCCCGCCCACGGGAGGTGTTGATTTCCGGGCGGGGCCCTTTCCCTTCTTTTTCCCCTGGCCCTTCTTGCCAGGGGGAGGGGCGGCCACGGCAGCGGCAGGGACCGGGCAGGGGCCGGTCGAGAGGGTGGCCGCAGGAGTGGACAGGGGCGACGGCAAGGGAGGGGGAGGGATCGGGGGAGTGGGGGCTGAAGGAGGGGCAGGGGTAGGAACAGGGGCAGGGGTCCCCTCCATGATGGTATGGGGAGAGGAGGAGGCCCTATAGGGGTAAGGACAGGGGATGACCACTCCTCCCTGCTGAACTGTGGACAGGAGAGGAGGGTCTGGCAGAGGGGGTAGGTACAGGAAGGGACTAACCCCTCCTCTCTTCCAAGCTGCAAACAGGAGAGGAGGGTCTGGCGGAGGGGGTAGGTATAGGAAGGGGCTAAACCCCTCCTCCCTGCTGAACTGTGGACAGGAGAGGAGGGTCTGGCGGAGGGGAGGGGTATAGGAAGGGGCTAACCCCTCCTCCCCACTGGGCTGCGAGTGGGAGAGGAGGGTTCAATGCGGGGGAGCAGGTAAGGGAAAGGGGCTAACCACTCCTCCCCGCGGGGCTGCGGGCGGGAGAGGAGGGCGCCCCAAGGCACGAGAAGGGGAAGTGGGGGCAACCGCTCCTCCCCGCTAGGCTGGAGGTGGGGGAGGAGGGTGCCGGCAGGGGTCAGGGGTGGACAGTGGGGACAAAGCAAAAGGTCCGGCTCCTCCGGCTGCACTAGGAGGAGAGGGGGCTACAAAATCATGGGGTGGGGGGTGAAAGTGCGACTGATGGGAGGGGGGGGCACAGGCACCTCAAGGGGGACCGTAGGTACACGCGATGGGGGGGGGGGGGCGAGAACTAGGGAGGACCGGGGAGTAAAGGGCCTGGGTAGGAACACAAAATGGAGGCTAAGGGTAAAAGGCTGGGTGGGAACAAAACTGAACTTCAAAGTTTGGGGCGGGGCCAGGGACAGAGGCTGAAGAGTTAGGGAAGGAAAGCTAACAGAAAGGAACCCTTGGGGAAAGTAGGTAGTGGGCGGGGCAGACTAGGGGGAGGGAGTAACCAAACTATAGAAGCAATTGGGGGGGGGGGGGCAGGGAAAGGGTTGCAAGGGGTGGGGACCCCCACCAGCCAAACGCAGCTGGGGGGTGGGTGGTAGGAAAGAGTCCAAAGTGGGAGGCGTGCACCCACAGGTGCCTGTGTAGCACAGTCCTCTCTGCTCAGTCCCAGATGGTAAAGGTAGCAGGGAGGCCAACCCCGCGTCGAGGGGTGAAGAGCAGGTCCGGAGATGGACGGGTCGGTGGAGGGGGCAGCGGTGGGGGTGGTGGTCGGGGGAGCAGATGGGCAGGGGGGGGGCCGTGCCTCTCCCCCGCACTCCCCCCGGCAACAGCGGTTCCACCACCCCAAGAGCGCAGATGACAGAGTCACTCAGTCCAGTTGCAAAAACCCCCTCCACAAAGTCCTTTGATGGACGACTCTTTTCCTCACCTCCTCGACGGCAGCGGTGGTTTCGGGGTGGCGGTGAGCAGCAGCAGGATTGTCGAGAGGCCCGGTGGTAGTGGTGGTGGTGATGGTGGTGGTGGTGGTGAAGTTGTCTGGGCCTCTCCCCCCCCAGAAACAATGGGGGGAGGGGGGGTAGGCCAGCAGGCCTCCCCCCCACTCAGCAGCAGTCCTGGTTGGTGAAGTGGTGGGGGGAGCTCAACCCGGCTGGTAGTGAGGCAGTCCAAAGGGGGAGCTCCCAAAGTGATGGCAGCCCCAGGGAAGCAGTGGGGTGTGTGGTGTGTGGGGGTGAGAGAGGCCTGGCAGCAGTGGCAGGCCCAGATGGAGGGGGAAGGCAGGGGCTTCAGGGGGCAAGAGTGATGGTAGTAGCAGCAGCAGCAGCCCCTGCACCCCTAGGACCCCTGGTGGGGCCTCCCCCTAGGCCCTACAGCCTGGGGGTTTCTAGGCTGGAACTCCCCTAGCTCCTTCTTCCTTGCCCTCAGAGAAGGTGTGGCAGGGCAAAGGTAAAAACCCTGAGAATGCCCTGCCCCTGCAAGCTAAACCCTGCGTGTGGATAGCAGGGCCAGGGGCTGATGCAGGGAGCAGCCTGCAAGAAGCCCAGCTGGAAGCCTTAATGAAGGCTAGCTCACAGTCCCTGGCTGGAGAGATTGACCACAGCTGGGGAACGGAGCAGAAAGGGTTAGAAAAGCCCTGACTCAGGGGCAGTCAGGGAGGCTAGCCAGGCAGGAGGACAAGGGATACCTAGCTCTGTCTCTGCTGGGGGATACAAGCCTCAAGGGGCCAGAGGACCTGGGGAGAGGTCTGTGAGGGGCCTGACATTGGGGACGTGGGGACTTTGAAGGCACTGTGAATAAAAGAGCACGGGTGAAGCACCAGAGGAGTGTCTGCAAACCTTTCTTTGTCCAGCCTAAGCACGGGGCACAGGGACTAGGGGAAGGAAGCCTGTGCCACTCCATGACAAGTAGGGGCTTGTCCGGGACCCCTCCTAGCCACCGATATCAGAGGCTGCTAGCATGGAGGAGACCCTGAAATGGGTGGTTACTACAGTGCAGGAGCTACAGCAGTCCCACCAAACAGAAAGGCAATCACTGATGGAGTGGCAGCAGGAGCAACAACGAGCCTTCCAAGGGTTCATCAAGTAGCAGTCAGCGGCCCAGCAACAGATCCTCCGGCAAGTGGTGAGTTCAGTGAGCGGGGACAGAACCAGGACTGCAGGATGGGGACTCTGTAAGATGGGGCCTACAGATAACCCAGACGCCTTTCTAGGGACATTTGAGAGAGTGGCAACAGCCGCTGGCTGGGAGAGAACAGCTTGGGCCTTACGCCTAGCCCCCTACCTAGGAGGAGAGGCCCAAGCAGCGTTCATGGCTTTGGGAGAGGCCCAATCCAGGGACTATGATACGGTGAAGGCCGCTATCTTGGACAGGGTCGGTCTCTCAACTGAAAGGTACCGCCAGCGGTTCCAGGCCGCCCGTTGGACAGAGAGCCTGAGGCCAAGGGCATTTGCTCAGAAGCTAAAGGACTGGGCGACTAGGTGGCTAAGGCCTGCGGCCCAGACAGTTGAGGAAATAATGGACCAGGTGATCCTGGAGCAGTTTCTCCAGGGGCTCCCGGACTCAGTGCGTGTCTGGGTCCGGCGACACCAGCCAGCTCGCGTAGCAGACGCCGTCCGGCTGACCGAGGAGTACACGTGGGAGGCAGAGACTGCTTTGTAATCTGTGCTTGTTCACCTCCTTTCACAGGTGCAAAGCGAGGCAACAGCGATCGCGGAGGCCGCTCTCCCCCCCCGTACCTGGCCAGTGTCTGATGAGCTGCTCCAAGACAGAAGCAGGAGCTGTAGTCATCTAAGAAGCGATGGGGGGAGGGAGGAGATAGTGTTAGCTTTGATATTTGTGTTGTTTTGTGGTTGGCTTTGTGTGTGTCTGGGTAGGGGGCCAGGGGAGGCCTCAGGTGCCTCTGATGCTTGTCTCCTTCACCCTCCCTTTCCTTGTGTGTGTGTGTGTGTGTGTGTGTGTGTGTGTGTAGAGGAGAGAGGGGGCACCTTGGTACGCAGTGGCCCCATTGTTTGTGTTGCCCTCTTGTTCCCTGGAGTCTCATCAGAAGCGTGGGGAGGGATGTTAGGACCGGAAGATATTGTGACGGGCAACCACTAGAAGGCGCAGTTACGCTTCTAAGTCAACTCCAGGAGAGTGCATAATGGTGGTATTATCGGAGAATGACCTTGCTGTTATCTGTGTGTTTGGGAACTAGTTCCCAGCTGCATGAGGGTTTACCCAGTCTGTGTGAGAATGAATGCGTTGGAAACCAAATGGGAAACTAAGGCAGGACTGCGTAACCAACAGTGTGTAACCAATCAGTTTGTTGCTTGCTATTAATGAGATGAGTATGTATGAGATGCAAATGAGCATGGGTATATCTGTGCTGACACACCTCTTTGGGTTGGGCTTCCTCTTTGGGCTTCTCTGGACATCACCCAGGTGTGTCAGTCATCTTGTATTGCAGCTGTGCTGGCAGATAAGCCCCCCAGCACGAGATGCCGCTCCCTCCAATAAACTCACCACTTTCCAACTAGCCACCTGTGTGAGGCCTCATTTCTCCCAGCAACAAGATAAGCCCCCTGCAACAGGAGGTGTGCACAGAGTGTGGTCCTCCAGAAGAGGAGGAGGACAAGGGCCAGGGGGATAGGCAACAGAACCCCGAGGTGGGGGTACCTAGCTGATCCGACACCCCTAGGGCAAGGGTGCAGCCTCTGCCAGGCGAAGGGGCATGGGCGGGAGACCTGCCCTTACGGAGGATGTGGGCGGGGGCCTGAAGACCCCAGGGAGGGTCCACAGGAGCCCACAGTAAGGGGACAAGAGCTCCCAGAGAGAAGTGAGTTTGCCCAGCCAAAAAGAGGCAGGGGCAGATGGAGCCTGGTGGCTCAGTGAAGGGGGGGGGGGGGGAGAGATGTGTGGCAGGGCAAGGGTAAAAACCCTGAGAATGCCCTGCCCCTGCAAGCTAAACCCTGCTTGGGGATAGCAGGGCCAGGGGCCGATGCAGGGAGCAGCCTGCAAGAAGCCCAGCTGGAAGCCTTAATGAAGGCTAGCTCACCGCCCCTGGCTGGAGAGATTGACCACAGCTGGGGCAGGGAGCAGAAAGGGTTAGAAAAGCCCTGACTCAGGGGCAGTCATGGAGGCTAGCCAGGCAGGGGATACCTAGCTCTGTCTCTGCTGGGGGATACAAGCCTCGAGGGGCCAGAGGACCTGGGGAGAGGTCTGTGAGGGGCCTGACGTTGGGGACGTGGGGACTTTGAAGGCACTGTGAATAAAAGAGCACGGGTGAAGCACCAGAGGAGTGTCTGCAAACTTTTCTTTGTCCAGCCTAAGCACGGGGCACAGGGACTAGGGGAAGGAAGCCTGTGCCGCCCCGTGACAGTCACCCTCTCTCAGGTAAAGTTAACCCCATACAGGCAAAACAACACTCCACACTTATGACACCAATCTTCTAATTTTTCAAAATCAGACACTACAGGCCCAACCAATGCTCACTGCTCTCCCGTCCCCTGGGACTCATCTGCCACCTGCAGAGATGGGCTGGGAGGAGCTGATAGAGAGTCTTCCTACCTGCCCAATCGGGGCATGGTGGGACAAAGGAGGGTGTCAGTTCCTGGAGAGAGAGGCCAGAGAGAGTTGGGGCCCCCAGAAGGTTGACAAGGTGGGATAGTTTGTCATGGGTGGCAAGCCTGGCCATTGGCCCCACTCCTCAAACGCTGCATGCTGTCAGGATCCCACCCCCAGGCAGCACTGGTACTTACCTCTCTTCCAGAGCCAGGAGCCAGTTCCTCAAATAAGTTTCTCTCCATCAGATGAGCTCCTTCACCAGCAGCTACTCTTCCCACCCTCCCAGTGGTGAAGGCCGACTGCATTTACTGTGTGTTGCAGGGGGCTTATCTCGTTGCCGGGAGAAACGAGGTCTCACACAGGTGGCTAGTTGGAAAGTGGTGAGTTTATTGGAGGGAGCGGCATTTCGTGCTGGAGGGCTTATCTGCCAGCACGGCCGCAATACAAGATGACTGACACGCCCGGGCAATGTAGAAGCCCAAGGAGGAAGCCCAACCCAAAGAGGTGTGTCAGCACAGATATACTCATGCTCATTTGCATCTCATACATACTCATCTCATTAATGGCAAGCAACAAACTGATTGGTCAGCACTTGTTGGTTACGCAGTCCTGCCTTAGTTTCCCATGCATTCATTCTCACACAGATGGGGTAAACACTCATGCAGCTGGGAACTTGTTCCCAAACACACAGATAACAGCAAGGTCATTCTCAGATAATACTACCATTATGCACTCTCCTGGAGTTGACTTAGAAGTGTAACTGTGCCTTCTAGTGGTTGCTAGTCACAATATCTTCCGGTCCGAACACTGTGGTAACCGGTTTTGGAGTCCAGCCAGCAGCACTGACAGGAGACTGCACAGGTCCCTTTTCAATTAGACTTTTCAGTCAAAAACTGGACATCTGGTACCCCTAATGGCAATGCCAACACCAACATGGAGCAGAAATAGAAAAGCTTCAGCAAAAGACATCACAAATGATCAGAGACATGGAAAGACTTCTGTCTGAGGAGAGATAGAAAAGACTATGTACTTAGAGAGGAGTTTTAAGATTTCGAAGCCAACTACAAGCTTTGGTCATACAGATCCCTTTCTTTTCAAAGGGAGCTGGAAGGCATGATCTCTTGCATGGCTTTGAAAAGCTCAACAGACAAATCAGAGAGGATTTGATAGAGGTAGATAAAATAATGAGGTGCTTAGAGAAGAAAAATTGGGTGCTCCCATTTACCTCATGATATTAAAGAAGGGGGCATTCAATTAATTTGAAAGACTACACATTTAAGCCAGATAAAAGGAAGTACTTTGTGCCTCCCATTGGTTTTGCCATAGGAAGACATAGTCCAAGCCACGAATTTTATCATAAAGCATCCCTTTCCCCATCAGTTTTCACATCATTCCCATGAACTCCTCTAGTACCTTCCATTATTGTACTATTTTATTCTGTGTCAGCTGCTTTATACAGTTATCCTGAGCCTGTGTGCTCACTTTCTCTAAACAGAAGTGACAAAAAGTCCTGTGGCACCTTAAAGACTAACTAAAGTATTGAAGCAGAAGCTTTCGTGGGCTAATACCCACTTCGTCGGATGAATGCAGTGGAAGTATCCAGGGGCAGGTATAAATAGGTATTATCTCTAACCTGGTTCTTGCTTACCTATTTATACCTTCCCCTGGATACTTCCACTGCATGCATCCAACGAAGTGGGTATTAGCCCACGAAAGCTTCTGCTTCAATACTTTAGTTAGTCTTTAAGGTGCCACAGGACCCTTTGTCACTTCTGCAATTCCAGACTAACACGGCTACCTCTCTGATTATCTCTCTAAACAGTGATTCCTACAGATGGAGATTATTTAGTGTCCTGAGGAAAAAAAGTGAATTCAGCTGTTGTGTAAAGTGCTCACTTCATTACATCTACAAACACCCTCTGCTGCTGTCTGTTCTCAATTCAAAAACTTTATTGTGAAAAGCAGGCCTAATAAGTGTGTAATCAGGGCATTGCTTCCTGAGCTGCGAATGGATATCATCTTCTTCAACTCAGATTATTTTCAAGTCACACTTTCATGCTTTGTACCCTGATGAAGGAAATTCTGTGTTTGTTTCTGAAGTAGCATTTGAAATTTAGTCCTGCTGTAAAACATTTGCTAAAAATAGTGTGAATAGTTCACAGACTTGTCAGCATCCATCTGTTTGAGTCCATTAATGGTGCATTCCCAGCTGCAGCCTTTCCAAAGTCCTAAATAACATAAGCCTCTTTCTTATTAAAAATCTGATAGCTGAAATCTCATTCTAAAACTGGTTTATTTATGTAAGACTATAAAATCTGTTTTATGATTAAAGAAAACATTTAAGATTAACAAATCAGTGAGGCATAGATTACATATTCTGAACCATATGCTCCTCTTTAGCAGTAAACTGGTGCAGAGAAGGCTGACAGCCTCAAAGAATTTATTACACAATTATTCTGGATAAGTTAATATATATCATGCCATGCAGACTGGGAGGGGCATCAGTAACTATAGTAATCAGTGGGCATGTGATTCACATTGAAAGGATATGTTAAAAAAAAAAATCAGCTCCATGCTCCTGCATATAGCAGACTCTAAAGTAAAGGGCTATAGCACACGCAACAGACTTTTCTGAGTCCCTGGCAACCCAAGACGAAGCTTTCACAACCCTGCTATTTGCCCTGGATGCTTAGGCATCCTCTGAAACTAATATTTTGCTATGCTGAAGTGTGATTTCTGTCAATAATACGTTTATACTACTTAGGTCCACATTAACTTGCTGTCATTTTTCTAGAGGAATGTAGGGATTACTTATTCCAAACTCCCACTGAGTTAAACAAACACTGAAGTGAGTGGAAGTTTTAACTGAGTAAGAGTGGCAGACCTGGGCCCTCGCTTTGTATCCCACAGTAGCATTTATAACAATCCAAATATAAATTCTGCACCATTGTGGAGCTGGCAGAACTTTTGTGGGATGATTTTTTTTGTCCTAAATTGCTGCAACAGTAGACTAAGTACAAACCCATAATATCCAGATAACGTCAAGTATAGACTCTACTAAAGTGGATTATAATTCCAAAATGTATCACACATTTGAGTTTGGTTCCATTACTGAACATAGTTTCCTCATACATTCTTTTTACAGCAAGGTTAATCATCCAGGCCTGAGTAGGTGGTAATACGCATCATATGCTATCCATGTGGGGGTGAGTTTTATTTCTGTTTATATCCTTCATAGATCTATGATAATTTTATACACTGCTATATTTACTGCAGGCATATCTGGTTCTAGAGTACCTTTTCCTTGGCTGAAAACAGAGTATGAGGCTCTCAGAGGGTGGCTGACTATAGTAAATGAAGTTGGTGCAGCATCCCTGTGCCAGAACAGGTGTTCCCAGTTTGGCCAGGTAAGAAGATGGGGCAGTAATTGGTGCTATGAAGAACCAGAAAGATACTAAAAGATAGAAACACACAGACACTGACACCAACAGAGAACTGGTGAATTGGACAGACCAAGTTAGCCAGGGTGGTGGGTGAAAGTCAGTTAGTAACAGAGCAGGGGAGAGTGGTTGGGGAGTGAGGGGATTGGGCATCATCTTCAGGGAAAGCTGCATGGAGTAGAAAGCTCTCCACAGGCCCTCCCTGGAAGGAGAGAGGAATTATCAGGAAGCCAGAGGAGAGACTGCCCTGCTGATTTTCAAGAGCCAAAGTCAGTAGTGGGAGGGAGGCTGAAAAAGGCTGAGGGCTAGGAAGCCCAGCGGAGGGGCTAGTCAGCTGTCCTTCCTGAGCCAGGGAGCCAGAGCCAAAGAAGACTGGAGAGGGCTGCAGACTGACAGCAGCAGAGGGAAATATCTGCTGGCTCTTTCAGAAGAAAGCAGAACCCAGAGGATCAGAGAGAACTGAAAGCTGAGAGATTGCAATGTAGAAAGTCATGAGAGCTGTACTGGAGAGGTGGGGTTGAACTTCTTGGGAAAGGAAAAGCCTATAACCTAAACCAAAATGGAAGCAGACTGTGCATGTAAAATTTAAAAGGTTGTACAGGAGTTTTTACACTAAGGGCTGCGAGAAAGCCAACAGCTGTGGAGGAACAAAAGGTTCAGGTAGACGTTTCTGTTAGGGGAGGATTTATTAAAGGGGATACTCTATATTTGGTAAAAAGGATAGAAGCTGATAAAGTACAGGTAGCACTGAAAAGAGTCACACAAAGAGTCCCATTCAATCACATCACACGAAGGCAGACAACTAAATATTGACAGATTTTGTAAGTGCTTGTATACAAATGTAAGAAGTCAAAATACTAGGATGGGTGAACTTGAGTTCCCCATATTAAATGAGGATATTGATATAATAGGCATCAGAGAAACTTGGAACAATGATAATCAATGGGACATGGTAATAGCACGGTACAAAATACAGTAGACTCTCGATTATCCAGGATGATAGGGAAAAAAATAATTCTGGTTAATAAAATCCTGGATAATCACCATCCATAGGAAATATGGGGAGTGGGGGTTGATTAACCAGCAACCCTGCACCGGGGGGAGAGGGTGTTGGTTCACTGGCTGCCCTGCGCCCTGGTAGGGGTTTTTTGTGTGTGCGCTTGGGGCGGCAGCAAAGCCAGAGCCAGCCCTGCGAGTTGCGCATATTTTTTTTTTTGACATCCTGGTTAATCCACATTCTGGTTAATCCAATCCTGGATAATCGAGAGTCTACTGTATATAGGAATGACAGAGTGGGTCATGCTGGTGTGAGTCGCACAATATGTGAAAGACAGCATAAAAGCCAAATGTAACAAAAATCTTAAATGAATGTAACAGTACTATAGAATCTCTATGGACAGAAATTCCACGCTTGATTAAGGAGTCTAGCACAAGGGTGGGAAAACTACAGCCCACGGGCCAGATCCCGCCCACAATCCATTTTAATCTGGCCCTCAAGCTGCCCTTGGGAGCAGGTTATGGGGCTTGCCGTGCTCTGGCACTCCAGTCAGAGAGCGCACTCTTATCTCAAGCAGCTCCCGGAAGCAGCAGCATGTTCCTTCTCCGGCTCCTATGCAGAGGTGTGGACAGGCGGCTCTGCACACTGCCCTGATTCCCTTTCCGCCCTCTGAACCCCTCATACCCAGCCCTACCTCAGAGCCCCTCACCACCTATTCCCCCGCCCAATCACAGAGCCCCCTCTCACATCCTGAACTCCTCATGTCTGGCCCCACCCTGGAACCCACACTCCCAACCAGAGCTCTCACCCCCTCCTACATCCTAACCCCAATTTTGTGAGCATTCATGTGCCATCATAAAATTTCTATAAAGAACATATTCCCAGATATGGCCCTCAGGGGAAAAGTTTGCCCACTACTGGTCTAGCAGTAGGAATATACTACCGACCACTTGCTAGTATGGTGACAATGCCTGTGAAATATGAGGAAGATTAGAGAGGCTACAAAAAAAAAACAACAACAACAACAACAGAGAAAACCCAGTATTAATGGGGGTTTCAATTACCGCTATATTGGCTGGGAACACATCACCTCAAGATGGGATGCAGAGATAAAATTTCTAGACACCATTAATGACTGCTTCTTGGAGCAGCTAGTTTTGTAATACACCAGGGGAGAAATAATTCTTGATTTAGTCCTAAGAGGCACCCAGGATCTGGTCCAAAAGGTGACTGTAGCTGAACCACTCAGTAACAGAAACCAGAATGTAATTAAATTTAACAACCTTGTAGAGGAGAAAATACAGAAGAAACCCACCACAGTAGCATTTTACTTCAAAAGGGGGAAAAATACAAAAAATGAGAAAGCTAGTTAAATGGAAATTAAAAAGAACAGTCACAAAAAAGTGAAATGCCTGCAAGCTGCATGGAAACTTTTTTAAAAACACCATAATAGGGATACGGCAAAATAAAATAAAACAAAACAAAAAACAAAACAAAAAACAGTAAGACCACCAAAACAATGTCACCCTGGCTAACCAACAGAATAAAGAATCAGAGAGGTAGCCATGTTAGTCTGGAATAGCAGAGGTAACAAAGAGTCCTGGGCACCTTAAAGACTAACTAAAGTATTGAAGCATAAGCTTTTGTGGGCTAATACCCACTTCGTCGGATGCAAGCAGTGGAAGGGTGGTACTTCCACTGCTTGCATCCGACGAAGTGGGTATTAGCCCACGAAAGCTTATGCTTCAATACTTTAGTTAGTCTTTAAGGTGCCACGAGACTCTTACCTCAACAGAATAAATGAATTCATGAGAGACAAAAAGAAATCCTTTAAAAATTGGAAATAAAATCCTATTGAGGAATATAAAAGGAATATTATACTTTTACAGTTGACTTGTTAGAGTTTATTAGGGAGGCCAAAAAAGAATTTGAAGAACAACTAGCAAAAAGACAACTATCAGCAAAAAACAAAAATTTAAGTGCATCAGAAGCATGAAGCCTGACAAGCATTCAGTGGGGCAACAGGAGGATTGGGATGCAAAAGGAGCACTCATGGAAGACAAGGCAGAGAAGAGAAATTAATTCTTTGCATTGCTCTTCACTGCAGAGAATGTGAGGGAACCTCTTTTTAAAAGTGGCAAATTGAAAGAACTGTCCCAGATTGAGGTATCAGAGGAAGTTTTAGAACAGGTTGATCAAAGTCACTAGAACCTACTTTCCCAGACCTGCCTCTAAACATTTCCACTGCTTGCATCCGACGAAGTGGGTATTAGCCCACGAAAGCTCATGCTTCAAAACTTTATAGTTAGTCTTTAAGGTGCCACAGGATTTTGTTTCCTCTGCTATTCCAGACTAACACAGCTACCTCTCTGATTCTTGATAGGATGAGAAGGTATTCCCCCAAGAGTGCTGAAGGAACTTAAATATGAAATTGCAAACTACTAATTGTTTTATGCAACCAATTCCTTAAATCAGTCTCTGTACAAGATAACTGCTGGATAGGTAATGTGACAATTTTTTTTTAAAAGGCTCCAGAGGCAATCCTGGCCATTATAGGCCAATAAGCCTAACTTCAATACTATGCAAATTGCTTTAAACTATAGTAAAGAAGAGAATTTTCAGACATATACATGAACATAATATTGGTCAACATACATTATGTAAAGGGAAATCATGCCTCACCAGTTCACACTCATAATATCCATTTTCTCGTCCCAGCTTCTCGTCCACTGTAACCCCTAGGTAGCTCCTAGGTCCAGACCACTGGATTGCATCCCTGACCATCTTGGCAAATAACCATCCTCCAGGAACCTATCCAATTCTTTTTTGAATCCAGTTATACTTTTGGCCTTCACAATATCCCTTAGCAATGAGTTCCAAAGGTTGACTGTGCATTGTGTGAAGAAATATTTTCTTATGTTTGTTTTAAACCTACTGCCTATTATTTTCATTGGGTGACCCCAGGTTCTTGGGTCATGGGAAGGGCTAAATAACACTTCCTTATTCACTTTCTCCACACTACTCATGACTGTATAGACCTCTAGCATATAGCCCTTAATTTTCTTTTCCCAGTCTGAACAGTCCCAATCTTTTTAATCTCGCCTCATATGGAAGCTGTTCCATACCTCTAATAATTTTTGTTGCCCTTTTCTGTACTTTTTCTAATTCTAATATATCTTTTTGAGATGGGGTAACCAAATTTGCATGAAATGTTCAAGGTGTGGGCATACTATGAATTTATATAGTGATGTTGTTATATGTACTATCTGATTATGTATCCCTTCTTAATGGTTCCTAACATTCTGCTAGCTTTTTTGATTGCCGCTGCCCACTAAGCAAATGGTATTTGGAGAATATTCGTGATGACTCCAAGATCACATACTTGAGTTGAATCAGCTAATTTAGACCCCATCATTTTGTATGCATAGTTGAGATTGTTTTTCAGTATGCATTACTTTGCATTTATCAACAGTGAATTTCATCTGCCATTTTGTTCCCCAGTCACCCAATTTTGTGAGATCCCTTTGAAACTCTTTGCTGTCTGCTTTGATCTTAACTATCTTCAGTAATTTTGTATCATCTACAAACTTTACCACCTCACTATTGACCCCTCTTTCCCAGTCATATATAAATAAGTTAAACAGCACTTGTCTCAGTACAGATCCTTGGGGCACCCGGTTATTTTCCTCTTCATTATGAAAATTGTTCATTTATTTCTACCCATTGTTTCCTGTTTTTACTGATCCCTGAGGACCTCCCCTTTTACTTCATGAGTGCTTACTTTGCTTAAGAGCCTTTTGTGAGTTACTTTCTAAAAGGTTTACTGAAAGGTTGCCGACCCCTGATCTAGACTGTTCTCAGTGGTACCAGATGACAGAACAAGGAGTAATGGTCTCAAGTTGCAGTGGGGGAGGTTTAGGTTGGATATAAGGAAAAAAAATTTCACTAGGAGGATGGTGAAACACTGGAATGGGTTACATAGGAAGATGATGGAATCTACTTCCTTAGAGGTTTTTAAGGTCATGCTTGACAAATCTCTGGCTAGGATGATTTAGTTGGGGACTGGTCCTGTTTTGAGTAATGTGACCTCCTGAGGTCCTTTCCATGATTTCTAAATCAATCAGGGCCAGATTTTTAAATGTATTTAGATTCCAAAGGATGAAGAGAGGCACCTAGTTAAATGATTTTGAAAATCCCACTAAGTGTACTGATTTAAATCACGTTACAAATCTGGCCCTGTGGCACTTTTGAAAAATTTACCCAGAATCTTCAGTCAATAATTTAGCAGTTATCATAATTTTCAATCAGTTTGTAAGACCATATTTAGACCATTTGAAGGAAGAGTTTGAATTCCATCCTTCAAATGTTGCTATCAGGATGAGTGCTACAGAAGTGCCTCTGGCGTAAAGAATTTTTTTAAAACAGAATCATCAATCTCGAATGCTAGAAGCTGGACAGAGATTAGCTGTCAAAATAATCTCAAACTTAAAAGAATAAAAAAAGTCTCACTGAGAATGAGGTGACTTTAAGGTCCAATGTCTCAAATTCTGCCACATTAGGGACACTTTGCTGGATCAAGAGAAATGGTTTTAGGATCTGGGAACTTTTCTAAGTACTAATACTAGACCAGCCATCCAAAAGAAAAAAAAAAGTGTTCCCCACCGAGTGATATAAACAGTTTTCAGGAAAATACAGGCCTCCTGACTTTTTTTTTTTTAAATATATATAACAGACAGGAGAGAGGGCACATTTTGTGTGCGTGTACGTGCCTGTTTGTTTTTACCTTGTGATGTTTAAAGTGGCACAGGCCAGTGATAGATATGTGCAGGAATAAGACAAATTTCAACCATACTGCTGTGTGCTAACAAACTGATTATGAAGCTCAATGGAAATTACCATCAATCATAAACAATTAAACCTTCTTGCTGTGACTGTGACTGTGTGTGCGCCTTCTAACATGATTATTGTAATTCCCTATGCAGAAATGTAGCTAAGTGTGTATATAACCTCTGGGAAAAAAAATCAGGAGATATCAGTACTTCTGAAAGGTTGGTCCCATGACATGCAAAGCTCCATTAAAGCATAGATTTTTAGCTTTGTGCACTGGGAATTACATGCATAAATCTCAGTGCAATGAAACCTTCTAACTTGTACTTACAGAATCAGAGAAGTTCATAGTTATGCATGTCACTCCTTCAGCTATGCCTCTTGTACTGCAAAACCTAAGTGCAATGGGCAATCCAGCACACTGTATTGTGAATCATATTGTGTAATGTTATAGATATTCATGTATATTATTGCCCTCTGCTGGAAGGAACGGCAGAGTAATTCGTAAAAATTGTTTACTGTTTAAATTAGCGGAATTGCTCTTTCAGCTGACCTAATGGAGGTCTTTTGGAGCCAACAGTCATAAATTTTATATGATCCTGATTGCTGAATGTATATTGTTACTTAGGATAGTGGTTTCAGATTAATACAACATATGCTGAATTTCCAAGGCATAATGGGATCAGGTGAAGGCAGTTTTATATCTAAACTGTAAGGAGGACAGGCGAAAGAGCCACTGAAGTGGAGCTGCAGCATGCTCAAGGGAGGAGGTGGAGGCTGAGAAAAGGTGAACTGGGGCAGGGAGCAGTTCCTCTGAACCCTCCCACCCCACCCCACCCGTTACTTGCTGCAACCCTCCCCAGGCCTCCCCAGCTCACCTCTGCTCTGCCTCCTCCCAGGAGCATGCCACAGCTCTGCTTTTCCCCTCTTCCAGGCTTGCCGCGCCAACCAGCTGTTTGGTGCGGCAAGCCTGAGGGGGAGGGATGATGGGGGAGAGGCAGAGCTGCAGTGTGCTCATGGGAGGAGGCAGAGTGGAGGTGAGCTGGGGCAGGGAGGCTGCAGCAAGTAACGGGGTGCAGAGGAACCGCTTGTGGTAACACGAATTCGGATATAACTCGGTAAAGCAGTCCCCCCACCCCCCGGAGCGCTGCTTTACCATGTTGTAGCTGAATTTGCATTATATTGGACCACATTATATCGGGGTAGAGGTGTATTTCATATTTCTAGTTTCAGATACAAGAATGATACATTTATACAAATAGGATGACCACACTCAGTCCATAATAAGGTTTGTAATGATACCTTGCAAGAGACCTTTTGCATGAAGCATATTCCATTATACAGTTGTTTTTCTTAGCGTTATTCCCGCACTATGGCACGGTCCGCTTAGAACCAGTGATACGACCGGGGGATACTCCAACCGATGCGTCGTGCCATCTGCATTTTATACCTACTGCCAGGTGTGAAGCCTACAGCACCTAGTATTCCCAGGAGGTCTCCCATCCAGGTACTAGCCAGGCCCGACCCTGCTTAGTTTCCGAGGTCAGACGGGATCGGGCGTATCCAGGGTGGTACAGCCGTAGTCATATTCCATTATACAGTATCCACATTAATTAGCATATTTCCATAAATCATATGGAATGCAACATCACAATTTGTATATGGGCCTCCCAAAAAAATCTAATAGCCCCGGGCCCACAGGAGAGTTAATCTGACCCTGGTAGCGATTCCGGTTCACTGTCCGCTGTCCCCAGAAGCTGAGCCTGGGCAGGGGTGCAGCTGCTGCTGCAGCCAGGTGCTCTCCCTGTCAGCCGCCGAACTGCCCTGGGCAGTGTCCCAGGAAGCGTGGCTGGAAGAGGTTCTGGCCCCAGCCCTTCATTTCTGGCTGTGGCCCTGACCCTTCCTCTTCCTGCCCAGGCTGGCTGCTCGGGGGGTACTTGACTCTATGGCACTCTCACAGGTATATTGGGTACTTGCCTCCTTTTCAGCCACTGGTGAAGCTGTTTTGGTGGAAACCTGTAAAACAAGATTTGCACTGGCAGGGTAGGTTGTGGCTTACTCTGTGTACTCTAGGGGCTTTCATTGGTGCAGGTTATACTGGTGACTAATGACACATGGCTAAAAATTCCCAATGGAGAGAAGGCTGATTTGCTACAGACAGTTAGTGTGGACTGTGTATTGTTGTAGCTACACTAGGATTTTTTTAGACCCCCAATTCCCCAAATGTGTAGTTCCACTGGTTTTCCACAGGATGGAGGCTGTAGCATAGATAGGCCTTAGGTGTTTTTCCCCCCACGGTGTCATCTAATGCCTGAGCCTTGTCTACACAATAGCTTCCACTGATGCTACAGCAGAATGTGTTGTACAGAATGTGAATTACCAGTTCAAAAAAATCCCTGATGAGACAGGCCTCTGTCTCTATATCCCGTCTGTCTATTTCCCCTTCCCCTGTCTAGTAACATGTAGCAATTTCACTCAGGTGAGAAACCTGTACATTTTGATTGGCATGACCAATATTTGGAAGGAGTCTGAATGAAAAAGATTGTCACTGTTTAATACCAGACAACCACAATACTCTTCAAGCTGTACATTCCCACCAATCTATTTTTAGCTCCTATATATCAAGGGAAAATATTTGAGTGATTATAGAAATCAATATATGCTCTTAGTGATGCACTCTTTTTCCAGAAAAAAAAACCTGTTATAAACTTTAGTGTTCAGATACACTGAAGCTAATTTAAGACTTTTACAGTATGCTTTCCATACAGCCTCCATTAATATACCCTGTAAGAGTGTCCATCCCCTCTCTCTGGACACTGGGGTACAGAGAGGGGTCTCTTCTATGCCAGACCAAATAACTACAAGCTGCTTCCCAGCCTAAGTTAAGTCTTCACACCCCCAAATCCCACACTCTACCCGGGGGGGGGGAAATGGGGACCACACTGCCACCACTCAGTAATCACCCCAAGACCATGGAGTGGGGTACCTTGACACTCCAACTCCCCCTTTCCATCTCCTTGAGAAATCGGGACCCAGACTGCTCCCCCTCCCTTCTAGCCTGAAGGTAGAGAGAGAGAGACTCTGCACTTCAGCTCATACACTGTGAGCTTGTCCTTTAGACCTACTCCCCTTCCCCCCTCCCTTTCCAGCCTGAAAGCAGAGAGAACTTTAAGGGAAATAAACCAAACACTTTTTATAACTAAAAAGATTTAATAAAGAAAAGAGAATAAAGCATACACTTACAATACAGCTTCACAATCTAGAGTTCTCTAACTTCCCCTCTGAAAAGGCTAGTGACACTCTAAATAGGTACAGAAAATTATGGAAATCAACGTATTACTCACAGCACAGCTACTTATGAATATAGGAAGGAAAGTAGAAGTTTTCTCCCTCCATAGCTACAGGCGAAAAACGGGTCTCTTGCCAACGCTGGGACGGCAGGAAAACTGAACTAAAACTCCCTCCTCTCTGCTTCGTGGTCCGGGGCTCTTACGTCACTCCCTCTCAGGTAACGTTAACCCCATACAGGCAGAACAACATTCTCTAGCACTTTACACTTATGACATACCCTTTACCTTAGCATATTGACCAATTATCAACTTTCACACGTTGGCCCAGAATGTCCCCTCACTAGGAGAGCTGAGAGAGTGGTGGTGGGCAAAGGGAGATTTATTTACTGGGAAATGAGATGTGGTTCCATCCCAGAACCCAGTGAATGTCGGGAGAACCACACGAAGTCAGTGGCAAAAAATACCAAAAATGGCTCTCTCAAGGGTGAGACCTAGTTATAGATGACTATTCATACCTATCAGAAATGCTTATGAGTAAACGCTACAGCTTAGCATGTGAACTATCAACCTCTGGAATGAACTGACATTTATCAAAGAAGTTCTGTAAATAACGAGTGGGTAAAATTTTATTGTGATTTAGTCTTACAATCCTGGCCAACTTGCCATCTTAACAGCATAGCTTCTTGTGATGTTTTTGTCTCAATGTGTGGAATTTGTTTAGGTAATGAATATTCAAGTTTTGCTGGGTAAGTAGAGCTCATGGAAATATGAAAATAAAATGAACTGCTCTGTCAACTTCAGAGCTCCTGCTGACTCTCCAGAGCCAGTCCAAACCCCATAAGTGGGAGCAACAAGGGAGCCCCATAGATCCAGGGTGGGCATGTGAAGTTACAATGGTACTGTGCATTTTGGGATGGTTGGGAATCATGCAGTCTGTAAAATTCCATGCGGACACAAAAATACTCAAGCAGATTGGCTTCCAGGTCACTTTATTTCTGAAATTAAATATTTGTTTTCCCGTGTCTTTAAGTGATGCTAGCAAATTTAGCAGTGGAGTGGGAAGGATAAGAGGGGACCAGAGCCAATGAGAACCTGGGTAAGGAAACAGAAGTCAGAATGCAGAAAATCTGACAGAATCAGACCCACTAGGGCAGTGGTTCTCAAACTGGGGTACGTGAACCCCTGGCAGTTTGCAAAACATTACAGGGGGTTCTTGGGGGAAAAAATTCTATAGTGGTGGATAGAGCTATCCCTAGGAACCCCAGGCAGCACAGGGCCAGCAGCCCAGAGCCCCTGGACTTTCAAGAGCTAAGCAGATCAAAGCCAGCATCTCTATCACACAGAGGGGAATTAAAACTTCAAGACTCCTTATAAGAAATGGAAAGGGAGGTGGATAGTTTTTAAAATTAAATAGGCAGCTAGTATTTTTTTTAAATTATGATGAAGAACAAGTTTAAGCTTTGTTGTAATGTGTGCTGTTTGCCTGGACTGCTCAAGACCTGAATGCTTGTGTAGGAGGAACTCTGAGTTGACTTGTTAAATACCTTCATGCTGCTTCACTTCTGATACTCCTTGATGAAACATAGGAGCCTTGTCTTATAACAATTAAAAGTGATGCAAGCTATGAAAGTGAGATTTTGTAAGAGTGTTGTCATTTGCATAATGTAATAAGAATACTGTAATGATAAATAATAATCAGTGGTGTATAATAAGTATGTCATAAAAACTAATTTTATATTTCTAAGATCACTGCTTTTATAATTTATATTCAGGTAAAAGAGAAAATCCCTGGAAAAACTCATTTTTTGGAGGGGGTTCATGAGACTTGAAATGGGTTCACAGGTTGTTAAAGTTTGGGAACCACTGCACTAGGGTCATGAGAAGACAGTAGCATCAGGAGCAGGAAGGCAGAGGTATTCTTAGAATGGCTGATGCATTAACACTTTGCCATCTTTCCTTTTTGAGACTCAGGCTGCTAACCATTGGTGTTAACTCACTGTGATCTATATGGGAGAGTGCATGTGAAATTTGGGAAAACTGAATTATTGTGGGGTACTGGAGGGACAGTCTATATGTTTGGACAGTTTGCCCATTACTACTTAATACAGTATTAGCATTACATACACGATATAGCGACAAAGAGTCCTGCAGCACCTATAGACTAACAGATGTATTGAAGCATAAGCTTTCGTGAGCTAATATCCACTTAGTTGAATGCTTATGCGCCAATACGTTTGTTAGTCTATAGGTGCCACAGGACTCTGTCGCTTTTGCAGATCCAGACTAACACGGCTACCCCTCTGATTCTTGACATACATTTTTTAAATTATTTTCACGACAAACTCCTAGCATTAACATACAATGCAATTTTGACATGATTGAGACTCCCACAGAAATTCTAGGGCAGGCATCACCAAAGGATTAATCATAAACATTATTTCTTTTCTTCCCAGAAACACCCTGGACTAAATAATGAGCATCTTTCAGAGCTTTCGTCTTTAACAATGGAATCTTTTCCCACTGCTATTTGAGGGAATTAAATGTGTAAATCCCATTAACGTTAATAGGAGTCTGTACTCTCTCTCTCAGCGGAGGTACAGTGACTTTGGCTTGTTTCCTTAACATGTGAGTATAATTTCAAAATTGGACAGAGGAGGGTATGTACACAAAATCCATCGCAATAAATAGCAGGTTTTGTGTATACACCTCCAAGGCTCCTTTTGAAAATTGACTCTGCAATGAAATAGTCTTTCAAAATAATTTCATTGAGCTACTTTGATTAGGTTAATCTGTTTCATTTGCATTGCACACAAAAGGTCTTAATTAAGAAGAAAACTTAAAAATTATTATAATATAAAGCCTAGTTCAGATGGAAAACAATGAAAATTCATTTAAGGCCACCACTCTGCTATGAATGCTTCCTTTGCACTTAGGTTACAGGTTTTTTGTAATATATATATTTTCTTTGTATAATAATGTTAACACGTTTTGCTTTTAAAATTCTGAACATGATTCATTCACACTGATGTCTTTATTAGACAGAAATGTCAATACTGACTTCATAACAACACTTCCAGAAAAATAATGTTCTTTAAAAAAAAAAAAAAAAAGGGATTGCAGAGAAAAACTATGCTCAGACAGTCCCATTGCCATTGCATGGTACTTGCAGCTTCACCAAGTCACCATCAATGAAATGAGATATTTACACATCTCTACCTTAATTAGGAGACATTCAGTCATATTTTCATGGTACAATGGCAATGGAAGTTATGATTCATGTTATAATGATGATTAGTTTGCACAAGATATGTCCAAAGACATTGTATCAAGTCCCAACTCAGACTCCCTAAGTAATGTTAACATAACCACTGTTGGCCTAATTTTCAAAGGCACTGAACATGTACAACTAAACACTGAAGTCAATATAGGTGCCTGGAGAAATCACACCATATGTGTTTATTGTAACAAACAGCATACTGGGGGGGGGGGGGGGGAGAAGATCTATCTTTGCATAGTCTATAGGCATAGGGGCCAAATCTCACTAATTTTACACAGGAGTGCCCAGATTCTAATTTAAGTCTAATCAGAACAAATCCACCACAAGGGGCATTGCCTTGATGGCCATGCCAAATTCCAAAAGGGTTAATTACTTTCTGCCTTCCTAAGCAGAGCTGGCTGGAAAATAGAAGTCCCTTCCCATGAAAAGTCTCATTTAACAAAAATAAAATGCCATGGGATGGGATTTCCAGAAAACTTGCACTTCAAGAGAACCAAAACCGATTTTTTCAACTTGCCAGCTGTCCACCTGGAAGGCTCTTGTCAAGTTCACTTTCCTCCTGCAGACAGAAAATGAAAATAACAGCTGCTGGCCTAGATGGCTCTTGTCGAGTGCCAAAGCTCTCTGCATTTCCCCCTCCGACCCCTGCTACTGGAGGGGTAGCCAGAGCATGGGGCAACACACCAACCAGGGCACTCAGCCTGACCCTCACCCCCTGAGCCGGGCAGCAGCTGCCTGCCTGGAAGACTCTTTGCCTGCATGGCGAAAGTAAAACTGAAAAATGTGAAATTGATAAGATTCTTCCTGGTGAGCAGGGGGGAGACGTCACTTTGATTTTCTGGACATAAAATTAAAATTTTCCAATGTAAGTTTTTGATTTTGTGAAAATTGCATTGTCCATTGGAATACTGTTCTGATGCAAAATTCCCACCCAGCTCTAATCCTAAACCTTTCTTGGAGATTCAATTGGACAAATTATTCTTCCTATCCTAAGCTATCCCATTCCTGAGGTAGTTGCATTTCAGTGGTGACTGAAGTGATCCATATAGTTGCAAATCAGAGTCCAAAGTGTTTTTGGATTATTGTAGGTGGTACTGATGATGATGCTTATCAAATTTGTGGATATTTCCCTGTTTTCAGTTACTTATAACCTAGCTAAACATTTCTGAGACAGGTGACTGCCTCATGATTATTTAATTTTTTGTAGTTCCAGAAAAACACAGTTCAGCCATTTTCAAGAACAAAGGTAGAAAAATAATTTTGTTTTGCTCATGTTAAAAGTATTCTTACAGTTGTTTCACTGAAAAGTTCTTGTACCTCCATGCTTTGGAATAGAGACTTGAAATTTGGCAACAGGGAAGTGCCTTTTGCGGTTTCCATGAGAAGCTTCACAATTTTGACCAAGTTGAACTGTTGAAAAATTGCAGCAGCCACAAACACAGTAAGGACTTATTGTAGTTTAGCAGCTAAATTATTCAAAGATTTCATCTGCACTAAGCACGCACCAGCCCAGGGCAGGACAGCGGAGCAGAATTCTCCCTGTGATTACTGCTTTGGGCTGCTATAAAAAGAGGCACTGGAAGTGAGAACAGGGAGACTCTCTTGTGCTCTATCTACTGGTGCCTAGGCAGTGTGAGGAGGAAGGAGCCGGAATCAAACAGGAACAAGAGCTGGACGAGAATGGGGAAGGCAGCAGAGGGAGTAGGTTGGGTTAAGGAGCCTTAAAGGGGCAAGATTAGGACAGGCATGGCAAGAAAACTGGGTCTGAGATGATGAGCATCGGGTGGGAAGACTGGGACAGTTTAGGCGAGAAAAAGTAGGATGGATATTTTGGATTCTTACTTTGCCCAACTGGTCTGATCTGAACACATAAATGATGAAACAGTGATTGGAACAGGAGGGACTTGACTTAGGGTCTCCTGCTCCCCAGGTGGGTGCCCTAATCACTGGACTGTAGTCATTCGGTCACTCTCTCTAACCCAACCACTCTCATTATTTATCCATGGGGAGACAGCTTCAGCAGAAGTTCCCATGGCTCAGTAGCTTGAGCACAATCCTGAGACGTGTGCAAGTCCTGTTCAAATCCTTTTTCCCCCTTTGCCAGGGAGGGGGAATTGAACCTGGGCCTCCCACATCTCAGGTGAGTGCTCTAACCACTGAGCTAATAGTTACAAGGCAGGTGGCACCCCTCTTCCAGCCTGTCTGTGTGGCGACAGACCAGTTAGCACATTGGCTAGGTTAGGCTACTCCGGGCCCAGTGTGTGAATCTCATTCTTAGGTGTCTGTCTGTCTCCCTCCCTCCACTGTACATGGAATGGAAGAACCTAACAACTTTGTGGGTTGCAGAAGTGTTGTTGCCATGATTTTCCAGGCACCAAAAAATTAGGCACCATGATGTTCAGTGTTGCAACATCCAAGTGCCTTTGTAGGATTGAACCCAAATTGTGTGCCCCTCATATTCTGGGTAACCAACTTCAGATCCTGGAGTTGGATTTGAAAAAGTTCTGAGTGCTCAGCAGCTGCACCTGAAGTCAATGGGGGCTCTGCTTTGAACATATAAAGTACTATATAAAACTAAATACTCTGAAATATTAAGTATTTGTGACCGCTTTTGACTTTAATCTCTCTGTGATTCAGTTCCTATCTGCACAATGAGAGTAATAATAGCCCTCCCCCCACCCTAGCACACACAGAGTGATATTGTGAAACTAAACACATGAATGTTTGTGAAGCAGTCAGATACTATTGAATAGCTGCTCAGTCAGTAACAGCTGTTGTCCTGTGCACTGACAGAGACAAGGGGGACTGTGGGGAAAATATGGTATGGGGTGGAGTGATGTAACTAAAAACTGTATCATAATACATATTATGCACCAGGCGGACAAATTAAAGTTACACAGGCAACCTTAATTTTGGCATTTCTTAACTTTTGAGTACTTAACTTTTCAACATTAACAATCTTTCTATAGTGACACCTTAAAGACTAAAGTAGAAGCATAAGCTTTCGTGGGCTAATACCCACTTCATCGGATGCATGCAGTGGAAGTATCATGGGGCAGGTATAAATAAGTAGACAAGAACCAGGTTGTAGATAACAAGGTTAGTCCAATCAGGCTGAACCAGCTTGTTGTCTCTAATCAGGGAGGATGAGGAATTCCTATAGCAACTGAACTGGAGGTGTGAACATCAAGAGAGGAGAAGCTGCTTTTGTAATTAGCAAGCCATTCAAAAAATCTTTGTTCAATCCCAAATTGATGGTATCAAATTTGCAAATGAATTGCAGCTCTGCAGTTTCTCTTTGCAGTCTGGTCTTGACATTTTTTTGCTGCAAGATACTGACCTTTAAATCTGTAATTGTGTGTGCAGGGACACTGAAGTGTTCTCCTACAGGTTTTTGTATATTGCCATTCCTGATATCTGATGTGTGTCCATTTATCCTTTTTCGTAGGGACTGTCCAGTTTGGCCAATGTACATAGTAGAGGGACATTGCTGGCACATCATGGCATATATGACATTGGTAGATGTGCAGGTGAATGAACCATTGATGGTGTGGCTGATCTGGTTAGATCCTGTGATGGTGTTGCTGGTGTAGATATGTGGGCAGAGTTGGCATTGAGGTTTGTTGCATGGATTGGTTCCTGAGTTAGAGTTATTATGGCATATTATGTGTGGGATGTTTGTGTAGAGAGCCTCTGTATCCATGGTGGCTAGGATGGTGTTTTCTGGAAGGTCACCAATGCATTGTAGTTTTCTCAGGAAGTCGGTGGTGTCACCGAGATAGCTGGGAGTGTGGCATAGGGTCTGAGTAGAGAATCCACATATCTAGACAGTCCTTCAGTGAGAGTGCAATGCCCGAGATGATGGGGCATACAGGATTTCCAGGTTTGTGGATCTTGGGTAGTAGATAGAATAACCCCGGTCGGGGTCTAAGGGTATGTTAATTTGTTCCTGTGTTAGTGCAGGGAGTGTCCTGAGTAGATGGTGCAGTTTCTTAGTATATTCCTCAGTGGGATCTGAGGGAAGTGGCCTGTAGAAATTGGTATTGGAGAGTTGTCTGGTAGCCTCCTTTTGGTAGTCTGACCTGTCCATGATGACAACAGCACCTCCTTTATCAGCCTCTTTGATTATGATGTCAGGGTTGTTTCTGAGGCTGTGGATAGCATTGCGTTCTGCACGACTTAGGTTGTGAGGCAGGCGATGTTGGTTTTCCACAATTTCTGCCTGTACACGTCGGCGGAAGCATTCTATGTATAGGTCCAGACTGTCATTTCGACCCTCAGGAGGAGTCCATGTGGAGTTCTTCTTGTGCTGCTGGTGGGATGGTGTCTGTGTATCAGTGCGCTGTTCCATGTTGTCTTGAAAGTATTCTTTAAGTCGGAGACGGCGAAAGTAGGCTTCCAGATCATTGCAGAATTGCATCATGTTTGTTGGGGTTGTGGGGCAAAATGAGAGTTCTTGAGATAGGACAGACTCTTCTGCCGGGTTGAGTGTGTAGCTGGATAGATTGATGATATTGCTGGGTGAGTTAGGGGTACCACTGTTGTGGCCCCATGTGGCAAGTAGGATTTTAGATAGTTTGCAGTCCTTTTTCTTTTGTAGAGAGGTGAAGTGTACGATGTAGATCTCCGGTCTTATTTTAGTAAAGTCTGTTTGTGTGGAAGGTTGGTTGTTTATGAAGGTCTCCAGGTTGGAAAGGTCTTTTTTGATGTTTTCCTGTTTGCTGTACAGGATGCTGATCAGATGGTTCCCCAGTTTCTTTGATAGTGTCTGGCATAATCTCTCACTGTGGTCTGTGCAGTATGTAGATAGCAATGGATTTTTCACCTTCAGTCCATTTGGAATGATATCATCTTTCTCTCCAAATGCAAACAGATGGACATCTGTCTGTACTTGTGCAAGTTTCTTCATGAGGTTGATGGATTTCCACTCCATACGGCTAAATGCAGTGCCTTGCATGATGTCAAGAATCAGAGAGGTAGCTATGTTAGTCTAGAATTGCAGAAGTGAGAGAGTCCTGTGGCACCTTAAAGACTAACTAAAGTATTGAAGCATAAGTTTCGTGGGCTAATACCCACTTTGTCGGATGCATGCAGTGGAAGTATCTAGGGGCAGGTATAAATAAGTAGGCAAGAACCAGGTTGGAGATAACAAGGTTAGTCCAATTAGGCTGAACCAGCTTGTTGTCTCTAATCAGGGAGGATGAGGTATTCCTCTAGCAACTGAACTGGGGGTGTGAACACCAAGAGAGGAGAAGCTGCTTGACTAACACAGCTACCTCTCGGATTCTTAATCTTTCTGTATAGTTTTTTGAATGCAATCATAGCATGCCAGAGTGTGCATAGCACTTTCCAACTGCATATGTTATCCTTCTTAAACCAAAAGTGCTAAATAAATTTGAGAGAGGTAATATATTTTATTGGACCAGCTTTTGTTGGTGAGAGAGACTGTGCAAAGCAGGAAAACTTGTTTCTCACCAACAGAAGCTGGTCCAATGAAAGATATTACCACACCCACCTTGTCTCTCTAATATGCTGGGACCAACATAGCTAGAACACTGAACAAATATAAGACATTATTATTAATATTACCATGACTTTTACAATGGCAAGTGATCATGATTTGAGTCAGGATTTCAGTAAGCTTGATAGGATCATTAGGGACTTGGGTTTTTTTAATCATTATACCTGAGTTTCAAAATGTGAAGAAAAACACCCAAATCCATAAAGCGATGAATTTCAGTCATTCTTCAAATGTGGTAGTCCGATGGTCCAGATTTACAGCCAGATTAAAACTATCCAAGGTCTTTCTATATATGGTCTTTTAGACAACCTGATCATCAAGGCCCCAATCCAGCAAAACACTTAAACGTGGTTAAATTTAGCAATCACTGACTTCAATGGGACTTAAAACAGGTGCTACGTCAGGACCTAAACTTCTCCACTGAATTGTCTTTAGAGTAAATTCCAGTGTACTAGATGGTCTTTAAAAAGTAGGTCATCTAATCAATTGTGTATTTGATAAATCTCTCAAAAGTGATGATTGAATTTATTTTTCCAGTCTTAAACTGACACGGACACCAATAATCACACCAGAGAAGGAACTTGTTCCATTTGACTGTTTAGAATTCACTAATAAGGAGTACTTGTGGCACTTCAGAGACTAACAAATTTATTTGGGCATAGTTAGTCTGTAAGGTGCCACAAGTACGCCTCATTCTTTTTTCGGACATGGACTACTGCTCTGAAACCTGTCACACTAACATTTTCATTTGACAAGAATCTTACGTGAACATGACTAGCCTCAATAAGAATAATAAAAAGCACAGAAACTACTAAAAGCACCACTTAGATCACTATGTTAAGTATACCCACTAATTTAACACACAAGTTGGGGTCAGTGGAACAGAGAAAAAGACTAAGAGCTGGTTTTGCACCTTGCAATCCAGCCTGAGTAAGGGGGAGTGCATAATTGCCCAGTACCAGAAGCAGAGTAGGTACCAGAGTGTTACTCTTAGGGTACATCTATACTACTCACTGGATCAGTGGATAGTGTTCAATGCATCAGGGACTGATTTATCATGTCTCACCTAGATGCGATAAATCAATCCCTGAACACTCTCCCCATCGACTCCAGCACTCCATCTCAGCAAGAGGGGGAAATGCAGTCGATGGGGGAGCGGCCATAGTCGACTCGCCACCATGGGGACTGTCAGGTAAGTCAAACTAAGATACCGCGATTTCAGCTACGCGAAGTTGCATATCTTAGGTTGCTCCCCGCTCCAGTGTAGCCCAGGCCTTTGTCACACTCTGCTTCCTTAATCACCCTTGCGGGGAGGGGGGCGGAGGGGGGGGAATAAAACTTCACAAGCCTCTTTCTAGCATAGAAAGCCTAGCATAGAAGGCTCCACTGCAGCCTAGCTGTGCTGGCCGGAGAGTGAGTGGAGTAGAGCTAAGGCTCTGTCCGCTCTCTGCTCTTGCTCATCCACTTCTTGGTCAACTGATGGGAGGGGGGGGGGGGGGAGTAGCAGCTGCTTTCCCCTACAACACATGTTAATGCCAATAGCCCATTCAGTGGACAAAAGGATACCTTACATTCCCCTCCCCTATGAGGCCCATGTTTGAGCCTTAAATAAAGAGGTGAAAAGCTAGAGTAAGACAAAGCTGCAAATACATCAGAGCCCTAAACCTGTTCTACTTTCACTCATAATAATGATGATTTGCTATATAATTATTTCCTGAACCTTCATTTGGCTGGAAGTCAGGAAAAAAACCCCAGAAAGCTAAGGGTTAAAAATGTTCTTCCTGCCTCTGTCATTCTTCTGAAGCCCTAGTTAAACTGTCAAGGACTGCTGGTGTGATTGTCATTCATGGCTATATCATAAATATCAGCTTTGGGAAGAAGGAAAGTTGGACAACTTTTCACCTCAGTGTGATCTTATTTATTACTATGGATGGGCAGCTGATCAGCCAGCCAGGAAATGATGATGTATTTGGACCAGCCTAAATTCCATGCCTTTCATTAATGAAAAGTGGAAGAAAGAGGCCACAGGGATATTTACCGGGGCCACAGAGGCCAAGACTAAGATAAAGACAAATAAATACAAATGCAAGGGCAGAAAGCCAAGAGACAAAATCATCTGAGGAACAGAGTATATTTGGAACCTGCTAGCTCCACAGATATTATTTGTACACATTTTGTTATCTTGTCAAATGAACTATGTAATCAGATAAAGGGCACCTTTACCACAAACTCACCAGCATATTATAATGGATTTAATAACATATAAATTATGGCAATGCATTAAGTCAGGACTTGAGTATTACAACCACTTTAGCTAAAAAGCCTGACTCCATCAATTTTAATCCAAGTTCCTTTAAAAAGTTGGCTGCTGCTCTGTGGCAGTCTGCCCAGGCCTTTTGCTCACTCAAGCAGTAGTTGAGGTCTGTTTGACAGACGATGGCTATCCCAGTGTCCCAGCTGGATGCCCTGCTGGCATGTGCTTTTAACAAAGCGCTAACCAGATTACATGTAAGGAGATATTAATAGTCTTTATTTTTATGCTCTCTCAGAACTATCAAGTTTAGAAATACGCAAATAGGATTCTGGGGCTCTGTGTCCCTACCTACAACCAGACTACTCCACAAATACCAGTTATTTGCCATAGCCAAATATTCTGTATTAAGTCTTCAAAAACAAGCACATAATTTGTATCCATTATTTTAACTATTTGAACCTATGGACAATTTTGTGGGCACAATTTAGATGCCTACATTAGAAAAATGTTCCCTATATACTCCAATATGAGCATGTTACAAAGTCCTGGATGGTGTCCTTCAAATGATCTACAAAACAATAGAATGTAGTTGAAGAATCCATGTTTTGCAAATTAATCTTCATTATATCTGACACATTCGTCTTGCATTTATAGTGCATGTAGTGTACTCATAAAATTATCTTGGTGCCATCTAGATCTTTTCATCTTCAAGGTTTTTTATAAACATTAACTAATCGTCTGTTTACACATGTAAAATCATGCTACTGCCATTTTGTTCTCAATGACCCGAATCACTCCTGAAGGGGGTGATTTATTGAGTCTCCTCTGACTTTATTTGAGGGGATAAAGATTCTAGGGGCCAGATTTTCAAAGGCATCTTGGTCCTAAAAGTTGTGACAGATTGCAAAGAGAGCCAGGCATCCAACCTGCTTAGGCACTTTTGAACATCCCATTAGGAGCTTACTTACATCATTAGGTGCCTAAATACATTTGAAAACCTGGCCCCATACCCTGCATCCTCAACTAATTAGAAATATAATGAGTGGATGTTGGGATGTAATTAGGCAGTTTACTTTTTAAATTCGGACCACTTAATTTTGAAGTCTTGCAGGGAATGTCTTCACTGCAGAGTTAACAAGGACTCTTACTCAGGTTTTAACCCTACCTTCCCCCCCCCCCCCAAAAAAAACCCTTTCCCTCTTTTTCAACCTGCTTTGAATCCCACCTGCTTAGCCAGCTGAGGGCAGAGCTCACAATGCTCTACATGACTGGGGCACTGTCCCCAGGGTGGGTGAGGAAGGTCATGGGAGGGCATTGCCTTCCCCATCTCCCTGCTTCCTCCATATGGGGATCAGTCTCTCTTCTTACTGCTTGGTTGGCTATTACCTGAAAGAGCCAACAATAATTGAGGAGCGACTGTCACATATAGGAACTCTTAGAAGTTACAAAAACAAAGCAAGAGCACGTTGGTGCCTCAGCTGTAGAGGTGGATGTGGAATGTGCACACACAGCGCTATAGGGAGGGGACACAGGCCAAAAGTGGACAGAGGGCAGACCCGCACCTGCCGGACAAAGCGCTGTCTGGAGCGCACGGCGAGGGAACACAACACACGCTCCCGGCTGTATTAGGCGCTAAGCGCAACCACTCCACTCCCAGGTGGCTAAGGCACTAGGGCGCAGCCACTCCGCGGTCTAAGCCCCGCACCCACCGCTGCAGCCCCGCGGAGCAGGACACACAGGGCGCGGTACGCCGCGCAACAGCGGAAGCCGCCAGACAGGTGACCGCCTGAGCAGCGGCGCCGGGACAGGACCCCCCGGGCCGCGGGCACTGCTCCGGCAGGCGAGCCAGGGCAGGGACCCTCACTCCCGGGGGACGGACACAGGGCGCTCCCGGGACTGACCTGCCAGCCGTCTCTCCCGGACGTTTCTCCACAGCAAATCCCAGGCTTTGGCGGTGGAGTCCCGCAGCTGCTCGCTGAACGAGCGCCGGAGCTGGGGCTTGGCAGACCCGCGCTTGCCGCTCATCCTCGAGCCCCGCGCATCGCCGCGGGCTCCCCGCGGCAAGTCCCGCTCCGCGCGCGCGGCGGCTCGGCCGTCCCGGGACGCTTGGCGGCCGGGCACCGCGAGCGGCGGGCGGGGTGTCTGTGCCAGACCCCGCGGCGCGAGGCGTCCCCAGCGTCACGGCAGCTCCGAGGGGCTCGGCTAACCCGGCGCTTCTCCCCGCGACTCGCCCCGCTCCTCCCCCCAGCGGGCGCTGCGCCGAGCCCGGCTCCCTGCGGCCCCGCTCGCGGAGCGCCCCAGAGCCCGGCCGGCCAGCCAGCAACTTACCCCCTCCCCCCGCGCCAGGGGCTCCTCGCGCTGCCTTCCCGCCCGGCTGTTCCCGCAGCCGCTTGTCGCCGGGCTCGGCGGCGAAGGGCGGATCGGTCCCGGAGCTTCGCTCCGTCCTCGCGGGCCATTCCCGAGCCCGGCTGCTGCACGGCCACGCGGGGAGCCTTGCCGGGGCCCAAGGCTGGCGGAGAGTCCCAAGCACCAGTCTCTGCCCGGCTCCCACGGCCCAGTAAGAGCTGCAGGAACTGGCCCCAGCTGAGCGCAGTTTTGGTCTTTACTATCCGAGTTGATCAGCTGAAACCCCTTCAGGGGGTCCTGTTAATCGGTTACACACCCCGGCTAGGCCCTGGGCTCCCCCCCCCCCCACCTCAGCCCCCCCACTGGAGCTCCCATCTGCTGGGGTCAGGGGACACCCCCCCCCCAACCATGTAATGGGGACCTGCCACTACTCCTTGGCCATAGCAGGGTAACAGAAGGGGAGGCTCTTCAGAGGATTCAACGTGGGGGATCCTCACCTCCACCCCCAACAGAAGTGCCCATTGTGTGTGGGAGGGGGCTTCAGGCCATTTCAGGAAGAACTCACCCACCAACACCCCACAGAGCCAAGATGGGATGGCACCAGCAAAGCACCATCCTTTATGCGGTGTCCTCACTTCCTTTCCTCTGTAGGAAACCATGCTCAAAGGCCCTTCCCCTACTCCATAGTACTCATGCACCAAAGGGGTGGAGGTGTCAGCCCTTCCCCCATTCTTCTGGACCCCTGCTTCAAAGAAAGCTGGGCAGCCACCATTCCCTTCTAGTTTTGTGAGTGTAACAGCTGCCTGGCATCGTTCAAATTTATCTCCCTTCCCCAGCACCTTTTTCCTTCCCATCCCCCATTCCCTTTCCTCTCCTCCCTCATTCCTTCCACACCCCACTTTCAGGAAGACTTCCTCCACAACCCTCATTCTGGCAATCACTTCTTTGGCACCCAGGGTGAGAGGGGACTCACCTCCCTTAGCCCTTTACCAGCCAGGGAGCAGCTTCAGGTCCCAGATCCCCTCAGACCAAACAGCCAGAAAATCAAGTGGCTGGGGCTTCCGCTGCCCCACAACACTGGCCAGTGCTGCAGTGGATGTGTCCCTTTCTTTCTCTGACTCCTAGCAGAGCACCAGTGGCTGCCCATCTCCCCACTTCACTGGGAGCAGAACAAAGCCCGAGGGAGGTGGGTAGAAGTGGGTACCCCTAGTCCTTTTAGTTGCAACCTTTGTTAATTATGACTGTGTTGGAGAGTCAGAAGGAACTCAAATGTGAAATTGCAGAACTACTAACTGTGGTCATGTAATCTATTATTTAAATCAGCTTCTGAAGAAATGACTGAAGGATAGCTAATGTGATGCCAATTTAAAAATAATAATAATTAAAAAAACAAAAAAACTCCAGAGGCAATCCTGGCAATTACAGGCCAGTAAGGCTAACTTCAGCACCGGGCTAATTGGTTGAAACTATAGTAAAGAAGGGAATGATCAGACACAATTTACTGGGGGGAAGAGTCAACATGATTTTTGTAAAGAGAAATCATACTACCAAGCTACTACAGTTCTTTGAGGGGATCAACAAGCATGTGAACCAGGGAGATCCAGTGGATATAGTGTACAGTAAACCCTCGATTTAACGGATCTCGATTTAATGGACTTCGGATGCAACGGACAAAATTTCTAAGCAAGTCTGATGCATCCGAAATCCATTTGTCGCGGGCTGGCTGCCAGCTCCCCGCTGCCGCCCGGGTCCAGGCAGCGGGCGGGCTGGCTGCCGGCTCCCCGCTGCCGCCCGGGTCCCAGCAGCCGGGACCCGGGCGGGCTAGTTGACAGCTCCCGGCTGCCGCCCGGGTCGGACCCAGGCGGGCTGGCTGACGGCTCTCGGCTGCCGCCCCAACCCTGTGGCGGTCGGGCTGCTGCTCCGACAGCTCGTTTTTTTTATTATTATTAAATAACGGACTTTTTCATTTAACGGACACCCCCTCGCCCGGATTAGTCCATTAAATGGAGGTTTTACTGTACTTAGATTTTCAGAAAACCTTTGACAAGATCCCTCATCAAAGGCTTTTAAGCAAAGTAAGCTGTCATGGGATAAGAGGGAAGGTCCTCTCATGGTTAAAAGTCAGGAAACAAAGGGTAGGAATAAATGGACAGTTTTCAGAATGGAGAGATGTAAACAGTGGTGTCCCCTAATGGTCTGTACTGGGACCAGTACTATTCAACATATTCATAAATGATCTGGAAAAGGGGTTAAACAGTAGGGTGGCAAAATTTGCAGATACAAAACTATTCAAGATAGTTAAGACCAAAGCAGACTGTGAAGAGTTACGAAGGGATCTCACAAAACTGGATGACTGGGCATCAAAATGGCAGATGAAATTCAACTTTGATAAATGCAAAGTAATGCACATTGGCAAAGATAATCTTAATGATACATATAAAATAATGGGGTCTAAATTAGCTGCAGTCACTCAAGAAAGAGATCTTGGAGTCATTGTAGATAGTTCTCTGAAAACATCTACTCTATGTGCAGTGGCAGTCAAAAAAGCTAACAGAATATTGGGAATAATTACGAAAGGAATAGCTAATAAGGGAAATATAATATTGCCTTTATATAGATCTCTGGTACACTCATATTTTGAATACTGCATGCATATCTGGCCATCCATCTCAAAAAAGATAGATTGGAATTGGAAAAGGCACAGAAAAGGGCAACAAAAGTGATGAGGTATGGAACAGCTTCCGTATGAGGAGAGATTAATAAAACAGATTTTTCAGCATATCGCATATGATAGAGGTGTATAAAATCATGAATGGTGCAGAGAAAGTAATAATTAAGTGTTATTTACTTCTCATAACATAAGAACTGGGGGTCACCAAATGAAATTAACAGACAGCAGGTTTAAAACAAACAAAAGCAAGTATTTCTTTCCCCTCACACAGTCAACCTGTGGAATTCTTTGCCTGAGGAGGTTATGAAGACCAAGACTATAACAGGGTTCAGAAATTCATGGAGGATGAGCACTGATGCCAAACCATGCTTTGAAGTGCCCCTAGCCTCTGTTCGCCAGAAGCAGGGAATGGGTGACGGGAGATGGATCACTTGATGATTACCTGTTCTGTTCATTCCCTCTGAAGCACCTGGCATTGGCTACTGTTGAAAGACAGGATACTGAGTAGACTGACCATTGGTCTGACCCAGTATGGCCAGTCTTAAATTCTTATGCCTGTGCATCAGTGCCAGCGTTTGGGTCAGTGGTATCTAAAGTGAGTGGCCTGCACCAGGAGCAGTGAAAGCTCACTAAAAGTGGGGGGCCACCGGAGTCTGAGCCATGGCCCTGCCACCACCACTCCTTGCCCCTGCAGCCCCACTTCCCTTTCTCCCCAAAGCCTCACTCCTGCACCACCTCTTCCCACTAAGATGCCACCTCTTTCCCTCTCCCCCATCGCTTGCCCTTATGGCTAGTATAAAGTGATGGCGCCCTGCCTGTTCCGGCACCCTGCCTTGCACTATACCAGGTACCTAGCTTGGTAAGAAGCTGTCACATTGAACGTTAACAGAGTTCCCTATGTAGTTTAAATCAAAATAGAACCTGTTATATCAGCCTTACCCAGAGACTGGGGGCTAAAAGCAAACAAACAGATGGAGCCAGTGTTACTGGTCAATTAGTTTTAGTAATCCAAGGATGATCTGTGCAGAAGCTTTTGCACAGGGCTGTTGTCTCAAAAAAATAGTTGATTTGCCTGTATTCCTATCTGAGCTTTACATTTTAATGCAGCATTGTTCTAAAATAGTTTTTTTTTTTTGTATTTTCCTTATGAGAGAACACAGTGAGAAAACACAGTGTTTGTATAAGGTCCCTCTACTGTCAAGTCCCAAATTCATCTACAGTAATTGTGGAGCAGAGACAGAAGCCATTCAGATTTCTGCAACTCCAAGCCCCCATGCGCCTCAACCTTGATTGGAAGACAGACAGCTTCTAGGGAAGATGGATGCTTCTGCCTCTCTGCCCATTTAATTTGTTTTCCTACTGATACTGCCAATAAGTGCCAATAAACAAACGTGAGATGTTTGCTTTGTGACAGGGTTCCTGTCCAGCAGGAACTAGAGTGACATCAGCAATCCATTTCCCACAGAATACTGAACAGCCATTCAAGGGTCATACGCTGGATTTGAAATCATAACCTAGACATGAAATGTTCTGTATCACTTTCCCAACTTGTTACTCCAAATACCCATTCAATGCCCCCAAATATTGTTAATGGTTTTCTTCCCACACCGTTTACATCTCATCTTCTTTTATATCCAGATGTCTTGTCTGTTACCAGTCCTCATTTCTTCAGCTATTCTCTAAGGCGACCAAAAGGGGAGTAGAGAGATGTTTGTATCCCATACCTTCACCATGATCTAGATCCTTGTTTTTTCAGCAGCTCCTCATAGATAAACTTGTGGGTTGTTTTACTATTCAAAAAGCTAAATCAGGAGTTTATTATAGGTCCACTTTAACTTTCTGACCAAAAAAGCAAGCCTCAAATCCCAGCCCTTAATTAAGATCTCTAAAAGAAATGGGGGGCCACCACTCTGTGGAGGAGTTAGAGGGGGCCAATAGGACACAAAAGGAGATTGTACTTAAGTGAAGGAAAGTGTTAAAATTCAGAGTTTGAAAAACCACTACTTCTTGGTGAATCAAACTTTCCGGGAAGGATGACAGGACTCAATCGATCTGTTACAGAAATATTTCAATTGTCCTTTTAAAATATCAATTTAATCTGTCCAAAATGTTTCTAGCCATTTTGGTGTTACTAAAAAATCTTCATAAATGTTAATCAAAATTAAACCAATGTAGTACTGTCTTCCCGGAGCTGTACTCCACCTTATAGCTTTCCATGCGCAGCAGCAGAATGAAACTAACAACTATTCCCAACTATGTAGGGTACAGGGAATCTGACAAGAATCACATCCGTTTCAGGCTCCGTTGCTAATGGGGGAATGGGGAAGGAGGGAGATCAGCAGCAAAAGCAGCTACCATGCTTGTATACCCAGGAGGGGGACAAAAATATGGATGAACTCTCCCATTCAGTAGCCATCATATTTAGAGATTATCCCTTCAATGACCAAAAGAAGAGATCCATGGAGCTGAAAATCTCTCTTTATTACTTTACTCACCTTGTCCCTTTAATGAAAGTAGGCTGCCCAGTAATCTGATTGTCAAAAAGGGATTAATTTTCATATATTTCACCTATAACAATAATTACCATAAGGGCATGCTCCAAGATGCTCCAAAAAGTGCATTTGTAACTGACAATTCATATGTCTATGTTTTTTCACTTCCTGTTATGATTTTACTGAACATGAGTAGGAGGTAAAGTTTTGGTTAACCACCTTCTTTATTTTCAGCAGTAGACATTAGAATGAATGAGTACACAACAGATTGATGCTACTGTGTCTACAGCATAAAACACTTTTTATTATCCAAAACAAGCCAGATAACCTAGCCAGAGAAAAGGGGACACATTTTCCACTGAATCAGCATTTAAACTGCTTGGTACTAGTCATTCCAAAATGGTTTAATTTGTGGTTATTCAATAAAAGTACACGACTATCAGAAAAGGAGAAAATTCCCAGCTGCCCCTAAAGTAGATTGGACTAGACCACAGTGATTTGGTTTTGCTTATTGCTAAAGAAACATATGCAGGAATGAAAACTTTTTTTTTTTTAAACTTCCAGTCAGTCTTCACCCATGGCATGTAAAAGGTTGGGAGCAGAACCATGCTTTGACGACAACTCTGTTCTGCTTTGACTGGGGCACAAAAGATCTAATTTGTGTATATAGCTATTTATAGTACCTCCAATCACCATGGTAATTAGATGCCAGGTTAATTAGCATGAATAATAATCTGCCCTCAGACTAACAGTATTCTTTTAAAAAAATGGTTACAGTTTCTGTTATGGGGCCTGATCCAGCTCACACTGAAGTCAATGGCAAAACTCCCGCTGACAGCAAATTCAGGACCAAAGAGTGGAAAATATGATAAAACTTTGGCTTGCTATTCGCAAGTTGCTGATACAATAAAACAAAAGTAAAGCTGCTTTTTCTCTTTCATCTACTGTTTGTTATTACCAGTTACTCAAGATTTTTAGTCGAATAACTGCTTTTAAAAACATTTATTTATTTATTTATAGAAGAGTAGGATAGGTTTTTACAAGAGAAAATACATCAGACACAGAGGTACAATTGTAGCACCCTGGGGATACAGCACTCCCCTGTTTACTTTTGCATTTTTTAACATGAAATAAGAAAGCAATGGAAAAAATCAATTCCTTGTAAATAAACATGAAAGCATAGATCCGCCAAAGGCTCAGTTGTTACTACTGGTGTACTGCCAGTTTACAGTATGCCGACATTATGAGGGAGGGGAGTTGGGTGTAAAACACTGAAGCTTTTTAAATTGTTAAAAGTGGAACTAAATGGAAGCTTTTGAGGTAACTGGGTTGCTGATGGTGCATGATAGTGAATTCTGTTGCTGCACTTTAGATATTTTTGGATACTGATTTTGTGGTACAGTATATGTTTAGGTTACATAAAGGGTGCAAAGAGCACATGGATAGGTAACCTCTTTTATAGGTGGGTCTACATCCAAACAAACAATTGGGACAAAGAAAGATATGAGTCATTGTTGCAATCATTAAATGGCCCAGCATGTTCCCTGGTATCCTCTCCTTGCTTGTTAATCACATATTCACTCACATAGAAGCTGAAACATTTCTACCAAAAATTTAAGGTAGTTTTTATGGGCAGGAGCCAGCTGATAAATATGTCAGTTACGAAAAAGCTTCTCATTCTCTTTGGACTTGGAGATTAGCACCTATTTATCCATCTCTTTCCATTTCACCTTTCAAAGCTCTGGAAAAGGATCACTTGAATTGTGTTAAACCAATCTAATAGCTTTCATTGACAGGGTAACAAGCTTTGTGGATGGGGCGGGGTAGGGGGGAAAGCAGTAGATGTGGTATATCTTGACTTTTTTTATACTGTCTCACATGAGCTTCTCATGAACAACCTAGGGAAATACAACCTAGATAGAGCCACTATAAGGTGGGTGCATGACTGGTTGGAAAACCATTCCCAGAGAGTAGTTATCAGTGGTTCACAGTCAAGCTGGAAGGGCATATAGAGTGGGGTCCTGCAGGGATTGGTTCTGCTCAATACCTCCATCAGTGATTTAGCTAATGGCATAGAGAGTATACTTATAAAGTTTGTGAACATTACCAATTTGGGAGGGGTTGCAACTGCTTTGGAGGATAGTATGAAAAATCAAATTGATCAGGACAAACTGGAAAGATGGTCTGAAGTAAATAGGATGAAATTCAATAAGGACAAATGCAAAGCACTCCACTTATGAAGAAACAATCAGTTGGGAAATGACTGCCTAGGAAAGAGTACTGCGGAAAGGGATCGGGGGGTCAGAGTGGATCACAAGCTAAATATTAGTCAACAGTGTAACACTGTTGAGTAAAAAGCAAACTCATTCTGGGATGTATTAGCAGGAGCATTGTAAGCAAGACATGAGAAGTAATTCTTCTACTCTACTCCACACTGATTAGGCCTCAACTGGAGTATTGTGTCCAGTTCTGGGTGCCACATGTCAGGAACAATGCAGACAAATTGGAGAAAGTCCAGAGAAGAGCGACAAAAATGATTAGAGAAATAGAAAACATGACCTATGAGGGAAGATTAAAAAAAAGTGTTTGTTTAATCAGAGAAGAGAAGACTGAGATGAGACATGATAACAGTTTTCAAATACATAAAAGGCTGTTACAATAAAGAGGGAAAGATTGTTCTCCTTAACTTCTGAGGGTAGAAAAGGCTGTTTAGGTTGGACATTAGGAAAAACTTCCTGTCAGGGTGATTAAGCATCGGAATAAATTGCCTAAGGTGGTTGTGGAATCTCCATCAGTGGGGATTTTTAAGAGCAGGTTAGACAAACACCTGTCAAAGATGGTCTAGATAATACTTAGTTCTTCCATGAGTGCAGGGGTCTGGATTAGATGACCTCGTGACGTTCCTTCCAGTCCTACGATTGTATGATTCAATTCTTCAAACAGCTGAGTAAAGAAAATCCTCAAGCAGCTGATTTTCACCAATTAAGGGCCAAATTTTGCCACCCTTGCTCACAATGGTTAATATCTCATTCTACACCAGGGATGGGCAAGCTTTTTGGCCCGAGGGTCACATTGGAGTTGCAAAATTGCATGGAGGGCTGGGTTGGAAAGGCTATGCCTCCCCAAACAGCCTGGCCCCACCCCTTATCTGAACCCCGCCCACTTCCTGCCCCCTGACTGCCCCCCTCAGAATCCCCGACCCATCCAACTCCCCTTCTCCTTGTCCCCTGACCATCCCCTCCTGAGGTCCCCCTACCCAGCAGCATGTCTGGCAGCCGCATGGCGCCAGACACGCTGCCCCGCCTCCTAGATGTCCAGAAGACTTCTGCTTGCCCTTAGGCATGTGTATCCCTGGCATAAAAGAATGTTGCACAACTGTCCTTGAGCATGTCCACATTGTAAGTGCAGGTCTAGAATCCAGTTACTATTATTAATTTGTATTACCATAATGCCTAGGAGCCCTCATCATGGACTAGAGTTCCACTGTGCTAGGTGCCATACAAACACAGAACAAAAGATGGTCCATGTCCCAAAGACTTTACAATCTAAGTACAAGAGAAGAGACAACAGATAGACACAGACATACATGACAGCAGTAGCGGCTCATGTATACAGGGTATAGAGGCACTGCCCTTCCAAAGTAAAATCAACACTTATTTTAAACTTTTCTACCCACTCATCAGCTTATTCCCTTTGGATTCTCTCTCCTTCACCAGGCTACTCTTGCCCACCAAAATCCTTTCTACTGCTTGCCCCTCACTAGTGTGTGCATACATGTGTGTGTAACTGAATATTGATCACAAACACAATAAATTTGCTATGTTTGTGATTTGTATTTAGTGGCAGGTGTTTCTCTCCACCACCCCCGGGGCACATGCAGTTATGATTTCCAAGATTACAGGAGCATTCACTGCCCAACCCGCATGCTGCAGTATCTGCAGAGCCACTAGGACTGGCTTGGGTGGCAGACTCTCTCCCTTTCTCTTGGGCTCAGCTGTCTGAGACTGTGCAATTCAGTGCTGCAGTGAAGGTGGAGTAGCTGCTGGAGGAGGCTTTGCCAGTCAGGGCAAGGGGAGGAGGTGGTGGTGGCAAGAGAAAACGCAACAGAAGGAGAAGAGGATGAGGATCATAGAAAGGAGGTCCAGGTTGGCTGCCAATGTAATTAAAGGCCCTTGGCAACATAGGAGGGCAACTTTCCTAGGGCTGATTCTCCTCTTCTCCATGTTTGGACATGTGGGTGGTGCCCTCAGGGCATGTGGGCATAATTTTTTCTGCTATGCCCTACTTGCCCCAAAATTCACCAGTTGCCACTACAAGGGAGCACAAGGAAACAATAAGACAATACTGGTCAGCATGACAGGCAGTGGTCTCAACACACCAGTGACTTAACCATTGTCAAATTTCTTGTAGGCATGACACCAAAGGAGAGTTGTAAGGAGGGATCTAAAGGCACTTGATGAGGTAGCTTTGCAGATGTTCACAGGGATCACCTCCCACATGTGAAAGGCAGCATGGGAAAAACAATTCAGACAAGCACCTTCATTCTAATGACTAGGTGATAGAGGCTGGGATCAGGGGCCAAGGTGGGAGGTGGGAGCTTTATAGATTCCAAGTCCAGAGCCACTGTGACTATCTAGTTTGACTTCCTGTGTACACTGGCCCTAGAACTTCCCCCAAAATATTTCCTAGAGCAGATCTTTTAGACGAACATCCAGTCTTGATTGAAAAATTGTGATGGTGAATCCACCACAACCCTGGGTAAATTGTTCCAATGATTAATGACTCTACTTGTTAAAAAATGTACACCTTATTGCCAGTCTGAATTTGTCTACCTTCAGCTTCCAACCATTGGATCATATTATACCTTTCTCTGCCAGATTGAAGAGCCCATTATTATATATTTGTCCCCATGTAGGCACTTACAGACCGTAATCAAGTCACTCTTAACCTTCCTTATGTCTATCAGTATAAAGGCATGCTTTTTAGTCCTTTAATTATTCCCATGGCTTTTCTCTGTACTCTTTACAATTTATCAATATCCTTGAACTATTAGTACACAAACAGAACACAATATTCCAGTAGCAGTTGCACCAGTGCCAAATACAGAGGTAAAATAATTTCACTATTCCTCCTCGACATTCTCATTTTTATGTATTTCGGGATCTCATTAGCTCTTTTGGCCAGTGTCCCACTGGGAACTCATGTTCAGTGATTATATACTATGAACCCAAATCTTTTTCATAGTTACTGCTTTCCAAGATGGAGTCCCCCATCCTGCAAGTCTGCCCTACATTCTTTGTCTTCTGTGTATACCTTTACATTTAACAGTATTAAAACCCATTCTGTTTGCTTGCATCCAAATTGCTTGGAATCAGTGACCTGTCCTCTTCATTATTTACCACTCTCCCAATTTATCGTTAATCATTTTATGTTTTCTTTCAGGTCATTAATAATAATGATTAACAACATCGGACCAAGAACCAAATCTTGCAGGACTCCATTCGAAGCACACCCACTTGATGAAAACACCTTGTTCACAATTACATTTTGAGCTCTTTTAGAAAACCAGTTTTTAAACCGTTTAATACATGCCATGTTAATTTTATATCATATTTTAAAATCAAAATATCATGGGTTATCAAGTTAAACGTCTTATAGAAGTCAAAGTATATTATATCAACACTATTACCTTTATCAACCAAACTTGTAATCTCAAAAAAAAAAAAAGTTAATTGACAGGATTTGTTTTCATAATCATGTTGATTTTCATTAATTACATTACCCTCCTTTAATTCATTATTAATTGAGTCCTGTATCAGCTGCCTGGGATCAACATCATTATCTTGCCTGGGATCAACGTCAGGCAATAGGGGTATAATTATTTAGGTAATCCCATATACCCTTTTAAAAAATTCTGACATTAGCCTTTTTCCAGTCTTCTCTTACTTCCCCAGTTCTGCAAGAGTTATTGAAAATCAACATTAATGGTGTAATGAACGCCTCAGATAGCTAGCTTAAAACTCTTGAATGTTAATTATTTGGACCGTCTGATTTTAAAATGTCTACATTTTTACAAAAAAGCTTATGTTTAACATCCTCCAGAGAGATTAGTGGAAAGGAAAGAATGTTATCACCATATGATGAGACTATATCATCTGTTTTTCCCTAAATACAGAATAGAAATATTTATTGAACACTTCTGCCTTTTCTGCATGATTATTATTAATTCTATCATTTCTATTAGTAATGGACCAGTATCATTATCAGGATTCTTTTTGTTACTGATATATTAAAAAACCTCCTTATTGGTGCTGGCCATAGATTTCTCCATGTGTCCCTTTGCTTTCCTTATCAATTTTCAACAATTCCTACTTTTGGTTTATATTCATTAATATCATCTTCCCCTTTATTCCACTTGTTATATATATTTTAGAGCCATCTTCACTTCCCCTCTAAATCAAGTAGCTTTTTAAACTAGTACTGCCTCCTTCCTTGATTATGGCTTTTGAAGCATCCGGTAAGATGTTCTTAAATGATTCCCAATTATCATTCTTATTTTTCTGTTTAAATTCTTCCTCCAGATGATTTGGATCATAATTGTTTTCATTTTTTTGAAACTGTCCTTTTAAATCACAGAGTGTGTGTATTATTTTATATATTACTGGTCTGGACTTTATTCTGCTTCCACATTATAAATGTGATCAAGTCATGACCACCTGTACCTAAGCTATCATTAAATTTTAGTTTTGTGATCTGTTCCTCTTTTTCTGGACAGGGTCTAATAAAGAATTCCTCCATGTTGGCTGCAACACTTCCTGAGTTAGGAAATTGTCATCCATAATGTTTAGACAATCCAAGCATGTTTTAATACAAGTAGCATAAGACGTACATCATATGTCACTCAAATTGAAGTATCTCATGATTAGAGAGCTTTTTTCATACACATTATAGAGAGGTGTATAAGAAAGGGTGTCATCCTGTTCCCTGGTGTTATTTGGGGTTGTGTAGCGGACACCAGCTAATACCCCATCTCGTGATTTAATCTGTTAGAACATTGATCCATAAGCATTCAAGATCATTTTCTTCCAAGTTATCAATGACTCGGAAACAGGTAATACCATTTTTAACGAGTACCACTTCCTTCCCCTTTTGCACATTCATCCCTTCCTAAATAGGTTAGAACCATTGATTTAACATGCCAGTTGTGCAAACCATCCCATCAGGTTTCAGTAATACCAGCTAGATCAAATTTATGCTCATAGATGAGCAATTCCAATTCCTCTAGTTTCTTACCCAGGTTCCTAGCATTGGTTTGTAAGCAATTCAAGAATTTATTTTCTTTGTCTCTATATTAAATGAGATAGTAAATGAGAAATGGAAAGTATGGTGAGGATAAGACATGAAGGGTCTTAAAACTGAAGAAGTAGCTTGTGTTTGATGTGACAGAGAAGGGGGGGCCCGTAGAGGCATGCAGAGGGGTGACAGGGTCAAAGTGATGGGCCCAGAAAATGATCTTTGCAGCAGCGTTCTGAATGGATATGAGCAGGACAAGACTAGAATGATTTTCTGACAGAAAAGTCACTTCTTGCTAAATGAAAATTGTCCACAGAAAAATTTCAATTTTTCTGGAAAATTGTTCCCAGCTCCTTGGCTTTCTCTCACTTGCAGGCTCCCCAGAAGCCTCACTTCCCAAGCTCTCAGGCTTCCCAGCTCAGTAACTTTTCAAACAGGATTAGAAGAAAATGTCATTTTGACTTTTTCTAAACAGAACTTCAGAATTCCCATTCTGCGGGAAACGGTTATATTGTGTTTTTCATTCTGTTTCAGAACTTTTTTTGTTTTCCCTCCAGAATTTCCCACAGAACAGGAATTGCAGCTTCTGGCCAGTTCTAGTTTTAGTTGCGTGAATGGACAAGAAGGGATGTATCTTAGAGATGTTAGGCAAAAAGAATTGGCAAGATTTAGACGCAGTCTTGATATAAAGACCTAGAGAAGGTGTGAGGTGAAGGTGATACTGAGGTTATGAGAGTTGTCCACAATGACTGAGAAAGGAGGTAGGATGGCGGACTCCAGGGGAAGATTATTGGATGGATAATATTTTAACCATACAGAACAATGTGAAAGGATACTGGAAAGCAAGCCTGACACTTCAAGGTAAATTGAAATCTTCTCTGAACATCCTCAGCACACCAATCATTTTATACCTGTCAATCCCAATCAGTTATTAGAGGAAAAGGAACAGACAAAATAAACGATTTCCTGTAAACCTCTCAATTTTCCAAAACATGTCTCACTTTCTTTGTCAAAATGCATTCTTCACCTCTCTTGAATACTGTACAGTGCAGGTTTAAAAAGCCTGGTGATGGGGAAGGAAGAATCCATCCTTCAGTGACTAGGCAATTGTCTGGAAAAGTGAAATATATTTAACCTGTGCACATGTGTTTGTCACTGAAGTGGATTTTTTTATATATGAGTGACACTGTGATACTTGTGCTTTGGTTATGGGGATTGGTATCCTTGAAAAATGCATTAAGTGGTTTGCAAATTTGATGTGCTTAACGTTCTTGAAAAAATGAGTAGTTATCTTGAAATGAGAAATGTATCAGCATGGAAAGTTGTCTGCAACTTAGACCTGACTCTCTTCCTTTTCATTCTGGCTTCTTGACTTTCATTTATTCTCTATTATTTGCCTAACAAAAACACATTTTTAAAATTTACATCTCATTTTAAAAAACTTATTAATAACACATTGGAGCTCTGTCTAAGCTGGGATTTTTCACCCCAATGGCACTGGCATTTTAACAATCAGTTGTCTGGACACTATTTCGGAGTAATCAGGAGGGGGGCGGGGGTTGCCACCAAGAGCTTTTTTGGTAACCATCATGTATCCTGGTCTACTTTAAAATACATATCCATTGCCAACAACAAGTTCCAACAGTATAGTTCAACTGCAGCCCAACTTGGCTTAGCTGCAAATGTAAGAACTTCTGTTAGACACACACATTCTTGTCCAGTAATCCGGGTATTGACTGATATCTGCCAAATAATGTTACAAATTATGGATATATACAGAGCATGTTTCATCCAAAAGTACACATTACACAGGGATCACTTCAACCAACACAAATGCAGCCATGTCTGTGTATGGCAAATGTTTACCAGCTCAAAGCAACACTTCATAACATTTTAGGACAGGAAGTGAGGAACCCAACTGCAACAATAGAGGGAATTTTAGGTACGCAGGAGTATAAACACCAGAGTTGGAATTTGGCCTAGACCCAAGCTAATATCCCTACTAATATAAAGTACCATAGGAGCCTTCTTGACTACATTAAAATTGTTTTATGTTTCATCTGCTCCAGCTGTACAGAAACCCCTATCAGCAAATTACATATTGATTCAATAGAGATTCAAAGTGAAGACTGGCACCTACTAAATTACCAACATAATGTTCTGCAACGACTTCATGTAGACTTCCCAGGCAAGTTCTAAACTAGCTTCATCTGTGAGATCTGGGATCACAGCACAACTTGGTTTAGTAGGTTAAGTGTTATAGCAATTCCTGCTAGTGTGATGGATGCTCATTTGGTGACATTTAACATATCCGTCTAGTCCCACTGAGAAGCAGGATATTCATGCTGTGAAGAAGGGGTTGGATTAGGTCGATCTACAATTCTTTCTGTCCAAAAATATGTCTGTTTCTGTGAGAACATTTTGGTAGTGTCAAACAGCACCTGTATTCAATTAACTCCAAAAGCATTTCACTGTTTACAGTAACCAGGAAATGTCGATGTCTGTGTTATATTAACAAGTCAGCAATAACAACTGCAGTCTTGTTTTTAAGGTTTAGTAGAGAATGGTTTACTGTGACTCAGGCTGCATGTTTAACTTTAGCTGAATGACGTACAAACATGCAAGTCTGTCCTTGAGACTGACAGAAGAATTTTAAAAAAAGTAGTTTGTTAGGAGAAGTCAGATAATGGTCCAGAAATCACTATCTTGGTCCAGCAATTGCTATCTATCAGCATGTCAGGTGAAAGCCAACAAAAGCAAAATAATAGTGAACTGAAACATTAAATATGTTTGTGACAGTAAAATTCATGCTTCTTTGTCTTTTTTATATATGTTTTCTTTACTTTGTACATATGGGACATACACAAACACACACACAGATAGTCTCATTCAAGGTTGAATTTGTGGGGAACAGCTATATATTACATAGATGTCAGCAGGCTCTATTAGAGGCATGTATGATAATAAACTAAATTCATGGACATGTTACTGTGTAACCACATTCAATATAAAATTGTTTCAATGTTAAAAGTGAAATCCCTCAGGCAGATCTAATTTTGCTGTAGGCTCATAATCTGAAATTGTGGGTGTGTGGGTGAGGAGGAATGTAGGAAGCAAAAAATGGCCTTTTTCCTTTTGCGGGACTTCATTAGTATAGGCAACATTTTGTTGGCATCACTTTTATATACACATGACATCAGTCTTCAGCTATGGAAGCTGTAAAGTACTTGTATTCTCTCTCTCTCTCTCTCTCTCTAGGGATTGAAAATAATTTTTTTCAATGCGGGCTGAACAATTCCTAAGAGCAACAGTGAGGTTCATACTAAGGCTGGCCCAGGACAAGTGCACCAGGGGAAAGTTGTGGGACAGAATGTAACCTGGAAATATTTTGAGCACTCAAGAGTCCAAGGTCAGCCAACACCAGGTCAACTGGAAGGGGTGCAGGCAGTCGAGGAAAGGATGTATCCTGGGAAGCAAATGGGTGCCATTCTTGAGCACATCCTGAAAATGTCTGCTTCTGCTCTTCTTGGTTCCTGGAAAGGCCAGGTTGAGCAGACAAACATGAAAATGACAGTTGTCATTGCTTACACCCCTTGTCTCTATCCTTTCTCCTGTAGGTGGTCAGCTGGGGAGTCCCCCAGGATCTAGACTGTGGAAGAAGATTGCAGAACAGGTTCCTGGTTGCTGAGGAGTATGGAGGCCCAACGAGCAGAGTCTTTAAGGCTGTGGAGTCTCAAGTCCATGAACTCAGAGAAGATCCCCACCCCCTCAAATGGGAGGTCCTGAATAGTGGACTGCATCTCCTGAGATAGGCCAGAGGACTGCAGCCAGGAGCTGCGCCTCATGGCCACCGCAGAGACGACCACCCTGGTCGCTGAGTCCATAGCGTCCCAGGCCATTTGGAGGTTCCCTCTCACCACCATTGTGTTTTCATCCATTAAAGCAGTGAACTCCTGGGCCACTCTTGTGGGAGGGCCCCCTTGAATTTGTTAAGGGAGTCCCACAGGTTAAAATGGTACCTGCCTAACAGGGCCTCGTGGTTAGACACTCGAAACTGCAGGCTGGCCATCACATAAAATTTCTGCCAAACATATCCAGCCTCTTGGTGTCTTTGTTTTTCGGGGTACCACTGACTTGGCCCTGCCTGTCCCTTTCATTAACGGCAGACACGACCACACTGGAGGGTACGTGTACAAATATTTGAACCCTTTTGCAGGGACGTAATACTTCTTTTCCGCCTTCTTAGATGTAGGCGGAATGGAAAACAGGGTCTGCCACAGTGATCTGGCAATCTTAAGGACCCCTGGGTGGATGGGCAGCATGACCGGGCTGGGGTGGAGGAGGATATAACATTAAAGAGGTTGTTGGATTCCTCCGCAAACTCCTCAATTGTTAAGTTCACATTGGTAATCACTCTTTTAAGGAGAGCTTGGTGGATCCTTGAAGTTGTCAGGGGGTCCCTCTTTGGGAGGGACCAGCCACTGCTTTGTCCAGAGGTGATTTCGACAACGATTGCACCGCTGGAATAGGGGTGGATTCCCCTTCCTTAGAGGATGGCTCCTTAGGTGTTAGAGCCTGCTGTGCTGCCTGCAGCTTGGATTTGGTACTGTGTTCTGACTCCGGTGCCACAGGGGGCTTGTCCAAAGCAGCCAAGGAAGACTTGAGGGAATATCGGACCTGCATTACAGTCCATTAAGTGGGCTACTGCTGTCATGCTGCTGATACCGCATGAGTCTCATGAGTCAGCAGCAAATCACTCCTACTTGACAAGGGGCTGAAATCCCAGTCTGACTCTGACCACTGCCCTTCCAGCAACCAAAGCGGGGCCGCTGAGGCCTGAGTTTGCTGACTGACCCTGATCAGAGCGATCAGTGAGATAAGGTCGAGAATCGGTGCCTGCCTGACAAGTGGTACCAGGGAGGTCAAGACCTGTGCAATGATGGGGAACGATCCCACCCCAGTGGGGACCAATGTCTGGAAGACTGTCTAGGCAAAGGTGACCTGCACCGTGGCAATCTTTGGCGGGAAGCTCGCCAGTGCCGGGGGCAAAGGGACCAGTGCTTTGGCTCCAGTGTCCCATGCCTTGTAGGGGGAGAGTGTTGGGGACCTGGGCCTTCTGACTGAAGACCAAGGGTGCAGTGCTGGGGTTCTAGGCTGAAGAGATGTGGATCTACACCTGCAGTCCAGGGACCGGGTTCTCCACTGCCCTATGGGGCAGTCCCATGACCGGCTTGCTCTTAGGTGTTGGGGTCTTAGCTGAGTCTGGCGCCTAGCACGGTGATTGTGGTGCGGTTGTTCCCTAGTCACTGGGGCTGCTTTGGGCAACAAGGGCCCTAGGAGAAGCCAGGGACCCCTGCCACTCCTGGAGTTGGAGGCAGATCCCTGGCCAAGCTGAGGGGTCCACCTGCAGCAGTGAAACCCCAGGGCAGGCACATGACCTGGCATAGGTCCTTTGATCAAAGCCCCTTTCCTTTCTGGTACCGCTTCTTAGGCACTGGTCAGGGGGAATGGAACTGGGCGGAGCCCGATGGCGGCAGTGCGCTCTGCACTGATGCTGAGGTGCTCGGCCTAGGGTCCAAGCAGAAGAACTTCGATACAGGACGAAGTGCAGTCTCCACGAGGAGGGCCCTCACGTGGATATCCCACTCTTTCTAGGGTCTATGGTGAAAGTGGTTACAGATTCTGCACCTGTCCTTTCTAAGGGACTCACCTAAGCACTTCATACAGCTGTCGTGAGGGTCACTAATAGGCATGAGCGTGTTGCATGATGAGCATGGTTTGAAGCCTGGAGAATGGGGCATGCCCTGCTCCGGGGCATAGTCCCAGCTGGGACTCCAAGTACCAAACTAACCTAACACTTAACTTAATTGCTAACTAAGTACCTACAAACTATATACAAAGAAGATAGACAGTGAGCTGTAAAGAACAGCTAATGTTCTTGCAATGCAAGACAAGACACTCTGACCAACCATTATGGGCGGTAAGGAGAAACCGAGAGGGCATAGGGTCAGCAGCACCTAATATACCAACGTATGAGCATGGCACTCAAGGGGGCACCACAACTGACCCTAAGGCAAAAATCTTGGACGATTGTGCATGTGGGCACACACACATCTAGAATGGAATTCACATGAGCAAGCACTCAAAGAAGAAACCCATGCTCACTGCCTTCCTGATGGAGCAAGGCGTATCAGGAGCATACGCCTTGCTCCAAAGCCTTGAATTTCCTCTCAAGCCAGAATTTTTCTAATTAAATTAATTATTAACATTTTTTCTCTTCCTCTTCCCAAGACCAGTCAAGTTTAATGACTCAGTACATTGCATTTGAACCAGGAGGAGGAAAGAGCAGCTGCTAAGGATTTCAGGCTACCGAGCCATTACATTTTGGTCCAAAGGAAGCAGTTGTTTGATAACTCCCTGTAAAAGGAGGAATGGTCTTTGAATCCACCTAAAATGCACATGGTATGCAAGGGAAAGAACCCACAATGTTTAATTGTTGAGGTAAATTTGAAACTCACCTATGGGGTAACTGGAAGGAAAAAGAGCCAGCCATTACCTTAGAGAAGAGGGATGGGCTGAAGGGTTTAAATAGAGGAAACCATATGTTCTTTCTCCCACCCCTAGAGAAAACCTGCTGACTCCATGATCTCTGACTCAGAGGCCATTAGCAGATCTCAAGCAGAATAGGCCACAAATATATGTATTAACTTATTACTTGTAACCAAGTTTCCTGCCTAGATCTCGGATCATTTTTAGATAACTTTCAATACTTTTTCTTTGGAATATGAAAATAAGAGTGTGGCTCCTCTAATACACACTGGCCCTGTAAATAGTGCAAATACTAAAGCTCTTAGCATTGGCCTAACTCTGCTGCCATTGATTTCAATGAGAGCAGAGTTGTCAAAATGCTGGGCATTTTTCAAAATCCCATCCTTTGGGTGAAGTCAATGGCAAAACTTCCATTGACTTCATCGGAGTCAGGATTTCATTCCTTATGTATCAACAGCATTGCCTTTGACTGTACTGATAGCTTTCAGGGTGTCTTTTGAAAGCATGTACCAAAGCCTCCAGATCCAGACTGATCTGTCAGTCTTTATGAGATGGAGAAACAGGAAAAAGTGCAGACTCCAGCCCCACCACTCGAGAGTTCCTCTTGTCTCAAACACTTGGCCTCTTCATTTCCTTGGATGCCCCCTTGAGCAAACTATCACATCACATCTGACTCATTCTCTCTTTAACTGAAGTAATTCTAACCTTTCCATACATCTCATTTCCTCTGACCTTCTCTGGCCCTTTTATATTCCTAGATCATTGTGAGAGGAGATGACTAAATGGAATACAGTATTGAAAGGCAGAGGGGCGTAGTTCCATTAATTTATATAATGGCATTATAACATTCTCCATATTATTTTCTAGTATTTATGTAACTTGCCATTTTATTTGCTTTCTTGACAAGGCTGCAAATTGAGCAGATGTTTTCACTGAGCTGTTTTAATTAAGCTTTCCAAAATGATGCCTACATTTTTTCCTAAATGGCAGCACTTCATTAAGAGATTAGCGTATGAGTAGTTTAGATGTTTCCTGTACATTACTTCACACTTATGAAAATTGAAATTTCATCTGCTTTCACGTTTTCCAATCACTTAGCTTTGTTAGGATCCTCTGAAGCTTCTCACAAGCCTCCCTAGCCTTGAGTCTGCTAAGAAATCTTGTGCTTGCCACAAATTTTGCCATCTGCTCACTCCTTTTTCAAAGTGATTAATATTTAAATAATACTTGTCCTAGTAAAGGTCTTTTGTGCAACCTACTATTAAACATTTTCTGTGATAAAAATTATTTATTTATACTTTGTTTTCTATTTTTAACAGGTTTCTATTCCGTGACCAAAACTTCCCTTCTCAACCTGTGACTCCTTAGTTTCCCCTTCATAGCTTCTTGGGAGGACTTTTAGAAGATGTTTTTGGAAAGTCTAAGTAAAGCTATATCTATTGTGTACTCTTATGAAAGGAATGTTGTTCTTTTTTTAGAGCCATGCTGATTTGTCGCAAGCTATCACCCTCATTTAGTGTTTGATAGCTCTCTTCAATTGTTTCAGCAAATATACCTGATAATGAATAGAAGGTTCTTTGGTCTGTAATTCCTGAATCATCTTATGACAGAATGTACACATGTCCACACTCTACACACTATTGTAATAATATCTGTACAAAGTATGCCCTGTGAGATATCCCTTGAAAACTCATAATTTGATGGTAATTATGGTCCTGATAAAATGTGTGTGGCAACATTGTATGTGAAGTTATAAGATTCCACTGTATGATGTTCTTAACATTTTCCAACTGAGGTTAGCAAACAGGCCTGCCTCAAACAAAAGAATGTGTGCTCTGCTTAATTTGCATTAAAGCAGTATACAGATGAGGAAAAAATCAGCAGGGAACATCCTTCCCTGTACAGTCTCTGTCTCCTGAATCTCAGGTGGAAATTTTTCCAAGAGTGGGTGACTGACACTATAAAAAGGAGAGACAGATACCCTAAGGAAGCCCTCCTCTCTCTCTCTCTCTCTCTCTGTCCATTGATTCATTGCACACAAATAGACAAATGAAGCAGCCACTAAACTGGAGAAGGGGTCCAGGGTCCTGACCTAAGAAGTTTGGGCAGTAAGACTACAGAGAGCATGTGGTGAGAAAACTTTGTTTTGAGTTTATCATAATTTGTTAAGTTAGGCACCTGTTGTGTTTTATATTTATTTTTCTCATATCCATTTCTGGCTTTTATGACTCATTACTTGTACTTGCTTAAAATCTCTTTGTAGTTAATAAGCTTGTTATTAAATTTCTAATCCAGTGGGTTTAAATTGAAATGTCTGAGAAACTCCATTTGGGGTGACAACTATGTGCATGTTATTTCTTTAAAGCAATAACTGACTTCAAATAAAATAGTATTGTCCAGGAGAGAGTTGGGCAGTACAGGACATACATTTATGGGGGGAAATCTAAGGCTTGGAGTAAGCTGAGGTCATCCTGCAGTATAACCAAGGCTGGTAAGAGCAAAGGTGTGGCTGGCTGGCTGCAGCACACACAGAGACATATCTTAAAGTGACTTGAATGCTGGAGGCTGTTTGTGAGCAGTCTAGACTCGAGGTTATAGCAGTAAGGCATTGCAAAGAGCACTCAGGTTAGAGAGCAGGGGTGACACAGCCTACTCATTAGTCTGGACTGTACCCTGGTTTGTTACACATCAACAGAATTTCTTTTTGAAAAATAGATACAACAGTCGTTGGTTCATATAGTACTGAAGTCTAATTCTACTGTTTATTTTTGCTTAGCAGTACAATCATTTAACTCTTTACATCTTTGAACTCTTAGAGGAAGAGGATCTAGTTTTGATGATTAATTGTAATTAAAGTGTTTCATTTGTTTCAACATTTCCCCTTGTGATACCTCCGTTTCTGACAGTGCTTCAGCTTTCACTTGCAAAGAGTGACCCCAGAATGTTCCCCCTCTGTACACCAGTTCTGAAAATTCTTGGGTCAGCCACGTGGGCCAAGATGTTAAAAAATGGGTGCCCAACATTCAAAGCCTAAGTTCATATTTGGGCACTTCAATTAGTACCTCATTTGCAAAAGTGCTTAATGCCATCAACTGCTGTTGAAATCCCTTTTGAGAATCAGGTCACTTATTTAGGAGCACAAATAGGGACTTTGGAATCAAACTTTAAGCACTCATTTTTGAAAATTTGTCATGTAATCCTCAGTCAGTCAATACAAAGAGCCATCATCCACATGGACACTGGACAGCCGTATTAACTAGATGAGAGTAGATAGGGAAATTATTTTGATGGGAAAACAGGATGGGAATGTGATATATTGCCTGAGGACACACTTCTGGAGATGGAGCTCTTGAGGGGACATAATTAGGAACTGAAAGTGACAGTGGAGTTCTGAAGGGCACAGAGATGTAGGATGAAAGCTGGCTGCTCTGGGGTAGCAGATGGAAGCAGGCGGCTCTGGGGTACATTTCTGGATATTTAGACTGCAAACCACAGGTCAGCTGTTAACCTTTGACATGTCTGATTTTACTTTTCGTAGATTTTTTTAAAGCGTATTTGTTAATCAGAAATATTAAGGCTGCACTTTTCAAAGGCATGTAAGGGAGTTAGGTGCCCAAATCACATTGAACTTCAATATGATTGGAGTACTTAACTCCATTTGAAAATTCCAGCCTGTGTGTGTTTGGTTTTGCATCATGGGGGAGATTTCAAAAGCCTCTAAAGGAATTGGAAGCACAAGTCCTAATAATTTTCAATGAAATTTGTGCTCTGAAATCCTTTAGGCGTGTTTGAAGATCTTCTCCTGTGCCTTTAATAAGTAGGGCGCTTTTAAAAAATTGAGACATTGGACTTTTCTTTTAAATAAGAACGAATATTCTCATGCAACACTACGCACAAACTCTAAACTCCATAATACAGCAGCACACTCCAGAACTCTGAAATGTGAACCGTGCTACAGATCTTTGCTTCCTATTCGCTTTCGGTGTCTGTACTACTCTTGGTTTTGTTACTAGCACATTCTTACCACTTGTGTCTCTCAGACATCTTGGTCCAAACCCACCCTGGGTATAATGCCACTGAAATCAATGGAGCTACCACAGGGGTGAATTTGGCCCTGAATGCCTGTAAATTAACCACAGTCACTTAAGTTAGAGGGTGTCATTGATAAGCAATAATAGCCCAAGAGTGATGAAAGGAACATATCTCCTAGTTAGTTTTGGACAGTTGACACTAACTCCATTGTCAGATAAGTCTTACGGACTGTGGGAAAAGCTGAGTGGGGGAAAAAAATCACACTAGCCAACTGCTAACCTTAGGAGGAAAACAGATCTGGAATGCAGTGGAAATCTTGACCGTATCTGTTCCCCATACCCCACAACGAAGAGGCAATCAAAAATAACTAACTGAATATCAGCTGTCTCAGTTCCTAGTCCAAACATACATTTTTCCCTGAGAGCGCTTTTTGTTTGCTTTTAGGAGGAAGGGAGGAGGCAGAGAGAAGAAAGGCATCCAAAGTAGGTGTGTGTTTCCAACCAAAGAACAGGAGCCACTATTCTGGCTCACCTAAAAGAATGATCATTAGAGAAACCCAGTAACTCAAACAGAAGTGACTCTGTATTTTTAAAAGGATAGCAATATATACACCACACCCCGTATGTATGATGTAATGTAACCCCCACTTAGAAGAGTAGCTGTTAAAGGGCTTGATATGGCACTCACTGATGTCAATAAAGAGTTTTGCCATTAACTTTGACAGGAGCAGGATCAAGCCCAAGGGAAGGAAGCAGCTGGAAAAGAAAAACATTTTCCCTGCCCCAGACCAAACCATTCTGTGTACACAAATAAAGTGAAGCCCTTTCAAGTGAATACCTGAAGGCTGAGCACATGTTCGTCACTGCATTCCAGGGGCCTAATTAAGAGCTGAGTCTAAGTAAGTCTATGCTAACATAACATATAGTTCTGGGCCCTACACGTGTACATCACAGCAACGAAAACTCCACACCCCCATCCCCACTCCTCTGTATGTGGTCCACAAGTTCGTGGTGAGTATAAGCTGGTGCAACACACATATCGCAGGGCCAAACGAGATGAATGTTGCAAAAAAGTGACTAGAAGGAGGGCGCAAGTTAAACTAAGTCACTGCTTACTTTAGCTTATAACCTTCCAACCCCGTTAGGCTCCCCAGCATGTAACTTAGACTCCATTATCAGGGCTGGCCTTACCATGAAGCAAACTGAGGCGGCCACCACAGATGCCAGACTGTGGGGTGGAGGGAGAGTGCCACTAGGACTTAGAGTGTATAAAATTGTGTCAGCTGCTGGTGCCTATGTATTCTCTCTTCTCTAGATGCACAGAGATGGTGGAGTGCTGTGCTGGAGGAAGGAGGGCACAAGAGACATAACAGGCAGGCAGGGGAAAAGGTGAGCGGATATATCAGAAAACAGCAGGAGCTGCAGGGAGAGAGAGGAGAAGGAGCCTTAAACAAACAGTCTAGTTTCAATTTTTCATTAAAACGCCTGTTAAAACAACTGCATATCAGAGGTAGTAAAAAGTTCCTAAACTTCACATTTTCCCTTACAGAAATAGAGTAGTTATTCCATTCTGAACTGCTGTGAACTCACTGAAGATTTTATTTTAATATCTCTACAGATCTAAATGAATTCTGCTTTATCATTAAGAGGCTAATCCAAATCCCACCTAATTTTGTGGGAGTCTGTCCAGTGACTGTAATGGGCACTGAATCAGGCTGCTAGATGAAAGGAGCCTGTGGTTTTCACTCTCCTTACTGCTGCAGATGATAAATTGGTTTGCAGAATGAAAGCAGATATTTTTTTAAAATAATCATCAAATGTTGCAGTTAATTAGATTGGGTGACCTGTTTGTGCAACTTGTACTTTTTGTATATTCATATCTTCTAAAAGGTACGCACTATATCACTGGGAAGTGTTACGCCAGTGTCAAGACTCCTACATGCACATCACTTGTAATCAAATATTAGCAGTAAGTATTGCCTTTCGTGTTAGCAGAAATCCTTACACCCATTACCATCTAAACATTTTAGGAAGTGACAATAAAATCACAGCCAGCGAATGGCCTGTCATTGGAGATGTATGAGTCAGCGTTACTCTAGCTTGTGGGAAAATTCCTGATACTCTGATATTAACATGTTTGAAATATAGCAGATACAAGTTTAATTCTAAATGGAAACTAAACTGGAAGCATGAATTTCTACTTAAGAAAAGATGATTAAAAATGTAGAATGGGTAGAGTTGCCAACTTTCTAATCGCACAAACCCGAACACTCCTGCCCCACTCCTTCCCGGAGGCCACACCACTACCCTGTCCCGTCTTCGAGGCCAAGCCTTCTGCTCACTCCATCCCCCCTCCCTCTGTCACTCACTGTCCCCCATCCTGAACTTTCACCAGGCTAGGGCAGAGGGTTGGGGTGCGGGAGGGAGGGGGGCGGAGGGAGGGCTCCATCTGGGGGTGCAGGCTCTGGGATGTTGCCAGAAATGAGGGATTTGGAGTGCAGAATGGGGCTCAGGGCTGGGGCCAAGGGGTTTGGGATGCAGGAGGGGGCTCAAGGCTGGAGCAGAGTTGCAGGGTGTGGGCTCCAGGGGGGAGTTTGGGCATGGGAGGGGGCTCAGGGCTGGGGCAATGGGTTGGGATGTGGGAGAAGGTGCAGGGTATGGGCTCTGGGAGGGAGCTGGGGTGGAGGAGGGGGCTCAGGGCTGGGACTGGGGTGCAGGAGGGGGTGAGGGCTCAAGCTGAGTGGCGCTTACCTTGGGCAGCTCATGGAAGCAGCTGTCTGGTTCCTAGGTGGAGGAAACAGGGGACTCTGCCCACTGCCCCTGCCTGCAGTGATCCCGCAGCTTCCACTGGCTGTGGTTCCTGGCCAATGGGAGCTGTGGAGTTGACGCTCAGGGGCAGTCCACAGAGACCCCTTGGCTGCCCCTGCATTGAGGAGCCAGACATATTGCCACCCACTTCCGGGAGCCACATGGAGCCAGGGCAGCTAGAGAGCCTGCCTTAGCCTCACTGTGCCACTGACTGGACTTTTGCTTATTAAAATCACCCAGATTGCTTTTAATAGTCACCGGGAGATTGAGTGCATTTAACTAGGATTGTATGAAAAATAGCTTATTGACATTACATAAATCAATAGGTGCCAACATGAACACTGCATTCATAATGGCATGAGCAGAAGAGGAGTGACTGCATTTTGCTCTTGGGGGCAGGGAGAAGCTGGAAAACGAGGCCTCCTGAATATGGCCCTTTCTGGAAAAGGGTGATGGTATGATGGAGGCAGCTGTTGAAAGCCTTCCCCTTTTACATAAGAAGGGCCAGACCCATTTGTAGATGCTTCCTTGGGGCAGGCTCATGGGGGAGGAGGGCACGAAGTGATCAGGCCTGTGATCTGAGTTTTATAAGAGGAAACAATTAACCCACCAGAAGCTGATGTGAGCAGGTTACCTAACATAAAACCACCACACATGTAAAATCTTCATTGGTTCTGAAAGGTCATAATGGCAAACAAGCTTAGCTAGGTTCTGTACAGTGTATGCTTGACAACTTGAGCAAAAATCTTAAAATGTTTAATCACATTGCTTAACTTTAAATCAAGACTAAAACTGAGCCAAATTCACCCCTAGTGTAAATCCATTGGCTTTTGTGCAGTTATACTGGAGCAGATGCAGCCTTGTGCTTTAAAATAAATTCTCCTGACATACACATTGGCCTTACATAACAGAGTCCTTGGGAACCAAGAAATATTTGGGGTAGGTATGCACCTAGTATAAACATATTTCAAATAAAAGCGTGAAGCCATTTATGTTCTCTCTTTCCACACTGAAAAGCTAACACCCCCACCAAGAATGGAGTGAATGATTTCAGATTCCCCATGGATTATTCAGATCATGCCCACTGTTTTGTCTGCAGTTTTCCTCAACTTGCCCTTCTTTACTGCTCTCTCTTCATAAACACACCAGACCACATTCATAGCTGGAGAAACTCCCTTCACTTCAATGGGCTTGTACGCCGGGGATGAATTTCTATTTTGTATGCAGCTTCAGCACCTCTGTACTGCTGCTTTCAGCAGTGCTTTGACAACATTGAGGTGATTCCTAATTTGTTCCTGCCTTCTGCTGCAGAATGCTCAATAAACACCAGTAACTGTTAGTGCATCTCTATCAGAGTTGCATGCTGGCCCGGACAGAATCTAAGACAGAACAACAGAACGGGCAGAGACCGGATAATTTTCTAGGTAAAAGCCTACTAAAAAAATTTTCCCCATTGCTTTTTTTAGAACCAGCCCTTCTTTGGCTGAAGCTTGTGTAACCCATGTTAATACTTTGCAGCTCTTTGTCCTCTTCTGGTGACTACACCGTATAGAGAGGTTACTGAGTCTACTTCTGCCCTTCAGCTACAGGACTTAGTTTTCTACCTCAAGCAATGGAGGCTCATGCTTTTAGGTCAAGAAGTCCTGGACTCCTACTCACAACCCAGCCTAGGGTTTCTTACTCTAGCATTACACTGTGACAAGACAGGCACAGCCGGGCAAGTACTGTGTCTGCTTCACCCTGCCTGGGCAGTGAACACTCAGGTTGAGTGGGCTCTGTGGCTCCTGGAGATAGAGACAACAGCAGAACTTAGAGGGGCTGGAGCATGCTGCTGTGATGCCTGGAATCGAGCTGGAGTAGGACATGAAGTGATGGGCAGAGACTGGGAGCAGCTACCCTCAGCAAGAGAGATGTGAATGGCTGGGATCCCCTTCCCAGCTTGGAGTCAGCTGCCCAACACCCCTCACAAAACCTAGTAGTTCTCCTTGATCCCCATGCAGCACACCCACCCCACTCTCCCTCCTATTCCTTACACCTCAACCTCTCCATGCTGCCCTGCTGCCCAGTGCTCCTGAATACATCAACTCCCTATGCAGAGCACCAACCTGGCCGCCCCAACACACCGCCTCTGCCCTGACCCTTCCCTCTCCCCATGTGGGGCAGTATTCCTGACTTCCCCCCCCAAAGCTCCAACTTCCTCCCACTCCCCCTCACTCCTCATGCTTAGTACGTTTAGGTTTCACTATGCACTTCCGCCCTCCTCATTCAAAGCGAGTTTTCACCACCTCTGGCATCTGTGACACCTTTCACAAGCTTCTGAGCAGAGCTGCCAATCGTGCCGTATCGCTTGGTGGGATACGATGGGAGAATCCCCATTCTGTTCTTACAAGGTCACACCCTTTGTATAAGGTCAAAAGTTACCTCTTCCTGAGGTTTATTACCAAAAGTAACTTGAACTAAACATGAACTCCAGACTAAGCCATCTTCCTGGGTTTGGTTGCCCTAAGGCTCTTACTTTTGCATCCAAATGTACCAGGTCCTAACAGCCTTTCTGAGAGCTACCCCCTACCTCCCTTATATTCTGGATGGAATTTGACATCTCACACCCGCCTCAAGGAGTTAGAAATTAACTAGATGAAACAAAAGTAGAATCCACCAACCTGCTAGTGGTGGGAACAATCATCTAGTGCAGAACACCAAATGTATTTGAACTACGACCTTCATGAACTGCTCATTACAGAAGAAGGCCAATGCTATGACCACACTCTTCCATGTGATTCCCTCTCATTTCAAAAATGCCTTCACTCTCCATTAAAAAACACTTCGGAGTTACCTAATTGCCTGTATGGGTAAATACTGTTAACCCCCTTTTAATTTTGAATCTACTTTTGAATAAAATTTAATCAGGACACCTCACCCAGTGGAATAATGTCTAACAATGGATTGTTATAGTATATCTATCAGGGAGGGAAAGAACTACAGTACTTTAAATAGAAAACAGATATATAAAATTACAGTGTTTTATTTTATATAATGAAAATATTCCATTTATTTCTGTTTAAAAGTTACCTTAAGGAATATAATATATTAACTTCCAAATTCTGCTCCCTTCATTTACCCCTGAGAAAGCACTACTGCAGAAGAACTAGTTGTTCAGGTGTAAATAAGAGCAGAATATGGCTTTATGTTGAAAACCTTTGTTAACTGTTCAGCTATCATGCTGAAGCCCAAGTTTCATGTCAGAAGCTGCTTGCTGTAAGACAGCACCCTCTAATTCCAACAGAGGTAAACTTTAGAGCAGTTTATCACCCTACATTAGATCATCATTTACAGCAAGGTTCTTGTCAGGTGTTTTTTTTTTTGTTTTTTTTTTAAGTCTCCAGAGAAGTAGCAGATCCCTCTCTCATTCATCAGCTGTTAAGTGTCAAAGACTCTTTGGCAGCTCTAAGAAAATGATTTAAAGTAGAAAAAAATGTTTACAGTACCTTAATTTCAAGTTGCCTAAATATATATTGTTTTTCAATACTAGTCTTCCAACTAGTGTTGACGGATCTATAGCAATGAACTATGGTTATAATTTATTTTCAGCTTAGTGAAAAGGAGATAGCCAGTCATTTGCTAAGCCACTAAGTTTTAGTAGATAGGTAGGACATACTGAAATTTTACAGTTTCACTGCTGGAGAAGATTTTGTATCTTAAGTAATATTTAGAGTATTCCATCATAGACTACTTGATCAGGTTACTTTGTGTTCTTAAAATAGAAACAAGCACAACTCCCAAATTAAAATTGAGACAATAAAAATTCATGTCTATAACTTGCTCCATCTTTTTTTCCCATGAACTACAATATCCTAGGCAACCACATTCTTCAGCAGTTTCCATTTTGTTTTTTAGAAATCAATCGACTGTATTTTGGCCTCAGTCTAGTATGTCAACAAGAGCAGAATTTTGCAAAGGGTTATTTGGATGAGCAGAGAGGTCACTGGTCATAAGGAACACCTCCTATGGTGCCCCCTAGGGGCATGAGAGGGCCCTACACTCCAGTGGTGTAGTCCTAAATCTGTACACCATTAAAATATTGATCTTCTTAAATAAGAATTTTTGTTCTTATGAATTGTTATTTACATTTGATTTGTATACTGAACTTTTAGTACAGTAATCCTTGGCTAAACTGGGCATGTCTGCAGACAGGTAGGTTGTCTGAACTAATGAGGTGTCTGCTTTAAAATAAAATTACACACACACACACACACACACACTTACTTACTTACTTACTTACAGGAGGTGAGCCACCAAACCCATATGGATGAGAGGGAAACAAAATGAAAGCTGTCCCGGGAGTTTTGGAAAGCTCTGGCTGCCTGTCCTCACTGCTCTAGGGTTACCCTGCTTGTGTTCTTCCCAAAAAGATTTCCTGCCAACCTCTTCACTGCATCTTGCCCTGCCACCCCAGTCCCATGCTCAGTAAGAAGCTGCAGCCTCAGCAGCCTTTATTCTCGGACTCTAATGGGATCCCCAATGGACTAACCCACATCTACTTTGCCACTCCAGGGTGCACAGACCCTGCCCCTCCCAAAGCTGAGTTGTCCTGATGTGGAGGCTCATGTGACCTGGTCAGAGGAAAAGGAAGAGCCAGAGTTGGCAAGCGACTCCCCCGTGCTGGCTGCTGCCCCTATGGGAAGGATCTGCTGAGCCCCTGCCATGATTAGAAGTGCCCAGTGCCCTGGATGAGGTAGGATTGCCATGTACCTACACTGGCTGTGCTGGGCCCTTCCTCTAGCTCTGAAGTCTGTGGAGCCAAGCAGGGCCGAGCCCACAAAGTACAGCTCATCATGGGGGAGTGCATCCCTCCAGGACCTAGCGCAGCTAGGGTAGGAGGACCAGGCTCTCTTCTGGTTCAACTACAGTATCACTGCTCCTTAATAGCACCAGCCCGGCACTCTGATGTGTCCCCACTCGACTACACCGCTATGCACTCACCTTGTCATAGGTCTTTGATCTCTGGGCAGCCAACATCACAGTCTGGTTACAGGAGACTCAGCCCACTGGCCAAGTGCCATGGGAGTCTGCCCCTTTCAAGTTATCGAAGGTACAAAGAAAACAGCCACAAGCCCACAGCAGGACTCCCCTCCTTCAAGGATTCTCCAGCAGGCCGTAGCCCTGCTCGGCAGCTACAGGCGAGTCACTGGTAACCGTTCTAAAGCATTTGTTATTTAGCATGAGACCCATCTTCCCAAAGTGGCTCCAAAAGTCAGCAGTCCTACGAGCAGGCCCTGCTCTCAGCTGAGCTCCTCTCCAGGAGCTGAGGGCTGAAGGTCTGCGCTCCTCTGAGCTCTGCAGCTGGACTTGTACCTTTTACATTTTCCTGCCAGGCCCCATGCCTTGCAGCTGTGGTGGGGTGGGAGGTGCTCATGCCCTGAGTGGTCATTAACTCCTGCCTGGCTGGTGTAGGGTTTATACTCCCCATCACAGGTGGGGAGAAAAGCTGAACAAATTATTTATTTTTTGTTCCTGGTTGACCTGGAGTGGAAACTTTTCAGATTTTCTCACCAAAATGAACAGCCAAAAACATTTCATTTTGGGTCAAATAAAACATTTGTTCCAGCTGAAATACACCCACTCCCAGTTTTTCATTTTATTTTTTGGGGGGGGGAGTATTTTTACTTCCTTTTGTTGTTGTTCCTTTTGTGGTTGTTTATTTACAATAAATCTGCATTTTTCCTTGAATAAACTATTTGTGTGAACGTCACCAAGAGCTAGTGGGGATCTGTACTTGGCGTTCATTCTGATTACAGAACACACACAGTATCCTCATCCTGAACTCCATAAAATGTGCTGGTAGAATGTTTTTTCTCACAATAACTTAGGGCCAGATGCTGACCCTAGATACCCTCCTGTGCAGGGCAGTTAGAGGTGGAAGTAGCCACCTTACCTTCCTTGCATGGGTTACCTATATTGTGGGTTACAGCACAGAGGGTAAGAAGTCTATAGGGGCTGCTACTCTCTCTCCCTCCAGGTGAGTGGATGGGTAGTGGTCACAGCCTTGGCTCCACCTCTCCCTTTCCCCCCACCAGCCAGGCAGGGAAAGTAATCAGCACCAGGATAAGGCTTGTTCCCCAAACTGGAGTGAGGGGGAAATCGCGGAATAGACAGTGACTCTGAGTCACCGTTTTATTCCCAGTCTGCTCTTAGGGCAATGCAGTTATGTTAAGAATCAGAGAGGTAGCCGTGTTAGTCTGGAATTGCAGAAGTGAGAAAGAGTCCTGTGACACTTAAAGACTAACTAAAGTATTGAAGCATAAGCTTTCGTGGGCTAATACCCACATTGTCGGATGCATGCAGTGGAAGTATCCAGGGACAGGTATAAATAGGTAGGCAAGAACCAGGTTAGAGATAAGAGGGTTGGTCCAATGAGGCTGAACCAGCTCATTATCTCTAATCAGGGAGGGTGAGATGTTCCTCTAGTAGCTGAACTGGAGGTGTGAACAGCGAGAGAAGAGAAACTGCTCTTGTAGTTAGCTAGCCATTCATAATCCCTACTCAGTCCTGCATTGATTGTGTCAAATTTGCAAATGAATTGCAGCTCTGCAGTTTCTCTTTGCAGTCTGGTCTTGAATTTATTTTGCTGCAATATGGTGACTTTTAAATCTGTAATTGTGTGTGCAGGGAGGTTGAAGTGTTCTCCTACAGGTTTTTGTATATTGCCATTCCTGATATCTGATTTGTGTCCATTTATCCTTTTTCGTAGGGACTGTCCAGTTTGGCCAATGTACATAGTAGAGGGACACTGGTGGCACATAATGGCATATATGACATTGGTAGATGTGCAGGTGAATGAACCAGTGATGGTATGGCTGATCTGGTTAGGTCCTGTGATGGTGTTGCTGGTGTAGATATGTGGGCAGAGTTGGCATCGAGGTTTGTTGCATGGATTGGTTCCTGAGTTAGGGTTATTGTGGTGCAGTGTGCTGTTGCTGGTGAGAATCTGCTTAAGGTTGGCGGGTTGTCTGTGTGCCAGGACTGGACTTCCTCCCAAGGCCTGTTAAAGTGAGGGATTGTTGTCCAGGATGGGTTGTAAATCACTGATGATGCATTGGAGAGGATTTAACTGAGGACTGTAGGGGATGGCCAGTGGTGTTCTGTTGTTTTCTTTCTTGGGCTTGTCTTGCAGCAGCAGGCTTCTGGGTACACGTCTGGCTCTGTTGATCTGTGTCCTTATTTCCTTGTGCGAATATTGTAGTTTTGAGAAAGCTTGGTGAAGATATTGTAGGTGTTGGTCTCTGTCTGAGGAGTTGGAGCAAATACGATTGTACCTCAGTGCTTGGCTGTAGACAATGGATCGTGTGGGGCGTCCAGGATGGAAGCTGGTGGCATGAAGGTAGGCATAGCTGTTGGTAGGTTTTCGGTATAGGGTGGTGTTAATGTGGCCGTCATTAATTTGCACCATGGTGTCTAGGAAGTGAACCCCCCTGTAGACTGGTCCAGCCTGAGGTGGATGGTGTGGTGGAAGCTGTTGAAATCACAGTGGAATTCTTCCAGAGTTTATTTACCCTGGGTCCAGATCATGATGTCATCAATGTAGCATAGATAGAGAAGGGGCATGAGTGGACAAGAGTTGAGGAAGTGTTGTTCCGGGTCAGCCATAAAGATATTGGCATACTGTGGGGCCATGCGGGTTCCCATAGCAGTGCCACTGGTCTGGAGGTATATATTGTCACCAAACTTGAAATAATTGTGTGTGAGGATAAAGTCACAGAGCTCAGCAACCACTTGTGCTGTAGCATCTTCAGGGATACTATTCCTGATAGTTTGTATTCCCTGGTGCAGGGACTGCAGTAAAGCCACAGCATTTTTGGTAAGCATGAAGCTTTGTACCACAGAAAAGGCACAAGGTGATGAAAAGAATGGGCCTGATCTTGAGATGAGCCAAGCATCTGCAGTTTCCACTAAGGGCCGATATGAGTTACAAGTGCTCAGTACCTCCCAGAATAAGGTCCATTTTTTGCAGCAGGCCCCTTTTACAGCATGACATATATAGCTGCTGCTATGCCCTATGGTCCCAGTTTCTTCAGTGAGAGTTATCCTGGAGGGCAGTGAGGAGTTTTGCCAGGAAAAGCAGGATCAGGCCATTTGTTAAAGCCATAATGCTACATCTGCTTCTCTTCCTATCTCGTAATGTATAAGTCAAGGACACACTTTTATCCACAGAGCATCTCACAAATGGCCAAGGTCATGTAGGGATTTCATTGCATTACTGCAGTGCACCATCTTCTATGCCAGCCCCTTGCTGCTAGAAACTACATTACTGTGCATCAGCAAATATGACTATATGCTGCTATATTTAGTTTTTCAGACATAGTTAAAATAGGAGATCTGTCAGCACTTAAGATGACTTCATTAATTTGTCAGTAAACTTATTTCCTTTATCCACGGTCTAAAGTGCTTTGAATTAACTGTCTTGTGCTTGTTAGTGATAACTTTAAAATATATTAAGGATCCAAAATGCTCAAGCTGAGTAGAATAATTGCTACTAGGAGATACACTGGGAGAAATTAGCTTGCTTAGTTTCATCCAGTGATGATTATGCTTTGGCTGGGGATGAGAAGCATCCCTCTCCTTCACTCAGACACACGTCTATCCGTGATTATCCTCCACAGAACAGGTGCTCTGACTCGCCCAGAGGAGTAACACAGATGCAGTCATGAAGGTTGGAACAAAGTCACAGGGATTTCAGTAGGGTTGCTTGTTCCTTTGAAAATTTCTTTCAAGTGACTCCACCCTCTCCTTTTCCTTTCTGTTATGATCTCCAGCTCATCCCGCACAGGTCTCTGTACTTAGCATTTCTAAAGGCAAGAGTCATATCTTTTCATCCTGGGCCTCTGATAAGGGAAGGGATCGCCTTTAGTGGTGGTAGAGCAGGGCTGTTTTGGAGGAGACTATTTTAGTTTAGACCTAGTATGGAGAGGGACCTTGTGGCTTGAAAAGTAAAATGATATAAGTACATTATATTTAGCACAGCAAGTACTGGTGTACCACCAACAGACCCCGGTTGTCAGTGGGCAGGATGGGATCTCTGGAGTTTAGTGCATGAGCTGGCTGTTAGCTAAGACTCATTAATCTCCAAGTGGTCCTGGTGCCACTAGATGGAGCAGAACACCACACCCAGGAGGTGGGGGTTACATACTTCCCCTAGCTGAGAAAGCGCATCCCGAGCTTCAGAGATTTCCCCAGTTGATATCCCAGACCAGCCCCAACTTGTAACACCGACAGACCCTGGTTGTTGGCTGGCGGGAGCGAACTGGGGACCTCTGAATCTTAGTGTATGATTCTCTAGTGCATGAGCTAAAAGCAACTGTCCCTTAGTTAAGGCTGTAGCAGACTCATTAATCTCTATGTGGTTTCAGTGCCACTAGGGGGAACAAAACCAGCACCCCCAGGAGGTGTGTGGGTTACACTGGCTCATGGACAGATCCAGGGGATATGAACATTACCGGGCTATGGCCCCAGTTTTGTTGCTGAGTTTTGTCATCCCAATCCCCCCCCTCACCCACACGTATATTTTCAGTTGGAAAACTTAATTTAAAAATATTTTGCTTCTTTTTTTTAACCTGCACTTTACGTTCTTTAGGGCAGGGGCTGTCTTTTCAATAAATGTTTCTATAGTGCCTAGCATAGCAGGGTCATGATCTTTGGCTGAGCCCCTTAGGCACCGCTAGACTGAAAACAGTAAATAATAATGATGTGAACTGCATGGGTGCTAGGGACTTCACGGTTTCCTGGGGTTCCAGTTCTGGGGCAGCTCAACATGCTGACTGGAGTCCGAGACCCAAGAACTTTGTGTTTGCAGAGAATTTCAAAATTTGAGGCTTTTGTTCTGAATTGAATTGAAACCAAATTTCAAAACGTTAGAATCCTCTGTGAAATGGAATTACCTCTCTCTGTAGAACTCTACCCAGGACCTTTGATTTCCCCAGCACAGACCTCTAGTACCTGAGTTAGAGGAACATCATCTTCTATGTGGTGTTTACTACAGGGGCATTTACTAGTGGGTTACAAACTATTATTTATGTCACTCTTCTAAAGCAGTATTCAACACTACTCAGAACCTCATTTATAAATTGTTTTCTTAAGAAGCACTGTTAAGAACAAAGTGCAATTTGCTACCACATGGAATAATGATGGGTCTGTCAAAATGGATATTAATTTTTCTCCCCATAAAATATTTTCTCTTTTGTTGTTGTTGGCTACTTTATTACGATAACTATATCCCAGGAGGGCAGATAAGCAGCTCCCCTATGAAATGACAGCAACAATACATTTGGCAGAAGATTTCAGGAAGCAACTGATATTCTCATTATACAACATTTGTAGCATGGTTAAACTTTTAATAAGAAGTCATTAATTTAGTGCCGCAAAATTACACTGGCCAAATTTGAAAATTTTGTCTCTTAAATAAGTGTCCTGGTTTTTCAGGAGTGCTGATCTCCTATTAGTTAATGGGATTGGCAGTTACTCAATACCGCCGACAATCTGGGCCCTTACTTGGGTGCCTAAGTATGGTAAGTTTGAACATTTTGGCCACAGTACTTAGTAAATGATTAAAAGCTCTGGGGCTGCAAATGCAAGTTGAATTATTGTAGCTAACTGTTGTATAGGAATATGCACTCACAACTGTACAGAAATATGAACTCCAAAGCTAGAGAAAACTCATCTTCTCCTCTGGAAATGAGTATCCTTTAATTTACTGTTTAAGTTATTTGAAAATCATTGTGGTGGGTTTGGTTCAAAAGTTTAGATTTGTTGTTTAGAAGTGAAAACTCTTATAGCACAGAATACATATCAGGGAAATAAATCAGAAAGTAGAACAGGAATAGCAAGTCATCCCTTTACTAACTCACCTCTTGCCAGTATTTGATATTTTCTCCTAATCTATATCATCTTTAATGTGCAGAATGTTATTCATACTCAAAAATATTGCCGTATTCTTGAGGATTGATCATGTCACTAAATTTCCAACAATGCTGGTATGCCATAAAAGGTTTCCCAGAGGGGCCAAGTGACTCTGTGCAGTTGCAGTTTTTCTTAGAAAACATTTTAAGTGTTCTGATAAAGGTATTGTGGGAAACTCACTCAGAAAATCCAAGAAATGGCATCCCAAATATTTTTTCTTTATTTTTAAAAGCTAAAAAATGCAAAAGAAAAAAAAAGTACAAACAAATGTATTTTCCCCTCACAGATAAATGTAGTTTTGTGGAGAGATGACTAGAGGCCAGGGAAAACAACATATGTATACCCCTGACCTGACCAACATGTTGAACAGCACTGGTCCCAGTACAGATCCCTGGGGGGGACCCCACTACACATCTCTACTGTAAAAACTGACCATTTATTCCAATCCCTTGTTTTCTATCTATTTCACCTGCTAAAGATATACCTTAATAAGTAGCATGCCCATTATGGGCATGTAAATTTTGCAACACAAACCTTAAATTCCTGATTTTATTGTGCTTACATTCACAACCTTGACATTGCATTAATACAGGTTTTTGCAAATTCTGTTTGCCTTTTAAAATATTCCACTTTAAAAAACAACAACAAAAAAAGTATTGCCTATAATGGATAATGATACGGAAACTTACAATGGTAGAGAAACTTCAGTGTTTGTGTTTTGATAAGATCCTTATCAAACAAAAAGCACTGTATTGCAGTACATAACAGAGCACAGTAGGAAACTGGTTTCACACCCAGACAGAATTTTTCAGATTTCAACATTTTTTTCCCCATCCTGAATTGGGACAAAATGTTAAAATCTTGAAAATTTTTGTGAACTAGAACATTTGAAAAAATTCAGCTCAGGTCAATTGAAATGCTTTGTTTCGGTCATTTCAAAATGTTTCATTTTGATTTTGACTTTTTACATTTTGTTTTACTATAGTGTAACTTAAATTTCAAAACAAAGTTAACACACATTTCCTTTTGAAAATATCAAAACACGATATTTCAATAATCTATAATTTTTTTAAAAAATATTAAAATGGGAAATTTCTATCAAAAGTTTTGGTTTTGATGAATTGTACTTTTAGAATGAAAAATTGTTTCATTGAAAATTTCCAACCAGCACTATTACATAACAACATGCCAAATTATACCAGTCAGCAAATTATATCAGGAAATCACTTGTCAAAGCCTGTTGGTATCCAATTTGCAACACGCATTCCCCAACTGTAAGATGGGTGATAAATCTTATTTCTCTTGCAAAGACAAAGGATATATTACCGTAAAAGAAAAGCAATTAAGAAACTGACCATAATCAAAATACTCAAAATCTTTAAATACTGTACTTTGTTTAAAATTTACATGCTTGTAAATCCTTTAAGATTCCAGTCTTCAGTGCAACATCTAGATTTTGATTCAAGTAGATATTTCCATAAAGAACTGAAGAAAATTTTTCATTACTAAATCAATACCAGCATCTGATGGAAGCTGTTCACCTTTAGAATAATGTAGACTTATTTTTCATAGGCAAGTATCGACATTGTTTAGTTAAAAATACAACTCATCCAGTAGATAAAGTTAATGTGCACAGAAACATAATAGAACCATACTACAATTAACAACCATCACATTTTATTGACACAATGGTAAGGTACATGGGCACAGAACTGCCAATTAAGACCTCAGTTTTCTAGGCCAGATTCCAACCATTGTGCTAAATCAGCACCTTTGCCAGCTGATCCATTGAACCGATGACATTGGCTGTAAAAATGATTTCCTCACCTATTTCTAGCAGAGTTAAGATAGCCCTTGGAAAGACAAAAGATGCAATTTGGGAACAGAAGGAACAGGGGCAGATGCTAATTTAAACTAGAAGAGATCACAGGGTAGAGGACATGTTCAAACCAGTCCCCCAGCAGATAAACAGGAAGTAGGGTAATATGAAGACAAAATCATTAAAACAAAGATCCACAATTGCTTTGTGTTTAAGCAGTGTGCACTGCATAGTCACTGTACTTTGCAATGTAAAGAATTTTTTTTTTCTGTTTTGTGCAGATGCAGAAATCCCATACTTTATGATTTTTTAAAGGGTTCTATAACGGAAATAGGGTTATGTGACAATAAGGATTCACCAAGTCTTTCTTTGGGCTTCTTTGCAAAATTCTGTCACTGTTATTAAATATCCATATCACTTTTGGAAACACCTGCCGTTTTCTAGGTTTCTTCATTGCTCTCAGTTACAATATAATAAAGAGTTCTGGACTTAGTTCAGCAATGCACTCATGCATAGGCTTACATCTCACTGAAACCAATTGGACTCATGAAGTCAATGGGATGTAAGCATATGTTTACATACCGTGCTGAATGAGGACCTCAATGCACACAGATGTATATCCAAACCTTTTTTTAGCTCTTAGCAGTCACACTGAGTGAGTTTGGATTTCTAGGTATTTATTTCCACAAGTGTAATGACTATTGCCATGAACTTGGGTGCCTCACACAATTAAAATTAATTACAAGAGAAATAATTTCCCATGTACTAAATCAAATAATTAATAATTTGCCATACTCCTAGCTAAATAAATACACTTTTAAGTTGCAACAAAGAGGCCAGATTCTGGCATACTGTCAAATTCCACATCACTAACACTGACTCTCTAGAAATATATATTTTATTTTATCATATTATTTCAGAACCCACTTTACAAGCTCAAGAATAGCAGCCGTGTTAGTCTGTATCCGTAAAGAAAGCAAGGAATACTTGTAGCTTAGAGACTAACTAGTTTATTTCAGCATAAGCTTTCGTGCTCTAAGGTGCTACAAGTATTCCTCGCTTTCTTTACTTTACAAGCTGTAAGTCTAAAGTAGCAGAAATTGCAACTTCCCTATGGCCTAACAGTGGCTAGATAAAATATAGACACCATGTTCATGGACAATAGTATTAAACAGACAAAAACAACAGCACTGAAAAAACATACAGAATCCAAGTCTAGTATAAACGTCAGAGTCCCACAGATGTTCCATCAAGATGTTTCTTGAGAAACAAGGTAGACATGTTAAAAAATAAACTTTCAATAGGGCATAACTTGTAAGTAGCAGAGTGTCTTTTATAGAAGACTATAGACTTACCTGCTTTCTCTTTGCTCAGCTTCTGAGACAACACCTGTAAGAAATAATTACTTTTTTAGTTTAACACGAACACATTTTCCCAAAAGGCTCAGGATATAGTTTTATTACAAAAGTAAGAATGGACTTTAAACTTGGAAACATCACCATCTTTTTGGGGTCAGTACAATCCATAATTTTTAAATTAAAGGCCCCGGGGACAAGATAAGCTTACCGTATTTTTCGCCCTATAGGACGCTCCGGCCTATAAGACGCCCCCGAGTTTTTCAATAAAAAAGCCGGACAAAAAAAAAAAAAAAAAGCGCCTCGCTCTCCCGTCCCCGCCGCGCGGGCGGGCTGCTGGGAGCGCGCCGCTCTCCCGTCCCCGCCGCGCGGGCGGGCTGCTGGGAGCGCGCCGCTCTCCCGTCCCCGCCGTGCGGGCGGGCTGCTGGGAGCGCGCCGCTCTCCCGTCCCCGCCGCGCGGGCGGGCGCTCCCAGGGCCCGATGTGCTCTCGTTCCCCGCCGGCCCCGAACACATGCGGGTGGGCTCGGGGGGGAAGCGCCGCCCCGCCCCGCCCACCGGGCCACCTGCAGCCGCCCCAGCTCCAGCTGCCCGGTAAGTGTTTCATATATTCGGCATATAAGACGCCCCCCCTAATTTTGAGATTATTTTGGGGGGTTAAAAGGGCGTTTTATATGCCGAAAAATACAGTAATTTTCACCTAATTTATGTAAAACCAAAAGACTGAACTGATCCTTCTGGATACCAAGAAGATCCCAGATGAGATGCAGCCACTCCCATGTCTTGCTATTGTGCATTCTTTGCTCCTGCTACATGATAATCATCTGCACCTCTATCTCAGAAGCACTAACCTGCTATATTGTCTCATACTTTAAATGCTGACTCTCCAGCCGTGAGGATCACGCTATACAAACTCAACTTAAAAAAATGTGTCCTCAGCTCTTAATTTGTATACAAGTTTTACTGAAACATTAGAAAGCTCTTCCCTTAAATACAGAATGTAATCAAATTTTCTACTTTCATACTAGAAAAAAAATCACTCTTTCTAGATGAGGCAGCATGGAGTTTTTCCTTCATCCTAGGAAATACTGCAAGACAATTTTACTTTGTAAAAGCCCCTTTATGATCACAAGTTAGGTTTTGTCTAGCAAGAGTGGCCAAGGCTAGGTTGGATTTAGCTTAGCATGGGAGTGAGATTTAACAACATTTAGTTAAAATGTATCAGCTAACTCTGATCTAACCCCAATCACTTTTAAACCACATGGACAGAGTTCAGTTCTAAATAACCATGTTTACTAACCACATACAAACATACACAGCCTAGGTACATACATACACAGATACTCTGTTAGGTCCTGGAGGCTTCTGCAACAGAAGACAAGGATGCCCTCTAGAGGGCTCACAAACTATTTAAAGGGATATTACCCAATTCCTATGCAGTACAGGCAGAAGAACTAGCTGGCTGTAAACTCAATCCAGTGATTTAGGTGATGGTACTCAATTGGAGACAGCAATTGGAAGCAATGTTGGAGATAATATCAATGTTATCACTCATATATGCAATGTAGGAATCCTGGTTAGATCCCCAAAAGCTGTTAGATGATGAGATACTCCTTGCTTAAAGTTGTAGTTATGTTCCTGAAAAATGTGACTTTAAGCGAAACGATGTTAAGCTAATTCAATTTCACCATAAGAATAATGTAAATGGGGAGGGGGGGTTAGGTTCCAAGGATATTTTTTTCACCAGACAAAAAAACTATATATACATACACAGAGTATATGTTTTAAACAGACAATTGTACACAGTGATTGATGATTGTGAAGCTTGGTTGAGGTGGTGAAGTTAGAGGGTGGGATATTTTCCATGAAATACCCAGATCTCCAGGTGCGAGTGGAAGGCCATGCATGCCAGCCAGACCACCCTGAGCTCCTTGACATTTATATGGAGGGCCAGGTCCTGCGCACACCACAGACCTTGCATCTGAATGTACCCCACATTGGCTCCCCATCCCAGGTCCGATGCATCAGACACCAGTACCACCAACGGGGGCCTGCCTCTGAACGGAACCCCATGGAGCAGGTTCCCTGTGGAGGACCACCATTGGGGGAAGGCGATCACCGGTCTGGGCACAGTGAGGAATTTTGTCCATCCTGTCTCTGGCCTGGGAGAACACAGAGGCCAACCAGAGCTGGAGGGCCTCATCCTTAGTCTGGCATAGCAGCCTACATATGTGCATGCCAACATGTGACCCAAGAGCTGGAAACACGCTCTGGCTGTTGTCACTGGGAACCTTGTGCTCGTGTCAATAAGCACCTTCAGGATCTCGAATCTGTCCGGTGGGAGGGAGGCTCTGGCCATCCAGGACTTCCCCGATAAACTATGTGTTGTACTGGGACTAACATGGACTTGGTGTCATTTACTAACAGGTCCAGAGTGGCACACGTGGACAGAAGGAGCACCACATGATCCTGCACCTGCAACCGGGAGCTGCCATTGACCAGCCAGTTGTCCAGAAGGGAAAGATCTGGACCTCAGGGTGCCTGAGATAGGCCACCACCACTGACATACACATTGTAAATACTTGGGGGCAGTGGACAGGCCAAATGGGAGGACCATTGGTAGTGTTCCTGCCCAACCATGAAACAGAGGAAGCGTCTGTGCCCCTCGAATATGTGACTGTGGAAGTACAGTAAAACCTCCATTTAACGGACTAATGCAGGCGAGGGGGTGTCCGTTAAATCAAAAAGTCCGTTATTTAATAAAAAAAAAACAACGAGCTGTCGGAGCAGCAGCCCGCCCGCCACAGGGTCGGGGCGGCAGCTACGCAGCCCGCCCATTGCTGGGACCCTGGGCGGCAGCCGGGAACAGTCAGCCAGCCCGCCCGCTGGCGGGACTCGGGCGGGACCCGGCAGCCAGCTAGCCCGCCCGCAGGTGGGAGCCGGGCGGGAGCCGGCAGCCAGCCTGCCTGCTGCCTGGACCTGGGCGGCAGCCGGGAGCCGGCAGCCAGCCTGCGAGAAATGGATTTCGGATGCATCAGACTTGCTCAGAAATTTTGTCCGTTGCATCCGAAGTCCGTTAAATCGAGGGTTTACTGTACGCGTCCTGCAGATCAAGAGTGGTGTACCAGTCCCCGGAACCCAGGGAGGGGATGATGGAGTTCAGGGAGACCATGTGGAACTTGAGCTTTACCATGTACTGGTTCAGGCCTTGCAGGTCCAGGATGGGTCTCAGCCTCCCTTTGGCCTTTGCGATAAGGATGAGTAGTACCCAATGTAGTAAGTGAAGGCAATGTAAGTAAAGGCTAAAGGCCTACTAAGGGCCCAGCCTGAGGCCTGAACTAAAGTAATGGTCAAGTCTTTGCTAATATGAAGCAAATTGCAGCTGTGAGCAATTAAGGCTGGACCGGCTCACAGAAATTGGCAGGAAGAGGGCTGATATCGTAAGAATTTATACTCATTATAATTTCAGTATAAACACAGTAATGAGGTACATTATAAACCAAGGACACTCCTCAGATAACGGGTAACCTCATGAGCCATCCCAATGACAGGGGCAAAAGGGTAAAATGATGGATAGAGTTGTTTTGATCAAAACAACAGGTGCAAGGGGCGAGGCGGCACCTAACGATGTAAATGGGCTGCACCTTACTACGTAAGAGAGTTGTACCTTGCTACGTGGAAGGGTTACACCTAAATACGTCAGGAGTGATGTGTAACTTGTTCTGTATCTGTATATAAGCATGTGTCACCGGAATGTCTTTGTCCGGCTCGAGGGGGAGTGACAATGTCCCGTCACTGAGCTGTGTCCATTGCCAAGCGTCACTCTCTAGCTGTATGTCTGGTGGACTGAGAAATCCGCTGGAAACAGAAAGGGTGTCAGGGTCGCAATAAACCCTGGCCGAGGTGCCTTTGTACCTTACTAAGACTCTGTGGTTATTGGGGGTTCTCGTCGGGTCTGCTGCGTCAGCTATCTGTACAGAGCTGGGGCAGCACACAGAGGGAACACACGCACGCAGCCGAGTGATATCAACAGGAGAAAGCAGAAGCACCACACCGGTAGCCTCTGGACACCATACAACAACACTACACCACTACAACACCCCTGGAGTTTGAACTCTGCTGGCACCACTTCCACTGCTCCTAGGCCAAGGAGCTGCCCTTGAGCAGAGCCTCATGAGATGGGTTATTGGGGTGGGGTGGGGTGGAGGGTTGTTGGGTGGAGTGGAGGTAAACTGGAGGGTGTAACCCTGGGAGATGGTGTTGAGGACCCATCGGTCTGAGGTCATTTGCGATCATTCCAGGAGGAAAGCACACAACCGGTTGGAGAAGGGAAGCTTTATTGTGGGTGGAGCCCTGATGAGAACTGGTGGGCATCCCGTCAAAACTGCTGTTTCCCTGGCTGTTTGCCCGTGGAGGACCCAGGCTGGGGGGGCAGGCCGGGACTGCCTCTGTGGGTGCTTCTTATAGTCCTGTGACATTTTATAAGGAGATTGTATTTAGAGTGGGTGGCCTGGGCGGGAGCCTGCTGTGGCTTAAACTTAGATTTAGCCGGAGCCGGAACATAGAGGCCCAGAGTCAGAAGCATCAAGCGGGCGTCCTTCAGGCCATGCAGTTTTATATCCGTCTGTTCCGCAAACAGAGCTTTGCCATCAAATGGGAGGTCCTGCAAGGATCTCTGTGCCTCACTGGAAAGCCCAGAGAGTAGGAGCCACAATGCCCTTCTCATGGACACCACAAAGGCCATGGACCGTGCAGCCTGCAGGGTTGCCCTGGCAACTGATGTACCACCAGCATTTTGAACTCCTTCCTGTCATGCTCCTGGAGTGAGTCCTCGAATTTGGGCAAATGCTGGTGTCCACTCCTCGAGGTGGAGCAGTGCCTGGAGTCTCTGTCAGACAAAACCCAACCAGGCAACCTGGTAGGAGTCGACAGTGACCCACGTGGACTACGCACGGAACGGTCGTTGAGCGGCGAATGGCGTTTGAAACTGTCCCTCAACCGAGACTGGTCCCGAGTCGGAGGTGACTGTGGAAATCCCAGCGGTGGCTTGTCTCTGGACCGCAGGGCCAACACTGGCTGTGCTCCTGGTACCAGCATGGACATAAGGTCCTGGACCACCTGTATGGCCTCTGGTGTGGAGGGCATCCAGACATCTGTAGAAGCCTGCTCCAAATGGGCCAGGCTACTCCACTCTTCCTGAGTTGGAGGCCTAGAGGCCAATGGGGATTGAGGACTACCTAACACGGGTCTAGTCTCTGCCCTGGATTTACTCCGGTGCCTTGACAGAGAAGGCCTCTTCTCAGCCTTCTTGGCATGCCCCATAGACGGGGAGCAGTGCTGACTACTAAATGGGGGAGGGGGTCACTGCGCACTGACATCATGGTGCCCAGTGCCGACTTGGAGCAGGACACCAGAGTCAGGGTCAATGCCGACTCCATCAGTATAGCCTGGAGCCTATTGTCTCTCTCCCTCTTGGTCCAAAGTTTAAACGACTTGCAAATCTTTCAGCGATCGCTGAGATGAGTTTCACCCAAATAGCATAAACAGTCTGTGTGCGGATCATTCACTGGCATCGTTTGCATACAAGTGTCAAATGACTTAAAACTTGGGGCACAGGGCATGCCCCAAACCAGGCACACTAGCTAAAATGAAACTAAAACCAATCAAAGTACTAACTACAGGTAACATACACTGAACAAATAAGAGTTCTGGGGACAAGCTACAGCAAAGCTGGAGCAGAGCAGTTCCGAAGCACATTCACTCGTGGCAAGAAGAAAATGAGGGTGGGGGGAGTGTGCAGTGCCCTTTACACCGCATCATAGAGGCGTCATCCACAGGTCACTAGGGGTGCTCTCCTAGGAGTACTTCTAGGGGAAAAACTTCAACACCGGTGCACATGGCGAGTACTCACACCTATTACGGAATGCAGATGAGCAATCACTCGAAGAAGTAACCAGCAGAGATGGTCAATCTAGAGACCTCCTTAGTTTAAAAGGGTCAGCACTGGTGGTGTTCTCCATAAAGAGCCCTCAACATTGTAATTCACGCCTACCTCTGGGCAAGGTCTATCTATGTTTCAAAGCTGTTGGAGAAAGTTGAGATGCATTTGGGACTGAGGTCAACTATCGAATACCTGGTTAACTTTGTTGTTTAAGCTGGGAATAAACTGATAGATTTTATTTGTTTTGTTTAGTTCATGCTTTTAAATTAGTTCGAGCACCTATGTCCAGGAAAAAGTACTTTCTCACTGTGTATAAATCAAAATAAATAATAACGCAGTCCTGCCCTCATCCTCAGTTTTAGTGTTCTAGCATAGCCCTGGGGCATCAGTTATTTTACAATCCAAGTCGGGCTACTACAACTTCCAGTGTCTTTTTAGAACCGCATACCACAAAAGATGCAAATTGTAGCTGGAGCAAACCCAGATGGCAACAGAAATCTGCCAGATTAAAAGTGATTTATGGAAACAGTAATAGTAAGGCACTATAGAACTGACTGTGTAACAAAATACATTTGTTGGAGCACTAGCATCCCATCTACATGACAATTCCCAATCAAATCCATAGAAAGCATAGAATAGGTTTGTGCAAGGTTCCAGCATGTGCTGTTTTCAATAATAAGAAATAATTCACTACCAACTCCAGCTGTAGCAATTTTGCAAATGGAAGTGTTAAATAGAATCCAAAGATAAATATCTTGCACTGATAAAACCATGTACTTGAGCTATAAAAAACCGAATACAGAAACCAGGAGTTTACAGATAGACATTGGCCTCAGTCCTCTTCTCGTACCACTTTTACACCAGTGACCTCAATGGATTCACTCCTAATTCACCTCCGTGAGAGGAGAGTCAGACCCACTTGGTGTTATGATCACAGGACATTGATAAAGTCTGGTGTAGGGAATCTGAGAACTGTATGATCAAGGGTGGGGCTCTGAGTTCACTTGGGGTTACTGTGGAATTAAGTTAAACCCAGAGTTCTTGGTCTTCCAGTTCCTAGAAAATAACAGAATGTGTAATATGGGAAACTCAAGTGGGAGGTCACTCTTCTTATCCTCTTCGCTCCTGGTGGAGCATAAGGCGCCAACCACTCCATTCCTCTAGCTCTGTTTTAAAGCACTTGGCATGTTTGTGTCTGTTATCTCTCTGCTCTCAGAACAGCCAACAATTTAGCAGACAGCTCCCTGTTGGGTCTATTGTCGGAGAACATTGATCCCTGCTCCACTAGCAGCTGGGTCTACTGTGCCTAGTGTGGTCTCTGCTAGCTCACTCTGGGCAAAGTCCTGGCTGCCAGGCCTTTCCTACACCATGCTAAGCAAGAGAAAGAAGTCCTGGTTTAGCAAGATACTTTAAATCAGACATAACTTTAAGCATGTGATTGGTCCCACTGAAGCCACCTTTCTGTATCAGGAAAAGAAGATTTGGGGTATGTGACAAAAGAGAGACGGAAAGATGAAGATGCATAGTATGTGGGAAGATAAAGAAATTGAGATTGTGTAGATGTACCCCTCCAACTCCCAAGAATAATCCAAAATCCTAAAGATATCCCTGAAACCAATTTCACATATATAAGTTATACAAACAAACAATTAAAACTATGTGGAAATGAGGATAGGAGGAAAACACCAGTAATATAAATCCATCAATAAAAACAGATCAACATGTTCATCAAAAGATTTTTTTCCTCAAATATACACATGATCTCTGACATACACAAATAGTGTGGGCATGAAACCCACATGGTACAGCTGGATTAGATGATTTAATAATGTAAGATTTTGTCCTGGTAAGCGTCTTGTCTCATAAAAGCTTTTTTGACAATGAAAATGACTACGAAATGGGAACTCTAATGGACTCAGGATTATTGTAATCTGCAACAGCACAATGATTCTGCAATGCTAGCCAGTCCTGTAACTTCATCTGCCACTTTCACAAAAACAAAAATGACAGTTGTGTCCAATAATTTTACTTCCCTCTTACCCATCAAATTTCATTAGTTATTAGCCATTTTAAAATCAAAATGCACACATTTCAAATCTGACAGTGGTATTTGAGAACATCTGTCAAACTCCAATCACTGATTCCAAGCAAATCGCTCCCTCAGAAGAGGAAAAATAATTAGGTTATTTGTACAACATGAAAGGGACTCTTTCGACATTTAATAAAAAGTCAAGAAGGTCATTCAACATAGGTAGGGATTGAAAAGTATCAGTTATGTAATAAACCCTGGCATTTTGACAGGCTCACTTGACATCTGATGCTAATAACAACAGGGTTTTCTAGTCTATGGGTTTACATTCTATGGGGGAAAAATTGCAGCAGTTATGAAGCATAATGTTGCTTGAAGATGGCATATGATATAGTTGGATGACTTTTCTTGTTGATTAATAGTTAAGGAAGGACATCACTTGCAACTTTGCTTGGAATAGAGGCTGGAAATCATGCTTGTTAATATTATTGATTAAATAGTCCGCTAGACATTAACTTAAAACTATACATACAGTATATACACCCAGTTCTAAAGGAGCAATCCACAAAACTGAGTCATGAGATCAGAATTTTTGCTAGACACTTTTACAAGATTAATATAAGAAGAAAAATAATAGAAAACAACAGATATCAGGACTAAATAATTGCACAAAATAAGGGACTTTTGCCCAGATACTCAAACTCCTAAATACATTTGAGGATCTGTGCCTTTATATCTTAGCATTTTCTGACACTTATAAGACAAGTCAGTTACTCAGGATTCCATCCTGCCCTCCAATGAGTAGTATAAACAGCATCCGGCAGTTTTTCAATGCATGTGCGGATTTGCACCACACAGAGAGTTGAAGCTACTAAAAATCATGGACTGAATAGAGACCCTGGATTTATGGTTTATTACAACAATATGTGATCCATTAACCATGCCCTGGTTAATGGGCCACTTCACCTTAAATGGTCCATTGAAATATGTGTTAACTACTTATGCTAAACAATCTGTTCAAACCTATTTAGCAGTTACACTTTGAGTTGGTTTCCCAGGCCTGAAGAAGAGCTCTGTGTAGGCTCAAAAGCTTGTCTCTGGCCTTGTCTAAATTACAGTTTTGTCAACAAAAGTTATGTTGACCCTCAAAAAGCCCTATAATAAAAAAATCGGTATGGCACGTTCACACTCACTCCCTTTGTCAACAGAACGTGTCCACAATTGGGCCCTACCATCAACAGCGTGAGCAGCGCATGTAGGTACCTATCCCACAGTCCAGCTCAAGACCTTCTGCTGCTAGGTCTTGTGGTGGAAGGCAGAGCAGATTGTGGCACGTCTTGGAACTGGGCTCAATCTCCCATGATGCATTGCCTTCTGTCCCAGTATTCTGGCTTTTTTTTGGTGGCATTATTCAATGGCCCTTCTTTGCTGTGTACCCCAGCATCTTTGTGAGAAGTGATGGATCCCACACTGCTCTCCTATGCTCTGATAACTGTCATGAAGACATTGCAGATGGCAGTGCAGTTAATTGAGAAGTTGCTAACTGAAGAAGACTTCCAGTTGCCCGACATGCCGTGTGATATGACCAGGAGCAAATTTAGATTGTTTTTGGTATTCACAGAACAACTGTAGAGGGTGGACCATTGCTTTTGGGCTTGGGAAACCAGCACTGAATGGTGGGATTGTATTGTCATTAGGCTGACCATACGTACCGTTGTGAACGGGACAGTCCCGTTTTTTTCATATTTCTGGGCCGTCCCGTCTTTTTAACAAAAATATCAATTTTGTCCCGTTTTTTGGGCAGGTCAGCTCAGGTGAAGAATCTTGCTACCTAAGGACAAGTATCAGATGTCAAAATCTCCGATGAGCAAACTGCGTCTCGCCAGCCCAGCACCAGTGTCGGTGCTGGGCTGGCGAGATGCAGTTTGCTCATCGGAGATTTTGACATCTGATACTTGTCCTTAGGTAGTGAGAGGAGGCAGTGGACGGAGGGAGAGAGCATGGAGGAAGGGAGGGATGGAGAAGGGGGATGGAGAGAAGGGAGGAAGGGAGGGATGGAGAGAAGGAGGGATAGAGAGAAGAGGAGGCAGCGGGGGGCGGGCTGAAGCTGACGGCGGAGCGGAGCTGTCTGGAGCTGCAGCCGGGTCCGAGTGTGCTGGCGGGGGGGCTGCCGGCCGGGTTTTATGAGACATAATCACATAAATTCAGTTATGTGATTATGTCTCATAAAACGTCCGGCTGGCAGCGGGCGGCGGGCTGAAGCCGACGACGGAGCGGAGCTGTCTGGAGCCACAGCCGGGGACCAAGCTCATAAAACTTCCGGACGGCAGCCCTCCCGCCGGCGCGCTCGGCCCCCGGCTGCAGCTCCGGACAGCTCCGCTCCGCCGTCGGCTTCAGCCCGCCGCCCACTGCCTCCTCTTCTCTCTATTCCTCCTTCTTCCCTCCTTCTCTCCATCCCTCCCTTCCTCCCTTCTCTCCATCCCCCTTCTCCATCCCTCCCTTCTTCCCTGTTCTCTCCCTCCGTCCGCTGCCTCCTCTCGCTCCCTCCATCCCTTCTCTCTATCCCCTTCTCCATCCCTCCCTTCCTTCTCTCTCTCCCTCTGTCCACTGCCTCCTCTTCCATCTCCCTTCTCTCCATCCCTCCTTCTCGCTGTCCCTTGCCTCCTCCATCCCCCCTGCTCCCTACCCCCATCTCTTCTCTCATCCATCCATCCTCTCCCTTCTCACCTTCTCTCCCTCCGTCCCCTCCATCATCTTCATCCCTCATCCCCCCTTCTCTCTCTCCCTCCATCCTCTTCATCCCCCATCCCTGTTCTGCTTATTCCTCCATCCATCCCCCCCCAGCCCCCCGTCTGCCTCCCCCCCGCCCGGCACTGGGGGGCCCAGGTGGGGCCATGGCACTGGTCACCTCGCCCACCGAGCTGGAGTGCCTGGCCAAGCCGCTGTTCTGCCACAAGGGGGCGCTGCGCCAGAAGGTGATCCATGTGATCAAGAGCCACAAAGTCACCGCACGCTTGTTCAAGCAGCCCACGTTCTGCAGCCACTGCACCAACTTCATCTGGTGAGACCTCCCTAGAGCCCCCCCAGAGACCCCTTAGAGCCCCCCGACCACCCACCCCCTAGCGCCCCTCAGCCCACATTCTGAAGCCACTGCACCGACTTCATCTGGTGAGACCCCCTGGGCCCTAGAGCCCCCCCAGAGCTCCACTAGAGCCCCCGACCACCCCCCCCAGCGCCCCTCAGCCCATGTTCTGCAGCCACTGCACCAACTTCATCTGGTGAGACCCCCCCCCAACCCCGTCCCGTTTTTGTCTCAAGGAAATATGGTCAGCCTAATTGTCATGCAAGTGTGGGATGACGAACAGTGGCTATAGAACTTTTGGATGTGGAAAGTCACCTTCCTGGAACTGTGTGGAGCTCACCCCAGGCCTGCACACAAGGACACCAGAATGAGAGCTGCACTATTGGTAGAGAAGCTTATGGCAATTGCTGTGTGGAAGATGGTGACTCCAGGCTGCTACTGGTGAGTCACAAATCAATTTGGAGTCAGGAAGTCAACCGTGGGGGCTGTGTTAATGCAAGTGTTCAGGGCAATTAATCTCATTCTGCTACAAAGGATCATGACTCTGGGAAATGTGCATGTAATAGTGGACGACTTTGCAGAAATGGGTTTCCCTAACTGTGGAAAGACAATAGATGGCACACATATTCCAATTTTGGCACCAGACCACCTTGCGATGGAGTACATCAGTAGGAAGGGGTACTTCTCAATGGTGCTGCAGGCACATGTGGATTATCATGGGCATTTCACTGTAATCAATGTGGGGTGGTCCGGGAAGGTGCATAACGCATGCATCTTCAGGAATACTGGCCTATATAGAAAGCTACAAGTGGGGACTTTCTGTCCAAACCAGAAGATTACAGTGGGGGATGCTGAAATGCCCATAGTGATCCTGGGAGACCTGGCATACCCCTTACAGCTGCGGCTCATGAAACCTTACACAGGAAATGTGGACAGCAGTAACGAGCAGTTCAACAACAGATTGAGTAAGTGCTGGATGACAGTGGAACGTGCCTTTGGCATGTTAAAGGCACGCTGGCAATGCCTTTATGGCAGGTTAGACCTCAATGAAGATAATATTCCAATGGTCATAGCCGTGTACTGTATGTTGCATATTGTACATTGCCCAGAGGGTGCAATTTGAATCAGGGAGGCTTTGAAGCAACACTTTGAAAATGAGAACCAATAATGTATCTCTCTGTGATTGGTGCTGCAATGTTACATTACATGTAGTTTTCCTAGGAGGTAATGGTGATACAGTCAGACCCCGCAATACCACGACGATCAGGATCCAAAAATACCTGATCGAGGTGAATGTGGGGTCACGGTATTGCAGGTTAGCGCGACATCAAAGTGCCGCACGCTGCTGCCATCGGCAGCCACGCGCGCCCTGCGTTATAAGCGGATATGCGCTATAGCAGGGCGCGGTATTGTGGGGGTTCCACTGTATTTAGGGCCTTACATTTCAGTAAGCACATGAATAAACTGCCTATCTGTGTATTGGTAGTGCTTGCTATCTCAATTTGTAGGAAACAAAGAAAGATGAGTTGCCATTCAAAAACTTTGCTTTTATTGAACAAGAAGCAACACACACACACACATGCTTGGTTCCAGAAAAGGGCAGGCAGAATTTCAGAGCTGTGTGTAGGTCCAGCTCTTGTTTTGAAAGTTGTCTGAGGGGGCGGAGTGAATGAAGTCCCAGAAAGCTAAAAGGATTATGCATGCACAGGGAAATGTCCAGCACACAGAAACACTGCCAGCCTTCTATATTTCTATACCCTGAACTCACCTCCGCACTACACAAACCACAGCCACTTACCAGGCATCTCTTCTCCTGCTTCTTGCTCGCTGGAGAGCAATTGCGGAGACTGGCTAGACACTTCTGGACTGGTGAACAGTTCCTGGAGCTCCTGATGGGGCAGGCAGCCACATTGTCATCTAGCTCCACCTCTTCATTAATGACTTCATCCTCTTTTCATGTTTACATGACCACCGAAGAATCCACGGGGCTCTTAGGGGGTGGAAGTGGGGTCACCACCTAGGATAGCACCCAGCTCCTTACAGAACCAGCAGGTCTTAGATGCCTCACCAGAGTGATGGTTTGCCTGCTTTGCCTTATGGTATGTCTGCCTCAGCTCCTTCATCTTCGCTGTGCACTGCATTATGTCCCAATCATAGACCTTTTTGCACAAGCCTCAAGAAAGCTGCCCATAGGCCTCAAAATTCCCATGACTCAAGTGCAGGGGGGACTGCATAGCCCCCTCTCCTCACATATTGAGCAGATCCAGCAGCTCCGCAGTGGTCCAAGCGGGAGAGCATTTGCTGTGATAACCTGCCATGGTCACCTGGGAAGATGAGAGAAGACCTCTGCATGCCAAGCAAACAGGAAATGGAACTTTAAAAATTCCCAGGGTTTCTAAGGGGGAGGAGGGAATGGGCTGTAGACCAGAGCGGTCATGATGGGCACAGTGGGACACTTCCTGGAGGCAAAGAGATAAAATCAAGCATGGTGTCTTTGTTGACCAAAATTTTCTGAACAACTGTCTCCTTACAATTAAGTCCTTAATTCTGCCTCCTTTCAGCATGTCTGGTCTTGATGGCCATGGAGAGGTTCTCTTCACAAAAGTAATTAAGCAAGCTGACAGCCTATAGAGACTGAAAACATCTTGTTTATGATGCCATATCTCTTACACGTCCCAGGAAACTGAAGCCTTGTAGTGATCTGACATTACTAGTGAAAATCATTGTTCTGGGCTCTTGGCTCTGCAGCAGAATTAAAGATTAATATGCTCAGAGCTGTGCTAATATCAGTTATGCTCAGAGCTGTGCTAGTATAATCAGTTATACTGTTGTATAAAACTCACAGGAATAAAATCAGAAGTTAATTTCACTATCCCCGTGATGTATGTGTGTAAGAGAGAAAAGAAGGGGTTGCAGAGTCAGGAAGAGGAAGGGATGTTAATGGTTGACCAATTCAAATGGACAAAAATTAGAAGGAAAAGAAACCATTGTCTTACACAATATTGGAAACAACAGAGCTGGTAAGTGAGCACGGTGAAAGGATGCCACTGTCCTGAACACTACATCAAGAACCCCTCAAAAAAGATACCACTGGCTTTTCACTCCCATGTAAATCATGGTCCACTTTGAATTACATCTGCACATCCAATGACAGATGCACCTGCGCCCTTCATAAATGGGAATGAGACACAATCCTACTTGTGACTGCAGAAATGAACCACAGAAGTACTCTGCTGGGGCCTGAGATCCTGCAGGTTAGCAAGGCCCTGCATCAATAGAAATACCTGCAGATCACAAGCTTTAAAGAGTTTCCAGCTTTTTACTGCAAGGTTGTGATGGGTTTTTACATCTGAGGCACCCAAGAAATATAGGAGGAGATAATGCAGGTGCTGGGAAGCACTTCAGCTGCATACAGTTGCTATAAACTAAAGGCTGGTGAAGGACCAGATGTTGAACCTAGGGAGAGAGGCTCTGAGCCAAGGGGTCAGATGGGCTGTGTGCAGAGTTGGTCAAAATGTTCTGACTGTAACATTTTTGCAATGTATATTAGAAGGGAAAGGGTTCAGCGCGAAGTCTCAGAAAATTAGTTACACTTTAATAGGCCGTATCCTGCCCTCTGCTGTACCAGTACATAAGTGGGGGAGGCATGAGCAAGGAAGACTCTTCCCCTTCTGCATGAACAGGCAGGATCCCTCCAGAGAGGAGGACTATCAGACTAGCACACGCCCACATCCTCTTGGGGCTGCTCTGTGAATTAGGGAACTAGGGGACCAAGCTGACCAGTACAAGTGTAAGTGCTGGCTGGCAGCAGGCAGAGGCACATTCTTTCTATACTGAAGAGCAGCAATCTCTGTCCCCCAAGCATCGCTCAAGACACCCTAGATTGCAGAAGTCCTTTTGTAGGAGATGTATTAGGCACCATCTCTGTTTCCCACAATGTACCAACAAAAACCGGATTTGTGGGTGGCTGTATGAATGTTAAGGCCAGTGTGACATTTCTTTCCTGGAGAACTATTGTACATCACTTTCCATTTGTATTTAGTTTTCTCTGATTGCCTGTGTTGTTTCCTGTTTGTTTAGTAGTTGGCAATCATGCCAGATTTTGAAAGAAACCATTTCTTTTGCAAATGACATGTTGCCTCTTTTGTAGGTTTCATAGCTCTGCCGTTCTCATGAAGAATTTAATGTATTCCAGCAATAGAGGCATCAAATATCTAAACTGGAACGGTCTTTTTAGTTCATAAATTCAAAGTGAACTCCTTATAAAGCAAGTTCAGAAACTGCTACACAATTGGAAGTACCTGGTTTTGCTCCAGGTCAAAAGAGAATAAGCAAGTAAGCACAGAAGTCCATTTTCTTGTAATGTACAGTATACAGTATTTAACTGGTTGTTTTACAAATAATCCTCTCTGCCTCTATTCAAGGACACTGAACTTTTGTGATAATTGAAAATTAATATTTTCACAGTGAAAGTGCAAATTTCACAGTGCAACAACATCCATTGTGGTTAATGGATGCAGTTAAGTTTGAAGTGTTTCATGCAGCAGACGAGGTGCAGTTTAGATAGCCGCAATTTACATCTCCAAGCAATACTTTGGATAGCTGTGATTCTTAGGTTAGGCAAGAGGGAGCTTGCTGCAAACTCTTGATAACTCAGTATGGAAACTCTAAGGTGAGACCAGCTGTGCAATTTTATGCCATACTGGGTAATGAGAATTCTTGCACCCAATAGGGGTCCTGATTTAACAAAGCACTTAAACACATGCATAAATGTAAGTGTATGAATAGTCCAACTGAAGTCAATGGGGCTAGTCATATGCTTCATGTTAAGCATGTGCTTAAGTATCAACTATATTTGTATCTAATACTGTAAACAAGAGAGCTAAAAGCTGCATGCTTTAGGGCAGAGGTCGCAAACTCAAACGACCACGAGGGCCACATGAGGACTAGTACATTAGCCCGAGGGTCGCATCACTGACACGCCCCCTGCTTCCACCAGCCCCGCCCCCACTCCACTCCTTCCATGAGGCCCTGCCCCTGTCCCACCTCTTCCCACCCCCATTCCAATCCCTTCCTATCTGCTTGGGATTCTCAGTTGTGAACCCTAACTCCTCTGGGAGTTAGGTGCCTAAAGCATTTCTTAAAAGAAGCAAAGAAAAAGAGGAGCTCCCCTCATAACTTTTAGCTTAGTGATTAGGGTACTTGCCTTGTGGGAGACATCCAGGTCAAGTCCCTCCTCCACTTGAGGAGAAGGGATTAGAACAGGGATTTGCCACCTCTCAGGTGACTGTCCTAACCACAGGGCTAGGGGTATTCTCATATGGGGGCTCCCTCACTCCATCCTGTTAAAGGTGTTCCACTGCTAACTAATCACTGAAGCAATGTGACTTGATGCTTGGTCTCCCATGTTCTGGGTGAGTGCTCTAACCATCAGGTTACCACGTCATCCTCATGCTCTCACTCTGTCTCAGAGACTCTAAGCTTGCCTAACGGATCAGGCCCAGCAGGGAAGTTAGGCAGAGGAAACCCTATCTTCCTCCTATTCATGCATTGCACTGGGACTTGGATATCCAAATGCCCTACAGTGAGGCAGTTGTGTGCATGCCCAATTAACTTAGCCAGACAATAAATCAAAGTATCCCCTTTAGCTCTTCTAACAACATACCTCAGCCTTCCCCAAAACCCGGTCAAATAAATAGCTTTTGGAGAATACTCAGGTCACTAGGTTTGGCTGGTCTGGTCCAAGGCAGCAGCAAATTCCAAAGTCCCAAGCTCTCTCTGAGATCATCTAGCAGGATGCTCCCTCTCTTTTAATGAGGATCCAGCTTGAGCACCTCCACTGACCACAGCTTTTACGATATGTCAATGGGAGAGAGACATTATCTTCGGTAGACAAGTCTTGCACTTTATGGGCCATAACCAACATCTTAAATTTATCTTAAGTATTTGTGCTGAGTCTCTAATTGTCTGTGCTCCTCCCTCATCCCCAAACAAGCAAAGGTTGAGTTTATTCATCAGATTGTACATAAACTGGCTGGATCTCTGTGTCTCACTCACACACACTCCCCTGTAAGCTACTTGAGACCTATTTATATGCATGAACTATTCACCTTTTTTTAAGGTATACAGGACAATCTTTACTTCTCAAATCAGAAGGAAAAACGAATACTCCCTTAAGAGTGCTTTAAAAAAAATTGGCATGTGTTACATCTCAGATGTAGAGGATTGCCAAGCCAATGTATTCATAACACAGTCATATTATTGCTGTACCTTTTGCTCCTGGGGGATGAAGCCATGTGATCAACTGATTTTATGCCTCTCTGCAATGCAGATAAACATATCTTACTCTCTCTTTTTTTTTTTAAGCTGAGCAAAATGACCTTCCTGAGAAAAATTCAAGGATCCTTTAGAGAAACACACCACAACCCTTCTGCAGTGTTACTATTCCTGGAAACCACAGGACATTTCTGAACTGAATTTAGGTTATATAATCCCAAGTAACTGAGTAGGGCAAGTTTAAAATAGAATATAAGAAAAATACCTCATTTTGGATGAACTCCATAACATCTATGACAAGGTTGATACTGCATGTACATCAGTGATTAGAACTAAATGCTATCAGAAGGAAATGATGAAGAGTTTTATCATCTGATATAGGTCATAGTCTTTAATCAAATTATGAGACAAATATCCCCCTTCTCGGTTTTCCATCTCATAATTTGACTTAATGGATAGTACTTGACTTAAGCCCTGATTAGCACCCAAATTTAAGCCATGATTCCTCTTTAACTTGTATGAGAAGCAGTTATTAGACAAAAGGACCGGAGCCTCAACTGGGGTGAATCAGTGTTGCTCTGATTTATGGCAGATTAAGATAAGGTCCAAAGAGTAAACAATTTTAAAGCAAAAACCTTGTTGCTATCAATTTCTCACCCATACATGTCCCACAATAAATGATTGTATGATTTGTTTTCCCTCCATCTAGTCTCACTGAGCAATCCATAATGGATAAAAATAATTCATAATATGGTAGAGGAACTCAGCAAATACCTATTGTTACTCCATTTTAATACTATTTCCAGACAGCTATAATTCTGACATTGCAGGAACAAACTAGCATATGTGAAACATTGTTAAAGGACACTAATGTAAATACAACTTGGATCCTAGTGGACCCTTAGCTCTCAGTGCTCTCACTGGGGGATCCTTGCTGCTAGTGCAGGCTGGGCAGCGTATTCCACAGAAAACTGTCCCACAGCAAGTCTAAGCACTTACACCTGAACCTGTACCCCATGGTCATGACACAGGAGTTTGAGGTTTTATTGGTCAGAATGCACTGATGCCAATGATGCCATTTGCTCCTCTTGCATATTCATGTCATTTCCAGGGGAGGCTCTGATCTCTCCAACACTCAGCTATAACAGAGTCGGATCCAAAGCTTTTCACGGTCTATAGGAAGACTTCCATTGCCTTCAGTGAGCTTTGTATCACACTCGTGTTTTGTTTTGACAGCACAACAGCTTACCTCAAGAAATATTTTCAATTACTTTAGAGAAGGATAGGAGCACACTTCTGGAGCAAGACAGAAAGGAACTTTCAATGTCCATATAGTCTATGTCTTAACAGACCTCTGCTCCCACTATCATCGCCTCCCAAAATGTTTGCTAACTATATGCTGCTTAGATTTCAATAAATTAGTGTTCAAACCTTACTGTTAACACTTAATTATGGGTGATTCACGTAACATTAATTATGAACAATCTCAAAGTGTAAACATTTTATTCAATTGGAAAAATCTAATGGATTATTTTACTCTAATTCAAGAAATGTGTCTCAAACTCTGACCATGACAAATTTGAGAGAAGATTTTCCCCAACAGAAAAATTTCAATTTTGCAAAAACAGCATTTCCCATAAAAGAATCACTTCAATGGAAAATTCCCAGCCATCTCTACAAAAATTGTATTCTTTTTTCTTATTCCTCAGGTGTTTTTCTTATCTTTGTAAGATTTAGCCTTGAGGGAATCATGGGAGGTAAGGGGGGCAATGTAAAGTAAAAGGCAAAGAAAACTAGTTCACTTTAGGTTTGAATAAGTAATATGTCAAGCCAATCTGGATTCATTCCAATCTTGTTGCCCTATATAGTACATCTTGTATGTTTACTGCTCTGCCATGAAAATGTTGCTGTGCCCATCAGATAATAGCAGCAACTTTCAAACACTGGAATTATTTTAGTAGAGTTGCTAATAGATACAAAGTGGTTGATTCCAAATGGAAATCTAGATACATTTCAGTTAAAAACATATGTTTGGAATCAAAGCTGCCTCCAATCATGCTTCCAACAGGTTGAAAACTTAGACCTTGATGTATGTAGTACATGGTCTTACACTGGTGAGTTCCTGAGACACAGACATAAGAAATGTCAACAAATGCAAAGCAATGCACATTGGAGGAAAAAATTAAACTACTCTAGCCCTGACAGAGTTCTAAATTAACTGTATCAACTCAAGAAACGTCATTGTAGGCAGCTCATTTAAATTCTTTGCTCTATGTGCAGCTACAGTCCAAAAATCTAACAAGATGTTAGGATGCATAAGGAATGGGCCAGAGACTATCGCCGAAAACATGATAATGCTTTTGGTTCAGCCTGACTTGGAATACTGTGTGCAGTGCTGGTGGTGCTATCTCAAAAAGGATATTGCAGAACTGGAGAAGGTTCAAAGAAAAGTGACAAGAATGATCATGGGTCTGGAAACACTCTAATATGAAGAGGGATTGAAAAGATTGATAGTGTTTACCTTAGAGCATATCTACACTGCAGTTAGAAGGTGTGACTGCAGCATGTGCAAACTGCTGCAGCTTCACTCCTATTGTTACTGGATCCAGCTTTGATTTAGATGAAAACTAGATCAGGTATGTCTACATGTGCTGCAATCACATCTCCCAATTGCAGTGCCGGCAGACCTTTAGAAAGGAGACAGATAAGAGAGACATAATAGAGGTATATAAAATAATGAATAGTCTAGAGAAGTTTGATTGGGAGTTTCTGTTTTGTCTCATAACGCAAGAACAAGGGGATAGTCAATGAACTAAAAAGGCAGTGTAACGGGGTCGGTCACTCACCCGGCGGCGCCCCCGTCTGGTCGTCTGGAAATTAGCTCTTTTTGACCCTGGAGCGCCCTCTGCCGGCTGATGTCCGCTTCTCCACACTGGCCCCGTGCCCCTCCCGGACCCCGGAACCCCTTGCTGAGGGTGCCGCACCCTTGCAGTACCCTCCTGGTCTTAAGGGTCTCCCCTCCCTGTGGAACCCAACGCCCACTATCCCCAACTTGCCTCAGATACGGCCACTGCCAGTCACCACTGCCTCAGTCTCTCTGAGGCTGACTGCAGTCTCATGGCTACTCATCACCGGCAAGAAGGGGTTGGCCTGCTGCTCTTATCAGCCCAGGGGCCGCCCCCTTGCAACCCCCAGTACCCCAGGGGTCGGGCCTTCCCTAGGCTCAGCAAGCTGGGGCCCTCTCACTAGAGCTAGTCGCTCCCTGGCTCCCAGCTGCCTTGCCCTCGCCCTGTCCCAGTCTGGGTACTCTGCTAAAGGCTCCCAGCAGCCAGGCCTGTCTCCCTCTGCTTGCAGAGGAGACTGCCCCCTTACAATCCCCAGTACCCCGTGGGTCGGGCCTTCCCTAGGCTCAGCAAGCTGGGGCCCTCTCTCTAGAGCCTAGGCTCCCTGGCTCCCAGCTGCCTCACCCACGCCCTGTCCCAGTCCAGGTACTTTGCAGCCAGGCCCTGCCTCCTGCTGCCTACAGAGTAGACTGACCTCAGAGTCAACTCTCTCTCCCTCTCTAACTCCTGCCTCCCAGGCTTTTATACAGCCTGGAATGTTTGGGGCGTGGCCACACAGCTGAGCCTGCTTTCCACTTAAGCCTGCTAGCAGGCTCAGCCAGCTACAAACCCTCTTTCCAGGGCTATTCCAGCCCTGGCCGGCAGGGAGCGGGTATCACCCCGCTACAGGCAGGAAATTAAAAACTGAGAAAATAAACACTCTCCCATACAATGTGTAATTCAGCTGTAGGACTCATTGCCACAGGATGTCACTGAGGCCAACAACTTAGCAAGATTCAAAAAGGGACTGGACGTTTAGAGGTTATCAAGAATATACAGTTATTAATGATAATGCACATTTTGAAAGGGGTATTAAACCTTGTACTTTAGGATTTAAGCCAATCTCTGACAATTAGAGATCAGGATGAAACTTGTGAAGAGGAGTAGTTTATTCCACATTTGCCTATTGCAGGGTTCTTGTGTCATCTGTGATGCATATGGGACTGGCCACTACTGAAAACTGGATATTGCACTACATCAGGGGTCAGCAACCTGCTGTATGTGTGCCAAAGGCAGAACGCGAGCCATTATTTAATGGAATGCTGCTGCCAGCTGGGATTCTGGTCCCACTCAGCCCACTGCCAGCCTGGGTGAACGGAATCCCAGGCCGACAGCGGGCTGAGCAGGGCCAGCGGCCAGAACCCCGGCTGGCAGGAGCCGGTGGCCAGGACCCCAGACTGGCAGCGGGCTGAGCCGTTCAGACTGCTGCCAGTCTAGGATACCAGCTGCCGGTCCTGCTCAGCCCACTGCAGGTTTGGGGTTCCGGCCACTGGTCCCCTGCCAGCCAGGGTCCAGACCTCTGGCCCCGCTCAGCTCACTGCCAGCCTGGCGTATTGGCAGCCAGCCCAGAGCTCTGCTCCTAGCCTCAGCCCAGCTCTCTTCAGCCACCTACTTTGTGGCCCACATTGGAAAACTCAACAAGGAAAAGCAAGGGCAAGAATCACACTAAACTGATAAGATCTGCATTTTAATTATATTTTAAATGAAGCTTCTTAAAAATTTTAAAAACCTTATTTACTTTAAATACAACAATAGTTTATTTATATAATATAGACTTATAGAGAGAGACCTTCTAAAAACGTTAAAATGTATTACTGGCACATGAAACCTTAAATTACAGTGAATAAATGAAGACTTGGCACACCGCTTCTGAAAGGTTGCTGACCCCTGGGCTAGATGATCTCCTGGCCTGATCCAGTATGACAATCCTTACGTTCTTATGAATGCCTGAAATATTCCAGCAAAAGCAGAATACATCACTAGAAGATACATAAACTGGTACAAATAAGGGTTATCATTAGCTATTATTATTTGTATTATAGTAGCATCTAAAGGCCTCAAATACATTGATTCTTAATGAGTTAGGACCTCAACTTTTCATTTTAATGTCTTTGCATGTAACTACTTTCCTTAGCAAAATACTTTAGATGGTCTGGGCTGTTCAGTCGGTCATTGTTCCACTGCCTAAATTAAATTACCATATAGACTTCAATTTGCTTAACTGAGCTTTATCTGGAAACTTCTACTGGAAAACCCTTTCCAACATAATGAAAACCTTCCTTTATGTAAATCATTTAAAAGCATTTAACAATGGGATAATTCTATTAAAATTTCACATTTAGAGAGTAGAAGAATAAGCTAACCTATTATTAAATAGATCAATGTTCAATTGTTCATATGCCATTTTTAACAAAAACCCAAGAGAGGGGGCTAGATTCTTTTCTTAAGTCAGTTCTATGGCTACATTTTAAAATATTATTCTTCATTTTGTGTGTTGCAGCTCTGAGCACATCAATATGCGGAAAAAAAAGAAGATAAGTACAACAAATCATTTACAAAGTTAATGCTTATACCTCCAATCTGGTTTTTAAGGTTTAAGTAGTATAGTGTTGCAGCACTACATAAATTAATGAATTCAAACCTCTTTTTGAATATAAATTGAATATGTTAATTTTATTCATCAGAAACAATGGCACAATGCTCACAAAAACCTCAAGAAACAAGAAAGGGTCACCAGGCTAATCACTTTGGCTCATTTTCTCTACTCCCATCTGTCTGTTTCCTCTGCTCTTTGTATTTAAAAGGGGCAATTTGAAAGTAGGCAAGCTTAATATGTGACCTACATTTTATAATTTGTTTGAATTAATTTATTTTTCCTTTTTTTTTTGCAACAGCTATGTAATTTTCATAGGTTTTCCTCCAAACAAGTTTCTCTCTTCTTTTTCTAAAAATAAATATATAATTCCAGTGTCCTGCTGCTTCTGAAAAATCCTATAATAATAAATCAGTGAATCACGATGGAGGAAAACTAAGGCCTCTACCCCGGAGGCAGATGGTGCTCACTGCAGGATGGAGATTTAACTTTATAAAAAAATAGATTATAGTGTTAAGTTTGAAAACAGTTATCATTAATAAGAGTGCAGCATATAGGACATGGGTAGTATATTTAATAAGCATGATTATTTGGGTCCTGGGGTCCCGACAGTGCCCAAACACTGTTTCTTTCTGTTATTTTGCTGGGTAAAGAGCAAAAGACAGCAAACATAAAGTAATAAAAACTACTTTGACAGTGTCCTTAAAAACAACAACCCGCCCCTTCCCTCCATCTTTGTGGAGCTCATTAAAGCTAATTGTTTTAAGTCTTCTCAAATATTCTTTTCCATATGTTCACTTTGGTTGTGTGAAACAGCTTCCTCTGAATAAGTTGCCTTGCAGCACTACATAGCTAACGTTACTCATTAATCAAAGACTGCATAAAAGGAATTTTATCAGAAGTTGAATACATCTGTTCTAGAGATAAGGGGAAATAACTCAGTACAGAAATCAAATCAAGTGCCACAAAACTGCTTTGTTTAGGTCTTGGTGATGAAGAGCTCTGAAAATGAATATTTTAAACTTAAGCCATGAGACAAACCAAGCCTGCCCAGACTGAACAAATAGATAGACCTGCCAGCTGTTTTGCTCATACCTAAAGGCTTAATAATCCACGGTGTTCACAACATGCCTCAATTAGATCCATCACATTCCAATTCTCTGATGGTCTCAGGATATATATGAACTTCTGCAGTCACAGATCACCACTGATTGCACAGCTCTAGCATGCTCTGCATCATGGAAGCAGGAACTGGCCACTAATGTGGAAGTGGAGAAACCAGTGTAGTGAATGAAATGTGAGAGATGCAGAGGATGACTGTATTTTTCTCTATACTGGGAGGAAAAAAACCACTGCTTTATTGCCTGGGATGGACAGAGCAGAAAAGCCCCATGGAGGTTTGTTGAAATGAACCACCAAGATACAGAAAAAATTGCTTTGTAGGGAGATTTAATCAGGCAAGATTTTGCTAAGGCAAGGAAACAAAAACAAAAATGAAAACTTGAAGTGAAATGACTTTCTAAGCTCAGGGAACTCAGCCATGTCAACCTTTCCGATATGTAATATCTTTGGTCCAGGGTGTGGGACAGAACAAGTGTCATGATGATTGTGAGGCAAGATGAATCACTGTACTAGTGATTGCTGGTGCAAAATTAGTGCCTTTTCCAAAGATCAAAGCCATGTTGTATATAGTCACATTTCATTTTGAACATAAATTTTAAAATCTAAAAAGATGATTAGCTTCCACATTTTGGGGACACCTATGCCAACTATAAGAATATTCATAACCTGAAAACATAATTTTTACTGATCATATGACAATGTGACTTAACATCTTAATTTTGCTGGCACTGTGAATTAAAGAAAATTAAAATAATGTTTCCTGGATAGTGGAGTGTTGGAAGCAGTTAGCCTTTGTATTACGTTGAGATTCTAGTGAGGTTGAGGAAGCAGAAGGAGCAGATGCCAAAGCAGTAAAATCTGGGGAACACTAGTTGCATTCATGTAATCACACTCACTACAGACACTTGAAACACAGTGATTAAAACTAGTTAGACCATGTGTCAAGCTGCAAGGATTCCCAGAAGATCACCACACAGTCCAAGTTCACACAGCAAAAATGACAAAGCAGGCTGCCTGCCATAAAAGGGAAATTTCCTTATCATAAAGAAAACTGGAGAAAGAAACTCCTGAAAAATGCTGATGCCTCCTTCACATGTATAAAGCATTATAGTACCTAGGGTTCCTAGTTCTAGTAAGAACAGTTAAATATATAAGGGGAAAGTATCTGAGAAGAAACACTTATGCCAAAAATGAAACAAAATTACTGGAAAAATAAATACAAACAAAATGCCAAATAGGTCAGGATTCTACTTCTAGTTCCCACACCAAATCTTCCAATAGCAACAGTGTGGTTTGGCTGAATGTTATCAATAATTGCTCGCCGTGCATTCACATGACATGACTCACACACTGGACTTCCTGCCCATACTTCCTTTGGCTCCCAAACCTAGCTCTGTGCTCAGATTTAATTAATAATAATGTCACACTTATTCAGCTCAAGCTAGAGTAGAATCCAGGCTTTCAATAAATCATGTATAATAAGGCCTGCAAATAGACAAGCTTATTTGATTTTTCAATTGGATTGATATTTGAAAGTTTGCCTATGAAAAGCAGAAATGTTGGGATGCATTAAAGCTATTACTATAAGAGTTTGGTTTTCTGAAATACATACTAATGCCACATAGCCATTTCAAAAGCACCTATGTGATTTAAGAGCCTCAGGGCTTGTTTATATGATCATTTAATTTGTGGCAAGCTAGGCTGTGAATCACCCCGACTAGCCTGTCAGGCACTAACTGTCTATGTGGACCTTGCAGACATGTTCCTTAGGGTACATCTATACTACCCGCTGGATCGATTTATCACATCTCGTCTAGACGCGATAAATTGATCCCTGAACGTGCTCTCTGTTGATTCCAGAACTCCAGCTCTGCAAGAGGAGTAAGCGGAGTCGACAGGGGAGCCACCTTGGTTGACTCGCTGCCGTGAGGACAGCCACGTAAGTCGAACTAAGATACTTCGAAGTTGAGTATCTTAGCTCGAACCCCCCAACTGTTTGATATAGGCCACCCTGATGACATTGGCCTCATTACCAGAACAAAAGTGATTTTTCCTCCCTTGGCATTCTACTGTTGAGAATAGCCCACTTCCACTTTAATTGAATTGTCGCGTTATAGCACCAACCCCCCACTTGGTAAGGCAATTCCCATCTTTTCATGTTCTCTGTGTGTGTGTGTCTGTGTGTGAATATATATATTCCTACTGTATTTTCCACTCCATGCATCTGATGAAGTGGGTTTTAGCCCACAAAAGCTTATGCCAAAATAAATTTGTTAGTCTCTAAGGTAACGCAAGGACTCCTCATTTTTTTTGCTGCTACAAACTAACATGGTTACCACTCTGAAACCTGGCACTTAGGAGTGTAAGTTTCACACAAAGTCAATGAAGCTCAGGATAATTCTACAATGCTGCTTAAGTTGACCTAACTTATGTCGCTCAGGGGCGTGAACACTCTTTCCCCTGGAGCACACAGGCACTTTCTGTCAACATAGCTTCCACTTCTCACTGAGGTGGAGTAATTATGCTGACAGGAGACGCACTACAGCAGTGCAGATATGCTGACGCAGTGCTCTAGTGAGACTTGCCCTTAGGCTACTAAGTGCCTGAATCACCTCTGAAAATGGGATTTCACTGTGGAAATCACTTAGGCCTTGCAATGCTGAGCAGAGCAATACTTAAATTCCTTTAACAATCTGGCCCTGAGTCACTATAAAGCAGGTGCTGATTAACATCCTGCTCTTTTAAAAGGTCATGGGATTTTTCATGACCTCAAATGTTCAAGACCTCAGTTTTGAGTCTCATGTACTATACTAGATGTATCAAAGATATCTTCCACTCTTTTCTAGAATCCCAGCATATGCTAAAAATGGATGTTATTTCTAAAAAGTTTAGTTTTGTTCATTCTGCATCCAAATGAAGATAAAACATATCTTAATATGGGGGAAAATAAATAAATAAAAGCAGAGATCTAGGAACGCTTTTTAGGGTAAACTAGAAAAATAACCCAAACCTGTGGGTACTTACCAGTCATCAGAACTCACGGTTTGGGGAGTGTCAGAGATATTAAGCTAGGGTAATTTGGAAAAACATGTTACTGTAGAACATGGAAGTGTAAGAGATTCAGCTACTATAACTGATATACAACCTGCTCTAAGTACCCAGGTGTGCTGAGGTTTCGTAATACAAACATCCATGCTATTTTGAAATTTACTGTGTGAGGATTCTTTTAACAGCTATTTATTGTAAAGGTGAGAGAAGCTTAGCAAAGTATAATTTAACACAATAGCTAATAAAAGAAGAGCTGCGTCACAATTTCTATTTCTGGAAATGACTTTAGACTGACTTTGCTATTTTTAAATGTTTTATACCAAAAGATTTTTAGGCACATGGTTTTTCATAAGCACAAACTAAAAATAGATATCTGCCCTTGAGCCTTAAGGCAACATAAAATATTTACAAGGATAGCATGACAAGTGTGCTTCAGTCAGTGTAAGAATTTGGAATTCCCCTGATAAGTTGAAGCTCAGTGAAGTGTTATCATACTATTTATACCAAGTGTTATAAGGCAAATTCTTACACTGAGGTATATGCATCCAAAGAAAATTCAACCTTCTTTACATAATACTTTCACTAGAGATCCTCAAGCAGAGAGGAATAAATATCCTTTTATTTATCCGGTCAGCAGATTCTTTGTTACTGCTCTGATTAACTTAATTTTCGTAAATACCACATAGAATACACAGAAATAAATCATTTTGTACTGTGGGTAAGTTGAATCCATGTCTTTAAAATTTGTTGAACTTAAGCTAAAAATCACACCATATGCTAAAGATGTCTGTAAAACAAAGGAATATTAAGATTTTTTTAAAATGCTTATTTTAAGTCTAAATGTATTTTTTAAAGCTCTGTACTGTAGTTTTGTTTTCTCTGCCTTGGTCTACTATCTAAGGGCTATTTTGTGCTTTTAAGCCAAAGATCCTGATAACGGTGAAAATGCATCATGTCATGTCCCCTTGAAGCATAGCATCCATCTCTCCTCCCTGTACCAACTCAGCCAGTGGAGAAAAAAGGGAAAAAAGAGGACATGGCCTACTTCTTTGTTTGAGGTTTTTAGGGCTGCTGGCCATGCTAGACTCAACAGGGACTTGTGCCCTAAAGGTCGTGATCCAAGTCCCCCTAAAATCATTGGAAAGATTGCACCACACAATGACTGTAATTGTGGCTTTCCCATGAGTAGCATCTTCTTGTAGCCTGTCACCATGCTGCCCACCCACAGGTGCTACTAGTCACAACCTACCCCTGCAGTTCCATAGTGAGCAAACTGTGTGCACGTGCATGTTGTGTGATAAAGGGGTGGTTCTATTTTATATGACCAAGGGGAATGATTTAGCACTTTTATAAAGTCACTGGATGCGTAAGAAGAGCAAGCAACTAGTAACTGATAGATTAAGTATCCTCATGCTAACTAGAATTGCCAGGCATCCAGTTTTAGACCGGAACACCTGGTCAAAAAGTCACCCTTGTGGCTGCTTACCAGATTGTTAAAAGTCTGATCAGCAGTGCAGCAGGGCTAAGGGAAGCTCCCTGGTCGGCAGTGCAGGGGTGTCCAGGGAACCTCCATGTGCTGCCCCTACCTTGAGAGCTGGCTCCGCAGCTCCCATTGTCTAGGAACCATGGCCAATGGGTACTGTGGGGGCAGAGCCTGCAGGCACAGGTAGTGCCTGTGGCACAGGCAGCCCGCACCACACAGAGCCGCCTGGCCGTACCTCTGCCTAGGGGTCAGACATGCCAGCCATTTCCAGAAGTTGCGCAGAGCCAGGGCAGACAGGGAGCTTGCTTTAGCCTCACTGCACTGCCGACTGGGAGCTGCCTGAGGTAAGCACCACCCGCCTGGAACCCGCACCCCAAAGCTCCTGCCCCAGGTTAGAACCGTCTCCTGTACTCTAACTCCCTCGCAGACTCCATATGCTGCACCTTCTCCCGCACCCCAACCTGCTACCCCTGCTCCGAGCCTCCTCCCATCCCCAAACTCCCTCACGGAGCCTGCACTCTCTCCTACACCCCAACTTCCCACCCAAGCCCCTTCTCTCACTCCAAACCCCTTGGCCCCAGTCCTCCCCAGAGCCTGCACCCCCAGTAGGAGCACTCACCTCCTTCTGCATACCAACCTCCTGCCTCAGCCCAGAACCCCTTCCCACATCTGGAACAACCTCATTTCTACCCCCACCCTGGAGCCCACACCCTCTGCTGCACCCCAATGCCTGGCCCCAGCTTAGTGAAAGTGAGTGAGGATGGGAGAGAACGAGCGATGGAGGGAAGAGGAGCTGGAGTGAGTGGGGACAGGGCCTCAGAGAAGGGGGCAGGGTAAGGTTTTCAGTTTTGTGCAATTAGAAAGTTGCCAACCCTAACGCTAACTGAATAATGAAATGTGGCAATACTGAATGCACAGCAAGTGGAAAATCTGTATAACAAAAAATATATAGATCCCAGTAGACTCATTTTTGGAGGTACCACTTCGGTTTCTCAAAAGTGAAGGAAAAAGAAAAAGGAAAAAACAAGATCACCTGAATGCTTTGTGCAGCAGGATTTGCTTCACAGTAGCTTGCTTAAAACAGGAGATGACATTACAAAGAATTATTTTTTTAATTTTAATAATTTTAATAATTAAGGTATTTTGTATATTCTGAACTAATTGCAAATCAGTGCAGCAAGTAGCACTGCTGCAATGGCCCATTGCAATGAGGAATCCTTCAAAAAGAACAGAGGGATGATCATGTGCTTAAGGGTCAGACATAGGTGCTGGAATGGGGGTGAAGAGGGTGCTGCACTCCCTGGCTTGAAATGGTTATATACAGGGCTTGCAGTTTAGTTCCATGGCTCTCAGTACCCGCACTATAAAAACTGTTCCTGCATCCCTGGGCTCATAACTAAAGGTCAAGAAACCTAGGTGCAAGCCTCAGCAATGCCATAACTTTCCTGTGTGACCCTGGACAGTAATTTACACTCTGTGTTTTTGCTTCCCCACATGGGCCAAATTTATTCCATTGGTTTCTTTGATCAGGAAGATAAAAGTATCAGAGTTGACTGATGTAATTATGATTTAAATCAGAAAGAACAAAACCTTGATTTAATCCTCAGTTTCAATCATGCATTTGAATTTGTAAATTTTAGTTATTTTCCAAAAGAAAAGTTGATTCTCATTGATTGGTAACCAGTCAAACATACTGATTTACAACTAAGTACAGCCTTTACACTAAATTTGGTACTCCTTTTTGCTAATCAGGACAATACAGAGGACCTATATACACATCAACTATTTCCAGTCCAAGACTGAAATAAATGATGAAAACTGGTGTCTGCCCTACGTACCTGAAGATGAAGGAAAAAGAAAAATATAAATTTAAGCAATTATACAGCTTAGACATAAATTTCTCATATTCTTAATTTTTAATTTTATATTATATTTGAAAATTATAAATTATGCATTTGTTATCTAGATTATTTTTTTTACTTGTGATTTGTGTCAAGTTCTATTTGGAAGGAAATTGGAGTCCAATTAAAATGCGCAAATGCTTATGTGTAGAATCATAAGAGAAAAAGTTTATCAAAACATGCTTTGTATTTAAAACTAACTGATTTATTGCCAGAGGAAGTAATATCTGTAGTTAGTAAATTGCAGAGATTGTTTCAGGTCACTATGTCCTTCTTGGTTTTAGAACTAGTAGATCTCATCTACTCACACTTAGTTTTTATTCATAGATTGGAGGAGGAATCCTTTTCCTACTCCCAAATGTTTTTTTTAAAACTTTGAAAGTAGCAGTCAAACTGTACAAGTTGAATGGACTGAAATGAAGACAATATTCTCTCTCTGCACCTCCAGAGGAGACTGCTGTCAAAGAGCTGATTTAAATTAAGTCTAAATTTTTGGATTTTTTTAAAATCAACGGTTACCCATCCAAAAAACTATTGCAAATACGCTCCTTGCAGATAACCACCTCTTCTGCAAGCTCATAGTGAGTGAGATGCGAAATGCCAGATTTTTGTCCACTGTGGTGAATACAGTCCGGTAATACTAACATACTAACAGGAATGTTTTGCGTCTAAATCCATTAATATTTGCAAAGTGTTTGCAGATCTTCACATGGATGGTACTATACAAATGCAAATTATTATTAGATTCTGTATTTTCAAAAGTTCTGACACTTGGTTCTGCACAATGGACATTATATATATATATATCAGGGTCAGTTTGACAAAATTTTCATTTAAGAGGAAGCAGTGCACAAAATACATTGTAATCCTTGTCCTCTTCTCCTATTCAAAATGACTTTCTAAGCCCTGAAAGATTTACAGCCTGGTTAATCTATAACATTTGTTTTCTCTAAACACTACTTTAAACTTCTTCAAAATATTGTACAGGGTTGACATATGATACATAATATTTGCTCCCATATTATGTCTCCTATGTCCCTAGGGTGGAGAATTTATGTTAACATTTGATGCCACTAAAACATTCCAGAGCTAGAGAAACATTTTTTTCATTTACTCATTAATGTTCTAGTGCAACAACTGACTGAAGGGAAAATATGGCAACATAATACTATGGAATTGTTTAAGAGTTGAAAATATGATTTTGAGAGGGTTGTAGAAAGCACATGTTGATAAATGTTGATGCAGATATGTAAAGATCAAAATATAAGATCTTCATTAAGAAAAATAATAGATACTTATTATAAATTGTTTAATGTTAATGTTTATTTTAATAAGGTTATGGAAAAAGTTTTTGAATAATCATGAGTGATAGAATTGGTTTTTGCACATTTATACAATCACTACCTCATTAAAGTAATATGCTGCTATTGCACGTTCTGTGCACGAGCAATGACCCTGCAAAAAGGGCGCGAATTCTGTCCAATCACGCTGTTCCTACCACGTGCCTACTCCACGTGAGTAGTCTAAATCTGCCTAGCAATATAGGATAGCCAATCATGTAACACATATACAAACTGCGTAGTTAACCAAGACTATAAAAACTGTAAGTTGGGCGTGGTTGGTGTGGCAGTTTCTTCACGCTTTTGGGCGACTGCCACCTCGGCCGAATAAACACGTTTTGTTTTGAGCCTCATTGGTCTCCTTGAACTTTATTACTGGTCTCCCTCTATAGCCTAGCGAACATCCCGCTACATCTTCTGGGGGCTCGTCCGGGATGTCGAGGGACGATCAGGAGCAGGTTCAGGGATAAGTCCGTTGGGGACTTGCAGGGGTAAGTCTGTTTCGGGGGCCGGCCCAGAAGCGGTGCATCGAGAGGGGCCCCGTTTTGACCGGTGGCCGCTCGTGGGCTGGTTCGCCATCCAGATTGCCTTTTTGCGCCAACGAAGAGACTCTGAAAACAACCGTGGGGAAAGGGAGGGAAACTCCAGCCAGTCTACGGAGAGGCAAGTATAAGAGGGTCTCTGGGAGGGATCTTCTTGTTGGAATGACTGATTGTGTGTGTGACTGAGTGAATGGCCATTACGGTTCCTGTTGTCAGCCGTTGGAACGTCCGGTGACTCAGGCTAGTGGCGATTGAGAGTTAACCTCAACCCTCCCACCAACCGACTCCCCCATCCTCTATAGTCGGTTGGGAACCCGTCTTCCCTATTGTGTCTGTTTTATCTGTCCTATCTGGGTGGAGAGGTAAATAAGAAAAAGTAAAGACAGCTGTAAAGTCAGGCTAGTGAGGGTGCCCCAAGACCTAGTCTGCAGAATGGGAGGAAGCGGATCTAAGGAAGACCGCAAAACACCTCTAACTTGCATGTTAGAGCATTTTGGAGAATTTAAGAAGCACATCTCCACCAGCAGTCGTAAGGCCGATTTATTAAAAAGGTTCTGTGAAAAGGATTGGCCGGCATTTCCAATCCAGCCCTCGTGGCCGGCCATAGGAACTTTGGACATGGATATTATTAGAGATGTCCTCAGATACGCGGGACAAAAACACCCCGATCAGTATCCTTATATAGCCGCATGGTTTGATATAGTAGAGGAGAATCCATCTTGGTTACAAAGATATACTAAATGCCTAGTCCTTCGTACGCGTCCACAGAGATGGCCCAAAGGAACTAGGGAGGAATTGAAACCTATACTTACAAGCCCCCCAGACGATGAGCCACAAGCCCCACCCCCTTATATGCCGCTACCCGTAGTCCCGGCCGCCCCGCTCGAGCCTATACCTATACTACAAGCACCAACAGCCCCGCCGCCAAGCGTATCCGGCATGTCCGTCTCAAATTCACCAACTGACTCCGGTCGGTCAGGCTTACAGCAACTTGAAGAAAGTGTAGCAAAACTTCAACAACTCTTAACTCCCGAGAGAAAACCCGAGGATCATGACTCCAATCAGGATGAGAAAAGAAACACTATAAGGGAGCATTCCTACGCCCTTCGAAGTAGGGATCGTGATACCTCTCCAATTCGTCAGTTCCCCCTCCGGGTAGTTAACCAATTGATTCCCCCTCCAGCAGATAACCCTTCAGGCCAGTACCAAGTCCAGGGAGTGTATCAGCATGTTCCTTTCACTAGTAGTGATCTTCTTAATTGGAAAGCTTCAACGGCACCGTGGACAAACGATCCCACAGCTATTGCCAATCTAGTCGAAGGAATTATTGGGACACACTACCCTTCTTGGATGGACATCAGCCAACTTCTCCAAATGTTGCTTAGCCCCGAAGAACGAACCCTAGTCTTAAGCCAGGGAAGGGAAGAAGCCCGTAAAGAATATGGAACAAGAGACCCTAATGGCCTTTTAGATTTTATGGACAGTACATTTCCCACAATTAGAGATCTGAGATGGGACCCTAACACACCAAATAGCAAAACTGCCCTCGATCTATACCACCGGTTACTTATTCGAGCTCTCAAAAAGGGACCACCTAGAATTGTAAATCTCCGGAGAATTCATGATTTGCTACAAGATAGAGAGGAAACGCCAGGGGCATTTTTAGAAAGATTAAGAGAAGGATATCGTAAATGGTCCCCCTACGATATGGATAATGAATCAGAAGATAGTCCAGGGTCCCAAGCGTTAAAGAATAGTTTCATCAGTCAGTGTGCCCCAGACATCAGGCGTAAGCTTCAGAAGGATCAGGGATTAGTCCACATGAACATGGGGCGCATTCTCGAAGTAGCTGCTCGAGTGTACGCCGCCCGAGAAGGGGAAGAGGAAAGGAAAGCGGAAGAAAAGGTGAAAAAGAGAGCCCAGTTGGTTGCCGCAGTTTTTCAGGACAACTACAATGGAAGAGGAAGAGGATATGCCCAGTGCAGTGGAGGAAGAGGACGAGGCAGAGGTCGACTGGGATTCACCCAGTGTGCCCAATGTTTCCAGGATGGCCACTGGAAGAATGAGTGCCCCAATAAAGAAAGCACCTTAGAAAGTGAAAAAGGAAGAGGAGGGAGCGGTCCCAGAGGAGGGCCACAAAATAGAGGAAATAGAAAGGAATATGGGGCGCCCTTCTGGCCAAAAGCAGCGACTACTCAAGCACTAGATGGAGATACCTTCGGCATGGCTGTGATAGAAGACTGGACAAGAAACCAAGATTAGGCCAGACCGGTTCCTCGGATCCCGACAGAAGTATTTACAACTGGCCCCGGGGAGCCGATGGTCTGTATGAATGTGGGAGGCCAGTTCATAGATTTTCTAATTGACACAGGGGCTACCAGATCCGTGGTTAATACTAGGGTGGCTCCCGAGAGCCAACAGGAGACTACTATTGTGGGGGCAACAGGACAAATAAAACCCTGTCCTTTCTTACAAGAGAGAGAATGTAAATTAGGAAGCCACATTGTTACCCATAAACTTCTATATATACCTGAATGTCCCATTCCCCTCCTTGGAAGAGATATGTTATCAAAACTCAGAGCCACTCTTACCTTTGATAATGATGGAAACATGAAAATGCAATTAGGAGAAAAGCCATCCCCAACTCAATGTCTTATGTTAGCACTCCCCGTAGAAGAAGAATGGCGACTTTTTACCTCCATGGAAAACAGACAAGATTGGCAAGCTTTTAACATCCCAGGTGTATGGGCAGAAGATAACCCACCTGGATTGGCAATAGACATTCCTCCTATAATCATTGATCTAAAACCTATGGCAACTCCCGTCTCCATTCCCCAGTATCCCCTACCTCGAAAAGCAGTAGTTGGCATACACGAACATTTACAAAAATTATCAGACGCTGGTATCATCATCAAATGCCAGTCAGCCTGGAATACTCCCTTGTTACCTGTGGAGAAGCCTGATAAAAGTTTCCGACCTGTACATGACTTGCGGGCCGTGAATAAAAGAGTGATCCCATTACACCCAGTAGTACCAAATCCCTACACTCTCCTCAGTCTGGTACCAGCTAATGCCAAATGGTTCTCAGTGTTAGATCTTAAAGACGCCTTCTTCTGTCTCCGGCTTGCACCCATCAGTCAACCTATTTTTGCTTTTCAATGGGAACATCCTGATACTGGTCAAAAGACTCATATGACATGGGCACGTCTCCCACAGGGATTCTGTAACTCACCCTCCTTATTTGGACAAGCCCTAGCTCAAGACTTGGTGCCTCTCACACAAGGAGGCAACCGCTGGAACATCCTCCAATATGCTGATGACCTCCTTGTGGCTACTCGCACCCATACTGAATGTATAGAGGCCACTGCCAATCTTCTAAAACATCTATATCTCAAAGGTTACAAAGTTTCCAAGAAAAAGGCTCAGCTAGTACAAAAGGAAGTAAAATATCTAGGATTTAAACTCACAAAAGGAATCCGTATGCTGGACGTTGAGAGAAAAGAGGCAGTTTGTGCCATTCCTACCCCTACAAACAGACGCCAAGTGCGCGAGTTTTTAGGAGCTGCTGGCTTCTGCCGTCTTTGGATCCCTAACTATGCTACACTAGCTAAACCCCTTCATGAGGCCACAAAAGGCGGGGCCGCAGATCCCTTTATCTGGACAGAGATACAACAAAAGGGATATGAAGATATTAAATCTGCCCTGATGACCGCCCCTGCATTAGGCCTCCCCGATTTGGACAAACCTTTCACACTGTATGTAGGAGAAAGGAAAGGTATTGCAGTTGGTGTCTTAACCCAGCTCGTTGGTAGCTGGCCACGACCAGTAGCATACTTCTCTAAGCAACTAGACACTGTAATACAAGGATGGCCATCCTGTCTACGTGCTGTAGCTGCAGCTGCCCTTCTTGCTGAAGAGGCAAGTAAACTTACCCTAGGACAACCAATCTCCTTGAAGTGCCCACATGCTGTAGTTACCCTAATGGAACATAGGGGCCATCATTGGATGACAAATACAAAGCTCCTCAAGTACGAAAGTATACTGGTAGATAATCCCTCTGTTACCATCTCTGTCTGTTCCACTCTCAATCCTGCAACTCTGCTACCTGTAGAAGAAAATCCTACTGAGAAACATGACTGCCTTCAGGTCATGGAAGAAGTCTATTCTAGCCGACCTGACTTGATGGATACACCTTTAGCCAAACCTGATTACGTCCTTTTCACCGATGGTAGCAGTTTTATTGATCAAGGCCAACGTTTGGCTGGGTATGCTATAGTCAATGATCAAGGCACTGTCTGTGAAGCAAAGGCACTTCCTCCTGGCACCTCTGCCCAGAAGGCTGAACTGGTCGCCCTCCGTCGAGCACTTGAGCTAGCAACAGGACAAAAGGTCAATGTTTACACTGACTCAAAATATGCCTTCCTAACACTTCATGCCCATGGTGCCATATACAGGGAAAGAGGACTTCTAACTTCAAACGGACAGAAAATAAAACATGCAGATGAAATTCTAGCCCTTCTTGATGCTGTTTGGATGCCCAAACAAGTTGCTGTGATGCATTGCAAAGGACACCAACATGGTGAGGACCCTGTCGCAAAAGGGAACCGACAGGCAGACGAAGAAGCAAAGAATGCAGCACGTCAACAATCCCCAGCTATTCATATTCAGCATCTCAACGTGGCTGAAATGATTCCTGCTGAAGTCCACTACACTGCACAAGAACAACTTTGGGCGGAACAGGAAAAAGGAGTAAAACAATCAGGTTTATACATTTTGCCAAATAATAAGATCTTCCTGCCCACAACAGTGGCTTGGGAATTGATCCAAGAATTACATCAACAAACCCATTTGGGTGGCACTAGCCTAACTGAACTCCTAGACCGGGAACTATATATAAATGGCTTACATTCACTCACCAGACGTGCTGCCCTACACTGTCAAATCTGTGCAAAACACAATCCTCGTGTGGGGCCTCTTCAGCCACCTGGAGTCCAGTATATGGGGAATAGTCCAATGGAATCACTAGTTGTGGACTTTACTGAAATGCCAAAGTCTGGGAAATTCAAGTACCTGCTCGTAGCAGTCTGTACATATTCCGGTTGGGTTGAGGCATGGCCCACCACTAATGAAAAGGCTGAGCAAGTTACCAAGGCCTTGCTTCAAGATGTAATCCCCCGATTTGGACTCCCATTACACATTGGTAGTGACAATGGTCCCGCTTTCGTTCACAGAATCATCCACTCTTTGTCAGTACTCCTGGGCATCACCTGGAAACTCCATTGTGCATATCATCCACAAGCGTCAGGAAAGGTCGAAAGGATGAATAGGACTCTAAAAGATGCCCTAGGTAAAATTTGTCAAGAAACCGGCCTATCATGGACTGTAGCCTTGCCCATGGTATTGCTCAGAGTTCGATGCACTCCCACACGATCCTTAAAGCTCTCACCCTATGAGCTGGTGTTCGGCCGACCACCGCTAGGGGTCCACCACTTGAAAGGGGATACTTACCTTCTGGGAAAACAAGATCTTATCAGAGAAGTTCAGCTCCTGAGCAATGTGTTAAATCAATTATCCACCTACGTTAGTGAGCTCAAGTTCCCTTTCCCTGTCACTGCTCTGCACCCTTTCTCCCCAGGAGATTCTGTATGGCTCAAGGATTGGAAAACTAACCCCTTGGGACCTAAGTGGAAGGGCCCCTATACTGTTCTCCTTACCACTCCCACTGCTGTTAAATTAGCCGGTGTTAAGCCATGGATCCATTATACCCGTGTCAAATCTGACCACACATCGCCTCCACCCGACTGGCAGGTCTCCGTGAAAAGTTCCAACCCCTTACAACTCGTCTTCCGCAAACCAGCCCAGCTACCCATCCAGCAAGATGTTCAACCTACCTCTTGTGAGTCAGGTGACCAAGCACCGCTCTGAAAACCTGCTCTACTGTATAAACATTTGTTATAATGTATTCCTTAAAGAATCTCATTCACCTTTTGTTAATATTTTTAAATGCCCCAAAGGTTACTGTAAAATTTCTCAGGGAAAGGGGCAGGGGCGGGTTTGTTTAATGTGTGCAAGATATACTATCTCTGATATTTTTGTTTATAATAAGTTCTCCTGTTCAGTCTTATTATGATGTTATATATATTCTGTATGTCTGGATAGTAGTTTAGATCCTGTAATCTGTTATAATCCAAAAGAATATGTTAATGTTCCAAAATTACCAATAACTAGTAAAATAATGTCTAGGATGTTGCTAGTTTGTAGTAACTAGCAACAAGAAAAAGGAGGGAATGAGAGGGTTGTAGAAAGCACATGTTGATAAATGTTGATGCAGATATGTAAAGATCAAAATATAAGATCTTCATTAAGAAAAATAATAGATAGTTATTATAAATTGTTTAATGTTAATGTTTATTTTAATAAGGTTATGGAAAAAGTTTTTGAATAATCATGAGTGATAGAATTGGTTTTTGCACATTTATACAATCACTACCTCATTAAAGTAATATGCTGCTATTGCACGTTCTGTGCACGAGCAATGACCCTGCAAAAAGGGCGCGAATTCTGTCCAATCACGCTGTTCCTATCACGTGCCTACTCCACGTGAGTAGTCTAAATCTGCCTAGCAATATAGGATAGCCAATCATGTAACACATATACAAACTGCGTAGTTAACCAAGACTATAAAAACTGTAAGTTGGGCGTGGTTGGTGTGGCAGTTTCTTCACGCTTTTGGGCGACTGCCACCTCGGCCGAATAAACACGTTTTGTTTTGAGCCTCATTGGTCTCCTTGAACTTTATTACTGGTCTCCCTCTATAGCCTAGCGAACATCCCGCTACAATTTGAGTTAAGAAAAATATTTTAATTTACTGTTTAGAATGATTTTATTGCCAGAAAGATAGGATATATTTATACCCTTTGAAAACTTTCGAACTACCAAGAACTCAAAAAAATACACAAATATCTTAGTTGCTGTTAGAATATTAACCATCTAAATATTTAGAAAGGTTTTAAAACTGCCAAACATTTAAAAAACAAGAGGAATAAAAACAAGTCATCTGGATTTTTTAAATTAAATTTAAGACGAAAAGCTATAAATAAGGAATTTAAGTTTACTCTATGAATGACTGTTTGAAGATCTGAGGTAATAATGTCAAAAAATAGCTTATAGTTTGTACAGGACCTTGTATCTCAAAACACTGCATATAAAGAATCATTTTACCCACCATGAAAATACAATCATTTCTGAGATCAAAAGCACAATCAGCATGGGACAGCATTTTTAGAACAAGATATGAAGAATAACTTAACTGAAGCTACAGGAAGAATTATAGGTAGGCAGATTACTGGAGCTGAAATTTGGCAACTACTTTTAAATGTGAATCAAGACTAAGTCTTGAAAATTAATGAACAAGTGATCAAGACCTTGATTTCACATCTCATCCAGAAGTGAGTACTTCAAGCTGCACAGTGTTGCTTAATATTTTTCTGGGACACTGGTTCACCACTGATTCAGAGGGAAGAGTGTCACCTACAGAGTTATCAGTTATACCCTGTAGCTTGCGGGTGATTTTCCTTGGTGGCTCCAACCCAAGTAGGCATTCTTAAAGCTGTTTCTCTTACAGATTATGCCTTACAGAGGTATAGCTACAGATACCAATGTACTTGAAATCAATAAACCTTATCCACTGTATTATATTTATACAGAATGCAACATAGACAAATAAAAGGGTGTTTGACTATCATTACTTACACAAGTGTAAAACTGGCACAAGATCTGAATCAGGCCTCAGATCTCAGGGATCTCTCTGCCTACAAATAACTGTTTTGCTGAATTTCATGTTTACATAAACAATTAAGATATCATATCATATTATTCAACCTTTGCATAAGCAGGTGCTACCACACTGATTAAATTTGGTCAACCAAGGACAAACAAATTACATTTCTTAGGACATTAATGGGAGAAGTTAATGACACACAAGTTGTTAGAGTCCACCATGCTATTTGCCATTAATGGGGAATTTGCAGCTATTACAGCCATAAACATGGAGAAGTGAGAATATACCCATAAATTTGAACATGATCTCATAAGAAACAAAAACAGGGTTTTGTGCCAGCGTGGTTATTTTAACCCCTCTTCTGTTCTTCCTCTCTGATTCAACATCAGTGTTGTATTTATTTGTCTTAAAGAAAGACTTCACTTTTTTCTATATACTGAACAAAAAGTGTTTTGTTTTGTTTTAAAGAAAGAAGGTTACATGGAAAACAACAGCACAGCTTGCCAGACTCATTCTAAATGCCATGTATGGAATGCTGAGCTCCACATTACACCTAGTGGTTGAATGTTGACCTTTCCACCCAGACTCTGCATCCCACTTCTGATATTTTACAGTCCCAGTTACCTAAAAGAAACAGTGAATATGTCCACGCTTGGGAAAAAAACAAAAAACATGGCAGTAAGTCTCAGAGCTCAGGTCTATAGACTTGGGCTAATGCTAAAAATAACTATGTAGAAGTTCCCCCTTGGGCTGGAGATTGGGTTCTGAAACCCAAGGAGGGGGAGGTGTACTCCAGCTACCAGAGAAGAGTAAGTTGACCAGAAAGCGTCCCCATCGACCCAGTTCATTGAAGACACAGGGATAAGTCGACCTCAGCTATTTCGACTCCAGATACGTTATTCATGTAGCTGGAGTAGCATATATTAGGTGACTTATCCTGGTAGTGAACACAAGCCCTAAGATGTACCTGGTGTATTTAAAATTTGCATAGTGTTTTCCAAATAGAATTTCATAGTAATTTCAGCTCTTCACCTCTGAGGTGCCAGGTGGCCCTTGATTTTTCTTTTGTATGAGTGTCATTAATTCACTGAAAGGTATTGAAAGTGCACAGAAGTGTGTACAACTATACAATTGTGTATGTAGGTAACCCACTGACCCACTGGTGAGTGTGTATTACACCACCCTTCTCTGTGCCCAGTGGACAGAGGATATGATTCAGTTACAGCCCCTAGCTACAGTTCCTGCTCTTTTGATTAAGCTGTAGCAGACACTTGAGCATTTAAGTCTGAAAGTACCTAGTTCAATCCCTGGTGTGCTGGCCAAGATGACAGACATCAGAGACAATTTTGATGCTCTATTTCAGTGGTTCTCAAACTTGCTGGTTCGCTGAACCCTTTTTGATCTGCTGTGTCCTCTCACGTCCCAGGTACGTCCGCCAAAATGCAGGCGAATTGAACTCTTCCAGTTTCGGCGGCATTTCGGCGGACACGCGGCATCCGTCTCTGTGTCCGCCAAAATGCCGTTGATAGCGGAAGCTTGCACTTCAGCAGACTCACTCGCATGTTTGGCGCTTCCGCCGAAATGCTGCTGAAGGTGTCGGCAGCTCACAACTGCCCTGGAATTGGTCTGCGATCCCCAGCGGGTCGCAACCCCCAGATTGAGAACCACTGGTGTATATGAATCCTAATTCTCACTCAGTCCTCAAGGAGAGACCTTCAGCAGGAGACTTGCTGCAGCAAAGCTACAGGGGGTCTCTGAGGCTGCCGCTGCCCTGTAACTCTGTCCTGCCTGGCTGATGTCAGGGTCTTTCTGTGAGGTCACCGCCTCCCAAACACTTTTGCCCAATAGGCTGAGGTCCTGCAATAGGCCTTTGTGATGTCACTGCCATATCCACCCCTCGCCTGCAAGGCTGATGTCCTGCCCCCAGCCAGCCTTTTTGGATACATTGACTGATCAGAATAAAGTGCTCTCAAATGAGCTACAAACCAACAATTGTTCCTAGTCATTATTCAGCAAGTATTTTATCAAAACTAGAACATTCGAATCATCAACCGTTCACAGACAATTATGGGAGAGAAGCAGCAATATTAATCAAATACCTGATTGGTTATGACTTACATGCAAGGTGTACAAAGAGAACAAAAGGACCAGAGTCCTTCCTGTCAATAGCCCCCTGCTTGGCCAATCAGTATGGAGACTCTAGCTGATGAGCGCTGAAGGGTCTCATCAGATGTCCCGAAGGGTGGCCCAGATCACCACTGCAAGGGGTCACTCTTACAGCACTATTCCAGTCCCACCTCTCTGTGAGGGCCTCCCACAATGAGAGCAACCCTACTCCCCAGACACACACATACCTCTTTGGTGGAGGGATGGAAGCAGAAAAAAAAGAGGAAAAAGCAAGAGAAAAACATAAAGGAGGGAGGAAAAGGGAAAACAAAAGGACAAACCCCAATGTCCCCAATGATTCTAAAGGACAAAGTCCTTGTTAGGAAAACAAATTCTGCTACCCTAACACTGCGATTGCTGTGCCTAGAATTGACCTGGCACCAAGTGGATCAGACCTAACAGATTCCAAACCTCTCAGAGGCTCTTACCTTCTAAACAGGTACTGCAAAATCAGAAGTAGGAAAGGAGACAACTCTTCATCTTCATGTTCATGTATATGAATCCTAATTCTCACTCAGTCCTCAAGGAGAGACCTTCAGCAGGAGACTTGCTGCAGCAAAGCTATGGGGGTCTCTGAGGCTGCCCCTGCCCTGCAACTCTGTGCTGCCTGGCTGATGTCAGGGTCTCTCTGTGAGGTCACTGCCTCCCAAACACTTTTGCCCAATAGGCTGAGATCCTGCAAAAGGCCTTTGTGATGTCACTGCCACATCCACCCCTCCCCTGTAAAGCTGATGTTGTGGCCCTTGTCAGCCTCTTTGGATGTTTGAGTTGCTTCCCCTGGATCTAACCACTCAATGACTGTTGAGCCTAGGGATCAAGCGAGCTACACAGTAAAGCATCAGAGGCTGCTCCCAATGCCACACGCAGTTTTTCATAAATTAGTAGACTTTAAGGTGAGAAGGGACCACTAGAGAATCTAATCTGAGCCCCTGCATATATCGCAATACCTAAATTTTGATCAAAGCATATATCAGAAAAGTAGTAGTCTTCATTAGAAGACATCAAGCGATGGAGAATGCACCACTTCCTTTGGCAGTTTGTTCCAAAGGTGAATCATCCTCTCTGTTAAATATCTGTGCTTTATTTCTAATATGAATTTGTCTGTTTTCACCTTCCAGCCACTGGGTCTTGTTATGCCTTTCTCTGCAAGATTAAAGAGCCAATTAAAACCCAGTATTTTCTCTCCATGATAGTACTTAGACACTTCAAAAATGTTACCTCTTGACCTTCCCTTCTGATAAGCTAAACAGGTTGAGTTCTTTCAGTAGCTCAAGAGAAGGCATTTTTCCTAGGATGGACTCTTGTCTTCCTCTCTAGTGACCTCCAGTGCCAAAGACTCTACCCACCCCAGCCCATTTAAGGAGGAGCTCATCTCCATTCCCTCAGTCTTCCTATGATAGCTGTTCCTTGGCAGTTTCTTTGTCAGATTTCTCTTCCTGGTTTTTGTGATTGTATTCTTTCATTCTCATTGGTGGCCACACAGTGGGAGGGGCCCTTGCTCCATCCCTGGCCACCTTAGCTTATAGTGTTTCCTGTGCCCAGAATTCAGTCAGCACCGGGTGGATCAGACTGAACAGACCAAACCGCTTCTTACCTTCTAAACAGGGATATTCATTTTCTAGCAAAATGAGTAGTAGGAAAGGACAAAACTCCAGAGAGGTTCCTCCTCACATTCAAGTACATGAATCCTAATCCTCACTCAGTCCTCCAGGAGAAACCTTGAGATGGAGACGATGCAGCAAAGCCATGGGGGTCTCTGAGGCTGTCCCTGCCCTGCAACTCTGTTCTGACCCCAGCTGATGTCAGGGTCTCTGTGAGATCACCGCCTCCCAAACACATTTGCCAAATAGGCTGAGGTCCTGGAAAAGGCCTTTGCGATGTCACTGCCACATCCACCCCTCGCCTGCAAGGCTGATGTCCTGCCCCCAGCCAGCCTTTTTGGATACATTGACTGATCAGAATAAAGTGCTCTCAAATGAGCTACAAACCAACAATTGTTCCTAGTCATTATTCAGCAAGTATTTTATCAAAACTAGAACATTAAAATCATCAACCGTTTACAGACAATTATTGGAGAGAAGCAACAATATTAATCAAATACCTGATTGGTTATGACTTATATGCAAGGTGTACAAAGAGAACAAAAGGACCAGAGTCCTTCCTGTCAATAGCCCCCTGCTTGGCCAATCAGCATGGAGACTCTGGTTGATGAGTGCTGAGGGGTCTCATCAGATGTCCCGAAGGGTGGCCCAGGTCACCACTGCAAGGGGTCACTCTTACAGCACTATTCCAGTCCCACCTCTCTGTGAGGGCCTCCCACAATGAGAGCAACCCTACTCCCCAGACACACACATACCTCTTTGGTGGAGGGATGGAAGCAGGAAAAACATAAAGGAGGGAGGAAAAGGGAAAACAAAGAGGACAAACCTCAATGTCCCCAGTGATTCTAAGGGACAAAGTCCTTGGTAGGAAATCAAATTCTGCCACCCTAACATTGCGATTTCTGTGCCTAGAATTGAGCTGGCACCAAGTGGATCAGACTGAATGGGTTCCAAACCTCTCAGAGGCTCTTACCTTCTAAACAAGGACTGCAAAATTAGTAGTAGGAAAGGAGATGACTCTGAAGAGTTTCATCTTCATGTTCATGTATAAAAGGCTAGTTTGAGGCCTCTTTAACGATTTGAACCAGTATGTCTTTCAGTTCAGAAGGCTCAGTTGTCTGTACTTACCAGATACTTTTGGCTGTATATCAGATGGTTAATCACTGTAACACTGAAATTGCTGATGTAAAGAAGTTTACACTTTTGACATTTGGCTGCTTCAAACAAATGAAAGCTTCTGCCAGGCGTGGTGCACAGCATCAAGGGCCAGGTTCAAAAGGCTACAAGTTCCTTTTATATTTAACAAACACCACCAGCTTGAATGCCCACCAAGAAACATGGGAAAAACTAAATATCTTCCCTGAGTGCTCCTAACAGCAATACTTCCCTTCTTGCAAGCACTGAGTCTAAAACAAGGCAATATTTTATTAAGGGACCAAGGAACACATCATCAACTTAGGAAAAACACAACAATGAATAATAAGGAAAGTGCCCATAACAAGAGTATCCTTAGCTATAGTCCTTTATCTTAATTCGTCACCCAGGGGAATGAACCAATACACAAATATCCCTTTAACACATCACTTTCCCCCTTTTCCCTCCGCTTCACTCCACTTACAGTTAGGGATCAGTAGTTAGGGCTGGTCCCCACTACGGGGGGGGGGGGGGGGAGATCGACTGCAGATAGGCAACTTCAGCTACGTGAATCACGTAGCTGAAGTTTGCGTATCTGCAGCTGACTTACCACTCATCCCCACGGCGGCGGCGGGCAGTGGCGCGCTCCCCCGTCAACTCCAGCTTGCGCCTCCCGGCAAGCTGGAGTTCCGGAGTCAACAAGGGCGCCGCGAGCGATCGATTTACCGCGTCTTCACAAGACGCGAGAAATCGATCGCCAAAAGATCGATCGCTACCCGCCGATCTGGCGGGTAGTGAAGACATACCCTTAGTGTAGCCCCAGTCTAGGAATTAACTCAGCCAGGCCTGTCTCTTGCCATTATAGGAAAGGCTGTCTAATCTGGTCCTCTCAGTTCAGTCTCAATAGCCCACTGTGGCGGGGTGACCTCCCGCCCCCTACCAGAAGGGGCTTGGGAAAGCCCCTTAAGGGGTTTGAAAGCCCAGGAAGGGGGTTTGAAGCTCGGAGCCAGCAGGCTTTTCAGGCCTGATTGGGCATGAGGCCCAGCTGGGCGGCCACGCCCCAAACACTCCCAGCCAGGATATAACAAATATCTTGTTTTTCTCTAGTCAGTTCTGAGATCTAATGTAACTTGGGAAAACTAAAGCAGTTGGGCAGTTGCAAAAGAGAGAAGGAGCAAACTAACTAAGAGAAGAAAATCTCTCCTGAGAGCACATCAGTGTATTTCAATCAACAAACAAGCAGGCCTCAAAGTTTCAAACTTCAGGCTGAATGACAGTGGAAGACCTTCAAGCTGTAATGGAATATAGAATTTACAGAGTACTATACAACTTCACTCTATGATAAAAGGAGCATATTATAGTTATTATCTCTCCTTTAAGAAGATATACCTTTACTTGAATCAAAACACCTTAGACAATATTTTACTTGACACTGGCAGAAAGTGAATGCCATAACCATTGCAGGCACCAAAGCAATTTACAAACAAGAGATAAAAAGGTTTGCTATTTTGCAGCTAGGAGCATGATCTTAGAATCACTTTCCTTTCATAGATCTATCTACTTAGTTTATTATGGGCCTGTTCCAAAGTCTGTCAAAGTCAATTGGTGTCAATGGGCTTTCGATCAGACCGTATACTATCGCACAGTCAAGAAACAAAGTGAAATTAATACTATTGATTAGAAATGGGCCCAGGCTTGTCTTCAAAAGATCGATCCCTCTCCGCTGTAGTGGTGATCGATTTATCGCATCTCATGAAGACGCAATAAATCGATCGCCAGCGGCGCCCCCATCGACTCCGGAATTCCAGCTCGCCAAAAGGTGCAAGCTGGAGTCAACAGGGGAGTGCGCCACCGACTGCTGCCGCCGTGAGGATGGCAGGTAAGTCGGCTGTAGATACGCCGACTGCAGCTACGTTATTAACGTCGCTAAATTTGCAAATCTACAGCTGATCTCCCTCCCTAGTGAAGAACAGCCCTTTAAGTCCACATCTTAATGTCCCCAAATTTCAGAGATGTTCAGATGTGGGTCCAAATTTTGGGCCTGATCTATACAACCAGTTAAAGTCAATGGACAGACTCCCAAGAGACTTCAGCTCTTCTGAAAACAGTGAATGAACAAAATAATGCAGATATCATGCTAGTAGAAAATAGTGTCAGGACTCAGATTCTTGAATACTCAATCATATTGCATTGGGAACACTTGCCAGTCTTACTGAAAAAGATTTACAGTTGTGATGCACTGTATTTATAGATTGTATTTTTATTTTAAATTAAATACAATGAAGATTTTAATGACAAATAGTAAGTCTTGTGGTAAAGAACTGAAGCCAGAATATGCTGTAATATAAACAATAGCTACTTACCTCAGTTTTTGGTCGTGCTCCAGTTGACACGGAGCTTGGCAAACCATCTAAATCCTGGTAGCCTGCCCTCTTATTCCCACAGATTCCCTTTCTCTGATGATCTCTGTGAAGAAGGCCTGTCTCCACCTTAACATGGCACTGTAAGGGGGTAAATAAGTCCTTTAATTTAAAAAAGTAATAAATCTTTTAAAAACGCACACAAAGACAAAAATATAATTGAGATTGTGTCCATTAAGATTATATGATGTACAGTAAAAGTCAGGCCTGAAAGGTTATTATTTTATTTTCATTTTTTGCATCTGTTTATATTTTATTATTTTAGAAATTCAGGTCTTGTTTACACTGTTTTTTCTCGAACCCTCTGTGGAGAATTAGTAAGATTACATATAACATCAAAAACATTAAGCAAATGAAAGCTAATATTTTGAGAGGGAAAAGTTACTTTTATTCAAATTGTTTAAAATGGGTAGGAGGGGTTCCACATCCACTTGCTGGAACTGAAACATCCTACAAACAGGAGAGAATCTGTTTTTGTTATAGAACCATCATCCATGCCACTTCAAGAATGCTCCTTAACCACTTTTTTAGATCCTTTGATCACTAAGAGACCTACACCAAACCATGACAGGCCAGATTTGACAGTCTTGGCAATTCTTAGTCTTTAAGGTGCCACAGGACTCTGTCACAAAAACAGCTTGTAATTCCCAGCTGTTACAGGACATAGCTCCTCTCCCACCTTCTCCCTGCAGAAACTTCATGGACTCCAGTAGTTGTGCATTCACGATGACCTTTTAAGTTACCTCCACCTTTTCCATAACAGCCTATTTAGAGCACCATCACTTTCTGACCATCTCCCAAGGACCTGAGGGGAACAGATGTCTGTCTCCCTCCCTTTAGACCAGTGGTCTTCAAAGTGGGGTGCGTGCACGAGACCACCCCCGGGGGTGCGCAAGACCCCGGCTCCGCTGCCAATCCCACGTGGGAGGCTGTTGAACTCCCAAGCAGTCTATTTTTGTCCCACCAAAATGCCGCCGCAGAAAGCAGAAGCTTTCTATTCGGCGGCATTTTGGCGGACATACCCCGGGGGCTGCCGGACCATGGAAAGGGGCCGCGGCCGAAAAACTGCTTTAGACTGCTGCTTTAGACCTCCATGTTACTTAGTTGAACTAGCCCTGGTCCCCCCCCTCTCTCCAGCACATCCTTCATAGTTTTTAAAAATATATAGTTTTTAAAAAACATAGTTATACCGACCTAACCACCAGTATAGACAGTGATATGTTGGTTGGGATAGCTTGTCCCATTGACATAGCTGGCCTATTGTCAGGGTATCTACTTCATCCTTATTTTCTCTCTCTCAATAGCTTGAAAACTGTTGAAGAGACTGGGCAAGTACAATAGGAGGTGGGAGTATGGGAGCAGGAGGTAACCAACAAAAAGGGTGAAGAACATATGATTTTATGTGTTCCTTTAAATCTGGAGCAGGAGAAATGGGGGCAGGAGGGTCAAGGGTAAAGCTTTACAGTGACGTAAAAAGAAACAGATTATCTTTAGCGATAATATTGTTTTCTTATTCTAGTAAAACCCCTTCTTCAGTTTCTCTGGTATTTTTAGCATTGTCACAACAGAAAATAGAGACATCCAAAGACGGGAAAGGTAGAAAGATTGGAAGGGACACAAAAAAATAAGGGAAAAAGATAGGAACATGCAGATCAGAATAAAGAGGAGAAAGAAATGAAGAAACAAAAGGAAAAACTTAATGATGAAAAAACGGTAAGAACTTTAAAATTAGAGCTGGTTAGGAATTTTTCCGTGAATGGAGGTGGATTAACTATGCCAACGGGAAAAACTCTCCCATCGGTGTAGGAGAGTCTTCACTTAAGAACTACAGTGGCGCAGCTGCACTGATGCAACATTTTAATTGTAGACCTGCTGTATGAGTACCTTTCCCAAACCTGAAGAAGACTGTGCATAGCTCAAAAGCTTCTTTCTTTCACCAGTGGAAGTTGGTCCAACAAAAGATATTACCTGACTCACCTTGTCTCTGTTTTATTACATAGCTGATTTGGTGACCTTAATGTGTGTAAACATCTACAACGTTGGGAGAAAATGGTGTTTGTACCGATAAAGTAACTAGAGCAGCAAAATTCCACTAAACACCTTCCTCTCTCATTTTGTAAATAAGACCACTGTTTCTCATTACTTCTTTATGAGAGCTTACACTTCTAATTGTCTCGTTCAGGTCCCCAATTACAAGGGTATCTTTGTTAGTATTTCACTGAATGTCTCTTCAAGTCATTCATAAAACTAATCAATTGTGCAGTCATCCACTGCTGTAGCAGGAGTGTAAACCTGTATAGCTGACATATTGACTCACTTTGCTCAAAGGCAAATTGTAATGATTCTATTGCTCACTGAGTTATATCCAAGCACACACTTTGATATCTCCTTGGATAGGGTCAATGCAATCCTATTTTCCTCTCATTTTCTCAGTTCCTGAATAGTATATTGCATATCCATCCATCATCATGAAATGACCTCTTCACTACCATCACAGTTCCGAGATGCCCCATTGTCTACACTTTCTTACTTTTCTCAAAACATTTCTTTACTAGCATCATTCCAGCTACTTGCCCCTCTCACCGAATTTACGCAATCAAAAGAAGAGTGAAATATATGAAGTATCCACAATTGATCTGCCACACAATTTCCATTACAGAATCAAAAGGTTAAACAACTAGCAGAAATCATTAAATTAGCATTTAAACATAAATGTAGCTGATAAGAATAAAATATTTAATGGATATAGAACAAATGACTGCCTATATTAAATTAACAGATCTCTTTGAAGAAACAGGGACCAGGTGGGATGAATAGTTAAAGATAAATTACAAATGCAACTTAAAATAACAGCATATTTCCTTACTGTAACAAAGAGTGTGTCTACATTTTGAGCTTGGGTTGTGATTCCCAGCTCAAGGAGAAATACTTGTGCTAGTTATCATCTAATTAGTGAACAAAAAATAGAATGTAGATAAGGAAGTGCGAGTTGTGGGATGGGCTAGCTGCCTTGAGTATCTGCCCATCCAAGACCTTAGGCATGTACTCAGGGCAGCTAGCCCATCCCACCACTGACACTGCTGTGGCTACACCAGCGGTTCTCAAACTTTTGAGAACCGTGACCCTTTTTCCTCTTCCTTGGCAGCACGGCGGACACTTGTATGTCCACCGAAAAACCGCCAAATTGAATACTTCTGCATTCGGTGGCTATTTTCAGCGGACATGCTGAGCACTTCCAAGAGCGCTCGGTATGTCCACCGAAAAGCCACCGAATATGGAACGAATCAATTTGGCGGCTTTTCAGCAGCGGCAGGAGCTTGCGACCCCTCCCCCCAGGGGGTCGCGACCCACCAGTTTGAGAAACCCCGGGCTACACTCTATTTTTCACTTGCTAGCTAGAGGAGAGCTAGCGCGAGTATGTCACCTTGAGCTGAGAATCATACCACCAGCTCACAGTGTGGCTAGCAACATCTACTGTACCTGCTTTGATTCTACTGCATTCTCTTATGTTAGTATATCTGACACCCTCTTTTTTATTGTTTACATAATAAAACTTGTCAACCACCAAATCATCTAGTCTGACCTCCTGTATATATCACAGACTACCAATGCCACCCAGGATCCACACACTAAACACAACAAAAAAAATTAGACCAAAATATTATAGCTCACAGGGAGACTAAACTATCACAGGCCAAAGGCAGAGAAAAGGAGGTGTGGTTACAAACCGCATGCAGTCAAACCATTCTTTCAGGCATCTCAGCCCAACACCAGTGCCCAGATCCTACAGACCAATTCTGCCTCAAGAATTGACTCTAATCACACCAGACTCTCCTGCTACTTCCTCAGCTCCCTCTTCAATGACCTGTCTCCAAGCAAAGTCTTACCTAACTAAGAACCACCAACAATACAGCATGTCTTCCTAAGACGGAACATTGCTCACAAACTAAGAAAAAACTTGGAAAACTATATGTAACAGCACCACTTAATGATAGCTGCCATAACAATAGTCATACAGATATTGACAAAATACTACTCAAGTCAGGTAAAAAACAAAGACTAATTCTACCCATAATAAAGATAATATCTATCTCCCTTGCTGTTAGAAAACTATTTTAAGTGCAGGAGAGCTTGAATCAAAACCTCAGATTCAAGCCCCTTAATTAGGGAAGTGTGTCCATATTGGTACATCTGAATCTGAATCCACCTCTACAGAGGAGACAGGAATTATTAATCAAGCCCATAAAAGCAGAAAGAATAGGGATCACATAAGATTGCTGCCAATTTGGGCTGCAATAGCCTGAGAACAGCTCATGAGTTTTCAATGTTATTGAACTTGTGCTGTAGCTTGGATCATATCCAAAACAGTCTAAATCTGGTCTGAATTTGAATACCCCTCCTTGACTAAAATCCAAACTATAAGATTTAAAAAAGCTGTCACATTCTGTAAATGGGGTGTGCATTCTTACCAGCTGTTTGCGCTTTTTGGTAGAAGGAGTGCTGGAAGGAGAAGAGCCAGCACTGAGAGCCTCTTCAATATCTAAATTCAATTGTTCCAGTTTCTTCATGAGAGATGACATAGAGTCTGACCACTCAGATCCTTTTTCTGGTTCGGTCTAAAAGAAAACCAAACACACATGAAGTCTGAAAACCTTGAAGCTCTTCATGATTTGTAGATTTGTTTTTAAACTACACTCCAAAAAACCCCAACAAAGTCTGGGTGATGAACCCTCTGCCTTTTCTGGGTTGACCTTATCGACTTAGAAGGCTTCAACTTTCATTTCTATCCTGTTGATACACGTTAGATGCTCTTTATATCTGACCAATCACACTCCATCCAGCTGTGCACATCCAAATGTCTGACATGTCATCTGGGAAGATCCACTGCCAGTTCAAGCTCAGAATGCCCCAGAAGAACCCCCTTACTTATTATTTCTAAAGCCCTTTTTACTTCCACTGGTCTGGACAACATCCCCATTCTCTTTGTTACTTACACTCATAACTTCGAGGGTCATCCTGAATTCCTTACTTTTCCTCCTACTACACATCCAGGCTATCATCAAATCTTGCTTTTTCCTTCATATCAATTTGAAATTCTGTCAGGTCAAAATACTACTCTACTTCCTGTTGTCTGCCTTGATTGTTGCAACCTCTTCCCTGATAGATACCCCTATATATAGAAATATATGTAGATACTAGCATAAGTGCCCGGCGCTGCTCGGGTCAGTCGGAGGTGGGTAGGGGGCAGACAGCTGACACCCCCTGACCAACCCCAACACCCCCCGGCTCACTTACCCCCCGACCAAACCCGACCCCCCCACCTGGCCCCCCCTAAGCAAACCCAACACCCCCACCTCACCCCCCGACCGAACCCGACACCCCCACCTCACTTACCGTCCCACCAAACCCAACTCGGATCCGTCGCAGGCGGGGAGGGGGCCCAGAGCCGAGGGATTCCGGGGACCTTCGCAGGTGGGGGGGGCACAGAGCTGATGGATTCTGGGGTTCCGTTGGGAGAGGGGAGGGGAAGAGAACTGAGGGATCTCCGGGGTTCCGTTGGAGGAGGGAGGGGTGAGCTGAGCGAGTGCGGTGTCTGTTGGAGGGGGGTATTATGACATCATCACCACCTAACCGCCCAGCTGATGTGATTGGCCCTGAAAGACTTTCACCCCTGGGGGGCGTCAGAGGTGAGATCTGAAAATTTTTCGACCCTTACCAGCATCTAGACCCCAAGACCCCTAACTGTACCAAATTTCAAGTCTCTGGCTCAAACGGTGCGGGAGGAGTTCGCGGTCATACATACACCACTTGACTTTTATATATATAGATCTATATATATAAAAGTCAAATGGTGTATGCGTGCGTGTATGTATGTATGTGCACTTACTCCTTCCACACCGTTTGAGCTAGAGTCTTGAAATTTGGTACAGTTATAGGTCTTAGGGTCCTAATCAGAGTAAGAGTCGAAAAGTTTTCAAATCTCACCTCTGACGCCCCCCAGGGGTGAAATTATTTAAAGGCCAATCACATCAGCTGGGCAGCTGCTGTTCTCTGTGACATAGTTATGATGTCATAATACCCCCTCCAACGGACCCTGCATTCACTCAGCTCTCTGCCCCCTCCCCCCTCCAACGGACCCCAAACTCGCTCAGCTCTCTGCCCCCTTCCCACCTCCGATGGACCCGAGTTGGGTTTGGTCGGAGTGTAAGTGAGGTGTGGGTGTCGGGTTTGTTTGTAGTGATAGGTAGGGGTGTCGGGTTTGGTTGGAAAGTGAGGTGGGTGTGTCAGGTTTGGTCTATGGGGGGTGAGGTGTGGGTGTTGATCAGGGGGTGTTGGGGTTGGTAGGGGGTGAGGTGGGGGTGTTGGGTTTGGGTGGGGGGGTGAAAATGTGAGTCGGGGTTGGCCGAGGGGTGAGGTGGGGGTGTCAGGTTTGCTCTCTGCCCCTCCCCCCTCCAACGGACCCCGCACTCGCTCAGCTCTCTGCCCCCTTCCCACCTCCGACGGACCCGAGCAACGCCGGGTATTTTCGCTAGTATATATATATAGATATAGCTTCTTTCCATGTGGGATTCTTTAATCCATCAAAGCACAGCTGTTAAAATGATCATCTTTGGACATCTATTGAATCACATCATCCCCTTTAGGACCCCTCTGCTTATTTCGCTTTAGTCACCTTCCTATATGTGCAATGACTCTAAATCCCAAGAGCACCATGTTTCCCTCCCTCTCCTTATTCAAATCACTCCTAAAGCCCCACTTCTTCCCAGATGCCTATAAAGAGTAACTCACCCGTCAAACACTAGCATTATGACTCACACTAGTGAAGGGGGCATGACTGGAAGGCTATTGCACTTCATTGAATCCAACTGCCAGAATGACCTTTAGGGAGAATATGTAACTGAGCACAAATTGGACCTGCCCTGAGACTACTCTTAATTGAGGGGGTGGGAAAATTGGGCTCTGGGGGGCCACCAGATTAGGAAGATGTGGCAATGCAAAGGTGGTGAATCTTAGACCGGAGGAACTAGCTCCTGTTTTTCTATGTTCAAATAGTTAAGTACGTGAAACATTTCTAAATATGAGGCTACAAGAATCATAGCAATTCCAGCTGAAGGATTCCCTTATCATCAAGGCCAGTCCCTTCTGGATAGTGCAAACTATTCCCTATCTTGTGCTGCTTTGGTTTATTCTTCTTTCACCCAGCTTACCTTGGCTACGTATATTTTCTTGTAAACATCATTTCACAAGTCAATTTTAATAGACTATGCACATTTAACATTACTTTGCAGCACAATAGCACTGTCCTTCCAAAGAGCTCAAAGCACCTTAAAAACATTAAAGATCCAAGCCACACAACATCCCCGTGTGCTGGGTAAGTATTATTATTCCCATTTTATATACCCTCTTGCTGAATCATTTCCTTTGTAGGGGCTAGAAATTGGGACACAGACAGGACAGTAACCAATCACACAGAAATAGAATTTAGGAGAATAATTCTCATTATACTCCGGTATTACACCACTGTAATGACCTTGTCCTTAATGGAGTTACTCCTGATTTTCCCCAGAATAAGGGAGAGAAGAATAATGCCCCAGATCTTCAGACTCCCAGTCCTGTGTTTTAACAAGAAAATCATGCTTCCTTACTTAGGGAGATAGTTTTGGCTTTATTTGTATTTATTTAATATTTGCTTCGGAGAACAGAAAACTGGACATGTCACTATTTTTTCCAAACATAGTTTTAAGTATTTTTATCATTCATAACAGTGAATGGTTTTTCCAGGAGTGCTGTCAAAAGTACTAAACTCTAGTGAAGACCAGATTTGTATCTATTCAAAATTACATTACTCAGATATATACCTATATTATTCTTTATTGTATTTTACAAAACTTTTTATATTGTTTTTAGGGACAAGCACAATATACATTACACAGAAAGAGACACTACAAAAAAGGAATTGTCATGCCACATTCTGTTTGAGTGAGGCGATCTTATACAAGATATGTCAATATTTGGTACTTCTACAATGTCAATTTCTAAATCAAAGTAAAGGTCTTGCATTTTACTGAATTTTTTGCATCTTGATAACTCTGCCTTTACAAAACTAAGGAAAGGGTGAATATTTTCTTCAAAATGCCTCAAACAATTAAAAACAAAATCTAATGGAAAAATCTAATCTGAAGTTTCTAGACATCATTATTGATATAACTTGACAAAATGGTTTTATAAAAAAATTCTTCTTCAGGTGTCAATGGTAATCAGATATGGGACAATGCTAATGAGTCAGTTTACATACAGAAATGAGTAAATTGTGTTTGACCTCAATGTGTTCTCTGAAGACTATATTCACCATCCAGGTGATAAACATTCTAAGATTCAATTAGAAATCCAGAAAAAATAATACTTACCTCTTAAGAATTTTTTTTTCTGGGACTCTAATCTCTCTTTTGGAAAGTTAGTGAGAGGGGAAAAAAAGTGCTCTACTTTTGAGGTTCCGATCCATAAAAGAGAGCAAGTAAGATTTACAGATATTTCTGATTAAGATATTCTAAATCAGGGATGGCCAACCTGTGCCTCAGGAGCCACATGCAGCTCTTCAGAAGTTAATATGTGAGTCCTTGGATAGGAACCAACTCTGGGGCTGGAGTTTCAGGCACCAACTTTCCAATGTGCCGGGGGTGCTCGATGCTCAACCGCTGGCTCTGCCACAGGCCCTACCCCCACTATACCTCTTCCTGCCCTCTCCCCTGAGCCTGCCATGACCTCACTCCTCCCACCTCCCTCACAGAATCTCCTGCGTGCCATGAAACAGCTGATCGGGAGGTACAGTGGGGGAGGCGCTGCTGATCTGCAAGGCTGTCAGTGGGTGGGAGGCGCTGGGAGCAAGGGCAGAGGGGAGCTGATGAAGGGCTGCTGATGTATTACTGTGGTTCTTTGGCAATGTACATTGGTAAATTCTGGCACCTTCTCAGGCTCAGGTTGGCCACCCCTGTTGTAAATGTTATGTCACAATAGCCAATATATTAACTAATGTGTCAGAAAACAAGATTTATTGTCCTGGGAGGAAGGTATCAATCTTGCCTTTGTTTTAGTAAGTATTTACCTCTTGAATCATTACGTCTTTGTATTTATTCAACAATTACCGATAGCTTATTAATATAGTATGATCCTAAAACCATTTTTACAATAATTTTACTTTTTCTTTTAAATTAATACCAAGAACTATTGAATTCATATAAAGTTTATTAGAGGAGAGGCAGAAATTTCTTAGCTCCTTGGCTACAATACAAGCTGTAAAGAGTTCCCCAAAAGTAAAACTCTTTTCGATTCCTCCATTAAGATTTGTTCTTTTCTAGTTCAATAAAACTCTAAATTATGTCCATAAAATTAAGGGGAAGAGGAGAAAATTAGTTTTCATTATTGTATAGGATAAAACTAAATAGGTCTAGTTAATAAAATGACATCCACTAATTGGAAATTTGGCACAAAAACTGCATTTGGAACAATTGTTGATAGCCCATATATTTTCTCAGACTGCGGCAAATTATTGCTGAATTGCAAAAAGTGAATGGTACATAGAGTTTCCACAGTAGGACTTGTAATAGAAGACATTGCACTGAATGTAATCGTAAAGGACCAAATCCACTTCCCAGTGCCTCATCTGGACAACTGACCTGGGTGCCTGAGATCTCTATGAATACAACAGAAATGACCAATTTGCCTTACAAACTTTGGAGCAGCAGTGAACTCATTCCATAGCTACTATTCAGGCCTTCAGGCTGGATTGTCTTCAGTGGTCTTTGTACCCCCTGCTTTATTTTGGTAAAGGGCAGAGACAACAACTTGCCTTTGTCCATTGTCTGCCCCAGAAGTGGTGGGTGCACACCCCTCCATAAGCTCTCAAAATCTCTCCCTTTATTGGAACCAAGATGGGTCAGCTGGGTCTGCGACTATACCTGTTAGTGCAGAGGGCCTCATTGAAATGGAAATGGTGTAGAGTTTTGGGAGGACATATAGGAACATCTCCTATGTTGTATGGAGCCTCGCTCCACGGGCCCTCCCTTCACACCAGTGTGTGTTTGGACACAGTGTTGGAAAAGAGGAGGGAGGCCACAGGATTCACTGTGATGCAGTTCTTTCAGACTATCTGCCCTGTGGAGTGGGCACACTTAGTCCTGGTCTACACTGGGGGGGGGAGGGGGAGAATCGATCTGAGATACGCAACTTCAGCTACAAGAATAGCGTACCTGAAGTCAATGTATCTAGATCGAATTACCACAGCGTATTCATGGCAGTGAGTTGACTGCTGCCGCGCCCCCGTTGACACTGTCTGCACCTCTCGCAGCAGTGGAGTACAGAAGTCAATGGTAGAATGCTCGGGGATCAATTTATTACATCTAGATGCGATAAATTGACCCCCCAATAGATAGATCTCACAGCATCAATCCCCGACGTAATGTAGTCCTGCTCTTAGAACATGAAGTTTACAGCACTAGCAGGCAAGAGCAGGCACATTGGCCAGGGAGGTAGGGGGTGGATTCCTTTGTCCTGTACATTTCTATCACCTAACTGAAATAGTCAGGCTGCACAGTAAGGACCGGATTTACCACTAAATGTGGGGGGAGGGAATATTCCTATGTGATAAGTACACAGTCAATGATATATGTAATCACTTGCTAATAAAAATAAGAGCTGTGCTTAATCAGAGAACAGAAGACTACAAATGTATTATTATGCTTCAGAAAGTTAGTTACTACATGAGTAGAATTAACCTAACTACACCAAACTTAGTGAAAGATATTGGATAATCAACCAAACATAAAACAGAGTTACAGCCTATTGTCCCCTAACAGAGATCAACACTGGTTTGGGGGCTTTTTTTGAATAGCAAGTGAATCTAATCTAAGAAACATTAAGCATGTAAGACTACATTCTGTGCACACTTGCACACATAGAACTCCATTGCAGTCAGTGGAAATGAAGGCACAAGGGTTTTTCCCATAATCTACAAAACAATTTGTTCTTTTCTCAGAATGAGAAGTAAATACATTCCAGACATTCAGTATGGCTGTTTATGCCTCTGGGACAGAAAAAGTTCTGCACCCTGTTTTGCGGCTTCTTAGTTTTCTTCAGTAATCCTATTCAGCAAAAACATCTGCGATAAAAGGCACATTTGTTTCAATATTTTGCCTGTGAAACTCGTTGCAATAGCCATGATGGCTGCCAGCAAATCTAAACTTAAACTGAAGGAATGTACCAGAAATGAATACGTTCTTATAGAACAGGGGTGTCAAACTCAATTGCACAGGGGGCCAAAACTCAAAACTCGCGGGCCGAACAGTATAACCATTTATTTAACAGACTAAATATTTATGTTTTTTAACCATTAATATGAACCAAAATACAGGATATCATTCCAAAATAAATACATTTCAACTTAAAATATTTTGCTCTTCATAAAAAAATACCTCGCCTCGCCCCCCCCCCCCTCGAGCAAAGCGGCGCGGCGCGGCTCGCCCCCCCCCTCGAGCAAAGCGGCGCGGCTCGCCTCGCCCCCCCCCTCGAGCAGAGCAGCGCGGCTCGCCTCGCCCCCCCCCCCTCGAGCAAAGCGGCGCGGCTCGCCTCGCCCCCCCCCCCCTCGAGCAAAGCGGCGCGGCTCGCCCCCCCCCCCTCGAGCAGTGCAGTGCGGCTCGCCTCGCCCCCCCCTCCAGCGGTGTGGCTCGCCCCCCCCCCCGCTCGAGCAGAGCAGCGCGGCTCGCCTCGCCCCCCCCCCCCGCTCGAGCAAAGCGGCACGGCGCGGCTCGCCCCCCCCCTCGAGCAAAGCGGCGCGGCTCGCCTCGCCCCCCCCCTCGAGCAGAGCAGCGCGGCTCGCCTCGCCCACCCCCCCCGCTCGAGCAAAGCGGCGCGGCTCGCCTCGCCCCCCCCCAGCAGAGCAGCGCGGCTCGCCTCGCCCACCCCCCCAGCAGAGCAGCGCGGCTCGCCTCGCCCCCCCCCCCCAGCAGAGCAGCGCGGCTCGCCTCGCCCCCCCCGCTCCAGCGGCGTGGCTCGGGCCCCCGGCTCGAGCAGAGCAGCGCGGCTCGCCTCGCCCCCCCCCCCGCTCGAGCAGAGCAGCGTGGCTCGCCTCGCCTCCCCCCCCCCTCGAGCAAAGCGGCGCGGCTCGCCTCACCCCCTCCCCGCTCCAGCGGTGCGGTGCGGCTCGGGCCCCGACCTCAGCGGCGCGGCGCGGCGCGGCTCCCCCCCGCCTCGGCTTCAGCGATTTCGCGGGCCGGATATAATTGTATGGCGGGCCAGATGTGGCCCGCGGGCCTTGAGTTTGACACATGTGTTATAGAATATGCTGAGATCAGGGTTAACCTTGTAGCCTCATCACATACTCGAACTAGGAAGCCTTTCAATTTGAGCCATACATGCATTGGGGTTATGGGAAGGTTGCACAATTCTAGATTTTGCTGATGTCTCGTGTTTTCCAGTTCAGACAATTTCAATAAGCCAATTGTTTTAATGTAAGTGTAATGCATAACTATGTAGTCATTCACTAATAAAATTAATTACTGAACCCTAGATCAAAAACACCAATGCCATATTGTATGTGTGTCTGTATTGTATTTTTACATATACATACATACATATATATATATATACATACATACATATATATATATATATATATATATATATATATATATATATATATATATATATATATATATACACATATACATATATATATATATATATATATATATATACAGTAGAACCCTGATTTAACAGACCCCGATTTAACGGACTTTGGATGCAACGGACAAAATTTATGAGCAAGTCCGATGCATCCAAAATCCGTTTTTTCGGGGGCTGGCTGCCGGCTCCCGGCTGCCGCCCAGGTCCAGGCAGCGGGCAGGCTGCCTGCCGGCTCCCCGCTGCCGCACGGGTCCAGGCAGCCGGCGGGCTGACTGCCGGCTCCCCACTGCCTCCCGGGTCCAGGCAGCGGGCGGGCTGCCTGCCGGCTCCCCGCTGCCTCCCCGGTCCAGGCAGCGGGCGGGCTGCCTGCCGGCTCCCCGCTGCCTCCCGGGTCCAGGCAGCGGGCGGGCTGCCTGCCAGCTCCCCGCTGCCTCCCCGGTCCAGGCAGCGGGCGGGCTGCCTGCTGGCTCCCCGCTGCCAGCCCGCCCGGGTCCCGGCTGCTGGGACCCGGGGAGGAGCCGTCAGCCAGCCCGTCCGGGTCCCAGCAGCCGGGACCCGGGCGGGCGGGCTGATGGCTCCCGCCCGGGTCCCGGCAGCGGGCGGGCTGCCGGTTCGAGCAGGGGGGGAGCCAGCGCGGGGCTGCTCCGGCGGGCGGGGGGGGTCCGCGGAGCTGCTCAGGCAGGCGGGGGGTCCGGCGCGGGGCTGCTGGGGCGGGCGGGGGGGTTCGCGGGACTGCTGGGGGGGTCCGGTGCGGGGCTGTTCAGGTGGGCGAGGGGTTCGCGTAGATGCTGGGGAAGGCGGGGGGGTTCGCGGGGCTGCTGGGGCAGGCGGGGGGGGGGGGGTCCGGCGCGGGGCTGTTCAGTCGGGCGGGGGGTTCGCGGAGCTGCTGGGGCAGGAGGGGGGGGTTCGCGGGGCTTCTCGGGCAGGCGGGGGGGTCCGGCGCGGGGCTGCTCGGGCAGGGGGGTTCACGGGGCTGCTGGGGTAGGCGGGGGGTTCGCGGGGCTGCTCGGGCGGGCAGGGGGGTCCGGCGCGGGGCTGTTCAGGCGGGTGCGGGGTTCGCGGAGCTGCTCAGAAGGTCGGAGGCTTAATGTCACCTGCAGCCTCACTAGCTGAAAATCGACCTAGAGAGAGGTTGACTTCAGCTACGCCTCTGGTAAGGGAGGAGTTATAAAGTCGATTTTAAGGTCCCTTAAAATCGACTTTAAGGGCATGCAGGTGAGGACGGGTACAGGCTTAAATCGACTTTAGCTTGCTAAAGTCGACTTTAAGCCATAGTGGGGACCAGGTCTAAGATTCCACTTACCCAATGTCACTTAACTTCTACCAATATTTCTAACTTTTGCTCTTTGACATGCACACTACAAAATGTTGCTGTGATGTTATTGACATGAACTGTGACTGTATAGATCATTGTTGCAATCAAGGTCCTATGGTTGCACCAGGTCTTGTACAAAGGAGGTCAAGAGGGATGTGTATGGAAAGGTTGTAGTTTGCTGGTTATTATTATGCTGTTTGTATGTGTGTATCATTTTTGTATTTGAAGTTATGAAGATTGGCTATGTACTTGCATCTCAATGTGTTTGATTCTAAGTAGCCTCAGTGAAGCATGTGGTCAGCTTCTTGAGAAAGGATTATTCTCAGTAAGTGCCCAATCAAGAAACACTTAACTGCCAATGGATTTTGGAAGGTGCCAATCCACATCTGAACTTTCCTGAGAACGTTCAAACTAACATGTAAACAATGACGTTGGCCTGCAAAAAACTGAATCAATCATGGACATTTGACTTGCCCAGGTGTTTACAACTCCATCTTGTTGTTATGATTTTGCACAGAACAAAGGGGTTTACACCCACAAAAGAAGAAATATAAAAGGCCCTGGAAACCCCTCCATTTGGTCTTCAACTGGCTCAAAAGATGGCCTCTCTATTCCCAAGAGATGCCTGAAAAAAACTGGAACAAAGGACAGTAACCAAGGGGGTGTGAGTAGTTGCTGGACCCAGACTAGGAAGGAGTCCAGTCTCTGAAAGAGGCTTAATGGAACATCTAGGGAGGTAAGATTTCATCTGTAATCAGTTTCTTAATGTATTAGGCTTAGACTTACGTGTTCTGTTTTTCTGTTTTATTTTGCTTAGTAACCTACTTTGTTGTGTTATTACTTGGAACCACTTAAATCCAACCTTTTATACTTCATAAAATTACTTTTGCTTATTAATTAACCCAGGGTAAGCAATTAATACCTGGGGGAGCAAACATCTCTGTGTAGCTCTCTATCAGTGCTCTAGAGGGCGGACAATTTATGAGTTTACACTGTATAAGCTTTATACAGAGCAAAATGGATTTATTTGGAGTTTGGATCCCATTGGCAGTTGTGTGTCTCGGTACTAGAGTACAGGAGCACTTCTTAAGTTGTTTTCAGTTAAGTCTACAACTTTGGGGCATGTGGGTCTGTGTTGGAGCAGACTGATGTGTCTGGTTCAACAAGGCAGGGTTCTGGAGGACCAAACTGGCAGAGAAAACGGGCACACAGGTAGTCTCAGCATATCAGGTGACAGTTCCCAAGGGGGTTTCTGAGACCGAACCTGTCACAGCTGCAACCTCTGTTGCTTTTTCTGACATGTATCTTCTAATGACCATAAGTACAGCTTAATGGAGGGTCCAACATAGAAATTAAAAAAACATATTCTTTGGCTTTTCTGTGATTCAGCATGAGGTTTGAGATAACCTATTTTTGCCAAATCTTCCAAAACAAACATAAGTATGATTTGGATACTATTAGCCCCAAATACAGTGGGAAGGGGGAAAGCATTTGTATCAGTAGTGCTGCTGCTATCCTAGCCATTTCCCCAGTTTGAAAATACTAAATATTAACCTGATTTTTTGTATCGGATGTATAGGTTGAAGGCTGTGTTATGGATACTGGCACTACATGAAATAAGGGGTAGGGGAACCTAGTCCCTGAGTCCCAGGTCTTTTTAAGGACTCCCGCATTGCTTGTGTTCCTCCGGAAGTACTCCCTTGGTGCTAAACAAAGCCTTTCAAACATTTGCACGCAGCCACAGAACCTTTAAAGAGTGCTACTCTATAAATAAGAACTCTGATTTTTAAAAAAGAAAACTAATTTTGGTGAAGGAATTTTTTTTAAATGACATTGGTTGGAAATGTGGGAGTGGGTAATTTTTTAAAACAGAAAATAGAAAGTTTGATTCGTTCTAACAAATTTATAAAAAAAATACTTCTCTTTGGTTCAAATTGCCTGCAACAAAACATCCTCACCTTCTAACAAATGATGTCAAGCAACACTGACTTTCACAAACAGGTTGACAAATTTGCATTGTCAACATATGCTATGGAATTGGCATCCAAACAACCAGACAAGCTGTCTTTATTGACATCTGCTCCTGGGTTGTCCCATCTTCAGCTATCTTAGAACCAATGTCCCCTCAGGTTAGCTAGTCCACTATTTTTTTTAACCTTTAAACAATTGAATGCTGCTTTTCACATCTCATCTACACCTGCTCCACACTCAAACTTCTGAGTTTAGCCCATTCATACCTCTCTTGGCATTGTCTTCAAGAGACATTAGATTGTTCTTGAGCAGGGGTCTCAAACATGCGGCCCGGGGGCCATATGCGGCCCGCAAAGCCCTTCTCTGCTGCCCGCCAAGCTTCCTGGCGCCCCCCCTCCCCCGCCCCCGGTCCCCCCATAGCAGTTTGCAGGACGGAGGGGCCAGAAGTGGAGGCTTCTCTGCTGCCTGGCTGGGCCGCGTGTGTTTCTAGCTCTGGACTTCCTATATTGCTCTTGCTTTGTTTGCCAAACAGCTGTTGGTGGTGCCTAGTGCTTTCCAGGAGGGAATGGGGAGCTGCGTGCTCAGAGGAGGAGGTGGGGCAGGGGTGGGACCTCTTGGAAGGGGTGGAGTGGGGGGCGGAGCCGGGGCAGCAAGGGCGGGTGTGTGTCAGTGGTGCGGCCCTCGGGCCAGTGCACTAGTCCTCATGGAAGGGGTGGAGTGGGGGCACAGCCGGGGCAGCGAGGGTGTGTGTGTGTGTCAGTGGTGCAGCCCTCGAGCCAGTGCACTAGTCCTCATGCGGCCCTCGTGGTCATTTGAGTTTGAGACCCCTGTTCTTGAGTATCAAAATTACTGACCAAGAATCCCCAGATGTTTTATTGCTCAGGAAGGTACCAGACTGCACCAGTTATGCTTCACTCCAACAAAAATTACTTACTACTGCAAAATGGTAACTTTGTCATCATGACTACTATGAAATATAATTGAACACCACACTCCAATTTACAGAAGGATATTTTCCTGACAGTGTTCTTGGGCCACAGGAATGCGCATAAAACCGGTCATCATTCACAAAAGGTGGGGGGATGTTAGTGAAACAGTCCTTTAAAAAATTCAGCAAAGCTCTGGATATATTCACAACAAACTAAAAACATCACAAGAACACGATTTGAAAAAGATCTTGATGGTGGGTGCCAAAAGAAATATCTGACATTTACAATCATCTTAATTAAATCAATTATAGTAAAATTGAAAGGAACAGAAAGATTATGTATGGTCAGCTTTGCATAAAACAAGAAGCACAAGCACAGAATTATACTGCCACACAACTAACTAGCTGGTGAAGGAGAGCTGTGAAGATTAGCCTAAAAATTTCGATGAATTTGACAAAAATCTTGGCAAAAGCAAATCAAGTAGGAAGAGATGTTGGCTTAGAGTTTTAAAAGCCCCATATTATCAAATGCAAATATCAATCAATGTACAACTGAACTCTGTGTAGCAATATTATCGATGTTCACTATATTTACTATTTATGAATGCTTTACTCATGCAGCAAAATGACAAATTTGGAGGTCTCTAGTTTTACTGCTTTGCGGCCTATGCAGGTCAGCAAATACAACCAGAGTAAAATTGGAACAACCCATTAGCCATGATTTTCTATATTTAAACATCAAGGGACTGAGACTTCATTCAGCTACACCATTTTTCACAGATGTAACTAAGTAGAGCACCGGGTCCAATCTCCAATGAGCACTAGCAATGGAAGAGAGATACTGACAAGGAAATTACTTGAGCATTTTTCTTTGGTAATCTCCACTCCAAACAGTGATCAGCAAACCATGCATAACTTGTAAGAGCTAATGAGTCCACAAACTGAGACATTTTAATTGCATGGTATTTACAGCCCCTTCTGGTGTAAAATGGTACAAACAGTTTATCCAGTAAGGTGTCTGACATTTTGCTTTTTGGTTAGGTTAGTAAATAGGAAGTGCCATGTTTTCTGTCTTCATGATCTGTCTTTCCAGATGTAAAGATAAGATTTCCCTTGTGCTAAAGATAGAAATTGAAGAACCAACATATCCGCTACTAGCTTTGTATTCCAAGTCCAAGAAAAAAAAAATCAGAGAAAACACATACAAAAAGCAAATCAGGCAGAAGCAAAGATTTGCCATTTTCTCAAAAATATCCATGAAGGGTCAATTTTCAATCAAAATACTCTGCACTTTTTAATATCCCACTATCTGTATCTTCAGCTGCCTAAATACCTTTAAATACTACCCCCCAAACACAAACCTCTTGTAAGGAACCGTAACATTAGATTTTTGTTCTGAAAATCTTGCTCTTATATACATCTATATAACTGTCACAGTTGCATATATAAAAATTTTAGTATGAAATAGTGAAGATTGCAAGAAAATTGGAATACCAATTATTTCAGTTTTTGACCATTTCTTGGAATACAACTAATATTGCATTTATGTGCCGTCTACAATATTTATAAAAAAATTAATTTACAAAACACTACATAAAAATAGAAAATATGAAAAGAGATGCCAATATTGTAGGGCCTTCTTCACGCCATGAGGAAAGATAAGACACTATAAGTTACAAGATGACACGAGGAAAGCCTATTCTGAGGTTTACATTTGACTGAAGAACTTTACAGAGAAATCCTAGTTTGAAAAGTTCTGTGGTAATTACTGATGGTTTCCTAATAATTGTTAGTGCTATAGAATCTATTTCTTACTAAGTATATACAGCAGTATAATATTTGCAGCATACAAATTATTCTTAATATTTTTATAGGATCACAAATATTCAGTGCCCTATCAAAGACATTCCTTACCGTCAAGATTTTGCAATCTAAAATTGAGAAAGGCAAACAAATCAGTTAAGAGGCAGCATGTAAAAAACTTTAATAGTGAGAAAAGAAGTGAAGGAAAAATTCTTGACTAGGGTAACCATATCTCCCAAAGGGAAAATGAGACACTCCCAGCCGCTCGCCTGAGCCTACCTCATGACCCCCATGTGAGGCTGTCGATGGAACCCTGCCAACCCCCAACCCTCCCTCCCCACCTCAGGCTGTTGCTGGTCACTGAAACCCTGCATCCCCCCTGCATGGGGCTGGCATCTCTGTTTGCCTCCCCTGCATCTTCCTCTGCACCACACCACACCCCAAGTCGGCAAGCGCATACAGGACAAATGTCCACTTTTGCAAAAAAATAGTTGGGATGGCCAGGAAAGTGCTTAAAAAAGGGACTGTCCCTGCTAAAATGGGACATATGGTCACCCTAGATATGAAGGAGGAGAGAATGTTTGACAGAAAAGAAGTATGACACTATCTTTAGTGCTAAGGAGGGGATGTAAGGGAAGAGTATTGGGAGACCTAAAGGGGTTAAAGGAGTAAGACAGAGAGGAAAAAAATGATGTTGGTCAGATCATGTAAGGCTTTGAAGTTGTCTGAGTCTGAATTTTGTGCAGTTAACATCTAAGAAAGGACTTAAGGGATTCAGAACTGTTCAAATATACATTGAAATAGATTTACATATTTGCTTTGAATTAAATATCTACTGATACCTTTCAATTCACATGAAAGAAAGAAACAATATATTACATATGCTTAAAAGTCTTTAAGTTTTTACAGAAACAAAAGCACAACGATAGAACTCAGTCAATAATGAATAAAATATAATTACTTCGCATACCAATTTATGTAATTACACAAGGTTCTCACAATGTTCTTAAATATATATAACTGTAATTGTTAACACATCTGATTTATTTCACGATTGAACTCTATGTCAAAGACCTGTTCCAATTTAATAAAGTATTAACAAAGATATAAAAAAATATTGTTAAAAAAAATGTAGAGGAAGAGAAGAGTCAGGTTGATCTTACATGCTATGAGATGAATTCTCCTCTATTATACACCAGTATAACTCCACTGAAGTCATGAAGGTTGACTTAATGAAACACTGACCCAAAGCTTTCTTGTGACATTAAGTAAAACGGCTCCAAAAAAGGTACTGAATCCATTGATTTATATGCATTTATCATACACTCATAACATTACGTAACAACTAAATACCAAGTAATGACTTTCAAATGACAATTATTTTTATTAGAGTCAAGGTGGGTGAAGTTGAGGCAATATCTTTTATTGGACCAACTTCTGTTGGTGACAGAGACAAGCTTTCGAGGTACACAGAGCTCTACTGTATAGGTCAAATGCTTCTCTCTTTCATGAACAGAAATTGGTGCAGTAAAATAGATAATGCTTTCTGGGCTATACAGCCTCTCCACATTCTCTCTCTAATATTCTGGAATCAACATGCCCACAACACTGCAAACAATTACTTTAATTGAATTAAAGTTGTCTTGCCGATAAACAGAAGCCCACAGAAAATTAATTTTATTAAAAAAACAAGACTTAGACCTAGCAGAACTAATTGTATATATTAATTTATGTCCACTGAAAACTAAGAATGTCATTTTTTCTTCTAGTTCTACATACAAAAAATCTTATAAAAGAAGCAGAAAAGGCCAGCATTATAATGATACATCACACTTCTAGACAGGTTCAAGAATAGCAGCCGTGTTAGTCTGTATCCGTAAAGAAAGCGAGGAATACTTGTATTCCTCACTTTCTTTACACACTTCTAGAGTACCTTCTGTCTGAGGGCCTCAAAGACCTTTACTACCATAGTGTAATTAAGCCACATGTGGGCATCTCATTCCCATGCCATGCCACAGATCCGAGGTTTAGAGGTGGTGATGTCCTGCCCTTGGTCAAATACTGAGTCCCTGCCAGTTTGTGTAATGGACACAGGAACTGGTGCTGGAAACGAGCCTGACATTCAAACGTGAGTGCCGCAGTTCTCAGTGCCCGCCTCACAGGAGGGGTCTGGTAGCACAGGAGTGTTTTTGCCCATCGATGGAGGGCGGGGGGGTGTATGTATGGGGGGGGGCGGTGTATGTATGGGGGGTCGGGGGTGTGTATGTATGGGGGGGCGGGGGTGTGTATGTATGGGGGGTCGGGGGGGTGTATATATGGGGGGTCGGGGGGGTGTATATATGGGGGGGTGGGGGTGTATGTATGGGGGGTCGGGGGTGTGTATGTATTGGGGGGTGGGGTGTGTATGTATGGGGGGTCGGGGGTGTGTATGTATGGCGGGGCGGGGGGTGTATGTATGGGAGGGGCGGGGGGTGTATGTATGGGGGGTCGGGGGTGTGTATGTATGGGGGGGCGGGGTGGTGTATGTATGGGGGGTCGGGGGTGTGTATGTATGGGGGGGCGGGGTGGTGTATGTATGGGGGGTCGGGGGTGTGTATGTATGGCGGGGCGGGGGGTGTATGTATGGGAGGGGCGGGGGGTGTATGTATGGGGGGTCGGGGGTGTGTATGTATTGGGGGGTGGGGGGTGTATGTATGGGGGGTCGGGGGTGTGTATGTATGGGGGGGCGGGGTGGTGTATGTATGGGGGGTCGGGGGTGTGTATGTATGGCGGGGCGGGGGGTGTATGTATGGGAGGGGCGGGGGGTGTATGTATGGGGGGTCGGGGGTGTGTATGTATGGGGGGTCGGGGGTGTGTATGTATGGGGGGGCGGGGTGGTGTATGTATGGGGGGTCGGGGGTGTGTATGTATGGGAGGGGCGGGGGGTGTATGTATGGGAGGGGCGGGGGGTGTATGTATGGGGGGTCGGGGGTGTGTATGTATGGGGGGTCGGGGGTGTGTATGTATGGAGGGTCGGGGGTGTGTATGTATGGGGGGGCGGGGGGGTGTATGTATGGGGGGGCAGGGGGTGTATGTATGGGGGGTCGGGGGTGTGTATGTATGGGGGGTCGGGGGTGTGTATGTATGGGGGGTCGGAGGGGTGTATGTATGGGGGGCGGGGGTGTGTATGTATGGGGGGGCGGGGGGTGTATGTATGGGGGGTCGGAGGGGTGTATGTATGGAGGGTCGGGGGTGTGTATGTATGGGGGGTCGGGGGTGTGTATGTATGGGGGGGCAGGGGGTGTATGTATGGGGGGTCGGGGGTGTGTATGTATGGGGGGTCGGGGGGGTGTATGTATGGGGGGGCGGGGTGTGTATGTATGGCGGGGCAGGGGGTGTATGTATGGGGGGTCGGGGGGGTGTATGTATGGGGGGGCGGGGTGTGTATGTATGGGGGGTCGGGGGTGTGTATGTATGGGGGGGCGGGGTGTGTATGTATGGGGGGGCGGGGTGTGTATGTATGGGGGGTCGGGGGGGTGTATGTATGGGGGGGGTTTCACCACCTGAAACCCTCAACAGGGACCTGCAGCCAGGGGGCGGCTCTGTGGCGAATTGTCACCTGAAAACAGGGCGGTCCTAGGGTGAAATACATCGGACGGGACTTCCGTGCTCTGTCTGGTTACAGGCCTCTGAACAACACACGGCTAGAGAACAGGGCAGGGGCATGAACACAGGCCGGGGCGGCTCCAGTCCGCCATTAGCACGGGCGGGGCCGGCTCCCCAGAGGGTTTCTCCCCCAGGACCCGATTCCCCCAAAGCTGGCGGAGGAAGAGTCCGGGCGGCCGGTGTCTGCGGCGCATCACAGAGGCGGGTGGGCAGGGGGACGCGACTCCCCGGGAGCTCTGGGCGGGTGACGCGAGAGCCGAGCCCCGCCCTTCCTACATATGCGCTTTAGTTCGACAGCGTCTAACGGCTCCCCCGCCCCCCGCGCATCCATCCCCTTCGAACAACAACAGCCGTTTCCCAGACTGGGGCGCGCATGCGCGACCAGAACGCTCCGGCTCGAGCCAGCCCCGTAAAATAATGTTGCAAACAACCCCCCCGCTTGAAGGGCGGGACCGCCCTTCGTCAGGTGCGCGCGCACGTCCTAAGCCTCCGGGTCCCTCTTCCCGGCGTATCCGTGTCTGCGCGCGCGCGCGCATCTTGCTGACATCATGCGCTATGAGGCGTGGTTAGGGGCCGCTGTCTCGCGGGGATGTAGCGCCACCGGGTGGTCGGTCTCGTGAGACAGCAGCTGCAACCCTAGAGCGCGACCTAACGTTCCGGAAAAGAACCGCCGCGCCGCGGAGACAGGGCGGAGCCCCCGGCCCGGCGGGCGGGCGGGAAGGGAGAGCGGCAGGGTGCGGCCGTGGCCGGAAGGAGTCACCAGCGGGAAGGAGGAGGGCGCCGCGGGGGGACCCTCCCTCCGGGGGGGGCGGGAAGGAGGAGGGCGCCGCGGGGGGACCCCCCCATCCGGGGACCCATTTGTGGCTCACCGCTCTGCGATAGCAACCCCTCAGGCCTGGCATCCCGCACCTCCCCTACTGGCGCCCTGGTCTTTAGTGAAAAGGCGACCTGAGGTGATCAATATATTGTCTGACATCTCTGGAGCCTGCTTATTAACGTGGCTGTGACATGTTGGTGAGGCCCCAGAGGCAGGCTGGCTGCTCTGCTGTGACATTATCTCTGGGAGACTAAACAGACAAAGGGGGCAAAACAGGTTTCTTTACAAAGGGAAAGAAAAATATGGTGGGAGGGGCCCTAAGAAAGAGGGCTCTGACCTGCTCGCTCTGGGTCAGCTAGTAGCTAACCCTCCGGCAGCTTTGTAAGTGGGGAGGTGTGAGCCTAAGAGCATCCCAGTGCCAGAGGCCAAAGAAGTTTAGCTGGCCTGACCAATGTACCCCAAATTACTACGATTACGGTCTGTCTAAAACAGGGGTGGGCAAATCTTTTGGCCCAAGGGCCACATTGGGGTTCAAAATTATGTGGAGGGCCAAGTAGGGAAGGCTGTGCCTCCCCAAACAGCCTGGTTCTGCCCCCTATCCGACTCCCTCCCCCTTCCTGCCCCCCTCAGAATCCCTGACCCATTCAACCCCCCCTGCTCATTGTCCCCTGATTGCTCCCTCTGGAGACCCTCCCACTCTGCCACCCCAGGACCCCACCCACTAAACCCCCTGCTCTTTGTCCCCTGAGTGCTCCCTCCCGAAACCCTCCACCCCTAATCACCCCCCATCCAACCTCCCGACCCCTAGCCACACCCTCATCCCCTGAAAGGCCCCCTGGGACTCCTTGTGTGCCATCCAACCCCCCCCCCCCCCCCCCATGCCCTGTCCCCTGACAGCCCCCTGAGATCCCTGGCCCCAGCCCCCGTACCACGCCACTGCTCAGAATGGCTGATCCGCCGGAGCACACAGCCCTTCCCCCAAGAGTGTTGCTCATGCTGTTGGGGAGGGGAACAGTAGGGGAGGGACTGGAGCAGCCTCCCCAGCTGGAGCTCAGGGGCCGGTTACCATGAGCCCACGGGTTTGTAACCTATCCTTTAAATCGGCTACTGTGCCCAGTGACTGGAAGATAGCTAATGTAACGCCAATATTTAAAAAGGGCTCTAGAGGTGATCCTGGCAATTACAGACCAGTCAGTCTAACGTCCGTACCGGGAAAATTAGTTGAAACAATAGTAAAGAATAAAATTGTCAGACACATAGAAGAGCATAAATTGTTGGGCAAAAGTCAACATGGTTTCTGCAAAGGGAAATCGTGTCTTACTAATCTATTAGAGTTCTTTGAAGGGGTCAGCAAACATGTGGACAAGGGGGATCCGGTGGACATAGTGTACTTAGATTTCCAGAAAGCCTTTGACAAGGTCCCTCACCAAAGGCTCTTACGTAAATTAAGCTGCCATGGGATAAGAGGGAAGATCCTCTCATGGATTGAAAACTGGTTAAAAGACAGGGAACAAAGGGTAGGGATAAATGGAACTTTTTCAGAATGGAGAGGGGTAACTAGTGGTGTTCCCCAAGGGTCAGTCCTGGGGCCGATCCTATTCAACTTATTTATAAATGATTTGGAGGAAGGGGTAAACAGTGATGTGGCAAAGTTTGCAGATGATACTAAACTGCTCAAAGTAGTAAGGACCAAAGCAGACTGTGAAGAACTTCAAAAAGATCTCACTAAACTAAGTGATTGGGCAACAAAATGGCAAATGAAATTTAATGTGGATAAATGTAAAGTAATGCACATTGGAAAAAATAACCCCAACTATACATACAATATGATGGGGGCTAATTTAGCTACAACCAATCAGGAAAAAGACCTGGGAGTCATTGTGGATAGTTCTCTGAAGGCATCCACGCAGTGTGCAGCGGCAGTCAAAAAAGCAAACAGGATGTTAGGAATCATTAAAAAAGGGATAGAGAATAAGTCGGAGAATATCTTATTGCCCTTATACAAATCCATGGTGCGCCCACATCTTGAATACTGCGTACAAATGTGGTCTCCTCATCTCAAAAAGGATATACTGGCACTAGAAAAGGTTCAGAGAAGGGCAACTAAAATGATTAGGGGTTTGGAACGGGTCCCATATGAAGAGAGATTAAGGAGGCTAGGACTTTTTAGCTTGGAAAAGAGGAGACTAAGGGGGGATATGATAGAGGTATATAAAATTATGAGTGGAGTGGAGGAAGTGAATAAGGAAAAGTTATTTACTTGTTCCCAAAATAGAAGAACTAGGGGCCATTCAATGAAATTGGCGTGCAGCAGGTTTAAAACAAATAAAAGGAAGTTCTTCTTCACACAGCGCACAGTCAACCTGTGGAACTCCTTACCTGAGGAGGCTGTGAAGGCTAGGACTATAACAGGGTTTAAAAGAGAGCTGGATAAATTCATGGAGGCTAAGTCCATAAATGGCTATTAGCCGGGATGGGTAATGAATGGTGTCCCTAGCCTCTGTCTGTCAGAGGGGGGTGATGGATGGCAGGAGAGAGATCGCTCGATCATACCTGTTAGGTTCACTCACTCCGGGGCACCTGGCATTGGCCACTGTCGGTAGACAGGATGCTGGGCTAGATGGACCTTTGGTCTGACCCAGTATGGCCGTTCTTATGTTCTTATAGTTTGCCCACCCCGGTCTAAAAGGTGTCATGTAATATATCACTGGAAAACTAATAATGCACTGGCTATTAAACTTGTGTGTTGTATATTCAGTGTATACTCGGCTCTTTTGAGCTAAGAAAGCATTATCTAAAGAGTTATGGATACGTTGGAATGATGACTTAGGCTATGTCTACGGCAGGGGTCTCAAACACGCAGCCCAGGGATTTTTCCTGTTGATGTAGGAACTCCATGTCCCTGAGTGATAGCAGCTATGTCAACAAAAGCATTATTCCACTGACAGCATATTTACACTGGGGGTTAGGTGGGCATAGCTAGGCCTGGTCTACACTAGCAGGAAGGGTTGACCTAAGATACACACCTTCAGCTATGTGAATAGCGTAGTTGAAGTCGATGCATCTTAGGTCGACTTATGCCGTCCTCACGGCGGCAGCGATCGACAGTGAGCTCCGCCGTCGACTCTGCCTTGTGCCTTTTGGCAGTCTGGAGTTCCAGACTCGATGGGAGTGCCTCTGGGCATCGATTTATCATGTCCCGACGAGACGCGATAAATTGATCCCCAATAGATCAATCTCTACCCGTTGCTCCAGCTTGTAGTGTAGACAAAGCTTTAGGGTGTCTACAGATGTGGGTTTTTTCACACCTCTAGCAAATGTAGCTGTCGAACTAATGTTTCAGTGCAGATCAAGCCTTAGTGGACCCAGCAGGAAATCAGGATTCCTGTGGCTTCCATCCCTGCTGTATGCCTCTCACAACTTCTCTGATTTTGTCCTGAGTAGTAAAAGTGGTAGAATTTAGGTCAGGCTTTGTTAATACACCGGACCCTCACTATAGCCTGGGGTTCGGGATCCATGCGTGGTCTCGCATTAACGCAGGGGATGCCTTGCCATGGATCCCAAATTTAAATGTGGGATCCATGGCAATGACCATGCTGTACGCGAACTCGTGCTATGGCAACACAGGCTATAGCGAGAGTCCAGTGTACCTACTAAAGTCAAGGCTGAGACTTAGTCTACACTTGGAAGTTATATCAGCATTGCTATGTTCTGAATATTCAGCTAACATCGTTGGAGAAGATGATGTTTTCACCCCAACAGAAACTCCTGTCAGTGTAGCTGCACGTATATCACAGAGCTGTGCTGTTATATTCTCTGTAGTGTAGACATACCCTAAGTTCCTGAGTGTCCCTATATGTAAAGTAGGAATCATAATTCCAAGTAGGGTTACTCCCGGGGGAATTCTGCACCACTGCTGAATACAGAATTTTGCAGAATTCCCTGTTTCCCCCACACAAATTCTGGCTGCCACTAGGTGCCCCTGGATTCTGCAGAGTCCAGCTCGCAGTAAGCGGAGTGCCCAGCCTGGCAAGGCTGATCTGCCTAGTGGGTGTACACTAGTTGTGTGTCAGGAGCTGGGATGGGGCCTACCTGGAGGCCCTGGCCCCTTTAGAAGCCATAGTCAGCCACTGAAGATTAGCCTGAGAGTTACACAAGGGGCGGGACTAATGTAGAATCAGGCAGTGCCAGAATCAGGCAGCCCCAAATCCTTTGCGGAAACTGGCAGCAGCAAATTGAGTTAGGTCCGCAGGGCGAGGACCTCTGTATTGTAAGCACCTAGCACAACCGATCGTAACTGTATACTTTGGCCACTACTGCAATACAGATAATGCCCCAAATAAAACACAAATCCCTATTTTTTCCTCTTGTACTAAAAATCAAATGCATGTAACTGCATGTCAAAATTAATTAAAATAGTTATCAACTTTTTGTAACAGGCCTCATTTTCATCATTTTCAAAGCATGACTTTTAATAATTCTTTCACAATTTCCAGATCAGTGTTGCATTTTTGTAGTGTAAAATTTGTACAAATGCTCTTTGAAAAAACCTGCAAATCTTGGCTTGTCTAATAAGATCATCATGAGATAGAAATACTCAGGGAAATCCTGTAGAAACTGGAGGAAAATAGTTTTTCACTTCCTAACTTCAGACATTTGATTCTGAGTTGGTTTTAGAACAATTAATTCCTGGTCAAGAGATCAGGAAAAAATCCACCTGAAGGAGACCTCTTGAGTGGTTTAATCCTAAACAATCATTTTATAGGATCTGTTTAATTCCTTCAGTACTATTTCATTGTTCCATAATAAGGAGCATATTGGTTTCTTAGTAGCTTTTCCTAGTTAGGCACTGATTCTGACATTTTTTGGTACAATGGCTGGGTTGTGGCCTTAGTTCCTTCCTAACTCCATATTTTGCAGCTGTTTTCTTCACCAACATATAACAAAACAGCCTGAATAAACAGCTACATTTCTAAATAGAGTAGAATGGATCAAGGGGGGAGGGATAGCTCAGTGGTTTGAGCATTAGCCTGCTAAACCCAGGGTTGTGAGTTCAATCCTTAAGGGGGCCATTTAGGGATCTGGGGCAAAAAAATCTGTCAGGGGACAGTACTTGGTCCTGCTAGTGTAGGCAGGGGACTGGACTGATGACCTGAAAGGTCTTTCCAGTTCTAGGAGATTGGTATATCTCCATTTATTATTATTATTTATTTTAAGGACAACAACACTTGGCTGGGTCAGAGATGCTCAGGTGATTTTCAGCAGAATACTTCTGGTCCTTATAGAAGGAGAGTGAAGCTGTGTCTAGACAATGAAGATCAACAGATGGCTCAATAACTGCTGCTCTAAGGAATAGTTTGGGATGATCAGTCTGAGTGGCATTCACAGAAAGAAGACTCTTCTTGACTGATGGACTCCACTTGAGTATCTGGAGTATTAATTTGGCACAACTGATAAGAAGGGCTTTAAAATAGGAGGTGAGGGAAGAAGGTTTGGGGAGATTAGTGAAATCTCGATGGCTTCAGTACAAAGGAAGAGAAAAAACATCTGAATGAAGGTATAGAAGGGATAATGGAACATTACAAGGCAAGAGTATGAACAGCAAGAAAGAAAATACAAATATTGATTGCCGTAGTAGTCAAGTAGGTGTTAGTGAAAGGACTATATCAAACCCATCAAGAAAACTGAGTGAGGTCTGAAAGAAACAACTGAAATGCTTGTACATGAATGCAAGGAGTCTGGCCAGTGGAGGAACTAGAACTAGTGATGGAGATCAAAAATACAGTATGGATTGCAGATTACATATGTAATTGATAAATGGATTACAGAAACATTCTGGAATAGCACTTGTGATGAATGCAAATTTCAAAGGGTATAGGTTAGGAGAGAGGAGTAACGGGAAAGGTGGTGGGGTAGCATAGTACATCCACAGAGCAGTAAACTTATTTTTTTAAGTGTTAGTATGCACAAAACAGAACTTGTCTGAGTTAAATCACTGGGGAATGACTGTAAAATAGATTCTATTGGGAGAGTTTAAGGAGTCTATTATAGACCACCATCACCACCCCAGGCAGACTCAGATATGGGTAGTTGTTTCTTCTAATAGTATTTCAGAAAGAAATACTTTTGGTAGTAGCATCATAATGAGAGACAAACTTCCCACATATAGATTAAACTCGCAGTAGTTCTCAAACTTTTGTACTGGTGACCCTTTTCACATAGCAAACTTCTGAGTGGGACCCCGCTTATCAATTAAAAACACTTTTTAATATATATAACTCCATTATAAATGTTGGATGCAAAGTGGGGTTTGGGGCGGAGGCTGACAGCTCATAACCCCCTCATGTAATAAACTCGTGACCCCCTGAGGGGTCCCAACCCCCAGTTTGAGAATTTGAAGATAAGAGAATAAATGCTACTAATACTGGTAGGGACAAATTATTCCTGGGTGTGAATTTACTAGATAGATTAGTATCTCTCAACCTTTCCTGACTACTGTACCCCTTTCAGGAAGCTGATTTGTGTCTTGTCTACCCCCAAGTTTCACCTCATTTAAAAACTACTTGATTACAAAATCTATCTATCTATATAAAAGTCAAATGGTGTATGTATGTACGTAAGCTTACTCCTTCCACACCGTTTGAGCTAGAGACTTGAAATTTGGTACAGTTAGAGGTCTTGGGGTCCTAATGACCGTAAGAGTCAAAAAAAATTCAAATCTCACCTCTGACGCCCCCCAGGGTTGAAATTCTTTGAAGGCCAATCACATCAGCTGGGCAGCTATGTTGTTATGATGTCATAATACCCCCTCCAACAGACATCGCACTCGCTCAGCTCTATGCCCCCTCCCGCCTCCAACGGAACCCCGGAATCCCTCAGCTCTCTGCCCCCTCCCCCCTCCGATGAAACCCCGGAATCCCTCAGCTCTCTGCCCCTCCCCCCTCCGATGGAACCCCGGAATCCCTCAGCTCTCTGCCCCCTCCCCCCTCCGATGGAACCCCGGAATCCCTCAGCTCTGTGCCCCCTTTCCCCTCCGATGGAACCCCAGAATCCCTCAGCTCTCTGCCCCCTCCCCTCTCCGACGGAACCCCGGAATCCCTCAGCTTTGTGCCCCCTGCCCACCTCCGACGGACCCGAGTTGGGTTTGGTCGGAGGGTAAGTGAGGTAGGGGTGTCGGGTTTGGTCGGGAGGGTGAGGTGGGGGTGTCGGGTTTGGTCGGGGGTAAGTGAGCCAGGGGTGTTGGGTTTGGTCTGGGGGGGTGGGAAGGTGTCGGTGGGTGAGGTGTGGGGGTTGGGGTTGGTCAGGGGGTGTTGGGGTTGGTGGGGGGGTTAAGGTGGGGGTGTTGGGGTTGGTTGGGGTGGTGAGGAGGGGGGCCAGGGTTGGTCGAGGGGTAAGTGAGGTGTGGGTGTCGGGTTTGTTTGTGGTCGTAGGTAGGGGTGTCGGGTTTGGTTGGGGGGGAAAGTGAGGTGGGTGTGTCAGGTTTGGTCTACGGGGGGGTGAGGTGTGGGTGTTGGTCAGGGGGTGTTGGGGTTGGTAGGGGGGAGACGTGGGGGTGTTGGGTTTGGGTGGGGGTGTCAGGTTTGCTCTCTGCCCCCATCCAACGGACCCCGCACTCACTCAGCTGTCTGCCCCCTCCCCACCTCCGACTGACCCGAGCAACGCCGGGTATTTTCGCTAGTAAGACATAAAAATACATGTCACACTACACTATTATTAAAAAACTGGTTACTTTCTCATTTTTATCATAATTATAAAATAAATCAATTGTAATATAAATATTGTACTTATATTTCAGTGTATAGTGTAGAGAAGTATAAACAAGTAATAGTATGAAATTTTACTTTGTACTAACTTTGCTAGTGCTTTTTATGTGGCCTATTTTAAAATTAATTAATGTAAATTACAACTATAAAATGTTGTTTATATTTATATCAAGCATTATACAGCACTGACTGTTTTTATTAAACTTCCCTATAGAATTTGCAGTTATTTTTTATTAATGTAAATAAAACAAAGGGCTGCAACCTATATTAGAGCATTACAGTAGCTGTTTTAATTAAAACTGTACTATTGCCTCCTCCCTCTTCCTCCCTGTAAGTGAAATACATGCTTTGACTTGTTTGAAGACATTTGGTTTTGAAATAGTTCTCAGCTCATGTATAATGCATTTTCCCCTTATCTTCAGAAGGAACCATGAACCTTGGAGTTTGTCCTGTCCTGTTTAGAGTATTGGGTATTTCCCAGTTTGTTTTGTCTTCTCTGTCTTTTTACCTCAATGGGATTATTATTAGTGTGAGTATTAATGCTCCCTAAAGTAAGGCTTTCATAGTTGTGCCCTTACATTGTGCCTTTTATACAGGACCAAGGACGTTACTAGTGCTTTACAAGTAAGAACTGTTACTCAAGGTAACTGTGTATGCTTTACACTTTTCTGTTTCTGCAGTCAGCCTTTTCACTTTACCACCTCTGCAGTGATATATATTTTTAAAAGCTCAGGTAATATTGCAGATGTGTATGTACATTCTGAGGTAAATAAATCTGGAGTCACGGTTGCAGTCAAAGAGGAAGTAGTCTCTTACAACAGCTACAAATTTGCTCTGCTGCAAAGCCCCACTGACACTCCTGTTTTGCTCACTATAGTCTCTTCTTGGGGTCAAGTACATTGCTGACAAACAGCACATCTCACTTTTGCTTGCTATCTTTTATACTGCCACCTTACACAGCATTGTACGGTTCCAATCCCCGATGCAGGTTCTGCACATTTTGCCGTTAGTTTTAATGCAATGAATGAAAATGTTTTTAAAAAGACCAATACAATGTAATACTTGTTAGTGACAGCTCTAACAGTATTTTAAAAGTTAATTTAAATATTTCAGTCATTTGCAGAAGCTTTGGATCCTTAGTCTATAGTAGTAAATCCCTTTGCAAATCTTTGACATTTAACTTATATTATTTGAATAGAAATAGTAAATTATACACCTTTATAAAGGTCTCCATAGTATCTGGGCACACTTACAGAATTTAGATTAAGGCCACCAACATTTCTCCAAAAATACAGAATATATGCTCCTAGACCTTCTCCAGCGTTGAAACAAACACTCTGCCTAGATCAAATACTTGGCATAATAGCCAGGAGACCAAATGCCAGGGAATTTCAAGATCTGAAGAAAGTATGAAGAAAGAGGGTTCTGATAACACAATCGAAAACCTGGCCACATATGGCTTACATAGGCTGACCATATTTCCTTGAAACAAAAACGGGACATTGGCATGGCAAAAACGGGACGGGGTTGGGGGGTCTCACCAGATGAAGTCGGTGCAGTGGCTGCAGAACGTGGGCTGAGGGGCACTGGGAGGATGGTCGGGGGGCTCTAGGGGAGCTCTGGGGGGGCTCTAGGGCCCAGGGGGTCTCACCAGATGAAGTCAGTGCATTTGGCTGCAGAACGTGGGCTGGGGGGTGGTCGGGGGGCTTTAGGGGGGTTCTGGGCAGTCTAGGGGGGCTCTAGGGCCCTGGGGGTCTCACCAGATGAAGTCAGTGCAGTGGCTGCAGAATGTGGGCTGAGGGGCACTGGGGGGGGTCGGGGGGCTCTGGGGGGTCTGGGAGGCTCTAGGGAGGTCTCACCAGATGAAGTTGGTGCAATGGCTGCAGAACATGGGCTGCTTGAATAAGCGTGCAGTGACTTTGTGGCTCTTGACCACATGGATCACCTTCTGGCGCAGCGCCCCCTTGCGGCAGAACAGCAGCTTGGCCAGGCACTCCAGCTCGGTGGGCGAGGTGACCAGCAACATGGCCCCACCTGGGCCCTCCAGCGCCGGGCGGGGGGGAGGCAGAGGGGGGACGGGGGGGATGGATGGAGGAATAAGCAGAACAGAGATGGGGGGAATGGGGGATGAAGAGGATGGAGGGAGAGAGAGAAGGGGGGATGAGGGATGAAGAGGATGGAGGGAGAGAGAGAAGGGGGGATGAGGGATGAAGAGGATGGAGGAGACAGAGGGAGAGAAGGCAGGAAGGTGAGAAGGGAGAGGATGGATGGATGAGAGAAGAGATGGGGGTAGGGAGCAGGGGGGGATGGAGGAGGCAAGGGACAGCGAGAAGGACGGATGGAGAGAAGGGAGATGGAAGAGGAGGCAGTGGACGGAGGGAGAGAGAGAAGGGAGGAAGGGAGGGATGGAGAAGGGGATAGAGAGAAGGGATGGAGGGAGCGAGAGGAGGCAGCGGACTGAGGGAGAGAGCAGGGAGGAAGGGAGAGATGGAGAAGGGGGATGGAGAGAAGGGAGGAAAGGAGGGATGGAGAGAAGGAGGGAAGAAGGAGGAATAGAAGAGGAGGCAGCGGGCGGCGGGCTGAAGCCGACGGTGGAGCGGAGCTGTCCGGAGCCGCAGCCGGGGGCCGAGCGCGCCGGCGGGGGGGCTGCCGACCGGAAGTTTTATGAGACATAATCACATAAATGATAACTAATTTATGTAATTATGTCTCATAAAACATCCGGCCGGCAGCCCCCCCGCCGGCGCGCTTGGCCCCCGGCTGCGGCTCCGGACAGCTCCGCTCCGCCGTCGGCTTCAGCCCGCCGCCCGCTGCCTCCTCTTCTCTCTATTCCTCCTTCTTTCCTTCCCTCCATCCCCCTTCTCCATCCCTCCCTTCTCTCCATCCCCCCTTCCTCCCTGCTCTCTCCCTCCGTCCACTGCCTCCTCTCGCTACCTAAGGACAAGTATCAGATGTCAAAATCTCCGATGAGCAAACTGCATCTCGCCAGCCCAGCACCAGTGTCCCACCGCTGGACGGGTGATGGCAAAGATGCCTGATAACTTATCATAACTTATCAGGCATCTTTGCCATCACCCGTCCAGCGGTGGGACACTGGTGCTGGGCTGGCGAGATGCAGTTTGCTCATCGGAGATTTTGACATCTGATACTTGTCCTTAGGTAGCAAGATTCTTCACCTGAGCTCTTGCGAGTCCTGCAAAGAAAGAACCTCCCCCTAGAAAGCAGCTTGGAAAGAGGGACCTGCCCAAAAAACGGGACAAAATTGATATTTTTGTTAAAAAGACGGGACGGTCCAGAAATATGAAAAAAACGGGACTGTCCCGTTCAAAACGGTACGTATGGTCAGCCTAGGCTTACATGTATTTCTGGAGGAAATATATGCCAAAGTCAGGTGCTTGCCATCAGAATTTTCTATCCTTTGCTCCCATATCTGGAAGTCTCCAGAATAACCCAGAGGAGGGTTTCCCTTGCCTTGAGCCTAAAAATCTTAGTTTTAAACTAGTTGGAATCTGGGTGTGGTTTTTAATTTGGACAGTGTATAAAGCAACCATTTTCACCCCAGAAATAGGGGCAGCATAGCAGCTATCAATACACCTTTTTCTTACAATTCAAAAATACTCAGTAGTTGGAGCCATCAGTAAGAAAAGAACTGAAGATACAATCATTTTCTTCTACAGAGAGAGAGGGAGAACTCACTATGAAGTGAAATTCAGTTTTCTGGCACTCCTGAAGTGGAGTTCCCCACATATGCCACTACCAGAACCACAGAAGGATTTGCTCCATTCTGCTCCCACCAGAGCCAGTAAGGGAAGGAAGGGGCTTCCCTACCGCAGATGTGCCATGGTCAGTGGGGAAATAGCACAGATCTCTGCACGTGTTCATAAGGACAGAACAGTGTGCAGAGTTCTAGTGCTTAAGTTTCCTCAGACACTGCACCTCGGGAGGTTTTCATGCACAGAGCAGAGTTTGAATAAGCACAGGGAAGTTCCTATGGTTTGTGGGAAATGTTATATAGATTAGCTCTCCCCAAGGCTTGCACCCTCCTTGCCCAGCCCTGTTCCTCCACTAGCCACCAAGTACAAAATATACTGCAGATTTGGAGGAAGAGGTAGGATATTGCTGCATATGCTCAGTCTCCACATGACAAAATGTGCGCAGACAGCATTGGTTTCAAATACACATCCAAGTAACTATGAAGGGAATAGTGTGGCCATATGAAGATTCTATGGCACCCATTACATTTTCTGAGTGCTTTCATTTCTCCGAGTTGGATTCAAACTTTGACTTTCATATTTCAGTTGGACACTAATACAGCAACAAGCTATGAGGTAGTGCGCATGAATAAGCAACTGTGTGACACAAGGCTAAACTTAACAATATTTGTACATTGAGGCCCAGATTTTCAGAAGTGACTACCAACACCTACGAGATCTTCACCAGGCTTTCTCAAAACTACAATACCCACACAAGGAAATAAGGACACAGATCAACAGAGCCAGACGTGTACCCAGAAGCCTGCTGCTACAAGACAAGCCCAAGAAAAAAAACAACAGAACACCACTGGCCATCACCTACAGTCCTCAGTTAAAACCTTTGCAACGCATCATCAGTGACCTACAACCCATCCTGGACAATAATCCCTCACTTTCAAAAGCCTTGGGAGGAAGGCCAGTCCTGGCACACAGACAACCTGCCAACCTTAAACAAATTCTCAACAGCAACAGCACACTGCACCACAATAACTCCAACTCAGGAACCAATCCATGCAACAAACCTCGATGCCAACTCTGCCCACATATCTACACCAGCAACACCATCACAGGACCTAACCAGATCAACCATACCATCACTGGCTCATTCACCTGCACATCAACCAATGTCATATATGCCATTATATGCCACCAGTGTCCCTCTGCTATGTACATCGGCCAAACTGGACAGTCCCTACGAAAAAGGATAAATGCACACAAATCAGATATTAGGAATGGCAATATACAAAAACCTGTAGGGGAACACTTCAACCTGCCTGGACACACTATTACAGATTTAAAGGTCACCATTCTGCAGAAAGGGAACTTCCGATCCAGACTGCAAAGAGAGACTGCAGAGCTTCAATTCATTTGCAAATTCAGCTCACACACTTTGGGATTGAACCGGGATCTACAATGGTTGGCTCATTACAGACATTGTTTCTCATCTCTCCATGTCCACACACCCCATTCAAATGCTAGACGAATAATCCACACTCCCTGATCGGAGATAACAAGCTGGCTCAGCTTAATTGGACTAACCTTTTCACCTCCCCCCTGGCTCTTACCTACTTTTCTATAACTGCCTGTATGTGAACACTTCTACTGCCTGCATCCGACGAAGTGGGTATTAGCCCACGAAAGCTCATGCTTCAAAACTTTATAGTTAGTCTTTAAGGTGCCACAGGACTTTGTTAACTCTACTGATTCTGGGTGCTTCCATTTTTAGGTGCTCAACCCAAGACATTTTAAAGGAGCCTGATTTTCAGAATATGCTGATCATCCACATTCTGAAAATCAGGCCCCAATATCTCGACTGGAGCATCCTGAATTTGAACTACCCAAAAATACTAACCACTTGAAGAGCTCAGCTTGAGACCATATGTGGTGGTAAATTATTTTTCTAACATTTTCTATTTCTTCCAGCTTTTCTGAACTACTTGCTCCCCTCCTCCTTCTTCCAGCTGCATCCATCTGCTAACTGCTTTTTTATATGCACATATTTTTATATCTGAAGTTATGAATATTGGCTATGCACTGGTATCTTATATATGTTACATATCTTACATATGTGCTGAATTCCTAGGCAACACCTACTAGAAGAGATTTAAATCTAGGCTAGACCGCTTTATATTGATGGCCCATCAAAGACACTTAGCTCTCAGAATGGGCCATAGAAGAAACAGTCTGGCCAGATGGCTCTTCCTGCAGACGCCTCACCCTCCAATGGGCCAATGGCTAACCCTTGTGAGTCATCAAGCCATGTAAGGTCATATGATATGCTCATGTGACCCTGGACTCCATCTTGTGCCAGTAACTTTCCACAACTGGGCTGTGAGCTTTGTTTGAAACAGAAAATTTCCAGGCACATGGCAAAGGATCTAAACGACTCCTGGGATGATTCCATGTTGCCCTTTTTGCTGCTCTGATTCTCTGGACTGTGTATTTACAACTAAAAGGAGCATATTGAACTATGAATTGAGGACCTTCCAATATTTTGGAATTTACCAGGGAGACTTTACAAACCAGCGCTCTATAATGTCACTGCTACAAACCTGACAGAAAAACACTGCAATGATTGTATGTATAAGACCTATTAACCATTTTAAACTCTATTCTTCTGTGACGGGGCGGACCGGCCCCGCACGGGCCAGTGCTGCCCCTGGCCGGAAGTTCTAGCAGCGGAAGTCCCGCCCCCGCTGCACTGGGCATGCTCCAAATGCTCAGGCAGTATAAAGGAAGGGAGCACAGCTCAGTCTGGGCGGACTGCCGTAGGAGGAGGACGTGCCTGGAGAGCTCCCACGGAGGACCAGCCCCAGCCCCAGCCCCAGCCCCAGCCCCAGCCCCAGCCCCAGCCCCAGCCCCAGCCACACCAGGAGCCGGAGCCGGAGCCGGAGCCGGAGCCGGAGCCGGAGCCGGAGCTGGAGCCATGGCAGGACCCTGCCTTAGAGTCTGACGCCGACCACAGCCAGCCAGGAACCTTAGACCACTACCTGACTGAGGGGGCGACGGACCCAGCCACATACGGGGGATCAGCAACCAGCCGAGGGACCCCGTCGCTGGAACAGGTAGGAACTGACCCCAGGATAGTGAGGGAGTGGTATTGCCCACCCGAAGACACTCAGCGTGTTGCGGTAGGACCTCCCCGCTGAGTGGGGGTCAGGCGCAGGGCCTCTAGGCCACACTGCCCTAGTGAAGGGGGAGTGTTATAGACTCTGGCCGCTAGGCCACACTGCCCCAGTGAAGGGGGATTGATAGAGACTCTGGCCGCTGGGCCACACTGCCCCAGTGAAGGGGGATTGATAGAGACTCTGGCCGCTGGGCCACACTGCCCCAGTGAAGGGGGATTGATAGAGACTCTGGCCGCTGGGCCACACTGCCCCAGTGAAGGGGGATTGATAGAGACTCTGGCCGCTGGGCCACACTGCCCCAGTGAAGGGGGGGTTGTTATAGACTCTGGCCGCTGGGCCACACTGCCCCAGTGAAGGGGGGGTTGTTGTAGACTCTGGCCATTGGGCCACACTGCCCCAGTGAAGGGGGGGTTGTTGTAGACTCTGGCCATTGGGCCACACTGCCCCAGTGAAGGGGGGGTTGTTGTAGACTCTGGCCATTGGGCCACACTGCCCCAGTGAAGGGGGGGTTGTTGTAGACTCTGGCCATTGGGCCACACTGCCCCAGCCGAGGGGGCTCGACAGGGATTCCAGCCACTAGGCCTCACTGCCCCGCCTGGGGGCACGAACCCTGACATCTTCTTTTATTAATAAAAAACATTAGATTTTAGTTACTAAAGGATTGACAGCAGCATGATTATTGGATAAGATCTGAGTTACCTATTGACTTGACTATGAGGCTGATTTCTTGGGATTAGTAGAACACTATATGTGATAAAATGGATTTTCAGTAATCCTTCATTGTGAAGTCTAGTGTCTGGGTGGTAAAACTAGGCTGGAATGCCTAAGGAGACTGCATCTTTGACTTCTTGTTAACCAGTGTGGTGAGACAGAAGTTTACTTTTATTACTTGGTATAAGCTAATGATAGAATAACCTCAAGGTCTCGGGGGGCAGTCAGGGGACAGGGAACAGGGATGGGGGGGTTGGATAGGTGAGGGATAGTAGCTGCTGTACTCTTTCCATATGAAAAGCTACCATGTGGACTTCAGTAGGATTTCCACACAAGGAAGGGTTGCAGGATTCTGGGTATCATTATAGTGTTGCTAACTAGTGCTATCCAGGTAAAATTTCAAAAGTTACTAAGGGGCTTAAATCCCATTGACTTTCAATGGTACTTAGGGGGGCATTTGAAATGTGCATCCCTAAACTCTGTCTCAGGAATGGTCCCCTGTTCTGAAATTTGAGTTTCCAAGGTTGTTAATTTACATTTAGATTAAACTTTTAGAACATATTACAGTTCTATTACTGAGAGCTGAAAGTTTGCAAAAGCTGGCACACCTGGAAGGCAAACAAGTACCCTATCTCTTCAGTTCCACAAGTTTTATTTCTTGTATTTCACTTCTCTCTTTAGTGTCACAAGTTTCTCTGCTTACTTCCACCTCACAGTGATATCTGTCTGGCAGGTCTTCTCTACACATGTTCACTGCTGTGCTTTCCTTGGATCCCTCTAGAGCAGGGGTGGGCAAACATTTTGGCCCAAGGTCACATTGGGGTTGCAAAGCTGTACGGAGGGCTGGATATGGAAGGTTGTGCCTCCCCATACAGCCTGCCCCCCACCCTCTATCTGCCATCTCCTACTTCCCACCCCGACTGCCCCCCTCAGAATCCCCAACCCATCAACCCCCTCACTCCTTGTCCCCTGACTGCCCCCTCCAGAAAACCCCCTGCCCCTAACTCCTCCCCCCCCCCCCCGGGACTCTACCCCATATCCAACCTTCCCTGCTCCCTGTCCCGACTGCCCCTTTCTAAATCCCCAACCCTTCCAAAAGCCCCCCCGCTCCTTGTCCCCTGACTACCCCCTCCTGAGACCTCACCTGCCCCAATCACCCCCCCCCCAGGACCCCACCTCCTATCCAACCCCTCTGCTCCCTGTTCCCTGGCTACCCCAACCCCTATCCACACCCCCGCCCCCTGACAGGCCCCCTGGGACTCTCACACCTATCCAACCCCCCACCATTCCCTGTCCCTTGACGGCCCCCCTGAGACCCTCTGCCCCTTATCCAGCCCCCTTATCTGGCCCCTACCCCTTTATCACGCTGCCATGCTGATCCGCAGGAGCGCGCAGTCCTGCCCCCCAGAGCGCTGCCTGCGCAGCAGCATACGTCCGGGGAAGGGGGGAAAGGGGGGCAGGGGAGGGCTAGCCTCTCCACCTGGGAGTTTAGGGGCCAGGCAGGACGGTCCCACGGCCGTAGTCTGCCCACCCCGGCTCTAGAGGAGACTACACATTCTCCACTTTGTATCTTTTGCACATTTCTCTGCTGGTAGATCTTGGAGCTGTAATTCACTTTCTCTCTCACACAGACCTAGCTTCCATGCTCTGCGGAGCATGTCTCTTCCTGATTTACTTAGTCCACCACAAAGTCATGATTTGAGAAGGATTTTATTTTTCTGTTGAATCTTGGCCACTGATCCAGACATTAACTTAATCAAACAGAGGCTTGCAGACAAAAAATTGATCCTACTGGGGTTGTTCACCTAAGTTAAAATCTTTGACAAACAGCTCGGCTATAGCTTTATTCTGCTATAGCAATAAATATATTATTTGAACAGGCCTTCCACTGCACAGTTTACAACTATTTCCATCAAGCATTTATAAAGGACATGCTTTAGTGCTAATTCCATGATATTACCATGCTGACAAGTACTTTCACATTCTGAAGGTTTTCTATGAATACAGTAATGCCATCATTTGCCTATAGTGTTACTGCTCCTCTGTGTTCCAGTAACATCACGGTGCATATGAAATGTAGAGCTTTTCGAAGGCAGCACCACTTTCATAAACTGGATTTCCAAGAACTGTAGCAACATGATTCTGAAACATTCCAATACTAATCAAATGTAAATGTCTTAATATTCTAAACCTCTAAAATGGTCACCCCTCTTACATGCTAACTACATTACCTAATCCTCCTGCAGCTCAAAGACATACACTTAAACACAGTAATACCTTATGAACAATCTAAGGTAATTTATAGTGTTATTGAAACAACTTAGAAGGCCATGGTTATTACACATTAACCCCAGCCTGGGGCTACATATTGTGCCACATAACTCATCAAGATCCCACCTCCTGTCATTCCTTACTGCTTAATTGCAGCACCAAGTTGAAAAATAACTCTTTTTACACTTCAGTCTTCGGGGGCAGTTTGAAAAACTATAGGTATGTTTCTTGGTTTTCTTTTCTACATTTCTTGGGTATTTTAATTTTGTTAAAAATCTCATAGTTCTTCGAGTGATTGCTCATATGCATTCCAGTTAGGTGTGCACGTGCCACGGGCACAATTGTCGGAAGATTTTTCCCCTAGCAACAGGCTGTGTCGACCAGGGAGCCCCCTGGAGTGGCGCCGTTATGGTGCCGCATAAACACCTCTGGGACCCAGCACACCCCCCCCCCCTAGTTCCTTCTTACCGCCCGTGTAGGTTGTTGGAACTTTGGAGTTCTGCTTTCAGCGATCTCCATTTCTCCTAGCTTTCTTGTGTAGATTAGTTGTTGATTGTTCTTTCTATAGTTAATAGTTGTAGTTAGTATAGTAGTTAAGGGCAGGGAGGTCTCCTCCCCTGCCCGCCCGGGGCTTTATGCCTCCTAAGACTCCGGGATTCAAACCCTGTGGGAAGCCTATGCCAGTTGGCGACCCACACGGAGACTGCCTTAAGTGCCTCGGGGAGGCTCACCTGGTCGAGAAGTGCAGGATTTGCAAGAGCTTCAAACCTCGCACCAGGAAGGACAGAGAGTCTCGCCTCCGGCAAATCTTGATGGAGGCAGCTCTTGCTCCGGCACCGGAGCCGGGTAAGGCACCGGCGCCCGCTCAAAAGGCAGTGCCCGCCAGACTGTCGCCCCCAGGGCCCAAAGCGAAGCCTCGGCACCAGTCACACTCCCCGGCCCACAAAGAGAGGTCCGAGACGGCCGTCGTGGCACTGGCAACTCAGCCGCCTGTAGAACAGCGTCCCGTGGGGGAGCGTTCAGGGCAGCAGCCGCCGGCACTGTCGACTCCGGTGCCAATTCAGGCCCTGTTGAGTCCGGTGTGTATGAGCTCGCCTCTTAGAGTGCCGGCACAGCAGCAGCTCCTGCCATCCACTCCGGAGACCTTTGCTGCTGCGAGGGAGCTGATCACTTTGACAGCCTCCCCGGTGACCCACAGACCAGTACAATCTAGAGGCAAGCCGCCCATGATTGCGCCTGCGGTCCCCTCCGTAAGACTCTCGGAGTCCCGGCACCGGTCGATCTCTAGGCGCCGATCGTACTCCCAGCGCCGATCTGTATCCCGGCGCCGGTCGCAGTCTCGGCACCGCTCAGCTTCGAGACCATGTTCCAGGTCTCCTCGCTGTAGATCCCAGCACCGCTCCCAGTCTCGCCACCAGTCAGAGTCTCTGCGCCGATCGGAGTCCCGGCGCCATTCATCATCTAGGCGCTGGTCATACTCTCGGCGCCAATTGTACTCCCGGCATCGGTCACCATCCCGGCACCGGTCCCCATACTGGCACCATCCAGACGGCGGTCCCCATACTGGCACCGGTCATCACCCCGACACCGATCTCCGAGCCGGCACCAGTCTCCACCCCGGCACCACTCTCCAAGTCGGTACTGTTCCCGGAGCCGGCACCGCTCACGCTCCGGACGTCGAGAACCTGCCCGGTCCCAATCTCGGCACGGTTCTCCGTCCATGCGGCAGCAATTCGCGGGCTCGGCGCCCCCATGGCCCTCTTCATCGGCCTCGGCCTCACCACGCTCAGGGCAGGGTCAGCACCAGGATCCATCGAGCTGGCCCACCTGGGCATCTTGGGAGTACCAACAGGCTCAAGGGGCCCTGTCTGCCGTTGCTACATCGGAGCCCGGTGTACCAGAGGCGTCCATCAGTCGCCCACCTGTTGGCGGAGCGGACGGCGCAGCCGCGGGGTCATCGTCAGCTGCACCTCTCCAGCAGGACGTATCCTCGTGCCCTGCTGAACCAGAGCAGTATTCCTCCTCTTCTCCGGACGAGGCGGTGGTGGGCACGTCATCGTCTAGTCCACCGCCTGTGGGCTTGTCCACCCATCAGACCCTGTTGAAGGCAGTGGCCAAGGGCATGAACCTCCCTATTGAGGAGGTGGTTGACTTCGAGGACCCAGTTGCGGACATCTTGTCCAAGGGCAGACCGGCCAGGGTGCCACTTCCTTTTATTAATACCATTAAAAGGTCTATGGCCACCATCTGGCAGACACCGGCCTCCATTCCACCCACAGCTAAAGGGGTGGAAAGGAGGTACTTTGTCCCAGCGAAGGACTACGAATATTTGTATGTCCACCCTCAGCCTTCCTCCTTAGTGGTGGACTCCGTAAATAATGAGGAGCGCCACGGGCAGCAAGCCCCGGCCCCCAAGGCAAAGGAGGCCAAAAAGCTGGACCTATTGGGGAGGAAGGTTTACTCTGCGGATGGGCTGCAGCTCAGGGTGGCCAACCAGCAGGCCCTCCTGAGCAGACACACCTATGATACTTTGAATTCATTGGGCAAGTTCGAGAGTGTTGTTCCCCCTGAAGCCAAGCAGGAATTTAAGGCCTTTGTCCAACAGGGCAAGGACGTGGCCAAAATTTCCCTGCAGGCGGCCCTAGACTCAGCCAACTCTGCAGCCAGAACGGTTGCGTCGGGGGTCACTCTCAGGCGTAGTGCGTGGCTGCAGTCCTCCAACCTCCCCACAGAGATGCAGCACACCATACAGGACCTTCCCTTCGAAGGCCTGAGTCTGTTCTCTGAGACCACGGATACACGCCTGCAGACTTTTAAGGACAAAAGAGTGACCCTCAAAACTCTGGGCATGCATACCCCGGTCATCCAGAGAAGGCCCTTCCAACCCCCAAGGAGGCGGTTTTATCCCCCTCCTCGCCCCCCCCAAGACTCCTTCCAATGAAGGGGGTGTGGCAACCGCCATCGCTCCTCATCACGGCAGGCGGGCAAACAACAGCCCCTAAAACCCTCCCAGGGCCCTAAGCCTAACTTTTGAAGGTGCGCCCAGGGGCAGAGCACCAGTCGGACACCTGGATCCTCCCTTCTGCGATCGCCTGTCCCAGTAGGGGGGGAGGGATAGCTCAGTGGTTTGAGCATTGGCCTGCTAAACCCAGGGTTGTGAGTTCAATTCTTGAGGGGGCCATTTAGGGATCTGGGGGGAAAAAAAAAAAAAAAAAAAAAAAAATCTGTCAGGGGACAGTACTTGGTCCTGCTAGTGTAGGCAGGGGACTGGACTTGATGACCTTTCAAGGTCTTTCCAGTTCTAGGAGATTGGTATATCTCCATTTATTATTATTTTTATTTTTATTATTATTTCCTCCGTGCCTGGTCAGACATTACATTGGACCAGTGGGTCCTCCGCACGGTGGAGCTGGGATATTCGCTCCAGCTTTCCTCTACCCATCCCTGCCATCCTCCCTCCTCGTACAGGAGGTGAGGTCGCTCCTCTCGCTGGGAGCCATCGAGCCCGTCCCAGAGGAGTTCAAAGGGAAGGGGTTCTACTTCCGCTACTTCCTCATCCCCAAGGCGAAAGGGGGCCTACGGCCCATCCTAGACCTACGCGGACTCAACAGCCACATGGCCAAGTTCAAGTTCCGCATGGTCTCCTTGGGCACCATCATTCCCTCTCTGGATCCCGGAGACTGGTTCGCTGCCCTCGATATGAAGGATGCTTACTTTCATATTGCCATAAAGCCCTCCCACAGACGTTACCTCCATTTCCTTGTGGCAGGGGAACATTACCAGTTTGCTGTCCTACCCTTTGGCCTGTCCACTGCACCCAGGGTCTTTACCAAGTGCATGGAGGTAGTAGCAGCGTTCTTACGGCGCCGTGGGGTACATCTCTACCCGTACCTGGACGACTGGCTGATACGGGGCACCTCCAGGGACCAGGTGCGCACGTATGTGCAGCTCGTCATAAACACATTCGGCCGCTTGGGGATCCTCCTCAACGAGGGGAAGTCTACCCTGGAGCCGACCCAGAGGATCGAATTCATAGGGGCCCTCCTGGACTCTACTGTGGCAAAGGCATCCCTCCCACAGCCTCGTTTTCTGGCCATTCAGTCAGTGGTCCGCGACTTACGATCCTTCCCAACGGCCAGGGCCGGCGACAGGGGGGTACAACGGGTAGAGCTGTACCGGGGCCCGGTGCACAGCTCTACCCGTAGTCGTCCCCCCTGGGCACCGCACCGCATTTCCCTGGCTGTGTCCGGCGCTGCGGCCGGCTGCCTCCCGAGCCCTTCAGCCGCTGCTCGTCCCGCGCCCCAGGAGCCGCCCCGAGGCTCCCCCAGCTGCAGTGCTTCCCCCGCCCACCTGCAAGAGCCGGGCCAGCCCTTGGCGGGGGGGCCCCACAAATGCTCAGAGTAGGGGGCCCCAAAATTTCTGTCGCCGGCCCTGCCAACGGCAACGGCTCGGGTGTTCCTCAGCCTACTGGGCCACATGGTGGCATGCACGCATGTCACCCAGTACGCCAGATTGCGGCTGCGCCCGCTCCAGTCCTGGCTTGCGTCGGTCTACAGGCCGAACGTGGACAGCATCAACGCCCTTCTCACTATCCGAAGGGCTACCCTCAACACTCTGGCCTGGTGGGAAAATCAGGACATCGTCTGCCAGGGCGTTCACTTCCTTCCGCCCAGCCCATCCATGTCCCTAGTGACGGACGCCTCGTCTCTGGGTTGGGGAGCCCACGTTGGCGAACTCAGAACTCAGGGCCGCTGGTCAGAGGCCAATCTCCTCCTCCACATAAACGTCAAGGAGCTTAGAGCGGTTCGACTAGCGTGCCAGGCCTTCAGGAGCACGCTAGCAGGTCAATGTGTAGCGGTGTTAACAGACAACACCACAGCCCAGTTTTACATCAACAAACAGGGCGGAGCGCGCTCGAACCCCCTTTGCCAGGAAGTGGTTCTCCTTTGGGAGTTTTGCATAGCCCACTCCATTCACCCGGTGGCCTCTTTCCTCCCGGGAGCCCAGAACACGCTAGCGGACCACCTCAGCAGATCGTTCCTGTCGCACGAGTGGTCCCTCCGGCCAGACGTCATCTGGCCGATCTTCCTACGGTGGGGGTTTCCCCAGATCGACCTCTTTGCCACTCGACAGAACAGGAAGTGCCAAAGTCTAAAGCCACAGAGATCTGAGAAGCGTCAGCGGCCGAGCTCTCAGCCCTCTGCTGCTTTAGAGTTTCCCCACAGACTCCTGCTAGCTGGGGTCTCAGCTCCCGCTGCCAGCCTGGGCTTCCTACACCCAGGCTGGCTGCAGGCTGAGACCCCAGCTGGCAAGGGGCCAGCGGGGGAAACCCCAAAGCAGCGGCAGGCTGAGCACTCAGCTCGCCGCCACTTTGGGGTTTCCCCCCGCTGGCCCCTTGCCAGCTGGGGTCCTGCCTCCTGCCCCAGTCTGCTCCCGCTGTCAGCCTGGGTTCCCTGCACCCAGGCTGTCAGCGGGAGCTGAGTGGGGCAGGTGGCAGGAGCCTGGGGAGAGAGCCCAAAGCTGGGGCAAGCTCAGCACTCATCCTGCTGCCGTTTTGGGCTTTTCCCCCAGGCTCCTGCCAGCCGGGGTCTCAGCCCGCTGCCAGCCTGGGTTTCCTACACCCAGGCTGGAAGCAGGCTGAGACCCCAGCTCGTAAGGGGCCAGTGGGAGAAGCCCCAAAGCAGCGGCAGGCTAAGACTGAGCCCACCGCCGCTTTGGGGCTTCCCCTACCGACCGGTTTAGACATCTCGGTTAATCCTCAGCCCGGTTAACCTGCGCCCGGATAATCGGGAGTCTACTGTAACAGTGAATTAATAACAAAAAATAACCTGTTAATTTAATTATAAGCAAATCTTGGTTAAAAGCATTTTAAAATTAACAGCGTGTTAATTTTCACATATGACATATGAACCGGAAATTTTGTCCGTTAAATCCGAAGTCCGTTAAATCGAGGTCCACAAAATCGAGGGTTTAGTGTAGTATCTTACTCCACAAGTGGTCCCACTGAAGTCAGTGTAATAAGTGACAGAGCAAGATACTACTCCACATAAATAAGAGTATTGGAATTTGGCTCTGTGAGAGTTATCCCATTGCTCTGGATCATCACACAACCTACATGCTAAAACAGGACCATAAGGAGAATTAAGGTCATTTCCCACTCCAGTCTCTGCATGGCCTCCACATAGCTTGAGTCTAGCCACTAGATGTTAGCAGATTCAGTGCACTTAGGTTCCAGTCCCCCCAATGCTCTCACCAGAACATCTGAGATGGAACAGGGGGGGAAAAGGGTAATTGCCTATTGGCTTAGGCCAGTAACAGATTGCTACTCACCCCAGAGCAGGGCAGCAATAGTATTTGAGACATACAGGGCACAATTGGATAGGTATGAGTTAGCACATTGTGACTAGTGGGATTATTGAGATAACACATCACTCAGAGTAAGGATGGCAGAACCACGCCTAAATGAAAATGATGGAATCACTCAGTCACAAGCACTGTTTTGCAGCAGCTCTACATAGCAGTAGTAGAGAGAGATTAAGTGACTTGTCCAAAGCGCCACAATAAGTCAGCCTCAGAACTGGGAATAGAACCCAGAATCTCCAGACAGATGTCCAGTCTATGCTGCCTTCCTACAGCAGTCAAGTCCACAGGCGAGGGTTTCTGTGCCATAACTGCAGTGAAAGCCAACACCTTTAAAGCCTGAGAAAGGCCATTAACACTCATTTCACGTTATACCCTTTCAAATGTCTTGGTATCTTTTCATGACTACCCTTCGATGACCCAAATTGTTCTGACAATAAATGGGGATTAGAGAGACTGCTACCGTAGCTATTGGGGTAAAGGTTGCTCTGTAGTTCCTGACTGAATACAATGGGCAGCGTTTGATACAGACTTGGGGTAGCAGAGATGTGCATGGTGGACAGAAGTGGAGCACCTCTGTAATACTGTATGAATACTATACATTGACCTGGTTATTGGGATGTGTACTGTATGAATATATTGGCTTCGTTAAATAAGGGTCTGTAAGGAAAAACACGCAGGAAGGGAATCAGAATGGTGCAAGATAAGCCATTTCTTAGCAAACGTTTAAGAGGGTTGTTAAGACACCATGCCTGGGCAAGAAAAGGCCTCAAGACCAAAAGATCAAAAGGACTGCAGCAGTTTAAAGAGTCTCTCTCACACACATTCTTTCACGAGAGGGGGGCAGGGAGAGTTGTTCAGGACAAGGCCAAACAAAGCAGCAGACAGTTGCTGGTATCTGAAGAAGTTAGTCCTACCTATATTACCATCAAGGAATGGTAGGTAAGTCTTAGGGTAAGATAAGACTTTTAAACCCTTTGTTCGTACTGTTAAAATAAACAATACTTTCTCGGTATGGTCACTATCCATACCACTGGTCACAGACTCCCAAAGAGAAGAACCACGAGTGCTGAACTCCAATGGGCCTGCTGGGTAAACATGCTTGAGACACAGGGTTCCATAGCCCAGGGCTTTGTCTAAGGGCTTGTCTTCACTATGCTGGTCCGGGATCGATCTTTTGGCAATCGATTATCGCGGCTCGTCAAGACGTGATAAATCGATCGCCAGCAGCACCCCCGTCGACTCCGGAACTCCAGCTCGCCAAAAGGTGCAAGCTGGAGTCGTCGGGGGAGCACGCTGCTGACCGCCGCTGCCGTGAGGACGGCAGATAAGTCGGCTGTAGATACGTCGAATTCAGCTACGTTATCTGAATTTGCGTATCTGAATTTGCTCATCTACAGCTGATCTCCCCCCCACCCCCCCTAGAGAAGACCAGCCTTAAGAGTGGGAGAAGTGCAGCATCCCATCTCAAGATAGATAAAAGCACGAGGGGTGATACCTGAGGAGGTACACTCATAGAGACCACAAAGAGAACAGAGGTGTGGCTAGCTGTGGAATTATGACACTTGGGCTTTAGGGATTCTGTTTACTTTTTGAGGGAGGAGTGGGAAGGGAAGAGAGGAAAACCCTTTTTTTTTTTTTTTTTTTTTGTACAAATTGTTTACAGTGTTTGTTTCATTTATAAAAGAACTGATATGCAGTTTTAGCAATTTGCTGTATTTACAGTGATTTTCCTCTGCATAATATTAATTAGAATAAAACCGTTTAAGGCCAAATACAAAGGCATGTATTGTTTTATTTAATTTTAGAAAATAGTATTCACTGTATGTAGCTAAAAACTCAACATTCATCACCCCATGTTCCTGCAGCAATTACTTAAAGCTGGATTCTGCCCTTTTACTCACTCTGAGCAGTATCTTCCCATTTGATTATTTAAATGGGACTATTTGCTTGGCAAGGTGCTACTTAGTGTGAATAAGGTGACAGAATCTGTTCCTTGGTATGCTTATTAGGAGTTACCACCACAGTTCTCCCAACACTATGCAGTGGAGCCCACTGTAAAGAAAGCAAAGCAGCACCCAATATTTTGTTACCACGATACGAAATAAATTGTAAATCTTTGTATATTAAGAGCCTTTTGTTTAGTTTTCTCTTAGCAACTAAGTTGGTCTTATCCCTGTTTGGATCCGTAGTGACATCTAATGCTGGATAGTTCCCTAGGAATGCCCATAGGATAGAGCCGAATCACAAATTCATAGCCAACTTTGGTAGTGTGAGGTTAGTCAGGATATCATAGAATCATAAAATATCAGGATTGAAAGGGACCTCAGGAGGTCATGTAGTCCAACCCCCTGCTCAAAGCAGGACCAATCCCCAACTAACTCAAACCAGCCAGGGCTTTGTCAAGCCTGACTTTAAAAACCTCTAAGGAAAGAGATTCCACCACTGCCCTAGGTAACACATTCCAGTGCTTCACCACCCTCCTAGTGAAAAAGTTTTTCCTAATATCCAACATAAACTTCCCCCACTACAACATGAGACCATTACTCCTGTTCTGTCATCTGGTACCACTGAGAACAGCTTAGATCCATATTAAAGTTTCTGGGCTATTGATCGTGGTTGTACTCCTAAAACCTCTTTACTTTGTTACAGTTTTTCCATGAGAAAGACATCACTCCATAGCCTTACCCCAAAATAATGGGAATAATTAGATAACACCACCTTGGACTGGAGCTAACCTAGAGTCATAATGAAAGCATCTAGTATTAATATAATGTGTCACTATTGCTAAAAGTGCACAATTTTTTTTTTAAATTACTGGAACCTTTCTTACAGTGATTTCTGCCTATTTAAATGGAGCAGAAGTCAGAAACAAGCCCTGCGACATTAAATCTGCACAGTTTTTTAAATGTTTAGACATATTCTCAGAGATTTACTACATTATTCCACCAGCTTGTCTGGAAAACGTACAGTCCATTATTTTGTACTATGAACTGCATCCTTGTTTGTTTTATAGCGTGAGAATAAAGTAAACTAAATGACAACAATGCCTGGCTTTTTTCTTTTATATACAGGAATGACCTGAAGTATACTAAATTCCAGGGATGTCATTCTTGCATTTTGATATATGTTTACGTTAGCTGGAATGTAGGCAGTATTGTTCTTGACTGAATGAGGAAGCAAGCCTTGGAATAGATGACTATGGTGACAACATAACTATTTAATAAACTGCACTGAGTGTTACTGGATCTTACCGGGCAGATTTCAGAAAAAGCTCAGTTCTTGGGCTTTCTAATAGCAGAGGCTGAGAACAGTTCTTAATCATTCAGCTTCTTCTCTGTGAGTGAACGGGGGGTATCTCAATACAGTTAAGAAAAAAGAATCAATGGTTATAATGATAGCAGGAGAACTTCAGAAGTTTATGAAGCCAAAGCATCCATTTAGATGGACCAGTGAAGAGTTCAGATACTGAACTTAAATTATTATTACTCCAAGATAAGGCAACTACTTCATCTGAATTATAAAATAATATACTGATACATCAGTAGCTATGGGTAGAAGGATGCATTTCCCTCTAATACTTCACTCAACCCCCAATGCTAGAGTGACCAGGTTAGTTAAGTTGTTCTCTTATGCCCAGTAATTGCCCATCAAGTTAAGACTATTATCATTTAGATTACATAAAATGACTAGAAACCCATGTGATGGGTACAGTATTTGACAGAGCCCAAAAGGCCAGGAGAAGAGCAGTGCCAAATATGGAAACGTATTACATCACTCAAAATGAATACTGAATTGGATTTGAATCAAAGGCATGACTATGGATCTAACATTCTGTCTCCCCCAACATCTGTAACTGCTGTTCCAGTTTATTTTATTAATGTTGCAAATATATAAATATGACCACACAGATGCCTTCATAACCTTACTTTTAGAGGAATGGAAACAAATGGTGGGTCTGATCCTTCTCCCTGAAAGTCAACAACAAAACTGTTGACTTCAATGGGTGCAGAACTGTACCCCAAGAAACAAGATGAGATTCAAGGTGCATTGGAAGGCTAAGTATTACACAGTTTATATTTTTGATGTAAAGAGGCTAAAATCATATATACACCTCCAGACTTAAATAATTAAGCAAGAGTATTTTTAAAATGTCTTCAAAACAGCATGGTCTCAGGCTCCTCTCACTTACACTGGTGTAAATCAGAAGTCAATAGAACTATTCTGATGTATAGTTAGTGTAAATGAGAGGAGAATCAACCACATTGAGAAAAATGGAGCAGCAGAAGTGGGAAATGCTGTGGCCATCAGTAGGTCAGTTATCATTGTAGAGGCTATACCATGATTTCAAAGGCACTGATCTAATAACAAAAAGGGGAGGGAGGAATGAGATGTAAGAATATGGTTGAACAGGCAATTTAGCATTAACTTGTGCAAAAGTTCAGTAGTGTTGGAATTTGTGGGGTTTGGTTTCTCCCACTAAAAAGATAGCTGTGTATGTCTGAATCAGACTGAACTTCTCCAAAGTTCAGTGTGTTTGGATCCATATGCCTGGTCTGTGACCATCTCTAAAAGGAATAGCTTTGTTTGCTAATTCTCCAGACTAGTGAGACTTCATTTGGAAAGCATCTATAAAATTATTTTATATTCCAGCAGTTACAGAGAAGATGGGTAATTACTCTCTTTCTGCTGGAAAGAATATAGTGAGGTGGTTCTCATTACTGTATGTCTTTAGTTTTTTAAAAATAATAATAAAAAAATCCATAGCACAATAAATGAACAGGTAAAGGATACTGCTTTAATTTTAAATATATTATGGGCCAGCAAAAGGGTGTAAAAAGATAAGATATTGACCACGTGCATGGTAAGTGGGAAGCAACTTCCACAGAGGCATTACTCTTATTTCCTTTTAGGAAACCATTGGAAAAAAATCAGGAAAATGAAAGTTACAGTATACTCCATCCCCACAAGGCAAACTCAACTCTGCCCTCTAGACATGGCAGTGCTCCCTGGGAATGGTTCCCATTGCAGGCTAGCACAGCCATAACAGGGCACAGACAAATATATTTTGCACCATCTATAGAGCTGGTGCAGGGTATGGCCTTACCACATCAGGGGAAAATGAGAAAGCCAACTTCCCCACGTGGCTTAGAAGGAAACAAGAAAAATCAAAAGGTTTTTTTTTTTTCTCCTAGTGATAAAAGACCGTCTACATTTAACAGCCCTCTTAGAATAGGTATGCTAATGCACATTTTTTTTCTTTTTTTTTTCTTTGTGTGTTTTACTTCTGTTCCATTCTATGCATCCAATGAAGTGAGCTATAGCTCACGAAAGCTTATGCTGAAATAAACTAGTTAGTCTGTAAGGTGCTACAAGTATTCCTGGCTTTCTTTACAGATACAGACTAACATGGCTGCTATTCTTGAACCTGTCACACGATGCAAGGCACTGCATTTAGCCGTATAGAGTGGAAATCCATCAACTTCATGAAAAAACTCGTATAGATACAGACAGACATCATCTTCCTTTCCAAATGCAAACAGATGGACATCATACCTAAAGGACTAAAGGTAGAAAATCCATTACAATCTACATACCACACAGACTATGCTGAGAGATTGCCACACACTCAAAGAAACTACTCAATCACCCGATAAAGATCCTATACAGCAAACAGGGACAGATTAAGAATGAGCTCTCAAACCTGGATACTCTCAGAAAAAATCAACCTTCATCACAAACTTCCTCATGGATGGACTTTACAAAAATTAGACAAACTATTTACAACACACACTTTGCTTCTCTACAAAGGAAAAAGGACACTAAACTATCTAAACTGCTACCCTGTTTCCCCGAAAGTAAGACATCCCCCGAAAATAAGACGTACTTCCAGTTTTGCCTCTCACTGTAATATAATGTAATGTAATTTTGGGAGCAAAAATTAATATAAGACACTGTCTTATTTTCGGGGAAACACGGTACATGCCACAAGGAGCCATAGCAGTGGTTCCCTTAACCCACCCAACAACATTGTTAATCTTTCAAGCTATACTCTCAGCCTGGCAGAAGAGTCGGTCCTAATTCGGGGCCTCTCCTTTTGCCTCTCCAGGCCCACAAACATGATACAGTTCTGTGGGTACCTTGAATCTTACTTTCGACGTCTCAGACTCAAGGAATATTTCCAGCATGCCTCTGAACAACATACTAACCCACAGCAACCTTCCTACCAGCACTGCAAAAAGACTGATTCTGCATGGACTCCACCGGAAGGTCGAAACAGCAGACTGGACTCCTACATAGGTTGCTTCCAGCACCGTGCATGAGCTGAAATTGTTCAAAAGCAACATCACTTGCCCCATAATCTCAGCCGTGCTGAACACACTGCCATCCACAGCCTCAGGAAAAACTCTGACATCATAATAAAAAAGGTTGACAAAGGAGGTGCTGTTGTCATCAAGAATAAATTGGACTATGAACAAGAGGCTGCTAGACAGCTCTCTAACTCCACATTCTACAGGCCATTATCCTCTGATCCCACTGAGAATTACCAAAAGAAACTACACCATCTGCTTAAAAAACTCCCTGGAAAAGCACAGGAACAGATCTATACAGACTCATGCCTAGAACCCCGACCAGGCACATTATATTTACTACCCAAGATCCACAAACCTGGAAATCCTGGACGCTCCATTGTCTCATGCATTGGCACCCTAACAGCAGGATTGTCTGGCTATGTGGACTCTCTCCTCAGGCCCTACGCTACCAGCACTCCCAGCTATGTTCAAGACACCACTGATTTCCTGAGGAAACTACAATCCATCAGCGATCTTTCAGAAAACATCTTCATGGTCACTATGGATGTAGAAGCCCTCTACACCAACATTCCACACAAAGATGGACTACAAGCTATCAAAAACATTATTCCCGACACTGTCACTGCAAACCTGGTGGCTGAACTTTGTGACTTTGTCCTCACCCACAACTATTTCACATTTGGAGACAATATATACCTTCAAGTCAGCGGAACTGCTATGGGTACCTGCATGGCCCCACAGTATGCCAACATTTTTATGGCAGACTTAGAACAACGCTTCCTTAATTCTCGTCCCCTAATGCCCCTACTCTACTTGCGGTATATTGATGACATCTTCATCATCTGGACCCATGGAAAAGAAGTCCTTGAGGAGTTCCACCATGATTTCAACAATTTTCATCCCACCATTACCCTCAGCCTGGACCAATCCACACAAGCGGTCCATTTCCTAGACCAGGGGTCTCCAAACTTTTCAGCCCGAGGGCCGCATTAACTATCAAATAGCAGTTCGGGGGCCGATAACACACTCGAGGTCCAAATAAAAAAGAATCAAAACATGGATGTTTTTAATTATTTATTTAATATTATTTTATTCAGTTATTATTTAATAACACATTGATACACTGCACATGAACACCTGTTCACTACACCTGCTCACTACACATGAACACTACACCTGAACACCTGCTCACTACACATGAACACTACACATCAACCCCCCAACTGACCCACCCAGCCAGGTCTCTCCCCCCAAAACCTCCTTTCCTCCAACCCCCAACTGACCCACCCAACCAGGTCTCTCCCCCAAAACCTCCTTTCCTCCAACCCCCAACTGACCCACCCAGCCAGGTCTCTCCCCCCCAAACCTCCTTTCCTCCAAACCCCCCCCCCCAACTGACCCGCTCAACCCGGTCTCTTTCCCCCCCCCCCAACTGACCCGCTCAACCCGGTCTCTCCCCACAGACTGTTTCGCCGCCTGGCAGTGGGTGGCTCCTTGTTTCGCCGCCTGTAACTGGGTGGCGGTGCGGCGCGTCCCGGCCCCAGCTCTGAGCCGTCCCTGGCCGCTGGCGGCAGCGGAGCACGCGGCGCGTCCCGGCCGGCGGCGGCAGCTGCGGAGCACGCGGCGCGTCCCGGCCGGCGGCGGCAGCTGCGGAGCACGCGGCGCATCCCGGCCGGCGGCGGCAGCTGCGGAGCACACGGCGCGTCCCGGCCCCGTGGCTGGTTCCCGACCCCTGCGGAAAGATCTCCACGGGCCGGATGAGAGGGCCTCGCGGGCCGCATCCGGCCCGCGGGCCGTAGTTTGGAGACCCCTGTCCTAGACACAACTGTGCTAATAATTGATGGGCACATATACACTATCCTATACCGGAAACCTACTGACCGCTATACTTACCTACATGCCTCCAGCTTCCATCCAGAACACACCACTGTCTACAGCCAAGCTCTAAGATACAACCGCATTTGCTCCAGTCCCTCAGACAGAGACAAACACCTTCAAGATCTCTACCAAGCATTTTTAAAACTACAATACCCACCTGGGGAAGTGAAAAAACAGATTGACAGAGCAAGAAGAGTACCCAGAAGCCACCTACTACAGGACAGACCCAACAAAGACAAAAACAGAACACCATTAGCTGTCACCTTCAGCCCCCAACTTACGCCTCTCCAACGTATCATCAAAGACCTACAACCTATCCTGAAAGATGATCCCACACTCTTACTGATCTTGGGAGACAGACAGCCCCCCTCACTTACAGACAGCCCCCCAACCTGAAACAAATACTCACCAGCAACCGCACACCACACAACAAAAACACTAACCCAGGTACCTATCCTTGTAACAAAGCCCGATGCCAACTCTGTCCTTGTATCCATTCAACTGACACCATCATAGGACCTAATCACATCAGCCATACCATCAGAGGCTCATTCACCTGCACATCGACCAATGTGATATATGCCATTATGTGCCACCAATGCCCCTCTGCTATGTACATTGGCCAAACCGGCCAGTCTCTACGCAAAAGAATAAATGGACACAAATCTGACATCAGGAATCATAACATTCAAAAACCAGTAGGAGAACACTTCAATCTTCCTGGCCATTCCATTAAAGATTTGATGGTTTCAGTTTTGAAACAGAAAAACTTCCAAAACAGACTCCAACGAGAAACTGAGGAACTGGAATTAATTTTCAAATTGGACACAATTAACCAGGGGCTTAATAGAACTTCAGATTGGTTCTCTCATTACAGTAATTGATTGCATTTCCTGAGTTAATTTCACTGACAACCGATCTCCATTTCAAAAGGTGTTTTTTTTCTCCTAGTGATAATGGACCCTCTACATTTAACAGCGCTCTTAGAATTGGTATGCTAATGCACAATTGTTTTTCTTTTTCTTTCTTTCTGTGTGTATAAATGCATTTTACTTCTGTTCCATTCTATGCATCCAATGAAGTGAGCTATAGCTCACAAAAGCTTATGCTGAAATAAACTAGTTAGTCTCTAAGGTGCTACAAGTATTCCTGGCTTTCTTTAAGAAAAATGGAAATGTAAGAAACATGGGTGCTGGAACTAGTGGTGCAGAGGGTGCTTTAGCACCCCCTGGCTTGAAGTGGTTTCCATTACATACAGGGTTTACAGTTTAGTTCAGTTGTTCTCAGCACCCCCACTATACAAATTGCGCCAGCATCTCTGGTAGGAAGGAAGTTTGAAGAAATAGAATTATTTGGTTCAAAAGCTTTGCTGTCTTATTACTCTCAATGAATGATATAATGTTTTACTTTGGCCTTATGCCATTTACCGTATATACTCGAGTATAAGCCGAGTTTTTCAGCCCACTTTTTGGGCTGAAAAAAGCCTCCTCGGCTTATACTCGAGTCAACCCGGTAAAAAAAAAAAAAAAGCCTCGCTCTCCCGTCCCCGCCGCGCGGGCGGGCTGCCGGGAGCGTCCCGGTTCCCCCCTCCCCGCCGCGGGCGGGCTCCCGGCAGGGACAGGACGGGTCGCGCCCGCAATGGCCGGGGCTCCCCCCGTGACAGGCCGCGGCACGGAGCCGCCGGGCCCAACCGCCCCGGGATCCTCCCGAGCCAGCCCTGCTACCGCGCAGCGGGGGCCGTTCCCCCCCCCCCCCCGAGCCCGCCGCCCGGGCCGGGCCCTGCACTCACCCCTCCCTGGGGGGGGAACGGCCCCCGCTGCGCGGTAGCAGGGCTGGCTCGGGAGGATCCCGGGGCGGTTGGGCCCGGCGGCTCCGTGCCGCGGCCTGTCACGGGGGGAGCCCCGGCCATTGCGGGCGCGACCCGTCCTGTCCCTGCCGGGAGCCCGCCCGCGGCGGGGAGGGGGGAACCGGGACGCTCCCGGCAGCCCGCCCGCGCGGCGGGGACGGGAGAGCGAGGCTTTTTTTTTTTTTTTTTTTTTTTTGTCCGGCGGGGAGGGGAGGAACCGGGGCGCACATTTTTTTTTTGGTCCGGCGGGGAGGAGGGAACCTCGGCAGCCCGCCCGCGGCGGGGAAGGGGGAACCTCGGCAGGGGGAACCTTGGCAGGGGGAACTCGGCAGGGGGAACCTCGGCAGCCCGCCCGCGGCGGGGAAGGGGGAACCTCAGCAGGGGGAACTCGGCAGGGGGAACCTCGGCAGGGGGGACTCGGCTTATACTCGAGTCAATAACTTTTCCAGCTTTTTGTGCTAAAATTAGGTGCATCGGCTTATATTCGGGTCGGCTTATACTCGAGTATATACGGTATGTTATGTTATTTTGAGAAATTATGAAGGGAAACTCCTATATGTAGCATGGGATGCACTATAAGTGTAATTACCATATTTCCAATTAGAAATATGAATGTTTCTTAGGATCAAAAATATATTTATAGAATGTTTATGTGCCCACTGCAGGAAGTTTTATTTTTGACAATTTTTAATATAAAAGATATTGGCCCAATTTCATTGGTACTTTCTAGCTGCTTTGTGCCACTCTGACAGTGATAAGCAGCTCTTAACTAGCCAGTTAAAATGGGTTTACAGCTGCTTTGTGTCACCAAAGCAGCATAAACCAGCCAGAGCAAACTAAATGAATTAATCTGTCCCATAACCTTTTCTGTTAAAGATTTAATACTAACCTGTAAAACACAGGCCTGATCCATATATACAGAGAGGGGTGGTGGCCTAACTTTTGAATATTCTCTATGGTGAGTTTCCAGAAAAATGTTTAAAGGCATTCCTCAAGTGAACTATAACCATTCTTTGCTTTAAACTACCCAGTTGGTTAATTGACTCTGTAACAATGATAGCAATATAATCCATTAGGAAATATACAATAAAATAAGCATTCCCCCGTTAACCAAGCTGCTAAAGTAAACCGCTTGCCTGTTTGGAACAAGAAATTAGTTCATCTTACCACCATGTCCATTCGTTTTTCTTCCTTTTCACGGTCATTCAATTTCTTTCCAGTGTGATCATTGCAGCTATCTAAATGACAGACACACTGGCTTCTAGTATGCTCACATTTATCTTGGTTTCCAAGGAGAATAGTCCTTTTATAAAGACCATTGTAAAATGCCCCATATAGTGGCAGCTCTGTAAAAACATCGTCATCCTCATCACCACCTTCCTCCTCTTCAGATGAAGAAGGCTCTGGGTCTGTGACCTCACAAACATGGAGTTTAGAGTTAGTGCTATGTGATAAAAATTCAAAATCAGAAAAAGTGACTGCACTTCGTTTGTGTGTTATTACTTTGACCTCTTGAATCCTCGCTGATTTCTCAGCTGCGCTTCCTCTTGGAGGGAGCGGTGAGGGAAATGCCTCATGTGAGGGCAGGTGTGTAGGACAGTCCTTAGGTTTGTGCCCTGAAGAATACGGTAATTTTCCACAAAGATGCTTTACCTCACGCTCAGCAGCAGCAGTAACTTGGCCTGTGACCCTGCTAGGTTCCAAGGATGTCTCAGTGTAGCTTACTAACTGTGACATAGATGAAGAACTCAATTCAGATTCAAGCAGAACATTATGGAACTCAAGATGGAAATCACATTCTTCTACCTTTGTTTCATATTTTGCATTTTTTGACTCCTCTGAAGTCCCAAGACATGTGGCATATATAAAATAAGGAGACACCTGCTCCTCTTCAGAGAACTTAGCTTCCATTCCAGCAGATTTCATCCATCAGAGGTCAAACTCCACCTCATTGCTGGATGACTTGAGAGCCTCTATTCTCCATGCTGAGTCAGAAAATGTCTTTGTACTATTCCTTCAAGACCATGGTCAGAGCACCATTATTAATGCTTGGAGATTGATGCAAATGATCCAGATCTTCTCTGTTCCTGAAATACAAAAAGATAGGTTTTATTGATGCTACTACACTTGAATTTTGAGTGCAACAGTGAAAGCAATCTAAACATTTACAATTCCATATCAAGTCTAGGGCTAGATCATCCCATAACATTTTTGCGACAAACAGATGACATTAACTGAAAACTTGAGCAGCTTTAGCCTATTTAAATTATTAAGAAAGATGAGGTAAATACAAAAATGTTTTTCAAATATTGGCTCTAAATATGTACACAATAGACCAGAATAGTTCTGGCTGATCTAATGCATTTATTGGGTAAAACACAATATATTTTAAAACTTATCAAAATATATCTTTCTGTGATTGATTTTTTGGGGGGTCTGTTAAATCCCTAATGGCTTTGAGATTTTTTTAGTTGAAGCTAGTATAATGTGAAGGGGAAAACAAAGGTTACTGACAGAAGATATTACATTACAATAGACTCATGGGTTTGCTTTAAATTATAATGTAGAGTTAAAACTGAAATTCTGTCCCTCATCTGCTCTGAGCTGCCTCAATATTATAGCACTTGTGAACACTACAATTAACCATTTTCAGATGCAATGCAAAAAGGGAAGGCGGATTATAGAATTTCACCTCTAACTGTAAATTGGCTAGTTTAAGTCATTCTTAGGCCTGGGCTACACTGGGGGGGAGGCAGGTTTTCTAACTAAGATACGCACCTTCAGCTATGCTGTTCGCGTAACTAAAGTCAAAGTATCTTATTTCGATTTACCTGGCCATCCCCATGGCAGTGGGTCGACCGGGGCCTCTCCCCCACCGACTCCACTTACTACTCCTGCCAAGGTGGAGTACAGGTTTTGATTCGGGGATCAATTGATCGTGTCTAGTTGAGACGCAATAAATCAACCCCTGATACATCGAGTATACCCGCCGATCCGGTGGGTAGTGTAGCCATACCCTTAGGGCTATCTTCTCTGCCCAGATCTAGTCTGTGGATGCCCAAAGCACCAAATGAGATGTACATCTGACTTTGGGTCCAGAAATCAATGACTCACTTATACTGGCACATTTATGTAATTTGTCTTTTGTTACAGATCAAATATTGATAATCCTTATTTAATGTGTGTGTCAGGATGTCACATGTGAGAACAAAACAGAACGGAACCTATTCAAAATGTTAATAGGTGCTTCAGCCTTTGATGGCATGTGGCAAGCCAAAGAGAAAGGCGTATGAGAATCCAGCATTATGACTGTCAAAGTGAAAAGCAGACAAAGTACAAAACTGGCATGTGACATGCTTTTCACTGCACATATCAGAAATGACCAATGGACATTGGCCAAGCATATTTTATTGCTGGGCTATATATATATGTTATTATAAATCATGATTAGGAGGATATGAAAAATAGAGAACTTATTTTATATATGCACAAAGTTTTCTTCATTATGAGCTTTATTATACAAGCTTAAACTGTAGATGTGTGTATACACACACACACACACACACACACACACACACACACAATTTCTTGGTGAGACAGAATGAATAGGCCAACATTTGAGAATGTAGGTGGCTCACCATTGGCATCTTCAGTGCCGGTGCTAGCTCCTTGGAGACCCTGGGAAGGAATATTTCCCCCCCACCACCACCACCACCACACATGCTAATATTAATGGGGGGGCCTAGAGCTGCCCGGGGCCCTAAGCAATTGCTTAGTCTGGTTATGCCCAACACTGGCTCTAGGCATTTGAAGCCTAAAGAGAGGTCCTCAATAAAAAGCAGCCTGCTTTTCAGAAGTGCTGAGCACCCACATGTCTCCTTAACATCTCTGTGAGCTGTAAGAGCACAGCATCTCTGAAAATCAGGTCACTAATTTAAACGCTTAAATACAGAGCTAGATGCCTAACTTTGGCCACCCAAGTTTGTAAAGTTTGGCATTAATGAATAAGGCCCCTGCCAGTTCATGTGAATATTATTTATTCCTCATTTGAAGGTGTATCTTTGCCCTCCACTCCCCTGGCACCGTATATCCTGATGAAGGGCATACCACTATCAGCCACTCTCCTACCCTACCATACATGTCACCTAAGGATTACTACAATGGTACCTACTGACCCAAGGTCTGTCTATCCTGTAGCCTGTCTCTGACAGTGGCCAGTACCAGATGCCTCAGAGGAATGCATAGGAATCCTGCAGTAGGCTCATATGGGATTAGCTTAAGTCTTGAAGCATGACGTGTAATATCTCTTTCACATTTTTAAATCTATTCTTGCTAGCCATCTACATATCCAATCCCTTTTTGAATCTTGCTAAAGTCTTGGCCTGAGTGACAGTGATGCTACAGTCTATTTATATATTGTGTGGAAATACATTTCCTTGTCTCAGGTCTGAATTTCTCACCTTTTATTTTCACTGAATGTCTCCTTCATAGAATCATAGAATATCAGGGTTGGAAGGGACCTCTGGAGGTCATCTAGTTCAACCCCCTGCTCAAAGCAGGACCAACCCCAACTAAATCATCCCAGCCAGGGCTTTGTCAAGTCTGACCTTAAAAACCTCTAAGGAAGGAGATTTTACCACCTCCCTAGGGAACCCATTCCAGTGCTCCACCATCCTCCTAGTGAAAAAGTTTTTCCTAATATCCAACCTAAACCTTCCTTGTTCTTGTCTCATCAGATTGGGAGAACAGAAGAACCTAGGACTAGGCTTTTTCTGTGCTGTGATAGAGGGTACTGTGGGGACAAGTAGTGGGGAGAGGAGAGGATATGCTTCTCCAAGCTTCATATTTTACCCCTCTCCCTTCCCTGGGGGTGAATGAATGCAATGACCAAAAAAAAAAGGATATGGGAGACCAAAATACAGTAAAACCTGCCAAGAGTGACCACTCATGGGAGTTAGCAAAAAGTGGTCACCTGTAAGAGGTGTTCTCTCTTCAAAGGTTTGCACACCAGGGAGTGGTGGTGTTCCAAGGCCTCCGCAAGTAGTCGCTCCTGCTGGTGGTTCCTCTTTAAAGCTGGTCTCCAAGGCAGGTTTTACTGTACAAGTAAGTGGGGACTGAAATATACACATTTATAGGGTAAGGAATGATCATGTTTGGCAGGAGTGTGGATTTAGAAGGCCCCACCCATTGCAGGATCTTAACGCACAGATCTCTGGAAATTCAGAGGTGAGTCAATGTAATTCTGTTGTTTTAGTCACTCTCATAAAAAGGTCTGCAACACAGATCTACAAGACAGCAGAATTAGTAATAAAGGTACGAATATCGGAATTTACAGGTTCTAAAATGCAATAGTAAACTTGCTGGAAAAGGTCTTTAAACCTTGATGAATGGAGACATTCACTTGATCATATTTGGGAGAGCCTAAGACTGTATCCCAATGCTAGCTACTACCAGGCACTAATGTAAGTAAAATTTTTGTAGAGAAATTGAAATCTTTAGGACATGCTAGTTTTCTTTAAATCCAGGAGAAAACAAAAGAGACGCTATCTCAAAGTTTCTCAGCTAGCCTACTTCGAATTGATTGGAATCAAACTAAGATTGCGCCCAAAGAAGGTTAAGAAAAATCACAAAAGAAGCTGCACAGAAGCATTACAAGAGATAAAAAGTGAAATATAAGTGTAAGAACATATACCGGTATATACCACTCATTACATAATAAGAAATTTATACTGGCAGTCAATTTTATTTTCTAAAGAAAGCTTCATACAAATCAACATTACATTCAGTAGCGATTTTAATAGCACAATTAAAATGCTAAAGATTATTAAATGTCTTGCATTTGGATGCCTGGAAATGTGTACGTACATGCATGCACACAGTCACAATCATGATGATATATTGGTCTGATCCTGTTTTTCTTGCACACCCAAAACTCTCATTCAAGTCCATCAAATTTTGGATGAAGACCATAACCAGTGTACATATTAGTTTTAACCATAAGCTGGGGAAAATGGGAAAAACATCTAGCACACACATTCTCAGTTGCATTTTCTTTATTTAATCAAGAGAATTATTTTCTGTGGCAAATGCTGCATTGCAAATGAGCATACATTTTCATATTGTAATTATAATAATAGGTAACTTATGTTATCTCTGCAGGCATTGGTTAAATTGGTACGTTTTAGTATTTTCATTTTCAGTGAAGTTGGCATGTTAAAAAGTTGACAAGAATGTATAAATGTGTGGAATTTCTTTACTTTTCAATTAAACCACCTCAGACTTGAACTGACAAACTAAAGTAATGAAACAAGCACTGACCTAGGCTGCAATAGCACACATCTCATTTTAAATAACTGGTTTTAACCCCCAAACTGCCTTATACGTTTGTCTCCATTTTATAGTAACTTTTTATTTCTGGACCACTATTCACTTAGAAACTATCTTTCTTTATAAATGAAGCAAAAAGATTTAAGAAACACAGACCAGTACAAAGTAGGCGATCAGGAATACTTCTATTATGGAGGATATTTTTACCTGTTTTGTAAGATAACCCCATATTTTTCAAGTCAGTTAATTTCCATAAGCGTAACAACAGGAACTCAGTAGACAGAAAGATCCTCCAAGTCTTGGGGCAGAACAGAAAAAGAAGTGAATAGATCCTTAACAAAAGGCATTTCAGCTAGCTTGCTGCACCAGGACTGTGTCAACAGAAGTATGTGTGAGAATCCCTGGGGCTAGAACAGCCTTCTGCAAGCACTGGCCAAATTATTCAGAGAAAGAGACAGAAAAAAAGGGGGAGAAAGAGAGGGAGAGAGCATGCTTGGTAGGAACACCAGGCACTTCTAAAAATACAGTGTGACCTCATTCTTCACACTATGCCAGACCCTAACACTGCCTTTATCACCTGAAGCACCTGGAGTCAGTTTCATGTTGACTGGAAGATGGTTTTGTTGCTGTCAGTTTTTGAAAGGACAGACTGAGAAACTCCTTCCGAAGCTCTTTTGAGACAGCATGAGGGAAACCAAACACAACTTCCCATATTACTTCCACATTACTTCCATTATTACTTGATTTGTATCAAAAGTGACTTTAAGAGCTGCAATTACCCAAATTTTAGTAACCCTCCCTTTTTGCAAGCATAATTTTACAGATAATTTTGCACCTACTATTAAGTTGGCACACAATTTAGGTCACCAGGACATCCACGTTTGTCCTGTGTTTACAAATTTACAAATCAGATATTTGAAAATGTAGTCGGAAAAGTGTAACCATGAAGAGAACACAGAAAATTATGTGGGAGAATTCTAATGAATTAGAGCTTATTATAAAAGAATTTTCTGTGTTGCTTTTGATCAGAACAGGTAGTACAAATTGAAAAGATGCAATATTAGTTCTCCTGTAAGGAATCCTGAATAACTAAGAAAAAGTTATATAACATCTTTCATCCTTAAATATCCAAAAACACTTATACAACCCCAACAATTCATTTCACTGAGTCAGAATAGATCTATCGAGGTTAGAGGGAGCGCTCTAAAGTTTGGGCTTATTTATGCCCGATGCAGCTGAATTGATTTGATTAGGGCTACAGAGAGTGTCAGTCACCACAGAACTTGGCATACAGTATATACGAATGACTCACTCAGCAAAATGCAGCCATTTCTTGAGTCAAACAAAGCAGCCATTCTTCAACAATTATAGTACACAACAATTTTTGTTGTTAGCAGAGGAAGTAAAGAATCTGTTTTCCACTTTAAACCATAAGGGAAATTTTTGATAGGCTGAACATGTTTGAAGTTAACTTGGTCAGGGATGTTAACACCCTTCCTGCTGTGATATGTGCCTTGGATTTGTGTGTCAGTCTAAAAACAACATCCTCAACAGCACTGCCATTGCCAATGCGATGATTGTGGGGGTCAGTCTGTACGATTTCTTAATACTGGTTAATATAAAGTTATGATATTTCTGTATCATGGATGGCCTCTCTGTCTATCCACCACTGCTAACAAACCTCGAAGCATCTACCTCCCAAACTAGAGACAGAAGTGAATAATTGAGGACTAGCCAAACTTCAGTGAGAACAAAAGAGTAATTGTGTCCAAGGGGAGCCCACTTTTCTCCAACTTTCCTCAACAGAGGACTGGAGGTTTGGAGAGCAGAAATTCCTCAAGGACAAAGAGACAGGGATGACAAAACAGGAAGTTGTAAAAGGACAAACGCGTGGAAGACTCAAGAGACACACACAAGAAATTTTTGGCAGGAGATGGACTGGCAAAGGTCAAAAAAAGGCAAAGGTCTATGTTTCAGAACCCAAGTCATGTACTGCAACAGAATGACCCTGCCCCCAGCCTAAAGAATGCTCTGGAGTGGTCACGAAATTGAAGGAGGGAAATGCATTTAGGCAGGGCCGGTGCAACCACTACGTGAACTAGGCGACTGCCTGGGGTGCCTAGTGGTTTGGAGCTCAAAAAAGCACGCTCAGGGAAGGCAATGGAGGGGAAGGGAGCTGGGGCACGGGGGTATAGGGAGCACGCCCGCAGCAAGTAATGGGGGGGGCACGCAGGGGAACCGCTCCCCACCCCAGCTCACCTGCGCTCCGCCTCCTTCCCTGTGCGTGCCGCCCCACTCTTATTCTCCTCCCCTCTCAGGCTTGCCGTGCCAAACAGCTGAAGTGGAGTGGCACCAGCAAGCTCAGGGGAGAAGGCAGAGCTGAGGTGAGCTGGGGCAGGGAACTTCCACAGGGGGGGCTCCCTGGGCGGTGGGGGAGCTGCCGCAGGGGGGGGGCTCCTTGGGTGGCAAACTGCTGCAGGGGAGGTTCCCCAAGCGGAGGGGAGCTGCCGCGGTGGGGACTCCCTGGGCGGAGGGGGACGTGGGGGAGCTGCCGCAGGAGGGGCTCTCCAGATGTAGGGGTGGCAGGGATCAGCCACAGAGGGGCTCCCTGGATGGAGGGGAGCTGCTGCAGGGGGTGGCTCCCTGGGCGGTGGGGAGCTGCCGTGGGGGGGGGGAGGCTCCCCAGGAGGCGGGGGGAGAGGGGCGCCACAGGGCGGGAGTGGCAGGGAGCAGCCGCAGGGCTCCCTGAGCTAGGGAGTGCTCCAGGTGGAAGTTTCGCCTAGGGCGCGAAATATCCTTCCATCAGCCCTGCATTTAGGGTTTATTATTTTTGTAACAGATCTTAGACAGTTTGACTGCAAAGGTCTCAGCTCTCAGGAGGGGGAACCCGCTAGAAGATCTGCACCCGGAGAGTGTGTCTTAGGACCCCTAGACAGGGACAGTGCCTGGACCCTGTGGAAATTCTGGAGGCTTAAAACTAATGGGATTCAGTAGCTGGATCCTCTCAGAGCAGTCTGCTCAGTGGCCAAGGGGAGCTATACCAGCCCCCTAACCCCATGTTGGAGCAATGGTTTAGTTGTGACTTGGAGGGAAGAATGCCGTCTTGTCAATCACGGACAATACTCGAAGAACCTAGATATTTACTGGGTGAAGTTTTTTTCCTTGTTAGTTTAATCTGGGTCTTGACCTTACAAATCTTTATTCTATGTGCAGCTGGGAGACCAAGGTTGTTGAGAAGCAGAGCAAAGGAAGCAGCAGCTTTGCAGGGGCACAAGTAAAGTTAAGCGCTAGACATAGTGTTTTGCGCTTAGAAGACGTCAGTCTCAAGCCCCTTGCCTACCTGATCCCTTACTCTCAAGATGACAGGAAAGAGGCATGGCGTAAAGGAGAGAATTGGCTCCTGAGGATACATGGTTTTCAATATGATCCTCAGCATGTGACTAAGTTAGTCACAGCACTTCATTATTCAGGTCCTTCTCTGCCTTATTCCTGCCACTGGGCAGGACTAAATTAGTGGCTATACAGCACTATACTCATTAATCCAGACTTTAGTAACATTTTGTCACAGATATTTTTAGTAAAAGTCACGGACAGGTCATGGGCAAAAAGAAAAACGGAAGCTGTGACCTGTCCATGACTTTTACTAAAAATATCCAGGACAAAATGGGGATCTGTGGGTCCCCACACTGCTTCAAGCAGTGACCAATGGCTCCATGTCTAGTTGGCAGCTGGTATAAAGCGGAGTGCCCCAAGGGTTGGTCCTGGGGCTGGTTTTATTCCATATCTTTATCAATGATCTGGAGGATGGTGTGGACTGCACCCTCAGCAAGATTGCAGATGACACTAAACTGGGAGGAGTGGTAGATACATTGGAGGGTAGGGATAGGATACAGAGGGAACTAGACAAAGGGGACTGGGCCAAAAGAAATTTGATGAGGTTCAGCAAGGAGAAGTGCAGAGTCCTGCACTTAGGATGGAAGAATCCCATGCACTGCTGCAGACTAGGGACCGAATGGCTTGGCAGCAGTTCTGCAGAAAAGGACCTAGGGATTACAGTGGATGAGAAGCTGGATATGAGTCAACAGTGTGCCCTTAATGCCAAGAAGGCTAATGGCATTTTGGGCTGTATGAGTAGGGGCATTGCAAGCAGATCGAAGGACGTGATTGTTCCCTTCTATTCGACATTGGTGAGGCCTCATCTGAAGTACAGTGTCCAGTTCTGGGGCCTACACTACAAGAAGGATGTGGAAAAATTGGAAAGAGTCGGGCAACAAAAATGATTAGGGGCCTGGAGCGCATGACTTATGAGGGGAGGCTGAGAGAACTGGCATTGTTTAGTCTGCAGAAGAGAAGACTGAGGCGAGATTTCATAGCTGCTTTCAACTACCTGAAAGGGGGTTCTAAAGAGGATGGATCTGGACTGTCCTCAGTGGCAGCAGATGACCGAACAAGGAGTAATGGTCTCAAGTTGCAGTTGGGAAGGTTTAGATTGGATATTAGGAAAAACTTTTTCATTAGGCGGGTGGTCAAGCATTGGAATGGGTTACCTAGGGAGGTGGTAGAATCACCTTCCTTAGAGGTTTTTAAGGTCAGGCTTGACAAAGCCCTGGCTGGGATGATTTAGTTGGGGATTGGTCCTGCTTTGAGCAGGGGATTGGACTAGATGACCTCCAGAGGTCCCTTCCAACCCTAATATTCTATGATTCTACGATTCTAAGCAGGCCAGCTGTGCATGGGTTAGGAGATGCCTGCAGAAGCTGGGGGGTTGAGAGGTACCTCTGCTGCCTGCAGCTCTGAGGGCTCATGTCAGCTGGGAGCTTGAGGTTCCCCCACTGATCCTGGTGGCTGGGAGCTTGGAGGTTCCCCAGTTGTCCCCGTGGTCAGGTGCTCGGGGACTGTTTCTAAAATCAAACACTATCATTATACAGATACCCAAAAATGAACCAATTGTACCTTGTAATTTTAAATGAACCCTGGATGAGCCATGCAGGAAAATATCTATCTCCCTCCAGAATGATAACCATAACATTGTTAACATCCTAGCTCTTCGTCTGGAATGCCAATCAAAAACAATTCCAGGACATGAAGTTTGTTACAACTAGGAATGTGTGTGCGTGAATCTCCTGAATCGGCTTGGTTGCCCAGGAGATGTGCTGCGATCTGACTATTTTGGTTAGAAATTAGAATAGATTTTTCCTGTATTGAAAAATGCTTTTATATAAGGTGGGTTAATTTAGGGTCATGTTGCCCTTGATAGAGTATCTTTAAAATGCTCTCAGGACTGATGAAACAGACATGGAATAAGACAGTCACCTCTGACTCTAAATTATCAGATACATAGATGAACATGAGATGTTGTGGAAGAGTCGACACGGCTTTTGTAAAGGGAAAGCATACCTCACTAATCTATTAGAATTCTTTTGGGGGGGGGGGGAGTCAACAAACATGTTGACAATGATGATCCAGTGGATCATGCAAAGTAATGCACGTTGGAAAACATAATCTCAACTAAACATGAAAAAAGGATGGGATCTAAATTATCTGTTGCCACACAAGAAAAATCTTGGAGTTACTATGGATAGTTCTCTGAAATCATCCATTCTTCACATAGTGGCAGTCAGAAAAAACTAACAATGTTAGGATCTATTAGGAAGGGGATAGATAACACAGAAAAGATTGAAATGCCACTATATAAATCAATGGTACGATCATACCCTGAATACTGTATGCTGTTCTGTTCACCCCTATCTAAAAATATATATTAGAATTGGAAAAAAGTAAAGTACAATAAAAAGGGAAACAAAAAAGATTAGGGGTATCGAACAGTTTCTGTTGACAAACATGTTGACAATGATGATCCAGTGGATACAGTGTACTTAGATTTTCAGAAAACTGTTGACAAGTTCCCTCACCAAAAGCTCTTAAGCAAAATAAGATGACTTGCATAAGAGGGAAGGTTCTCTCTTGAATCAGTACCCAGTTAAAAGATAGGAAATAAAGGATAGGAATAAATGTTCAGTTTTCACAGTGGAGCGAGGTAAATAGCTGAGTCTCCAAAGAATCTGTACTGGGACCAGAGCTTCTTCAACATATTCATAAATGATCTGGAAAAAAGGTAAACAGTTTGCAAAAAAATACAAAATGACTCGGGATAGTTAAGTCCAAAGCAGATAGCGAAGAGTTACAAAAGGATTTTACAAAACTGGGTGACTGAGCATGAAAATGACGGATGAAATTCAATGTTGATAAATGCAAAGTAATGCACGTTGGAAAACATAATCTCAACTAAACATGAAAAAAGGATGGGATCTAAATTATCTGTTGCCACACAAGAAAAATCTTGGAGTTACTATGGATAGTTCTCTGAAATCATCCATTCTTCACATAGTGGCAGTCAGAAAAAACTAACAATGTTAGGATCTATTAGGAAGGGGATAGATAACACAGAAAAGATTGAAATGCCACTATATAAATCAATGGTACGATCATACCCTGAATACTGTATGCTGTTCTGTTCACCCCTATCTAAAAATATATATTAGAATTGGAAAAAAGTAAAGTACAATAAAAAGGGAAACAAAAAAGATTAGGGGTATCGAACAGTTTCTGTATGAGGAGACTGGAACTGTTCAACTTAGAAGAGAGAGAAATGGCGGAGGCGGGGATATGCTAAAGGTCTATAAAATCATGAATGGTGTTGAGAAAATGAATAGGGATGTGTTATTTACCCCTTCACATAATACAAGAACCAAAGAGGCAGCAGTTTTAAAACAAACATAGGATAGGGAAGTATTTTTTTCACACAATGTACAGTCAACTCGTTACCAAGGGATGTTGTGTAGTCCAAAAGTACAACTAGGTTAAAAAAAAAAAACTAGGTAAGTTCATCGAGGATAGGTCCATTAGTGGCTGTTAGCCAACTTAGTCAGGGATGCTCTGGGTATCCTTAAACGTCTGACTTCTAGAATCTGAGACTGGCCAACAGGATGGATCACTCGATAAATTACCCTGTTCTCATCACTCCTTCTGAAGCATTTGGCACCTGCTACTGTTGGTAGACAGGATACTGGGTAAATGGAACATTGGTCTGACCCAGTTTCGCCATTCTTATGTTCTTATAATTTACTGTAATTTGCTATATGTAAGGATGAGCACACTGACCTTAAAAAGCTTCACTTGGTCCAGGATGCATCAGTCCCCCAGTTCAACACTACCAGCCTCCAAAAACACATCCCTCCATTGTTCTGCTCACCACTTGGGCTCCCCATAAGGCATCAGGTTAAATTCAAAGTCTCTATCAGTTAATCTTCAAAGTCCTCCATGGAATTGGCTCAAGATACTTAGGAGCTCACCTTGCTCTTTACTATGATGATCTTCCTCAACATTTGTGCGCCTTGGGACTAGGGAAATGTCAAACTTCAACGGTAAAACCCATAAGAAAATGGGAGAGAGATTTGTCAGCCCTGGCCCAAAGCTATGGAATTCCGTTCTGAAAGAAAGTGAAAAGAAGATAAATCTCACTCCCTGCCTTCAGAGCAAAGTATAAAATTTGCTTCTTCAGTTTAGCCTTCCCACAGTTACAACAGAAGGAGGTAGGAGGTGGGAGGAATGAAGAAAGGAGAAGATGGAAGAGGAGGAGATAAAAGGAAAAAGAAAATATAGAAGTCTTAGCTGCCCCTGGGGAAGTAAAATGGAATGTAGACCACTGACCTTATATGGTTGTAATAGTCCTTGTAAGGTACTCAGATATTATAGTATATGGTAGTATCTGACAAGGTATCTAGGGATCAGCTAGATAGATTAATCGAATTTTAGTAAGAAGCAATATTTTTTGGTGTCAAAGTAGTGTAAATTAGGGCCACAGACTTGGAAAAAATGAAAAGAGCTGAAATAAGAGAGCACTTGTTTTAGTGCGCCAGATAGATCAACCGGTTAAAAAAAAACCTCTCAATGGCAGCATTCTGCTGTGTAGAAACCTGTATCCACACCACAGCATTACTATTATTGTGAAAAATGTTAGGGCTAAAGAGGAATAAAATAAAAAGTCAGAGAGAACAAGACCATTAGTACTATATGTATTAAATCCATTCATAATAGCTCAGCTTCCCAGGTTTACACACTATTGGTCTTTTAAAAATCTCTGCAGTATTTGTGGCACCACATTACATTTCTCAAATGAAGTAGACTGTTTGATACAAGATTTTCCAACAAAGCTTGAATAAGCAGAGCTTTGATTTATGAAATGCATCAGTAAAATACTGAAGTTTTTGGCCGGGCAATTAGTTTTAAATTGTATAAGCCAATGCTAGCTCCTGTTATTATGAATGCAAAGGTTTATCAGGACACTTCTGAGTTCAGTATTTAAGAATTCTTTATTATCCTTGTAGTTGTTAATTCAGAACTTGTAACAAATTAAAGTCTTGATGATCCTTTCCAGATCCAGCAGCACACAAACACTGCAAAACAGATTCTGATCGATCTTTACAGGAAAATATCTGCCAGTGCTTACACAATCATTCAATTAATGTGCCATTTCACACAACAAATTTCCCCCACTTCCAAACTGATTCTGGACCCTGGTAATGTCTCTCTCCTCCTCTCCAATCAGTGATAATGGATTCTATAAAGTGGTGATCATAGAAATAAACACCTTAAAAATGATTTAAAGCCTATGGGCAAGTTCCTTCTCCAAGATCTGCTTGATGGATCTGAGATAACTGGAAGTAGTGAGTGCTTGTGTCAGCTGCAATGAAAATGTTTTGTTTCAGTGGCTCTCTCTATGCACCCAATATGTATGTTTAAAAGGAGGGAGAGGCCCTTGGACCCCCCTGCCTCCCACTGTCCTTCACGGATCTCCTCTTCTCCCTCAGTTGATAGTCTTTGGTGGTGGGGGAAATCTCTCTTTGGACTACCACACACTGGCCAGGGTTTGGCTCTTGTTCCTCTTTCCCCTTTGCAAGGGAGGGAAGATCTGGCTGGAACAAGGACTAGTCTCTCCGGCAGCCCCTAGAAAGTCAGCCAGGGTTTGGCTCTGGTTTCTCCTTCCCCGTTGTAAGAGAGAGGAGATTCGGCTGGAACATGGGTCATTCTCTCAGGCAGTCCCTAGACTACAGAGTCAGCTCGAAAAGGTTCAGTCAAACAGAGTCTATTGCCCCTTTACAGGATTTATCTTCTACTCCTCTTTCTGGGCCAGGTTGTTCTACTGTATGTCAGGATGGCTTTGGACATAGTGTGTGTTGTGAGGTACTTTGGAGATTGCGAGACAAGGCACACACACGTGGTTAAGTAAATAAAGTAAGTGAGTTTATTGGAAGGTCCCGGTCTTGGCACTGAGAGGGCTGTCAGATCAGCGCGACCGCAGAAGGAGTACCCGGACTCTTCGGAGCAGTAGCCGGGGAAAAAGAGCAAGGAAAGCCCACAGACAGCCCACAGAGTGGGCTTAAGTACACTCACACATTTGCATCTCATACATACTCATGTCTCATTTGCAAGCAACAAGGTGATTGGTTACACGCTGTCCTGCCTCAGTTTCCCCATTTGGTTTCCCACGCATTCATTCTCACACAGACGGGGTAAACACTCACACAGCTGGGAACAGTCTGGGAACTGTTCCCAAACACACAGATAACAGCAAGGTCAGTCTCATAGCATCACTATACACTCTCCTGGAGTTGACTCAGAAGCGTAACTACACTTCCTAGAGATTGCCCGTCACAATATCTTCCGGTCCTAACAGTGTGCCCCTCGGCTGTCTCCTCCGTAGCTGGACTCATTCTGTTCCCAGGAGTCCCTGGGCAGAGCAACCTTCTTCCTATTCACTGACCCTTTCTGTGGCAAGATTCCCCCTCTTAAGCTCCTCTCCCTCCGGGCTGAGCAAGCCTTGCAGATATGCCTCATTAGTCTGGAACAGGTCCAGAGGAGCTCATTAGCCACCTTCATACCAGGGCAAGGGTGTGTCCCTTCACAATGTGCATGAGGGGCAGTGTGAATCCTTGTATGGTCCATTCCCAGAGACAGGCAGAAGAATAAAAGTTTGAGTTTTGCACTTAAGTTAGACAAAAGCAGTTGAGTTGTCCAGCATGAGCAAAATAGCCAGCTATTCCCAGTCGAAAAACACTCTCATAGTCGGGAATTACTTCCTGCTAAGTGCAGTCTCAGTTCTAAAGCTGGCCTGGATTCCAGGGTGGTACCTATCTAAGGATACAATTTTCTGGGGCATTTCCAGAATTGGCAGGTAGTAATCGATCTATCGGGGATCAAACTACACTAGACGCGATAAATCAATCCCCGAGCGCTCTCCCCGTTGACTCTGGAACTCCAGCACTGCGAGAGGTGGAAGCGGAATCAACAGGGGAGCGGCAGCGGTTGACTCGCTGTCGTGAGGACACTCAGTTAAGTCGATCTAAGATACGTCGACTTCAGCTACTCTATTCGCGTAGCTGAAGTTGCGTATCTTAGGTTGACCCTCCCCCCCACACACAGTGTACACCTGGCCTAAGATGTCAGTAACCAAGTGTAGCTGGGATTGACTAAAATTGCCACCTTAATCACCTTCCCTAAAAAGGGCAAGGGGTCCAGCATCAAGGAATGGTTTCTTGAAGAGGGGGTTGGACAAGACACCTGCTTAAATACAGTTCCTAGTAAGTGGATAATTGTTGCTTAACTCTGATCCTATGTCTTCTACCATCTGTTCCCGGAGATCTCCCCCACACACATTGATGACATGTAACCATACTTTACTCAGAGATGCTTTAGTATGCGTCTGGTTCTCGAGCCCACATTTTCAGTGTCTGCTGACTTCTAGTGCCAAGTTTTCAAATGGGCTTCTGTCAGAGGTCCAGCGGTTGTCCAAGGTGCCACTTTGCTTAAGGGCAGTAGTGCAGTGGTGGGAGTCTAAAGGGCGCTTCCTCTGGCATGAGTAAGTAGGTAAAGTACAAGGCACTGCTCTCTCTTGTGGCACTACTACCTGATGGCAGAAGTCCATTGGGGTCTGCTCTCTAGTGGCTGTAGCGCTCACTGGTGAGAGTCCAACAGGGGCTGCTCTCTCTAGCAGCGGTAGTGCCCAGTAGCAAGTGCAGGGAGAGTAGAGGAACCCAGGATCACCCTACTCTACTGGGTTCCTACCCAGGGCCCTTCAAAACCAGTTACCTTATTACAGGGCTCAGATTTTGGTACACATTTAGTTACCAATGCCAATTATGGGACTCCTGGAAAGGAAAAAAAAGGTTGTTTCTGTAAGTACAGCCTACCCACCATCATGTCTATATATAAAAGTCAAATGGCGTATGCGTGTATGTATGCATGTGCGCTTACTCCTTCCATACCGTTTGAGCTAGAGACTTGAAATTTGGTACAGTTGTAGGTCTTAGGGTCCTAATCAGGGTAAGAGTCGAAAATTTTTCAAATCTCACCTCTGACGCCCCCCAGGGGTGAAATTATTTAAAGGCCAATCACATCAGCTGAGCAGCTGCTGTTCTCTGTGACATAGTTATGATGTCATAATACCCCCTCCAACGGACCCCGCACTCGCTCAGCTCTTTGCCCCCACCCCCCTCCAACAGACCCCGCACTCGCTCAGCTCTTTGCCCCCACCCCCCTCCAACAGACCCCGCACTCGCTCAGCTCTCTGCCTCCTCCCCACCTCCGACGGACCCGAGTTGGGTTTGGTCGGAGGGTAAGTGAGGTGGGGGTGTCGGGTTTGGTCGGGGGGTGAGGTGGGGGTGTTGGGTTTGGTCAGGGGGTAAGTGAGCCGGGGGTGTTGGGTTTGGTCTGGGGGGGTGGGAAGGTGTCGGGGTGGGTGAGGTGTGGGCGTTGGGGTTGGTCGGGGTGTTGGGTTTGGTGGGGGGGGTGAGGAGGGGGGTCGGGGTTGGTTGAGGGGTAAGTGAGGTGTGGGTGTCGGGTTTGTTTGTGGTGGTAGGTAGGGGTGTCGGGTTTGGTTGGGGGGGAAGTGAGGTGGGTGTGTCAGGTTTGGTCTACAGGGGGTGAGGTGTGGGTGTTGGTCAGGGGGTGTTGGTAGGGGGGTGAAGTGGTGGTGTTGGGTTTGGGTGGGGGGGTGAAAATGTGAGTCGGGGTTGGTCGAGAGGTAAGTGAGGTGGGGGTGTCGGGTTTGGTCGGGGAAGTGAGGTGGGTGTGTCAGGTTTGCTCTCTGCCCCCTCCCCCCTCCAACAGACCCCGCACTCGCTCTGCTCTCTGGCCCCTCCCCACCTCCGACGGACCCAAGCAACGCCGGGTATTTTCGCTAGTTAAATATAAAGGCCACCATTCTTCTTTCACTAGCCAACTGCTTTGGCAGCTCTATCTAACTGTATTCAATTACCACTGAGAAAAATGATTCCCTTCATCTTTCTATTGCAAGTACACAGTGTGTTTTACTAGCATTAGCAATATTCCTTACACCAGAGCCCTGCAGTTGAGAGTCATTAATCCTCTGTTGACATCAGAGCAGAGCAAAATTAATTAATTTCATCCCTGGAGATAAAAAAAAAAAAAAAAAAAAAAGACTAGCTGCATGGTTTCAAGTCCTGACCCAGCCTGAGAAGTGTCAAGAATCCAGATGCAGTCTTCATTCATTAAAAATCCTAGTGTGTTCATCTGTATATTTGACATGCTTATTATATGCACATGCTCTTATATGATGGCATGCCCGCTTGCATCACCACACTGAGTTAACAATTTGCAAGTAAACCAGTTTTTTTAATGGATGTATAACTTAGCTATTGCAAATCAAATCAGATCAAACCTTTGCATGTATTTGTCATCCTATATATAGACTTTTTTTTAACCAAAAGAAATAAAGATCACTTAAGTCGTTTCTAGTTAAAAAGCAGCTAAATTAATAGATTTTTGACACTTTCATTAACTTTCGGGCCAAATGAGAAAAAATTCTCAGATTATTATTATTATTGGTCTTCTAGTATCTTTGCACAGATAAAGGCAAAAATTTTCAAAAGCAACTTGTTGGTGCTCAACTTGAGATACCTTCAAGGAGTCTGAGAAGAAAGGGCTGAGGACCCACATTTTGAAAAATCAAACCTCTTTAAGGCATCTCACACTGGGCACCAAAAATCACTAATCACTTTTGAAATTCTTGGCCTGATCGGAGTCAAAAAAAATATCACTGAGCATTCAACATGTATTTTTTTTAAAGATTGCATCAGTGTACTATGTCCAAGTAGCATAGTACTGTATTTCTAATCCACTAAATCTTCAACAGAAGTTTATTTATGAAAAGTGCATATTGAAGCTAAATTACAAGGGATTTGCTGATCATAGGGAAGCTGCAGAAAGATCAAAATAGTAATGAAGGGTTATATACCAGTGGGAAATTGGCTGTATCCCTTAATTGTTCATTTCCAGACTTCGTACGGGTTTTTGTTTTGTTTGGGGTATTTTTTTAGATGTGTTGAATGTTTATCAATAAAGTGTAATAATGTTGTTTGGGTGATAGCTGGGGTCCCTTGGAGCCCCACTTTCAACCTCAACGTTTTTCTATCAAAGTTATTTGTTTATAAATTTCCTTTAAAAAAAATGAGCTCCCAAACGCAAGAGGAACTGCCACAGAAGGTCTGCAGGCATGGAGTCCTTCTCCAACAGATGTTATGATACCATCAAAACAAGACACCCCTCATCCAGGCATTGTTTAATCTAATGTGGTATGTAGTGGCAAAGGCTGGTGACAATGGATGGTTGATAGGAATAAAGTAGGAAGTGGAAACTTTTATCCACATGGAAATCCTTTAAGCCTTTTCTTATCTTCTTCTATATCTCCCCAGGACCCCTCTACATTTATCCTAATTTTTTGCAACTACTTTCCATGCCCACCTCCTTTATGATGCTGGGGTCTCCTATACCCTCCCTTCATGACCATCCAGTGTTCTGCCCTCTTCTCCTGACTCCATACATGCCCCTACCATTCTGAGACTGGAGGCACGATTTTATGCCACTGTGACGGACCGCTCTCTCACCTCTCTCAGGAACAGGCAGGAAAACCCTTCTTTGCTCCAAACAGTGCTCTTTAATTCACAGTGCAAGACCCCGCCACCAATATATACAGCTTTGTACAGTCTTTCAGCATACAGCTCTTGATAGCTCAGCTCTACAGCTTACAGCTTTACAGACTCTATATAGTCCAGCTCTTAACATGCAACTCTAAACAGTTCTAAACACACAGCTCTGACTAGCTCCAAACACACAGCTCTGACTAGCTCCAAACCACCACCACCACCCTGGGCTTCCTTCCTGGGAGCCTTTTATCCCCCAGAGGAGGCTGCCAGGTGCAACCCATACAATTGATTGCCCTGCAAGCCAGGTGGCTGATTAGGCTTTCTGCACCGAGGGTTTGCAGAGGGCTTTTCTCCCTCTTAAAGGGGCGGCAGGCTGGGTCAAGCCCACCCTGCCACACACCTCCCCCCTTAGCCTAGCCCCATTGGGCTGGCTCAGACCCTTCAATGTTTCCCAATTATATTTAACAGGGCCCTTGAACCTCTAATTCTCATCTGTTTTACCATGGCAGCATGATCCCTGGGCTTCTGGGTATCATGCCCGGCTGTGGCGGAGAACCCCACTGCCTTTTTGTTGCTAGGGCCAGCCTCCTCTGCCTCGGCTTCCCAGGCGGCCGCCACAGAGAGCCCTACTTCCAGCCTATCACATGAAAGGCAGGGTATCGGCCGTCCCTGTGCCCTTCGGCGCTCACACCACTCACATGGTGCCTCCCCGCACAGGGCAACTTCCCCGGCCTCAATTTCCCCTCGGCTCTCACAGGAGCTCGGGGCTTCCTCCGTGGAGCTCACCTTCTGCCCTAGTCCCTGTTGTTCAGGGCTAGCTAGACCCTTCACTGGATTATTGGGATAAGACCCGCCCCTTCGCTCGGCCGAGCCCCCCTTACGGGTTCTCACGCCCGGCCTTGGGGCCGCTCGGGGCCTCGTACCTCCCACTAGGCCCCAGTCCTGCCCAATAATCACGGGGCAAGGTAACCCCTCTGGCACCCCGACCCCCTTCCAGCGGAATCGTCCGCCGATCTCTAGGGGGACCCGGGCCACCTGACAGGTTTTCCTGTCCCCATGGACACACTATAGGTCCATGGTAGCCCCCGGAATTAACCACTGAGGGCGTACCAACGCTCTACGGATGAGCGTACAGGGGGAGGCTGAGTCCACTACCCCCGGTTGGGACTTCCTTCCCACCTGTACCCGCAGGGTGGGCACCCCCTTCCGCGGCTTCCACCTCCAAACCTTGGTCCACCCACACCAATCGGTGTAGCCACACTCCATGGCTTGGCAGTCCCTCTTAATATGTCCTGGCTTCCCACACTGCCAGCAGGTAAGCCGGGCAGTTCTTTCTGGCGCCCCTCTGGGCTCCCCATCAGTCCCTTTTCCCTTAGCTGGAGGGGGGGGGAGGGAGAGTCCATGGGCCGACGCCCCAAATCCCGGACCCGTCGTGGTCGTTCTTCTCCCCGAGGTCCCTCTGCCTCCACGTACTCCTCGGTCAGGCGCACCGCAGACTCCACCGTCTCCGGCTGGTGCCTCCTGACCCAGGTACGGACAGTCTCGGGGAGGCTGAGCAAAAACTGCTCCAAGATCAGGGAGTCCATGATTTCCTCCCCTGACTGGGCCTCTGGCCTCAGCCAACGCGTCGCCCAGTCTCTCAGCCTCTGGGCAAACGCCCGGGGCCGCACCGCCTGCGTCCAGCGGGCCGCCCGCAACTTCTGCCGGTATTTTTCCGGAGATAAGCCGACCCGGTCCAAGATGGCCGCTCTCACAATATCAAAGTCCTGGGCCTCTGCATTTTCCAGGGCCATATAGGCCGCCTGGGCTTCGCCCACGAGGTAGGGGGCAAGCCAGAGGGCCCAGGTGGTCCGTTCCCACCCGGCTGTGGTGGCCACCCTCTCAAACGTGCCCAGGAAGGCATCGGGGTCATCCGCCGGGCTCATCTTACAGAGTCCCCAGCCCGGCGGCCGCATGCCCTCTCCTGCCCCTCGACTCACCAGGTGCTGCAGGACAGTTGCCTGGGTCTTTGCCTGCTCCTGGATAAAGTTCTGGAGCATCTTCTGCTGCTCTGCCTGAGCCTGCTGCATCTCCTGGTGGGTTTGCTGCAAGGCGTGCATGACCTGCTGGGTCTGCCTCTGCTGTTCTACGAGCCACTGCAGGGTTCCCTCCATCTCTGGGCCACCAGTTGGGTTGCTGGTGTAGCGATCCCACCCCTGACACCACGTGTGACAGACCGCTCTCTCACCCCTCTCAGGAACAGGCAGGAAAACCCTTCTTTGCTCCAAACAGTGCTCTTTAATTCACAGTGCAAGACCCCACCACCAATATATACAGCTTTGTACAGTCTTTCAGCATACAGCTCTTGATAGCTCAGCTCTACAGCTTTACAGACTCTATATAGTCCAGCTCTTAACATGCAACTCTAAACAGTTCTAAACATACAGCTCTGACTAGCTCCAAACACACAGCTCTGACTAGCTCCAAACCACCACCACCCTGGGCTTCCTTCCTGGGAGCCTTTTATCCCCCAGAGGAGGCTGCCAGGTGCAACCCATACAATTGATTGCCCTGCAAGCCAGGTGGCTGATTAGGCTTTCTGCACCGAGGGTTTGCAGAGGGCTTTTCTCCCTCTTAAAGGGGCGGCAGGCTGGGTCAAGCCCACCCTGCCACACCACTCTTCCCTGGACCTAACCATCCATGTCCCTTTCTGTCCCCTGCCCCCATCTCTGCCTTCCCAGGCTTCTGCTATGTTTCCCCACTGTCTCCCACCCATTCCCTACCCCTCCAATCATCTCTGGCTGAGGCCAGCAGCTGAAGTCAGATACTCAGTTTACACATATTGACATTTATATACTTTAAAACAACTCTTCAGATTTGTAAAGTCTCCCCATTCCCCCTCCCTAAAAGACTAAAAGGCCCATCTCAGCAGGGTCTACAAAACCAAATCATTTATGAGACATAATGAGCCCAAACAGCATTAGGATAATTTCTAAAAGCAAAGTTGAGCTAAATATTCACAACACCTTAACTTTAACATTCTGTCAGAATTTTACTACATTTTGCAGAAAAAAACCAAACCTCATATCTTAGGGTGAGATGCAGCATGTAACATTTCAATAGAACTGGATTCTTTCTGGAGAAATTAGGGAGATGGGGTCTGTTTGAAAATCAGGTTTTTAAAAGACAGCTAGCTTCAGCCTTAAATATGGCGCTTTTAATACCAATGTATAACATATTCTGGGGGTGGTAGAGAGAATGCATCATATGAGCATGGGTTTAGCAAAAGGAAGTAATGTTGGCAGGAGGGGAAGATAAGGGGAGTGGTGGCACCTGGAGAGGATTTTGGAGAGTAGGGCCAGAAGGGGAGGGATTATGAGTGAGAGAAGCAGAAGGAAGTCTCAACAAATAGCCAGTCAACAGAGAGGAAAGGTTACTGGTTTAATTCTACCACAGGTGCGTAGTGAACTAGAGATGAAGTTACTGCCAGTTGGTAGGTAGTCTTTGTAAAATGAAGTGATGGTTTCAGTCCATTTCCCAATTCATTAGAATCACAAAACCACCATCAGTCCCAAGAGGTATCCTTCTCTCAGCCGAGGGACCGAAGGAATGCACATGGGGATTTAACTCTCCTTCCTGCAAACAGTCCCCTGAAAGTCAGGCTTGCTGATGGAGCAGCATGGGGAAGCTGTGTTTGAACCCATGCTGTGTTTGGTTTGTGGAATAGGGACTTACATTTCTATTTCTTTGACTTTATACAAAGTAACACCAGGGGAGCAGAGAATGGGTAATTGAAGTGCTGAGAAGAACAGAGCAACACAAAGGCAGCTGAAAGAATCAGAGAGGAAAGGGAACGGTGGGACACTATTGTGCTTATTTCATTACTGACTGATAGCGCATATTTTTAGTGAGCCAAGTTCCTTTTGATTGCTAAGCACCGAGCACATTTGTGAGCTGAAATGCAGAGAATCAGAAGGGCAAGAAGAGCAGAAATAGAATCATGCTATCAGAGAGCTCAAGGCACACACTGTGCTATGACATATTTGTAGTTTACTAAGTCCTCTTTAAATGAAACTTTCCAGACGAACATTTTGGAACCTTTCAACATGCAAGAGACCGAAATAGCTGTTACAGGGGAACAGCAAGAGCATAACATTCTGGAGACTTCAGAATTTCTGTATTTCTTTAGTGGAGCTCTGGATAAAAAGTGAGAGCCCTTCCAAGCTGTTACGCTGAGCCCACTCCATGGTGGCACTGGGTTCTATGAATATGGTGAGGGTGAAATTCATAGAATCACAGAAGTTTAGACTGGAAGGGACCTCAATAGGTCATCTAGTGCAGTCACCTGCACTCATGGCAGGACTAAATAATAACTAAACCATTCCTGACAGGTGTTTGTCTCACCTATTCTGAAATACCTCCAATGATGGAGATTCCACAACTTCCCTAGGCAATTTCTTCCAGTGCCTACCTACCCTGGTAGGCCTACCCTGACAGTTAGGACATTTTTTCTAATGTCCAACTTAACCCCCCCCAATTTAAGCCCACTGCTTCTTGTCCTATCCCCAGAGGTTAAAGAAAAATAAAGTCACCCTCCTCCTTGTAACAACCTTTTATGTTTCCCCTCAGTCATCTCTTCTCCAGACTAAACAAACTCATTTTCCCCCAATTTTTCCTCGTCGGTCTTGTTTTCTAGGCCTTTAATCATTTTTGTTGCTCTTCCCTGGACTTTCTCGAATTTGTCCACATCTTTCCTGAATGTGGCACCCAGAACTGGACACAGTACTCCATCTGAGGCCTAATCAGTGCAGAATAGAGCGAAAGAATTGCTTCTAGTGTCTTGCCTACAATACTCCTGCTAATACATCCCAAAACAATGTTTGCTGTTTTTTGCAATAGCGTTACACTGTTGACTCATATATGGCTTGTTATCCATTATGACCCCCAGATCCCTTTCCGCAATACTCCTTCGTAGGCAATCATTTTCCATTTTGTATGTGTGTGGTTGATTGTTCCTTTCTGAGAGGAGTACTTTGCATTTGTCCTTATTACATTTCATTTTACTTACTTCAGACCATTTCTCCAGTTTATCCAGATCATTTTGAATTGTATTCCTATTCTCGAAAGCACTTGCAACCCTTTCTAGCTTGGTTTAGTCCACAAACATTGTAAGTGTAGTGTACTCTTTATACCATTATTTCAACAATCTATGGAGATATTGAAAACCCAGGACTGACCCCTCCGGGATCCCATTCATTATGTCCTTTCAGCTTGACTGTGAACCACTGATAACTACTCTCTGGGAATGGTTTTCTAACCAGTTATTCATTTACCTTATAGTAGCTCCATCTAGGTTGTATTTCCCTAGTTTGTTTATGAGAAGGTCATGCAAGACTATCAAAAGCTGTACTAAAGTCAAGATATACCACATCTACCACTCCCACCATCTATAAGCTTGTGACCCTGTCAAAGAAAGCTATTAAGTTGCCTTTATACAATTTTATCTTGACAAGTTCATGTTGACTGTTACTTATCACCTTATTATCTCCTAGGTGTTTTCAGATTGATTGCTTGATTATTTTCTCTTTGAGAGCTCTGGGGGAGAGGGAGACATATCACTGGCCCAACTCTCTGCTAGCACCACTTCAAGTTGGGGGAGAAGTGGAGTCATAACACTGGGATAGAACCACAGGAAGCCTATTTCATGATGCATATAGAGCTCCAAGTTTCATGACTCCGACCCTGATCCACAGGATGGCAAGGCCCTGGGAAGTAAAAATTGTGGTTACTTTCAGGGGTCCCTGAGGAACACTAAAGACTCATCCAGGAAACATGAACAAGAGTATGGTAAGCAGAGAATAAGCTGTGCAACATCCCCAAATTACTTACTCTTATAGCTCTGATAGTCACGCAAACACAATTCTGTAAAGTAATTAGTTCTAAGTAAAGAACTAAATGTATTGTGCTATCAAGCAGTCTGTACACAGAATAGAAGCCTGAAAATTCCTGGGCATAAGGAGATGAGTTAATTAACATTTCTGTTGCAGTAGCACCAAAGCACCAACCAACTCAGGGCCCCATTGTGCCGGCTCTGTGCAAACATACAGGAAATGACGATCCCTGATCCCACTGCTTACAGTTTAATAGAGATTAAGGACTTGAATTTATTATTTCAAACAAAAATATTAGCAGGTCTCTCCAGCTCTATTTTAACACTGTCCTTTCCTTTTTTTAAAAATAGGAACTACAGACAGGACACAGTATTAACAAATAGATAAAAACTCCATTAGAAACTGTTATTATGCAATCTAGGTTTACAGTACATCTGCCAGTCTGGTGTAATTCATTATTTTCATCACCCATCTAAATTATTTGGGAGCTAGATTCAACCCCTATATTTAGAGGTAACAAAGAGTTTCGTGACACCTTAAAGACTAACTAAAGTATTGAAGCATAAGCTTTCGTGGGCTAATACCCACTTCGTTGGATGCAAGCAGTGGAAGTATCCAGGGGCAGGTATAGATAAGTAGGCAAGAACCAGGTAGGAGGTAACAAGATTAGTCCAAGCAGGCTGAACCAGCTTGTTATCTCAAATCAGGGAGGGTGAGGTATTCCTCTAGCAGCTGAATTGGAGGTGTGAACTCGGAGAGAGGAGAAGCTGTTTTTGTAATTAGCAAGCCATTCACAATCTTTGTTCAATCCGAGATTGTTTGTGTCAAATTTGAAAAAGAATTGCAGCTCTGCAGTTTCTCTTTGCAGTCTGGTCTTGAAGTTTTTTTGCTGCAATATGGTGACTTTTAAATCTGTAATTGTGTGTCCAGGCAGATTGAAGTGTTCTCCTACAGGTTTTTGTATATTGCCATTCCTGATATCTGATTTGTGTCCATTTATCCTTTTTCGTAGGGACTGTCCAGCTTGGCCAATGTACATAGCAAAGGGACATTGGTGGCGTATAATGGCATATATGAAATTGGTAGATGTGCAGGTGAATGAACCAGTGATGGTATGCCTGATCTGGTTAGGTCCTGTGATGGTGTTGCTGGTGTAGATATGTGGGCAGAGTTGACATCGAGGTTTGTTGCATGGATTTGTTCCTGAGTTTGAGTTATTATGGCACGGTGTGCTGTTGCTGGTAAGAATCTGCTTAAGGTTGGCGGGTTGTCTGTGGGCCAGGACTGCACTTCCTCCCAAGGCCTGTGAAAGTGAGGGATTATTGTCCAGGATGGGTTGTAGATCACTGATGATGCGTTGCAGAGGTTTTAACTGAGGACTGTAGGTGATGGCCAGTGGTGTTCTGTTGTTTTCTTTCTTGGGCTTGTCTTGCAGTAGGAAGCTTCTCGGTACACGTCTGACTCTGTTGATCTGTGTCCTTATTTCCTTGTGCGGGTACTGTAGTTTTGAGAAAGCTTGGTGAAGATCTTGTAGGTGTTGGTCTCTGTCTGAGGGGTTGGAGAAAATATGATTGTACCTCAGTGCTTGGCTGTAGACAATGGATCGTGTGGTATGTCCGGGATGGAAGCTGGTGGCATGAAGGTAGGCATAGCTGTTGGTAGGTTTTCGGTATAGGGTGGTGTTGATGTGGCCGTCATTAATTTGCACCATGGTGTCTAGGAAGTGGACTTCCCGTGTAGACTGGTCCAGGCTAAGGTGGATGGTGGGGTGGAAGCTGTTGAAATCATGGTGGAATTCTTCCAGACTTTCTTTCCCATGGGTCCAGATGATGAAGATGTCATCAATGTAGCATAGATAGAGAAGGGGTGTGAGTGGACGTTGAGGAAGCGTTGTTCCAGGTCAGCCATAAAGATGTTGGCATACTTTGGGGCCATGCGGGTGCCCATAGCAGTGCCACTCGTCTGGAGGTATAAATTGTCACCAAATTTGAAATAATTGTGTGTGAGGATAAAGTCACAGAGCTCAGCAACCACTTGTGCTGTGGCATCATCAGGGATACTATTCCGGACAGCTTGTATTCCTTCTTTGGGTGGGATGTTTGTGTAGAGAGCCTCTACATCCATGGTGGCTAGGATGGTGTTTTCTGGAAGGTCACCAATGCATTGTAGTTTTCTCAGGAAGTCGGTGGTGTCACGGAGATAGCTGGGAGTGCTGGTGGCATAGGGTCTGAGTAGAGAGTCCACATATCCAGACAGTCCTTCAGTAAGAGTGCCAATGCCCGAGAAGATGGGGCGTCCAGGATTTCCAGGTTTGTGGATCTTGGGTAGTAGATAGAATAACCCCGGTCGGGGTCTAAGGGTATGTTAATTTGTTCCTGTGTTAGTGCAGGGAGAGTCCTGAGTAGATGGTGCAGTTTCCTAGTATATTCCTCAGTGGGATTGGAGGGAAGTGGCCTGTAGAAATTGGTATTGGAGAGTTGTCTGGTAGCCTCCTTTTAGTAGTCTGACCTGTCCATGATGACAACAGCACCTCCTTTATCAGCCTCTTTGATTATGATGTCAGGGTTGTTTCTGAGGCTGTGGGTAGCATTGCATTCCGCACGACTTAGGTTGTGAGGCAGGCGATGTTGGTTTTCCACAATTTCTGCCTGTACACATCGGAGGAAGTATTCTATGTATATGTCCAGACTGTCATTTCGACCCTCAGGAGGAGTCCATGTGGAGTTCTTCTTCTTGTGCTGCTGGTGGGATGGTGTCTGTGTATCAGTGCGCTGTTCCATGTTGTCTTGAAAGTATTCTTTGAGTCGGAGACGGGCAAAGTAGGCTTCCAGATCACCACAGAATTGCATCATGTCTGTGGGGGTGGTGGGACAGAATGAGAGTCCTCGAGATAAGACAGACTCTTCTGCCAGGCTGAGTGTGTAGCTGGATAGATTGATGATATTGCTGGGGGAGCTAGGGGTACCACTGTTGTGGCCCCATGTGGTAGGTAGGATTTTAGATAGTTTGCAGTCCTTTTTCTTTTGTAGAGAGGTGAAGTGTACGATGTAGATCTCCTGTCTTATTTTATCTTATCATATGCACTAGGAATTAAGAGTTACAGGGCAACTGGAAATCTACCTAGTTCCTAAATTTGAGTGCTGGACTATGCAATTTAAATAACAATCTTTTAACATAGATATAGATATATCACACACAAAATCTATAAAACTATGTAACAGTGCCAATGCTAAAATCATTTTAGTGATGTTAATACTACAATTGTCGGTGTCATATTTCTAATGAGTTTTTATCCTGGGTAACTTGAATGTCATTCTAGGTGCAGAATTTTAGGAGAAAGTATTGGAACTATAATTTCAGTAAAGAACTGTTAACACATAGAAACAATATCAAAGATATAGGAGAAGATCCTATGCAAATACCAGCAGTGCCATCAATTTCCATACCCAAAGAGAATACATGGTAGAACAACACTGCCCATAAGCCATTAATATGAAACAACACTGAAGTGATGATAAGAACAAAGGACTAGAAGGAACACCCTGGATCATTCCATCCAGTCCTCTGCTGTCAAAGGCAACTGCACCATATCATCTCCTTTGTAAATGTATGAAGCTCCATCTTAAAATTAGTTTGGTTGTTTACCCCCACTGTTCCAGAATCTACCACCCTTCCCCAGGAAGGTTAGAAACCTTCTAATTTGCAGCCTAAATATATTCATGGCTAGCTTATAGCCAGTTTTTCTTTTACCAACATTCTCCTTTAGCTTAAACAGCTCTTCTCCTCCCTGGTATTTACTCTCTAATGTATTTATAGAGAGCAATCACATCCCCTCTCAGTCTAAACAAATCAAGCTTTTAAACTAGTCTTATAAGAAAGGCTCTCCAGTCCCTTGATTGTCCAAGTAGCTTTTCTCTGCATCTGTTCCAGTTTGAATTCATCTTTCTTGAACATGGGTGACCAGAACTGTACATAGTTTTCCAGATGAAGTCTTACCAATACATTGTACAATGTTATTAGTACTTCCCTATGGCTAGTGGAAATACCTTGCCTCATACATCCTAGGAGCTCATTTGCACTTTCCACAGTCTTGGAACTAATGATCATGGAGACAGAGCTAGCTTTAGCATTTGGGGCCTGCAAAACAATTCTCACATGCAATGTTAACTGGCTCCTGTTTATGAATCTATTTCCCACAAATATGGGATATATTAGACAATTGGTGAATATTTTATTGGTTCATAGTAGATAGCTTTAGTATAGCTTGCTTCCTTCACTGTTACTCCAGGTATAGTGGAAAGGAGACTAAAATTATTTTCACTTGATAAATATGACTTTTAGAATGTAAATCCAGTCTTTCTTCAAAGACGCATATTGTGATTTAATTAAATAGAAGAAAGTTTCAACACATAATTAAAAAGTGAGATGGAGGGTTTTAGTTATTTATACAGTTTTTCAGGATTTGTAAATGCTCCTTTGCAAAGCCTCCGGCCGGCCCAAACACAGTATCTATCTTTTTCTATTCCTCCCCTTAAGAATATATGGTCAGACTATATTTTTCAGTAAAATTTAATTGAGTGCGCCAGCTAATTTTCTTTATTAAATTTTAACATATTTGCTCATTGATGTTACTCAGATCAATTACCCAGATTTCAATTTGTATATCTTGTTGATAAGAGGTTTTGAATGTCATGACCTTTTAATGGGACAAAAGGTTAGATGACCCAGGTGACAGAGGGAATTAGCATTATCAGAGAAGGAATCAGAAAGCAGGAGTATCTTAATCTGTCCCAGGATTCCTCCAATAGTGGCCAGAAGGTCAAACTGGGCTCTCAGCAGAGGAAATAATTCAGGCTATGTCTACACTACAGAGGCACAGTTATAACGCTGTGGTACGGATAATTGCTACAGAGAGGGAAGGGGTTTTCCCATTGCTGTAGTTAATCCCCCCTTCAGCGAGGCAGCTTCCATCAACCTAGAAGTGTCTATACTGGAGTTTAGGTTGGCTTAAATTCGACTCTCAGGATTGTTCTTAATCAGCAGATAATTTGAGCAATTTCAAAAAGTAATTATACACAAGAGAACCTTTAAATTCTACTCAAAAGAGATACATTTAAAAGCCCAGTGGGTGTAATAAAGAAATCTTAATAAAGAAATCTTTCATTTCAATTAGATTCTGGATTTTTCACATTTTGAATACAAACCATAAATCCAATAAATCAAATGAGCATACATAGATTAGTTCCCATTTAATTGAGCTAACGATGTGTCATATAAAGTACCCATTAATTAAAGACATTTTCTACCCAGGCAAAAAGTTCCATTCGCCCAGATTCTGATCTCCATTACAGTGGTATAAATCCAGAATAACTTCACTTATTGAATTTACACCTATGTAACTAAGATAATAGGCTGGCCCACTTACTTCCAGGACTTAGAGCACTGTAAAACAGAGTTAGCATTTCATTGTAGGATAATAAGCATTGTTTTACAATTGTTTGAGCATTTTTCATTTTCAGGGAATATAATAGCAAGAATAATACCTAGCTTTTATAAAGTACTTTTAATTAGAAAATATTCATAGTACTTTATCAAGGAGGTCACTATTGTTATTTCCATTTTCCAGGTAGGGAAACTGTGGCACACTGAGGGCAAAGTGACTTGCTTAAAGTGACCCAGCAGGCAAGTGGCAGAGCCAGAACTGAACCCACATCTCCCAAGTCCCATCCCAATGCCCTATCCATTAGGCAACGCTAAACATAAGAAGTGTAAACAAGTAGGAGAACACTTCAATCTCCCTGGACACACAATAACAGATTTAAAGGTTACCATCCTCCAACAAAAAAACTTCAAGACCAGACTTCAAAGAGAAACTGCTGAGCTACAGTTCATTTGCAAATTTGACACCATCAACTCAGGATTGAACAAAGACTATGAATGGCTAGCTAACTTCAAAAGCAGTTTCTCCCCTCTCCGTGTTCACACCTCCAGATCAGCTGCTAGAAGAGGACCTCATCCTCCCTGATTAGAGATAACAAGGTGGTTCAGCCTGATTGAACCTGGTTCTTGCCTACTTATTTATACCTGCCTCTGGATACTTCCACTGAATGCATCCGACAATGAGTATTAGCCCACGAAAGCTTATGCTTCAATACTTTTGTTAGTCTTTAAGGTGCCACAGGACTCTCTGTCACTTACTCTATAGTGAGATAGTTGGTAGCTTCCAACATGAGAGAATCAGTCTTGTGGTAGTAGTAATACTTCTTAGGAACCACATTTGTTGAGAAGGTGAAAATTTCACAATTACAGAGTTAGTAGCACCTCTGACCCTCTCTGAATGTACCCACACACAAGGGGGATCAGCTCTCATGCCTTCACCTCTCTTGGGGTGGAACCGCATGACTCTCCCATTAAGACTGGGTCCTGGCTTATGGTACCCTATGTATCGACCACGTTTACCCAGCAGACCCAGCTGGGATCAGTACTTGCAGTTCTTCCTTTCAAGAGCCTGTAAACACTGGATTACAGTGACTCAAAACAAAACAAATTTCTTCAACCCAGTGTAATGTTTAATTAACCATGGGAACAACACACTTCTGACAATAGTATCTTAAAACAACAAAAGGTCTACATTCATGTTTATCTAGCACTTAACTACCATGTAGGGGCTGCTGGCAGGGATAACTTATGCTAAACCCCTCCTCAGCAGGCTCTGGCTTCTCAGTTTCAAACAACTCTCTCTCTCCTTCATGTGTATCTCTAACTCTTCTGGACCTTTTGACCTCTCCCCTGACTCCACTATGACCAAGTCACTCCTGGGCAAACCTGTCTCAGTTTCAGTAGGGAGTCGCACCAGAGCATCACAGCACGGGCTCTTCTATGGTGTCGAGAGCTTGCTGAAAAGTTATGACTGGATCCAGCTTTCCCTTCTGGGTGCATTTCCTGACAATGCTTCTATTATATTAACTCACTATATATGTACTGGTAAACATCACAATAACCTGGTTAAGATACAGTATTCATAAACTATCATGGGTAAATCCAAATGTGTCCCAAAAGGATAGTGAGAGCACAGGTCACACTATTCCAGGCACCTATGGTAGAAAGAACAGAATCAACTAAACAAATGAACTGCCCATATTAGTTACAGATTATTCACCCACAAAGCACTAACAAAATGAAACATTTGCAGCTACCTCACACAATCCTTCAACAACCCCATTCCCTAAAAGCAGGGGGGAAATATGACTCTTATCGCTGTTGTGCACTCCTGTAAGTGTGATAACGAACAGGCACACCAAAAAAGCAAGTTCTGCTGCTGCAAAAGAGAGACGACGAAAGAGCGAGGAACAAGAAAACTAATGTAACATACTGGAAATAAGCCCATTTGTCTTTGAGACAGTGAAATGGTTGAAATCACATTTCAGGGTTAGTGACTTGAATGTAGTGAGAAGACCAATACAAATATATAAATCTTATTAAACCAAAAGATTCCGGAAATGCAGAACTGAAGATGATGTGATGTGAAGATGACTCACATGCAGTGCTTATCTGTGCCTTAGCTGGCACAGATAAGTAGCATCCATTCTAAAGGGAGCTGAAGATTTGTCAATGCCAGAGGGCTATAACAACTGTATAATTACTTAAGCCCCATATGCTCTACACTAACAACTCTGCACCTACTGATAATGGAGCACCAGGGTAAATCAGAGAAGACCTGGTACTCTGCCCAGCAGAATAAAATGAGTCATTTAAGCCACTCTTATAGCATCCTCAGTCAATGTACTAAAAGCATCAGATTTACTGTTTCAGTCTGTGGTTTAGAAAAAAAGTGGCCGGAGGCATATTTTTGCTATTATGTCGATCCATAAAAAGGATAAAAATACATTTAATTCTAGGTGAATGGAGGTTTAAACAGTCTTGCTAACATTTTCAAAACAAACTTCCTGAGATTTGCTGCCCCTCTAGAAAAACAAACCCACCTCAGAGGAAGGATATGTTACAGAACTATGATTGCGAGGGGCCTAGGGGGATGTCTACATTTAAAAGGCTGCAGTGATACAGCTTCACTGTTGGAGTACTTCAGTGTAGACACCCACTACAGTGATGGGAAGGGTTCTCCTGCCACTGAAGTTAACCTACCTCCCTGAGAGGCAGTAGGTAGGTCAATGGAAGAATTCTTTTGTCGACCTAGCACTGTCTACATCAGAGGTTAGGCTGGTTTAACTGTGTCTCTCGGGAGTGTGACAAAGCTATGCCAATGTAAGTTTTCAGTATAGACCAGCCCAAGTTCTCCACACATGTGCGTGCACACACACACACACACACACACACACACACACACACACACACACACACACACACCCTCCCTCCCTCCCTCCCTCCCTCCCTCCCTGCCCCTTTCCATTACTCCTTCAACTCAGTGAATGGAGTAGTGCCAGATGGTAGGGCCAAGAAGCTCCTATGGAGGATTAGTGCTTCATTATGCTAGGTCAGAGGTGGCCAACCCATGGCTCCAGAGACACATGCGGCTCTTCAGAAGTCAATATGCGGCTCCTTGTATAGGCACTGACTCCAAGGCTGGAGCTACAGGCACCAACTTTCCAATGTACAGGGGAAGGGGTGCTCACTGCTCAACCCCCGGTTCTGCCTAGGGCCCTGCCCCCACTCCATCCCTTCCCACCCCCTCCCCAGAGTCTGTTATGGTCTCTCTCCTCCCTTCCCCTCCCCCCTGCCCCCAGCCTCCTGCACACCACGAAACAGCTGACCAGGAGGTGTGGGAAAGGAAGGGGAGGTGTTAAACGGTGGGGCTACGTGGGTGGGAGGCATGGGGAAGGGGGAGCTGATGCAGGGGATGCATTATTGTGGCTCTTTGGCAATGTACATTGGTAAATTGTCTCCTTCTCTGGCTCTCCCCTGTACTAGGTGCTGTTGACACAACACAAAAGACAGTCCTGGCCCCAAAGAGCTTACAGTCTATACATATGATGAGATAAGACAGGTGGATAAAACAAAACTGAAAGCAGAGACAAGTGAAACAACCTTGGTTAACATAATGAATAAGTAGAAGTGCTGGCTAACCAACAGGAGGAGAATTTAGTTCTATGTACTGATGGGTCACAGAGAACTAGTGAAATAGTCCCATCAGAACTCAATTTTAAAAAACACATTAGGCTGTTCTGGTTTCCCCCCACAACTTAAACTCCAGTAGAATCAAGATCTATAAGTGAAAAATAGGAGCATACAGTGCAGAACATCTCTAGTAATAAAACTGGAAGACTGGTTGTTGGCTGATTGTCATAACTGCACTATTTTCCAACAGGTCTGTCTCAGGGAGGGCTTGGGTGTCTAAATTTATCTGAACTAGTTTTCCCATCCCAAATAAGTTTTTAAAACTGCTGATGGGTTAATACAACCCCACTGTGTTCTATTGTGTCTTTGGTAGCTCATCATTTCTTCTTCAGTCTGAGAACTCTGGTTATTTCACTCTGACATATTTCAGATTAATGAACAAATTGAACCTCAGGCAAGAAATTAGTTAAAATTCGTTCGTTTTGATAATGTAAATTCAGACTACTCCAGATCATTTTCAAGATTTGTGCCTCTTTTCCTCACAGCTCCATCAAGTCTAAGGAGAATAAATATTGTATTTGCACTCTTGGGGCAAAGGGCACCTAGGAAAGCAAGAACATGGAGATTTTATATAGTGTTCAGGACAGTTTACTATCTCCCTCCCAGCGTGGCACTAATTACAAAAAGCTTCTGGAATTAAATTTTACATCAGCCTTAAGGCACAAATACTTGGGATTTTACATACCACCTTTATTAATGTTGCTAGAAATCTGGGAGACTCTTAATTTCATAAACATCATTTTTTTAATTATTAAGAGCAAATTTCCCCACAAGTATTGAATTTGTGCAGTTGCTAAGTAACAGAGAAGGCATCCCAAATTAACATTTGCTTTCCTAATATTAAATGCTGAAATGTCTATTGTCCAAGTTGGATTGTGAATACATATTCTCAGTCTGCCAATGCAGAGCTATTTATGGATTTTACAAAATAAAGATACGCAAAATCACAAACCAGGCATCATTGGAGTTACAGCAGGGATGAACTTTACCCATAAAGAATATCAAGTAGTATTTTCAGAGACGACATCCTGTGTTAATTTGTCTTGTTCAAAAAAGAAAAAGGCTAAATCCAACCGATAATTTTTTCACAATAAATAAATGAATCAGAGCCAGTAGAAAGTTGGTTGCAGATGTCTGCCTTCTGTTTAGGTTTGTAGATCTTGGTTTGGCACTTGTACAGCTGTGCCTTCAAGATCTGTTTTGCCAAGGTCTACTAAATTTATCTAGATCTTAATTAGCAGGACTTTCAGATTCTAACATTCATATTTCAGCTAGGACAGAATTCCATAGCCAAAATGTTTAACACGTTCTAAGAACGTTTACCATTACTTTGCTCATGGCATTGACTTCCAAGGCACTACATTAGTAACTGTGAAGCAAAATCTGAAATATATGTATTTATATTACAGTACTGTCTAGAGGCCCCAAATGAGATCGGGACCCCTGTGAGGGGCAGAGAGGCTCCACACCAGCAGAGAAGGGATTAAGGAGAGACTATGGGCCCAGGTAGCCCTGCCCCATTATACCTGCAGCCAATGCCAAGCCTGGAGGGGAAACAAAAGGGGTGCATCTGACTCATTCAGGATTGACTGGCCATAAAGAAGGATGGAGCTCTCCCCCTTTGCCTGAAGGGAGCTTTGCCTGCAGGGTTGTGGAGCGATGGACCTGCTAGTCAGAGCAGCCACTGCGGAGGAACAGTTAGACCCCGAGTAGCAAGTAATGCACAAATCAGGGACTATTTGGAAACTACACCTGAAGGAAAGGGCAGGAATGGCCCCCTGGCAGGCTGGGGGATGGTCCACTATTGAGTTAGGTTTGCTTTTTGTCATAGGACATTTTGGGGCTGAGCCCCTCAACCTCATGCAGAAGGGGTAATTAGCCAGTGAGCTGGAGCTTGTCTCAGTGGGCACCTGAGATAGACATGTCCCTGTCGCAGGGGAGATCTGTGGCGGTGTACGGAAGCCTGGAAGTGCTGCAAGGGGGCATTGCTCCATCCATGCCACCACAGCAGGGGTGGGCAAGCTATGGCCCACGGACCACATCCAGCCCGCGGGACCCTCCTGACCGACCCCTGAGCTCCCAGCTGGGGAGACTACCCTCAGCCCTCCCCTGCTGCACCTCCTCCCCCGCAGTCTCAGTGCACCGCACTGCCGGCGCAATATTCAGGGCGCGGGGCTGCGAGCTCCCACAGCAGTGCAGCTGCAGAGCCACAGCCTGACCCAGAGCTCTGTGCTGCAAGGTGCCCGGCTGCCAGTCTGGTGCAGCCATGCGCCAGCCACCTGTGATCCAGGCAGCGCAGTAAGGGGGCAGGGAGCCGGGGAGAAGGAGGGGTTGATAGAAGGCAGGGGAATTTGGGGGGCGGTTAGGGGGTGGGGATGTGGATAGGGGTCTCGAGATGGTCAGAGTGTGGGGAATGGAGTGAATGGGGGCAGAGGCCTGGGGGGGCATCAGAAAGGAGAGGAGTTGGATGGGGCAGCGGGGAGTAGTTAGGGGTGTGGAGTCCAGGGACAGTCAGGGGACAGAGAGTGAGGAGGGTGGGAGTGGATGGGGCAGGAGTCCTGGAGGGGCCGAAAAGCGGGGCGGGGGGGTCAGATAGGGGACAGGGGCCATGCCACACCTGCCACACTGGCCCTCCATACAATTTCAGAAATCCAATACAGCCCTCAGGTCAAAAAAAGTTTTCCCACCCCTGCACCACAGCATTATTGTGCTCGACACTGAACATACATGTAGTAGGAGACAGTCCCCATCCTGGGGAGCTTACACTCTAAATGGACAAAACCGATAAAGGTCAGGATAAAAGCAGTGTTGTGATTCCCATTTGATAGGTGAAGAACTGAGACCCAGAGACTGGCCCAAAGACAGACAGACACACAGTCTGTGACAGAGCAAGGAATTGCAGACTCCAGCCCAGTGCCTTAACAAGACCAGCTAGATAGTAAAGGAACAGTAAAGAGCATAAACAATGTATAAAAAACAGCCTTAAGTTTTATTTATGAAGAACATTTTTATATTATAAGCATTTATTTATGTAGAACATATTTATGTAGAATTTGTCTTTAACATTTGAAAGCCCAGGTCCTCTCCTCCTGGGAGACCCTGCATAGTAATGTCACAAGCGCCTGTAATCCAAGGGACCGTTTGCACATCCCTGCAGCATGGACTACGTAGAGGGGAGGGGTGAATTGCAGCACATACTAAAATACTGGGCTGTGACTGCCCAGTGTAGACCATGGTAGCATGAACTAAAAAGGTACCTCGTTTGTGTTAACATTATCCTGTTTCAAACTGTTCTGAAGGCAGGACTGTGCAGACAGTCCAAAGCTGCACCTCTACCTTTTCCCCTAATGGGAGAAAGGGGATGCTGAGTCTTAGCTTAAGACTGGATCAAGAGGATCAAATACTCCCAAGTTCTTCTCTGATTTCCCCTATACCTCAGTGTAATCACCCCCTTTTGGTGCTGGCCTAGTACCTATTGATGTGCAAACTGCAGATAGGTACCTCTCCGTTTCTAGACAGTTCCAGTCACGTAGGGTCATTTCATGGTCCTGCTGGGAGATGCCCAATTCTTCCTTCTGGGGTACTAAAGGAGAAGTTCTCAAAAAAAAATAATTGTGATGGACCCTGTGACAGACCACCTTCTCACCCCTTGTCAGGAACAGGCAGGAAACCCTTTTTTTGCTACAAACAGTGCTCTTTAATTTACAGTGCAGGCCCCGCCACCAATATATACAACTTTATACAGTGCAGTCCTTTTAGTTACAGCTCTACAGCTTCAGCTCTACGTAGCTCATTAACGTACAGCTCTACATAGCTCATTAACATACAGCTCTACATATACAACTCTAAACAGCTACAGGGGGAGGCTGAGTCCACTACCCCCGGTTGGGACCTCCTCCCCAACTGCACCCGCAGAGTGAGTATAAAACAGCTTTAGATACAGCTCTGGATAGCTTTAGCATACAGTTATACAGCTCTACAGACTCTATATAGTCCAGCTAACAGTTATACAGCTCTACAGACTCTATATAGTCCAGCTAACAGTTATACAGCTCTACAGACTCTATATAGTCCAGCTAACAGTTATACAGCTCTACAGACTCTATGTAGTCCAGCTAACAATTATACAGCTCTACAGACTCTATGTAGTCCAGCTAACAGTTTATAGCTCTACAGACTCTATATAGTCCAGCTAACAGTTATACAGCTCTACAGACTCTATATAGTCCAGCTAACAGTTTATAGCTCTACAGACTCTATATAGTCCAGCTAACAGTTATACAGCTCTACAGACTCTATATAGTCCAGCTAACAGTTATACAGCTCTACAGACTCTATATAGTCCAGCTAACAGTTTACAGCTCTACAGACTCTATGTAGTCCAGCTAACAGTTATACAGCTCTACAGACTCTATGTAGTCCAGCTAACAGTTATACAGCTCTACAGACTCTATGTAGTCCAGCTAACAGTTTATAGCTCTACAGACTCTATATAGTCCAGCTAACAGTTATACAGCTCTACAGACTCTATATAGTCCAGCTAACAGTTTATAGCTCTACAGACTCTATATAGTCCAGCTAACAGTTATACAGCTCTACAGACTCTATATAGTCCAGCTAACAGTTATACAGCTCTACAGACTCTATATAGTCCAGCTAACAGTTTACAGCTCTACAGACTCTATGTAGTCCAGCTAACAGTTATACAGCTCTACAGACTCTATGTAGTCCAGCTAACAGTTATACAGCTCTACAGACTCTATGTAGTCCAGCTAACATACAAACACAGCTCTGAATAGCTCAAACCACCACCACCCTGGGCTTCGTTCCTGGCAGGACTTATATCCCCCACAGGAGGCTGCCAGGTGCAACCCCTCCAATTGATTGCCCTGCAAGCCAGGTGGCTGATTAGCCTTCCTGCAAGGGGGGTTTGCAGAGGGCTTCTCTCCCTCTTAAAGGGGAGGCAGGCTGGGTCAAGCCCACCCTGCCACAACCCCTTGCCAAATGCAATGTTAAGCACAGACACACACACCCCAACTGAGAAACTGATTGACCAAAGTGTGTGTGTGCTTCATATAAACGCGGACCGTTAGTAATGCTTTAAGAAAAGAGAAGCACTCAGAGATCTCAGGGAGATGGGTGTGCCTGCTTCTTACTGCAGAGTCTAGCTATTGTGGCAGGGTGCTGGCCAGGAGTGCTTGAGCCAGCCCTGCGGGCCCTTTAAGATGGAGCAGAAGCCTGCAAACCTCCCCTTGCAGAGAAGGCTAATTAGCCACCTGGGCTGCAGAGGGCTCAGGCTTGATGAGTGGCACCTGGCAGCCTCCTCAGGGGGATAAAAGCCTGCCAGGAAGGAAGCCCAGTGTGGTGGTGGTATGGTAGTGTGGAGGAGTGAGAGAGAAAGATAGAGAAAGGTACAGAACTGAAATAGAGCTGAGGCTAGAGGCCTGACTAAGCTGAACTGTATAGAGTTGTATAGAGCTGTAAGCTGAAGAGCTGAACTGTATAAAAGCTGTAGAGCTGAACTATATAGAGCTGTGTAGAACTGTAAGCTGTAGAGCTGTAAGCTGAAGAGCTGAACTATAAAGCTGTGTATATTGGTGGTGGGGTCTTGCACTGTGAAATAAAGAGCACTGTTTGGAGCCAGAGAAGAGTTTCCTGCCTGTTCCTGAAGAGGGGTGAAAAGGCGATCTGTCACACTATCCTGAGTGTGATGGTTGACAAGCAAACGCATAAATCATTCTCCACTTCCGATAGGCACCTGAACTTTGTCTTCATAGCTGTCATGGCTATATGTTGTTGGGAAAGGTAGCAACACTTTCACTGCTTCAGTAACGAAAACTGGGTACTCCCTGGGATCAATTGGCCAAAACTGGCAAGGTGTCTGTTCCTGAAACTTAATTTTCAGTGTGAAGTCACAGGATAGTTCGAGCAGCTCCTGTTCTGCAAGATGACATAGCGAAGTTGAGACCGGATCTGGAGCCCATTCTGCATGTTATATTTTAAAGTAAACACTGAAGTAATCTGCCAAAGTTAAAAGGTGAGCAACAATCCTGTCTTTGACACAGTCGATTGTCTTGCTGTTAGTATCCAGAAATTCTGTCAGTAGTGGAGATTCCACTGCTCAGTCTAACTTTCCAAATCTGTACTTTCTTCTGAAATGCTGCAATCTTGTCACTCACCTCAAGTATGGTTGTATCTCCCTCTTGTGTGGACAAGTTCAGTACATTCACAAATTAAAACTGTCCGAGAGATATGCAAGCTTTGCAATCCATATCGGGTCAGAAAAAAAGTTTGCGGTGATCTTGGGATTTTACACAGAAAGAAAACCCAGCCGCTCTTTGCAAAGCTTCAAATCTCTTTCCACCACTCTGCCATGAGACAGACAATGCACTTACGTCTGAAACAATAATTTGCCAGGTACTGCACCCATTTCTAAACAAAGTTTTGCAAAAAGGCATGAATTTAAAGCCCACTTACAAAATTCACAACTGTCACAGCTGCATTTAGCACATCATAATACTTGGGCTCCATTTTCTTTGATGCAAGGGCCTGGCAAAGCAACATACAGAATGTTACATTTACCTGTAGGTTTATGACTCATATTCTTGCTACACCACCACTCCCATTGCCCGTAATAGTGGCAGTACCATTCATGCAAATAGCAACACACTTCAAAGCGATTCAGCTTTCAGGAAATCATCCAGTAATTTCAATATTTTCTGACTGGTTGTCTGTTCTGGTAACTCTTGACAAAAATGAAAATCTTCCAAAATTTACCTCAGCCAAACATAATGAACAAAAACTAATAATTATGCTGCATTACCAACATCAGTTGTCTCATCAAGCTGAACTGGAAACTGTTCACATGCATGTAGGCTTTCAGTTAGTTGGCATTTTACATCCTTTGAAAGCTCTTCAATTCTCCTATTGTGTCGTTAGAAAGTGGTATGGCCTTAAGTTTCTTCACTGTATTTTTACTTACCATCAACTCACACATTTCTATGTGAAGCTGGAAGAATCAGTTCTTCTCCAATGGTATGGGATTTTTTACTCTCTGAAATCCAAAAGATACTCTACGTGCCTTTTTGTGAGGTGTCATTTCAACTTTGCAGGATTCATCACTTCGTTTGATAGGATTTGTAAGCTTACAAAGCATTGCAGTCGTTCATCACTAAATTCCATACAACTTTCATCAAACTTTCTGTTGTTCACTTGTTTCTTACTACTTGACACTGCATTGTCCATGGCTTCAGCACAACAAACAGTACTAGAATGAGGCTGTTTCAAAAACTTATCAATTTTCAATGTGATTTCCTCACACACTATAAAAGTATATTTCACTTCCACAGTGCAATGTGAGTATTACCAGGTTGTTCATGCATTACTATGGAATAGGTATTGTAAACAGAAATAATATATTTATCAGTTTAAATTGTTAGGCAATGCAGACACATAGTAAGATTATTTAAATTTTTTTGTAATATTTTGCACACACCCTGTGCGGTCTCTAAGGACCCCCTGGAGTCCACAGACCCTAGTTTGAGAACTGCTGTGCTATAGAATAAAGTGACTTGGCGGTGCTTCCAGTGAGGCAAGGAGTTAACCCTGCTCAGGCAGTGGCTATTACACTTGAACTCAAACAATTAACTATAAACTTCCTGTGTGGATTTGATTAGAGAAATATATACCAGTAAAACAGTAAATGATTAACATGATTAGACATATGGGGACAGGTTGCAGGCCTGTAAGGAAATAGTTAGAAAAACACTATTATACTGGGAATTGGTAGTGCTGATCTTGATGCTCCAGGTAGATGAAAGCCCTTTTACAGGTGCAATGAGCCTTAATAATGCAAAATGAATCCCTAACTACCTACCTAACTATAATGCCAGGTACTCATTCAGGTTCCTTTTCTGGAAAAGTGGACTGATGTAGGCAAGCAGATCCTCCTTCAGGATGGCTGGAGAAGGACTAACCACCTGCTCCCTCCTGGAATGGCACTGGCGATCTGTAAAGCCTGGAACCCACAGGTTCTGCAGTGCAGGGCAGGCAGACTGCAGGTGTGAGGGGCTGGAGAGATGGGCCATCTCCTCCTGTTGCTAACAGACTGGGGGGCAGGAGCAGTGAATTGCCCCCTCCTAAGGCTTTTCTACAAGTTGAGGTTACAGGTAGGCCAGTTGCTAGGAGGCTGTAATGCTGGCAGGCTGCAGGGAACCTCTCCCCTCCACTCCTCAGCTGGTCTCTGCCACATGGAGGTAGGGTGACCAGATGTCCTGATTTTAAAGAGTCAGTCATGATATTTGGGAATTTTTCTTATAGGGGCACTTATTACCCCACACCCCGTCCCAATTTTTCACACTTGCTATGTGGAAGAAGAGTGGCTATTCCTAGCCTCCCTCTTGCTTTCCTGTGCAACTGGGGCTCTGCACAGGTCAGAGACTACTTGCAGTCTGCCTGGCTGCCTCCTGCCCTCTAATTGGCTTCTGGGGACTGCTGTTGTCTCCCCTCATCCCACTAGCTGATGGAGAAGGGTTGCCACAGTGATGGGGGAAGTTGCATCCCCCACCCCGCCCACCCCACCCCTCCTGTTGCAGGGGCAAGTCAACAGTGCAGGAGGACTTTGTCCCCAACCCCACAGGGACTCAAAAGTTGTCTCTCTTCTCATGGGGCACAGCCCTATTGGTAAGGGAGAGTAGGGGGCTCCATTATAGTCACACCCCCTCAGAAACCAAGCCCACCGCAACCCCAAACCACAAGGCAACTCCACAACCCCCCCCCCCCCCATTTCAGCAGCCACTTACACTATCTGGAGAGAGACCATATAGATACGATTGGTTGTGTTTCTCTGAGCTGCTTTGTTTGGGTCAGTCTTCAGTGAGATTATTCTCCCCCCCCCCCCCAACAGCATTGATTCTATATTTTAACTATATAATTGAATGTCAACATTTTAGAACTTCATACATAAAGAAAATCCATTGAGTCTATATCTTGAATTTGTATTTGCCATTTGATTTTGCTGTTTCTAGCTATTTATTATTTTTAAAGGTAACATTGTAGAGTTCCAGGCTGGAATAGCTGAGGCTGCATCTAATGCAAAGCTCACTTTTGACCACTTCAACGCCTAGACAATTTTCTCTCATCAGTGCAAAAGCTTGGTGGTGGGCAGACAGCTGCTGTATTTTCAACAGTCTTGATGTGTTATTGCTTAAACTGCAGGAGTGGGAACACTGCAGCATCTTTAGTTGGACACAGAAATTTTAACATTAATTATCCCAGTGTTTTGTGGTGATAATTCAAATCCTTAGAACCATGTAAAAATAATAATAAAAAACCTTGGCAGATTAAATTGTTTTTCTGGCAACTGGCAAATCTATAAAAAGCCCAGCCCAAGCTGGTCAAATAATGGCCAGGTGGTAACTCTATCCTATCTAAAACCCTAGAAAAGCAATGAAGAATAACATTGAGGCAGCATTGACATAAACAGTCACTAGGTATTACTCATGTTTTTCCTGTATTTGCAGTGGAGTAATAAATCCATTCTGAGAGCTGCTTAGGGTACACGCAGTATGAATTTAGATTGTCCTAATGAATAAATGAGTTTACCTTTATTGATTTACAATGCTTTTGATTTAAATCTTTGCCTAACCTTTCATCTGAACAATTTTTTTTCATTAATATCTTATTTAGAATGGGCGGAAGGAAAGTGAAAATAGTTACTCAGCCTGTTGGTAGGCAGCCAAACATCCAAGTTGTCCTCATGTATCTGATATTTTTCAGAGCCATGTCAGAGCCATTGCACTCAGATATAAGAAGTTCCACCAGTGCATAAAAGTACTCAAAGATTTAAATAAAATGCCTGGCAAATTAATGAAGGTAAAACAGATCTATTTCTTAAGACAGTCTAAATTCATGCTGTGTGAGCCTTATACAGCCCTTCAGAATGCATTTATTTGCTCTGCTGCAAAAACAGGAAAAGAATGAATAATCTGTAATTATGGTTTATGCCAATATTACATTATTCTGTTGTCCTGTATAACAGTCCCTTTTTGATCACTTAAAAAGAAGAATATTTTTGGAATATTCTTTATATAGGACCAGCATATGTAAGGTTTAAGGCCACTCTGCAAGGTTTAAAATACTGTTTACACTGAGCTTCAAAGAACTGTACAAAATACTACATAATCCTTACAGTGCTCTTTACATATGCAGAATTTCCAGTTTGTGGGAAATGTTCACATTTCTAAATTTGATTTTTATCCAATTCAGAACCAAATCTAGCTTTTGGTAATTTATTTTCCTGCAAACCAAAAATTCTGAAAATGTTTGCTTTGGAAACACCAAACATGATATTTCTGGAAGGAACTGTGCTCTCCAAAAGGAATGGACTGAAATGGATGTGTTTTATGTCACTTGCTACTGGAATGGAACTGACAAGAATCATGCCCATCAGTACCATCCAGGACTCTCAGGGAGATGGAGCCAAGAGTCTGGAAATCCTGGGATAGTCTTCCAGCTTCTGCTGCTCTAGAGCAGCCCCACCATGTGGACTGCCCCATTGTAGGAGGCTATGGCTTCCAGGCTCCTGGACTAGCTCATCCCCTGGACTGTCCACTCATTGGGTAGCAGAACGAGGCAGCTAGCCTGGGAGTCGGGAAACCCTGTGGTCTCCAGTCACCAGAGCAGTCTGCATCATTTTCTGATGTATTAGCAGGAGTGTTGTAATCAAGACACAAGACGTTATTCTTCCGCTCTATTCCATGCTGATTAGGTCTCAGCTGGAGTATTGTGTCCAGTTCTGGGTGCCACATTTCAGGAAAGATGTGGACAAAGTGGTTAAAGTCCAGAGAAGGGCAACAAAAATTATTAAAGGTCTAGAAAACATGACCGTGAGGGAAGACTGAAAATAATTGGTTTATTTAGGGTAGAGAAGAACAGACTGAGAGGGGACATAAGTTTTCAAGTGTATGGAAAGGAGGGTGAAAAATTGTTACAAGGAGGAGGGGAAAAAATCGTTCTCCTTAACCTCTGAGGATAGGACACGAAACAATGGGGTTAAATAGCAGCAAGGGTGGTTTAGGAAGTTTTTCTTAATGTCCAACTTAACTGTCAGGGTGGTTACCGTATTTTTCGTCCCATAGGACGCTCCGGCGTATAAGACGCCCCCGCGTTTTCGGACAAAAAAAAAAAAAAAAGCGCCGCTTTTTTCGCGCCGCTCTCCCGTCCCCGCCGCGCGGCGGGCTGCTGGGAGCGCGCCGCTCTCCAGTCCCCGCCGCGCGGGCGGGCTGCTGGGAGTGCGCCGCTCTCCAGTCCCCGCCGCGCGGGCGGGCTGCTGGGAGCGCGCCGCTCTCCAGTCCCCGCCGCGCGGGCGGGCTGCTGGGAGAGCGGCGCGAAAAAAGCGGCGCTTTTTTTTTTTTTTGGTCCGGCCGATATTCGGCGTATAAGACGCCCCCCCTAATATTGAAAGTATTTTTGGGGGTTAAAAAGGCGTCTTATACGCCGAAAAATACGGTAAGTACTGGAATAAATTGCCTAGGAAGGTTGTGGAATCTCCATAACTGGAATTTTTTAAGAGCAGGTTAGACAAACACCTGTCAGGAATGGTCTAGATAATACTTTGTCCTGCCATGAATACAGGGGACTGGAATAGATGACCTCTCCTGGAAGCCCTGAGATCCCTGTCTCAACTTGGGGTTTTCTCGCTTGCCAGGGTCCCCACTGCAGAGGCAGGAGCTGAGCCCTGGTTAGAGCTGGGGCTCCCAGCTTCATGGCAGGTAGCCTGGCAGTCCTGGCATAGTGATGCTGTCCTGGAGTTGTGGACACTGGAACTTCTGGGTCTCTAGCCCAGAACAGTCCACATGGTAAGGCTCCCTCAGAGCCATGCAACCTGGTAGACCAGTCTTGAGAAAAGGAAACTGAGTGGGGGACCCAATAACCATCTTCAAACTTGTTAAAGGTTGTTATAACATGATGATCAATTGTTCTCCGTGTCCTCTGAATATAGGACAAGTAGCAATTGTCAATCTGTAGCAAGGGAGATTTAGGTTAGATTTAGGAAAATTTTCTAAGTGTAGTTAAGTTCTGGGATAGGTTTCCAAGGGAGACTGAGGAATCCTCATCATTGGAGGTTTTTGAAAATAAGTTGCACAAACACCTGTTAGGAATGGTCTATGTATACTTGGTCCTGCCTCAGCAAAGAGGGCTGGAGTCGATGACCTCTTGAGGTCCCTTCCAGCCCTACATTTCTACGATTCTGTGTTTTACCCTTATCTTGTAGATTCACACCTAGCTTCTTGTTTCTCTCCACCGATACTTGTATACCATAATTAGATCCCATTTCAGCTACTACTTTTTCAGAGCTCAACATGGTAAGCTGTCAAAATTATCTCTTCAGAAACATACTCTCAATCTCTTGAATTAGTCTCATTCTCTGGTCCCATTCCAAAACTTGGGAACAAACCAAATTACACATCTCTTGAAGTGTCCAAGTTTGATCCTTAGGTCCAGCTGAGTTCTACCGGGAGCACAACTCAAAGAGTGCCTGGGCAGTAAAGGTGGCTTTATGTGATACTAAAAGGCAGTTTGAAGTCAATGGGAATTCAACTTGAGAAGACTGCAGGATTGGGGCTAAAGGCCCAGATTCACAGTGGTGTTTAGGCAACTAATCTCCAAATGTAGGCACTTAAGTCCCAGGTTTAGATACTACTGTGATCCACAAACTCCCTTCATTGTTGCTGCAGAACCCTGTAGACGCCTAAACTCACTCAGCGTCTACATTTTCACTGTAAAAGTTCCCTAGATGCCTACATTTCTGCCTGTGGGAATATGCACTGAAGTCTTTAAATGCAGAACATTCCTTAAAGGCTTTATCATGGAAAGGTGTGTGCATTCAAAATCCTAAACGTAGTGTTATTTTACTGTAAGATTTTGTATTTTAATATCCAATGGACCAAATCTTCAGCTGTTGTAAATTGGTTTAGCACCACTGCAGACAATGGAGCGATTTTAATTTACAACAGCTGAGATTCTGGCACAGGATACCGGGGTGTCCCTAGCCTCTGTTTGCCCAAAGCTGGGAATGGGTGACAGGGGATGGATCACTTGAGGATTACCTGTTCTGTCCATTCCCTCTAGGGCACCTGGAACTGGCTACTGTTGGAAGACAGGATACTGGACTTGATGGACCTTTGACTGACCCAGTATGGCCGTTCTTATGGTGTGTGTGTGCATTTAATGTGAAATACTTAACTGGCATAAAAATGCAAATAGTAACATCAATAACTATAGTTCTACAAGGCAAACAGCAGAAGAAAAATAAATGTCCTGCTAGTGTTTAACCACATCAGGTTATTCAGCTATTACAATGATCACATGATTTGTGCAGTGACATTTAATATAGTGTGCTGGTCTTGAACATTCTCCAAAAGTTGTTCAACTCTTATTAATAGTTAATAGTTGTATGCTGAATTGTAAATGCAGGATATAATGGTGCTTGATACTGGCAGCTTTACTACACCACTTTCTCTAGTTTTATAATATTTTGCACCAGTTGTAGAGTGCTGGTCTACTTTGTATAAATAGAAAATAATCTGCATGCTTTTTGTCAAAGGAGATTAGGCTTTGTTCTTATAAGTATAATACTATTTCCTATGAGATAGGACTGTCTAACTCCAACATGAATTTATTTTTTCTACTACTGTGTTTTCCCTTAGTTATGTTATCAGTTTACTCACCTGCAAATCACCCTGTAAAACAACGTTATTTGATAAAAACAAATCACACAGTCACAATACGGAGGAGAATTTTTAACTACAGTATGTGACTCAGGAGCCCTGTCTATCTGGAGGAATATTTCACAAAGCTAGACAGCACAGTGGTAAAAATGCCTATGCCTGGTCTATACGAGCCCTTTCAACATTGCTAGCAACTGTGGAGCTTCATGGGTATTATATCAGAGGGAGTATTTCTGAAAATTCTTAAGGTATGTGCAGCCAGTAAGACCTATACAATATATTTTGGGTTCAATATTGGTCATATCAGTCAGATCTCCTCCATGCATACAGCCTGGACATGGGTCAGCTCGCCTTAATTTAAACTTTATACAAGAGTTATATCCTCAAGTTCTTGGAGTAACATTTTCCTCCTGGCTTTGATGTTTTTTCTTTCTGCATTTTCTGTCCTGTCATTTTCTTTTTTATTGTAGGTCCCTTCACTCCACAGCCCCTTCCCCCACCCCAACCCCAAGTCAGTATTTAAAGAATTGTTTCCTGCGCATACCACCTTGAAATAGTACAATATTAAAACTTGCAATTGTGGTATATAGTTGTCCTTTACTGGTATAATTGGCTTATACTTAACCAGTGACAAATTATTAAAATTTTAGTTTAAACAAAGCTAAGTAAAAAAACCTAAAACATTTAAAAGCTAAGTAAAAAAAAAACTAAAAAAGCAAGCTTCATAAATATTTAGGACTGCCACCTTTGTGAAGTGTTAACATTTTCATCGCATGACTCCTCTTTGGTATTGCTTATTGGGCTGAATGCATTCCAGACTCAACACTGGCTTTCTTTATAGATTGCCACAAAGTACTGTTAGCACGGTTTAAATTAAAACATCTTACATTTACTTGTACGGATTAACATAATTTAAGAACGGCCATACTGGGTCAGACCAAAGGTTCATCTAACCCAGTATCCTGCCTTCCAATGCCAGATACTCCAGAGAGAATGAACGGAACAAGTAATCATCAGGTGATCCATCCCCTGTCGTCAGGTGACACATTCCCAGCTTCTGGTAAACAGAGGCTAGGGACACCATCCCTGTCCATCCTGGTTAATAGCCATGGATGACCTACCCTCCATGAATTTATCTAGTTCTTTTTGAACCCTGATTATTTGTCTCACAGTAGCACCTATAGACCTCAAATAAGGTGAGCCACCCACTGTGCTAGGCACTGTACAATCACAGAGTGAGGAAACCGTCCCTACCCCAAAGAGTTTACAATCTACGTAGATGAGCCAAAAGGGTTGGAAGAGAAACAGAAACATGCAGAGGGAAAGTTGCTTGCCCCCATGTTACACAGGAGCTCAGTGGTGGTGGCAGGCATTGCTTATGCCCACATACCAATATACTTTCAGCAAAGGGTTGCAAACCTTAGCTAATTCTCACAGGATCCATACTGTATAAATCAGCTTGGTAAATTAAAGCAAACAGATTAATCAGGGCTATAATCTAAAGCCTACCAAAGTCAAAGAGAAGACTCTCAATGGGTTTTGGATTAGGCTCCAAGTGAATTGCCTGTGGTCATGTAGCAAGTCAGTGGCAAAACCAGGAACATAACCTAGGAATCCAGTCCACTGCATTTACCACTAGTTCACATACTAACAGTGCGTGCGTTCTTATTTCAGCTCTCTTACCCAGTCTTTTAGTGCTCTCCCTTAGCTCTGCATGTACGGTTCTAAAGGGCACGGCAACAATGGTCGCTTACATGTATGCAGTGCCTTTCATCTAGATAAATTCCTCTGGTTTTCTACAAACATTTTCACTGTTATTTGCAAAAAGGAAAAAGCTTCATGATTAAATAAACTTTTAACAGACTGGAAAATGTGTTCAGTTAAAAAATTCCTATGATGTATGCACATTGTTTAGATAACCTTTTTCCCCATCTTCCCTGCAATCAGAGGGTTTGAATTCTAATGCAACACATTCATGCTAGAACCTGATTATATCCCAGAGCTAAAATTCTGAGTGGCACCAGTCCACAGTATCCAAAGGTATTTGCCAAAAACATGTCAGGACTCCCCTACAGTACAAATCGCCCCATAAATTCTATGCTTACACAACACTGCTGACCTCATAGTAAAAGCATGCCTTAATGATCAAGCAAGTGGAAACGTTTGGTAAATACACTGAATGTTTTACATTGTTATCAGTGGGTGTTCCCTAGATCTCTTGAGAAAAAGTCCCAAGACTAAGGTAAGGCCAAGTAGTGTCAGCCAAATGAAACCTTTAGAAGTTATTTGTGAAATTTAAATAGACAGCAATAAATTTTTCCTTGTTAAGATTCAGCTAAATGTTTCTTAAAGTACAATCAAAACAAAAATATAATTTTGTGAAGCGTTAATCATTTTTCAATGTTTTTAGTCAGTGCATTTTAAGTTACTTATTTTTATGTTAAATATGAGGGGAAGAAATATACAATTGGGAAAATACTCTAAGCAAAAAAACAGTTCAGTACAAACTTCCAGAGATCATGCAAATCCAGAATCTGACCATCTTTAGGAAATGCTGCAAAATCTTCCTCTTTGAAAAAGCCTTTCCATCATAAGAATGACACTCAGTAATGGCACTCTTCTACCCATAAACCCCTATCAACTAACCCAGCCCCTCAAAATAGCGCTACCCCAAGCAGCGTGTAACCTCCAGAGACTCTATGAAGCACTACAGACTTCGCTATTGCTGTTTTACATGGAAGAAACTCAGATACAGACATGATGGGCAGCAGTATAAAACCATCGGACCAACAGGCAAACAGAATGACTGTGATAGATTTCTCCTGTCCTTCTCTTTTTCTTCCTTCTAGTTAGAATTTTTTGTGTATGCTGATACATTCATACTCTTCCACTTTAAGTACAATCTAAGGCAGGGGTGGGGAACCTCCGGCCCGCGGGCCTTATACGGCCTGCCAAAGCCTTCCATCCAGCCCGCGCACGTCCCTGGTCAGCGGCTCCCCCAGGCGCTTCCCGGCCCCTTCGCCGAACGCGGAGCCGCCCCCCCCTGGCGGCGCGGGGCGGCTCCGCGCTCGGCGAAGAGGCGGGAAGCGCCTGGGGGAGCCGCCAGCCAGGGACGCGCGGGGGAGGCTCCCGGCTCCTTCGCTGAACGCGGAGCCGCCCCCGCCTGGCGGCCTGGGGCGGCTCCGCGCTCAACGAAGAGGCCGGAAGCGCCTGGGGGAGCCGCCGGCCAGGGACGCGTGTGGGTTGCCATGCGGAGGCGGCTCCACGCTCGGCGAAGGGGCCGGGAAGCGCCTGGGGGAGCCGCCGGCGCCGCGTGGCCACCATTAACCAGGTGGGGTAAGGAGGAGCCGCGGGGAGCTGACGGTCAAGGGGGTGGGGAGGGGAGGCTGGGCTGGGGGGCAGACAAGGGAGCGGTGGGGGGGAGGCCGGGCGGGGAGGGGGGGCGGGAGACTAGGCTGGATGGGGTGGGCGCGGGAGGGAAGGAGGTTTGGTGGGGGGGAGGCTGGGCTGGGCTGGGCGGGTCAGGCATGGGGGGCAGGAAGCTGGGTTGGGAGGAGGTTAGGTTCCGTGGGATGGGCCGGGCCGGGCCAGGCAGGGGTGGGGGAGGAAAGGTGGCTAGATGGGGGGAGGTTGGGTGGGGGTAAAGGAAGGTCACCCCCTACACCCAGGCTGACAGTGGGAGCTGACTGGGGCAGGCGGCAGGACCCCGGCTGGCAAGGGGCCAGCGGGGGAAAACCCCAAAGCAGTGCAGGGCTAAGCACTCCGCCTGCCACTGCTTTAGGGTTTTCCCTGCTGGCCCCTTGGCAGCTGGGATCTCAACTCCCATTACCAGCCTGGGCTTCCTGCGGGGGGGGGGACGACCGGCCCGCGAATGATATTATAAAGGTCCAAATGGCCCTTCGCAGAAAAAAGGTTCCCCACCCCTGATATAAGGGCTGGTCTTCACTGGGGGCGGGGGGGTGTTATCGACTGAAGATACCCAACTTCAGCTACGTGAATCACATAGCTGAAGTTGGCGTATCTTCAGCCGACTTACCTGCCGTCCTCACAGTGGCGGCAGTCGGCGGTGCTCTCCCCCGTCTGCTCCAGCTTGCGCCTCCCGGCAAGCTGGAGTTCCGGAGTTGACGGGGGTGCCGGTGGCGATCGATTTATCGTGTCTTGATGAGACGCGATAAATCGATTACTAAAAGATCAATGGCTACCCGCAGTAGTGACGACAAGTCCTAACGCACCTGATCCTGCCATTGGATCTGTGTGGCAGACCCTTGTGCCCACAGCGAGCCCCACGGAAGTCAATAGGGTCTGCCCACATTAATCCAGTGGCATGACTTCTGCCTAAAAGAGGAAACATTTGACAAATCAGAGTCACAAGTTTCATCACAAGCATTGCCTGCATTTACACCCTACTTTCAATTAGATCCTGATATTGCACATGTTGACCATAAGCACACAATCAGCTCCACTGAAGTTAGTAGGGCTCAGATGCTTAAAGTTAATCATGTGCTTTCTAGTTTTCAGGATTGGGGGCTTAGTTTGGAAACTTCACTTCAGGCTCTCAAGGCAAAAGACTTAACACCTTCGTTAACAAGGCCGATCATCCTGCAAGAAATGCAAAACTATGTTCCCATTTGACATTGATTTCCTACCGTTTGGCTTGGCACTGATCCAAAAGCATTGGATGGTTACCCACACACTGGAAAAACCTTGTTCCAGATGACTCAGTCATAAACCAGAGAACAGAAAAACAGCAGAACAACCACAAATGAAAGATCTGCTATTGGACAGCACTGAAAAGAACTTGCTGCATTGGAACACAGATGTCTGTACAGCCCTATGGGTTGGCTGCAATCCTATTTATTTCAAGGGGTAGTAAAAATGATGCATTGCAATCACGTGTATATTTGCTACAGTACTAAGCAATGAGCTGCATTGCGTATAACACTGCCACTAGTAAAATCTTCTTATATCACACTTTGCATTTTATTTTCTGCAGCACATCACGTTGATTTGCTACATCTCAACCAATCAATAACACAGTCTAATAGGTAAAATCCAAATGTGCAGGCACCAGAAATGCAGATAAGTTTCAGTGGGATGCTGTATTCTGCAGCATCTTCTGTCTCTAATATTGTAGAAAACAGTGTATTCAAATCATTGATTCTACAGCCTGCAAAAATGAAACATCAGTAACCACCAGCACCAGTTCCCTGTTTACCTTTCCGAGGTTACATTCAAAACCTAGCTGTGATAACAATATTTACTACTGACCAGTTAGGACTGGCTTCTGTAGAGAATCCAGTACCCAGCATGCAACCTGCTTAGGTACTTTTGTAAATTCCACTAGGTGTCTAGCTGCATCTTTAGGCGCCTAAATACCTTTGAAAATCTGTCCTTTAGTCTCTCTGCATCTCAATTTCCCATCAGTAAAATGAGAATAATTGTACTTCTTTCCCTCACAGGGGTTTTGTGAGGATAAGCATAAGAAAGGTTATGTGGTGCTCAGAATTAACAGTAAGAAATAGATCCCAGACTGACACATGACAAATACTAGTCATGCTGCTTAAGGTACTATTGGAAAGTGCTGTGATATTTATCAGCGGTCCATCTAGGTCAAGGACATGGGTCCTTTGGTGACTGAGCAGTCCAATCCTTAAGCCATGGGCTCATTGGGAGAAACTGAGGTGGTGTTGGAAGACAGGATCAGGCCATGATTGCTGTTTGACAGTTCTCTCTCTTTTTTTTTCTGGCATTTTTCTTTGCCCAGAGCAAGGCAATTTTCCTCAAAAGTGGATGTTCACTCTCTCACAAGTCTTCACCAGTTATCCCTGTCCTGAGCTGCTGTCTTCCAGCGTACCATCAACACCATACATCTGTTGATGTTTATTTTGGGGGTGTCTTTAAAGTGTTTCTTTTGGCCTCCCCATTTCCTTTCTCCTTTGGTGAGTGTCACGTTACTGAAATAATTTGGAATCCTATAGATCATTGGTGCAACCAAGGTCCTATAGTGGCACCAAATCTTATGTAAATGGGGTTATATAAGGTGTCTACAACCAGGTTATGGATTGCTGATTATGAATATGCCATTGATATGTGTGTATCAATTTTGTAGTTGAAGTTATGAATATTGGCTCTGGACTGTCTGTCTTTCCAAATATTGTGCTCTGCTGGGGGGGACATTCCAGAATACTGGGCGTCAGCTTTGCTTGAGCTGCCTGATGGCCCATTAAGGACCATCAACTACACAATGAACTTTGTCCACACCCGAGCTTTTCCAGGAATGTGACCTGCCTGGTCAGAAACTGAATCTTGGAGAGTCTGGTAATTGGACCATGTGGCTATGAACTTCCACTTTGCAATTGGACTCTGCATAAGAAGGAGGAGGGGGGTCTTCGCCCACAAGAGGAAGTCTATAAAACCTGGGAGAAACTTCCTCCATTTTGTCTTCAATCTCCAGCCTTCAGCTAGCACCTACCTCTGGATGGGATTTTGCTACACGTGGAAGCTCTGGCCAACGGATTGATGACCCATCCCTGGAGGGGATGCATTCCAGAGACTTTTATTTGAACCTGCAGTTTATTTTACAACTGCAAGTCTGAACCAAGAGATGTGCCATTACTGCATGTAATTGATTTCTTTTAACCATTCCTAACCCTCACCTATACCTTTTTCCTTGTATAGTAAACCTTTAGATTTTAGATCCTAAAGGATTGGCAACAGCGTGATTTGTGGGTAAGATCTGATTTGTATATTAACCTGGGTCTGGGGCCTGATTCTTTGGAATTGGGGAGAACCGTTTTCTTTGTTTGGGGTATTGGTTTTCATAACCATTGGTCCTCGGGACAGGTGGCTGTTGGTGGTGATACTGGGAAGCTGGAGTGTCGAAGGGAATTGCTTGTGTGACTTGTGGTTAGCCAGTGGGGCGAAACCAAAGTCTTTTCTTTTCAGCTGGTTTGGTTTGCATTAGAGTGGAAAAACCCCAGCTTTGGGCTTTAGTTGACCTTTGGAAGCAATTTGTCCTGACTTGGCATTCACAGTTGGATCCCACCAGGAACAGCACCGTCACAGTGAGTTGGGCAAACAGCAGTTGTTTTGGGAAGTGTACATCAGGCATGTGCACACAGTGCCCACTCCACCTCAGCTGGTGCTGGATAATCAGGGCCCCAACACTGAAGATATTGGCCTCTCAGGAGACTGATATTAGTGTGACGATCCTCCCACTTTATGTGCTGGTACTGGCATTGCGGGTTTTTCAGGTGTTTTCCATAGGTCACCCACATCTCACTGCCATGGAGGAGAAGTGGGATTGCCACTAGTTTATGAACTAAAAGTCTAGGATGTGTCCTGAGGTTCTGATTGTTGAACCTCTGGTGAGACAGTCGGCCGAAGGCAAGGCTGACACAGCGGATTCTCTGCTGAATCTTAGCATCTATGTCTGCCCTCTGTGAGAAATAGCGGCCAAGATAAGCAAAGTATTCTACATTTTCCAGTTCTTCTTTGTCAATGTATTTCTTCCTTGCTGGGTCTGGTGATTGACTAGGAGACTGGCTGGTGGAGAACTTTTGTTTTGCTGACATTCAGAGTTAGCCGTAGGCTTTTGTAAGCTTCAAAGAAGCAATTTAGGGCTGTTTGTAAATCCTCCTTTGAGTCTGTGCCTATGGCCTTTATCAATCTGACCAAAGCCTTCAACTATGCCAACTGTAAGGTTCTATGGAAAATCATGTCAAAGTTTGGCTGCCCAAGCAAATTTACCACCATTGTAAGACGCCTCTCCAACCAGATGACTGTCTCCATCCTGTTCAGTGGATCTACCTCTGAGCCCTTTGTCATCCGAACTGGCATAAAACAATTTTCTCCATTTTCTTAGCAGCTACGAAAACATTAACCCAAGACTGTCTAGCACAGAACCTTGGCATTCAATATCAGACTGATGGCAACCTCTTCAACCTTTCTCGTGTCTGTGACAGAACAAAAGTAATATCAGCAACAATAACCAAACTCCAGTATGCAGATTTTTGTCCTGGGGCCAATTTTGTTCAATATCTTCATTAATGATCTGGAGGATGGCATAGATTGCACCCTTAGCAAGTTTGCAGATGACACTAAACTGGGAGGAGTGATAGATACACTGGAGGGTAGGAATAGGATACAGAGGACCTGGACAAATTAGAGGACTGGGCCAAAAGAAATCTGGTGAGGTTCAACAAGGACAAATGCAGAGTCCTGCATTTCAGATGGAAAAATCCATGCACTGCTACAGACTAGGGACTGAATGGCTAGGCAGCAGTTCTGCAGAAAAGGATCTAGGGGTTACAGTGGACGAGAAGCTGGATATGAGTCAACAGTGTGCCCTTGTTGCCAAGAAGGCTAACAGCATTTTGGGTTGTATACCTAGGGGCATTGCCAGCAGATCGAGGGACGTGATTGTTCCCCTCTATTCGGCATTGGTGAGGCCTCATCTGGAGTACTGTGTCCAGTTTTGGGCACCACACTAGAAGAAGGATGTGGAAAAATTGGAAAGAGTCCAGCTGACAGCAGCAAAAATGATTAGGGGGCTGGAGCACATGACTTATGAGGAGAGGCTCAGGGAACTGGGTTTGTTTAGTCTGCAAAAGAGAAGAATGAGGGAGGGATTTGATAACTGCTTTCAACTACCTGAAAGGAGGTTCCAAAAAGGATGGATCTAGACTGGTCTCAGTGGTACCAGATGACAGAACAAGGAGTACTGGGTCTCAAGTTGCAGTGGGAGAGATTTAGGTTGGATATTAGGAAAAACTTTTTCACTAGGAGGGTGGTGAAGCACTGGAATGGGTTACCTAGGGAGCTGGTGGAATCTCCTTCCTTAGAGATTTTTAAGGTCAGGCTAGATAAAGCCCTGGCTGGGATGATTTAGTTGGGGATTGGACTAGATGACCTCCTGAGGTCCCTTCCAACCCTGATATTCTATGATTCTATAATAAGAATGTGGGAATAAGTGCATAAAACAAGAACCATATGAGTCCACTTTCAGAGATGTGTATGCATGATTTTATTTGTTTATTTAATTTCATCTCAGTGGGTCTCCATGTGAAGTAAAACAACATCAACGCAGGGTAAAACAAGAGACATACAATCCATTATCTGAATGCCGGGGATTTATGAATTTCACATGGCAAGACACTGCAGGATGCATCCCATGATTTCTTTTAAATAACAGCTTCAAACAGCTGATGTAAGTAATGTATAGCTTAACAATACTGCTGAACTTTATATGAAAGTTAGTAACATTCTCATGCAGCCACTCTGATGCTAGTGTCTCATGTGGGGTAGCACTCATGCATGTATCCTATGCAGGAACAGTTGTTGCAGGGGAGAATGCATCTACAGGAGAAGAGAGTCTTATGGGGAGAACACACATAGGGAAAATTATTCCTTTCATTCACAAAGGTGCAGCTGAGAGGATTTTAGCCTATTGTATCTGGGGAGGTATAAGGAGACATTGTCTGTATGGGGGGAAAGGCCGTCTAGAAGGATCACATTATTCATTGCTGGAAAAGAGAACGGGCTTCTAGTGGTCTGTTCTCTCCACCTTGTCGCTACAATGCTTCTGTCTGGAGGGAGGGAGAGGTATTTTAGCAGCCTCTGTCAAAATATCTCCTACTATAAAGACTGCAACTATTTCTTCCTGGTTACCATCATCCATGGATTGGTGACTCCCTCTGCCAGGACAAAAAGAGAAGAAAAATCCTTGTCTTTGAGGAAATGGAGAGGTGGGGACTGAAGCTATAGAGGAAAATGCAAGGAGTCCTCCCTTCCAAAGGCATAAATCAGCCCTTTAAATTCACAGCCTCAAGGGAATTTATATATGCTATCTATAAAGTCAGTTTGTTTATGAAATTGTATGGTTCTTTAATTCATCAATGAGCATGTGCCTCACTTACTATAAATCTTCAATGCATAAATCAAGAAGTTACATAGATTTCATCATGTTTAGAATTAGAGAGGATTTCCAAAACGACAGTATTAGAGAATTCCCACTTTAGTCATTAATACCTTATCTTAAATGTGTGTTTATAGATTCAGAAATGTATTTCAGCTCCTTGCACTCTGCCAATGGCAGGATGTGGATGTATAAAGCACACAGAATTGGCCCTCCACAGTTTGACCCAGAATCAGACCATGGGCTCAGAATTTTAGGAGTTGTATGCAGGTAGTCTCGGCAACCACATGCATACAAGATGGCTAACTTGATTGCACATATTTACTGCTAAGAATTTGAGCCATAATGCACCAACATAAGAATCAGCACTCTACTAAATTCAAAGACTAGTTTTTAAATCAAATGACCTGTAACCCCAGAGGGAAACACCTTTTTTAGACCCTACGGACTTGTGCAAAAAGCCTGGTTGCCCTTCACTACAAGACTGAATGGGTGCATTAAAAGTCAACCAACAATTTGTTAACCACACACCTGGTAGCCTCAGATAAATGGGTTATGAATCAGTTTTCAACTTAAACCGTAATAAAATCAAATTGTTTCTCTTATGCAAATACTAACTAGCAGTTCTTGAAATGCGAAAAATATATATGTGGCTATAGTATGGTAATGTTTCCTTCCAACTCAGCTTGATCTTCCCCTCCTTCCCCTCTCCCCAAATACAAGACATGTACTGCTATGTGTAAAGTCTTTTCTTGTAATTTTATTTTTGTAATTTACAAGGGTATCCCTGTCCCATACAAGATATTCAGCTCAAGAGTCTGTATATGGTATCTTACAAGAAACAGGGTCTTTATGATCCAATCCTGCTTCTATTGAAATCAATGGGAGTTTTACCATTGACTTCAATATGATCATGAGCAGGTCCCTTATTCTTAAATGAATGTCTACAAAATCTGATATTTATACTGCTAGTTTAGGAGTCTTTAATCTCAAAGTTGGGATTCTGAGGCGCGCATTCAACTTTTGGAATGCAGCAGCGTAACTGATCATAAGAGGCAGCAACTGACAAAGCAGTTGTGAAATTAATTTCAAAATCAAAGCTAAACATCTGCTCTGAGAATCAGTTTCTAACATGTATATGGGAGCATTAAACTTTGAAGTGTTATAGAGTGTTTCACCAGTACTACACCAGCTGTTAGAAATTTTTGGCTATGGTGCAAATATTATCTGGCAAGTCTGCATGAGCAGCTGACAAGGATGAGGAATGACAGTTATGAGAAAGAAAAACCAGCCATATGGCACCAATATTAAGCTAACACTTTGGGTGTCGGGCAAGATTTGGTTATGCTTGGTTGGAGTGCTCACAATTTATAGACAATTTAATTATTGTGCAATTTTATACACAATTACATTTAACGCTCCATAGGGTTACAACTGTAATTTTGCCGTATAACTGTAATGCAGACTGCAAAAAGCCTTTATTCTGCATCTCTGCCACATGTGAGTAATCTTTATCCACATGGTAGTGCCTCTAAAGTCAGCGGAGCTACTTATTCGTCTGATATTTATGTGAGACAGGGCTGCAAAATCAGACAGCTGGGTTCCCAGGGTTATGCTAATGATGGTATATTGGAGCTGGTCAGAACACAATCATTCTATTTTATGGAAAATTTTGAAGTTTCACAATTTGTTTTTGCTCTGCACTAGAACAAAAATGAGACCTTTTGAAGTTTATCATGAAAAAACAAGCGTATGCAAATGACCCCCTTGAGAGCAGCCAATAGGCCAGGGGTTAGGGCATGCATCTGGTATGTGAGAGACCCAGGGTCAAATCCCTGGGACTGCCTGACTAAGAGCAGTAATTTGAACCTCTATGTTCCAGGTGAGTGTCCCAATAACTAGGCTATAGTCAGTTTCTCCCAATGGAGCTTTTTATATAAATAATTAAATAAGCACCGGGCCAGAGAGAGAGACTGACTGGGTGGCCTACTGGCCAATGCTCTCATTGACATGGGACAGCCAGCCAGCGTCGTTTCTGTCCTGAATCAGGCAAAGCAGGGATTTGAACCTGGTCTCCTATATCTCAGGCAAGTGCCCAAATCACTGGGCTGTTGGATATTCTGGCAGCCTCGCTCTTTCGAGCCAGAAATTCCATTCTGGATCTGTGAAACCTTCCTGTTAAACCCGACACATTACTATAATGTTCGGATTTTAACAAATCAGCGTTTTCCACAAAAAATAAAAAAAAAGTTGCATCCATAAATTGCAGACCAGTTCCACTGTATATTACTAGTAAGTCAAAGTGAGCCAACTTCAGTCCTGGTGTAAATGGGGGCATCTCCTGTGAAATCAATATAGCCAGTTTTGGTCCCAAACCTTTCGGGGTTCTTATTGTGATTGTATCTACTGTGTATTCGCAAAGGGCAGCTCCTCCGTAGAGCAAATATGTTGAGGCTGCAGTTGTTTGGCAGGAGAGACACGGTGAAGACTCTGGGCAATATATCATGGAATTTTTGAGGGGCCTTCCTCTAGGCAAGGGAGAACAGGAGCCCTGAAAGTTTACACCAGAAAATTAGCCCATAATTGCCTCCATCAGGTGACTCATCCACCACACTGGCCCTGCACCGACTCATTGCCAAGCCAGTTTGACAGCAAGCTATAAGGGGAAAAAAAGAAGGCATCATTCAGCAGCAGTTTGTGTCTGTGTGATAATACAGCAGTGATGTGCTCCAACCTCATGCTGTGGCCATGCTTGGAGATATAAGAGAAAGAGCCCCTGGGATTGTGCAAAGTATGTGGGTCATGGGTTTGATTCCTTCATTTATCTGACAAAGATTTGTCCTAAAGGCATGCGCTAGTTATTTTGAACCATAGTGAGAAATTATAGTGGGATCACACAGGAATCAGGCTACATGGTGGTTAAAGACACCTGTCTGGAAGTACATGACAACCCGATTCTGTCAGAAAACCATCAGGGACACCACTTGTATTGCAAGGCAGTCTGCCGCCACAGTCTGCAGGCAGAAGTGGTGAGGTGTTACTGTCAATTAGATTAGTCATTACATTAATTTACTGCATTGCAGGCTGCTCTATCAGGAAACGACAAGAGCATTCCAGTTGGCAGACTAACGTCCAGGGAAGATGAGCGCTTTATTCACTCTGTTCATGTTCCCCTCCAGGCAACCTCTTCTGTTTCCTCTGTCAAGTCTCCAGTGCCTGCTCCTTAGCACTGGAGAGCCGTCTGTGACCAGGCACTGCTAACCTGTACTAGGATTCCTAATTCCGTACAAACAGGCTATTCCTATTGTCTGTATGTTTTGTCCATGCTACTATTGCTATCCATTAGTAATGCAACACAAACACTGGGTAGCAGAGTTCTGTGAATTACCTTTTGCAGCCACTCCTTGAGCTTACACCTGTGTTTCTGGAGGTCACAACAAAGTAGTCCCCCAACATTTCTCTCTCTGAAAGTCCATGGTCCTATTATGCATCCCTATTTCCTCCCCTCTCTGCACTCTTAGTTTTGCATTTTAGAAAAGTTCACCTGAGGGTTTTGAATGACATGGTCAGTTTGTAGTTCAGAGTTACAGATTGGGTCAGCAATCTTCAGGCCAAGCTCCAAAAAGCGATTTTTCATATTGGCCCCAGTCAGTTCACCAAGTATAATACTTAGAAGGAAAAAAATGCAATCTAATTGCCCCTAAGAAAACTTACCAGGGGAAGTGGTGTGTGTAGCTAGAACTGAGCTGTAAAGACCCAAGAAATGGTGCCTAAAGTGCAACCATATCTTAGCCCTGGTTTACACAGGGGGGAATGGAGATCAACCTAAGATACACAACTTCAGCTACGCAAATAGCATAACTGAAGTTGACGTATTTAGGTAGACTTACTGCAGCATCTTCACAGCGCTGAGTCAACTGCTGCCAGTCCCCCGTTGACTCCGCCTCATGGTGGTGGAGTACCGGTGTCGACGGGAGAGCACTCGGGGATCAATTTACTTGATCTAGACTAGACATGATAAATCAATCCCTGATAGATCGATAACTACCCGCCAGATCGGTGGGTAATGTAGACCTGCCCTTAGAGTTGCACAGTTGGTTAAGGAAAGCAATGTAAGTACCCATGTCCATAGAAGAGTGGACTAGCAGAAGGTAGCATAGTCAAACAGCTATAGCACTGGACTGAGACTTATGTTTTATTCCTAGACTGGGTTTTCTCACCCATCTTTAGTTGACTTAGACTGCAAGCTCTTAAGGGCAGGGACTGTCTTTTATTATGTTTACTAGTGACTAGCATGACACAGCCCTGATCTCACGTGGAGTCTCAAGACCCTACTACAATACAAATAATAATAATTAGTAAGGGAGAACCCAAACTAATATCTTCTATCATAACTCACAGTCAGTTATGCAGCACTGGCATCAGCTCAGAGCTGGCAGGACCACACAGAGCCAAAAGAAGCCTGGCTGAAGGATAATACTGAGTATCTTAAAATATTTTTAATGGATCTATCATGGTAGTATCTCAGTACCAAATCACAGCTTGTTTCCCATGCTGGTATCACCCTGACACTACAGGCACGGACAGCAAAGGAATTTAGTTACCAATTACAGCAGGAAGCAGTAGTGGGCATAGGGAATGGTTTCCACAACCCTGTAAACAGAAAAGGGGCATGGATTTGTTGCCAGCTGCTGCAGATCACCGGCTGTCCATGATTTTCCCACTGTGTCCCTCAAACCATACTGACTCCCTCATGGTAATGAATGCCAATAGCTGCAGCAATATCTTAGTCATAGTAGTTTCTTTGCCTTTCTGCTATTTAGTCACTGCATGGCATAGTGTTGTGTCTCTTCTCCCCTGTGGAAGATGGCTGTGTGGCCTTCTTGTGCCAGGAACATCATATAGGATGGGAGACTCGCTCATTGAGTAACACCAAAATGATACAATAAAGTTCTTCCTTTTGGAACTGCTTACAAACCTGGGCATACTGGTAAACCTCCATGCAAGCCAACCATCACTGGGCATCAGTACATATCAGTCTTTCAAAAGCTGTCATCACAATGTCAGAACTACACATTCTTCAATGTCCCCTAATCTGCAGAGACAAGGAGTTTGGGGACATAATAGAAGAGAGATGCCTGCAGGGATGTAAGGAGCTGACAGCACAAAAGAGCAGTTATGTCCATCCACCGCAAGTCAGTAAGCATAAAATGATTTTAAAAATATTTTTTTCTGGAAAGAAGCTATGCTGTGTATACAGCAGGGGTGCAATGTGCAGAGAAGTTTACCTTTAGTAACCCTGGCTCCCCCTAGAAGCTGGATTTCAGATGAAACTGAAGCACCATGTAAGGTAGAACCTTTGGGGCTCATCACATAATGGAAAATAAATATTTTGATCTCGATTACTTAAGTCTTGGATCTGTATCCTTGTAGCTTCACCTCTTCTTCCATACACCATATTCTTCCAGATAACAGGGGTCTCAGCCTCCATTACATCTCTGAGATAAATTTGAAGAATACTTCTTGAAAAACCGAGGTGGCTGACAGGGCTCCAGAGGAAGTCAGATACAATCTGCACGAGTCAATTGCTAGATCTTCATTGTATATATGTTTCTCCAGCCTGCCCAGGCTCCATTTAAAGTTAGTGTGTTGAATTCTAAAGATTTCTCATCAAACTTCTAGTAGTCAATGGCTTGTCTGAAATTATTTCACTGATCCTGCTTGACAACTGATGTAGGTTGGTAGCTGTATTATCACGCTAGATATTTTTCAGGATCAGCATCATTCTGCAGATTTTAAATTCAATGTTAAACTCTCTATATGAAGCAGGGTTGATATTGTTAGTTACCATAAAACACATTTATGTATTTACTGAAAGAAAAAAGGTCTAGACTCTGCTCCTGGTTACATCAAGGTAACACCAGAGCAACTCCTTTGACTTACACACTCCATTTTTTAAGCCATCCCCTCAGTCTGTAAACCCCATAATCCAAGTGTCATCTTTGAACAGCTCTCTCTCTAGACCCACACATCCAGACCAGGTCCAAGTCTTGCCACTTCTACCTGTATAACATTGCTATTGACCTTTTCTGTCTGTCCAGACCACAGCATCTCTCTTTCAGGCCCTAGTCATCTCATATCAGCCCTCAACTACTGTAATCTTCTCTCTGGCCTTGATGATAGTTACATTACCCCCTTTGAAGCTCTGTGGCTCAAATCAACACTCTGGAACCCCCATATTCACCATTGTCATAATTATGATGTGTTTTGTACAAAGTATGCCTTGTGAGGAACCATTTTAAAAATCTAAATCTATTGAACATCAATATCCTGTTGGACTATATGTGCTATCATTGTATGTGAAGTTATGCCAGGTGTTACGGAAATATGTTGTGAGATTGAGCACACACATAATGAGACTTTCAGGTGCAACAATGGAATAGCCACACATGCTGGTGACCCATTACAGGGAATCCACACTCCCAAGTATTATCCCAGGAACTGTACACAATGAAGATATCTCAGAGATCACCTATACAATGGAAGCTGCTGGATCCATGTCATAGCAAAAGATCTTTCCAGAAAGCTGGAATAAACTATAAAAGTGGGGTGGCATCATGCCTTGACCTCACTCTCCCCACAACTCAACACTTGGAAGACAAAGACTTTGAACTGGGGAAGGGATCCTGGGTTGAAGGAGAGTTCCAGCCGGTGTATTGAAGATCTGTGACATCGGGGTCAGACACTGCTTGATTCAAATCCTGCTTAAGTTATAGAAGTCACATTGTGAATTTAAACTTTATTTCTTAGGTAACCAACTTGGAGCCCTATTCTTACTATTTATCACTTAATCATCTATTTTTCAGTATTTAATAAATCTGTTTTATATTTTATCTATAACAGTGTTTTTTGGCTGAAGAGCTTGGGAAAACTCAACTCAGGTTACAAAGGCTAGTGTGTCCCTTCTCCACATCAAGGGAGAGGCAGACTGAGTAATGAAAATTACACTGACTAGGCTTCTGATCAATATTAAGTTTGCTGCTCTGTTAAAGAGTCAATACATCATAGCTTAGCAATTTAACTGGGATAAACAAACATTTCCCTTCGAAACACAGCACTGAATTGGTTTACAGTACAACTAAAACAGGTTTATTAAAAAGTGGGGATTAAGTGATACCAAGTAGAAGAGATAAAGATAGAGACAGTTACAGTTACAAGCAGATAAGAGTGAAGTCTAAAACAATCTAGTGAGATAAAATCTTTGTTCAAGATTATTTTTTATAGTCACTTTTCCTGCTTTCTACTGGCCAGAACCCCTCAAAGAGATCAAATTGCTTGGTTTCTTCATCTCCTGAAGTGAAGGATAAGGATAGAGTCTCCATGTTCCTGATGTAAGCAGTGTCAGGATGAGATCTACCCTGGCATCTGGTGGTGAATTGCAGGAATTGCAGTGAGTTGTGGAAAAGAACTTCAGGGGCTGATCTGATTTGCACAGGCACACCCACTGCACCTAGCCTGAGCTCACAGCAGCCCAAATGGTCCCCAGTTTCTCTGTTATTGGGGCAGGAATGATAAAGTGTTACCCTGATTATGTGAATGAAGGACTGTGGACATGTACTTGGACATGTCCTTATGGACATGTACTTATGATGTACAAAAGTCTGTATATATACACAAAATCTGTCAGAGAACACTTTAATCTCCCTGGACACACAATTACAGATTTAAAGATCACCATCTTGCAACAACAACAAAAAAAAACTTCAAAACTAGACTGCAAAGAGAAACTGCAGAGCTGCAATTCATTTGCAAAGTTGATACCATCAATTTAGGACTGAACAAAGACTATGAATGGTTTGCTAATTACAAAAGCAGTTTCTCTTCTCTCAGTGTTCACACCTCCAGATCAGCTGCTAGAAGAATACTTCATCCTCCCTGATTAGAGATAACAAGCTGGTTCAGCCTGATTGGACTAACCTTGTTTTCTCTAACCTGGTTCTTGCCTACTTATTTATATCTTCCCCTGGATACTTCCACTGCATGTATCCGACAAAGTGGGTATTAGCCCACGAAAGCTTATGTTCCAATACCTTAGTCAGTCTTTAAGGTGCCACAGGACTTTTTGTCGGTTCAACAAAATAAAAAGCTGTATTTTGTGCATGCTGTGTTTTTATAAGATCCCCGCTTTTGTCCCTAATTTTGATCCTTTGCATTACTTTAGACCAGTGTTTCCCAAAGTTACAACATTCGCATACCCCTTTTGAGACATTTTTCTTACCAGAGTACCCTTTCTCCGGCAAAGATAATTGGGGGGCGGGGGCGAGGGAGAGCCACATTTTTATAACACATTCCTAATTCATTTAATTCAGGATTAAATGTTTATCAGAAATAAATGTTCAAGTGTACACCATTCTTATATATTACATTTTAGTGAATTGTTTTCTGCTGCTAAAAGAAAAAACTATCATAAAGTAAAATAAAAAATTCTGCCGCATACCCCTTGAAACACTTTCGCGTACCACCAGGGGTACATGTACCACACTTTGGGAAACACTGCTTTAGACCACTGATAATCAGACCTCAGTGCTTCAGGAGCCAAATTAGCAATCAACATTACCTAAAAGCCACAGCAGTGTGGATTCATTGTTTCATTTAGTTGTATATTATTCTCACAGCAAAATGACTGACCAAGTATTATTATTTTAACAACTACAGTTGGTTATAACATAGTAAAAGCATCCTGCTTAGGTAATCATTAAATCAATGTTTTTAGTATCAGGTGCTGCAAAGAGCCACTGGAGACCCATTAAAGAGACACTTTCAGCTTGTGAACCTCAGTCTGGGCATCACTGCTTTAGACCTATTTCTACTGCACTGCAACTTTCGATAGAGCTATATGAATATGTTCAGATAAGGTGATTTGTAGCGGTGTCCATGAACTAGAGCGAGTAACTGATGTCATATATCCTCAGATACCCAGAAAGCAAGAGATGGTGATTAGGAATTTCATGGGAGAAATAGTCTCAGATGACCATTGGAGAGACTTTAACTTGAACAAAAGGGATATTTAGTCCAATACAAAGTTAATGGGAACTTAAGGTAAAGACTTAACGCCACAAAAATCAGGCAAATTTTGAAATCTTTTGAAAGTGGCCAAAATATTTGCTCTGGCTGAGACCAAGCATGTTAAATTTGCTCTCAGAGGAAATATTTGGGGTCAAGTTAAAGCCTTCGTGGTAGACGTTTATAATCTGTGCCCCCTTCGTCATTTCTTTTCAATCATCGCTGTTGTACTTTTTATCCATCCACCCATCATCCATATGAAGAGCTCAGACTTTATTAGCTATTTAATCATTTGAACTCCCCTATTACCAAGTGCATTGAGACCAACGTGTATCAGAGCATTCAGCTGTTGATTTGTGTATTTAATAACCTGTCATATTTTAGTCCCAGTAGAAATTACTAGTCAAATGTTTTTCCTCCTCTTAATTGATGTGGCCAAACTAAACATTTATTTGAAATTAACATCATTGATTCTTTGTCTACTCCTGAGATCTAGTCTATAGCTCAGAGACCAAGCAGTTGTGTTCATCCAAAGTAAAAGTTGTACTTCTAAGGTCCAATCATGTTTCTCTTGAAGTCAGTGGGAATTCCAGTAACACCCCCCCCCCCCCCGGTTGATATGAAGGTGGTTCATCCCTGCCTGAGGCCTTGCCTTGCTATACTTGAGTAGATCTAATAATACAATAAAATTAACAGATGATTCAGAGATTAATAAGCATACAGTAGACTCTCGTTTATCCATGGTGATAGGGAAAAAATAATTCTGGTTAATAAAATCCTGGATAATCAACATCCATAGGAAATATGGGGAGTGGGGGTTGGTTCACTAGCCACCCTGCACCAGGGGGAGGGGGTGTTGGTTTACTGGCTGCCCTGTGCCCTCATGGGGTCTTTTGTGTGTGTGTGTAGGGTGGCAGCAAAGCCAGAGCCAGCCCTGCGAGTTGCGCATATTTTTTTTAACATCCTGGTTAATCCACATCCTGGGTAATCAAGAGTCTACTGTACCACCTTCTTTTAACTCAAAGACATATATAGTCTTCTAATTTACAATACTGCATGCTGCTTTCTCCCCTCCCCTCCCTTTTCTATATACAATTAATGACTATAGGCTTGATTCATTGCCTGGAATCTGCTGGGAGAACAGGAAATTCAGAGGCCCACTTTGCTTTAAGTATGCTCTTGGGCTGACAGCTGTAAAATGACTGGCCTGCTGCTGAGCCAGCTTCAGGGGCTCCCATAGCTCTGAAAGCCAAGGATATTTTCTCCTGGATCCAGGCCGTGCAATTCAACTGGAAAACTAAACTGTAATATAGCAACAAATATCTGACCTTGGAGAGGGAGGACAAGCTTAATGCTTGTCTTAATTAAAGCATAATCATATAGCAATGAAAAACCTTGCGACATTCAATTCACCCTCTACCAATGCAGGAAAGTTCCTGTGACTATAATCACCCCTATATTTGCACCCTACTGCAATGGTGTTTGTACAAAATATTAGTTTAATTTTATATGTCACAAGGCATTACACACTGGTTGTTAATATAATTGCACAATGGAGGTGTTAAAGTTATCTGTGAAGTTTACAAATTCCCTGTGCTGTTTCTAGAATATCTTTAAGACAAGACAGTTGAGGTAAAGGTGATAAATAGGTCTGTCCTAGATAAAGCAATGTGGGTTTACCTCAATTTATATATTGGCTCTAAAGAAAGATATCAAGCTAAATAAGTGGAGATTATCCTGATCCTGAACTCAAGAGACGGAGAATTGACATGGCTCATGCACCCCAGAGACACTGGAGCCTGAATCCCCAGGAGTCCTTCCTGACTCTCCCTTTGGGGATATAAATGTAACCCTTCTGCCCATCAGAGTTGGCAGCAACAAGGGCCGGGTTCAGTATCCAGGGGTTCCATTCCAATAACACAATACAAAACCGGCTCGAGCCCCCACCCAGTGACCTGGGACAACCATATATCACCCCTCTGGGCGCCTCTAAGAGGCAATACTTCCCCTCTCGCAAGCACAGAGTCTGAGTGTACCAAAACCCTTTTACTAACAGACAGAAACAATGTGGCATTATATTGGGGAAACACCACAAAGTGCTCGGCTCTGTCAGCTGCTCTGCTCCGCTCTGCCAGCCCCACAAACTGCGCTCAGGAACTGCTCGGCTCCGTCAGCTGCTCTGCCAGCCGCACGAACTGTGCTCAAGAACTGCTCAGCTCCACCAACTGCTCAGCAATATACCTTCAGGCCCCCCTACTTAACACAGTGCTCAGTGATTTCAGCTTTTAGTAGGGGGCCTTAGTGCAGGTGAATTCAGCTCAGCAGGCTGAAACTAGATTCCTAATAGAATCAAAAATTAGAATAAAAAAATGATATTCTACAGTGGAGAGAGGCAGTGTGCAATAGGCCTACATAGCCCTCAGACAAGGCAATCACCAAAAGTATAAGTGCCTGTCCATGACCTCTCTCAATTCAGTGGGTTTGGGAACCCCTGTCCCTTGCCCAGTGAGTACTACCTAGATGATGGCGAGTCCCTCCATCATAAGTACACGTTCATAAGGACATGATGTACTATATATATACACACACACACACACCTGCCTCTGGATACTTCCACTGCTTGCATCCGACGAAGAGGGTATTGGCCCACAAAAGCTTATGCTTCAATACTTTAGTTAGTCTTTAAGGTGCCACAGGACCCTTTGTCACTTCTGCAATTCCAGACTAACACGGCTACCTCTCTGATTCTCTTTATTTTGTTGCTAATTCAGTCAGTCATTTTGCTGCTGATCTTTCAGATACATGACATTTTCCCCCGCCCCATGAGGATTATTAGGAAAACACAGCTCTCCTTTATATCCTTCTTGCATTAGGATATCCCCTAGTTCAGATGGCAGTGAAAATGTTTATGCTGGGAAAGTGCCTCATTACCAGAAAGCACACATAGCAGAGCTCATATTTGCATTGAAACTGGTTTGCCTCTAGTTAGAATTCTCTTTACAATTTGAAGTACAACATTTGCTCAATTGAGTTAAGCTACCCAGCTATTTTTACACTGTGCACGTCTCCTCTGCATTTCCTGATGCCAACCTTTTGGTTTGTCTGCTTCTCCCACAAGCACCTTCATGCTCTCCTCTCCTTACTCTCTCGGACCCACTTCTACTGTAACAAGAAGTCAGTCTAGCCATGATCACTCAGCTTTGGAGGAATCAGGGATATTTTTGATGGATGTATATAAATGTGTCTTTTGATTGCATTCCTCTGTCCTACCTATGACTTGGTGGTTAGTTTCTGAGACTGAGCTCTTCAGAGCTCAGATTCTTTGGGTGTGGGTGGGTGTGCATTATGGGTGCCACCAGCATACATATTTAGAATAAATAGTCTATTATGTGCCCCCTCCCCATCCCCTAAATAGAATAAACAGTGTTAGGTTCAGAGATGGGCCTGAGCAAAAAAGTTGGATCCAGATCAAGATTTTGAACACCTTGGCCTATTACAGAAATAGGTTCAACTTCTGAACTATGGATTGTGGGATTTCGAACCATCACCACTTTTAATGTTGTCTAGGTTTGGTTCATGCTGATCTCTAGTGAAGTCAGAGAATACAAAGAACATTTTGACCTGCATTTAGTGCACTAAGCAGCACCATGTTGGCTTATTAAAAACAACAACAACCCTAGATCTTTTGTTCCGGTTGTCAATTACAACAAACTGTTGAAGAAAAGGAATGTTGCCCTAGCTGCAGTGTTATTTATAATCACCTAGATGCAGAAGAGCACAATTTATATTTCCGGGTGAATAATAATCAGACTTGGAGCTCCCGAATACACAATTTATAGGTTTTTAAATTGAACTCATTACTCTTATGCTGAAAAACTGTCTGTCATGATAAAGGAAATTACTTTTCTATAAATTACTCCTGAAAGATTAGTTAATTTACATTTGTAAGGCATAACAGCATCTCACCTCCCAAAGAGGATGCTTCTCACAAGCATGATGTAGTTTAGGATCTTTTTCAAAAAGCTATTGGAAGACAACTTGAGAATAAAAACAAGTGGACCCAACCACAGAGTATAAACTCTTGAGCTACCTGCACCACTGCATGACTTACCAGTTTGTGCTATGAACACATCAGGACGTACTAGTGAGACAAAGTCAGGATATTGATGGGAGACTTCCAATAAACAGGTGCTGCAGGAAACTGTAATGGTGATTCTGTAAGAGGCATGTGTCCCTTGGAACTAACACTAAACCACCAAGGTTTAATTAGACTCAGATTTAAGGTCATAAGAGACCATCATGATCACCTAGTCTGACCTTCTGCACATTGCAGACCACAGAACCTCACTCACACACTCCTATAATAGACCCGTAACCTCTGGCTGAGTTACTAAAGTCCTCAAATCATTTATAGGGTCCAAGTTAGAGATTCTACCATTTACACTACTTTAAATGTGCAAGCTACCCATGCTGTGGAGGAAGGCAAAAAAACCCTCAAGATCTCTGCAAACCTCACCCAGGAAAAATTCCTTCTTGGCCCCAAATATGACAATCAGTTAGAACCTAAGCATGCGGGCAAGATTATTCATGTGAACAATTCATAGATAGTCTATGCTAAAATGTCCTGTTCTCTTTTATCCCATCCTTCCTCTCCCTCCCCCCCTCCACCCCCATTGCCCACAGGTTTGTTTCATCTACCTGTTATGTTTGGTCTTTGAGATTAAGTTCTTTAGGGCAGGATCTCCTCATTTACTATATGTTTGTATAGTAACTAGGACAACAGGGGCCCAAGATGGTTGAGACCTCTAGGTGTTACCACAATATAGATGATAAAACAAGAACAGCCCAATATGGTTTTCATTTGACAGTGATGCCATTTTTAGAATAAAATAATCCTAGGGTTCTGATCACATGTGGACACTAAAGATTCCAAGGCACTTTGTAAAACATGATATGCTGACTCCTGTCCAAACTAACACTGGTAATTACATTATTCAGTTGAAACTATAGAGGGCCACCTTAAATAACTTCTAATCCCATCCCCACCCCAAAAAACCCATCGCTGTGCAGAATTGCTATGTTTCACTGCAGAAATAGTTGCCTTTCAGTGGTGGCCTCTTTAGTTTGTAAAGTGCTTAAAGATGGAAGAGGCTACCTCAATTATATATTGTTACAGGCCCACCTTTGGCGTTATTTAGATTTGCCTTCTGTTATCTGAGCTTTTAGGGTCCATTTAAGTCACATTTTTCAATCTTTTCTCCACAGCCATAAAGGCTAGAATGTAACTGTTTTTTTTTTTAAAGTCTCAAAATTGTCTCCTGGATCTGGGGATTTAATAAAAGATAAGATGGACTGTATCCTGGGTGAGACTTGTTTTTTTTCACTCTACTCTAAATAACAACAACCTTCTTTGTGTATGTTCTGTTTGATACAGAGAAATTCTGATTTCTAATAAAACATTTTGATAACTCAACTGAAATGTTAGGGGAAGAATTATGAAGATCTTTTCAAAAATGTGCACCTTAACTTTGAAAATTTCAGAATTTTAAAATGTTTCAGACTGGCTGTCAAACTCAGGGGGAATTCTCTCCTGTTCCCCACTGTGAAACACAACATACACTTTTATAGTGCCTTACCAGAAAGGCACAAGGCTCTTTAGAAAGATGAATGAATTAATACCCACAACACCCCTGTGATACGTGTTTCTTATCTTAGAGATGGGGATAATGAGGCACAGAAGTTACTGGTCTGCCCAGACAAGAAATCTGTAGGGAAGACAGCACGAAAATCCAGATCTTCTGATTGTCCTGTGAATTAATCCCTACAATAGTGTTTTTCTCTTCATTTTAAATACAACAGCCAATATTTATGAAACCTTTCTTTTTAAATCCTAAAAAAATTAGTCTTGGAAATACAATATATTGCTATATTAGCAGGCTAATGTTTGTATGATTCTGAAGATGCTGAAGTGCCTCTCTGTAAGTGTTAAATGTTGTACTGTACAGACGGCAAAAGCTTTTTCTAAACAAGTATGTGTGCTCATGCACATTGAAGGGAAAGGAGGAAGGAGAGGAGTTTGGTGTGACACTAGACTGGATCTGGTTAACTGAAGTGACAATAATCTCAATAAAAATCCCATCATGCAATGCTGTGTGCTCCACAACCTCTACCAACAGGATTGAAATCACTAAAGCATATCTTGGCCTGTTGCAGCACCAGTTAGTTGATCAGTTCATGCCTGAAACTTTTTTCTCTAGGGGGTGGAAACTCAGTAGTTGCTGGTTCTAAGCAAGTAAGCCAGTGTAAGTTAACAAAGCCATTAGTTTGTTAACAGTGATCAAGAGATGAGTGGGGTGCAGAGGACTATTTATTTATGTTCAATAAATTCATACATTTCTATTTTAATTCAAATAGTTTCAGCTCAGATCACTACAGACAATGTGTGAAGTTCTTTCTAGATTCCCTTTGATCAATTAAAGTAAATCTGTCCCATAACTGGAAATAAACTATCTGGACTTTGCCTCATCATCCCATAACAGTCTATATGCAGTTATAGAACTTAGGACTGTGCAATAGCTGCTGATAAAGTTGGAGCAAAGTCTTTAAAAAAAATATGTTAAAGGTTAACAGATCACAAGAAAACACCCAAAAGACCAACTCACAATTGAGCACGTCCATTAGCAAAATCAGAGCTCACTAATTAGAGATGTCATCTATCACAGGTGTGTAAGTGTGTATACTGTGACAGAGTCAGACCTGAAGGGTATAGGAGAGTGCTGGAAGGCAGGTACATCAGTCTCAGGATGTGCAGGTCTCTGTTCCCCCTATAGCCAAACAAAGCCTACTCCAGGCCAATCAAGACACCTGGGGTCAATTAAGAAGGTTCTAGCAGGCAGCAGGTTAATTAGGAGCACCTGCTGTCAAGTAAGGCCTTAATAAAAACCCCTGCCTCAGGCAGACAGTGTGGGTGTTTGGAGCAGAGAGGAGTTTGGAGACATTGGAGCAGAGAGGAGTTTGGAGGCATTGAAGCAGAGAGCAGTTTGGAAGGAGGCCCTGAGGTAAGGGTGAAGTGGAGAGTAAAGAAGCAGGAACTGTTGTGGGGAAGAAGCCCAGGGGAATTGTATTGTGCTTGGTGGTTAAAAGGTCAGCCATCTCAACTGAGATTATTAGGGTCCCTGGGCTGGAGCCCGGAGAAGAGGGCGGGCCCGGGCTCCCCCCCCCCCCCCCGCCTTCCACAATTAGCCACTGAGGCTAGTGAAATCCGCCAAGAAACGCAGGACCCACAAGTACAGGCTTGGAGCTTTGTCACAACTGGTGTCAGAGGTGGGATGTTCATACGCAGCGTGGCGGAAGAAAGGCTTTAAAAAGAAAAAGGAAAAAAAAAAAAAAAAGTGCCCTGGGGTTTTGAATTCTCTTTGGTGGTTGTCTGCTTTGTGCCACAATGGAGGAGGTGATAAGGGCTCTGGTACAAGCCGCGGCAGCCCAGCAGGAGACTACCCGGGTTCAGCAGGAAACAAATCAATTAATAATGAATCAGGCGACCCAAGATCGTGCCCTCTTGCGTGAGGTAATGGATCAGCTAAAGATCCTCACCACCCAGCCCCGAGGGTCTAATGGGATGCAAACCCTAGGGGCCTCTGTTTGTCTGCCAAAGATGACAGCAGAAGATGACATTGAGGCATATCTTCTCTCGTTTGAGAGGACTGCTCAGCGGGAGGCATGGCCCCAGGAGCAGTGGGCCAGCATTCTCGCCCCCTTTTTGTGCGGAGAGGCCCAGAAAGCCTACTTTGACTTGCCTGCCACTGATGCCACTGACTATCTCCGGCTGAAGGCAGAAATCCTAGCACGATTAGGGGTAACAGCAGCGGTACGGGCCCAGAGGTTCCATGAGTGGAAATATCAGGAGACCAAACCCCCGAGGTCCCAACTATTTGATCTCATACACCTGGCACGGAAGTGGTTACAGCCCGAGGCATGCAACCCGAATGAGATGTTGGAGACCCTGGTCATCGATCATTATATGCGGGGTCTACCACCAGATCTCCGTAAATGGGTAGGCCAGAATGATCCATCCGCTTACGACGAGATGATCACGCTGGTAGAAAGACGGATGACAGCCAGGGAATTGACCCGACTACCTAAACGAGGCCCCTTCTGGAACAGGCACCCAAACCCAACGCTGGAAGTTTGGGCACCCAGTACCCCAGGAGGTCCTAGGTGGAAGAAAGGGAGGGCTGAAAACCCTGGGGGACCCCAGAAGGAAGGGACCAGTCAGAGGGGGAGGAAGCCGGGGTTCAAATTCCCTAATTCCCATGATAGGGAAACTAGTAGAAATGACTATAGATGCTATGCATGTGGGGAGTGGGGACATATAGCAGCACAGTGTCCCAGCAGGAGGAAACCTAGGCAATGTAACTTCGGGGATTGTGAGGTTCCGTGCTCCCTTCTCCACCTCGTAGGGGTTACATTAGCCCCACATAACTACACCAGACCGGTGAAGATAAATGGGATGGAAACTACAGCACTTGTGGACTCTGGGAGTGCTATTACCCTTGTATCGGGCAAGCTGATACAAAGAAGGCAGCTGTTACAAGCCAAACGCATAGCAGTGACTTGTGTACATGGGGCTGTAAGTTATTACCCCACTATTCCGGTAGAGATAGCAGTTCAGGGAAACCCCATTGAGGTAACGGTGGGTGTAGTCCCTAACCTCCCATATCCTGTAGTTATTGGGAGGGACTATCCAGGGTTTGATAATTTACTTCCCCCAGCGAGGCTGGAGGAAAGCGGGGACCCTGAGGATAGCAATTTACCACCAGGAGAATGTCAACCCCCGATGTACACGGAAATTTCTGAGGATCTGTTCCCAGCCCCCCAAAGGACCCGGAGGACGAAAAAAGAGAGGAGGGCCGCAAAGGCCTTAGGAACCCGGATCCTGACCCAGGATCAGAAGACTGCTCTAGTCGGCCGACGGACCCGAGCAGCCAGCAGAGAAACTTCCACCCCGGAAAGCGAGCCAGAGGCCACCCCACGTCAGGATGGCAGTGAGCCACTGGGAGAAGCAGAAGCCAGGCCCTGGGAACTTGGGCACGTTAGTTCTGGGAGAGAATCTTTCGGGCGGGACCAAGCAGAGGACCCTAGATACGATAACGCCCGAAAGGAGGTAGCCGAGATAGATGGGACACCCGTGGAGGGGAAAGTCCGGGGTACAGGACCTTACTTTATAGTAAAGAAAGATCTTTTGTACCGTGTGGTGCAAATACAGGAGCAGGAGATCCATCAACTTCTGGTGCCAAGAAAACATCAAAAGGCCATATTGAGCCTTGCCCACAGTCACCTATTTGGAGGACACCTAGGGGTCGAGAAAACCCAGGCACGGATCCTGCGGAGGTTCTTCTGGCCAGGAGTGCACGAAGATGTTCGGCGATATTGCATCTCTTGTCCAGAATGTCAGTTACATAGTCCTCGTCCGCACTTGCGGGCGCCGTTGATACCTCTTCCAATAATAGAGGTACCTTTTGAACGTATAGCTATGGATCTGGTTGGACCCCTTGAGAAGACAGCTCGGGGACACCAGCATGTGCTTGTTGTACTGGACTATGCAACCCGGTACCCGGAAGCCGTCCCCCTACGCAATACAACCTCCAAGATAATAGCTAAGGAGCTACTACAGATTTTTGCCCGAGTTGGGCTACCCAAGGAGATATTGACTGACCAAGGGACACCTTTTGTGTCCAAATTGATGAAAGATCTTTGTTCATTGCTCCAGGTAAAAGCCCTACGGACCTCCGTATACCACCCACAAACAGATGGCCTTGTGGAGAGGTTCAATAGGACCCTCAAGGCCATGATTAGAAAAGTGGTCAGTCAGGACGGGAAAGATTGGGATACCCTGTTGCCTTACCTCATGTTCGCCATCCGGGAGGTTCCACAAGCCTCAACGGGTTTCTCCCCGTTTGAACTACTGTACGGGCGCCATCCCCGGGGCATACTGGATATAGCCAGAGAAGCTTGGGAAGAAGAGCCAAATCCTGGAAGGAATATAGTCGAGCATGTACTGCAGATGCGAGATCGGATAGCCCGAGTTACGCCCATCGTACGGGAACACTTAGAGAAGGCACAAGAGACCCAACGAACCCATTATAACCACCGAGCAAAGCTTGGACGGTTCCAGCCAGGAGATCGGGTGATGGTTCTGGTACCCACAGCAGAAAGTAAACTATTGGCTCATTGGCAGGGACCCTACGAAGTTATCGAAGCTGTGGGGGAGGTGAACTATAAGGTACGGCAGCCCGGCCGTCGGAAGCCAGAGCAAATTTATCATGTGAATCTTCTAAAACCTTGGCACGATCGAGAGGCATGCTTGGTCACCCAGGAGACCCTTCCCCAGGAGGATGATTCACACGAGCAAGTAAAGATATCTCCAGACCTGACGCCGATCCAAAAGAGGGAGGCAGCCGACATGATCAGTCGCAACCGAGATGTGTTCTCTATAAAACCGGGGCGAACAACTGAAGCCTATCACCATATCCGCACGATCCCAGGAGCCAAGGTAACATTGAGACCCTACCGAATACCAGAGGCCAAAAGAGGGGAAATCAAGGCTGAAGTAAAGAAAATGTTAGAATTAGGGGTTATTGAAGAATCTCACAGTCAGTGGTCCAGCCCAATTGTTCTGGTCCCTAAACCTGATGGAACTGTGAGATTCTGTAATGACTTTCGCCGACTGAATGAAATATCCCAATTCGATGCGTACCCCATACCACGCATCGATGAACTGGTTGACCGACTGGGTAGTGCCCGATTCTTAACTACACTGGATCTGACAAAAGGTTATTGGCAAGTTCCCCTGACTAAGGAGGCCAAAGAGAAGACAGCGTTCTCCACCCCAGATGGGCTATTTCAGTACACTGTCCTCCCGTTCGGGCTACATGGGGCACCGGCCACATTCCAGCGTCTCATGGATAAACTGTTGCGCCATCATACTAGTTACGCAGCCGCATACCTAGATGATGTCATCATCCATACGCCAGACTGGGGAACCCACTTGGAGAAAGTGGAAGCAGTACTGCGCACCTTAAGGCGAGCTGGCCTCACTGCTAATCCCGCTAAATGTGCCATAGGGCTAGCAGAGGCTAGATACCTGGGATACATTGTAGGAAGGGGCATAGTGAAGCCCCAAACTAATAAGCTAGAGGCAATTCAAAACTGGCCCCGGCCAGTCCGAAAGAAGCAAGTCCGTGCGTTCCTAGGCGTGGTAGGCTATTATCGACGCTTTATTCCCCATTTTGCCACTAGGGCGAGTGCCCTGACTGAGCTCATAAAAGCTCGGGGACCTGAAATGATACGATGGACAGATACAGCAGAGAGAGCATTTACAGATCTGAGGACAGCCCTTTGCAGTGACCCCGTACTTATAGCCCCAGACTTCTCTAAGGAGTTTATCTTGCAGACAGATGCATCCGAAGTAGGACTGGGGGCTGTCCTGTCCCAGATGGTCAGGGAAGAAGAACATCCAATCCTATATCTCAGTAGAAAACTCCTCCCAAGAGAACAGAAGTATGCGGTGGTTGAGAGGGAATGCCTTGCTGTTAAATGGGCCATGGAAACATTGAGATACTACCTGCTAGGAAGAAAATTTACCCTCGTGACTGACCATGCCCCTCTTCAGTGGATGCAGCGGAATAAGGAGAAAAATGCCAGAGTGACTAGATGGTTTTTATCCCTCCAACCTTTCCAGTTCCGCATACAACACAGGGCCGGAAGTCATCATGGCAATGCAGATGGCTTATCACGAGTGCACTGTATGTCGACCCAAGTTGCCCAACCCCTTGGCGTTGAGCAGGGGAGGGGGATAAGTGACAGAGTCAGACCTGAAGGGTATAGGAGAGTGCTGGAAGGCAGGTACATCAGTCTCAGGATGTGCAGGTCTCTGTTCCCCCTATAGCCAAACAAAGCCTACTCCAGGCCAATCAAGACACCTGGGGTCAATTAAGAAGGTTCTAGCAGGCAGCAGGTTAATTAGGAGCACCTGCTGTCAAGTAAGGCCTTAATAAAAACCCCTGCCTCAGGCAGACAGTGTGGGTGTTTGGAGCAGAGAGGAGTTTGGAGACATTGGAGCAGAGAGGAGTTTGGAGGCATTGAAGCAGAGAGCAGTTTGGAAGGAGGCCCTGAGGTAAGGGTGAAGTGGAGAGTAAAGAAGCAGGAACTGTTGTGGGGAAGAAGCCCAGGGGAATTGTATTGTGCTTGGTGGTTAAAAGGTCAGCCATCTCAACTGAGATTATTAGGGTCCCTGGGCTGGAGCCTTCCACAATTAGCCACTGAGGCTAGTGAAATCCGCCAAGAAACGCAGGACCCACAAGTACAGGCTTGGAGCTTTGTCACAATACCATCACTGTACTCTACTGTAGCACTATTGTAGACCGGTGCTTGGGAGGGCAAGTTTGACATGCGGACAAACATTACAAGTTACTGTCTTGGAATATTCTGCTGTCGTGTTGGTGGAGGAGAGGAACTCAGTGCCTCACTATGGCAGTGATTGAGAGTGTTTGACGTCTCCAGTTTGGTAGCAAACACATGGGACTGGCTTCTTTTTCCAGGGCCACCCTGCTTCTGTATCTTTCTTTCCCCTTTTCTGCTTTCCTCACCTCCCCAGGGCCAAAACCACACCAGGACAATCAGGGCAGCTACCCAGGGTGCAAAGCTGCAGGGCAGAAAAATTGTGGGGGGGGGGGAGAACAGGGACCATCCCCCTCCCCCACCTATTTCTGCCTTCCATTTAGCACAAAGGTTTTCAAGTTGTGGAGATAGGCATGGCACACAGTTTGAAAACCATCACTTCCTCCAGGAGCCAGTGGATCAGAAGCTGGTGGGAGGTGCCCAGCCCCTTGCGCCCCTGGCTCTCCAGACTGTGGGAGCTGAGGGGCTGGCTGGCTGCCCAGCAGCCCTCCCTGCCCTGCTCTCAGAGCCAGGCCACCTCTGCTCTGTCAGGAGGCCAGGCAGCACAGCGCTGAGCTGTGCCTTGATGTGCTCCTGCCTCTCCTCTGAAGAAGCCCGGCACCAGCTGGCAATGCCCCCTGCCTCTGGCCCCTGCCCACGGAGCCCAGATGCCATATAATGCTCCGAGGTGCTTGCTCACTGCTACCCTGGTACTCTTGACTCTGCTGCTGGAAGCCAGGCTCCATGGGCAGGTGCTGGCTCCAGGGGGCATCACCAGCCAGTGCTGGGCTCCTTCGAGGGAGAGGTAAGAGCATGCCAGGGACAGAGCTGGGAGTCGTCCCACCCGCCCTACCTACGGAGCGTTCCCTCTACAGGGGCATAAATGTGCTCACTTGCTCTTGTTATGGCTCTGTCTCCCCTCTGTGCTGCTCTTTTGCTTCTTGCCTTAATTCCTGAGCCTCCCTCAATTTTTGACAGTTGAGCCACATGAGCATCTTCTTGCTGTGAACCATTTGCAGGAGGTCGTGGACAAGAGCTTCTTGCGAGTTCTCTCCTGCCCTTGCACAGGTTGCCAAAAGCTTCAGAAAGCAGCACGCCTCTCTTCCGTGCATCTGTCTGCCAGGAGGGCTCTGTACATGCATCTTGTGATTCTTACACTTCACTGACACCATCCACTAGCTTAGTGCCTGGCACATCCCCCTCATCCTTGTTTTTTCTGCTCAGACGGTGCTGTCTCAGCAAATCAAGCCCCGTGCTTTTAAAAACAACATACATTTGTCACTATCCTTGGAACGAGACTCATATTGCTATTGTTTCAGGACACCTTATGACAGACATATTTAAGTTTCAGATTATGTTGAAAACCCGATTTTAGCAATTTATTTCAAGATAACACCTGAAAACTCTTACTTCACTACTGTCACAGAGTCCCGATACCCACATAATGTCATACATACACAAACACCTGCGGGCACTCACTTCAGTTATCCCTGTGATTATTTTGTCATTAGGAGGCATTTGTCACATGCATGCTGTGTGTGGCAGGCAAGTCAGCAGGGTGAGCAGAAGGCCTGCCCAGTTATCTGCATGCCTCACATACAGTTAAGTATCTAGGAGATTTTCCATCTTCCTGTCTGTAGACACCAAAGTTGAATACCACCAAAACATTACATGTTCTTGCAATGTTGGACTAAGAGTTACACCAAGATAACAGATAAATAATTTGGCTTGAAATGTTAATTACATTGGGATAGGTGAGATTGGAACACTATCATTTAACCTGGTTCAGACAATTTTCAAGTGATCTGCTGTTATTGGCAAGAGATGCACATGAAAACTTACCTCAGCTGCTGGTGAATGGCTGGGCCTAACTGAGACCAGGGCTTTAAATAGCACTAATTGGCTATAATGATAACATCCCAATACCTGCAGTCCAATTGTCTCATGTCACAGGTCTGCTCACTGTGAGAGCACCTCCTTCTGGCCACCTTGAGGATTAGTTCTTTCCAGGTCCAATGCCCCATTCTACTGCTTGTTCACACACACCCTACCACATTCTCTTTCTGCACCTCAGAGTTCCTCTCTTCATAACTTGGCCCACTATAGTCCTCCACTGCTGGGGTATCAACGTTTCTCCATATAAACTGTCTCAGGCATTGCCCAGACTATGCCACTTCCTCAGTGGCTGGTAGGGGAACCTGGGCCCATCCTGTACTCCAAATTCCAGTCCAGGGACCCTATGTCTAGCAACCGTGGTCTGTTTGCTCCTATACTCTGTTGCTCTTTCCTTAGTCTTCTTCCTACAGTTTCTGCCCCACCCCCAGTTTACCAGCTTAAACTCCCACCTCCTAGGGAATAGCTGCACAATACTTAACGTCTAACCCCCAGACACCCCTTCCTTCTCCCATGAAATGTCTGCAGACAACTTCCCCCACAGTGTCTTTCTACTACTAATTTCTACGCTTTATACCAGCCTCACCTGTGCCCTCTCAGCTGGGTTCCATCATCAATCAGCTTTTCAATCCCTGGCTCACCCTTGGGTGCAGTCGAACAGGATAATTAACCTAATTTAATCTGATGTGCCTTGTGTGGCATGCACACCCAATCATTTCTCAATATATTGATGCACTTTCTTTCTGCTTTTGGTGTTTTGAAACTGGTGATACCTGAACATTATTTTGGAATAGGAGTCAGTGGTTTGTGGTAGTCCAGGGCATGACACAATGCTTCTGTCCATACTGCTGGTTGGTAACAAAGGGCAATAGTAGACTCTAGAAATGTCTGTTTGCTGTATTGATGGAAACTTTGGTCTGGACATAACACTACAGATACACAGGTAGCAGCAGGCTTGGCTGGAGAGGGAGTGGGGACGGGACATGAATATCAGCAGATTTCCACTTCCCACAGCAGCTGGTTCTGCTATTAAATTAACAATGTGGACGGGGAAACTTTCACACAGGATCATCCTCCTGTATTAATACTGGCTCTGCTAGGGTCTTCCGTAAACCACACTCACGCCCTCTAAACGAAAGAGTAAATACCTGCAAAGTGCACTGGTATCTTCTCATCATCATGACCCTACTGAAGACCAACTCCTCATTTCAGTTGCCACCTTGGAGATGCAGAAAAAACAGCTACTGCCCACCTCTTCTCTGCCTGCTCCCAATAAAGTGGGTCCTGGTGTAGACTATAGCTAATTATTAGTTAAGTGTGGCTAGGGTGACCAGACAGCAAATGTAAAAAATCAGGTCAGGTGTGTGTGTGTGGGGGGGAGGGGGTAATAGGAGCCTATATAAGAAAAAGACCCAAAAATTGGAACTGTTCTTATAAAACGAGACATCTGGTCACCCTAAGTGTAGCTGGGGTGTGTGCAAGAGGCTCTGCGTAGGACCCAAGTTTATGGGTGGTGCCAAGAACTCTGTAAAGGGTTGTGGGTGATCAATACATGAGGAGAGCTGATGGGTGCTGGGTGTCTGAGGGATGCAGAGGATTAAGGGGTAAGGGATGCTGCGTGTCTGGGGATAGTGGATGGCGTGCACCTGCAACTCTCCAAGCAAGGCTGCCAAGCAGCCTGACTGACCATCCTGAACTCCAGAAGCCCCCTGTGAAAATGGAAGAGGGGGAGGACACCAGTTACTGGGCTTCCATATCTCTCTCCAGAGCACGGAGCTCACTTGTGCTTAACTGTCCAATGGAAAAAAAAGAAAAGAAAAAGGCTTCTGACACATTCCCCAGCCATTGCCAAGGGTCTACCACGAACAGCCAGATGGCAACCCTACTTCTCACCATCTCCAACGGGCACATAACTCCCCAACACATTGACACAATGAGTGTGCTAGGAGCTGGAACATAGGTAGTATGGCTAGTGGGCCGAACAGGCATCCAGGTCAGGGAATGGAAGTGAGGATCAGAACCAGAGTCAACTGCCAAACAGCAGAACCTGGGGTACAGCCAGCACCAGAACTGGAAATGAAAGCTGAGGATCAGAGCTCTGGTCAACTGCTAGAACCAAGGGTCAAGCCAAAGTGGAAGTCAGAGGTTTGAGCACATTTATCATCAGAGGTTTGAGCTGGGGGGTTAGAGCCAGGAATGGCAGCTGATAGTCAGGAACAAGGCATAAAGGCAGGAACCAGAGGGGTAGCAAGGATCAGGAGCAAGGTGGGAGCTAGGAGCAAGGGCAGAGGTGAGGCAGGAACAGGGCTAGATGCAGATTGCAATAAGTCTGCTCGATTTCTCAGACAGTCCATCAGCTCATTTCCTGGCGTATGCAGCAGGAGCAACCCAATCAGGTGGCTGCAGACCTTGGGTACTCTGCTAGGACTGCTTGTGGGTCATGACCTTCCAGGATTGGTGAGATGGCACTTCACTTATCTGCTTTGGTGGTGACAAGGGCACATCAGAGATCTAGGGTACCCACAGCCCCAGATTCTAAATCTGCTCCCTCAGATTCTTATACCATTCCCCCTTCTGAGCTGCCACTGGGACTAGCTAGTCAGGATGATGCTGGTGAAACTTTTCCACTAGCTCAGGGGGATGAACGTGGGTTGCAGGCTCCCCAGATCATTCCCAGTTACCTTCCCAGTGTGAGGTATTGGAGGTAACTTTTCACAAATAAGAGTCAAGCATCTCATGCACTATATATTCTTTGTGTCCCTGAATCCCAACTGGCAGAGGGGTTGAGACCTTCTGGCAAGGGACTCGATGTTGGGCTTGAGGAGTGACACATGGAATACAGGATGTATATGGAGGGACTGGGGAAGTTGCAACATAAATACAACTGGACTGATCTGTTTGATTATGTGGAAGGGACCAAGGAACTTGGTTGAACTTCTGGGAAGGCTGATTTTTCCTAAGCCAGACCTTCTAGTCCCCAGCAAATGCTGGACACTTTTGGCATCAAGAGTCTGAAAACTATTTGTAGGCTTCTTTAGCCTCCTCCAAGTACCTCCAGAGTTCATCTTGGAAATGGTGAATTTTCTGGACCCAGTTGATGGCTACCAGGGTTGGGGAGTCTGTGGCATTGATGCTGGAATAGAGTAGACCAGGGGGCCATGGCCCTCCCACTCTTTGAAAGTGATGGGCCTGGCGCATCCACTTTTTGACACAACCCACCCACCCTGCCCATCCTCTTCCCCTCGGAGGCCACACCCCCTGTGTAAAGCCCAAAGGTATTATAATAACCCTAGAGACTCCAGCCAAAGTGACTAGGGCTGCCACCTTTGACTGACGCTATTCCAGGAGACGTTTCCTCCCAACATGACGTAATGTCATTTTCTTAAAATATCCCATTAAAATCTCCTGGATTGCTTTCAATAATCACTGGGAGAATAATGCCAATTCCAGGAGACTCCAGGTCAATCCAGGGCATTGTGACTTAAATGTAATACTTCTAACCAAGTGCACCCCTGTGGAATGTATATGTGCCTGTTGATGTATGTTAACCCATCCTACATGGATTGTTGCATGTTAGCCATTCCCTTCTCAAGTGGAGACTCCCTGGTAGAGCTACTTTCCTGAAAGTCTGTCTGAAGCACTGTCATTATGTCTAGGAAGGTTGTCGCAATGTCAATGAGTTACGAGGCTTCAGTAAATGGGGTAGTTCCAAATTGGGTTTCTTCATTCCCTTGGTAATATTCCCCTTTATGTGATATAGCATCTGCCTTTCCATTTCTGGTCCTCAGACTGCATGAAATGATGGAGCTGAATTGGGAGAAGAATAGTGCCCACCTGAACTATCTTTGGTTTAGGGCCCAAGATCTCCAAAGATACCTAAGATTTTTGTTTTAATTCATCTTTTCAGTTGAAATGGATGCACAGGTGATTTTTATGACCAGCAACAGAAAAATAAACTTCCCTCTCTCACCCGAAACATAGACAGCATATCCCTACAGGATGGACTGCATGCCCAGATATGTACACAAACTGTCCCTGAAATTTGCGGAGCAATGCACTTTGGGATATTATGTTACACAGAAAGATGAGAAGACAAAGTTACAGTTAGGAGATCCCATCCATGCTATAAAATAATCATGTTAGCGTTTTCTAGCACAAATATCTCACATGATTATCTTGCTGTATGGATGGTCACAGAAACATCACAATTATCACCTTCAAGAATGAGACTTCAGTGCGCAGGTAAAAGAGCTTTCCTTGTGATTGGTCCATGAATCTGGAAGTTGTTTCCAAAAGGCACTAGGAAATCACGAACCTAAGCACTTATAGAGAAAAACCAAGAATTCACTCTCTAGCTTTCTTACAATAATATCACCAACAAAATAAAGAAGAAAAAACCTACCAAAGTCAGTCCCTGTAAACTAGAAGAGAGAAAGAAATATAACCACGTTCACATTTTATAATTTGTGAGGTACAAATACCATGGTGATGGACATGTTGTAATACCATCATTAAATATGATTTTGCAGAGCACTGTTAACAATAAATGAAAAGAAAAGAACTGAGAGAACACAATCTTGTGCAGAATTTTAAATATGTGGTTTAATTTAATCTTTTCTTTTGGAAGAAACTAACTAGAAAAACAACTGCCAACCCTATAGTTAACTGGCAGCTCTTCTATTTGTGATGTTTATAATTGCAGTACTGCTTTGTTTGTCTCATCAAAATACCCTAGCTTGGCACACATACCAGCTGGAAATATTAGACCAGATTCTGATCCTAGTTATATTGAAACAAATCCAGAGTAATTCCACTGACTTCAGTGGAGTATTGTTTATTTACAGGTGTGTAACCAAGAATCTGGTTCACTGTTTGTATATAGCAATAGCTGACATTGAAAACATGGTCAGATTCATTGAATAAAAGAACCCAACTGAGCAGTCATATAAAGAACACTCTGTAACATAAGGATTATAGAAGCACCCCAATTTGGGGATTTCTTTATTAACATTTCAAAACTATATAACTTAAAGCATATGAACATATATTCTATTATTTATACATCTGTTTATATTAATTTACAAGTGGAGAAAAGGAAAAGAAAATGTCTGAAAAGACATTTGATTTTACCATTATTAAAATGTAGTGTGGTTTGTGTGATACACAGGGTTAAAACAATTCTACATATTTACCCTTAAGTAGATGTTCGTGTTTGTGGATTTTAGAATAAGGAACATCTTCCAATTAAAAGTACCTTTTGATGTCAGAACAGCAGCACACTGCACTGGGGCATTTATGTATTTGGATATATGTGTTGCTTTTATTGTTCTTCAGCACCTCCTGCTGGAATGTCTTCACATAAATACCAACTTCAGCTAAATGGAAAATCACTATTTTTTCCCTTTTGGCCAAAGTTTAAATATTCATGCTGTAGTAACCAGCAAAAGATGGAGAATAAATGGGAAGGGAAACACTTTGGACCAAAGTCAAAGAGGAGTCAAAGTAGGCATAAATTCCACCTTTATCTAGCGACCTTAACATGGAACTTATACTGACTTAGGTTCAGAATCGCTTAGACTCAAACCCACTTTTCAATAAGATGCTACTAATTCCCATTTATGTGTCTCTTCTGATTTAGGATCGCTAAATATGCTGGAATCTAAGAGAGTCTAAACTGGTGTAATGCACATATCAAGGGGCAGAAGGGAAGGGTGAAGTTGGAAACGCAACTTGTTTGAGGAAAGCTTGAAAACCACCTTGTTTAATAGTGTATCTTTCAGCTTTTATCAAGGACCTAGTAAACCAAAAAAGAGCTCCAACACATTAGCTTTAACTACATAGGAGAAAGTATAAAGTAACATTTTAGGACCAAATTGCCCCCAGTGCAGGTTATTCTCTAGTAGCAAACTGACACTCCTCAAGTTTGGACTCATAGAATTTTTGCTCAATCCTGCAGAACTGGATCGTGCAGAACTGGTGTTCAGCCCCAAAAGCTCTACTGAGGAAAAACATTTAACAATTCCTATTTATTTAAAAATATAAATAGAAAGGGATTGGGGAGGGGCAGTAATTTGTTTCTGACTGTCAGAGATAATTCTCTCACACATTAGTAAACATTATGTATCATTTTGTTATAAAAAGACTTCTGTAAATCTGCATCATAATGACCTATAATCTCTCAAACTAATTTTCCACCATCATTATTAATTGGCCAGCTTGCCAACACCTGATACCAACAGATTTTTCATCTAAGTGAATGCAGTGCCACACATTTGTGACAGCAGGATTTAAACTAATTCCTTTTCACACACAAGCAAGCACCAAATGACGCTCATGACAAAGACACACACAGACCAGTCTGACATTTGCTGACAACTCCCATGGGATTCTCTCCTCAGCAGGACTGGCCCTGCACTTAAACCCATTTTCAAATGGCATAGGTAACTGAAGCCATTTCAATTAGACTGGTTACATTCACTGAAAGAAACCTCTTCTTCCTACTACACATTTATCATCACAACAAACACAGCTAACCTATTGTGGAGTTTTTCAAAGCAAGACTGTTATCAGGTGAAGATTCACAGTAGTTTGTCAGGAAAATGTTGTTATACAACCAGTTTATCATGTACACATCATGTAAAGTTGCACATTAAACAACAAAGTGTTTAAAGGCTGACATGCTAATTACACTCCCAGTTTTAAAGTTCAGGCATGAGACTTCTTACCTTGCAGCTGCAGCTCTAAGATGTCCTTAAAGATAAAGCAGCCCATAAGACATCCTGGTTTTGTTTTCTTGCTTAAAAATATAATCTGCCAGAGCACACAAGATGACTTGCAAGGGGCCAGCCCCTTCTTGCTTAACACACCAATGGAAAGATCAGGGCAGCAGATGTGGGAAGCTGCCTCCCTGAGAGCCTGTCACAATCAGCATATGCTCTTTGTGACTGAGGTGCCAAATTAACCTTGGTGTTAGTGTCACAAAGCGCTTCACTGGGGGTGCCCCATGCAACCACAGCGCACAGCTCATCATCCTAGCCATACAACAGCAAAGGGTGACAAAAATAAGGCCTCCCCCATGTTTCATTGCTCATGTCAAGCCAGGCCTACAGGGGAAATGAAGGCAAGCAGCTATGAGAAATGAAGGGTTATGCCGCCTTTAAGCATAAGAGGGCTTCTTTTCACTATAATTACTTTCAATAAAGTAAGTTTTGTAAAGCTACACCATGGCTCCTGGGGCTTTGCTTCATTTCTGTCCTTTTTCATACATTTTTGATGCTGCACTGTATCTTCCTTTTCAGTATCTTTCTTTAGATTTGAGGGTTTTTTCCTGTTTGTATTTTCTGTCCTTAATTTTAGGCCCTGATCCTGCAAAATCATGTGGGGCAGACCCCTGTGCTGCATGGCGTTCCACTGAAGAAAATGGAGGTCTTCCTGTGCATATGGACTGGGAGGTTTGGGCCTTACTTTGTTTCTTCTCCCTCAGTATGCTCGCTCTCGCTCTCCTCCTCTGTTCCCTTCCCTGTTGGCTCTCCACCATGCTCTGTCCCTTTTAGGTTTTTCCTCCACCAGAAGGTTCTTCATCTCCCCCCTTTTCTTCATACTCCCAACAGCATAGGCTAAATTCCCCCATACTCCTGACTATGCCCTCCTCAGAGAACTTTACTATATGTTTGTAAGTAGAGGGTAATGTTTGTTTCAGCATCCATTTACCCTGACAATATTTAGATCAACAGTTTCTCAAATAACTAGCAAAATGTACATAGTGACAGTCATTCACAAGTTTCAGACTAGCTGCTTGCCAAGCCTTCCCATAAATCCAGGGAGTGGAAAGATATGAACATGCTTATGTAGATTTAAAGTGTAATAATAAATACAGTATAATAAATTAGTCATATGAAATCAGGTTGTAAAATTTTTAGTATGATGAATATCTGCACATTGTTTACATCTGTAAATTTATTTACAAGTGTCGACATGCTGAGAGGGATAGAGACTAAACACATCTCAGAGTTAAAGTCATTCATTCCAAACAAAAATACAAGACCTACAAGTCTTAGTAGTCACCTTATTCTTAAGCCATCCTCAGTGGTATCTTTACTGAACCACTATGTTGGTTTTATTTGATCAGATATTCCTACTTGTATGTAGAGGATCTAGGTCATGCAGTGGACTGGCTCTCAGAATGCCTAGCAACCAATACTGCCCTAAATAAGCCTAATCTTTTAAATCAAGAAAATTGTATTAATATAGGAACATCGTATTATCCTCACAATAGATTGTGATTGTAATGTATTAGTACATTTATTAGTGAATTCTAGTAATGTAGCAACAAATACATTAGTAGACTGTAGTCCCAGTAACAAGTAATTCTAAACTGACTTTCCGATAGCACTCATAGTAAGGAATTGATCCCAAAAAATCATCTCAAAATCTTATCAGTTAAAGATAAAGCAAGCCTGGTGGCTTAACCAGCCCATCTACCTGCTAGTTCAGGATGGTCACCATAGGACATTTCTTCAACCCATCCTAGCCGCCATTTCCCTAACATAATGCCTCTTATGGCATTTTTTTAATGCCATAAAAAAGAAACAGGCCATTTTTGTTAATATTCAGCATATGTCTTTCACCCTGCCATTAGCCCTAGTTATGCTCTCATGTATCATACTACATTCTTCTCCTTCCTTGGTGTTTATAGCCTGCAAATATTTGTAGATTTACCACCTCTCCTGTTAGCCAAGCTTTACATATTTAGTTGTCAATCTTTCCTCATTAGTCAATACCACCAACCCTTTTAACTTTGTTACTCTTTTGTGTACTTGCTCCAATTTGTTGGGTTTTTTTTAATGGAAATAGGCAGAGGGAGGTTTTACGAAAAATTGAATGAGGCGGAGCTTTTGTGTGTGTTTTTTTAAGAAAGGCAGTACAAGATTGGTACAGTCATTAGTTGTCTAATATTAATCCTAAAATACTTACACATGCATAACTTTAGCCCCACAAGAGATCCATTGACTTCAGAGAGACTACTCACACAAGTAAAGTTAAACGTGTGCATAAGTGTTTGCTCAGTCAAAGTTTGAGAGTCTAAGCTTTTCAGGGTGGGGACAATGTCTCCCTATATGTTTGTATAGCTCCTAGCACAGCAAGGCTTCAGACCTCCTTGTACTGAAATACAAATAAATACTAAGTAATTTAGCACCAAATTCCAATGTCATTACTCAGCTTGCGCAGTGCAGTATATTCAATAATGTTTTCTGCCTCTAGCTCTCCAGTACTTTGTCCTCTGGCCTTTTACCAACAAAATAAAATGGCTTCTGAGTAAATAGAATGCATGTGGCAACACCTCCAGTGTTGTCTCCATTATTTGTCTTTCCCCAACCTCTGCAATCAGGCATGGCTTAGCTACTTACACCACATATAGTACTTTACCCTGTAAGTGTCCCATTGAAATCCCATCCCACCTGGTAAGCTTGAGAGTGCAGCTGAATTTTTTTTAAAAAAATCAAACAAGTATTGACTGAGTCTGTGGGCAACAGAGGAATATTAATTCCTCCTGGGTTTGCTGGGGGCTGCTGCTAGTAAACATTGTCACGGTCTCTTCCCACTCAGTCATGTTCCCTTAAAGCCAAAAAAAGTTCAAATTTTCAGAATTGACACAAAGGGACATCTAAAGGGCCAGTGCAAGGAGAGGCAGCTGCATTTGTGGTTTTCGTCTATAGCTAGTCCCTCCATGGCAAAAATCAGAAGGGATGAATTTACACTCAGACCCTACACTTCCTTGCCCCATCAGGGATTATTTGCATTGTGGGGCAGTTTACGTAGAAGCTGGCAAAAACCTAGAATGAATGTGACCAATGGTTAAATACTGTCCATCTAAGTCCCAAATTTTATTTTAATGAACTACATCAACCTGTAATGTTCTACTGATGTCATGTTAGCCGTCTGAGTAAATTGAGCCAGATGCAATGATAGGGGAAGGCTTTTAATTAGGCTTGCATTACCACTTTAAAAACACAAAAGAGAACCTAAAAAATAACTTGGTGAAACAAACCCACAGAACAAATATATGAACATAGATGACTTAGCAGTCATTTCACATTGTTTGGCATTTTTGCAGTAGGCTATAATTCATAGACTCCATTAAAGTAGGAATGATTTATAATTCCTATGATTTCATAAGGTGTGTGATGTATTCTTTCAGTGGTTCCTCCAATTCGTAAAGAAAGTAAATATAACTATGGAAGACATATGGACGACATATCCCTCTAAAAACCCCTGTAATAAATCTTCTCAAAAACATAGTTAACTGCTAAAAATAATAACTAACAAGTTTCAGTTACCACCTTGTTCTATTACACTTTCTAAATAGACTATGAATGTGGACAAGCATTTTCCTGTCTGTCTAAAATTCACCCAAATTCATTCCACCAAAAGATCACCATTTAAGTGATCTGATTTCTAGCTACCACTTTATACACTACTGCCAACATTACACACAATTTTTATGTTGAGTTTCCCCCATATTTTTGCAGTTATTACCTAGGAATTGCACCAAACGGCCTAGAAAAGAAAATTAATTTTAGCAGTTACACAGGGACTGTGTTTGTTTTGTTCTGCAAGTAAACTCAATTATAAAGCTATCATTTCTTTCAGGAAGTAAAGGCCAAATGCAGTTGACCTCACACACAACAATGCTTTCTGAGAGACTACTGGGGTGAGTGATTAAGGTGAGCAGGATGTGGTCCCACGATTAGTATTCTGTTGGACACTAAATATTTTAGACAGGACTGCTGGCTGTAGCTAGTTACATAAAACAGAAAATATGAGGTAATTTGAACAATGTCCTCTCTTCAGTTCAGTAACATTTTAAACATGATAGTGTCTTTCAGTTTCTTTCAACAGCCAGCTATCAGTTTGTGACTCACATTATAAAGCATTTAACAACTGCACTCATAAATACTATACGCCACCTGTTAACTGAATCAAAAGCATGTGTGCCAAAATAATTTCTGGACTGAAGAGCTATCTCTTTTTAAAATTACTTGCATGGTATCAAAGCAAGCAGATCTTATAACATAAATGAGTATTGAATATATCATTCCATCTAATTCCTAAAGAGTAGAGGTGAATAAAATTCAGAGTTTCTGACCCCTGGGGAAATTCCAACATTTCAACATTTGTTTTCATCCCAAATCAAGACTGAAAAGTTGAAGTCTTTCATTGATGGAAATACTACAAAATTTCAATTTGGAAGGGTCAAAACATTTTGTTTCAGCCATTTCGCTTTATTGAATTGATCTGAAACAAATTGTTCTGTCTGGTCAGTTCAATATGAAACTACATTTTTCCTAAATAAGCACCTCACACTTTATGGGCAGTTTCCTGGGTGGACTACATCTCCCATAATGCATCTTGTTACGCAACTTCCATGTTGCACCAGCAGATCAGTCAGAGGGAATTCCATATAGCATTATGGAAGATGTAGTCCTCTGGGGAGCACAGTCCAGAGGAGAGATTGGAAACCCAAATTACATCTTCCATAAGGCAATGCATCATAGCAAAATGCCATTTAGGTTTTGTTAAACATTTGTCAAAACTAAATGTTTTGGGTCAGTTCAAAAAACAGAAATTTTTGATTTTCTGGAAACTATACTTTCTATTAGAAAATCATTCTAACAGAAAATTCCTGACCATCTCTAGTGAAGAGTAGGCTTTATAATGCTTTTATTGAAGAAAGAGTTATGTGACTTTTAGAACAAGAACTAATTTTTAAGAAAATTCAACCATTAGTTATTTAGTATACTTTAGGGTTTACTGTCCTTAGATTATACTGCTGCATATCTCCTTTCACCAAATGAAATAAAGGTGGGGATATAGGACCAGAGATGTTCAACATATTCATAAATGATCTGGAAAAAGGGATAGTTAGTGAAGTGGCAAAGTTTGCAGATGATACAAAATTAGTCTGGATAGTTGAGTCCAAAGCAGAATGCGAAGAATTACAAAGGGATCTCACAAAACTGGAAGACTGGGAAACTCACTGGCAGATGAAATTCAATGCTAATAAATGCAAAGTAATGCACATTGGAAAACATAATCCCAACTATACATACAAAATGATAGAGTCTCAATTAACTCCTACTACTCAAGAAAGAATTTGGGGTTATTGTAGCTAATTCTCTGAAAACATCCACTCAATGAGCAGCAGCAGCCAAAAAAGCTAACAGACTGTTAGGACCCATTAGGAAAGGGATAGATAATAAGATAGTAAATATCATAATGCTATGGTAGAAATCCATGGTACACCTACACCTTGGGAATTATGTGCAGTTCTGGTTGCCCAGTCTCAAAAAGATATTAGAATTGGAAAAGGTACAGACAGAGAAGGGCAACAAAAATGATTAGCGATATGGAAAAGTCTCCATATGAGGAGAGATTAAAAAGACTGGGACTGTTCAGATTGGAAAAGAGACAATTCAGGGGGATATGCTATAGGTCTATAAAATTATGAATGTTGAGACAAGAAACAGAGAAGTGTTATTTACGCCTTTACATGACACAGGAACCCAATGAAATGAATAGACAGCAGGTTTAAAACAAAAAGAAGTACTTCTTTACGTAATGCAGTCAACCCGTGGAACTCATTGCCAGGAAATATTGTGAAAGCTAAAAGTATAACTGGGTTCAAAGAAGAATTAGCTAAGTTAATGCAGGATAAGTCTGTCAGCGGCTAGTTGTCAAGATGGTCAGGGGCACAACCCCATGCTCTGGGTGCCCCTAAGCCTCTGACTATCCAGACATGGGGAGTGGACAACGGGGGATGGATCACGCGATCTGTCTCTGAAGCATCTGGCATTGGCCTTTATCAGAAGACAGTGGGATAGATGGACCACTGATTGGACCCAATGTGGTCATTCTTATGTTCTTATGTTTTTATTCTCTCCAGCAATCTGTACAGAAGATAGATTCTTCAGAAATTAAAAAGGCTCAGTACACAGGAAACAAAACTATCCTATTTCTTAGCTCTTATAGCATGATGGCTATATTCTAAACATGTACAAAAGGAAAGATGGTCTTATAGTTGGGGTACTAACTATACTGGGACTCGGGAGATGTGGGTTTAGTTCCTGGCTCTGCCATATACTCCTTCTGTGATGTTGAGTAAATCACTTAATCTCTCTCAGCCTCATTTCTCCAGCTGTAAAGAGGAAATAATATTTCCATTCTCCCACCCTTTATCCGTCTTGCCTACATAGGCTGTAAACTCTTCAGGACAGGAACTAAGCACAATCAGGCTCTATCCTCTGTTATGTGCTACATCATACAAATTTTATTAATAATAATAAATATTGTATTAATTCACAACATTGTAACTTTATTTTATTAATTGTATTCATTGACGTATTTTAAACTTTTGTCCCATTATTGTCTGCCTTTCATATTCACCACACAAGTGCTCATAACAGTGCTAGCTCTAGATACAATAGCTTACTTTTAACAGCACTCTAAATAGGGGCTCCCATTTTCCTTCTAACATACACTGGCTTCAGTTTTCATCTTCCAAGGAGTGATCTGTTAAAAATTCACTGGCTGTGTTCATTTTCGGACAAAGGTCAGCTAGGACTGGAGAATAAATTTGAAATTTCAAACTTCTGAGTTCAAAATGTGATCACAGAACTGAAAAATTTGAAAGGTCCCTGTTCTACGAATGCAACTGTTTTAAATATCAGAGCAGCACTGGGGCAGCTTCATCACATCACCTTCTAGGATGGGTGCCAGTGAAAATAATCTGCACTTCCTGGCCAGGAAAGTACCATCAGTGTGAGTATGGGAATAGCATTTAGGGAGGGAGAGAGGGCATAAGTCACGAGTCCTGGTTCTTAGTTCCAGCTCTGTTCCATTTGCTGTATGACTTTGGCTAAACCACTTAGTTTTCAGAGGTGCTGAGCACCTTCAGCTACCCACTGACTTCAGCTGGACTAGAAAGGGCTCAGAACCTCTAAATAACCAGGTCTTTAACTCCTCTCTCTGCTAAAACTACCATGCTGATAAGTACAGCATAAATAGTCAGATCTGGAAAATAGGGATAATTATGTGAGCTGGATGAGGTTTTCTGAATTTCAATGAGTCCACAAAATTGTTTTCAAAATTTCAACAAAAAAACAGGGTAACATTTTTTTGGGAAAAAATAATCCTATTTTTGAATGAGGTATAGAGCTGGTCAAAATACTGACCCCTTAACAAATCGATAACATTTTACATGTAGATAAAACTAGTCATATATGTTTTGTGAACAATTTCCTATTTTCAACCAGTTCTCATAGTTATATGCACTCACCTATGTAAAGTGTTTCAAGATCTACAGGTGAAATCTATATCTTGGTATGATGGACACCCTTAACTTCTCTTACCTTTTTCCCCTTAAGGCAAGGTTTTGCCAGTCTGAACAGTGTTCCCTATACTTAGTATGGGGAATCCTGGTAAAATCATTCCTAACAGTAAAGATGTGAAAGGAAACTCACTCTAAGTGCAAGTTATTCATGGGGCATCACTGTTGGGAATGACAGGCAGTGAAGCTAACAATGCATGACTCCATTCAATGCATCCGATGAAGTGGGCTATAGCCCACCAAAGTTTATGCTGAAATAAACTGGTTAGTCTCTAAGGTGCTACAAAGTCTTCCTCGTCTTACTTATGGATACAGACTAACACGGCTGCTAATCTTAAATGCATGATTAGATGTGGAAGACATGGAGGTAGGAAAAAGGGTTTTAGAGAGTGGAGGGAGTGATAGAAGAAGACAGGAATCAGAAGAGAGAGACAGTTAATGATAGAGACAGTCCTGGAAGTAAACAGGCCTGAAATAACAGGGCAACACAGAATGAGATGGCTGAAGCTCTAAGAAATCTGGTATGGGAATATAAACTGGAGTCTATTTGTAGCTCAGCTGTGTGGCAGATTTAGGACTGAACTTGGAGCAATCATTTCCCATGACGGCGAAGCTTCAACATACAATATCAGAGATGTGCTGATTTATTTTGTTGTGCCAAAAGCTCTTGCAGCTGCTCCAATAAGCCACAGACATCCAGCACAGCGAAGCGCATCTGACCTCTGAGTACCATAATTGCAGAAGTCTGGTAGGGATAAGATTCATCACAAAAGGATGGGGACCTCTCAAGTCTGTGTCACTAACACCCTTCAGTGAAGGCTGCATGCATTTATTCAAATGTTGGGAACCTTTTCCAAATAGGATTATATTTTCTTTGAGCAAATTTTCCAGATAACTGCTTACAGTTTTTTATACTGACAGGAAAAAGAAAAGATCCAGATATGATATCAGCATCATCCTGAATTTAAGGAAGCTCAATACAACAAATGGCCACAGCCAAGGATAAAAATAAAATAAAAACATCTATTCCCTTCTTAACATGTCTTCTTTTCTCTACCACTTGAAAAGGAACTGACAATTCTGTCAGAAAGGACAAATGAAATCCTGCCAAAACCAACTGAGGTGAAAGGAATCTGGCCATCACATCTCTCCCTTTCAATCTCTCTCATTCTTTAGCCTTTCCTTTCGCAAAGGGACTAAAATAAGTATACCAAATCTCTCAGGTGCCAGTAGCATATCAGCTGTACTACAGCTTGGAGGCAAGCATGGTAGGTTTTGTAGGTGCTTGTTCTGGGGGATACCGATAACCACCCAGACACATGGCCAAATTAAAGGGTATTTTATTAGGGCTGACCGGAAAGGGAGGAGGTGCAAATATCTTGGTGTTTTGGATTATTTTGTCCTGCATAAAATAAATCCAGGTTTATACACAGGAAAAATCCAGCACTATTCTGTTTGCAGAACTCCAGCAGCAGCCCACTTCACACTTGTAACAGCTCATATACTATTAATTTATTCTACCAGTAGTACTAATGTTCTCAGGTTACTGTTGTAAGATAGTCTTAAAGAGACACCTAAATGTAAGCCAGTGGAATTCAGTTCAGGTCTACTGTGCCCACTGAATATAGCACTCAGTAAGTCATCCACTGTATACTATAAGTATTATGCTGATCATAGCTCCATATTTCCACTTTCTTTACTATTAATCATAAATATTTAAGCAAGACAGACTGGGTGAGATAATATCTTTTCTTAGACCAACTTCAGTTGGTGGAAGAGTTTGAGCTCTTCTTCAGGTCTGAAGTATGAAACTAGGAAGGACAAACTAAATGCAAGGTATTCAAAAGCTTGTCTCTTGCACCACATAAGTTGGTCAAATAAAAGATTTTACCTCACCCACCTTGTTTTTCTCATCTTCTGGGACCAACATGGCTACAACAACATAAATATTGAAAAGATAAATATATAAAACATTATGAACCAATCCGAAATTTAAATTCAATCAATGAAGTAAAAATCTATATGAACTATTCAATGTAAATGATATTTCAGTCTCATTGAGGCAAACAAAGAAAGCCCTCCAAAATGTCAAGGGGAAGGAAGGCTTGCTGGAAAAAGATGTGATTTTACAATATAGCACATATGTAACTAAATATATACTCATTTCCTAGTTTAACATTTTCCGGGTCCTTTTTTCTGTTCTTTGGATCATATCTTGATCGTCAATAAATTGCACCGTGATGTCAATCAGCATGGTATACATGGATCAAGGAAAGCGAACGGTGCTGACAATCAGGTGAAATCCGCTTGACTGAATTACACAATCTGTTGTACTTCATAAGATTAGCTTTGACAATGATATTAGGGGAGCTTCAGTGAGATCAGGATGTTTTGTTTCCAACATTCAGTGTCATTCACATTTCTGAGATAAGTCTGTGATACAAAACATCTGTAGTTAGCCTGACAACTCTCATATCGATTTTTCCCATTAGCTGTTGGTGCTACATTCCTCTTCTATCATTAGCAGAGAATGAAATCACTAGCTAAGAAATGTTAGCATTTGGACTATTTAAATGTTCACTCTCAGCGTGCCAAGACTTTAACAGATGTACAATACACAAACTGAAGCTATATGATATAACAGCTCAACTATTTATTGAACTGATGAAGCAAACTCCTGTTAGTAATTATAGCCTATTCAAGCCAACCTTTATTTTCGGAGAAACTCTATAAACCAAAAAAAGAAAACTACTGAAATTTCCATTCTTGGAAATAAAGATGAACTCATTTTGGTTCTCATTATAGATTGAGAAAATGTTTGCTGCTTTCTTCAAAAAATTTTGAGCTTAATTTAACTTTTAAAATGGGTCCATAGATCATTTCCTTAGTGAAAGAAATTTAGGCACTCAGGTTATAGAAAAATCTTGACATTAATTTTACCGTGCCTACTCATCTTCTATTTTCAAGACTATAACTTTAGTCCATTTAGGAAGCCAGAAAATGTGAAATGATGCCAATAATTCTTATTCTAATACATGTCTGAATTTGTAATGTATAGAAAAGTTCATTGCAATATTACTCATGGTAACTCATATTAATTTGGCTGTTGCTAGCCTTTGATTCATCAGATTGAAAACAAGAAGAATGGAACAAAACTGCTGGGACTTGTTAAGAGAAAATCAAATTTAACACATTTTCACATTTTAAAGAACGTTTGAGCATTTTAAATGATAAACAGAAACAACAAACAATGCAGTTAATTGTCAAAATGATGTAAATCAATTTTATACTGTAGTCTATGTGAAATTCTCAGCGATGCTAGAAAGGTCTGCGACTTCAACATTTCTGAGAAATATAGACGTTAGAAAGGGGATGTGGTAGAAATAATAGAAGCATCGCTCAAGATTTCTAGATTCCACCTACTGATCACTCTAATAAAACCAGAAAATGTACTGTTACCATTGAATCAGAAAAGAACAAACTGAGCTGACCAGTTCTAAATGGTTTAGTATTGCCCACGCATTTAAATTCTTTGTGCAGTGCACATTCACCTTTTTTGTGTCATTTCTAAGGGCTTCTTGTAGAGGCTGCAGCTGCATAAACAATCAAAATCCAGCCAAATGACTTAAGGGTTTATCAACATAAAAGTACATTTTTCCATCTTGTAAGAAACCACTAAATACAACAGAGAGCATAATTAGAAAGGAAAATGTACAGCAGACAGTAAAGAGCAGAATAGCAAGAAATATAATGTCGTGATGTAACACAATAACTCTTTCATATGAAAAGTTCATGATAACACATGATCACAAACTGTCTTTGTTTGGACACATAATAAAAAATATTTAAAATAAATACGTTAAATTATAGAATCATAGAAATGTAGGGCTAGAAGGGACCTTGAGAGGTCATTAAGTCCAGTCCCCTCCACTGAGGTAGGACCAAGAATACTAGACCATCCATGACAGGTGTTTGTCCAATCTGTTTTAAAAATCTCCCACGGTGGGTATTCCACAACCTCCCTTGGAAGCCTGTTTCAGAAATTAACTTATAGTTAAAATTATTTTCCTAATATCTAACCTAAAATTTCCTTTGCTGCAGATTAGGCCAATCACTTCTTGCCCTACCTTCAGATGACATGGAAAACAATTGATCAGAGTCCTCCTTATAACAGCCCATAACATATTTGAAGACTTATCAGGTCCCCCATCACTTTCCTTTTCTCAAGACTAACCATGCCCTATTTTTTTAACCTTTCCTTATAGGTCAGGTTTTCTAAACTCTTTTTTTTTTTTTTTTTTTTGCTTTCCTTTGGAGTCTCTCCAGTTTGTCCACATCTTTCCTAAAGTGTGGCACTCAGAACTGGGCACAGTAATCCAGATGAAGCCTTACCAGTGCTAAGTAGAGAAGGACAATTATTACCATGTCTTAGATATGACAATCACATTAATACAGCTCAGAATGATGTTTGCCTTTTTCTCAAATGCATCACATTGTTGGCTCATCTTCAAGTTATGATCCTGAGGTGATGTTAGTGGTCTAGGGAAAGGAGCTGGAAAGTACGGTGAGGATGAGGTCTGAAGTAGTTTTTCCACCCTTTGCCCATGGGGTTCACAATTTGTGTGTTTTGGATCCTTGACTGCTTCTGGAGTTCCAGCTGCTATTAACAGTCAAAAGCACCTTTTCTGATCTACATCTGGTGGGGCCATGGTGAGTGGTGACCATTCTCTCACAGGACCAAGCAAAAACTAGCTAGATGGACCAAAATGCACTGTCAATGTGTTGGGCTGAAATTGCAACAACTATGGGCTGAAATTGCAACAGGTAAGTGAAGACTGCATTGCCTTCCCTGTTGCCTCTGGGTGCTGTTCAAAGTGCTGACTGATTTATAAGGCCTTATACAGTCTCTAAGCCCAGGCTATTAAGAGATTGCCCTGCTCCCTAAGTGCTGCTCTGACAGCTGAGGTGAGAAAGAGATCTCTAACTAATATGCCCTAGATTTGAACATCAAGGGGTTGGAGGCACAATTTTTTTTATTAGATTCTGGGATTAATTTTTGTATCAATCCAAAAGAGACCAACTCTGTTGATTATCTCCTCTGTTGCTCTTGCCTGAGGATTTAGGTGTGGGGTCAGTATATATTTTGTACAGGGGAGAATTTATTGTTATTTCAACCACTATGATATATGTATTCATTTAAATACAGTACACGAACACTGACATTTTAAATGGGGCACATTTTATATAGTTAAAGTACAAGGACGTTTTTTTGTTTATAAGGTGATACCTCAATAAATAACTAGCTACTGAGAAATAGCAGCTCCTACTCCAACTCTAACATCCCCATGAAATGCCTTAGAAGCAGTTCTTCATATTATTATTGTGTTCTACTCTGCTCAGTTTGAAAGAGGTCAAAGGAGGAAACTAGATTTCTTTTGAAAGAAGTGACAAATTCTGAAGAATCAATAAATAAAACAGCAGGACTTTATAAAGTGTGCAGGACAAGAATGAAGATGCATTTCCTGAAAACGCAGAAGAAAAGACAGCTCCCAGACTACAATTTAATTACTAAGATATAAAACAGCTGGTGAAGTTGCTGGATAGCAGCTTTTGAAGGGGTATATAAAGTGATTTTATAGCAAAAAAGATTTAATTTTATTTATTTATTTTTGTCTAGACCAGAGTTTCTCAAATGTGGCCACTGTGGGTGCATGTGTGGCCACCAGGGACTTTTCTTGTGGCCACAGCCTCCTGGGCTGTGATTTGGAGGGGGGGAAAGCAGCGGCCCCTCCCCTTCCCCAGTGTACCTGGAGGCACTGCCTTGTTGTTGGTTGCTGGGGCACCCAACAGAGATTGGGCCCTGCCCCCCGCTGGATACACAATTCTAGAGGAGCAGGCAGCTGGTGAGTTTCCTTTCCAGATTCAGCCCTGGGTGGCAGGACAGAAGGCTCTGGCCATGGGGCTTCAGGTTCCAGCCCTAGGCTCTGGCTGCACAGCTTGGGGCTCCATCCCTGGCCTTGGGCTTCAAGCCCCACACACCCCCATCACTGCCTCCTCCTGCCACCTGCCCACCCCCATCACCACTGACCCCTGCTGCCTTCTCTGACCCCCTATCCGGGACTTAATTTGCCCCCAGACTTGCCGGGATGGAGTAAATCTGCTGTGAAAAGTGATACATGTATGCTTGTTAATATCACTTTTCACAATAGACTTACTAGCCAGCACTACATAAATTGCAATTATTTAGACATGTATTTGCACATATTTATTTGTTTTTCCTAAAGCCAATTAAGTATTTTAGGGAAAAGTGTGAAAGCAGCCACCTGCAAGAGTTGGTAGCCACACTCTGAGCCCACCAAATAATTTGTCCTGAGAACCCTGGTCCAGACCATTGTCTAGATTTCTCTCTAGCTACATCTTTGTAGGGGAATCAGTTTGACAATATTTTTGGGTGTGAAATTAATAAGCTAAAAATTAATACGCAGATCCCCAACTAATGGAGTTACACCAATTTATACCAGCTGAGAATCCACCCCTGTGGATCTACTCTTTTTTTTTTTTTTTTAATTATCAGATGAGTTAAAGGTCTAGGGCAGGGGTGAGCAAACTGCCGGCCAGATCAGGCCCATCAGGGCTTTGGATCCAGCCTGCGGATTTGCCACTCCAGTAGAGCTGTGGGTCTTGCTCTGCTCCAGGAAGCAGCCAGCATCAAGTCCCTGCTGGCTCTGGAGCAGAGGGAGCAGAGAGCTCCGTGAGCTGCTCTTGCCTGTGGGGGGAGGTACCTTGCCTGTGGGGGGAGCTTCGGGGGAGGTACCCACAGACACATGGAGCTCTCTGCCTCTCCTGCCCCAGGGCCGGCAGGAACGTGGTGCCAGCTGCTTCCCAGAACAGTGCAGGGCCGGGGCCAAGGCCAGGGTCGGCAGGCAGGGAGCCTGCCTTTGCCCAACTACCACCCTGGAGCCGCTACAGGTAAGCCGGGCTAGAGCCCACACTCTGAACCTCTCCTTCCCCCTGCTGCACCCCAAACCCCTTTCCTGAGCCCCCGATACACCCTGCACCCCAACTTCCTGTCCTGAGCCCCCTGATGCACCTTGCACCCCAACCCCCTGTTCTGAGCCCCGTCATACCCTGCACCCCAACCCCATGTTCTGAGCCCCCTCCCACACGCTGCACCCCTTCCTGCACCACTGCCCTGAGCTCCCCCACACTGTGCACCCCAACTCCCTTCCCTGAGCCCCCTCGTATACCCTGCACCCCTCCTGTGCCCCCAACCCCGTGCCCTGTGCCCCTTCCTGCACCCCGTACTCTCTCCCTCCCCCCAACCCTCTGCCCCAGCCCTACAGTCTGGCCCTGCAAGCAATTTTCCCATCCCGACGTGGCCCTCGGGCCAAAAGGTTTGTCCACCCCTGGTCTAAGTAAATGGTCTTCAGTTGATATGATGAACTTTGCTAACAGTAGAAAATATCAGTCTTTAAGCTTTTAAAAAATTAACTGAGGAATTGACCTATGATCTGTGATATCTTCCTATAAAAAGCCTTAGTGACTTCTAATCTAATGCTGCTGGATATCTTGATTATCTGCTGGATAACAAATATCTTTGTTGCAGAAGCAGTTCATTAAAAAACAAACAAAGAAACCCTTGATCTAGTTTCTCCCTCTCCATTCATAATCACAGGTTTGTCAGTTATGACCTTTGTTCACTACTGTATTATTCCTGTTTTATGCTGTTGTAACTCCATTGATTTTAATGTGGGTTATTCTAGTATAAAACAGTGTAATAGAATGGAGAATCAGGCCATGTATATTTGGCTTTTCTTTTATCACTATAAAAACTCATTTATTTTGATGCTTAAAAGCCTCTCTAGTTGTTTATCCATTGATAAGACATTTATTTCATAAATGTGAAATACATAATATAAATAATACAATTCAAAGGACTATTCATCCCACTTGGACAGATGAATAAATATTCATTAGCAAATATGTAAAAGAAACCTAACCTCTTCAAGCCTAAATCCAGCCCCATTCCCAAAACCTTTGGGAAATTATGGGCTTTACAGCATACCCTGAAAGCATACCCCGCCTGTTTCCTGATCCTCAATTCTTTGTTTGGATAATGACCTCCTGGTATCTGACCCAGCCTAATTCCTGCTTTGACCACTATCTCAGATTTCGCATGTCCTGGTCCTGACAATATTTTAAGAACATAGTTTTCAATATAGATACACAACTCCTGAAATATCATCCATACATACACTTCACAATTATTATGATGACCAATTCGCTACTGGCTCTCTGACATCACATGACACTCTTTGGTGAATTATTACATAGATACCTACCCAAGGGATCTCTGTAACCCTCTTATGTGCACCTTATGACCTCTCCAATTAGCACCAAAGGATGCTGGGGTCACAGCTCCCCCTATTTCTTGGTATATCAGACAACAGCTTTGTTAACCTTAGACCACAAGAATGGCCATACTGGGTCAGACCAAAGGTCCATCTACCTCAGTAATGGAAGGCAGGATACTGGGCTAGATGGACCTTTGTATGTACAGCTGCCACGGCGCTGGAGGCAGAGTCCAATCTGGACAGCTCCAGTGCCAATGCCGACTCCATAAGGAGCGTTCTGTCTCTCTCCTTTTTTTGTACGAGATTTGATACACCACTTGTCGCTAATGTGGGTTTTGCCCAGGTACCTCAGGCAACTACTGTGAGGATCACAGATGGGCATTGGCTTTTTACGGTGGTCACAGGATTTGAAGCCCGGGATTTGGGGCATGTCCTGTCCTTAGGCTGAGTCCTCGTCCTGGACTAACTTTCAACTATTTACAGGAGAAAAGTCAGTACAGTGGTTTGAGAGAGAAAAGGTTTGTTGAAGCAAGAAGATGTTCCAGCACCATCACTGGAGATAAGGAGGAACAGAGGGTGGGGGGAACTGGTGGTGATCCTTATACCGCAGCATACAGGCACCACCTAGAGGGCTTCGGAGCCGGTCCCCTTTGGATACTGCTGAGGGAAAAACTTCTGGTACTGGTGCATATGGCGAGCACACACACACCTACGATGGAATGGACACAAGCAAGCACACGAAGAAGAACCACAGATTGGTAACAGTCAGGCCAAGTCAGGATACCAGGAAGTCAAGCCAGAAGAGCAGGAGCAGGAAGCACAAAGTCCAGAGAAGGGTTGATCCCACTTGTCTGGACAGCTTCCTGCACCTGTGCTGGTTTTATGTAGGAGCTGTGGACCAATCAGGACCTCCAGCATCCTGCCAGTCAGGTTCCATGACTGGAGTCCTCTATTTCATTTCAGCTTCTACCTTAGCCCCAGTTAGCATGTGGCTGGATGGCAGATTGAAGCTTACGTGCTTCTAATACTCCTGTGGACCCAAGTTTGAAATCTATAAGACAGGTCAAGAGAAAGTCAGAAACTGGTTCTGTTCAGGCTGGGGGTAGTAAATACTTATCTCTCTGGCTGGTCATTGTGTATGTCCCATTGTAAGCCTATTTGCATTATTGAGTATAATGCTAATGAAGAAGTTGTGAATTCACATAAGAGAAGATCTTCAGGAAAAAAACCAAAAAACAGCAGGCAGTGTTCTGTTTTTGAGTAAAAACAAAGGATTTTGGGGGCATAACTGGGAGCACCGCGATTTGCCCAAGATCCTTCAGCAAGGACACACCTTGCCAATTTGCTCTGTCCTATGAAAGGAGCAACATAGCCAACCAGACTGGAACAGGCTACAAAGACTTTGGGAAGCTGGCCCGCAGCAGGCACAGACAAGATTTGCTCAGGATACGGGCAGGTCATAATGACATATCCTGACCATAGCTAAACGGTAAAGAGAGGTCAGGGTCTGTTTAGGTCTCGAGGGGGGTGCCTGTGTTGCCTGTGGCCGGTGGGGTTGATACACTGACCCCTGGCAGGCACAGGAGGGAGAGGTGATTTCTCAAGGAAGCCAGTCCCAAAACATGTAAGGCTTTCTAGGTTAAAACCAGCACGTTGAATTCCACACAGAAGTGTACGGGCATCCAGTACAGTTCTTAGAGGCACTTGTGTGAAGTGCTCCATTCTCTGAGAATGTGGGCACGACTGCTGGATTCAGCCATATTTATGCTCAGCACAGGACTTGATTTAGGAGCTGGCTTTTCACCACCTTTGCAGTTTCCTTGATCTGGGTCAGTGAAGACTGAGCTAGGGCTGGGCTAAGCCCTGTGACAATTTATGGCTGGGCTACACTGCGGGGAGGGGGGAGGGTGTTTCGAACTAAGATACGCAACTTCAGTTATGCTATTCGTGAAGCTGAAGTCCAAGTATCTTAGTTTGACTTACCTGGCCGTCCTCACAGCGGCAAGTTGACGTTGGCCACTGCCCTGTCGACTCCACTTACTCCTCCTGCCGAGGTGGAGTACAGGTGTCAATTTGGGAATCGATTTATTGTGTCTTGACGAGACGCGATAAATCGATCCTCAATACATCGAACACCACTTGCCGATCCAGCGGGTAGTATAGACTTACCCTTAGAGCAGCCTCAGGCTATGCTTGGCTTTTTCCACCAGTGGTTTCCCCTTACAGAAGTAGGATCGTCAATAGCCACTCCAAACAGTTTTTAGGCAGCTACGTGCTACCAGAGAAGCACAAAGCAACAGCAATGCACAGCAGAATCCAGGCCTGTACCTTTTTGATATAATTTTAAAATAACCTTATAAAGTCATTATTTGGTGTGCATTACTCAGAGTACAACATTGAAGCAATTTGCATTAGCACAATTGCGTGTCCTATACTGACACTTTATAATATCACCATTAAAAGCAAGGTCTGCTAAATTAATCTATTTTGTTTGTTTCTCTGGGTTGGCAATTCATTTCCTTCCTGTAACAAGGTAGCTGGCCCCTTAAATGAAACTGGTCTCAGCTCTCCTGTTCCAGTCCAGGTGTGCCCTAGTTTGGTGTATTGAGGTGAGTGGGGCTGTCCCTGAGAGTTATAAATGAGAGTCCAGAACCCTAAGAGGGAAATTCAGAACCCAGAATTTAGAAGGGGAGAGAGTCTAGGGTCCTGAGCAATCTTTATTCTCAGAAGAAGGATAGGGCTGGGCTGAGATCTTCAGGGAAGGCTTAACTCAGAAGGAGGGAGCAGCGAGAGTTCCCTGGAAGGCAGTCAGGGGTGGGGGTCACTACAAACTTCCCCAGACCAGAGAACCAGGGGTGGACATGGCTGGGATGAGAGCAGCAAAAGGAGATAGATGCCTGCTGGCTCTGTGAGCTGGAACCACAGGGGCAGAGAAGTCTGATGTCTGGGGAATGATGGAGAAGCGAACCTGCTGATATCTCCTGGCAAAACCTGGAACACTACCTGGGAAGGAACTAGGACAGAGAAACATGCCAGTTAGAGATGCCAGAGCAGCATCTGAGAGCTGAGGAGAGACATGGTGAGAGATGCTGGAGCTGTACCTGAGAGCTAAGGAGAGGAGTGATGAGAGACATCGGGAGCTGCACTTGAGAGCTGAGGAGAGGAGTGGCGAGAAACCCCTGAAAAGTACCTGAGGGCTGAAAAGAGGCATGGTGAGAGATGCTGGAGCTGTATCTGATGTTAGATCTGCTGGGTGAATATACTATTTAAACTGCTGAGAGAAGGGGGGAGGGTTCTGGTTTATGATAGTAGAACTAGTACTAGATTAGCCTCATTTGAGGAAACAACAGGGAAACTAAGGAGAAGAGCCACTTGCACGCTGCCTTGAGACCACAAAGGAGCCCCTGGGAGGAAGTCCCCTATTTACACTTCCACTGCATTATTCTTACCTATCATGGATAAAGGGACAGTGTGCTTGGAATTACACAAACAGATGAGGAGAGATTTGCCCTAAAGAGATTGTAATCTATTTCAGATACAGACAAAATAACTCATCTTGGATCATTTTTCTCTCCTTTCACTCCTATTGCATTATACCATACTGGATCCTTATTAACTTTTGCTAGGTCTCATTCTTCTGGAATTTTTTATTTCTTTCCCCCTTACTTTTGCTGAATCCTGTCCTGAAATAAACCCTCTCCTTCAAGTTCCACCTCATCAGATTAGTTATCTGGTTACTTCCAGAAGTTGATGTTAAAGCCATAATCAAGCCGTTTCACTCTCATTTTGGATTCACTGTTTAATTTCTAGTCTTAATTCTTATAAGCTCCACTCCTGAAACCAGCTATTATTTAATGCCTTCACCATAAGGTAAAATTATTTCCTTGGCCTCCATCACACTGTATTGTCTTAGAACCTGATCTTACTAGCTTGTTGATATGAACTTCCTGCAAGGTGAAAAGCATCCTTAACTGACACAGATTTCAGAGGGAGGGTCGCTTTTGCAGTATAATTCTTTGTACCTGGAAAGTGGTGGGCAAAGACATTGGCTAGGAAAGTTAGAATAAAGCCCCCAACAACCATTCAGTCCAAGACTCTTTCCTAGGACTGGCTTTATTTTCAAACAAGAACTCCAAAACAAGAGCAAATAAACTCAAAACACTGGATGCTAACAGCCCAAGACATTTCTAGTTTCCACCATACCACCGATCTCTTCTTAGCTACAGTGAATACACCCACCTTAGGGCTAACCTGATACCTGAACCTAAGTTTCTCTTGTCTGCTACGCAGGAAGCTCCATATCTGACATCGTGAATGTCACATTCTTGCTCCTAGTTATTTGTTCTACAACTACAGCTCCCAGTTTTAAAGAGCTTGGGGCTGTAACAAGACCAGCATCCTGTTACAGTACCTGACCCATTATGTTATGCTGATGATTATTCTATCTGTCCTGGCTAATCTATCCACTTGTAACAATTGTTCACTTGTAATAATCAGTTCCTCTTCTATCTTCATTAACTGTGACTTCATCCCATTTGTTTTTTCCTACCTACCGGTATCTGTGACAGGCTAAAAAAAAATTGTATCTCGAAAATGGTCAGCCCGTCCTCATCCCATCTCAGTTTGTACAAATACACATGTATACACCTGTTTTTGTATCTCACTTATACAAACTCTTGCTACAGTTTCTAATACATCATGCACCCTTAACATTCTTAGACCTGTGATTACACAAATGTTGGCATGGGTTTGCAGGTGCAAATGCTTGTGCTGGCTCAGCTGTTTGATTATGGCACGTGCAAGTGTTGGTGGACCTGCAGGCATTTACATGTGCAAAATTCAGGTGCAAGTATGTGCAACTGAAATTTTAGGCATGCATCAAGTAGAGGCCAGTTTTTGAAGGAATCAGTCCCACTTCTTACATCAGTTGTTCCATTTACATATTCTGACAGGCTGGTGGAACTAGGCAGCCAAAAGTGATGAGCTGTCTCAACAGATTAAAATGTAAATTCTACTGAAGAAAACATACAAAATTATGCTTCTGTATAATCTGTGTGATTAAATGTTACTTGTTTCTAAACTAATGTTTCTGTCACTTTCAATTACAGCTTTTGGAGGCTTTATTCCACATCATTTAACCTCTCTAAATAACTTTCCTGTTCAGACTTCTTATAGGGATCTACAGACTTAGCATGTATATTGCACTCCTACTACAATAACACTCTTTGACTTTAATTTAGAATTATTTTAGTCAAATCTGTAAACTGATATCCCATAATGCCTAAGTTGTAAAAATAGAAAGGAACACTCAAATTCAGTCATGTTGTATTGCTCAAATTAGATAATCTAGGCCACAGACACAGCCTTTGCATGGGGAGCAGGGGAAAATGCAATAATATCGAAATGACAAATAGTTCTACTTCCTAAAATGTTTCCAGAAAACCACTGTATGTATTCTAAAGCTGAATAGTTTGACAAGTTTTGCATTAATTGATGCTATTGGGACTCAACAGGTTTCAGGCAAATGTTCAATGAGGTTAAACAAATTCCAGTTTGTTTAAATAGTTTGAAAATATGATGTGGTAAACACTTAAAATTATACCTTAGCCCTGTTTTGTTTAAAGAAAAGTCTTTGAGTCAGAGGTTGTATCAAAACATGTCCCCACCCCTATATTTGTCCAAATATTTTTCCTTTGTTAGTTTAAGGAAACTATGAGTTATGTGCAAAAGAGGAAGCTACACTTTTTAATTAATCAGTAACCGGAAGACTTGGGAGGAAGGTATTTCTGTGCTTGCTAATCAGTGGTTTTGCAACAAGACAGTTACGCTATGATGAACTATGCCACCTTCTGGTCAGCTGCCTTCTTGCAGATGAGAATCTAGGAATGAATATGGTAGGAAGAACAAAGAAAATTTAAAAAGGAGAAATAAAAACCAATGTGGCCAAACCGGCCAGTCTCTACTGTGGCAGGGTGCTGGCCAGGAGGGCCTGAGCCAGCCCTGCTGCCCCTTTAAGAGGGAGAAAAGCCCTCTGCAAACCCCCGGGCAGGAAGGCTAATTAGCCACCTGAGGTGCAGGCCAATCAACCTGCATGCGTTGCACCTGGCAGCCTCCTCTGGGGGATATAAGGCTGCCAGGAAGGAAGCCCAGGGTGGTGGTGGTGGCAGGAGCTATTCAGAGCTGAGTGAGTGTGTAACTGTTAGCTGGACTAAATAGAGTCCCTAGAGCTGTGTGTGTTTGTATCACTGTTAGCTGGACTACATAGAGTCCGTAGAGCTGGGTGTTTGAGCTATTAGCTGTGAGTGTGTGTGTATGCTAGAGCTAACCAATACTCAATCTGTGGGTGCAGTTGGGGAGGAAGTCCCAACCGGGGGCAGTGGACTCAGCCTCCCCCTGTAGCTGTTTAGAGTGTGGTGGTGGTGGCATGAGCTATCCAGAGCTGTGTGTTGTGTTTGAGCTATCAAGAGCTGAGTGTGTATTAATGAGCTATCAAGAGCTGTGTATATTAATGAGCTGTTGAGCTGGATATTAATGAACTGTTTTAACCTGTATATATTGGTGGTGGGGTCCTGCACTGTAAATTAAAGGGCACTGTTGGAGCAAAAAAGGGTTTCCTGCCTGTGTTCCTGAGGGGGGTGAGAAGGCGGTCTGTCACACAAGTGGTGTCAGAGGTGGGATCGATACACCAGCAATCCAACTGGTGGCCCTGAGATGGAGGGAACCCTGCAGTGTCTCGTGGAAGAACAGGAGCAGACCCAGCAGGCCATGCATGCCTTGCAGTGAAACCACCAGAAGCAGCAGGCTCAGTTAGAGCTAAAGGTACTGCGGGACTTTTGAGAGGGCAGCCACCACAGCCGGGTGGGAGCGGACCACCCGGGCCCTCCGTCTTGTTCCGTACCTTGTGGGCAGAGGCCCAGGACTTGGGGACATTATGGACTCCCTGATATTGGAGCAGTTTTGCTCTGCCTCCCCGAGACTGTCCGTACCGGAGTCAAAAGGCACCAGCCAGAGACGGTGGAGTCTGCGGTGCAACCGACCAGATACGTGGAGACAGAGGGACCTCGGGGAGAAGACGGACCACGACGGGTCTGGGATTTGGGGCGATGGCCCATGGACTGGGGTTTGGGGGCGGAAACCGTGTGGGGTGATACCCACTCTGCGGGTGCAGGTGGGGAGGAGGTCCCAACCGGGGGTAGTGGACTCAGCCTCCCCCTGTACGCTTGTCCACAGAGCGTTGATCCGCCCTGGTTGATCCGCCCTGAGTTACCCACTCTGCGGGTGCAGGTGGGGAGGAGGTCCCAACCGGGGGTAGTGGACCCAGCCTCCCCCTGTACGCTTGTCCACAGAGCGTTGATCCGCCCTGGTTGATCCGCCCTGAGTTACCCACTCTGTGGGTGCAGGTGGGGAGGAAGTCCCAACCGGGGGTAGTGGACCCAGCCGCCACCTGTACACTAGTCCGCAGAGCGTTGGGGCCCTTGTAGAGCTGATCGAAGGCTTGAAGGGTCTGAGCCAGCCCAATGGGGCTAGGCTAAGGGGGGAGGTGTGTGGCAGGGTGCTGGCCAGGAGGGCCTGAGCCAGCCCTGCTGCCCCTTTAAGAGGGAGAAAAGCCCTCTGCAAACCCCCGGGCAGGAAGGCTAATTAGCCACCTGAGGTGCAGGCCAATCAACCTGCATGGGTTGCACCTGGCAGCCTCCTCTGGGGGATATAAGGCTGCCAGGAAGGAAGCCTAGGGTGGTGGTGGTGGCAGGAGCTATTCAGAGCTGAGTGAGTGTGTAACTGTTAGCTGGACTATCTAGAGTCCCTAGAGCTGTGTGTGTTTGTATCACTGTTAGCTGGACTACATAGAGTCCGTAGAGCTGGGTGTTTGAGCTATTAGCTGTGAGTGTGTGTGTATGCTAGAGCTAACCAATACTCAATCTGTGGGTGCAGTTGGGGAGGAAGTCCCAACCGGGGGCAGTGGACTCAGCCTCCCCCTGTAGCTGTTTAGAGTGTGGTGGTGGTGGCATGAGCTATCCAGAGCTGTGTTGTGTTTGAGCTATCAAGAGCTGAGTGTGTATTAATGAGCTATCAAGAGCTGTGTATATTAATGAGCTGTTGAGCTGGATATTAATGAACTGTTTTAACCTGTATATATTGGTGGTGGGGTCCTGCACTGTAAATTAAAGGGCACTGTTGGAGCAAAAAAGGGTTTCCTGCCTGTGTTCCTGAGGGGGGTGAGAAGGCGGTCTGTCACACTACGCAAAAGAATAAATGGACACAAATCTGACATCAGGAATCATAACATTCAAAAACCAGTAGGAGAACACTTCAATCTTCCTGGCCATTCCATTAAAGACTTGATGGTGTCAGTTTTGAAACAGAAAAACTTCCAAAACAGACTCCAGCGAGAAACTGAGGAACTGGAATTAATTTTCAAATTGGATACAATAAACCAAGGGCTTAACAGAACTTGCGAATGGTTCTCTCATTACACTAATTGATTGCATTTCCCTTGTTACTTTACCTTCAATACGTGGCATACAATCCTCTAAAGCAGGGATTGTCTCCTTTCTGTGTTTGGGCTCCGCATAATGGGAAAGGCTGAAAGTACTAGCACCAGGAAGGAGAGCAAGGAGACTCCTGGGTCAAGGAATTGGACTCTTGCTTGAACTATTCCACACACCTTGGAAAACAGCCCTTTGTCTCACTGGATCAGGAGTCCTACAGCCCTCTTCCCCAGGACCTGTGGAATAGTCCAAGCAATATTCCATTCCTTGACACGAGCCCTACTGCCCTCCTTCTTGGTGCTTGTACTTTCAGACTTTCCTGGTCTCTTTTCATCCTCTTCCTGTCAGCCCCTCTGGGCTTCATTGGGGTCCTGAGCAGCAACTCCCAGGGCTTGCTTCTTTTTCTGGAATCTTTCCTTCTCTCTCCTGCTACCCAGGCTTTCCTTCTCTCTCCTGCTATCTTCCTTAGTTATCCCAAAGGCCATTTCTCCTATCAGTTAACTGTGCCCTATCTCTCCTTAAAGGGCTAGCCTCCCTGTGACAGATCCAATAGAAGGAAACACACATATCATAGAAGTGACAAAGAGTTCTGTGGCACCTAGACTAACAAAAGTATTGAAGCATAAGCTTTCATGGGCTAATACCCACTTCGTTGGATGCATGTAGTGGACGACTGACAAAGTGAGTATTAGCCCACAAAAAGAACAGTTACTCACCTTTCGTAACGTTTGTTCTTCGAGATGTGTTGCTCATGTCCATTCCCATATGTGTGTGCGCGCCGCGCATGCACGATTCCGGAAAGCTTTCTCCCTAGCGGTACCCGTAGGGTCGGCAGGGGCGACCCCTGGAGTGGCGCCGATATGGCGATGTATATATGCCCCTGCCGACCCACCCCCCGCTCAGTTCCTTCTTGCCGGTACTCCGACAGAGGGGAGGCGGGAGGGATTCGGAATGGACATGAGCAACACATCTCGAAGAACAAACGTTACGAAAGGTGAGTAACTGTTCTTTCTTCTTCGAGTGCTTGCTCATGTCCATTCCCATATGTGACTTACGAGCAGTTATCTGGGAGGAGGGAGAGGAGTACCTTGAGTTCCTACTGACAGGACCGCTTGACCCACAGCGGCGTCCTCCCTCGACTGCTGCACGATGGCGTAGTGCGAAGTAAAGGTGTGTACCGATGACCACGTCGCTGCTCTACAGATGTCTACGACGGGAATGTGCGCCAGGAATGCTGTGGATGCTGCCTGGGCCCTGGTCGAATGCGCTGTCAACGCTGGGGGAGTAGCATTGGACAGGTTATAGCAAAGCTTAATACAAGATGTAATCCAAGCTGAGAGGCGCTGGGTGGAAATTGGTGATCCTTTCATCCTTTCTGCCACTGAAATAAAAAGCTGTGGAGATTTACGAAAAGGCTTAGTTCTTTCTATATAAAATGCTAACGCTCTTTTAACATCCAAGTAATGAAGCATTCTTTCCCTATTATTGGAGTGGGGTCTGGGGAAGAATACTGGTAAAAATAAATCCTGGTTTAAATGAAATGGGGAGACCACCTTGGGGAGAAAAGCCGGGTGCGGGCGTAACTGAACCTTATCCTTATGGAAGACAGTGTAGGGTGGTTCTGAAGTTAGTGCCCTAAGCTCAGACACCCTACGGGCGGAAGTAATCGCTACCAAGAAGGCGGTCTTCCAAGAAAGATAAGACAGTGGGCAAGAGGCCATAGGTTCGAAGGGAGGCCTCATTAATGCAGATAGGACCAGGTTAAGATCCCAAGGGGCCACCGGCTGACGGACCTGGGGGTGCAACCTTTCTAATCCCTTAAGAAACCTAAGAACTAAGGGGTTGCTAAAAACTGTGGTGTCCCCAAAACCTGGGTGGAGGGCTGATATAGCCGCCAGGTGTACTCTGACAGTGGAAAGAGATAATCCCTGTTGCTTTAGCTCAAGGAGGTAATCTAGGATATTGGGGAGTGACGAGGAGAGGGGGTCCCTTCCCTTCCCCTGAGACCATAGCGAAAAGCGCTTCCACTTGGCCGTATATGCTGCCCTTGTGGATGGCTTCCTGCTACCCAAAAGGACTTCCCTGACAGCGTCCGAGCACTGGAGCTCGACAGGGTTTAGCCACGGATACTCCACGCCGTGAGGTGGAGAGACTGTAGGTTGGGATGCAACATCCTGCCGTGGTCCTGTGATATCAGGGTCTGCGACAGGGGGAGAGTGAACGGGCTCGTTACACACATGGACATCAGCACGGTGTACCAATGCTGACGGGGCCACGCCGGTGCTATAAGGATAAGGGATGCTCTGTCTTGTCTCACCTTGAGCAGGACTTTGTGAATGAGAGGGAACGGGGGAAACGCATACATTAGACCGCCCTTCCACGATACCTGAAACGCATCCCCCTCTGACCCTGGACTCAGGTTGAGGAGGGAGCAGAACCTGTGGCATTTCCTGTTGGCCTTTGTGGCAAACAGATCTAGGAGGGGAAATCCCCACCTTAGGAAAATCGAGTGGGCTATATCTGGTCTGAGCGACCACTCGTGACCTCTGAACGAGCGGCTGAGCGTGTCCGCCAGTACGTTCTGGGTCCCCGGGAGGTAAGTGGCTGTGAGGGAGATGCCCCTGGCAATGCAGAAGTCCCAAAGAGCGAGGGCTTCCTTGCATAGGCGAGAAGAGCGAGCACCACCCTGTTTGTTGATATAGAACATGGTGGCTGTGTTGTCTGTCAGGACTGATACGCACCTGTTCTGCAACATACCTTGAAAGGCTTGACATGCGAGATGGACTGCCCTGAGCTCTTTGACGTTGATATGGAGGTCGAGCTCCTCCTGGGACCAGAGACCTTGTGTCGTTAACTTCTCGAGATGTGCGCCCCAGCCGAGGGCGGACGCGTCCGTCACCAATGTAATCGTCGGTTGGGGCTTGAGAAATGGAACCCCTATGGTCAGAGACTGGGTTTGAAGCCACCAGTTGAGGGAGCGACGGACCTGAAGTGGTAGTGTTACTATGAGGTCCAGCGGGTCTCTGCGCTGGTTGTATACACTCGCGAACCACAATTGCAGAGGCCTGAGGCGGAGTCTCGCATACGGCACTACGTAGGTGCATGCCGCCATGTGGCCTAACAACACCATGCAGTTCCTTGCCGTCGTCATGGGGAATCTGATGAGGGGGCGAATGATGTTCGCGATTGCCTTGGCCCTGGAGGGAGGTAGGAACGCCCTTGCCTGCACCGAATCTAATATGACTCCGATAAATTCGATCGTTTGGGTAGGAACAAGGGTCGATTTGGGCTCGTTTATAATGAGGCCCAGCCTGTGGCAAGTGACTCTGAGGAACTCTATGTGGGCTGACAACTGCTCCCTCGAGTTCCCTCTGATAAGCCAGTCGTCTAGGTAGGGGTAGACATGTATGCCCCTCCTTCTGAGAAATGCTGCCACTACGGCCATGCATTTCGTAAATACCCTTGGGGCCGAGGAGAGGCCGAACGGAAGTACTGTGAATTGGTAGTGCTGGGTCCCCAGCACAAATCTTAGGAATCTCCTGTGGCCTGGAATAATGGAGATATGGAAGTAAGCATCTTTTAGGTCGAGGGCAGCGAACCAGTCTCCCTGATTCATAGCTGGAATTATGGTAGCTAGGGATAGCATGCGAAACTTCAACTTCTTTATGAAGGAGTTGAGGCCTCTCAGGTCTAGGATGGGGCGAAGACCACCTTTGGCCTTCGGAATAAGGAAATAGCGGGAGTAATAACCCTTGCCTCGGAATTCTTGAGGAACCTCCTCTATGGCACCCAGAGACAGGAGGGTTTGGACCTCCTGCTCTAAGAGATGCTCGTGAGATGGGTCCCTGAAGAGGGACGGGCACGGGGGGTGGGTGGGAGGGAGAACAGAGAATTGGATAGAATATCCCACTTCTACCAGGCTGAGAACCCACTTGTCCTTGGTGATCGAGGACCAGGCCCGGTAGAAGTGGGATAAACGGTTCACAAAGGGACGGGTAATTCCAGCGGTGTAGTCTGGTTTGCTGCCCTCGGGCGCAACTTCAAAAGCCCTGTCTGTCGCCTGACTGTTGCCTGGGGCCCGAATTATGCTGTCCCTGCCTAGGGGCTGGTCGAGGGCGACCCCTGCCGTTGCCCCTGCCTCCCCTCCTAATCTGATCTCGTCTAGGGGGTGGAGGGAATGGACGTGGTTGGGCTACCGGAGGGGGCCTAAAGGGCCTGCGAACGGTCTGTGGCGTATGTAGGCCCAGTGACCTCAACATGGCCCTGGAGTCTTTCATAGACTGCAATCTCTTATCTGTGTCTTCCGAGAAGAGGCCCTTTTTATCAAATGGTAAATCTTGAATGGAAGCCTGTACTGGAGGCGGAATCCCCGAAACTTGCAGCCAGGCCCCCCTACGCATCACTATGGCTGTTGCCATAGTCCGTGCCGAAGCATCTACAGAGTCCAGGGCTGCCTGCAGAGCTGCCCTGGAAACCAGCTGGCCTTCCTCCATGATGGCCTTAAATTCAGACCCGGAGTCGCTTGGCAACTTGTCCTTGAACTTTGACATGGCTGCCCAGGTGTTAAAGGCGTATCTGCTCAGCGCTGTCTGCTGGTTAGAGATACGCAATTGGAGTGCCCCAGAAGAATACACCTTTCTTCCCAGAAGGTCTAATTTCTTTGCCTCAAAGGACCTAGGGGTTGACCCCGTTTGCCCTTGGCGCTCCCTGTGATTGACCGCGTCCGCCACAAGGGAGCCTGGCTGAGGATGCGTGAAGAGATATTCGCAGCCTGTACGAGGAGCGAAATACCTCCTTTCTACACCTTTTGCGGTAGGTGGGATGGAGGAAGGCGTGTGCCAAAGCGCATCTGCCATCGACGTGACCTTTTTAACAAAGGGTAGGGCAACTCTCGTGGGCCCAGCTGATGACAAAATGTTCACTGTCGGGTCAGCCTCCTCCTCCACTTCCTCCGCAGGGAGGTTTAGGTTTTGGGCTACCCGACGGAGGAGGTCCTGGTGGCCCCTCAAGTCCATCGGCGGAAGGGTCGGTGAGGAGGACCCCGCTACGGCCTCATCAGGGGAGGAAGAGGATGAGGCCGCGAAACCGGTTTCCTCCTGAGGTGCTGTCATCAGAGGTCCCTGGGCAGCGGCATCATGCTCGTCGTGGGACATCGAGGGGGGTGGTCTGTCATCCCTCGATGTTCCTGGCCTCGCCTCCTCCGGTCCCGAGGGGGGCACCGATACTGTAGCCGTTGGGGGCCCTCGCGGCACTGACGGCAATGAAGCGGCTGTCGAGGGCGGACCCTGGGCCTGGTGATACGCCCAGGGGGTCCAAAAGGGCCACTGAATCTGCCCCTGATTGTGCGGAAGCCACGGTACCGGGCTCCGGTGCCGAGACGGTTTGCGGTGCCGTGAATGGTGGTGCGAGCGAGATGAACGCCTGGAACGGTCCGACCGGGAGGACGGTGCGTCCGACTCAGAGGAGTAGTCTGAGACAGTCCACGGCGGTGCCGTACCGTCCGGTGCCGTGGGCCTGCCCAAGGAATCCGTGCCCCATCGGCCCCTTTCCGGTGCCGGGAGTGTCGGGGCGGGGGCCACTCGGGCCTCCGGTGCCGGAAATCCCCTCTCCTGCGCGACCTCAGTCGTCGGTGCCGGACCGGGCCGCACGTCCGGCGTCGAGACGGACGGCACCGGTGCTGGAGGTATCGACGGTGCCGGAATTATTGGTACTACCATTGTGGGCACGGGCGCCGGCACTGCAAACGGGATCGGTGCCGGTGGAGGGCCCGCCTCCCTCGTCAGGGATATGAAATCTTGTGCCGCCTCGAAGATGTCCGGGGTCGTAGGCATCGTGATTTCATCAAAGACCCCCTGAGGGGATGGTGCGGCACCGAGGGGGGTTCGTTCCCTTAACTCGGTAGCAGGTACAGGCAGCCTACGGGACTCGTCAGGGCGACCCGAGGAATGCCGTGCCGCGGCTGGTTCCCCTTGTGTCTTCCGACCAGGGGAACGGCCTCTTGGTTTTTTAACCGGCACCGGGGATTGTGACCGGTGCCGTCTCGAGGTACCGGACCGGTGCGGAGAACGGTGCCGGTGCTTCTTAGAATTAGCCTTTGGTGCCACCGGGGTCCTCACCGACGCCGGAGCACTTCTGCTCTCCTGTGGAGGCTGTTGTTGGGGCTGCAGTGCCGACTCCATTAATATGAGCCTCAGGCGAGAGTCCCTTTCCTTTTTTGTGCGAGGTTTGAACGATCTACAAATCGCACAACGATCTGCCTGATGGCCCTCTCCCAAACACTTGAGGCACTCAGAGTGCGGGTCACTGACGGGCATCGGCTTTCCACAGCCCTCGCAGACTTTGAAGCCTGGCGCACGAGGCATGCCCCGGCGCCGATAAACTGCCGATAACTATACTATCTACTATTAGAATGATTTAACACTAATTAACAATAACTAATAACTAACTATTAACGAATAACTATTTTAACGATACCGCTAACGAACTCAGTGAGAGATAGAGAAGCTGTTCCAGCAACCGCCAATAACGGAAAGAAGGAACTGAGCGGGGGGTGGGTCGGCAGGGGCATATATACATCGCCATATCGGCGCCACTCCAGGGGTCGCCCCTGCCGACCCTACGGGTACCGCTAGGGAGAAAGCTTTCCGGAATCGTGCATGCGCGGCGCGCACACACATATGGGAATGGACATGAGCAAGCACTCGAAGAAGAAGCTTATGCTTCAATACTTTTGTTAGTCTTTAAGATGACACAGAACTTTGTCACTTCTGCAAATCCAGACTAACACGGCTACCTCTCTGATTCTTGACACATATCCTATATAATAAAAGACTAGAGAAGTTTGTGTGAAGCCGTCATGCGCAGTAGAGACGGCCCAGACGAACGGCATGCTGGGAGGTGTAGTTCGGCGGCACAACATGGCTGCCACGCGTGCGCCGCCGAGAGGGAAGCAGGGTCTGGATCAGGGGCTTGGGCAGGAGGGTGGCTGAGCGCAGGAGGCGCGGGCAGGGGGCTCTGGCCAGGCGGGGCATGGGAAGGGGGCGCTGGGCCGGCGGTGCGGAGGTGCCCGGGCACGGCACGGCCAGCTGTGCCCAGCAGAGCCGAGCGAGGGGGGGAGGAGGCAGAGAGCCGAGCGAGGGGGAGGAGGCAGAGAGCCGAGCGAGGGGGAGGGGGAGAGGAGGCAGAGAGCTGAGCGGGGGGGGGGGGGGCAGAGAGCTGAGCGAGGGGGGGGGGCAGAGAGCCGGGAGGGGCAGAGAGGCAGAGAGCTGAGTGAGTGGGGGGGCATTGGGGGGGGGGGGAGGAGGGAGAGAGCTGAGCGAGTGGGGGGGGGGCACGAGCCGTTACGTTACGTATCAGGAACAAAGATGTGTGTTTTTGTAAAAGGAATGATTTCAGAGGCTAACTTAATCAAATCTACTGAAGCGGGAGATGTGCCAGAGACTCCGTGAGTCCATCAGGGACTTTGCTATTACTATTGATTTTATGTAGAAGATGCGCAGATAACTACAGTTAATGGGCAGCAGTATAAATCCCCAAGAGAGATAGGTAGATAAAGCAAATGTAATTCTAATTTGTCTGTGATCCAAAAATTGATGTAATTTATATGCTGTTCTCTCACCTCTTCTAATAAGTGTCCCTGCAGAGATAACAATCTCCATTCTCTGTAACTGAGGAGACTTTTTGCCAAACCAGCACATCCTCTGAAGAGCATGTTAACCTGCAGTTTTTCTAACAAGGGCCAAAGGCCAGACAGATTTCTATATTTTGATAAAGCTAATCCTGCAATTGTGTGTAATCTAAACCTTAAAATAATTCTAAAGATACTGTAGGCCCCTGTTCAATAAAACACTTAAGCATATGCTTAGCTTCAAGTACATGGTAAAATATGCACAAGTGCTTTGCTGAATAGTGATGGACTTAAGCATGGGCTGAAGTGGTTTGCTGAATCAGACCCTAAATTTCTATCTGCTTTCAGTTCTATAAAAATGCCACCATATTACTCTGCTTAAGTTAAACTGAATTGGTTCTTAGATCTGGATTGCTTGCTGATGATTGTAAAGAAAATGCTATGTCTTTCTTGTGAAAACAGCAGAGCAAGACCAATGGCACAACCTATGAATTGGGTCAAAGGTCCAGAGAAGGCTGCAGTTTCCCTCAGGACTAGTGTTACAGAGGGTGTCTGCCTGGGTACAAAAAGAGCTGAATTGAAGTGCCATTACACAAGCATTTACATTTGTGTTTATGTAACATAAAACCTATTGCCTCTGTTATCCATGCTCAAAACTTTCAGTAGACAAAATGTTTATTTAAAATAGCTACTACACAATTTCATGTGGTAAACTACAGATGCATTGCAGCTTTCATCTGTGACGTTTCTTTACATTGTTATTTATTTTTATAATATCCTCTTGATGTTAGCAGAATTGTGAGAATTGTGAGGTGGGGGAGGGGGAATATCAGTGCAGTAGCACAAATCAGGGGGAAACTATTATTTAACACTATATTTATGGCAGGCAAAGTAGAGTTCTCTGAGGTGATATGGCAGAAAGATAAAGATCTTCTCTAGTAACTGATTACATCAGGGGCCGGCCCTTTAAATAGCCGTGGGAGCCCCACCGTTACCCCAGGGCTCCGGCAGCTATTTAAAGGGCTGGGGTGATGGAAGCAGGGGAGTCCTGGGCTATTTAAAGAGCTCCCAGAGCCCTGGGGTAGAAGCAGGGCTCTGAAGGCTATTTAAAGGGCCTGGGGCTCCCGCTGCGTCCTGGCCCTTTAAATAGCTGTCGCTTCCCCAGGGCTCCAGCAGCTATTTTAAGGAAGGGGCGGTGGAAGCAGGGATCCCCGGGCCTTTTAAATAACCCCCACAGCCCTCATCTTCCCCTCGGGAAGACCTGGGTGACCTTGTAAACTGGAGTAATAGGAATAGGATGAAATGTAATAGTGAGAAGTGTAAGATAATGCATTTAGGGATTAATAACAATAATTTTTGTTATAAACTGGGGATGCATCAATTGGCAGTAACAGAGGAGGAGAAGGACCTTGAAGTATTAGTTGATCACAGGATGACTATAAGCCCCCAATATAATATGGCTGTGAAGAAAGCTAATGCAGTCTTGGGTTGCATTAGGCGAGGTATTTCTAGTAGAGATCAGGAGATGTTAGTACCATTATATAAGACACTGGTGAGACCTCATCTGGAATACTGTGTGCAGTTCTGGTCTCCCATGTTTAAGAAGGATGAATTCAAACTGGAACAGGTAAAGAGAAGGGATACTAGGATGATCCGAGGAATGGAAAACCTGTCTTATGAAAGGAGACTCGAGGAGCTTGGCTTGTATAGCCTATCCAAAAGAAGGCTGAGGGGAGATATGATTATTCTCTATAAATATGTCAGAGGGATAAATACCATGGAGGGAGAAGAATTATTTAAGCTCAGTACCAATGTGGCCACAAGAACAAATGGATATAAATTGGCCTACAGGAAGTTTAGACTCGAAATTATACGAAGGTTTCAAACCATCAGAGGAGTGAAATTCTGTAACAGCCTTCCAAGGGAAGCAGTGGGGCAAAAGACCTATCTGGCTTCAAGACAAAGCTTGATAAGTTTATGGAGGAGATGGTTTGATGGGATAACACAATTTTGGCAACTGAACTTTAACTGTGGTAATAGATAGGCCTGGTGGCATATGATGGGAAGTTGGATGGGATGGGATCTAAGTTACTACAGAGAATTCTTTCCTGGGTGTCTGGCTGGTGAGTCTTGACCACATGCTCAGGGTTCAGCTGATCGCCATATTGGGGGTCAGGAAGGAATTTTCCTCCAGGGCAGATTGGCAGGCGCAAGGGGCATGGGTTACTTGCTGGAGGATTCTCTGTAACTTGAAGTCCTTAAACCAAGATTTGAGGACTTCAATAGCTCAGATATAGGTGAGAAGTATATTGCAGAAATGAGTGGGTAAAATTCTGTGGCCTGCGTTGTGCGGGAGGTCAGACTAGATCAGTGGTTCTCAAACTGGGAGTCGCGACCCACATGGGGATCACAAGCTCCTGTTGCATTTGGCGTCATTTTGGCGGACACAGAAAAATGTTGCGTGTCCACCGAAATGCCACCAAAACCAGAAGAGTTCAATTCGGCGGCTTTTAGCCAGACATACCCGGGGGTGGCAGCAGATGCGGCACAGCAAAAAGAGATCTTGAACCAAAGAAGTTTGATAACCCCTGGACTAGATGATCATAATGGTCCCGTCTGACCTTAAACTCAATAGTATGAGTAGTGGGGAGGTTCCAGGGGCCCTTCAAAGGGCCCAGGGCTCCCGCTGCCTCTACCACCCCGGTCCCTTTAAATAGCCCCCAGAGCTCCTGGCTGCCACTGCTACCCCGGTTGGGGAGGGGCAGGAGGGGGAACTTACCTACAGGGTGGGCTGGGGCAGGCTCTGACCCCCTCAGCCCCTCCCCTTCTGACCAAGGCCCTGCCCCTATCGGGGGCCCAACCCAGCCTAGTACTGATCCCAGCAGAACTACACTAGAAAACCCCCTATTCGATGACGATTCTCCATTGATAACTACTTTTGAGATCTGTCAGTTAGTCCGTTCTTAATGCATTTAACATGTACTTTATTGATATCGTATAATGCTAATTTTTAATCAGAATGTCATGTGGTTCTAAGTCAAACACAACAAGAGTCTAAGTATATTCTTGTTTATGAGAGACAGAATTGGTAAAAGAGGTGGGAGTGTCACTTTATCTGAAAAACACCATTCCATGGTTTAAAGCCACGTATAGTTATTTTTCCCCTTTTAAAACCAGGGACTCTGCAACCATCAGTTTACAATCCACAGGGTTTACAATGTATTTTTCTTAAATGTCAGGTATATATTCTCCTGGCTCTCAAATACTGACAATGAAAAAAATAGCAGCATCAGTTGCAATCTATTCACACAGCATGGTATTACTCCTGCTGAGATTTTAATTTGTCCCAAGACTGCAAATATCAGCAGTTTTTCAAAACTGCAGTATATAAACTGTTACTTCATAATTTTCATAGGGCTAAAACCAGCCTCTTCCTCGCATGGTGCAAAGGCTTCCCTAACACTACTACCACTGTAGTTCCACTGGGCAAGGGCAAGGCACGTGGATTTTAAGGATTCCAGGGTTGCACGCACAGATTGCCCAGGTTGGTGGCGCTGGAACCACACAGTCTGGCGAATGTCAAGGAGTAGGGCTGCTGGAGGATCTGCTCCTACAGATTTCCATATATTCCCGTGTGAGATGCCACAGTAGATTCTGTAGCCAGTCCATAGCTTGGGACAGAGGGGTGGGGAAAATTTCCTCACTTATACCCCTAGTAGTAGGCTATATCTCTTTAGTGCCCTCTTGGGGAGATGGTGGGCACTGCTGCTGTCTGAGTGTGGGGCACAGCTTTCCATACAAGCTGTTCAAGGTGTCAGCCCCCTTTCAGGGTGGGCAACAAGTTCAAGTAGTCCAAACAAAAAGGCAGTATGCTTCTGCAGCCTACAAAATGCAGGGTTCTAGGCTTCTGGGAAGCCAAAGAGGAAAACAGAGAAAAGTACCTGCCCTTTTAAGAGGGACTGGATGGCCAAAGCTATAAAACCATTTCCCTGGTTAGCAATCCTTGTTGTCCAGAAGCCAAGGAGCTCTGAGTTGCAGTCTGGCTCCTTCAGAGTTGCAGTCCAACTCCTTCAGAGTCTACCCTCTGCAGGAATCCTTCCTTTTAAAGACCAGCCCATCTCCAAGCTTGACAAGCCTCAGAGATGCATTGGCTGAGGCTGAGTGTGCCCAGAGGAGCTCTTTAATCCTTTTCTGACTGGGGTGGGTGTCTGCCTATAGCAGCTTTTGTTTCACTTTTGTTTAAAGGGGACTGAGCAATAATCCCAGATTTAAGAGCTGTCATGATCAGATGGATACATGTTTTGCTGCTGGGGACAGAGGCATACGTGGGACAAGCCAATAAGAGTATCACTTCTCAAAGATTGCCGACCCCTGGTCTAGACTATCTAACACTCCACTCTCAGACAATGGGTCACAGAACTCTGCAGCAGTAGTCAAATGATTCAGTACCACATGGAAATTTGAGCACAAAGTGTGTTCCTGTGAGTACCACAAAAGCAACAGGAAGGCATTGTCAGCAATAAAGACAGTCAAGTGACTGATGCTAAGGGCAAAATGGAGATGAAGGGATTCCTACCTGGTGATCATAGAATATTAGGGTTGGAAGGGACCTCAGGAGGCCACCTCATCCACCCCTGCTCAAAGTAGGACCAATCCCCAACTAAGTCATCCCAGCCAGGGCTTTGTCAAGCCTGACCTTAAAAACCTCTAACAAAGGAGATTCCACCACCTCCCTAGGTAACCCATTCCAGTCTTTCAATGTTGGACCATTGAAATACATCCTCCCAGGGACCAAATACAAATAGCCTGGCACAGGGTCTCTGGGCAGAAGAAACAAAACTCTGCTTTCCATGACAGAAAGAAGACTTGGCTTTCCAGCCCAGCAGAAGAATGATGGATAGGACACTGAAGCATTAAAAGAACACCAAGTTAGACAGGCAGCACACTACAACACAAGAGTCGCTGTTCACAGCTGAGCAAGTTTGGATCCAACCCATCACATAGGCACACAAAGCAATGGCAAAGGGCAGTCATCCAAACTGCGGTGGGACGCAGGGCATATGAAGTAGCTATAGAATCAGGTCAATGATGGAGATGAAACTAAGATAGTTGCAGAGTAGCATCAGACAGCTGTCACATTTAGATAGAAAAGGTCAAGAGCAGGAACCAGGAGAACTTAGAAAAAGCCTCAGCCATCAGCTGGCCTGATGTGGGCATCAGAAGAAACAAGGTATGTAAGCTACATAGAGGACAACCAGGACAATACATTACAATAGAATGAAGGCAGCAGTAAGATGGAAACAAGTACCCCACCAATAACAATAACACAAACAGGAAGCCCCTCTTCCAGTTCCTCCAGAACCTCTTATTGAGGTTCTGGCTGCACTTTTCCCTGCACCTCCTGATCCTGGCCCACCCCATCCATGGCACCACAAAGTCGTGGGATCGCCTCATCAACCTCCTCCTGGTGCTAGTCAAGATGACCTGGATGATACCTGGAGGAGGAAGTTGAATGGGGCAGGAGAAGAGTGTACTTTGTGACTGCAGAGCCTATTTTGGTTCCCTTTTTCAGTCACGCCTCTGAGCACAGCTCCTCTGGGCAGTGTCCACTGACTCCTTAAACATTTTTGAGACATGAGCACTGTCGAGAGTTGTCTGCTGTGTCCCTTCTGGTTACCTGATTTTTGCCCTATGACCTTCACTCCTGTCCCTGTTTTTTCATTTGTTTCCCCCAGTATTCAGTTGCAGCCTGGGTTCACTGGCCTTTCCCCTCGGCTATGTGGGAGGGCCTTTAGCTATGTGCAGCCATTGGCCTGCCCTTTTCCCAAAACCACATAAACAGAAAAACACAAACAAGAAATGGGAGGCTGATTTGAAAACCAGCGTGTGAGAGGGCCACACCCTAAGGACAAAAGTTTAAGATGAGAATTCTGGACCCAGCTGATCCTCCCAGCTACATCTGCAGCCAATGTAAGCCATGGAGAGGGAAGATAAAAGCTGGAGACCTAGCTCAGTTCAGGGCTGACCAGGGACGAGAGCAGAGTTCTATATCACTCTCAGAGAAGGAAATCTCATTTGAATGTGAAGCTTGAAACAGCCTGCTACCCAGAGCCGGTGCAAGTGCTAGGCGACCTAGGCAGTTGCCTAGGGCAGCACCATTTTTTAAAGGTGGAGTTTGTGCGCTTCCAGTTATGTCCACCGAAATGCCGCCGAAGCAGACAGGGGCCCTGTGAGCTGCCACCAAAATGCCGCCGCTGCCTAAGGTGGCAAAAAAGCTTACACTGGCCCTGCTGCTACCTGGAGAGAAGTCTGGGTCCAGCCCAAAACTTGAGGCAAACTGCTACCTGGAGTAGCCTTCCAGTGAAGGGGACAAATGGATCTAGGGAGACAGTCTAAAGAGACTGGCTACACAAACCCTGAGAAGAAGGCTAGGGTCTCACCAAAGAGTCTTCAAAGGACCCTGAGGTTTGAGTTCCAATTTGCCTTTGTTTAAACTCTCCTGCAGGCCTCAGGCACCACTACACTGGACCAAAGAGAGGCATCAGCTGATTGTTTTGAGACTCATGGCTAGGCGGGTTTTACCCTAATAGGTCAGAAGGAGGCGCTGCTTAGTCAACCCAGTTACAGACCTAATAGGCTGGTGGTAAAGCCCATGTCCCTAGAGTGCACTACTTACTAGTATCCTTTGGCCACAGCAAGTAAGCAAATGTTTGCACAAAAGACACAACAACAATGGCTAACAGGAAAGATGTATCAAACTGCTTGGAGAACGAGCACAGATTGCAGGAGGGAAGAGTTTGGAGAAGGCACTAGGGAGTCAGTTTGTTTGCATATGGCTAGAATCTCTATAGTTCTCTTAACAAAGAGCCTGTTTAGTTTGAGACACATGTAGTCCTCTCATATTATTACCCAGCATGTAGTACATGAAACAAGCCAGTTACAAACCCCTAAAGTGTTCCTGTGTGCCAACGTACATAGAATGGCAGAATAGGGTTAAGAGCTGGACTGCGGCAAATAGCACTTACATAGCGTCCTATATTAAGCACACTCTATCCCAGACCCCTACCACATGCAGCCAGTACAGTTTTCCACATGTGCACTTTGAAAACAAAACCCTAAATGTTAACTGCTGCATAACAGAAGCCCAAATGGGTCCCTAAGGGACTGAATATCATAATATTTTTAGCTGAATCATTCTATTCACTGAGATTTGGGGTGGGAAAAAAAGAGATAAATGGTCACCATGATTCTGGAAAACTATTCATAAGTGCTTGATCCAACCCATTAAAATCAATAGGAGATTCTCAAATGAGGTTCAGTACTAAATGACTCCAGTGTACCAAATCCCCAGTATAGTCTGAGAAATCTAAATTAGGGAACCCTTGAGGTAAAGTGGAAAAATGGAGCACAAAAAGAAATGTCAGCGATACTTAATACATGCCCTTAGCCCTGGTCATTAAATGCAAAGAGCTATGACTGATAAAGATTTCCTTAATTTTTATGTTACAGCAGAATAGTACCGTCTATAGTGACAGATGTACTATCAATACAGGAGTGCCTGCTCCTGCTTTCCTCAGTCAGGAAAAACTAATTTCAAAGTGAGTTTTACCTAAGTAAGGGTATGTCTACACTACCGCCGGATTGGTGGGTAGCGACCGATCTATGGGGCATCGATTTATCTCATCTAGTCTGGACACAATAAAGTGCTCTCCCATCGACTCCTGTACTCCACCACTGTGGGAGGTGCAGGTGGAGTCGATGGGGGAGTGGCAGCAGTTGACTCAGCACTGTGAAGACGCCACGGTAAGTCACTCTAGGTACGTCGACTTCAACTATGCTATTCTCATAGCTGAACTTGTGTATTTTAGGTCGGTCCTGTCACCATTCCCCCCCGCGCCCAGTGTAGACCAGTGCTAAGAGCTGTAGGATGGGAACCTTGAGGAGTTATTTGGGAACCTTCTAACATAGGATCCTTTTTTTCTGGCAGCAGAAATAAGAGGTTTCTTTGTCGCAATACAGATTCATCACTAGAGATTTACAACATGAGAGATGAGAAATTCATGTAATCATCTAGATTGGGAGCTCAGCTAGTAAAGCTTCTCAACATTAGGAGCCCTGGGACTGTGGTTCATTCCACTGCCAATCAATAGTAACACAGCTGTAAGAAAAGCCATATTAATATTGATGTTAATATATTAATCTTCATGCGATCTATTATTCTGTAATGATTTCCCAACATTTATATATTAGTGCTATGTACTGACTTATTTTGGTTACTGAAGTTCAAAGCTAGTAAATAGCTTCAAAAATCATTTTGTTTATTCAGTTTTTTATAACATACTGGACTTCCATTACTATTATGAACAAGCAATATGCATTACATATGTGATAGCAATATAATCTACCACATTCTGTTGTTTTGCATATATTTACAACACAACTACATGAATTTTTATTAAATATGAGGTTTTACAGCTTCTAGCTAAAAAAGAAATTATGGGTACAAATCATGATTAGCATAACACCTTGCACAACTTCACATCGAGATTTCAATGGTCTTCACCACATGCCACTAATGTCTACTGGAGCTTGCCACTGATTTTAATAAAAGCAGGGTTGGAACCTATAATACCAAGAATGCTGAAGAAAATGTCAGAACTTGAAAGAAAAGTGAATTTTTCTGAAATTGCCCCTGAACTTGAGATGAAACCTCTTTTTGAAAATGAATCTCTCATGTACGGAGAAGGGTTTCAGGAGAAACTGTGGAAATTCAAAAGCTTTTATATGTCAGTTGATCCAACAAAAATGTAATCACTCCTCACGGAAAAAGACAAAGTAGGAGACATGAAAGAGTATCATGGCCCAAAGAGAAGAGGCCCTGCTAATATAATTGGTATGCACTAGGAACAGTACATTTTATAGGAAAATGGAAATAAGGTAGTTAATCTTGAATATTTGGTGAGTTTTTAAAATGTATTAGATATCATAAAACATTCAGATTTTAGTAAATGTATGGAGATTATGATCAGGGAATACCAGTGTGTTTTGCCAATCACACAGTCTGGATGAAACTTGAAGAAAAATCAAGACTACAGCACTATACTTCTTAAGAATGGAAGAGAAGATTCATTTTTATGTCATACATTATACTTTCATCTTTGGAAATAAACCAAGATGCAGTCAAAAGTGTTTGCATTTCAATCTTTAGGTGTCAGTTGTTAATCTCTAATTTTCAAAGGAATTGGGTACTTCTTCTACAGAAAAATGTAAAAATATCACATTCTCTACAAATCCAGAAAAATTCAGTTATGTCATTCAGAATACCACAGTCCTGTATCAGGTACTGAATTCTCCCAAAAGGACTCCTGATTTATTTCCTTACAGAACCTGGGTGTCTTATTTGGGATACATGGGAGTGTGGTAGAAAAGAAGACTGAACAATTCTTAAGGTATGGAGAATACCTGTATTTTCTAGCCTGCAATCCTTTTGAGTGGACACAGCTTCCCTTGTCCTTATTCTGTTACTATCAAGTGCAAGCTGCCACAAAATAAAAGAACACAACTGTATCTTTTAGTCAGTGACCTCTGGGAAGACAATCTAAATTAAGAATCAAAATATACCATGGTTTTCATCAAAACCTTAACTAGAAAATAAGCACTTAGTCAACATAGCTGCAGCCCATCTGAAGAGAGGCTTTGTATCTCTAAATGTTCTAAAAAGATATGTTTAGATTTATGTTCTGAACATTTACAAAATTTAAACTGTCACCTTTCATTTTTCTATTCTGATTAACTGTGCTGCAGTAAATCCGACTTATACAGATAGTTTGACAGTCCCTAATGGTAGAAGAAAAGACCTTTGCTTTGTACAGCCACACACAATTGAGGCCATGGCCTACTGATAGCAGTGAAATATATCCCGTCTCCTTTTCTTCTCTCTTTCAGGCACACTGGAGAATGGAGAACCTGAACAGGTCCTGACTCTTACTAATGGGGAGTTGGAACACAAAGAAGTACTCATTAAATCAGAACCTTTTGTAAAATTGCCAATTGTCCCAAGTAGGGAAGCAAAATTGTCCTATTTTTTCCTATTTCCAAGTGCTTCTGTTCTTTACACAGGGACATAGTTTTAAAACCCCCTCTCCTCCAACACTTTTTAACAAAGGGCTACTCTCAGTCTTTTCCATTTCAACCAATGCACCTAGAAATCTCCTTCAGTGCAGACAAATGTGTAAGACATGGGATGGCTTGATGTTCCACTCCAATGACAGGAAATTCTATTGTAAATTGCTGCCTGGATACATGCTCTTTCCAGCAGCTGTGATGACATCACTTTGCAAATGCTCCCCTCTTGAATCCCTTTCTATTGCACAGAAATATTGTTTTTTTCTTTGTCATTCTTATTATTTTGCTTTACATGATTAAGTAAAGGGATGTGAGGTAGTCTATCCAAATGTAGAGTGAAAGAGGAACTCTTGGTTTTTAAGCCCTTAAAGAGCAGGTGCTGCTTCAAGAGCTGCCTTTTTGGACAAAATGTTTTTGTTACTACTGTTTTTACATTTGTATCTGGCTAGCACCACTAATGTTGCTGTTTTCACTGTCACATTCAATCTGGATGACATCAGCCTACCACCAGAACAGCTGTCAGTTTATTAGGCTCACTTTGTGCTGTGTAATTAGTGGCCCAACCGCTCTTAGGCACTCTACAATTCACTTGCACCCATACTACCACTGCAGTGGGGACAAGGTGACATAACTTAGAGTGACAGCTGACAGAGTGGCAACAATCCATTACAATATTTGAACTTGAAAGGAAAATCCATTTTGCTCAGCTGAGCAGTCTGAAAGATCAAAAAGTACCACACAATCTATATATATAAAAGTCAAGTGGTGTATGTATGTGTGTATGTATGTACGTATGACTGCGAACTCCTCCCGCACCGTTTGAGCCAGAGACTTGAAATTTGGTACAGTGACGGGTCTTGGGGTCTAGATGCTGGTAAGGGTCGAAAAATTTTCGGATCTCACCTCTGACGTCTCCCAGGGGTGAAAGTCTTTCAGGGCCAATCACATCGGCTGGGCGGTTAGGTGGTGATGATGTCATAATACCCCCCTCCAACAGACACCTCACTCGCTCAGCTCACCCCTCCCTCCTCCAACGGAACCCCGGAGATCCCTCAGTTCTCTGCCCCTCCCCCCTCCCAACGGAACCCCGGAGATCCCTCAGTTCTCTGCCCCTCCCCCCTCCCAACGGAACCCCGGAGATCCCTCCATTCTCTGCCCCTCCCCCCTCCCAATGGAACCCCGGAGATCCCTCAGTTCTCTGCCCCTCCCCCCTCCCAACGAAACCCCGGAGATCCCTCAGTTCTCTGCCCCTCCCCCCTCCCAACAGAACCCCAGAGATCCCTCAGTTCTCTGCCCCTCCCACCTCAACCCCGGACTCCATCAGCTCTGTGCCCCCCCCACCTGCGAAGGTCCCCGGAATCCCTCGGCTCTGGGCCCCCTCCCCGCCTGCGACGGATCTGAGTTGGGTTTGGTGGGACGGTAAGTGAGGTGGGGGTGTCGGGTTCGGTCGGGGGGGTGAGGTGGGGGTGTTGGGGTTGGTCAGGGGGTGTTGCGGTTGGTGGGGGGGGTGAGGTGGGGGTGTTGGGTTTGCTTGGGGGGGTGAGGTGGGGGTGTCGGGTTTGGTCGGGGGGTAAGTGAGCCAGGGGGGGGTGTCGGGGTTGGTCTGGGGGGGTGGGAAGGTGTCGGGGGGGGTGAGGGGTGTGGTGTGGGTGTTGGGTTTGGTCAGGGGGGGGGGAAGGTGTTGGGGTGGGTGCCCAGACCAAACCCGACACCCCCCTCCCCCGGCTCACTTACCCCCCGACCAAACCCGACACCGCCACCTCACCCCCCCACCAACCGCAACACCCCCTGATCAACCCCAACACCCACCCCTCACCCCTCACCCACCCCAACACCTTCCCACCCCCCCAGACCAAACCCGACACCCCCTGGCTCACGTACCCCCCGACCGAACCTGACACCTCCACCTCACCCCCCCCCACCAATCGCAACACCCCCAGACCAAACCTGACACCCCCCGGCTCACTTACCAACCGACCGAACCCGACACTCCCACCTCACCCCCCCAAGCAAACCCGACACCCCCACCTCACCCCCCCACCAACCACAACACCCCCTGACCAACCCCAACACCCACACCTCACCCCTCACCCACCAGGACACCTTCCCACCCCCCCAGACCAAACCCGACACCCCCCCGGCTCACTTACCCCCGACCAAACCCGACACCCCTACCTCATCCCCCCAAGCAAACCTGACACCCCCACCTGACCCCCCGACCAAACCCGACACCCCCCCCCCCCGGCTCACGGTGCACTGTGTAGCACACAGATTATTAAATACACTGTTCGGTCAGGGGGTGAGGTGGGGGTGTCGGGTTTGCTCAGGGAGTGAGGTGGGGGTGTCGGGTTTGGTCGGGGGGTGAGGTGGGGGTGTTGGGTTTGTTTTGGGGGGTCAGGTGGGGTTGTCGGGTTTGGTCGGGGGGTAAGTGAGCCGGGGGGTCTTGGGGTTGGTCGGGGGGGTGGGAAGATGTCAGGGTGGGTGAAGGGTGGGTGTTGGGGTTGGTCAGGGGGTGTCAACTGTCTGCCCCCTCCCCACCTCCGACTGACCCGAGCAACGCCGGGCACTTATGCTAGTCTTCTATACAAAGAAATAAAGCAACTTTTCAGCAAGACAGTGTTTGACCCTCTTGCTGGTGACAGTCATCTTGCTGAAAAGGTATTTAGGAGTTTAGAGCAGGGGTCTCAAACATGCGGCCCGGGGGCCACATGCGGCCCGCAAAGCCCTTCCCTGCGGCCCGCCAAGCTTCCTGGCACCCCCCCACCCCCCCATAGCAGTTTGCAGGACGGAGGGGCCAGAAGTGGAGGCTTCTCTGCTGCCTGGCTGGGCCGCGCGTGTTTCTAGCTCTGGACTTCCTATATTGCTCTTGCTTTGTTTGCCAAACAGCTGTTGGTGGTGCCTAGCACTTTCCAGGAGGGAATGGGGAGCTGCGTGCTCAGAGGAGGAGGTGGGGAAGGGGTGGGACTTCTTGGAAGGGGTGGAGTGGGGGCGGAGACGGGGCAGCGAGGGCAGGGTGTGTGTCAGTGGTGCGGCCCTTGGGCCAGTGCACTAGTCCTCATGGAAGGGGTGGAGTGGGGGCAGAGCCGGGGCAGCGAGGGTATGTGTGTGTGTCAGTGGTGCGGCCCTCGGGCCAGTGCACTAGTCCTCATGCGGCCCTCATGGTCATTTGAGTTTGAGACCCCTGGTTTAGAGTAATAAGGTTCTAATTTGATTTAACATTATTTTAACAATAAGAAGAAAACTTTGTTTAAAAAGCATACAATCTTAAACATTACTTTTTTATTTTTACAATTCTGTGACAGTAGGCTGGAGACTCTTTTTTTCACGCTGTAGGACATGTCGCTTTTCAGCAACATGGTTGACAGCAGCAGGAGGCTCAGATATGTCATTTCTAATTAAAATCTTTATTTTCAAACACATTCCATCGTTTAGTCATGCAGAGAAGAACATTTTACCTTCTTGAACTTTCTGCTGGGCTGAGCAAAATGGGTGAAGATTTATATTAACAGGCATTTATACTGGAGTGCGTTCCGATGGTAATAGAAAGTACTACATATTTTTCTAGCATTTTTGTTTGCCTACAATACACTCTCCTGAACCATTCCATGCTACACAATTATTCCTTTTTATTTAGACTTGTACTGGAATCAGAAAAGCAGATGTAAATAAAAAAGATCTGATGGCAAACTATGTCTTTCTAGTGCAGTGGTTTTCCACCTGTGATCTGTGGACCTCTGGGATCCGCAGACTATGTCTAAGATTTCCAAAAGAGTCCATACTTCCATTTGACATTTTTTAGGGGTTTGAAAATGAAAAAAGTTTGAAAACCACTTAAATAAGACACAGAAGACTAATGAGACACAAACCACACAATGCTTCATATTCTTTGGAATAAGAACATAAGAATGGCCATAGTGGGTCAGACCAATGGTTTATCTATACCACTATCCTGTCTTCTGACGGGCTGGTGCCAGATTCATCACGGAGAATGAACAGAACTGGACAATTTATCAAGTGATCCATCCCATTGTCCAGTCCCAGCCCCAGCTCTGGCAGTCCCATGTGTAGGAATGCTCAGAGCATGGGATTGTGTTCCAGATCATCTTGGCTAATAAGTCCATCAATAGCTATCCTCCATGACTTTTCTAATTCATTTTTGAACCTAGTTATACTTTTGGTCTTCACACTATTCCCTGACAATGAGTTTCAAAGGTTGACAGTGCATTGTGTGAAGAAGTACTTCCTTATGCTTGATTTTAAACCTGCTGCCTATTATTTTCATTGAGTGACCCCTGGTTCTTGTTTTATATGAAGGGGTAAATAAAACTTCCCTATTCACTTTTCCACACCATTCATGATTTTATCGATCTGTATCATATCCCCCTTAGTCTCTGAACAGTCCAAGTCTTTTTAATCTCTCTTCATGTGAAAGCTGTTTGATAACCCTAATCATTTTGTTGCCCTTCTCTGTACTTTTTCCAATTTGAATACATCTTTTTTTAAGATGAGACAACCAGACTGCATGCAGTATTCAAGATGTGGGCATTCAATAGGGACATTGTGGTATGTTCTGTCTTTTTATCTATTCTTTTCCTGGTTTAGCCGGCCAGTCAAAGCCGTTGCCCGTGGTGTGGCCGCTGTGCACGCTACCGCAGCTTGGAGCCACAGGTGAGAGCTGAGTGTCGAGTGGGGACCAAAGGTGGATGAACTACTCCAGAGGGAGCACGACATGTCCCCCCACCAGAGGTGCTACCCCTCCATGAGCACCCCATACACCACGAGAAAGGGAAATCGCCAATCTTGTGACAACCACAGAGGAATCTCTCTGCTCTGTGTCGCAGGAAAGGTCCTAGCCAGAATACTTCTAAACAGACTCACACAGCACCTTGATCAAAGTCTGTAGCGGGGTGATACCCGCTCCCTGCCGGCCAGGGCTGGAATAGCCCTGGAAAGAGGGTTTGTAGCTGGCTGAGCCTGCTAGCAGGCTTAAGTGGAAAGCAGGCTCAGCTGTGTGGCCACGCCCCAAACATTCCAGGCTGTATAAAAGCCTGGGAGGCAGGAGTTAGAGAGGGAGAGAGAGGGAGGAGTGAGTTTACTCTGTGGTGAGTCTACTCTGTAGGCAGCAGGAGACAGGGCCTGGCTGCAAAGTGCCTGGACTGGGACAGGGCGTGGGTGAGGCAGCTGGGAGCCAGGGAGCCTAGGCTCTAGAGAGAGGGCCCCAGCTTGCTGAGCCTAGGGAAGGCCTGACCCACGGGGTACTGGGGATTGCAAGGGGGCAGTCTCCTCTGCAAGCAGAGGGAGACCAGGCCTGGCTGCTGGGAGCCTTTATCAGAGTACCCAGACTGGGACAGGGCGAGGGCAAGGCAGCTGGGAGCCAGGGAGCCTAAGCTCTAGTGAGAGGGCCCCAGCTTGCTGAGCCTAGGGAAGGCCCGACCCACGGGGTACTGGGAGTTGCAAGGGGGCAGCCCTGGGCTGGTTAGGAGCAGCAGGCCAACCCCTTCTTGCCGGTGATGAGTAGCCATGAGTCTGCAGTCAGCCTCAGAGGAACTGAGGCAGTGGTGACTGGCAGTGGCCGTATCTGAGGCAAGTTGGGGGATAGTGGGTGGTGGGTTCCCCAGGGAGGGGAGACCCTGAGACAAGGGGGGTACTGCAGGGGTGCAGCACCCTCACCAAGGGGTTCCGGGGTCCGGGAGGGACACGGGGCCAGTGTGGAGAAGCGGACGTCGGCCGGCAGAGGGCGCTCCAGGGTCAAAAAGAGCTAATTCCCAGAAGACCAGATGGGGGCGCCGCCGGGTGAGTGACTGACCCCGTTACACGTGGTGGAGAATGCAGGCACTAGCGGTCCGCCCCTGATACAAGGGGCAGGGCACGGACAGCGGACAGTGCCCAGGTAAACTGAGGCAAGAACTTGAACATTTGCCTGAGAGACTTTGGACTTTGAGCTATTGAAGGTGGAGAACATGAGACACTGCTATTGGAGAGCGTGGGTGGCCCGTCTCGCCGAGCAGCAAGCAGGGTTGCTTCGGCTGCTGCGGGGGACGGCACAAGGACTTCGTCAGGGGCCAGGCACCTTGGGCAGGAGGCCAGTGCCTAGGTCCAAAGACTGTTTCGCCTGTGGGCGACCGGGACACTTCAAAAAGGAGTGCCCCTACCGGACTGGAGCAAGGAGGCTCCAGCAGGGCCAAGGCGGGACAGCAAGAGCACCCCCTGTGAAGTCAACAGGGGGGCTCCAAACTTGTTGGGGCTGTGAGAAACCGGGGCACAGGAAGAGGGAGTGCCCTCAGGGGACCCACAGAGCCTGGGCTAGCCCCAAGGTGGAGAGGGGTGGGCACTGGATGTGTTATATCCTCCACAAGGGGAGTCCGGGACTGCGGCCTAGCCCCCAGAGACAAAGGGGGGGGGGCTGAAGGGCTGGGTTGGGCCTGGTACTGCCCTGAAAGAAGGGGTGGTGATGGCCAAGGCCCAAAAGGTGGGGCTGTCTGGGGCAGAGCGTCCCCAGGCAACTCAGGGACCCCACATGGGAGCTGGAAGAGCTACTGTGGGGACCCAGACAGAAGGGGGACCCCCGGTGGGAGCCATGAGGGCTACAGGGGGGACCCAAACCCTGGAAGAGGGGAGTCAGCTGCTCCGCGCCCTGGAGAGTGCGCGCACGGAGAGGGACTCCCTACAGGCCCAGCTAAGGGGGATGCTGGGGCGCTAGGGGTCTCTTCCCCCTTCCCCCCCCCCCCCCCCGGGGGGCATCTTAAGGGGGAGGGTGTGTAGCGGGGTGATACCCGCTCCCTGCCGGCCAGGGCTGGAATAGCCCTGGAAAGAGGGTTTGTAGCTGGCTGAGCCTGCTAGCAGGCTTAAGTGGAAAGCAGGCTCAGCTGTGTGGCCACGCCCCAAACATTCCAGGCTGTATAAAAGCCTGGGAGGCAGGAGTTAGAGAGGGAGAGAGAGTTTACTCTGTGGTGAGTCTACTCTGTAGGCAGCAGGAGACAGGGCCTGGCTGCAAAGTGCCTGGACTGGGACAGGGTGTGGGTGAGGCAGCTGGGAGCCAGGGAGCCTAGGCTCTAGAGAGAGGGCCCCAGCTTGCTGAGCCTAGGGAAGGCCTGACCCACAGGGTACTGGGGATTGCAAGGGGGCAGTCTCCTCTGCAAGCAGAGGGAGACCAGGCCTGGCTGCTGGGAGCCTTTATCAGAGTACCCAGACGGGGACAGGGTGAGGGCAAGGCAGCTGGGAGCCAGGGAGCCTAAGCTCTAGTGAGAGGGCCCCAGCTTGCTGAGCCTAGGGAAGGCCCGACCCACGGGGTACTGGGAGTTGCAAGGGGGCAGCCCTGGGCTGGTTAGGAGCAGCAGGCCAACCCCTTCTTGCCAGTGATGAGTAGCCATAAGACTGCAGTCAGCCTCAGAGGAACTGAGGCAGTGGTGACTGGCAGTGGCCGTATCTGAGGCAAGTTGGGGGATAGTGGGTGGTGGGTTCCCCAGGGAGGGGAGACCCTGAGACAAGGGGGGGTACTGCAAGGGTGCAGCACCCTCAGCAAGGGGTTCCGGGGTCCGGGAGGGACACGGGGCCGGCGTGGAGAAGCGGATGTCGGCCAGCAGAGGGCGCTCCAGGGTCAAAAAGAGCTAATTCCCAGACGACCAGATGGGGGCGCCGCCGGGTGAGTGACCGACCCCGTTACAAGGTCTCTTGCCGGAAAGTCAGTGTGGTTTCAGGAAGGAACGAGGTACTATTGATATGATCTTTGTTGCCAGGCAACTACAAGAAAAGTGCCAAGAACAGAATGTCCAGCTCTACACTGTCTTTGTGGATCTAACTAAAGCCTTTGACAATGTCAGTCATGAGGGCCTCTGGAAGATTATGGCCAAATTTGGATGCCCAGATACTTTCATTGAAATGGTCAAGCAATTCCATGATGGCATGCTTGCCAGAGTTCAAGATCATGGCAACTATTCAGAGCCATTCGCAGTTACAAAGGGTGTGAAACAAGGTTGCGTCCTGGCTCCCTGCCTCTTCAGCCTTATGTTCTCTGCCGTGCTGATCGATGCTTTTAGAGATGATAATGTCGGGATCGACATGCGTTACCATTTTGATGGAAGGCTGTTCAACTTAAGGAGGCTTCAGGCCAGAACCCAAGTCCAAGTTGAGACCAATTCGTGAATTTCTATTTGCTGATGACTGCGCCCTCAACTCAGGTACGCAAACAGGCATGCAACACTGCATGAATCTATTCTCCGCAGTGTGGATGAACTTCGGCCTCACGATCTCCACCAGAAAAACTGAAGTTCTGCATCAGCCTACTCCTGGCTGTGACTACACTGAGCCATCCATCACTGTCAATGGCCACAAGCTCAACAACGTGGACAGGTTTACATACCTTGGCAGCACTCTATCACAGGCAGCCAACATCGACGAGGAAGTGAACACTAGAATCGCCAGAGCCAGCGCAGCTTTTGGAAGGCTTCGAGCTAATGTTTGGGATCAGAGAAGATTAAGATTGAAACCAAACTAAAAGTCTATTCGGCGGTCGTCCTGCCCACTCTCCTCTATGCTTGTGAGGGAAAAAGCTGAACCACTTCCACCTGAGCTGTCTGCGGAAACTACTGAAGATAAGATGGCAGGATAAAATTCCAGACACCGACGTCCTTTTACAGGCTGATATGACAAGCATCCACACCCTGCTTTGCAAGGCACAACTCAGATGGGCTGGACATGTTGTACGAATGCCCAATGAACGATTGCCCAAGAAGATGTTCTATGGCGAACTACAACACGGCAAGCGATCTCTTGGAGGTCAAAAGAAGAGATTCAAAGACACCCTCAAGGCTTCCCTTAAGAACTGTAACATAGATCCTGAAAATTGGGAGAGTATTGCTAATGATCACTTCGCCTGGCGCAGACAAGTTCATGATGGTGCAACAGCCTACGAACAAAAGAGACTGAGTGATGCTGTAGAGAAGCGTCTTCTTCGCAAGTCCAGGGCTGGTATCTTCTCTTCCCCCAGTCGGTCCATGTCCCCATTGAAACTGTCAATTCTGGGCTCGGATTGGACTAATCAGCCATCTTAGAACCCACTCCCAAACAAACTGATGACATTGGGTGGTCCTCATCAACTCTGATGGACGAACTCATTCTTTTCCTAATAGTTCCTAATACTCTGTTAATCTTTGACTGCTGCTGCACATTGAGCAGATGTTTTCAGAAAATTATCTACAATGACTCCAAGATCTCTTTCTTGAGTGGTAACTGCTAATTTAGACCTCAACATGTTGTATGTATAGTTGGGATAGTGTTTTCCAATGTGAATTTCTTTACATTTATCGTCACTGAATTTCATTGATCATTTTGTTGCTCAGTTACCCACCTTTGTGATATTTCTTTGTAACTCTTCACAATCAGCTTTGGACTAAACTATCTTAAGTAATTTTGTATCATCTACAAACTTTTCCACCTCGCTGTTCAGCCCCTTTTCCAGATCATTTATGAATATGTTGAACAGCATAGGTCACAGTTAGAGATTCTGGGGGGACCATGCTATTTGCTTCTCTCCATTGTGAAAACTGACCATTTATTTCTACCCTTTGTTTCCCGTCTTTTAACCAGTTACCAATCCATGAGAGGACCTTCCCAACCTAACAGCTTACTTTGCTTAGGAGTCTTTGGTGAATGGGCACCAAATTGCAGGCCCAATCCTATATAGCAGTGGTCCCCAACCTTTTTTACAACGCGGACCGGTCACCACGGACCGGTCAATGCTCGCGGCCCAATGCTACTGAGATCCGCAACCCCTTTTAAATTTTTCACTCGCCGCGGCGGACCTTTGTAAGTCCGCCGAAAAGCCGCCGAATAAAGCAGCTGAAATGTGGATGCGAGCGGCATCAGTTTTTCTTGCGGGGCGGCAGACCCACGTATGTACGCAGAAAAGCCGCCGAATACTGCTCACGCGCCGATGCGGAAGTGCATTGAGTGCCCCGCAGCGCTGCTGAAATGCGGAAGTGCGCTGAATGCCCCTGAGTGCCTCGCGGTGCTGCTGAACAGAAGGCGGCCGCGGCCCGGTAACAATTGATCCACGGACCGGTACCGGTCCGCGGCCCGGGGGTTGGGGACCACTGCTATATAGTGCTGAGGCCCCAATTTACCAAACCATTTAAACACATACAACTATCGTTATGATTTCCTTCAAGACCTTTTCACACAGCTTAACCAGAATAGCTGTTAGGACCAGAAGACATTGTGACGGGCAATCACTAGGAAGTGTAGTTACGCTTCTAAGTCAACTCCAGGAGAGTGCATAATGATGCTATGAGATTGACCTTGCTGTTATCTGTGTGTTTGGGAACAGTTCCCAGACTGTTCCCAGCTGTGTGAGTGTTTACCCCGTCTGTGCGAGAACGAATGCGTGGGAAACTAAGTGGGGAAACTGAGGCAGGACAGCGTGTAACCAATCAGCTTGTTGCTTGCAAATGAGACATGAGTATGTATGAGATGCAAATGTGTGAGTGTACTTAAACCCACACCTGTATTTTGCTGTGGGCTCTTCCGACCTGGCAACTGCTCCGAAGTGCTAGGTAACCCTTTCTGCGGTCGCGCTGATCAGAATCGGGCCCCTCAGCGCCTATTTGAGGGACCGAGGCCTTCCAATAAACTCATCTACTTTCTACAACCACGTGTGTGTGCCTTGTCTCGCAAAATCCAAAGTACCTCACTACAACAGCTCATCCAGTTCTGGGAGAACACTTTGTCCAGTTCTTTGGAATCCAATTAATCAGATGATCTCTGGACTCATCAATGAAGTTTACTGGTATACAATCAAACTACACTTCAGTTGTTCAGGCTCAAGGGTAGGAGATGAGTACAGGGTATACCACACATCCAATTACACAATCATGAATCAGCTTATGTACACACTTACACTTAATATTATTTACGACTGGTCTACTAATTTTTATAATCAATCCCTGTACAGATAATGAACTGCCCACAAGCTGCACAGTACATTAGTAAGCAAAGCTCTAGGTGCAAACTTATCACACATCAATCTTACTATTTCATTATCTATTAACTACATGTTATTTATACAGTTGCCAACTGTATATATAATCAGACAAACCCAAACACCTTGCCCCGCCCCTTCCCCAAGGCCCTGTTCCTGCCCCACCCCATCTCCAAGGCCCTGCCCCACTCCCTCCATTGTACGCTCTCCCCCACCCTCACTCGCTTTCACCAGGCTGGGGCAGGGGAGTGGGGTACGAGAGGGTGTGCTGGCTCTGGGCTGGGACCAAGGAGTTCAGAGTGTGGGAGAGGGCTCGGGGCTGAGCCTGGGGTAGGGAATTGAGGTTTGTTTCCAGGCTCTGGGCTGAGCCTGCAGGAGTGAGTACAGGGTGCAAGATCTGGAAGAGAGTTTGGGTGCTGGAGGGGGCTAGGGCTGGGGCAGAGGGTTGGAGTGTGGGAGAGGATCAGGGGTGCGGGCTCCAGCCAGGCAGCGCTTACCTCAGGTGGCTTCCGGTTGATGGTGCAGCGGGCTTAGTCCTGCCTGCCTTAGCCCTGCTGCGCCACTGGACTTTTAGCAACCTCAAATCTCCTCGGTTGGCTTCAGTAGTCTCTGGGAGTCCGATTCTGGGAGACTCCTGATGAAACATAAGAACATAAGAAAGGCCATACTGCGTCAGACCAAAGGTCCATCCAGCCCAGTGTCCTATCGACAGTGGCCAATGCCAAGTGCCCTGGAGTGAGTGAACCTAACAGGTAATGATCAAGTGATCTCTCTCCTGCCATCCATCATCACCCGGTGACAAACAGAGGCTAGGGACACCATTCCTTACCCATCCTGGCTAATAGCCATTAATGGACTTAACCTCCATGAATTTATCCAGTTCTGTTTTAAACTCTGTTATAGTTCTAACCTTCACAACCTCTTCAGGCAAGGAGTTCGACAGATTGACTTTGTGCTGTGTGAAGAACTTCCTTTTATTTGTTTTAAACCTGCTGCCCACTTATTTCATTTGGTGGACCCTAGTTCTTATATTATGGGAACAAGTAAATAACTTTTCCCTATTCACTTTCTCCACACCACTCATCATTTTATATACCTCTATCATATCCCCCTAGTCTCCTCTTTTCCAAGCTGAAAAGTCCTAGCCTCTTTAATCTCTCCTCATATGGGACCTGTTCCAAAACCCTTAATCATTTCAGTTGACCTTCTATGAACCTTTTCTAATGCCAGTATATCCTTTTTGAGGTAAGGAGACCACATCTGTACACAGTATTCAAAATGTGGGCGCACCATGGATTTATATAAAGGTAATAAAATATTCTCTGTCTTATTCTCTATCCCCTTTTTAAAGATTCCTAACAACCTGTTTGCTTTTTTGACTGCTGCTGAACACTACATGGATGTCTTTGGAGAACTATCCATGATGACTCCAAGATCTTTTTCCTGATTAGTTGTAGCTAAATTAGCTAAACCAGGAGAGTTGGCAATCCTAGTTATTTACAAGACCATTTATGAGTTTATTCTTTGTCCATTGTTTACCTCTCATTCCTTACTTCTCCTTCCATTGTTTATTCGAGGTCTAAACTTCAAGCATATACTTAACTGCTTTGCAAAAGAAGGATGGAGTTTGTAATAGGATCCTCAAAGGGCCAAGGGGCCTACTAGTTAGTATTCACTTGGTCATGAGGCAGTGATAGGGGAGCTCAGCTCCACCCACTTCACCGGGCTCTGACCCATGGCCCTCAGAGGGTCAGTGGTGTTTGGCGTGGGGGTGGGCTCTGAGCTACCTTCCCTGGGTCACTTTCAACCACCGTTGTTCTCCCTCACCTTCTGGTCATAGATAAAGAGAAAAGGGAAAAGAAACCAAACTGCCAGATGCAGCTGGGCTCCACATACAGTTCTGTTCCTTCGCAGTCTTCTCTGGCCCCTTTTGGCGGGAGCCTTTCAGGGTGGGTCTACACTCTTCCCCACCCTTCTCCTTCTGATCAGGGCTGCTTGCTCCCTTTTCAACCCTGTCTCCAGTTGGAGCATGCTCTGTAGGGTTGGAGGGGTGGGACTGGCTGAGCCCAGGACTGGCAGGGAGCTGTGGCTTCTCTGGAAGCCGCTGCCCCCGTGCCTGCCGGGACAGGGGACTCGCAGCCCTGGAGTCCCCTGTCCTGGCAGGCGGGGGGGCAGTGGCATCTACAGAGAACCCCGGGGCTGCAGTCTGCAGCCCCAGAGTTCTGAGAAGCCGCAGCCACCGCCTGCCGGGGAGTGGGGCCCCACTATAACGCAACCCCGCATTTAGCGCGATGGGATTTCTTGGATTCCATCAGTCGCGTTATAGCGGGGCTTCACTGTATAAGTCTAACATGACACTGATAGATGCAAGAAAAATGGTGCATGCCTTTCGAAATTATAAAAAGTCAGGTAACTGATCAAAGGGCTCTGAAAGAGCTTTAAGAGTTCACTCAAATACTGCAAACCAAGAAAACTGCATAAGCAAAACAACCATGCAAAGCATGAGAATAACTGCTGAACCAAGAATGCAAATTTGAAACATGGAACAAAATGGGTTACTTTGTAGTGCTGTGCATAACCAATGGGACTGAAGCGTGAAGCACTGTACAGGATACTGATGCATCTGTCTCCACAAGCTCAGACTTGTGTAGTGACAACACAGAAAAGCAGTGCAGGGTGAATTTTCTAAAGTCATAGCAAACTATGCAACTAAAACAGATGAAAGAATAAATATGATAGACGTAACTACTTTAGATGGCTAAAACTATATTACTGACTAATCCAAACCATACCTGCCCCCACTTAGTTTAGATAGCTTTGGAGGAAAACTTAGGTAACTAAGGTAGTGATTTAGGTGGTTGAGTAGACTGCAGCACTTGGAAGATGTGATGTACTGGATAAGTGGATCTGGTAAAATATTTAGCTGAATAACATATTTATCTAATTTTGTGTTATTTTTCACATAATGTATGATTTTTTTCTTAAATTATTCACCTAGTTGAAGGAACTGGATGGATAATTTGGGGATATTCATGAATTTCTACAAATTTTATTACTTTTAAAAATATTTCCAAATTATTTTGTTGTCATTCACAAAGCTTTATTTATAAGTGTTACAGTATAAGGTGCTGTACAACTAGGGTGACCAGACAGGACAAGGGCGGAGGTAATAGGTTTCTTTATATAACAAAGCCCTGTAGAGCAGGACTGTCCCTGTAAAATTGGGACATCTTGTCACCCTATGTACAATTGCTAAAGTATAAAATAATACAAATTTCTTTATTACTTTTGTTACAGATGAGGCCACACACCCAAGCCTGGGTTTACAGAGTCACTGTGTGATATTGAGATTATAAGAGACTCATTGACTCATAATTATTCTGTAACACGGAGACTGGACTGAAACAAAGAGCCCAAGGACCATATGTTCCCTTTCCACAGAAAATTAGTTTTTTTCCTGCTGGCCATCTGCGGAGGTTGAGACAGCAAACATGCTTACTAGTCTGGTCACTGGCAGGAAGAAGTGAGCACACTTCCATTCAGACTCCTTTTCTGTTTTACCCCTGTCCAGTCTCCCACCCCTGCTGTTTCACTCTTTAGCTGTCCACCACCACAGGATCTAGTAGGCTGTCCCTGCCAACGCATCTAGTGACTCTCATGGTCTTATATTTTTCTTCTCACCACCATTTTAGGAGGCCAGCATGGGGTCACCCACCCACAGAGCATTGCCAGCCCTAAGAGTTCAAAAATCATTAGTCAGCCTCCAAAAATCATGAGATTAGTTTACAGTCATGTGATATTTATGTTACTGGGGTCTAAATGAGCTTTCCCATGACTGCTAGCTGGGGAGGGGGAAAGGCTTCAGGAGGAGACTGTAATTACATGAACACACCCATTCTGTCTAGGTACCAGCACACAGAACTGTGTTATCCAAAGTGATCAATTTTGGCTGGTGTTGGGTTACAAATCAATTTAGTACCAAATGCAGATATAATAAGATGTTGTTATCCTTTTCGTATGAGTAAAGGGCAGCAGAACTGTGCTTAGCTTGTCCTGATTGAGAGGGTCACCCTCAACTGAAATGAACTCGCTAAGCCGGGGGCTCAGATGCCAGACACTTGTGAAAAGAAGCCTTTGATTTTGGTTACTGTGAGAGACAGGATAGTGGTCTGATTCTGCTTGGCCATTTCTATGCTCCTAAACCAAAGTGAACCTTTCCATGGGAATGTTATAGATATTGTGTGCCTGGATCTGTCTATTTTGGGTGTATCATGGGTAGTAACATGTCCTTAATAAATGTTTTAGCTCCTGAAGATGTGCCACCACAATTCTGTTGTCATTTCTATGCTTTGTTTGCACTCTGTGCTCCAGGAGTCATGTAAGAATATGAGACAAATTGGTTTACAGGGAATGTTAGGTGATGTCAGTTGATACTGACTTCAGTAAGCTTTTTGGATCGGGACCTTGAACTTCAAACTAATGAGAATTAGAGAGATAAGGTGGGCCAGGTAATATTGGTCTGGTCTAATAAAAGATATTAGCTCATCCACCTTGTCTCTCTAGTATCCTGGCACAGACACAGCTACAACTACACTGCACACAATTGAGAATAATAGTCACTTATGAAATTATGAAATACTTAATGGATGCACAAGTATTCTCAGTATTTGGTGTTTCAAGTGGATTCCTGCTCTTAATTTTTCCAGCACAAAACAAATGAAGTATATACTGCAGAGACAATAGTGACGATTTTTTAAAATAGTGTTGCATGGGAATGACTTGAATTTACCCACAGATTGTGAATAATGGTAAAAGATTCATTGACCATTTTATGGAACGGGGAGAACATTTCCAGATACCTGCACAGTGCTAGATCCAGATGGAGCTGCTGTGGGCCATCAGGCTGTGGTAGTGAGCCAGGGCATTGGTTTGCAGGTCTTTTGCAGTTGTGATGCAGAGGCACTATTTTGGAGCTGCAGCATGTTGTGCAGTGGTGCAGAGCGCCATGCTGTGGTGCTGCGATATCACAGAACTGGGATGTTGTGTTGAAGTGCTGCAATTTGTCTCGTTGTGGGGCAAGAGGGTGTTGTGCTGTGTGTGCTTTCGTTGTGGTGCTGGGCCACATTGAGGTACGGTGGGGCATAGTGCTTGGTGAGGTGTTGGTGCTTGCAGGGCACTCTGGTGAGGAGGCACTGCACTGGGGTGGCGTTGAGATATTGTCATGCTGCACAGTGATGCTGTGAGACGCTGGGCGGTTGAGTTGCAGCAGGGCAGGGTGCTGGGGGGCATGAGGTGTGCTAGGGGTTGAGATGAGCAGTGGCGCGGCACAGCGTGGCGCTGCGAGGCCGCGGCCTGTCAGAGCGCGGTCGGAAATGGTGCTGCGGCCGGGCACTGTGCTGCGTTGCAGTGAAGGGGCCAAGGCCCGGGTTGGAGGCGGGCTGAGGCGGTGGCTCAGGGCGGGGCGCAGCTGCGCTCTCGCGGCACTCAGACACCGGCGGGGTCACGGTGCTGTGACATGTCCGGCTGCGGAGCGATCACTTTGAGGGACAGGCCGCGCCCTGGGCCTCGCGCCAGGCAGGGCGGGGCGGGGCGGTTCCGAGCCTCTGGCGCCTTCGCTCTCCTCAACTACCCCGCCCTCGCGACCTGCCTGGGCGCGTTCCGCCGGCTCCGCACGTGGGTTAGGTCTGTCCCGAGGCGGCCTCCGTAGTAGGGCCGTTCTCGGCGGGTTCTGAGGGCCGGGCCAGCGCGCGTTTTTCAACCCTGCTCTGCCGCGATGAGTCTCTGGGCGGACAAGTACCGACCCTGCGCCCTCGGCCGGGTGGATTATCACCGCGAGCAGGCGGCCCAGCTCCGCAACCTGGTGAGGGACCAGCCACGCCCCCACCCCCCGGGGCCGCGCGGGGACCCTCCCCCCGGGCCGCGCGGGGCTCCCCTGCCGTTCTCTGGTAAACCCCCCCCCCGGATCGCTGCCCGTTCCGGTAACCCGTCCTCCCCTTTGCTACTACCCCAGGATCGCGGCCCATCGGCTGCCCCCATCTCCCTCCGGAGCCCCTCCTCCCCCCGCAACTCTCGGCACGCAGGGACCCGCCCCCGGGGGAGCAGGGGGGCCGCTCTTTAAACACCGCCACTGCCCCGCAGTAGTGGTGTCGGGTCTCCTGCGGCGGGGCCAGCACCTCTGCTTTGCGGGTGAGAGGCTGCTGCCCCCTAAGTGCTGGCTTAGAGTCGATTCTGTTCCCAGTCCCGCCCCGCTGCCCACAGAGCAGACTCTGCCCTCTAGTTATTGGTGCTACATTCCTCTTTGCTTATTTAAAGGCGGAGAACAAGGAGATGACGTTTTACAAGCTCGCTTTGTGCATGTGAATTCGTTTTATTAAAGCAGGGGGAAGAGCTGCAGTTTGTTACATCTGTCTGGGGTAGTAGGATGGTAACATCAGACCCACCTGCCCTTCGATCCTGCATATTTACCTCTGTTACAATACAAAATGAAAGATGCAATATCTGAATAAAAATAACAGTCTGATTGGAAAGAAACAGTCACCCTATTGGAAATGTATATCTTCCCTGTATGAAACTGACACTGAGGAAGTCATTTGCGTCCAGTCCAAATAGTACTTTCCTGGCCCTCACTATAACCATTTAACCCCCGGACAAACCATAAATGGAACTCCTTTAAATCTTCCCTGTGCTTTACAATTAATTGTAACAGCTGATAGCCAGATTTAAAATGAGACCTGTTCTTTGATCCAGGATGCCACCTTGCAGTGTTGTCTTCATGGCAATGTTAGTTCAAGGTACAACTGGAGTTTTTCCCAATTTCCTTTCTACTCCCAAATATCTCTACCTTGAGTTTTAACTGGCTTGTCTGATGTGGGTGGTATGGGATGTGAGTGTGTGTTTGATGTTCCTGTGCTTTGGATATAAGCAGTGAGTTACAACTCATCAGATGTTTATCCAGTGAAGCTGCTAATCCAGTCACATTTTGCTGATCAGATTGCTCTGGTAGTTTGAATGTTGTTTCACAGTGTCATCACTCTCAGGCTTGGTCTACACTTAAGTTATGTCAGCACAGCTACATTGGTCCTAGATATGGGGGGAAAAAACCCATATCCTGACCAATATAGCTATTCCAACAAAACCTCCATTGTGCCTGTGTTGATGGAAGAGGGGTTCTGTGAACATACATAACATTGTAAGTGGAGGTGATGTTCCTACACTGACCTATTCCTGTAGGTGTAGGCTGCATCTACAGCAGGGGTGGGGAACCTTTTTTGTGCCAAGGGCCATTTGGACATTTATAATGTCCTTTGCGGGCCGCTTCCCCCTCTTTGCCGAGCGCGGCGCCGCCCCGGGCCACCAGGCGGGGGCGGCTCCGCGTTCGGTGAAGGGGCCAGGAAGCGCCTGGGGGAGCCGCCGGCCAGGGACGCGTGCGGGCCGGACGGAAGCCTTTGGCGGGCCGTATAAGGCCCGCGGGCCGGAGGTTCCCCACCCCTGATCTACAGCATGGGGCTGTGTTGGCATACTATACTGACATAGGCTCTGTAGTACTGTAGACATACCCTCACTTGAGCTAGGCTAGCAACTCCTATGTACTAACTCAAACTGACTTGCAGTGAAGACAAGCCCTGATATGTAGTGGGAAAAAACTTTTCTGTAAAATGCACTCCATGCAAAGGTTTGCAAGCGTTTTACATGTGTTATTGAAGTAAGCCTCACACCATCACTATTACCATTAAGCAGATGGGGAAGGAAAGAGGCACAAAGAGATTTATTAGCATAATTTTCAGAAATGCAGAGCACCCACATCATCCATTGACCTCTATGGAAGCTATTGGTGTCCAGCACTTCTGAAACCATCAGATCATAAATGACTTGGTCAAGGTCACAGGGATTAAGGTCAAAGATGTGAATAGAACCCATGGATGCAAATCTGAATACACATTCAAATCCCCAGATGTCCAGAGTCTTATCCAGATCGTATAACCACTAGATTCACTCTTTGCATTCTGTGCTTCTTGGTATATCTAACAAAACCTAGCTTCAAAGCTAGTTTTAAATTAACTGTATTTTTTAAACCGGCTACTGGCAGGCTCAAAAACAAAAACTGGTTTTGTCATTTTAAAGAGAGGCACAACTTAAAAATTGTTCTTTTGTTTGAATATCTTTATATTGTTACAAGTAATACTCAGTATATTGTAGCTGAAAGAGAGCAGAGACATAGTTTTCTCTATTTTTAGTTTATTTTGTGGATAGTTTTGCTGTTTCCCTGTATCAGTCTGTTTCCCCATTTGTGAGAGCTTTTCACTTAGCAACAAGTGGGACAGAACATTTTTAAAAAAAAAGATTAAAGTGATTGTATAACCACAAAAATTGGCAGGAGTCTCAGGAGCAAATGTAATATCTGAGAGTACTTGGAACTCTTTCCAAAAACAAAACATCATCTTTAATTTTCAGAGGTGTATGGCATATATGATGGAAGTAGACCTGGAAGAAAGAAATTCAAGGAGCCACTAATTCTGGGCTATATTTTAAATTGAAGTACTGTAGAACTGTATATGAAAAATTATTTAATAATAATGTTATAAAGTCCTCATCTGATGCAGCTTGTTAATTTCCTTGCATAGGGGAAACATTACTATAATTAGTTTTATTGCACTGTTTACAGGTTCAGTGTGGTGACTTCCCTCATCTGTTAGTGTATGGACCATCTGGAGCTGGAAAAAAGACCAGGATAATGTGTTTGTTAAGGGAGCTATATGGTGCTGGAGTGGAGAAACTGAGAATTGAACATCAGAACATAACAGTAAGAAATTTATCACATGCATTTTTTAAAATAAAGTAATTGTGCATATATATATATAATATGCACAAGTATTCTCCTCTTTTATATACTAGCATGCTGAGTATGTATTCCTATAGAGAGATTCACAACAGTAAAAGGAAAGTCAATATAATTCCAAAATGTTCAGATTTCTTCAGCTCGGTAGAAATTTCAAGCTCGCTAATAAAATTGGTCACTTGAACATTTTCCTCTGACCAAGTGAATTTTAGTTTCAGTCTCCCTCACACTTGCACTTTGTGGCCGGGCTGTACTGCAGGGTATGTCCTTAGCATTAAGTACTGAGGACCAGATTCTCATGTTGATTTCTTTCATGTTGCTTTTACAGTAGACTCTCGATTATCCAGGATGATAGGGAAAAAAATAATTCTGGTTAATAAAATCCTGGATAATCACCATCCATAGGAAATATGGGGAGTGGGGGTTGATTCACCAGCCATCCTGTGCCAGGGGGGGGGGGGGGGGGATGTTGGTTGACTGGCTCTCCTGTGCCCTGGTAGGGGTTTTTTGTGTGTGTGCTTGGGGCGGCAGCAAAGCCAGAGCCGGCCCTGCGAGTTGCGTGTATCTTTTTTCACATCCTGGTTAATCCAATCCTGGATAATCGAGAGTCTACTGTATTAGCATTACTTTGAATGCACTCTTGTATTTGAGATCAGAATTGGGCCCAGCACTTGAAGTTTTGCTTCATGTTAACTCAAATTTAAACAATCTGAACTCTATCAATTGAGAGTTAATCTACGTTGTGGCCCATTACTTATAAACCATTAATCTTATCTTTCTCCCATTTATGTTTGTCATAATTTGTTATCTACTCATTCCCATAGTGACTTTCAACAGGAGATCTGTTCCAGTAATTAGCTGCCTGGGGAACAAGGCAGCCACTTGAAATCTATTGTTTAAGATGTTGTGTTATCAATTAAAAGTCCTGGTTGGGAAGGAGAGAGTTTAAAGGGTGACTGGATCAGTCTAAGTATTTACTTGGGAAACAGATATTTGATAATAAAGATATTGTCAATCTAGCAGACAAGTATAGTATAACAAGTATAACAATCTAGTATAACAAGATCCAGTGACTGGAAATTTAAGCTAAAAAGTTCAAACTAGAAATAAGGCACAAATCATTAACAATGAGGGTAATTAAGCATGGAACAACTTACCAATGGTGGTTGTGGAGTCTTCACCACTGGTAAATTTTAAATCAAGAGTGAACTCTAGAGCATGTCTTTTAGAAAAACATTCAAACAAGAATTAATTCAGGAACTGTGGCCTGTGTTATACAGACGGTCAGACTAAATGATCTTGACTACATAATAATGACTACATAATGACTACATAATAATAGTCTTGACTACATAATAATGAATGTATGAATCAGCAAAATCATCAGAGGAACACTACAATTTCATAGTATGGTCAATAGAATTTCTCCTGTTATTACTTGTTAATTCCTTCAGCAGTGGTCTGAATATCATATTTGGTATGGTAGGTAAAGCATTATCGCTGATTCTACATCTTATTACAAGGTAGTGTTTTATTCATTGCTGTTACTTAAAGAAAATAGTTCAGTAACTATTACATCTATAGTATCCTTGCTTGACTACTCATTTTCTTCAGTGTTAATACAGGGAACAGGCAAATGAGAGTGGAAACAAACTAGTAGAATGTTCTGGATACTGGTGTGAGGATAGGTGCACCAACTGTACTACTTTCTTGTGACTCAGCTAGAAAAGGAAACCGATTGTGACGTTTATAGGGAAAAAAATCATCTAAATAGACCTAGAAAAATCTTCTGATAAGTCACTTGTGTTGGAGGAGATTCATTGTCACCATAATAGGAAGAAATACACTTAAACATTGTTCTGTACATAGTGAGAACGTATCCTGTTAGTGGTAGAAATATACCAGTTTGGATCCAAATTCAGAGGCAACATAAGTGTTCATGTAAATTACACCGATGACAGATTTGTAATTACATACCGAGAGAGGAACTTCCTCTCATGTCCCTCCATTTCCTTCCAAAAAAAACATGGAGAGGAAACTTCCTGATGTCTGCAAACTATTTCTCTAAAATGAATGTTTGAAAGAGACAACACATTATCATGTCTGGAATCTCTGCTAATTCTGATAGTAGATCAACTCTTGTAGTAAACAGCCATCATTATCTTTTTAGAGGTTTAACCAAATCCCAATACTCCTGACCTCCACTCGCATGGGGAGAAAGATGTATGAACCTGACCGCAAATCCAAGTCTTTTGCCATAATGCTGCTGTCAAGCTACCAGATCTGCCAATTATAATTCTTCAAATCCAAAAATTTACTTTTTTACTATTAAAATAAGATGCTTTGAAATCTAACTTTTTTTATTTTCTACACAGACACCCTCTAAAAAGAAAATTGAAATTAGCACTATTGCAAGCAATTATCATCTTGAAGTTAACCCAAGGTAAGTTCATAATAAAAAGGATATTTAATTAGGATATTATACTCGACTGACCACATTTTCAAAAAGTCTGGAGTTCTAAGGATTCAATCTCTTACTCCAGCAAGTAATTCCTTTAAAGAAAAATTTTTGCTTCAAGGTTTAGGCCCTAAATGTGCAGACCACATACACCGGACCCTCGCTATAGCCTGGGGTTTGGGATCCATGCTTGGTCCCACACTAACGCAGGGGACGTGTTGCCATGGAGCCCAATTTAAATATTTAAATTTGGGATCCATGGCAACGACCATGCTGTACGCGAACCCAAGCTATAGTGATGCGGGCTATAGCAAATACATGATTTTGGATAACGGAAAAACTTGGATTTCCTATGTTAATCTAGTAGTTTGCTGTTTTACCAGCAGATTGTACACCACGCTTACTTTTAATATTAGTTTTTGCATTCTTATTAAAGGGGGAATAACACAACAAAAATCATTCAGAGCCATGTTTTCAAAATTGCCTTAACTTGACCTCTGAATTTGCAGATCCACCTATTTGTAAGACCCAGTACTCAAATTTGTATACACAAAGTATCTTGTAATAATAATAAAAAAAAGCTCAAGTGTGTTTCTGGTCTAAAATACGGAGAATTTTAGTGTTCCTCTGATGATTTTGCTAATTTATAGATTCATGATTGTATAGTGAGAAGGACTAGTGTGATCATCTAGTCTGAACTTCTGAACAGGCCACAAGACTTCTGATAAAATAAGTTGACTTTTTCCTAATGTTTTAGAAATGACTTTTAGATGTACAGAATGTAACTAATGTACTCCAAATGCAAATATCCAAATATGTAGACTAACTACCTATTAAATGAATACAATACCAGTGCCTACTTTAGTGTTTTTGGTTAGTATCAATGCTATTAACCCTTGTGCTTTATTGATCGGAGCTAAAACCTAACAATTTGAATAATCACATCTTGAATTGGACATCTGTATCTTTCCATGTGTATGTAACTCAGGGGTGGGGAAACTTTTTCCTGCCAAGGGCCATTTGAAGATTTACAATGTCATTCGGGGGCCGCTCCTCCCCCCCCCCCCCCCGGAAGCCCAGTCCCCTCCCCCCCCCCCCCCCGGCGGCCCGCGCGCGTCCCTGGCCGGCGGCTCCCCGAGGCGCTTCCCGGCCTGAGCGCGGAGCCGCCCTGGGCCGCCAGGCACGGGCGGCTCCGCGTTCGGCGAAGGGGCCGGGAAGCGCCTCGGGGAGCCGCCCCCGCCTGGCGGCCCACGCGTGTCCCTGGCTGGCGGCTCCCCGAGGCGCTTCCCGGCCTCTTCGCCGAGCGCGGAACTGCCCCAGGAGGGGGCGGCTCGGCGAAGGCACCAGGAAGCGCCTCAGGGAGCCGCCGGCCAGGGACGTGCGCGGGCCGGATGGAATGCTTTGGTGGGCTGTATAAGGCCCCCGGGCCGGAGGTTCCCCACCCCTGATGTAACTGAAAAAACAGCATATGAGTCTGTGTTCTACTCATGTTCATGAATGTCAGTATCAGTACAGCCTACAGAATTCTGATTGAATTATCACTCCATGTTCAGTGAAATAGTGTGGCACACTTAAGTAATATGGAGCACAGTAAAAGGCCAATGGAGAGCAAATGAATTTAAAGAAAAGGGGTGGAAACATACAGGTGTTAAATCCATTATAAATGTTTGTTAAACAAAGCAGTTTTATTTCCTCCAAACTGTTATACACATTTCATCTGTGACACTCACAGCATTGCCTGCTGGTTATGTAACTTCCATGGGCAGACACTGTTAAATGGAGCTTCCAGTATGGAGAAGGAGAAAAGAGAACATATGCTTGAATTATAACTCTACTTTGCCTAACCATCTTCACACTGAAATGTTCGAAACAGTAAAATGACATCAAGCTTAGTCTACCCCTTAACCCATGAAATTACTAACCAGACTTTCTATTACAGTAGAGGTACCTGTATTGAAATGATTGTAGTTTAATCACTAAGAACCTTAGAAAACTGAGTCATAAGTTAAATTTTTTATTCCTGCACTAAGTTTTCTGTATGAGATCCTGATGAAGCCTACTGGTACTAAACCTGGTAAAACATAAGATTTTTCTCATTGAAAATGCCTTTTGTCCTGATTACTTTTGAAAGAGCTAAAGAACCTTGAGACAACTGATTATTCTGTCAGCTGTCAAACCACTGATATCTCTGTGATGACACACATCATACATCATTTCAAGGAGTAGCAACTCGATCATCTTAAAATCACACTTAAATGCCAAAACATGCAAATTAAGATATCGTATGGAGTAATATTTGATTCATAAAACTTGCATATTAAATGATGAAAAACTTCCATTGTGAAATGAGATGTTCCCAATTCCAATGCAAAATTAATTTTTAAAATGAAAATCACTTGTATTGGTTGTAGCCACAGAGGTAGGCTTTTTCAATGATTGCATTTGCTGAAAGTGTATGACACTGGGAAGCCTCTGGACCCCATCTTGCTTAGTCTTGATATCCGTTCTGTCGCTTGTTTTTTGGCACCCAAGTTGGGAATCCATACATTCTTTGAACTTCCCACTAAATGTTGCATGGCAGTTGGATCAACTGCTCAGCTCAGTTATGGGATCTTTGGATCTAAAAGCATCCTGTAGCTTGAAGCCAGTAGCAGAATCATAAGCTCCTATGGATGGTGTAGCAGCTAGATGAGGACAGAGATCCACACACTTATTGTGGGTTCCATTGAAATAATTTAGAAAATAAACATGCCCACATTTTCTGCTACCATCTAGGGTGAAAAGAGAAGGGGCTACCTTCTTATAACAATTTCAGATAAAAAGAAAACAGGCAATGTTGGGGGCTGAGGAGGCATGCTTCAGAAACTTTCAAGCTGACACTAAACCTGCAGGTTCTTTTGAACAAGATCTCCGCTTCTGAAATCTCTAGCCCTTTCCATGGCCATATGATGTGGGGGATTTCATAATGCTGGAATCAGTGTTTGTGTTTAGTGAAAGCCATGTGTCCTACTGGCTGATTTAGCATTTTTACCAAAGACAAAATGGCCTTTTAGAAAGTTGAGAAGCAAGAAATAATGCATTTATATGCCTAAATTGCTGGTAAGAAGAGATGTTAAAAGCTGATTTCTCATACCATTACATTAAAATCATGCAGGCACAAACATCCTTTGCAGTTCCTAACTGGTCTCCCTCCCCACATACCTATAAAATGCAAGTCTGTGGGTATGTGTTTCAAAATGTTTAGGACAATATCTTGTCAGTAGCCACTTAATGTACAGATTAAAGATTAAATGAATTCTAAACTCAGTCCATTTTGTGTTCTTTATTTAAAAAGCTACCTTTTGGGCTTTAAAAAAAACTGCCTGTGTCACTACTTAGAAGAATGTCCCATAGATATGGTGTGGGCATTTTTAAAATAAATAAGTGCTACAACAAAATGAATTGTTATCTGAACTCTTCATACAGTGATGCAGGAAACAGTGACCGTGTGGTAATTCAGGAGCTATTGAAGACAGTAGCACAATCCCAACAACTTGAGACAAGTACTCAAAGAGATTTTAAAGGTTAGTAAAATAAATTAAATGTGGTCCAGAACTTTGGAGGAGGAGAACCTCTGACTTTTTTGACCAGGTCTGAAGATGTACTTGAGAAGTAAACATGTCTTTCTTCCACCTTGTTTTTCACCAGTTGCCTCAGACATTTCTGTCTTTATGGCATTGGTTTGTATTTGACAGTGAAAAGTATTTCTATGATTGTAGCAAAAGATGTTGATGTCGCATATATGCTGCATTCAGTTGCTTATTGTAATTGTGAGCCACGTATCAGCCTTCCCAAAACTTGGTCACCTTTTATGCTTCTTTGTCAGAGACTAGTGGTCATTCCGAATGTATGTATGATGGTTGATAGGCTGCTACTGATGGGCTGTCTATTTTGCATGGCATTGGTAGCAGAGGGAAATTAAGTAGGACTGAGTGTCCTTCATATTTATTTGTCGCTTTCAGTCATTGCCCGTTTTCTTTTCTTTATGCTGTACCACTGTGTATTAAGTGTTCAGTGCAGAAGTACTTCATACATGGAAGAACTACAGAGGGAAAGTGGCTGCTAATCTAAAAGATACCAGTTTTCCTCTTCACTGTTTCCAAATATAAATTACCATAGGTTTTTTCCTTGCAGAAACCAAGAAATACAAACAGAAAAATGAGACAAACCCAAGAAAGATGAGAGAATAGAGTAGAAATAATGTACTAGTGGTCCTAGCTTTGATATGCCCTACCATTTTCTTCACAGTTCTCAGGGCAATACTAAATTTGAGCTATTTCCAAATTTTAGCAATCTGCTACAATCCAGTAAAATATGTCCACTAACTCCTGAAACATCTCTGGATAAACGTGGAGAGCAGTGTGTATGGAAGGACCTCCAACATTCAGCACAAGGTTTTTTTTACCTCCTCCGCTCATTAATTTAAAGTATGAGTTTGTAATCAAAGGAGTGTATTGATTAACTATTTGCTTTAATACTTCTTTACACCATAGGTTCTCAGAAAATTCAGCTGCAACCCTTTCTTAAAATTCTTGGGAATACACTGCTAGCTACTGTATTAGCTGTAGTATAAGCAGTACAGAGATTGTCTTGGCCTTCAAACCTAATTTGATTATTTGCATCACAGTAGCACCTACAGTCTCTGCCTTGAAGAGACCAAATGTAAATAGACAAGACTAATGAAGAGTAGGAGGTAAACAGATGAAGAGGGTGAAGTGGCTTGATCAAGGTATCTCATCATCTCAGTGATGGTTGAAAACAGAACCTAGGTCTTCTGAGTCCCAGCACAGTGGTTCATGGTATCACGTTGCACCTTGCTTCATTGTCTTTCTAAAACTTAAACAAAAAATACTTTTGTTTACCGTAAAACTCTTCTAATAAAGATAATTTAAGCTTTTTTTTCCCTTTGGCAGTGGTGCTGCTGACAGAAGTTGATAAACTTACTAAAGATGCTCAGCATGCCTTGCGAAGAACCATGGAGAAGTATATGGCCACCTGCAGATTGATTCTGTGTTGCAATTCCATTTCAAAAATCATTGCACCTATTCAAAGCAGATGTCTGGCGGTGCGAGTGCCTGCTCCAAGTATTGAAGAGGTAAGTTTGGAAGCAAAAATGAGCCTCCAGTAGAAACTTCATCAGACAAGTTTTTACTGTGCGTGTATGTAAAGTATATTACAGAAAATGACTGTCTCTGTAGTCCAGAACTTGCCTTTGATCAATAGGCACAGTATCCATTGACTGGGCAAACTGTAGCTGCTTCCTTATATTTAGCTGACCTTTGCAAGAAAGCAGTGGCTGTTCTAGAGATGCTTAAGCCTGAAATCGGTGTCTGGGCTATGAACTGTTTCATTAAAGAGAGACAAGATGGATGAGGTAATGTCTTTTTCTTGGACCTCATCCACCTTGTGTCTCTAATATCCAGGGACTGACGGCTACAACTAATATGCATATGATAGCTATATTGTCATGGTATCTCTTTCCCATCTAGATCTGTCATGTGTTGTCTAGTGTGTGCAAGAAGGAGGGGCTGACTCTTCCTCAGGATCTGGCTCGTCGACTAGCAGAAAAGTCCGGCAGGAATCTTCGGAAGGCACTGCTTATGTGTGAGGCTTGCAGAGTCCAGCAGTAAGTCACTGGAGAAACTAATGTAGGTTACTCTTTGTGGAAAAAGACATTTGCTCTAAGCTTGTTGCTGAAATATGAGAGATTACTTGTTGTGCAGGTATCCGTTCACTTCAGATCAGGACATCCCCGAGACAGACTGGGAGGTATATCTGAGAGAGACTGCAAATGCTGTGGTCAGTCAGCAGACTCCCCAGAGGTAGGTGGTCCTGTTTGGTTCTAACTGTAAATTATTTGGTTATCAGAGTACTTATGAGCTTAAGAAGTGTTTTATATTAAATGTTCTGTGGTGTTTTAATAGCTTTGTACTGGAATGCCTGTGCTTTGCATCCAAAGGAAATGGGTTTGAAGCCTATGGGAGATGGCTAGATTGGATTTCAGAAACTAGTAAAGTTAGCCTCTGTCACAAAATAAATAAGCAGGACACACTGTTATGATGTGATTGTGCTGAATGTATGTATCCATTATAAACACAGACCAGGTACTCTGAAGTTCTGTAACACTAATCTGAATTTGGAAGCCTGGTCTGGTCTGGTCTGTTTTGCTCTAAATGATAAAGTGGTAAACAAGCTAAAAGTTAGTTACCTCATGATATTTAAATCATGACTCCGCTTCGTAGACAAAAGTATATGGAAGGTTTGGGGAAACGCATTCAGATACTTTGCCCACAGGCATCTAAGACTTCAAAATTGAGTTAGACAATAAAGTTGTCCTAGTTTCTGGATGTGGTCTCATTTCTTAAAGTGAAATAAAATATAGTTGCTACCGTGACTGTCTAACATAATTTCTCTGTATTTTCCTTATTCTGTTTTGGATTATTGTGCCAGTGTTTCAGATTGTTCTGACCCTTGCTTGGTTATGCTCCATTCAGTTTGTCCTCTGCTTAGTATGCATTAAAATGCCACCACCAGTCTGAAAACATCTAGTGCTGCCTGATGTGGCTTTGTCTATGAATGTTTTGTTCCTAGTCTCCCGTCAAGTCAATAGATAGATGAGTCATGAGAGTCAGAAAGCATCTTTACTTGAGCCATTAACACATGCATAAAGTTCTAAAGTGTGCTTTACTTCTTTGGGCTTGTTTTAATTAAGTTGGTGGGTAAAAACCCACATTCTACCACTGCAGTGTTGTAGGACAATGACAGTATTTCCACTACTACAATATATCCTGAAAGGCCTGGTAGCTAAAAGGTTTTTTGATCATATACCTGTACTATTATTGTGGATCTGATACTGATGTGAAATTTTAGATGCAGTCACTGATACAGGGTACTCTCCTTTTTCCCCTCTGACTCAATGCCTGTTTAAGTTATGTAGAAGATTTAAACTTGTACATTGCAATAATTAGCTGGCTCTTTTCCTTCCATCAAGCCATTGTGTGGAGTCAAAACATTGAAACCATATGAATGGTGGATACCATATAGCCTGGGGAATCTTGCACTGATCTATTAAATGGTAGTTTCTAGCATACGGATCTGATTTTTCTGCTGCATTGTCTGTAAAGACCCAAAAACATGTACTTCTTCAAATCTGTCATCTCTAAGGCAAGTTTTCCTTCACACTTAAGGAACAAGGATTGTTTTTCTTTGCTGAGAGTTCCAGGATATAATTTCTACTTCTTTACAAAGTAAAAATTTGACACTTCAGTTACCCTGGCAATTAAATCCATCACCAAATGCAATGTGTCCACAAATTTTTGTATCTTAATCTTCAGGGTGTCTCTAATTTGGGCTGCATCATCTTCTGGCTCAATTTCTGTAGTTTGTACCAAATGAATGACAGCCAAATTATGATGATTTTTAAACATTGTCTTCAGTGCCCTGGCTTGTGTAGTAACCTAGCATATATGGTGAAATCCATCAACAACAGATATATTACCGAACCCATCCACAAGCACAATAACAAAAACTGGTAACTGGCTTTTTTGTGGCTCCCTTTCAGTTGGCTGCATGCAGTTATTTTTAAAAAACAGTATTGGTTCACTGGGGATCACAGAAGAAATGAGTTGAATAATGGAATTGTAGATACATATTTTTGGTTTTGCTGTATCTGGAATCATTTCAATGCATGTGCGTGTGTGCATCTGTCCTAATGAGGCCACATGGTAGATGTGATTTTTAGTTGCAGAACTGCTCTTTGTAACAATCTACAGTATCAGGTAACAAAATGGCTTGTTCAGAGCCCTGCTATTTCCAGCTGAAGCTGATAGATGTGGTGGTTCTTTTTCCATAGTACTATGAAACTTTCCTCTTTAGCTGTGAAGAGCTGTAGCGTTGGCACTAGTTCTCTGTTGCATTTATGGTCACTGGAAACAATTGCCCATTTTTCAAACATGTAGCGCTGGCAGAAATAGAATTGAACTATTTTGAAGCCCTAATGGGAGGCATGCTCCCTATGATTCCATTTAAACTCGAGTGCCTACCCTTCTCCCTGCACCCAAATTAATGTATTTCATTTTATCGGGGGGTTTTTTGTTTTTTTTTTTAAATTCACATCTAAGTTGTTGAAACATAGAGACCAATTGATAACTTCCTCCACGTCCTTCCTAAAATCTTTGGGGAAGAATCGTTTCTTTTATTTCTGTAGGTGTAATTTTTAAGGAAGAAAAGCTCTTGTTTTGTCACCTAAGAGTCTGACTCACAAGTTAGATATCTGCAGTAACTGGAATGGAGTCACAACTATATTTAAAAAAAACAAACGCACAAGGCTGAGATCACACAAGTGACATAGCGGTAAAAATAACTGATGCCAAGGCACTGAAACTGCTGTAAGATCAAATTGTCCCTAATACATTTTCTTTGTAAAGGACAAGCTTCTTCTGTCATTTCCACTACCTGTTCACATTCCTCTTTCCAAATTACCTTCCTTTTCTAATGTAGCTTTTTTTCCTGTGATCTGTATCATTGCAGGATGATCGGGGGGGGGGGGGGGGGCGAAACCAGCAATCACCCACAATAAGTGCTAGCATTTCTGGGTATCAGACTTCAGCTAAGATGAGACAAAGTGGCTATCAAGAGACAGTTATTGCCAGAGGTGAATTTGGTGGAAATTAATCACTGGTAATTCTTTAGTAATGTGGGCAAGATGATTGAAAGGTGTAAACCAGCAACATAAAAGTGAATCCTGATTTCTAATTGTTTTGTGGCAATTTCTCATTGAACGTGGACAAAAATCGCACTAAGAGTTTAAAAGGTGGGGGAAGAGGCCAAGAACAGCTTGTTCTGGAACCTTGTATCTTCCAGATTCAGCCTGAGCCTGTCATAACTACTGTCCAGAACTTTTTTATTAACACACTCCCCACTTCTGAGTTATCTAACATGCATGTTGAGACTGACTTTACATCGTGAAAGTACTGTAGGTTACTTAATATTAGTGGAAGGTTTCAGGCTAAGGGAACTTAGTTATGCTTGGCAGTCCATGCCTGGGGTTCCAATAACATTGTTTAATAATAGAGCAAATGTTTTTTTGAAATATAAAATAGCCTTTGTAGATATTACTGTAACACTTCATGATTTCATGCCAACAGGTTACTTGAAGTTCGTGGACGGCTTTATGAACTCTTAACTCACTGCATTCCTCCTGATATAATAATGAAGGTAATTTAACTCCTCAACAATTACTCTGTTCACCTCAACCGTGGCTTGGAAAATCCAAATATGGGACAAAAGGATTAAAATTATACTTTTAAAAAAGAGTTTTCAAAATCTTCAAAGGGACTGCCGAAGTGCTTAAAGTTAAGCATGTGCACAAGGGTTTGCAAGATCAGGATCCACAATTTTATGCTCCTGGGGGCAGGAAATTTTGTTTTCTTCTTTGCTTTGGAAAATATCTAGCACAAAGCATGGTTTGACTGTAATCTAAATAATTTAACATTGACAATAAGGTCCGCCTTTTACAAGAAGCAGATCAGATTGTCTGTGAGCCAGAAGTCTTTGCTACTCTATGTAGTTCACATCCTTTTATTTAACAAATGTTTTTAGTTGCATAATGTCTGTGCCAAACCCTGTGGCCGCTTAATTGCCTTTGTTAGACTGAATTATCCAAGTTCTGGAGACTGGGTAAGTAGGTTTAAAGCTTAACTAATTCAGAATGCTGAGAGTGTCTACTTAGTTTACAAGACAGTCTGCATTTTGCTGAGCTGAACACAATAAAAAATTTAGGACTCTTCTACTCTCCCTGATAATTGCATGCTAGAAGGCATCCCCATGTGTTTTTGAATTGCTGGTGGCTGATATGCTATTGATTATGGGGTGTTATTGGGGAAGCTCCATAATTCATAGTGTTCCTGCACAACAGCATTTTAGAGGTGGCAGCCACCAGCTCACAATAAAGATTGAGGAAAGCCTACAGTGTCAGCATTAAAACACCTGGACTTGCCCTGAGGGGTGTGTGTCCCAGCCTGTACATGGATGGTTGCCTGAAATAGCAAAGATAAAAAACTGAAATGAGAGACAAGGTACATTATTGATTGTGAAAGGGGGAGGTAACAGCTTATTAAAACAAGATCATTCTTTGAGTACCAACAGTATGCTCAGAGCTGAGAAAACATAGAGGAAGACATGGTCCCTGCTTCCAAAGAGCTTGCCGTCTATAATAGAGGCAGACATTACATCTAAACAGATGTGATGTACAGGTTGGATGTCAACTTCAAGAGTGAGTGCTTTTTTGTAAGCGTAAATGGTATTGAAAGGCCTCATGAAGGAAGTGTGACGTGTTAAGGAAGGGACAGTGTTTCAAGCATATAAGTTGCCAGGGGAGATGGAAACAAATGGGGCAAACAGGCAGGAGGTGTGAATTGTAGGCAGCATGAAAGGATACTGGAGGAAATGAGGGCAGAGTTGAGATTAAAGATAATATTGGGAAAACCTCTATTTATATTGACAGGACTGATTAAATTTTGGTAAAATCCTTGACATGTCAACTGACTTGTGTTCCTGACATACTCTCTTCAGTTATGCTTTTCCTTGTCCTTTTTTCCCTACTGTGGGTTGATGCCACTGAGAGCTTGAGTTGTCTTGCTGTGCATGTGCTCCCTGTTTTAAAGATCAATTCAAATACCTGTTATCAACATGTTTGAAGACGCCAATATTTGGCAGTGTCCTTAAGTGCTTAACTAACTTAAACTCTTTGTATATAGTCCAGTTTCAGCTGTGTTGGTGCTCACTGATCTTGTCTCTTACATTTTTTTATTGCATTGGAGCTGCAATGGCTTTATTCCCTTCTTCCTCAAATATAAAATTTTAATATCAAGACCTTTGTCATTTTTGAGGTAAAGTATTGCTGCAGTCTCTCTCATGGGTTTGTTTTTTTAAAATAAGTCATTCTGTCCGGATGAGCTTATTTACATCTATTCCTGATGAATGGTATTGAGATTTGCTTCCCTGTCCAATTAAGAGTCCTCAAGGCTATACACTTACTTGCAGTTCCCAATGACATCTGTAGGGGCTCTGCACAGTCCGTTTGTTAATCTGTTGTTGTTAGTGAAGCAGAAATTGTTCGGTTGCACCATTGTGTCACCTGATTTTACAGGATGAGGAATTTATCCTGAGAGAGAAGTTTCTGCAAAGACAAATGTTCCACGGGTGTTTATGCAATTCAAAGTTAGTTCTATTGGATAGATGATGTGATAGTTCTTGAAAACTTCTGCTCTGCTGGATTACTGAGTGAGTTCAAAATCATTATGTTCCTTGCTCAGCTATTTCTAGGAAAATGATGGTGTTGATTAATAGCATAGCCAATTAATTTTGGTTACAATTATTGTTCAGTATTAGAATGTTCAAGATCAAATGACCAAGCTCAGACAATTTATTGTCCAGAAACAAGATACAGTAGTATAATACAGGAAAGAAAGTTAATACACCACCAGTCCTTCTGGGACTTCTGTTCTCGCAGCAGTTCAGTTCAGCTTACAAGAAAGGCATGTTCCCAGAATACACCCTGACACTACCTCTATTTATAATGGGGCTATTCACAAGCTAAAACCCTCTGGATGGATTCCACCCATCAATTATAACTTGTTTTCTGGTACCACGGCAACCCCCCTTTTCTTTTGTTTTGGATACAGCATTTTAGGTACTAATAGGCATGAAGGCACCTCCTGAGCTTGTACCTAGGGCAGAGCACTAATTTATCTCTTCTTTGATAGGTTTCCTATTTTCTAATGCCAAAGCTGACTTCAGCTTTGCAAGGTATTATAGGGCACTTGACTTAGGTGAACAGAATTGTGGGAAGAGCATAATATATTCAGTTAACATAACTTCCCATACCTATACATATACCATGTGTAATACTGGTGAATGTGGTGTATACTATGCCTAACAATAGTATCTGCCATGCTACCCTGCTTTTGAAATATTTCATCCTTTTAAAAACTGTCATTTTTCTCTTCTAGGGCCTTTTGTCAGAACTTCTAAATAATTGTGATGGGCAACTCAAAGGAGAGGTTGCACAGACGGCAGCCTTCTATGAGCACCGACTGCAACTGGGCAGCAAAGCCATTTATCACCTGGAAGCATTTGTGGCAAAGTTTATGGCACTTTATAAGAAGTTTATGGAGGATGGACTAGAAGATATGATGTTCTAAGACATCACTGAACTTACATAGTATAAAATATGTCACAACATTGACAGTTCTGTTAATAACATAGTCTACTCCTATGTGACTTATGTTGTACAAGCCATAGGTCAAAGTCAATAAACTCTCATTTACTTCATTGCATTTGGTAGTAATAGCCAAATACAAGCAGAACTTCAAGGCAGCCCAGTCGTCTTTAGCTAACTAGTAAGCATGTAAGCTTTCCAGAAAGACAGTTCTAGACTTCTGGGGATATCTGGCAAGATCATATTCTAAGCTCAGCAGTGTTCAGTCTAGCCCAGGGGTCTCAAACTCAAGTGACCACGAGGGCCACATGAGAACTAATGCATTGGCCCGAGGGCCGCATCATTGACACGCCCCCTCGCTGTTCCCAGCCCCACCTCCTGTCCCCACTTTGGGTCCGCTCTGGGTCCATTCTGCCAGCTGCCTGCTCCTTTTGCTGTGGCGGCGGCAGCAGACGGTGTCCACTATGGAGGGCCGGGGTGAGAGAGGCGCTAGAAGAGGTAAGCCTTGGGGGGAAACGTTGGGGGGCACGGGGAGCTTGGGGGGCCCCACAGAAGAGCCCTGTGGACCGCATGCAGCCTGCGTGTTCAAGACCCCTGGTCTAGCCAGTACCTGCCTTACAGAGAGAAATCCAGGTGCTCCATGAAATGAAATTAGTTTTGCCAATGTCCCTCAAAGAACCGTTCTCCTCCTGAAAATGTACTGTAAAAAGGCTTTATGGGGGGATCCCATGAATGTTGTCCCTTAATAGCTCCTATATGTAGTTTTTGTCAGTTTATAAATTGAGGTGGCTTTTCTAACGCTCATTTGCAAAACGTATCCTGGGCTCTGAACATCCAGTTGGATTCTTTGTGTGTCGGCACCAGTAATAAAGATGTTGGTGGTTAAACTGTGGTTCCATTGGGATTACAGAAATGTAACTCGGGGCATAACTTGGCCTGTGGCATCTCTTTTGTTGGTGCTACATGAGCCAGCGCTGAAGCCATTTTTTTTTATTGCAGTTGGCTTTACATAAGGATTTATGTGAGAAGGCAAGTACCCAGTTAGACTTTCAGGTCCCACACCGAGTTCACAGGGCTGGAAAATTTGATAATGACAGTCAGTGAGAGACAAACAAATGCTTTAAAATGGGTCCTTGCCACTTGTGTTCACTGAAGAACAAATGACAGTTTTGCATAAGAGAGATTTGCTCCAGTGTCCTGGCCAATTCCAACTCAAGCAACTATATTCTGTCTACCTAAAATTCCTCTGGTAGTTAAGTTATTCTTCCTCTTCTGAAAGTTGCTGGTATAGAATATCTTTTGCATTTTACTTGAAGGCAGCTGCATTGAAATGGTGAATAATCATAGAAACGTGGGTCGGGAAGGGACCTCAAGAAGTTATCAATCCTAGCCCTCTGCTGAAGCATGACCAAATAAACCTAGACCATCCATGACTGGTGTTTATCCAACATGTCCTTAAAAACCTCCAATGATGGGAATTCCACACCCTCCTTTGGAAGCCTATTCCTGAGCTTAATTACCTTATAGTTAGAAAGTTTTCCTAATAGCTAACCTAAATCTCCGCTGCTGCAGATTAAGCCCATTTCTTCTTGTCCTACCTTCAGCTGACATGGACAACAGTTGATCACCATCCGCTGTATAACAGCCCTTAAAATGTGAAGATTTTTCAGGTGCCCCCTCAATCTTTTCTCAACATGAAACTTGCCCAGCTTGTCCTCACAGGTGAGGTTTTCATAACTATTGTTAACTACTGTTTGAATATGTTTTTTCAACCAGTTGTCCACCTGGCTTATAGTAATTTCAGCTAGACCACATTTTCCTAGTTTGCTTATGAGAATGTCATGTGGCACTGCCAAACGCCTTACTAAATCAAGATAAAATCCCCTCTTCACTAGACCAGTAACTCACTTAAAGAAGGAAATTAGGTTGGTTTAGCATGACTTGTTCTCGACAAATCCATGCTGGCTATTTCTTAGAAACCTGTTATGTTAAAGGTGCTTAAAATTGATAATTTGTTCCAGTATCTTTCCACATATTTAAGATAAGTTGACTGGGCTATAATTCTTGTGTCCTTTGTGTTCTCTTTTTAAAGATGGGTATCTGTCTATATAGTTTATAAATCATGTTGAGATCCTTCTGGATGAAAAGTGCTGTTAATATCCCATACAAAACAAACCTGCTAGCCTATTGCTACTTTGATATTCTAATTCTATACAGCCACATGCAAGTACACGATATGTACAGATTTTTTCTTCAGCTGTGATCTAAATGTTACTTTTAGTTTAACTTTAAAATACTGTGTGTGAAATCTATTAGTAAAGTAGCTGCTGTTCCTGGAGGAAACACATTACAACTCTTCCATTACAACCACTGAGCAACTGTCCGAATAAACTGGCAGAATGGGAGTGACTAAGGAGGGCGTTACATTACACGTCCATATGCCTTTAAAGGAGTTACAAACATAATGTAGGTTAGCCATGTGTTCACAAGTTCTAATTTTAAATAAATAAATAGGCTGTACCCTATTTGTCCTGTAGCTGCCTCCCACCACACTTAAAAAAAACCCAGGCATCAGTTGACTCTTGTCTAGAGTTTGAGGCATAGTCTAAAAATATTCTTTGTCTTGATGCTGCTGCTCCTCAGCTCCTGGCAGAGATGACTGCTTCTACTCACTCTTTAAAGCAGGTCACTTACAATTTCTTCCAGTCCTAAAAACTGGGATTCAGTCCAGTTGCTCTTAGCATTTTTATTTTTCAATAGCTGCTTTTTAATAATTAGGAAGCAGGCTGGGCCTCGGACTTCTTGATTTAAAAAAACGCTCCTATACCTATCAGAGGGCTAGAACTGCTTGTGTATTGCACATCTTGCACCTGTGCCCGAGTGAGCATTGCCATACTCAAATGGAGTCATAGGGTAGGTCTACAATGCAATTAGACACACACGGCTGGCCTAGGCGAGCTGACTTGAGTTTGTGGGGCTCAGGTTAAGGGGCTGTTTAATTGCAGCATTGATGTTTGTTTGGGCTCAAGCTGCAGCCTGAGCTCTGGGACCCTCCCACCTCACTGGATCCTAGATTCCAGGCTCCAGCCCAAACACCTACACTGCAATTAAATAGCCCCTTAGCCCAAGCCATGCAAGGCTGAATCAGCTTTCACAGGCTAGCTGTGGGTTTTAATTGCAGCATAGACATACTTAGATGTAAATATACATCTTCCAAGCTGCACAGGGTAGCTACAGTGAACACTGCTGCTACGATCAGGAGCTTTTTTCTTTTTTGGTCCTAACTATAACTGCTTCTGCCACTTTTTTATTTTTTAAAAAAGAGACTGATGTGATATGTAGTAAGTGAATGAGCATCACATTGTTTTACAGTTTCCAAAATCCATGCAAGATTAACTCTAAAATTTTTTTGTTACTAGGTTGTGTGGGCATTGATTAATTTGTTGACATTCATGGATTTCACTCACAAACCATTCTAGTTGTACTTTTACTTACCTCACTGTTCTTTGAAAGAATGCTGAGCACTATTGTTGATATATCAACATAATTCCATTCAGGTACCATAATTTTCAAGCAGAATTAACTGCTAAAAAAGCTCAGCTTGCCAATGTCTGGTCTAAAGGGAGCCCCCCAAACCAGTCTACTTACAGGTTCTTTTTTTGAACCAAACTACTGGCAGTGGGACTATACTTAGTGTCCTAACTACAGAAATCCTAACTGCTCTAAAACATCCTGCCACAGAGCTTGTAGTTGATAAAAGCAGCAAAATACAAATATATTGTGAGGAAATGTAAGTTATTGGGAACATCATGCTTTCTGCAAAATTGGACAGAGGAAAATAAAAGTTGCACAATCAATGGGGAATCTTTCACCTGTTCACTGATTTTAAAATACTGTCTTGCATGACCATCTCATAAACAAACTAGGGAAATACAACCTAGATGGAGCTACTATAAGGTGGGTGCATAACTGGTTGGAAAACTGTTCTTAGAGAGTAGTTATCAGTGGCAGAACAAGGGGTCCTCAGAGATCAGTTCTAGATCTGGTTCAATTCAATATCTTCATCAATGACTTAGATAATGACATAGATAGAGAGTACACTTACAAAGTTTGTGGAGCATATGAAGCTGGGAGAGGTTAAAGTGCTTTGGAGGATAGGATTTAAATTAGGGCTGTTAAAAATAATCACGATTACTCACACAATTAAAAAAATTAATCCTGATTAATTGCACTGTTAAACAGTAATAGAATATAATTTATTTAAATATTTTTGGATGTTTCCCCAAATATATTAATTTCAACTACAACAAAGAATACAAAGTATATAGTGCTCACTTTATATTTTTTTGATTATAAATATTTGCCCTGTAAAACAAAAGAATAATATTGTTCAGTTTATCGAACACAAGTACTGTAGTGCAACCTCTATCAGAATGTTGAATTTACAAATGTAGAATTATGTACAAAAAATAATTGCATTCAAAAATAAAGCAATATAAAACTTTAGAGCCTACAATTCCACTCAGTCTTATTTCTTGTTCAGCCAAGTGCTCAGACAAACCGATTTATTTACATTTGCAGGAGATAATGCTGCCTGCTTCTTGTTTACATTGTCAGCTGAAAGTGCAAACAGGCATTCTCATGGGACTTTTGTAGCCAGGGTTGCAAGATATTCATATGCCAGATGCACTAAATATTCATATGTCCCATCATGCTTCAACCACCATTCCAGAGGACATGCATTCATGCTGATGAAGGGTTCTACTGGATAACAATCCAAAGCAGGGTGGAGCGACACATGTTCATTTTCATAATCTGAGTCAAATGCCACCTGTAGAGGGTTAGTTTTCTTTTTTGATGGTTTGGGTTCAGTAGTTTCTGCATCAGAATGTTGCTCTTTAAGGACTTCTGAAAACATGCTCTACACCTCGTCCCTCTAAGATTCTGGAAGGCAATTCAGATTCTTAAACGTTGGGTCGAGTGCTGTAGCTATCTTTAGAAATCTCACATTGATACCTTCTTTGCATTGTTCTTAAAAAGAATGACGTGCTGGGTCATCATCCAAGACTGCAAAAGATTCAGTCACAAATTTAATTAACACACTATTTTTTTTTTAAAATGAGCGTCATCAGCATGGAAGCATGTGCTCTGGAATGGTGGTTGAAGCATAAAAGGACATATGAATCTTTTGCATCTGGCAGGTAAATATCTTGAGATGCTGGCTACAAAAGTGCCATGTGAATGGCTGTTATCACTTTCAGTTGACATTGTAAATAAAAAGTGGGAAACGTTATCTCCCATAAATGTAAACAAATTTGGTTAAACGTCTTGATTGTCTGAACAAGAAGTAGGAGTGAGTGGACTTGTAGGCTCTAAAGTTTTACATTGTTTTGGCTTTGTGTGCAATTATGTAACAAAAATAATCTACATTTGTAAGTTACACTTTCATGATAAAGAGATTGCACTACAGTATTTGTATGAGGTGTATTACAGTGCAAATATTTGTAATTAATATAAAGAGCACTGTACAGTTTGTATTCTGTTATAACTAATCAATATATTTGAAAACGTAAACATCCAAAAGTATTTAATACATTTCAATTGATATTTTATTGTTTAACAGTGCAATTAAAACTGATTAATCACAATTAATGTTTTTGAATTAACCACATGAGTTAGCTGTGATTGACAGCCCTAATTAAAATAAAAAATGATCCAGACAAACTGTAGAAATGGGCTGAAGTAAACAGGATGGAATTCAATTAGGACAAATACAAAGTATTCCACTTGGGAAGGAACAATCAGTTGCACACATACAAAACTGGAAATGATTGCCTAGGAAGGAATACTAGGGAGCTGGGGGTCATAATGGATCACAAGCTAAATACATGTCAACAGTGTAATACAGTTGAAAAAAAGGCAACCATTCTGGGATGTATTAACAAGAATGTTGTAAGCAAGACACAAGATGCAATTCTGCTCTACACGGCTAGGGTGACCAGGCAGGAAGTGTGAAAAATTGGGACAGGGATGTAATAGGTGTCTATATAAGAAAAAGCCCCCAAAACTGGAACCGTCCCTATAAAATCTGGACATCTGGTCACCCTATACTCTATACTGATCTCAGCTGGAGTATTGTGTCCAGTTTTGAGTGCCACATTTCAGGAAAGAAGAACTGGAGAAGGTCCAGAGAATAGTAACAAAATGATGGAAGGTCTAGAAAACACGAGGGGAGATTGGAGGGGGAAAAAAAAGTTTGTTTAGTCTGGAGAAGAGAAGATGGGGGGAGGGAGGGGGAGAGACAATAAGTGAATAAAATATTGTTACAAGGAGCTAAATTAGTCTTGTTAACTTTTGAGGATAGGACAAAAAGCCATGGGCTTAAATTGCAGCAAGGGAGGTTGGAGATCAGGAGAAACTTCACTGTCAGAGGGGTTAAGCACTGGAATAAATTGCCTAGGGAGGTTGTGGAATATCTGTCATTAGAGATTTTTAAGAGCAGGGTAGACAAACATTGTCAGGAATGGTCTAGATAATACTTAGTTCTGCCTTGAATGCAGGGAACTGGACTAGATGACCTCTTAAGGTCACTTCCAGTCCTACAATTCTATAATACAGGACACTAATTGGCTGGAAGAGTTTGATTTGAAAATGTATTTTATTAAATAATTAATATGACCAAGACTGATGTGAGATATGTCCTCTTTATTAAAGAAGCAGTCGAATTATTATAGGTTAAAAGGCCAGGTGGATAAGAGAAGAGTTCATTATCACAAATTTTCTTTCCAGTGCAGGAAGTTCAAGATTATTACAGTTCATTGATATAAAGTAATAGGTGTAATTCATCTTGTTGGATAGCACTCCAGTATACTTCAGCAATCCTTAATCCTTTGTGCTTAATAGTTTTTTGACTGTATGAACAATTAGTGCAGCACAAAATTATTGCAGTTAATGACCTATAAGAGCCTAAAGTTGGAGTTCACAAAATAAAAACTAAGATGACAATTAGATGTCAGTATCAAGGGTAGCTGTGTTAGTCTGGCTCTGCAAAAGCGACAGAGTCCTGTGGCACCTTAGGGCTTGTCTTCACTCCCGCGGTGCGGGATCGATCTTCTGGCGATCGAATTATCGCGTCTTGTTAAGAAGTGACAAATCTATCGCCTGCAGCTCCCCCGTCAACTCCGGAATTCCAGCTTGCCGGGAGGCGCAAGCTGGAGTCGTCGGGGGAGCGCGCCGCCGACTGCCACTGCCGTGAGGACGGCAGGTAAGTCGGCGGCAGATACGCAAACTTCAGCTACGTGATTCACGTAGCTGAAGTTGCGTATCTGCTGTCGATTCTCCCCCCCCCCCCCCAGTGAGGACAAGCCCTTATAGACTAACAGATGTATTAGAGCATACGCTTTTCTGGGTGAATACCCACTTCGTTGGATGCATGCAGTGGAAATGATCAGAAGCAGGTATAAATATGCAGGCAGGAATCAGGCTAGAGATAACGAGGTTAGTTCAATCAGGGAGGATAAGGCTTCTTCTGGCAGTTGATCTGGAGGTGTGAACACCAAGGGAGGAGAAACAGCTTTTGTAGTTGGCGAGCCATTCACAGTCTCTACTCAGACTCTACTCCACCAGCACTCCCACCTATCTCCATGGCACCACTGATTTCCTGAGAAAACTACAATACATTGGTGAGCTACCAAAAAACACCATCCTAGTCACCATGAATGTAGAAGCTCTTTGTCGCTTTAATTAAATGTCAGAAATTCTAAACATTTCACTTTGACTATTTTGTTAATGTGGGTATAAAGAAAGAAATGCATTAGCGTGCAACAAGGAATTAACCTTCCACTATTGGGTATGGCCCATAGGATTATCAGCAATATATTGTACATATTTACCAAGTGTAACATGATAATTTGGTCATACATCTCCAAAAGGACTAAGATCAAGGAGGTTTGCCATTTACGTCAATGGGTCTTCGAAATCATGCAGAATTTTCTGTGCTGTGATTAAAGTGAAAAGATTTTCTCTCAAAATTAGCCAGGTCGTTCAGGGCCTTAAACCAATCAACATTGTGGGGTTTTTTTAGCACTTTGTTTTCCATGGCTGAAGCAATAGTCTATTTGCAATTAGACAGGCTTTCATCAGATTTGCTTGTACCACATTTACATGCAGTGTATATGCTGAACTCTTAAAGAGTGATCAGGAATAGCTACGTGATACAGCATCCCATTTGTCTCTCACCACATTAAAAACATGTAAACTACTTTATTTATGAAGGTACACTTTTAGGTTTGAGACTAAAGTGCTCAGTGCTCCTGTAAGGTGCCCAGTACTGCCAATGCTCACTGATTGCAACTGAAGTTAAGGGTGCTCAGCATCTTGAAGGATCAAGCCCTTGAAGAGGACACAAGGCAGGGGGTGTAAAGCTGTAACAAGTGTTGTGGCGGTGCTGGTCCCAAAGATGTAGGGGAAACATTTTCAAAACTTTCAAGTAGAGCCCTGCATGGGATTATTTTTTAATCCTGCTCCCACCCACTCCTGCTATTATGGCAGCAGGTTATAGAATCGAGGGGGGGGTGGAGGGAAGAAGAGGCTTTGTTTTGTGCTCTTTGTGTGTGTGTGTGTTCTCTGGGAAAGCATCAGGTCAGAAACTCCTATAAACCAGCCTAAAGTGAGTCTCAATATTGCGAAAAGTAAGTAATAAGGCAAGGTGCGTTAGATTACTTTTTGTTTTCAACTTGTGAATTTTCCCTGTGGTAGAGGGAGGTTTATCTGTGTTTTGTTATCCTGTAACTTTGAAACTAAAGCTAGAGGAGGTTCCTCTGTATTTCTGCATCTTTTGTTACTCTGTAAAGTTATCTACATCCTGATTTTAAGGAGGTGATTCTTTACCTTTTCTTTAAATCAAATCCTTCTTTTAAGAATCTGACTGATTTTTCAATTGTTTTAAAGATCCAGGAGTTTGGGTCTGGTTCACCTGTAACAATTGGTGAGGATATAATTCTTACGCCTTCCCAGGAAAGGGGTGTAGGGCTTGGGGGATATTTGGGGGGGAAATAGGAACTCCAAGTGGTCCTTTCCCTGATTCTTTGTCTAAATCACTTGGTGGTGGCAGTGACACAGTTCAAGGACAAGGAATTTGTGCCTTGGGGAAGTTTTAACCTAAGCTGGTAGAAATAAGCTTACGGGGTCTTTCATGCGGGTCCCCACATCTGTACCCTAGAGTTCAAAGTGGGGAGGGAACCCTGACAAGCTGTAATTGTCTCAGTTCCTCATGTCAGCAGTTGTAAGCACTTGGGCCTGGATCCACACAGGGTCCTGGGTTTTGAAACACTGTGTTGTGCCATCTGATTTTCAGGTGCCTAGAAAATAACTGGAACAATGTGTGTCACAAAGCCCGAGTTACACTCCATATACAACAAATGAGGAGAACTAGGTGCCTAGGAATACGGTCTACAGAAGCCAGCAAGCTAGGTGGGGAACCACCTAAGTTGGCCACTGAGAGATGGTAATGACAAGGGTGAGGGCTAAGTCTCATGCCTCTCAGGTAGGTGCCTGGCTCTGCTAGCAAGCCACAACTGGGAACCCCTCTCCTGGTGTCAGGTGGCTTAGGGACCTAAGACATTTCTTATGAGAGAAAGTTAGGCTCTGCCTCACTCCTTGCTAAATAGCCAGAGAAGGGAGTACCACCTTATAATTTTCATCCGAGTGTTTTGCAGGCTCACCCAGGCTGTAGAAGACCCTGGGGTTCAATGCCCCCCGCCCTGATTGGGGAAAAACAGATTTGAACATGGAATCTCCTCCCACCATTGAGGAGCATAGAGCATGCTCTAACCACTGAGCTATGGGCTTATCTAAGGCTCCCTCACGCTCTCCTGTTGTAGCTATTCCAGTTTGGAGTTGACGGACGTGCTCCTCTTTGCCTGTTGATGTAGAACATCGAGGCTGTGTTGTCCGTCAGGACTCGTACCATCTTATCTGACAGGTGGGGCAGGAAGACTGCACGCCAGCCGGCCTGCTCAGAGTTCTTGGACGTTTATGTGCAACTGCGCCTCCTTGGGGAACCACATCCCCATAGTCTGGAGGACGCCAAGATGCACACTGAAGTCTGAGGCATCCGACATCTGCTCAATTGAGTGAGGGTTGTCGAACGGAACGCCCTCGGGGACTGTCCTGCAGTCAGTTCGCCATCGCAGTGAGGTAAGTATTGCCTAGGAAATGGTAACAATCTTTTCCAGTGGGTCTCTGGACTGGGACTAGACCATCCCCAGCCATTGTTGCAGGAGCCACATTCTGAGCCTGGCATGACAGACCACCTAAGTGCACACTGCCATGTGGCCCAACAGGCACAGACAGACCCTGGCTGTAGTCAGAGGGAACGCGGAGACTTCCGCGATGAGGTTTGTCAATGTATAGAACCTTTCCAGTGGCAGGAACGCTCCGGCACAGGTTGAGTCGAGGACTACTCTGATAAACCCTATCCTCTGCACTGGCACTACCATTAACTTTGTTGTCACTTACTAGTTGGCCCAGAGAGCAGCACATGGCTTGAAGTACTGCAACGTCCCTTTAGACCGAGAGCTACCCCTGACAAGCCAGTTGTCAAGGTACGGGTAGATCTGGATGCTCCTGTGCCTGAGGTAAGTCGCTGCCACCGACATGCACTTGGTGAACGTTCTGGATGCTGTTTCCAGACCTAATGGGAGGACTGTAAACTGGAAGTGGTGGGGGTCCCATCGTAACCCAGTGGAACCCTGTGTCCTTGGAAGACTGCTATATGGAAGCATGCATCCTTCAAGTCGAGGATGGCATACCAATCTCCTGGATCCAGGGAAGGAGTAACAAAAGCCAGAGAGACCATGCAGAATTTTAGCCTCTTTAGGTACTTGTTGAGGTCTCTCTTGGGGATCAAGAAGTACTGGAAACAGAACCCCTTTTTCTGTACTCGAGAGAAACTTCTTCCACCGCCCCCAGCTCGAGCAACTCCTTTACCTCATCCTGTGCTAGGAGGCTCTCGTGAGAGAAGTCCCTGAAAAGGGATGGGGAAGGTGGGTGGGAAGGGTGGATAGAAAAGAATTGTATGATATAATCCTGCTACACTGTGCTGAAGACCCAGCAGTCTGCGGTCCAAGCAGGGAGGGAAAGGGAAAGGTGGATCCGGGGAATAGTCTGATAGGTCACTCTCAGGCATACCCTCAAAATGACTGTTTGGTCCTTTGCTTGCTGCAGGCTGATCCTGACTGGGCAGAAGGTGGAGGTGGGTGGCTTGGGCGGCGATTATAGCATTTGGCTTGTTTGTGGGGCTGGTCCTGCCAACGCTGGCTTCCCTGGCCTTCAGACTGCTGCAGTATGAACTGCTTACGCACTGCGGCTGGGAGGTAGAGACCCATGGTTTTCAGGGTGGTGCAGGAGTCCTTGAGGCCATGCAACTTGCTGTCTGATGTTGCCATCATCGGTGGAACTAAAATGGTGTTAGCAACCTTGGGAAATGTCTCTGGTATGAACTAGGTTTCAATGGCTACAAATGACAACTTCCCTGCTGATATTCCAGGTGGAGAGGAGGGCAGATCTGGGTTACCAAAATCTAAGAAAGAAAAAGGTTTGTAGTGAAATCCCATAGTTCAGCTGATACAGCAAAGGTAAGGATGCATTGTAGTACTATGGGATGAGTGAAAAAAGTAAATCAATATATTAAATTCAATTACTGTGGTCTCAAAAGAGGGAATGTGAATAATAGATTCTAAAATTCAGTGCAGAAAAGCAAAAGGATGACGTACTATCAAAGGACACACACACACACAACACACACACACACACACACGAAAAAACACCATTCAGAAGAACTAAACACTTCTTCAGATGGTTAACATAAGACAAAATATTATGCCAGATTTCCCAAAACCTCCTCTCTCCACTCCTGTTACCAGGCCTGGGGATTCCACATAAACAAGGCTTTGTGGTGAGCACAGAGAAAGTGGTAAATCCTGAGGTAACTGATTCTTGGGCTTTGTCAATGGTAACCACAGAAAACATACTCCTTTTTAAATGGCAGTTTTGGCTTGCGAGTGTTTCAAAACATGCATTGATATTACGAAATATTATAGGACAATATCCATTTTCCTCTGTCCATGTTAATGCTTTTTATTTTCTCTCCTGCAAAGCTCACATAACTAGGGCCCTATCCTGTGAGGTGCTGAGCATCATTTGTGACGGATTAAGTACCCTCAACTGCCCCTAGACTTCATAGGAGTTGAAGGCACTCACCACTGTTCAGCACTGGACCAAAAGTCATTATTTGCTGTTCTTCTCAAAGGCTGACTCATCAACATTCTTAGAAACACCATGCACATGAAGGTAGGCCCTTGCTCGAGATAGAGAAATGAATGTCTCTGAGAAGCACACAAAGAACAAAAGTTGCTAGAACCCTAAGTATTTCTACAGAAGATAAAATTCCTTTAAGATAAGCTGGCTACCATCTGCCACATGGGTCCTGCTCAGGCACGTGTCTGGGGGAGGAGGAACAGCAGCAAGACCCGAAGTATTACTGATCAGATGGTGGCATATCACATTTTGGAGCAGGGAGGGAGACAACTGGTAGCTGGGGTGGATGGTACCGTTTATTAGGAGCAGTAGAGTGAAACTTTAAGTGGGAGAAGAAAGTCAAGCTGAGATACTTTAGTTGGTGTCTGGGAGGACCGAACATTTGCTGGAAGAATAATGGGTCAGATTGTTTTGCAGATATCAGAGTTCAAGGGGAGGGATTGGCTACTCCAAACAAACACAGTATCCATAGCTTTCCTGCAGGTTAACAACCTGTTAAACAATGGGAAAATGGATGACACATTAGTGAAAGTCTGTAAAGTATAATGACATCACTGCCACTTAAGACATTATAAACTCACATCAGGGCATAGGGGAAACTATTAAAATCCGTTCACTATGGAATGATGATATATAATAATTATAACTGTATTTATATTTTGAAGCTAATGATTTTTTGTTCATTTGCACAAAAGTACTATCATGATGGGAAAAAGCCTACTATTGTGGAAACAGACACGATAGAAGGAAGAAACCAATTAGATTAAGCAGTCTGCTTCCCTGCAAAAATAATATGTAGCACAGTACTCTGCAGATTACATAAATTCGATTTCAGGAAGTAGAGAAAATTTCATTAGAGATATTACAGCCAAATTGAATTAAAGTTGCATTAAGAACATTCAGATTACTGAGCAGTTCCTTACTACTTACTATACATCAGGCTAAATTCTTAGTCAGACACATTAAGAATTTGCAAAGGCATTGGACATGACTGTCTTTCCCCAGAAAATAGGATTACTTTTTGGTTTGGTGATTCCAGAACCCACAGAAAAGAAACTAGCAAAAACCTTTGGACAAGAACACAAATCACCTAAAACAGTGACCACTAGGGACAGCAATAACTGATGATTTTTCCTACTGACCTGCTATGTGGCTTTGAGCAAGTTTCCCTATCTGTAAAACAGGAATAATGAAACTTACTTATTTTGTAAAAGACTTTGTCTCTGGAGGAAAAAATCTTAAAAGCATAATTATTGCATGTTACTGTGGATAAATACTATTTCCTTGTATTCCCTGTTGTCATCCAAGCATTTTTCTGTATCATCATCATTCATTCTAGCAATTTATTCATTCTAGCAATCATTCATTCTAGCAATTTAAATGTTCGTTTTGAACATATATGTCAAACTCAGAGAAATACACGGATTTGAGATTTATTGTGTGTGTGGGGGGGGGGTTGTTGTGATATATACTTGAGCAGGTCCATTGTATTCTTGACTGTGACAGTTAGGGGGCAACAGATGAGCAGTCTTAAACTCATCTGACACAATGTCCCCAGATACGGTCTCTGGTACTTGGGTTATATATACACCTGGTACTTCTTTTATGAGGGCTGTCTCTCTACTGTGACTTGAGGTATCATATAGAATGACAGGCAGATTGTAATAAAATAATGAATCCTTCTCAAAGTACCATCAGCCTTATATTACTCCAAGCCCCAATGCACAATACATTTTAAATATAAAAAGACATTAAAGATGATAAATTATTATAAATGTATAACAAAAGTCTTTAATATCCATATAAAAACATCCCAACAGGGACAACGTATAAATACATTTTGACTATTCTAAAACAACAAAAAACCAAAACTGACAGCTGCTGTTAAAAAGCCATGGAAAAACCTCTTAAAATGCATCCAACCTGAAATTACAATTCTAGAAGAAAATGTTTCTATAAAATGATTTTAAAAAGGTATATGACTGATAGTCAAGTACAGAACAAAAGAAAAGTCACAGAGCGAGATGGGGATAAAAAGTTTGGGGGATGATTTCAAAGGCACCAAACACTGAACTCCCATTGATTTTCAAATGCAGTCAGGCACCTGTGCCTTTGAAAGTCTTCCCCTAGATCTTCCACACGTGAATCTTTTCTGCAATCACACACCAATTTGCATGGTCAAAGTATGAATGAATAACATGTAGCTCAGGAACATGATGTTCTATCAGTTCAATCAACTCCCCTTCTTTAAAAACATGGTAGTACCTAAGGCAAGCCCCATTAGGACTCCTTTGCGGCTGTTTGTTCTGTGTAGCCATGGAACAATCATTGTCAGTATCCTGTAGAACGCTGTCTGTTTTGCTTCTGTTTTGGAGTTTGCGGAAGGCTGATTGTTTTGGGTGATAATCTCTTTTAAGTTGCTGTTTGACGTCTTTTTGATGGGAAAGCAGGTCAGGTAAACACACTCTGCTGCAGTCATGAATTATAGCTGGAGACATTGGGGGCTGCTTAGTGTCCTTGCCTAGTTCTGAATAACAACTTTTGAAAGGCACTGGGTGAAATATCATAGATGACCCTGGTTCTACAGCTACTTCAGAAGCATTATCTTCAGAATTCTGCCTGCAACGCAAGGACAAGTTGGAAATATGCTTCATGAAGCCACCTTGCCTGATTTGTTCAAAAAGCTTTCCCCTGTTTAATTCATCTAGCTGAATATTGCAATTGAAAAATGTGCTAAGCTCTCTTTGGTGCCACTGATTACTCAAGTCTAATACTGAATCAAGTGATTTTGAAAAGAGAGACCATCTCAAGGATTTTTCAAAGAAGTTGTGGGTGGTTTCCTTCTCCCCCACAAAGGATGAACTTCTTGCTTTCAAAGTGCCAGCTAACTTGACGGAGTGTTGGCCCAAAGCCAGGCCTTTGTCCTTTTGATTAATTGATTTCTGTATTCCATGCGAACAAGTGTTACTGAAGGTCCAGGCAGGTGGTGAAGGATTCCAAGGAACAAAGACATCCTGCTTTTCAAATTTTCGCCGTTTTTGCTCCATTGCCCACACGTATATCATCATCCGGCCACCTACTCTCAAGGTGCGAGCCATCTCCTTTATTGCGCGCACGCGCCGCTCCTTTGTTGAAAAATGGTGGATCACTGGAACAGAACATATAAAGTGAATAAATATCCCTCAAGTCACTAATGAATAGAACACAAAAAAAAACCTGGTTCTGACACGTTGGCTTGAATCCTAGGAAAGGATCATCTGTCTTTGACTATACTACACAATGCTACACAGCCTTTCCATATGTGAAAGGAACTCAGAGCAGATTTTATAAATACAGTAAAATTAAAACTCATGTATTGGTGTTAGTGACAAATTCCAGATTGACAGCAACTCCGGTTCCACTTACTCACAAAGTAAGTACAAGACTGGTAGCTTCCCTATTTTTTACCCTGTTAGCATGGTTCAACTGTGGTCGAAAGAGAGTGCTTTTAAGGGATCAGGGGTCTACTGTATATTCCATATACATTTACTCCAATAAGAGTGACACAAGGATGCCAATTATTGTGACGTGGACACCTGTTAAATAAAAATGGACTGAAATCACCTACTCATTTTGCTTAAGTAATTGAACAGCCACCGAACAATCTGTCACTACTAGTTCTGGGTGAATTTAAACCATTGACATAGCAGTGAAAGGGTCCATAGCCAATCACCAGTCATCTAGTTTTGCTAGTTCACAGTGTTAAAGATAACTTTTTGAATAATTACAGTCCTATTTCTATTTAGTAAAATATGTATGCTATTATCAATAAAGTATAGTGAGAACTTGGTAGTTACAGTAGCATAAAGAATTTTGTTACCTGATTGGTAAAGTGTTTTGAGATCTACTGATAAGAAGTGCTATATTATTATTATTTTATTATGATATGGTCTTGTTTTTATGTTCATAACTGTCTATAACTTTCTGAACCATTTACCTTCGCAGCTGTAATTCTCCATGCTTGATCCACAATCCTTTAGGCCACATTTAAGTTATGAGAAAATGAAAAATGCATTTTCCCATCACAAAAAATTATCATCTCACTCTTTTAGACAAGACTACTGAAAAAACCGGCTGACGTTTGAAACTTAACATGGCCACAGTCAGGGCCGGCTCCAGGCACCAGTGTTACAAGCAGGTGCCTGGGGCGGCAAATGGCGTGGGGTGGGGTGGGGTGGGGTGGGGGAAACGGCATGCCGGGCACTGTCAGGGCGGTGCTCAGGCGGCTTTCGGTGACATGCCTGCGGCAACTCCGCAAAAGAGGGACGAGTGTTGAGCTGCTGCTGTTGCGCTGCCGAAAAGGGAGAAGTGGCTTTCGGTGGCACGCCTGTGGCGGCTCAACAATCTTCCCTTTTATGCAGAGCTGCTGCAAGTGTGCCGCCGAAAGCTGCTCTTCCTTCTTGGGCCTGCAGCAGTTCAACATTCTTCCCTGTTTGGTGGAGCTGCCGCAGGCATGCCACCGAAAGCAGCACTTCTGTCTTCGGCGGCATCTTCCCTCTTGATCTGCTTGGGGCGGCACAGAAGGTAGAGCCGGCCCTGGCCACAGTCCTCACTGAGGCCACATGTGAAAATAAATTAGTTTTGATGAAACAAAGACATGACCATATGAAGATTGCATACTGAGCATGCACAGTAGAAATGTTCCCATGTCTATAAGGCTTCCCTTTATGCTGTGTCTGGGTGGACGGTTATTTACAGAATGTTGCAATAAATAGTTGTCACTGGATGGGCCAAATTCTGAACTCAATCTCAGGCAACTCTCCCAAAGACTTTACTCACAAAAGCTTTGCTTGAGTCAGAACTGAGTTAGGATTTGACTGACATCAATAAAAAAATTAGCCCAAATACCACCTGCGTAGGGTTCAGGATTTTGCCTGAGTGAACACTGAGGGACAGATTCTGATCTTAATTATATTGGAGAAATTCCATGGTAGACAATGACAGATATCAGATTCTGGTATAAAGTAGGGATTTAAGGATTTGGTTGATTGGTATTGGGGGTATGAATTCCATATTTACATTGAAGGCAAGATATAACTAAAGAGCAGACGAGGATTTTAGCAGTAGTGGCAGAGAGAAAGGCACTAATATTAAAGAAGTTGTACAAGATGGAGCTACCAAATTTGATGCTAGTCTGGATACGGGAAGACAGAGAGAGAGAAGTCAAGCAGAACACTAAGGTTGTGAACATTTGTGATGGGGAAGATGCTGAACCCAAGCTATGACTACGCATCTTCATGAGATCTGGGGGTGGAATTGGGTTTGCTTAATGTGTATTGTTCTTTTTATCCAACCTTTTCCCTAAATTTTCTTTAGTGAAAATGCCTACACAAATTACTGCCTGTGTTTCTATGTACTATCACCTCAAGCTTTGGTGATAAAGTAGTTTTGGGTTATGGTGCTGAAGTGCCTGCTCTCATATACAAATTATACATCTCACTGGGAAAAACTGTATCCCCCTTACAGAAATGTATGTGCACGAAATGCTGGCAGCATAGGCAGATGTTCAGCACATCCTTATCTGTCAGGGTGAGCGATGTCCAACCAGATCTGCTTTCCCTTAGAGGAAAGAGATACTTCCACAATTAAAACACACAGCATGGAATCAAGCTAAAATAGGAAAACTCTGCATGAAATGAATGATGAATTCACCTTCTCTGCAGCAATGCAAAGATCAAAAGCTAATCTTTAAAGAAATAGGCTCTTTCTAGTTATTCAGCCGCTCTGCCTGTATGTTTCACTAGTTCTAGAAGAACAAAAATCAGTTCCCCAAATGCTCAAATTCTACAGCACCAGGTGAGAATCTGACATTGAAACATTATGATCATTTTAATTAAAAATGCTTCCAGTAGCATGTAAAGGGTTACAGTTTATTAATAAAACCTTCAGATGCTTAGGAAAAGTTTAGTATTGCACAATAAATTTGTGGAAATAAGGAGTAAGTTTCAAATTCCCGCAGTGATACATTACATTAAAAAAAGGCATAACTGGAGGAAGCAAAGAGTTCTCTTATGATAGCATCAAGTTGCACTTAAATCTCAGATCCTCATGAGACCTATTATGCATTTTTCTTTTTAACCAAAGATACATTTGTCAGGGACCATAATTAGAACCCACTCCCAGTCACCTAAAGCAGGCTGCTTATGGAAAAAATCATATACCTTTTTCTTTATAAATTCAAATCTTTATTGAGGGAAGCTACATACAGGCGAATCTCATCTTAGGCGCATTTAACATGCATAAATTCAATTTTGTGTAGTCAGCAAAAACAGAAAATATATATTTAAAAACTGCATCTGTAGTGCGGGTGATTCCGCCCGCCATTCAACTCAATGAGTGTTTCACTATACGTGGTTTTCGCTTTACACACTAACTGCGGAACGGAACCCCCGCGTACGATGAGACTCGCCTGTATAACTAAATATTAGTTAATTTACAATAAGGTCTTGTTTCAAAGATAGAGCTACTTGTTTTCTTAACTTTGTCGACAAGGATATATAAATATTCATTTCGAACCTGATTTCACTCTCCACTAGCATCAAATCAAACAGCATTGAGCCTGATCATCCATTCTCTTAAAGCCTCAGGACTGCTTAAGTTACACTAACAGCACCTGCCCCCAAAGGGCCAGTCAGTCAGACAATCATGGATCAGCAGAGTGCAGCAGTGGTCAAATCACCCTCCCCCACTTTCTCCAGCAGCATTCCCTACACAAGAGCCAGGAAGCATAGGACTTGATATGCTAGCACTATGCTGCCAGGGGACCCATGAGTTAGCTGGTCCAGGTTGTTTAAGGTTACCTTTAAGGTTGTTTTAAGGCACCAAAACACCACAAAAGGCCATGTTGCCATGACTTTGAAATATATTTGTCTTAATGGGACAGTGACCAATACTTTAAATGAAAAGTGGTGTTTGTTTGGTCTTAATTTTTTTTAAAAATCCCATTGGCTGAAATTACCCAGAATCAGTTTTGTCCTCAACCATAAGAATAATGAAGGTTTAGGGGAAGTAAAAGAGACAGAATAAGTGTTGCCATATTCAAAATAAAAGTTCTGTCCTGCACATTCTGTCATAGAACCACTGACTTCAACATGAGTATGGGTTTGCAGATCAAACCCTATTTCCTTCATAGCTCAGCTACCACCCACAATATAGGGGGAAAATGAGTTACTCACATTCTTGTAACTCTTGTTCTTTGAGACACGTTGTTCACGTCCATTCCAATCAGGTGTGTGCGCGCCCACACAGGCATGGTAGTCAGAAGATTTTTCCCCTAGCAGCAGTCGTAGCGTCAGCCTGGGTGCCCCCTGGAGTAGCACCTCAATGGTGCTCAATATAAAGCCCTGCTGACCCTCCACCCCTTCAATTCCTTCTTGCCAGCTACTCTGACAGGGGTAGGAGGGTGGGTATTGGGATGGAAACAAACAACACGTCTTGAAGAACAACAGTTACAAGAAGGTGAGTAACCATTTTTGTTTCTTTGAGTGCTTGTTCATGTCAATTCCAATCAGGTCACTCACAAGCCCAAGTTCAGGAGGTGGGGTCAGAGTTGTCCATTGATTGGAGCACTGCTCGTCCAAAGGGGGCATCGTCTCTGCCCTGCTGAGTGATTGCATAGTGCGTGGTGAAAGTGTGTATGGAGGATCACGTCGCTCGCCAGGACCGTTGTTGAAGAGGCCTGAGACCCGATGGAGTGCACAGTGATGGGAGGAGCAGGCCTCCCTGCCAGGTTGTAGCACTCACGGATACAGGACATGATCCGTGACAAAATCTGTTGAGAAAAGACAGGAAAACCTTTAATTCTATCCGCCACTGCCACAAATAACTGGACGGACCTCCGGAACGGCTTCGTTCTCTCAATGTAGAAGGCGTACCGCTCTTAGCTCTCTGACAATGATGTGGTGAGCGAGTTCTGCCTGAGACCAGCGGTCTTGTATCCTGAGGTCTCCAAAATGTGCTCCCCAGCCCAAGGCTGACGCATCCATCACTAGCTAGGGAGACAGCTGAGGGTGGTGAAGGGGACTTCTGCACAGACTACCTGTGGGTCGAGTCACCACAGGAGGGAGTCAAGTACAGGGTGAGGCAGGGTTATGATCTTGTTCAAGCTGTCCCAGACTGGCCGATACACTGACGCTAGCCACAACTGAAGAGGTCGAAGTCTGAGTCTGGCATGTTGTACTACGTAGGTAGAAAGTAGTCCTGTGTCCTAGAAGTTTCAGGCAATTCCTTGCTGTGGGAGTGGGGAACTGCCTGAGACCTCGAATGATGTCACCAAGGGCTCAAAATCTTGCTTCCAGGAGAAATGCCCCGACTTGTGTCAAGTCCAGTACCACCCCCACAAACTCTATCCTCTGAACCAGGGACAGTGTTGATTTCCCTTCGTTCGGAAGAAGGTGCAAATCATGGAAAGATGTTCTTATGAAGGTGACTTGCATCTCCACTTGAGTCCGGGATCAGTCCTTGATCAGCCAGTTGTCGAGATATGGAACATCTGTACTTGTCACCTGTGCAGGAACGTGGCCACGGCTGCCATGCACTTGAACACTTGAGGTGCCACTGATGGGCTGAACAGGGAGGACTGTGAACTGGTAGCAGATGTTCACCACAAACATGAGGTATTTTCTGTGGGATGAAGTTATTGCTATGTGAAAGTACGCATCCTTCAAGTAGAGGGAGGCATACCTGTCTCCTGGATCCAATGAAGGGATGATGAAGGCCAAAGAGACCATGCAGAATTTGAGTTTCTTCACAAACTTGTTGAGTTCTTGTAGGTCTAGGATGAGCCTGAGTCCGCCCTTAGCTTTCGGTATTAGGAAATACCAGGAATAGAAGCTTTACCCTTCTGCTCCTGAGGAACCTCTTCCACCGCCATTAGCAACAGAAGCAAGGGCACCTCCTGTATAAGGAGTTGGTTATGAGAGGGGTCCCTGAAGAGGGACAGGGAGAGGGGGTGGAAGGGCAGGAGGGCACAGAATTGGAAGGAGTATCCCCTTTCAACCATGCGGAGCACTCAGTGGTCTGAGGTAATATGGCACCATGCACAGTAGAAAGGGGATAGTCGGGACAAAAAAGTAAGGTGGGGTGGATCCAGATTTTGCTCTGGTGCACTATCCTCGATTGCACCATCAAAAGGCCTGTTTCGGGCCAGGGTCTTGCTGGTGTCGTGGTGGTATTTATGAGCAGCAGGACAATACAGGAGGGTCCAGAGGCCATGAGGATATCCGCCAGGGGATCAAAATTCTCGACTACCTCCTCTGCCCAGACCCTGGCTAACCGAGCTTAGCAGATGCTGTAACACCTGCTAACTTCAAGCGCCATGGCTATGGCAGTGCTTGCCAGTGCCTCATCTGGTGATGAGGAGGAGGCCCTATGAAAGGCAGCTGCTCCCTGCCATCAGCACCCAAGGGTCCCCTGACTCTCGGGGGTCCCAAACAGGTGCTGACACATGGTGCCATGCCCCTCAGTGCCAGGGCTGCTGGCTCCGAACTCGGTGCCAAAATCAGTATCGGAACCGCTGTCGTTGCCGCTGATGGTGCAGGAGTAGCTATCAGTGCCGATGCTACTAATGGTGCGACCGCCAAAGCCGCCGTCAGTGCCTAAGCTTGTGCTGGTGACAGTGCCACAGCCAGTGGCATCGATGTAGGTGGTAGTGACTCACTGGTTGGTCGCTCGCACAAAGGTGGAATACAGGTGGCCGAAGCTACTAAAGCCGCCACTGAGCGGGACCCCTGGCTCTGGTGCCAGAGGGTGCCATGGAGAAGGAGAGCACCGGGACATATATCGCCAGCTTCCCTCTTGATTTCACCTAGTGGGGGGTTGAGGGTGCTGACAGTGCCGGTGTCTCCTCCATCCTAGGGGAAGGAATCCTGAGCAAGGAGTCAGCAAGTCCTGAGCTGCCACAAAAGCCTCCAGTGTTGAGGGGAGTGGCAGTTGCTGCCACTAGGGTCTGGCAAGTGCGGTGGGCCTAGAGTCGACATGGCCCTGCCCGGGGACCTAGTGCTGTGTCCCGACTAGATTCTCCTTGGATTCTGCCGGAGAAGAATGAACCCTCTCCGGCTTCTTTTTCTTCTGAGGCACCAGCAACTGAGACTGGTGCCTACCTGCCCAATGGTCGAGTGGGAGGGAGTGGTCAAGTGGAGGAGCTGTGCTGGGGCTGAGCATCTCGGGAAGCGTCCTTTCTCGGCGCCGGTTCCCGGGATGATGGGGCTCTCCGCACTCATGAGGATGTGCTGGGAGTGGGGTCCCTGACCCCAGATCCGACTAGGGGCAGAGAGCTGCCTCTACAAGTAGCACTTTAAGCCACTGTTCCCTTTCTTTAACAGTTCTGGAACTCTACTCCCAGCAGATTTTACAACGGTCCTTTTGGTGACCTTCCCCTAGGCACCTTAAACAAGAGGCACAAGGGTCGATCTTTGGCATGCACTTAGTGCAGACCTCTCAGTTTTTAAACCCTGGGGATTATGGCATAGCATGGATTCGGAATGGCGGGGTGAGATCCCCAGCTAACTCTAAACTAACTCTAAACTACTACTATACAATAACTAACTACAGACAAACTATATACAAATGACGAAGATAGAGGCGCTTGCTGAGCAAGTGCTATAGGATGTTCCAGCTAACATCACTGGCGGTAAGAAAGACTTGGGGGTGGGGTGGGGTGGGGTCGGCAGGGTTCTGTATTGAGCATCATGAAGGTGTGACTCCGGGCCAACCCGACAGATGCTGCTAGGGGAAATATCTTCCAGCTACAGTGCCTGCGAACACACCTGATTGAAATTGACATGAACAAGCACTCAAAGAAGAACAGAGGTTACGGATTAATTTTTGTGTACTCTCTAGTAGAAGAAAACACACATTGTAGGGCCTAAATTACCTACAACCACACCTACAACCTACTTAGGGCGGGCCTAGTCTGCTCTGGGATGGGAAACTGCCAAGGCAAAATCTAGGTGCTGCAAAAAGTGGTGCTAGTACTTAGTAGGTGGCATTTTACAGCCAGTATTGAACTAGCATCCCAGCATGGTGCCCTACTTCACCATGTGGTGGTAACCCCCTGAAATTCTTAAGTAAATGGGTAGTCCTGGAGGTGTTTTACATTTTAGAATTATCCAAGATCTTGAGGATTAGAGATTCAGTCTCTCTCTCCTCGGTAAGGGGTTTTGTTCCAAGTGCCACAGTTAAATTTAAACATGGGTAATTATAAATTAAATTCCCTCTGTAGCCTGATCTGCAGAAGGTATTACAGTGAAACCTCGATTTAACGGACCTCCATTTAACGGACTTCGGATGCAACGGACAAAATTTTTCAGAGTCTGATGCATCCGAAGTCCGTTTCTGGAGGGCTGGCTGTGGGCTCCCTGCTGCTGCCCGAGGCTGAAGCAGGGGGGGGGGGGGCCTTGCCGCCCGGCTCCCCACAGCAGCTAGGCTTGCTGGCGGGTCCCGGGAGCCGGGACCCGTGCAGACAGAGTGTCCGCTTTGTGCTGCCGGAGGTGGAAGCTGCGGGGGGGGCTGCCGCCCGGCTCCCCACAGCAGCTGGACTTGCTGGCGGGTCCTGGGAGCCGGGACCCATGCGGACAGAGTGTCCGCTCTCCTGCCGCCGGAGGTGAAAGCTGCGGGGGGGCTGCCGCCCGGCTCCCCACAGCAGCTGGACTTGCTGGCGGGTCCCGGGAGCCGGGACCCGTGCCCACGCGCGGCAGCCACCGCGGATTGAGCCGGGGGCGGGCTGCTGCCTGGCCCCCGGCAGCACTCACCCTCCCTGCAGGGTCCCGGGTGCCGGGACCGTGCGGGGCTCTCAGCCCGCGCGCGGCAGCTGCCGCGGATTGAGCCGGGGCGGGCTGCTGCCTGGCCCCCAGCAGCACTGACCCTCCTTGCAGGGTCCCGGGAGCCGGGACCCTGCGGGGCTCTCAGCCCGCGCGCCGCGGATTGAGCCGGGGGCGGGCTGCCGCCTGGCCCCCGGCAGCACTCACCCTCCCTGCAGGGTCCCGGGTGCCGGGACCGTGCGGGGCTCTCAGCCCGCGCGCGGCAGCTGCCGCGGATTGAGCCGGGGCGGGCTGCTGCCTGGCCCCCAGCAGCACTCACCCTCCTTGCAGTGTCCCGGGAGCCGGGACCCTGCGGGGCTCTCAGCCCGTGCGCCGCGGATTGAGCCGGGGGCGGGCTGCTGCCCGGCCCCCGGCACCATGCTCGGTTCGTGAAGGGTCCCGGGAGCCGGGACCCTGCGGGGCTCTCAGCCCGCGCGCCGCGGATTGAGCCGGGGGCGGGCTGCTGCCCGGCCCCCGGCACCATGCTCGGTTCGTGAAGGGTCCCGGGAGCCGGGACCCTGCGGGCTCTCAGCCCGCGCGCCGCCGCCGCCGCCGTTTGAGCCGGGGGCGGGCGGGCTGACGGTAAAACCGTGATATAACGGATTAATTCGGGCGAGGGGGTGTCCGTTAAATCCGAAAGTCCTGTTATTTAATAATTTTAAAAAATTATTAAATAACGGACTTTCGGATTTAACGGACACCCCCTCGCCCGAATTAGTCCGTTAAATCGAGGTTTCACTGTACTCAATTTCTGTTCTACACTTGTTTAGCTTTGCTGCTCTGATCCATTGGCGGTAACAAAACCAAAACAAAACAAAAAGCTTGTACACCAGGCACAAAGAAACTTTTGAGAATTCTGGCCATGATTTTCAGAAGCGACTAGCGACTTCTGGCTGTTCAACTTTACATGTTAAAGGGACTTGATTTTTAGAGGGTAAGGGGTCAGAACTTTCTGGAACATGAAGCCCCTTTAAGGTACCCAAAAATCAATCACAAGTCCCTTTTGAAAATCTTGTTCTTTGACTCCTGCAGCACTCAATACCTTCTATAACTGTTGTTCACCACTTAGATACCCTTGTGACAGGCACCTTAGGAAAAAGAGATAGCATTGTGAAGTTGTGGTGTATATAAGATTAAAGCTAGGAAACTACACCATGTAGTGCATGATGGAAACATAGGAAGTCAATTAATTTTACAATTCCCCCAACCAAGTCAATGTGAAGGAGAAATCTAGATACAACGCCTGGAGCCACAAAGGGACTTAGGCATTGCAGTGCTTAGTGCTGCAACAACTAACTCTGAGGCACGCAGAAAAATCACAGGAATAACACTGCAATCCACAAAACCTGAGTGAGGCACCTAGGCTCCCTGTACAAAGAATTGGGAGAGGTAGGTGCCTTGAAATGCGATCCACAAAAGTCAGCAAAACAGGCCGGGAGCCTCCTCAGCGAGCCAATGGAAGAATCACCCTTTCCCCAGAGATAGGTGTCTAAGTCACGGTGGCAGGCTCAGAAGCTGCCTAACTCCACACACAACAGCTAGGGAAGGCAGTTCTCCCTTATAACCTTTAGCCCTGTGCTTAGGAAACTCAGCAGGGACGTGGAAAAGCATGGGTTCAAGTCCTCCCTTTGCCTGAGGAGAAGGAATTTGAAAAGGGATGTCTCAGGCGAGTGCTTTAACCATCAGACCATAGAAAGAGTCTCCCTCTTTCTCTGGAACAATTAATATTTATTTATTCATTCAATTATTTAATAATGTGGAACAACTTCAACAGGCGAGACTGAGGGAGCCCCAAATCAGAATATTCCATTGTCCCGTGGTGAGGTCACTTACCTGAGAGGTAGCAGATCTCTCCTAAAATCCCTTCTCCATATTTGGGGGTGAGGTGGTGGACCGGAAGTAGGGGTCTCCCATATCCCCAGTCAGTACCCTAACCACCGTCTAGAGGTTATAAGGGAGATCCTCCCCTGCTTCAGCTGTTCTGTGGGGAGTGAGGCAGCCTATAGGCATGCATATCAGATCAGGCAAGATAGATAGAGGAGCACCTGTCCATCCCTGGTTCATGTATCATTCCGGTGCTTAGGCAGGAAATGGGTCTCTGGCTGCCTAGAGGGAGGCATCAGTGCACATGCTTAGAGGCAGGAACATAGGCACTGATAGAATTTTTACTGCAAAAGCTTTAGGCACTAAGTGAGTTTAGGCACCTAAAGGGTTAGACAGCAGCTGAGCAGGAGTTTTGTGGATTACTGTGGAGCTGGGACTTAGGTACGTAAGTACCTTTGTGAATCCAGGCCATAACTATTTGATTTGGGTGAGCTACAGTTTCTTAACTTTCTGGTTATAGTCAACTTGGGATCAAGGAATTCTATCCTGACTTAGGTCCTGTTCCTCTGAACAGTTGCACTTGTGTGGACACCTGCACTGATGAGGAATCCTATTGAAGTAGGGTATATTGTAACATATCTGTGACCTAACAGGAACTTCAATGACAGTGGTCTACATTAACAAAACTGTTTGCAGGATCAGCACCTTTCTTTGCAGACTAACCGTTGTTCTAAATTACACATTCCTTTTAATTTCAGCCAGATGTCAACTCTCCACAGAAGATCTAAAAGTCATTCCAAATTAATGTTGTCCTGAGTGCTGTTCGTTCCCAGAACTTTCATTTAAATTGAAGACTAAAAGATTTTCCACATCTGAAAAATGCATAATGTAATTCTGATATGAAATGCGGGGGGGGGGGGGGGAAGGGAAGAGCACAGCATTTCAATGATTCTCCTCTCCTTCGCTTCATAAAAATATAATCAATTGCTTCTTCTGTTAATTAATACTGTGACTAATCCTACTAAAAGGGATTATTTAGAAAAGGCAGACAAGATACATTTTATGCCATTCAGCTGTCTTCAAAGAACAAAACTGAAAGCATCCACAACTTTGAATTAATTTTTTTCTAGAAGAAATTTTCAAAATGAGCATTTTAGGTCAGTGATTCAATTTAAACCCTGTTAAACTGCAAGGAAAATGGTGTATTCAGAAATTACACCATCAAATATTTATACTAAAGATAAATCCCTTTAGGAGGCATTTGAAAAGTATTCAAGGATCACAGAATCACTATCTCAGAGCCTTTTTTATAGACTGTGTATATACTTTAGATGTCACTTTATCTTTGACAGTTCCAGTAATAGGAACACTGGGGATAGATACAGAATGTAGGATTCCAAGTAAAATGCAATTTCACTCTCCTCCTTATGATGGTATTAAAAGAATATCAGGGAAAAATAATAAACTAAAATGCCAACAATTTACTGCAGAGACTTTACTAGCTAAAATTCATTAATTTTCTCAATAAATTACTTCTTTCCCCACAACATACCCATTTACAAATTTCTTAGATGGTGAAATTCCTGTCATCTTGGATTTTTCCTATATTTGGGGAAAGCACTTGGCACATGTGGATGCAACCTTAATATAAACAATTATAATTATAAACTGTCAGTTTAGTAAAGCCCTGACTCAGCAAGGTACTTACTCATGTGCCTAACTTTAAGAAACTGGCTACAGATTACTTTGTGTATAAAGTTAACAGCAATTATAAAGGAGTGAAGTCAGTATCACCAAGAGACTGGTCACAGGAAGGTAGGGGTAACCACTGTAAAATATCAGCAAGTTGGGTTTTAAAAAACTAGGGCAGGAGTGGGGGAAATCTTTGAGCCTCTTTTCTCTCGCTTTATTTAATTCTATCCTCAAAGAATTTACACTGGTTTGATCCCATAATCTTTAGTCATCCCAAATTTACATTGAGATCAACTGAAAATTTGCCTCAGTCAGGTCAGCAGGACAGGTCCCACTGAGGCAACCTCATGATTCAAATAGTAAATCTATTACAAACATACACTTTCCTTCCTTTGGTCCTTTCTTCATATTAAATTGCTTTTCTTTAACAAGGAGAGCTTATTGCTAAGTGTGAGCCTGGAATGACACTCACTGAGACAGTCTATTAGAGAGACAAGGCGGGTAAAGTAATTTCTTCACTGGACCAACTTCTGTTGGTGAGAGAGACAAGCTTTCAAGCTTACAAGAAGTATCACTGCTAAATAGAAGGTGGAACAGATTGTTCAGGGTAAGTAGTTAACTCAGACAGCTGTGGCTCTCTTTCAGTGTTGCTCTATCAGTCAGATAAGGGGGTTGCTGGAGAGCAATCTGAAGTGCTCGCTGGTAGGCCCAAGGAGGGGCTGGGATTTTAAATGGAGCATAAGGCGAGGAAGTGCTCTGATGACATTCACGACACTCTCCCTGCAGTCATAGAGCAACCCTGCAGTCATTTTATAGTAACCCTCACCCTGGCATTAGCACCTGTGATGCAGCAGTACAGAACGCTGTCCTAGGGCGAGAAACAGCCAATGAAAGGGCAGCTTGAGCTGGGATGGAGGCTTGGAATCCATCAGAGGGGGGGGCAGCTGGACACCCTCCCCCCCCCCAAAAAAAAGCTAGGGAAGAAGAAGAAGAATCATCGAGATGTGAGCTGGTGATTGAATCAGATCCAGGGTAGGAGGGGAGGTGATAAAATAAAAGAAGAACAGAAAAATAAAAGAAGGGGACTAGGAAGTGAGAAGGAGGAAAGAAGGAAAATAGGAAAGATTTAAGATCAGGAGAAGCAGAAACAAATATATACCTGGGTATGTCAGCAAACACTGTTAGAGAAGGGAAATAGAGGAAGTAAAATCTACATGGAGGGGGGGGGGGGGCAGGGATAGCTCAGTGGTTTGAGCATTGGCCTGCTAAACCCAGGGTTGAGTTCAATCCTTGAGGGGGCCATTTAGGTAGGTAGGTAGGGATGGATGGATGGATGGATGGATGGGGGAAGGAGGAGGAGGAGGAGGAGGAGGGGGGGGGGAGGGAATCTGTCAGGGGACAGTACTTGGTCCTGCTAGTGTAGGCAGGGGACTGGACTTGGTGACCTTTCAAGGTCTTTCCAGTTCTAGGAGATAGGTATATCTCCATTTATATTTAAAAAAAAAATCAGTACCAGAATGAGAGTATTAAGGGAAAATAACTGAAAGGAAATAGAATTGCTGACAAAGAGAATTGATCAAAAAGCTCTGTTAGATGAAAACAGATCCTGGAAACAGTAAACAAGAAGCCCATCCACAATGAATCTCAAGTATATGAACAGAGCAAATGACTGAACATCTATTGACAGAAAACAGTTAAAAGGTGCCGAAATGGAGAAGTGAGAGCCACTAGGTGAAGAAACCCCACTTGTGGATAAACACAGTGAAAAGAAGTACAGCCCCAGAACATCGAATCTAAGGAGCACTCCAAGAGAAACGAAAGAACAGGACAGGTAGACTTACAGCCAAGGAGAGGAAAGGCTGATTCTTCTCTGCAGTGACCTTTCATTAATAATAATGCATTTGGTACAAGAGACTGCACAGCATGTACAAGCTCACAGCAATTAACCCGTTGGTAACCTATAGTTATTTATTATTATAAGTGTAGTAGGAAGAGAGCCTAAGACAAGCTCTTGTAGCAGAGGCCTGGTATAAGGCAGGACCTGCTCCAGAATCTGGCAAGAACAGGGCTGATATTGCAGAAATACACACTTCTAAGAAGCGCTAAGTGCCCAAGTACTCTAGCTAACACATCCTGATATCAAGTGGTACCAGAAGATCCCGATATCAAGGATGATACAAAAACATTCCCCAAGGATAACAAACACACTGATCCCTCTTAAATGATAAGGTCGGCAGGACAGTACGTAACTTACTTTCATCAGGGTATAAAGATGCATCTCAGAGAGAGTATCCTTGGCCAGCCTAGGGGGCAGTGGAAAGTCCTGCCACTGACTGAGCTGTGTCTGTTGTCACGGGCCTACATGTCTTAGTATCCCTGTAGTCTGTCAGGTGCTATTCCCGGGCTTCATCAACAATAAATCTGGTTGGGTGCCTTTGTACCTTAACAGATCTTGTGGTCAGTGGGCAGTTCACCAGAGGTCTGCTGTGCCAACTGTCTGTGCAGAGCCGGGACAGCGCACAGGGAGAAAACACACACACAGACAAATATCTAACCACATGAAGTAGTAAGTCTTTGGTAATGTTCTATATTGTTTATGTGCCTGGTACAATATTGGGGTTTCCCCTTATGAAGTTTTAAATGATCCCTTGCCTTGGTTTGCCTCTGCCTCACCTTACAGTTAGCATAACCTACTCCTGAGTCACCACATTTTCTCAGATAAAGCTCCTAACGATGTCAATGGGAGTTTTTCCCAAGTAAAGACTAGAGCTGTTTTAGTGCCTTATGCAGCAGGGCAGTGATTTTATTGAGTTATACCATAACAAGTCTGTGTACAGTAAAACCTCCATTTAACGGACTAATTCGGGCAAGGGGGTGTCCGTTAAATCAAAAAGTCCGTTATTTAATTAAAAAAAAACTGAGCTGTCGGAGCAGCAGCCCGCCCGCCACAGGGTCGGGACGGTAGCTCCGCAGCTCACCCGCTGCCAGGACCCGGGCGGCAGACGGGACCTGGCAGCCAGCTCACCTGCTACTGGGACCCGGGCGGCAGCCGGGAGCCGGCAGCCAGCCCGCCTGCCTGCTGGTGGACCCGGGCGGGAGCCGGCAGCCCGCCTGCCCGCTGGTGGGACCCGGGCGGGAGCCGGCAGCCAGCCTGCCCGCTGGCGGGACTCGGGCGGGACCCGGGAGCCGGCAGCCAGCCCGCTGGTGGGACCCGGGCGGGAGCCGGCAGCCAGCCAGCCGGTGGGACCCGGGCGGGAGCCGGCAGCCAGCCAGCCGGTGGGACCCGGGCGGGAGCCGGCAGCCAGCCAGCCCACTGGTGGGACCCGGGCGGGAGCCGGGAGCCGGCAGCCAGCCCGCCTGCTGGCAGGACCCGGGCGGGAGCCGGGAGTCGGCAGCCAGCCTGCCTGCTGCCGGGACTGGGGCGGCAGCCGGGAGCCAGCAGACTACCACCAGGGAAGGGGACCAGGGCTGCAGCAGGGAGGGGTCGCGGTCTGATATGGATCAGAAATTTTGTCCGTTGCATCCGAAGTCTGTTAAATCGAGGTCCGTTAAATCGAGGTTTTACGGTATTGGCTTCCTTAGAGCTTCTAGACTGACAATATGAACTTGAGAAGAAATCTTGTGATGGCTGTTCAAACCTGAAAACTGTTTCCTTATTCCAAAGCCATAGCTGTGTTGTTCTGCGCAGAATGCGACTGGAGAACAACAGTCATATTTACAAGTTGCTCAGTCAGTGACAAGCTGTCACTTAGCTTAATGACACGGAACAGATGGCCAAGCCCTAGTAACCAGGTAACAGATTATTTCAAATCTTAGCCACATGCACTTAACAAAGATATACTGTCAACATGACAGCAGTAATAAGACCCCCAATGACCAATCTAAAATGAATAATTAAATTGAAAAAGCTTAGCAGGCCACTGACAGTCCAATGGAAACACGGAAAAACACAAGACCTGATTCTGGGCTCACACCTGTTTTACAATGCTCTAACTTGTAACAGAATAGGGAACCTTAGAGATAGGGTTGTTCCTCGTTGATGTAAGTTCCTAGAGGAAGGAGGAGGCAGCAACTCTAGTTAATAGCATGGTCGAGCTTTCTGGGATGCACCAGATGTAACTGAGATCAGAGTCTTCCCCTTCAGGCAAGAATCCCCATGAAAGCCATAGGGAACAATGAAGGTGTTAAAAGGACTCTTGAAAGAAATAACGTTTAACCTATATTATAATACACACCGTAATTTAAATAATTTTGCATTTTTTAAACTGCCATTGCAACCTGGGCTGCAACAATGGCAACTGAGATCTCTCTCTTGGATGTCCTGACAACCACCCAACAGGACAGAAGGTCTCTGTATGAGCACAAACACAAGCACAGGAAACAAGAGGTGGTAATGCTGCACTTTGTTTAGACTTGCATGCCTTCTTCCTGGTTGTGAAGAGGGAGGGTGATGAAAGAATCTTGTTCTCGAAAGCTCACAAATACAGAATAGACAGCTGCTAGAGCAAAGGAGAGGATATGATGTGCACATACAGCTAGGGGAGCTGATTTTAGGCCTTTCAACTTCAGTAGAGTGCTTTTAAAAATTCCTCATTGTGATAAAGTGTCAGAATGGGATTCCATTAATGCAGAACTTCTCAGCACAGATTTCTATATTGTAGTATTGACAACTAACACATTTTAGAATAGTTTTCTAGACAACAGATATTTGCAATGCGGATCTGACAGGAGAATTTTGCCCTTTATAATTTTGCCCTTTATAAAAGCGATCCCTTTTCTAACACAGTTTTCCATGTAGAGGAGTCTCATGGCTTGCAAGATAATATCCCTGATGAGTCACAACTGATACCCTTCTGATTTCACTGTCAAAGAGAGGCTAATTATTCTCAATTCACATGTTCAGAGCTTTCTAGATTTGCTAACATTCTTAAAACTTTCTCCAGCTAAAAAAGCAGTGTGGGCAGAAGAGTCTTCCTAGTGTAAGGGGACTGTTAGCCCCTTACTAACACTCAGTGGGGTGTTTGCATTATTACCGTAGCTCCCAGGACCTAAAGGGGGAGGGTCAATGCTCAATCAGGACCCTGAGACTGGCGGTCCCCAGGGGCAATGGGGAGAGGCCAGCACTCCTGACTGACAAGGCCGGGGGACTAATCAAGGAGTCAGGAGGGCAGGATGGGTCCTGTCCTCCGTGTGTGAGCTGGAATTGCTTGGGCCAGAGGGAGAGGAGCCAGAACTGAGCTGGAGACTAGAGCTGGGCCAGATCCGGAGGGGCCAGGGAAGCAGCCCAGAGAGACAGACCCTGTGCTGGGAGCAGAGCTGCAGCCCCAAAGCCAGAGCACAGCCCAGAGGGACAGACCTGCCCTGGGAGCAGCTGCAGAAACCAGAGGCAGAGAGGTCAGTGCTGGGGGCAGAGACATAGGGGCTGCCTGCAGAGAAGCCGTGTGCTGGGCGCAGAGCTGGAACAGCCAGAGGGACCAGAGGGGCTGTTCTGGAGGCAGAGCAGCAGCAGTCGTCGGGCTGAGGCAGCGTGGAGCTGACACAGAGGGTGGAACTGGGCTGGAGCCGTCCAGAGGCTGGGAGCGGGTGTGGACCCCACCAGAGGAAGCATCCAAGTCACAGCAACCCTGCAGCACAGCTAAGGAGGAGGCCTGGGCCCTACAAGGAACAGACTGAAAACTGTCCTGACACTACAGAGACATTATGTGTAATGCTGCCTGCCATGGGGCAGGATTTCCCTAACTGTTCTATTTCTTCTTTGTTCATTTTTAAGATAAATTGTTAATTAAATAATTTGCATTTGCTGTAAGTTTTATGTGGGTCAGTGAAGTGTCCAGTGCAGAGGGAGTACCCCGGAGTGGGGACACCCTAGCCTCTGACCTGGGTAACCCCAGCACGGTTTGGGGTTGAGCCCCCCAGAAATCCTGGGCCCAGCCTTGTTGGGGTTACGAGGACTCCACCAGACAGGAGAGTGGAAGGGGAGTCCTCAAGGTCAGGAGGCCTCTGGGTAAAGGAAGTGGGAGCGAGGACTCAGATCCTTCCGCTAGCCCATTTCACCGGGGTAGTACAGAAGCCAGGAGAGTTCCCCACAACAGCGGGACTATTCCCCCGCTTACACTAGCAACACTGGGCCAAGTCTTCAACTGGTGCAAGAGAGAGAGAGCGCGCACATGATGGCTTTGCCTTTACATACGAAGGAAAGAAATGGCATATATCTTAATTAAAAGAAAAAGCTTGGTCTTACCGCTGCTCTCATCTCAAGTAGTGGCAAAAAAACTTTTATGCCAGTGTACCTGCATCTACATTAGATCTTTTATTGGCAAAGAAACATGGCAAACAAATCATGACGTTACTTCTAATCAATATTGCTACGCTGGCAAAAGTTTCTAATCTAGTCCTGGCCTTAGCATTGCTGAAGGACCTTACTCCTGTTGCTAGACAATCTCCTGGAAGATAGGAAATGCAAATGTTTATCACCACCTCTGGTGTGTATCTATCTTCAGAAGATTATGTGGGGATAAATAGGACTCAGATTGGGGGGGAGGGGAGTGCTCTGCAGTATTGCCAAAACTGATCGCTCACAATAAATAAATAAAAACGAGTCAGATCCCAAACACCCTGAGATTGGCTTAGAAATCGTGAGTTTTAAATAAGAAGTCTGGAGTTCTTTTTATTTGCCTTTTGGTTTTTGATTCCTTAAAATGCAATTTTTTAAGCTTTTCCTCAGCAACCATTTGGGCTAGAAGCTTCATTAAAAAAAAAAAGTTACAACCAAGATGAGATTGTCACTTAATCCTATTACTCCAAGAATTTGTGCTTTGAGAAAAACTCCAAATATCATGAGATGCACAATAAAAAAAAACAATCATGAGTTGGCAATATTATCTGTTACCACATATGGACACACTACTACCACCAAGATGCCCCAGTGCATTAACAGCTGTCTGATGCTGAACCTACTAGTGTAATCTGAAAAACATTACAAACCTCACCACCTTCTGCTCTAAGTGCAAGCCACATGTTTGTGACCTTGCATTCTCTACCATATGTAATGTGCGTGTTTTAACATTACACGCACGAGCATGCACACACTAAAAAATTTCCAAAGAAAAACACCCCACTGCACACACTTCTCCAACTGGGGAAAGGATAAGAGAACAAACACGTTACACATGTGTTGTCATGTTGCTTAATAAACTAGTGGAAGGTGTTCAGATACTACAGAGGTGAGCACAAATAGAACACTGTATCTAGTATGATAATAAATTCTGGAAGCTCCTCTGAACATCAAAGGACTTGACATGGAACTGGGATTTGAAAGCTAGAGTCCCAAGAGACTGAAAGAAAGACTTTCTAAGACAGGGAGAGGAAGCTGTCAGCCTGATCAATGATTGATTTCAAGTTTAATTTTGCTTTAAAAAAGCTAGGAATGTCTCAACTCATTTAATTTACAGGAAAAGTATATCTTCCTCTGTTAAAAAAAACAATGTCTTTTGTTTTAGTTCCATTATTTCTCTATTTTAAATTAACCCTGTTTTTAATATGATTATTTGACTTGTGGACTGTCGGTTAGGTAATTTCATGAAGATTGCCCCCAAGAAAGGAGAGCCCCATAGTTTCTAAGGAAGGGTGACAAAGGATATAGAAGTTTCTGCAGCCTCACTCTTACTTGATGTCTCAGTTACAGGAGCAAGAACAGACATCCTCTCCCATTAAGGTGAGTTGCAAAGGAGCAAAATAAAAGAAGCCTTAAGAGCAGAGAGGAGACAGGAGTTGGTGGTGATGCAGGTGACTACAGCATGTTATGAAAAGATGGAATACTGGTGATAATTTTAAAATTTCACAGTACATTGTAGTAACTGGTATTTGTCAAGTATTAAACAGCTAGATATTTCATGCAGAATTTACACATTCGACTGAGAAATTAATATAATCACAACTTCATCCAAAACCCTGGATAAGCGTACAAAGCAATCAGTGCCATCTTTCCAATGGGTTCCCTTATCATGTGCACCTTCCTGCATATAGAAACATGCACTTCAGCTTGTAAATCCCCTGATCTGAATGTACAAATATGGGGTTTCCATATGTCCAAAAGATAAAGGTTCCCCCTTCTGACAAACCAAAAAGCAAGATAACTCTGCCCCTGCTTCCCTACCAAGCTGCGCCAGCATCTTAAGAGTACAACAACAAGAAAAAATGATAAGTTTTGGGTCTCAATCCTTCATTTCCTAGTAGAGTAGCAGCACCTCTCACTACTGTGGCTGAATGAATGCTGGCCCTGCAACTTGGGGCCCAGTCTACTCCTCTCCACATAAATCTGTTCTACCAGAGACTCCTTTGCTGGCTCCGGAGTGGCTTTTCATCATATTTTCCTGCTGGCAGATGGTCAGCATTTCACATTTGTACCATTGGGAAAATCCCAAACAGGATCTGGTTTATATTTGGGTTTTTGCAAACCATCAGGGCCGGTGCAACCACAAGATAAACTTTGGGCCGTCAAAATTTGGGGGCACCAAAAAGCGGTGCCCTGCCCAGGGGGGCTGGTCCTGGCCTCCTGGGACTACGGGCCCAGCTCCAACACTGGTCTCTCCCTCCACCCCCACCTTCCACCCTGGGCACCCCTGCCCCACGCATCCCCTAGGCCATTTAAAAGAGCCCGGGGCCCCCACTCACCACCGGCAGCACTGCGGAGCTGAGTGGTTTCATTCCTGCTCGCTCCACATGGCTGCCAAGCCCCTCCCTGCAGCCCCTGGGCGAGGTGGGTCTGTGTCCCACCCCCAGGGGGAAGCTGCATGGTCAGTGTCTGGTGGTAGCAACACATGGAGACTCCCGTCCTGCCCTGCCTAGGAGCCCCAGGCAAGCGCTGCACCTTCCACCCCCTCCCAGAGCCTGTAACCCCATTTTAGGCCCCCAAACTCCCTCCCAGAGCCTGCACCCCTCCCTCCGCATCCACTCCCACTCCTAAACTCCTTCCCAAAGCCTGCAACCCCCTCCCTCCGCACCCCTTCAGCCCCCAAACTCCCTTCCGGAGTCTGTACACCTCCTGCCCCCAAACTCCCTCCTAAAGCCTGCACCCCTCATCCCCTCCTATATCCCCATCCCCTGCCCTAGCCCGGGGCCTGCACCCAGCACCCAAATTCCATCCCAGAGCCTGAACCCCAGCCCTCTGCACTCCCTCCCAGAGCCTGTACCCCCCACCCCCTCCTGCACCCCACCCCGTTGTCCAAGCACAGAACCTACACCGAAATCACATCCTGGAACCTGTACCCTCCCACCCCATCCTGCGCTCCCACCCCCTGCTGGAGCCTGCACCCAAACTCCCTCCCACAGCCCAACCTTTCACCCCTTCACCCAAACTCCCTCCCAGAGCCTGCATCTCTTTTGCACCCCAATCCCTTGCCCCAGTCCAGGGCCTGCACCCCAGACCTCCTCTCCCCACTCCTAGAGCCTTAGGTGGGGGGTGGTGGGGAGGGCGCACGGGTTCTGGACACCAGCAAAATTTCTACAAACCTGCCACCCCTGCCCGGGGGACCTGTGCACCCCCCAGGAAAACTCAAGGGGCAGGAAGAGGGGAACCCAGTCTGGGAAGCATCCCCTGGGCATGGCTGGCCTCTGGGGTCTATAAAGGTTCGTTAAAATTTGTCCCTCAATAAACCTGTGTGCGAAGGGTGGGGGGCCACAAGGTAAAAGTTTTGCCTAGGGCGCAAAATATCTGGTTTGCACTGGCCCTGCAAACCATTGGTGTAGGAAGTGCATGTACCAGTGTAAACTACCCTAGCAAAAACAACAAGAGTCCTTGTGGCACCTTAGAGACTAGCATATTTATTTGGGCATAAGCTTTCATGGGCTAAAACCCACTTCATCAGATGCATGGAGTGAAAAATACAGTAGGCAGATATAAATACACAGCACATTAAAAGATGGGAGTTGCCTTACCGAGTGGGGGGTTGTATCTTGGCTGTATCCATTGTCTAACTCTACAGACAAGCTCTAAGATACAATCGCATTTGCTCCAATCCCTTGGATAGAGACAAACACCTATCAAGTGTTCTTAAAACTACAATACTCACCTGATGAAGCGAAGAAAGGTACCACAAAGACTCCTCATTGTTTCTGCTTATACAGACTAACATGTCTATCACTCTGAAACCTACCCTAGCAAGTTACTAACAGCACTGCAAGACCCCTTTTGCACTGGCAAAGTGGGGAGGGGTTTGCAGTGGTGTAACTATAGTGGTGTAAATTTCCTTGGTCTACCCAAGTCCTGTGTTGCCCGTCGCCAAAATACTTGGCAGAGACTGTGAAGCCAGACTAGAAGCTCCAAACAGGATTATCCTTTGAAATTTTGGCCAGCAGAAATTGTCAACATACAAAACTTACCAGCTATGGATAAGACAGCATCAAAACACTCATTCCGATATGGCAGACACAGATTATGACACACCATTACTTCATGGCCATCATTTCGTGCTGACGCCACCAAAGGGAAGCAGTAATCACAGCCCAGCTTATAGGTTTGAGAATTGATATGAAGGTATTTGCCATTTCCACAGCCTGAAGTAGTAAAATAAGGAGAAAAGAGCGTCATTCAGTTTCTGTATGCAAGAGAATGTTCTTCTGACATGAGCAATGAAATGTGCCAGTGTCTGACCTCAATAATTTGAAATTTAAAATAAACCAAGATGACATTATAGAGGAATTTATTGTGTCTTGTGACCATTTTAGCACAATGAGCACAGACTGTTCCTATCTATCAAACAGTGGGCGCTTTGCTGTGTGACATTAAGTGATAAGATGGGTTTCCTGAAGAGTATTTATCTTGGCTTTCTTGTGGCATACAGAATCAATAACATTTATGTTAATGACACTATTGCATTTCTGCTTGTAAGAGACCAAAAATACTGTATTAAAGCATCAAATGGCAGCAGCACAGCCTTGAATTATTGCTGTGTATTCAAACAGCCTTCTAATTTGTCTAAGTAATTAAATCACTATTAGACCAAGCTGTTAAACCCATTGTTTTTTTGTTATCTGCTGCTAATTGTTGCTGCCATGACAACTGGAACTTTCTTTGTCTGGTATCTCCCTGCAGTTTCTTCTTTATAACTGTATGCTTCTGATGAGGAGATGTACAGCCTTCCCTTCCCAAATTATAATAATATATTGAAATAATATAACAAAATTTTAGACTAGAACTATTTTGCTACTAGCATTTTCATCTGGGGCTCAGGTATCTGAATCCCTTATTCTATGAAGTCTGACAGTCTGAAAAACTGTTTACATTTTGAAAATCTAAGAAGCTACCAAATGTGATTTCTCACCTCTTGCTTGAATGACTGTCATTGAAATCACTGATCAAATTAAGAAAAGAGAGAGAAGTGCATTGGGTTAATATAGTAGCCTTTCACTTCTGGAGACCTCAGTTCAAATCCTCTTTATGTCACAGGCAAAATTCAATTTGATGGTTCATAATGCATATGTATTTGTTCACGTGAAAGAACTGAGGCCTATTCTATAGTGCTTTCCTCCGACCAGACCAGACTTTTCTCTTGCTGAGTCAGCTCACTCCCTGGGATAATTCTGCCCGAGCTCTCTCAAGGAATCCAAAGCAGTTTCCAGCAGGGTTAGTGGATTTATTTAAAGTGTGCTTAAACAAAACAAAAAAACCTTGCAGACTCTTCCTTAAAAGTCTGCAGAGACCAAGTCGTCCTTTCCCCAAATCTGTCCCGCACACTAGTAACTTCAGTAACCAACATCTCCTGACTCTTACCTCAGAGCCTTAACAAAAAAGGACCCCACAATATCTCCCTTCTGTTTGTGTGGTTCCTGGAGTAATTCCTCTGTGCAATAGCTCCCATAGCAGTCTACCGAGGGTACAGTCCTTGGTCCCTCAGTTTTCTGGAGATGTTGCAATCCCCTCCTCCATTTCCTTCTGCCCTCTTTTTCCAATAGTGAGTTAATTAAGTTCCAACTCTTTCTCAAGTGCAGCAGGTGGGGCTAATCAGCCAGCCAGCCACAGGCCTCTGGCCCCAGAGGAATGGTATCCCTTATGTTTTCATAATACATTAAAAACCACTATGAAATCAGCCCCAACCATTCATGAGAACACCCAGAAATAAGAGAGACCCAAGAAGAAAGCCCAGTGTGCGCACACAGAGCAATGTGGGGAAGTCTGTGTAACATCAGACACTACATGTTTGACCCAAGCCATTGTTATTGATACTTCACTTTCATCAACACCGTAAGAATTGAAAAAAGAAAAGAAAGGGGCAGGAGAGGTGATTTTAGCAAACTGAAAAAAAGGAGTAGAGAAGCTATTTATTTTTAGTTTGAATTCAGTACAGGTCAGTAGCAGTCATGAGCTGGCCATATCAGAACTCTGTTTGGTGGTCAAGGTGAAATCCTTCCATGGTCTGAATTCAATTTCCAATGCAGAGGTGTCCATATCACAATTAGCATCCTTGTACATTTCTTAAAGAATGAAGGAGGACAGTTGCAAAACTACCAGCTGGCCAGCACCTGTTGTCCCTGCAGGCATGTGAACACATTGGCACGGTAGTACAGGGAAACTTGCCCTGGCATGGTCCATGCTTTAACTTTAGAAAAATAGAAAACTTCAAATTCCAGAGTTTTTTATTCTACATATTAAACTTTTCATATCTAACTAACATCACCTTAAAATAAAAAAGGGAAAATTATTTGCAACATTATTCTGCTATTTGGTCCTGTCATACTTTCCTTTAATAATGATGATACGACATTCACCTCCCAAGTGCCTCCTTATGGCTGGGTGTGATACTGCAGGCCTTTCCAGCCTCTGGTGCCTTCAGTAGGGCATCAGCTTTTCTTTGTAGGTCTTCAGAGGCTCAGCTCTCCAGCCAACACACACAGTTAAATGGATGAACCCCTTTTGGGGTAGCAAAGAGTTTAACACACTGCCTGCCTTCAGCAGTGTCTTCAGCCCCATCTCTGAGCCCTTTAAATCCCCTCCGCCTTTGGGATTCGAAGACTTGTCCCCTTCTTGGGGCTTAGACCACTTCATCAGTGGGAGAACTAGGGCCCGCCCACTATTCCGAGTCCCAACCCAGAGCAGTTGCCTCCAGTTTGCTGCTGCTAGCCTGGGCCTTTTCCCACATAGTCCCTTTTTCTTCATTCTTACCTAAGGGCTGAAGTTATCAGATCTCCTTCCTTCCCACCAAATGCACATGCCACCAGAATCCATCTTCTGGTTCTCTCTCGAGCTCCTGTGACCAGGAAGAAGCATCCTTACTTGCTCTTCTGGTCTTACTAACTTGCTCAGTCAGGCCCTGCAGCTCCTTTTAGCTGAGCCTGCTGGCTGCTTCTGTGCAGCCTCTCTAGGCAGGCTTGGAGGACCCATCTTCACTGCTCCATTCTGGGGGCAGAGTATGTTAGGACCATGAGCCCTTCAGCAAGGGGTCACAAAGGCCTTGTACACTCTGTCACAAATTGGCAATGGGAAAAGTTGTTCAGCCACATGGCTTGTATGTATCTGTAGGTGGCTCCGGAAGCAGATCCATTATAGAAGAAAGAGGGAGAGCAGGCAGCAGGAGGCAAATTTGATAGGCAGCCAGGCTATGATAATTAAAAGAGTACCCATCAGCTCCAAAACACACTCATTTTGCCGATGAGCATTCATTTAAAACCTTATACCCTAATGCAAGGTGACCTTGACCATCCCCAAAAGTACTGCTTAATACAGAGAAGAGGCATGCCTGGCTTTGATCACCATCAACACTAAAAAAATATGTTTTTTAAACAGTTATCATACTCAGGGATCCAACTTACCAATATCAGCAATCAGGCTGCCTGGTTCCTGATCTGAAAGAAACTGCTGTACCTTTGGCCAAGCCTTGTAGCGTGCATCATGGAAGTGAGGAGCAATTTTCTCATACACGCTATGGACGTGGTCCTTCTCCAACTGGCTTGCCTCCTTCTCCATCACAAAATGGCTATGCTAACTCATTGAACCCAGTGTAATACTCCTAAAGAAGCGGAAGGGAGAAAAAAAGCAAAAAGAAAGTCATCTCAGAAACCTGTGTGGTCTCATTTTCCAAAATACAACCATAAAATTTAAGTAGTATTATGCAATTAGTTTTGAATCTCCATTTACTACTTGGGATGAGTTATTATCATAAGCAAAGAGAAACAACAGGATTTTTAAGGCAAAATGCATTGTTTAATCTGTTGCTTTCTGATGTTATACAACACTGTAGGATATAAATAAGTGTTTCACACTCAAGACCTGTCCTCGTGACTAAAACTTGCTAATTTTGTGTCTAAGTCAGCAACGCTTACTCACATTTCTCCTGGGGGAATTCTGAACACAAAAAAACTAAAAAAAATACATCTGTAAACAATTATTTTAAAATTCTGCAAAATTCTGCATATTTTGTCAAAATAACACAATATAAATCACACCAGCTTCAATTATTTTGGTAATTTATTTCAAATTACCTATCAGCAACTATGTATGTGACAATACAGACAACAAAAAAAAGATTTAGGAAATCTTTTTTGACAGATTCCTTGCTAGGCATATGTTAATACAGAACTCTGAGTAATAATTCATTTAAACTACAGTGCAGAACCGTACTTCCCACACCCTTCAGAAGCAGTGCAACGGCTTGGGGGAGTCAGGGATAACAGAGGAGGGAAGTAATTGCTGCTTGGAAGGCTGGGTATGAACTTGAAGGGTTGCTGGGTATGAGTGGGAAAAATATGGAACAGGTTTTTGGGGTGGAGGGAGAGATTGTTAGGGAGCATCCATATGCAGATCCTGGCTGACCCTTAGCCTCTCCCATTCAGTCAGGCACATCTGCCTCTGTTACCATGGGTCTCTGTGCCCCCTCTCAGCCATCCTCTTAACCCTGTAGCTCTGCACATACACACTCTGCCTATGTGGCCCTGTGCCTCTACTCCCATTCAACAACTACCCCAGTCTGTCCTCCCCCAATAACCCATATGAGCCCCTGCCTACACCTCCCAGTAGTTCCATGCTGTCTGTCTCCCCACAGGCTGTCTTCTGACCTGGCCCAACAGGGGCTGTGAAGAAGGCAGGCTCTTTCTCTTCCCTATTATAGCTGGGGCTTGCCAGGAGCTGCTGCTATGTTTTAGTGCCACAGCACCCTCTAGTGAGCAAAAGGCCGGACTGCGGCAACTTTTCAGCAGAAGCTATTTTCTGCAAAAAAAATATTTAAAATATGCGTGGCACATGAAATATGCGTGTGCGCAGTGGCGCAGAATTCCCCCAGGAGTATCACATGGTGTAAACAATACTTTTTGTAAATAGGGGGGGAGGGATAGCTCAGTGGTTTGAGCATTGGCCTGCTAAACCCAGGGTTGTGAGTTCAATCCTTGAGGGGGCCATTTAGGGATTTGGGGCAAGAAAATCTGTGAGGGGACAGTACTCAATCCTGCTAGTGTAGGCAGGGGACTGGACTCGATGACCTGAAAGGTCTTTCCAGTTCTAGGAGATTGGTATATCTCCATTTATTATTATTATTTATTATTTAATACTTTACACTGGATAGTCCTGTTAATTTCAAGATCAGAACCAGTGGTAAAATCAGGGCCATCACCGCTATGAAAATCCTTTAATAGCATAACTGCTGAATTACAATCCCGGTGTGCTGATGGAAATCATTACAACTACCAGAGGAGACACCCACAGACAATTCCAGTACGCTCTGCACTTCTGAGCCACAGCAATCCATCCTTTTGTCACCTTTAGATTGGATTACGATGCCTTGACCTAGAACAGTGGTTCTCAACCAGGAGTACACAGTAAAATTGGGGTGGGAGGAGATTCTGATGCTGGTAAAGCATCCCACCTATATCAGAGGAATGTCCCTAACGAGCGTTATAACCAACAAGGTTGTAAAGTAGAGACACCCAGATGCTGGAAAACGAGGGAGGATACAGAGATTGAGTCAATGAATGAATTGCCAGATGCTGGGATGGATTACTCAGTAATTGCCCTGTCCTAGTGATAGCCTCTTAAACATCTGGCATTGGCCACTGTTGGAAGACAGGATACCAGGCTACATGGACTATTGGTGTGACCCAGTATGGCTATTATTATGTTCCCAAGAAAATGTCTTAAAGCATAGGAGTAGGGTTTCTCATCGTGGAAGACCACTGTTGTTCTTTTTAATGTAAGTAATGGTGTCTAGATAATGCAACGATGACTATCTTAAAAATGCATATACAGAGAAACAGAGAAATAGTAATGACCATGAGTTGTCTTCTTTAGTCTTTCTTACACAGCAATATGTTCCTCTTTGGCTGTTACAGAGGCGTAAGGTCACCATCCTGCAAGCACGTATACAGGTGCTTAACTCTGCATGTGTAAGTAATCTCGCTGAATGTGAATTCAATGGGACTATTCACGGGCCTAAAATTAAACACATGCATTAGTGTATGCAAGGACCTTTGGAGGAGAAGGGTTTTTTAATTACTATTATTACTCTTCATAATAACCAAACTGCTAAAGGAGCTTGTTGGGAAAAAAAAATGCCTTCAGAAAAATGCAGGCTGAAATAGTTTAAATGCTCTGCTGGGGGTAATTTCAAGGGTAAGATGATGTACTGTCAAATATATTGAGGAGAGAGAAATAAAAAGGGATATTGTTCTTTAAAGAACTTGCAACATCATTTCAAAGATTTGCTATCAGTTTGTTACACAGGAGGAAATAACTTGCAGGCTGATATCAGCCGAAGGGAGTGGTGGAAAGGTATGGTTTATGTTATGTTTAAAAGCAGGAGTTTAAGTTTTCAAGTTTGCACCTGCTAAGCACACCTTACTTTCAAACCGGTTTCCTATGTGAGGCACATTAAAACAAACAAATGCACAATAATGTAAGAAAATAGGTACGTGACAGGTAAAAGTGAGAAACAAAGGCTGACTTTAGAGGTTAAAAAAAGCAAGAAACTTCAGTAGCAAAATAATTTTAGCATTCTGTGTAAAGATGCCCTCTCCTCTTGAATAAGAAAAGGAAAATGAGAGGGAAATGTAATTGGAGTACTTACCAGCTGGAAGAAAGAAAGAAGTGGCATCTAATTAGAAAATAGCCACTTTAGGACTGTGGCTACTTGTCTCTGCCAAATGTAAAGGCCCAATCCAGAAAGGCATTCTGGGAATAAAGTTCCTATACGTGGGGAGAACTACTGTAGTAGGAACTAAGCAGTCACTAAGGAAGAGACAGCTTCTGTGGTGTACATATTATGTAATATCATAATTGTATTTGGACTATATGCTGGTTCATAAACAAAGCATTTGGGAATGTAAATACTTTATTTAGTACACAAATACAAACCATTTATTTAGTACACAAACTTTATTTAGTACACAAACACAAACCACTATACAAAATAAAATATGCTCTTCTGAAGGATTGGGTGAAAAGTAAATTAAGAGGGACACAGCATGATCATTTGTCACATAATCTTTATCTTAATTTGGCACAATTTGATTGAAAATGAGATTAAATTTGTGCTTGTCTTAAGATTCATTATAAACTGCTGTCTTCATAAGTGATTTGTTTATTTCTTATGTTTTATGAAACCCAGGACTGTCATCATGAGATGAAAGCCCCCACAAAGACTGAGTAACCTCACTTTGTTTGGGGAACTATGACAGAAATGTCAATTCACCAGTTCACAAATCCACTCAGCTATAATGCAGTCCTGCCCCATCTCAGTGTCGGGAGGTTATGGTTGGGCTTCTGGATCTAGAGCAGAATTTGTTCCTCTGTGTGCTGCAATTTCTATTTTTCTGAAAGATTTCTTGAAATTATTTTTAAATAAAAAAGATTGGATTTTTTCTTTTCAATCTTAATCAAGAAATAATTCTCCACTTTGAGTAGAGGTCAATGACGTCAATTTGACTCAGCTAAACTATGACTTAATCCGGGCTGAAAAGGCTGGGATTGTTAATGTAACGGGGCTTCCTTTTGATATGGGACTTCTTTTAGAGAAACATCTTCCACTGACATCAGAGATTTTTCAAATGTAATGAGTAACTCCAAATTTTATAAAATGACAATTCTTATTTGCCTCAGAGCTACCTCTGAGGTCTCTTTGCCCCCTCCATTATAAAAAGATTAGTTAACTGAAATTCTCATCACTACTTCAATGCTTGTGGTTATGGAAATATAGTTCCAAGAGTGAACGTTGTCAAGGATTATGCAAATCTTGGGCAAGGTCCTGACCTGCAGCTCAAGAGCACTTAGTACAACTCAGAATGGGAAGATGCAATGGTAGCCTAAAGCAGGGGTAATGAATAGGAGGGCTGTGAGCCAAATCCGGACCACCAGATGCTTCTGAATGGATCCTGAAAGGTTTTAATTTACTTAGTAATATTTTATAATTATTATTTTTCTTGGAGTCTAAACCTTGACCAAGAAATATGGACCTTGGCAAAAAATAATAAACTACCCCCTGAAGACATCATTACACTCTACCTCCAACTCTGGGGCTACTCTGCACTGGTCCATCCCTCCTCCAAGAGAAGCTTGGAACAGCCTGCAGAATCTTAGGAGACCTGGCTGCCTCAGGTCTCAAAAAAACACTCTGGCAACAGGACACAGAGATGCCATCCCCCCTGAGCTGACCAGAGAGGTAGCATTAGAGCAGCTGCTAGTCAGCTACACAGGGCAAATTTCCAGCATCAGGTGAATTTGTTTTTAGGGTAGCTTTGTACCAGCAGAGTGGTGCGAGGCTGGCCTAATGCAGCTAAAAAACCATCCAAACACCCCTCTACTACTTTGTCACCTTCTCTCACAATCTTTTTTGCTCTCCATTAAATAGGTACTATTACCTTGAGGATTTTTAGGATTGTTTAATTTTTATCCTAATTTTGTACCTGTACCAGCAATGTCCTTGTCTTAAAAAATTATAAAATAAGCATAAAAATATGCTTGAACAAAGATGACTGTGGTTTAAAAAAAATATAGGGGCATCATGTGGCTGGTACTAAGCAAATAGAGTCAGGTTTTGCCTGTCCTTCCAGCAGAAAGGGGTCTGAGCTGGTGGCAGATCCTCAAAATCTGCTACCAAGTTTGGTTGTTCACTCCTTGGATCAGTAGGCACCTGGATTGATGCAGGGCCCTCCAAACTCAGCCCGTTTGGGGATGGGTGTTAACACATCTCTTTCTCCCTATTGATTCCAGTGCAGGAACACTTTCTTTCCACATAAGTATCATATTCAGAGCCTGAAAGATTTCTGGGGTCAGTATGTGTGTGCTGTTTGTCAACTCTGCACACAATGCTAATGTGGTTGGTATATGTGGGCTTCTGGGTTTTTGGGGTATTAATTAATTGTTTGCAATTTTTGAGTTTTATATAATGTCCAAAAATTGGGGGATTTGGGGGCGTTCTCTTTGTGTAAACTGTAATGAGTAATCTCTTTGTAACGTTCTCTAGTGCATTTTAAGATTGTACTCTTTCAAACAGCATTATATTAAAGGTAACAAAGTCCTGTGGCACCTTAAAGACTAACTATAAAGTTTTGAAGCATAAGCTTTCGTGGGCTAATACCCACTTCGTCGGATGCAAGCAGTGGAAGGCCTCTGTTGCAGTGTCTTAAAGTTAAGTTGAATTGTACAAATCCTAGTATGTCCAAGAAAACTGATGCTATTCTGGACATGTAGATCATAACAAGTGTGAACAAAATTCAAACCAACCCCCAAACAGGTAAAGAAACTGTAATAGTCATTCAAACCATTCTGCAAATTCCTTTTCAGTACATCCATACAGAGTGCAGGGTAGAAACATGCCAAAAAGTGCCAGACAGTCAATACAATACCACATTTTGAATCTGTTGGGCAGCTAAGTAAATATGAGTATTAATACCAGTAAATGGACATAAAAATGAATACCCAGATTATAGCAGACTCTGACATTGCTTGATAGCAGCATGCCAAATGGCATGTAAATTTTAAATAAGGCAACTAGTGTAGAACCCTGGAGGCATCATCAACCAACTAAATAAGCCCCCCCAAAATGCACTTCCATCAGAACAAGCTGTGAGCCTGACCTGCAGCATTTCTGTGAAACTACAAAAATCAAATTCTTTGTCATGCAAAAAAGTGCCTAATTTAAACTCTGCACAGTGGTACATCACTTTTTAGAAAGTAAAGTTCCAGCTGTTTGAGACACTGACAAATCTGTTTACAATAAGTGTGTTCATTTAATAGTTTTAGCTTTTAGAAGTAATTTCATGATCTCTTTTGATGGTACAGAACCTTCTACAGTAACACATTACAGAGATGGACAAGAAAATAGGGGGCACCTCCACACACCCCTACAAGTTATTTACATTATCAAATGTGTATACAAAGCCATACAATGATCAAGCTTGAGATTCTTTTAATGTTTCTCCTATACAACTGTGAGACATCTCAGAGTGAAACAGTAATTGGATTATCTTGGATTGAATGCTGTAGTGCTACTTTTTATTATTATAAAATGGGCATGTTTATACAAAAGAAAAAGTATAAAACTAAACTGTAATTCATTAGAAGTTTTCAGTTTTTCTTCAACAGTTCCTTTTGAAAAATCTCTCTTTACATGCTGCATTATGGACAAATTCTCCCTCACCCTTCCCCCGCCCCCACACTTCTCCAATCAAGCCTGAAGCACTGAAAGGGGATTGTGCTCTAGGAACAAAGAAAGGAAGACGTTTTCAGCTTTGTGCTTAAGCATTTACACATACAATTTCCATTAACTGTGCTAATATTTACACTCAGAATCACATTTTGCATAGCTGAGATATACCTGAAAGATTAAAGTTTATAAGACACTTCAATAACCAATGAACCCACATTTACATTTTCAATGTTTTTGGGTGGGGGGAAAATAATAAGATTAGCCTCTGGGCCACTGAAGACTGAGTCTTTTTATAGATTGTTTGCAGTATTGTTGTAGCTGTGTTGGTCCAATAAGAGATATTACCACCCCACCATGTGTCTCTTAGGACAGATGCAAACACAGTCAATTGAGTAAAATAGTACATGACAGGATAAACAGTTCAAGGGATGACAGAGACGTATACAAAAATCTTTTGAAATAGTTCTTAGTATAGAACCCTGTTTTAAAAAACAAAACAAAACAAAAAAACCTCCAAAAACCTATGTATAAAAGTGGGCTGACCAGATTATCAGGAAACTAAATGTGGTGAATTTTTCATATTCTGAGCTCTCTCTTTAGTGAGATGACTAATGCAATCTACATTTCTGAGGGCTCTTCGATACAAGGTATTTTCAGATAGAAATGTGGACCCAACCCTCCTCTTAACAATCATTCAGATAACTCAATGATTACAAATCAGATTGTTCTGTGACTTGTGGCAAGTGGGTAAAAGTGCCCACACCATCTCTACAACAATATAAAATTAACGTGACACACATTCAAAGGGTTAAAAACTGGCTAACTGATAGGTCTCAAATTGTAGCTGTAAAAAGGGAATTATCACCAAGTGGGTGTGTTTCCAATGGGCTCCTGCAAGGCTTAATTCTTAGCCCTATGCTATTTAACATTTTTAATCAGTGATCTGGAAGAAAACAAAATCATCGCTGATAAAGTTTGTAGATGACACAAATTGGGAGAGTGGTAAATAATGAGGACGACAAGTCTCTGATACAGAATGATCTGGATTGCTTGGTAAAATATGCATTTTAATACAGATACATGTATACATCTAGGAACAAAGAATGTAGGTCATACTTACAGAACGGAAATGTGTACTGCATAAATCCTTATACTTTCCAATTCTGGTTTAGCTGCTCAGATTTGGTATGTTTTTCTTTACTTCTTTCCCCCTCCCCACAGGTGCTGCTATTGTAGGAAGGTGTTTGAGTAAATGTGGATTTTGCAATGGGATCTGAAATCAGTAAGGGATTAGGCTCATTTGGATTTCATCCAGCAGAAGGTCCCACAGATGAGGATTTTTAGCTGAAATGCTCTTCCTCTGGCTCATGAAAGTTTCATTCTAGGCCTTAATCACTTTATCTTTCCTGATGAACACAGCTGTCTTGGTGGACCATAGCTGGGTTCCAAGATAGCTGTGTTGATATCATATCCTGCCCTGCCTTATGTAACAGGGATGGGTGTTTAAAGAGGTTATGCAAAACCTAGCTGGGACCTAAATTCCCTCTAAGCTGCGCAGCCACGCAGCAGACTAACAAGGGCCACACAGGCAGGGAGAAGTGCCTGTCCCCCGTCCTGGCCCAGCCCAGCCCAGCCCAGCTGAAGTTGCCATGGCCCATACTTGTGATGATCTGGCACCTCTTAACAAATCTACCTGTGTCTTTTGGATACAAGACATTTATAATGCTAATGGATCATCCCCAATCTCATCTGTGTCTTCTGATCTCTGTTTGATCACAGCTGTTATTCTGGAGAGGGCAGCAGCAACTCCATAATGAGGCCTGCACTGAGATCGTACTTAGTGCAGAACCAAAATCAGTACATTACACACTTCAATTACTGCATTTAGTCTTACTGATCCGCATAGGAGTAAGGTCAAATATGTTGCCACTCCCTAGTTGCCCTCCTGATTGTGACTCTAGCCATGGGTGGATGACAGGGGCTCCTTGCCTGATATTCTCTCATGTGAGCAGGCGGGCAGACCTTCCTCACTAAACCTACAACCCGTTTAAAAAGGGCATCTCTAGAATAAAAGGGTTTGCACAACATTAGTCAAACCAAGTCCTGTATTTTATTTTTGACATTTACTACTTTTGTAATGCAACAGCTCATTTGTTTGCTTCTGAAATAAAATGTTTTAAATAAACACATCACTACATGCCGTATTTGATTACGCAGCTTTCAAAAGCACATAGTAAATGGAAACTCAAAGCAGGTACAAACAACAATTAAGATTAGCAGTCATGAAATAGAAGTCGATAACCTGATGTCTAAATTATGTTTAAATTGTCATGAAAACATAAGCTAGTCTAAAAATGAAACTACTGCCCATTTGAGCATATCTTTTGTAAAACAGCTCCGTAACAGGAGGTTCTCTTGCCATCAGTGTTCTCTGTCTGTTAGAATATTGATTTATACCAGACACACTAAAAGTAAAGTTGAGCATATAGCCAAGGGGCAGCGAAGATCAATATGCCTAGCTGATAACAGACAAAATGGGGAGGGAGGGAGGAAGGGAAGGAAATATATGAAGAAATATATAAGCAAGATGAACAGGAAAATGCCTGGATGATGAAAGATGGGAAATCTAATATATGTAAGGACTGAAAAAACAAAGTTCAGCAGCTTAGAAAAAAAATAAATCTTAGAGGTGAAATCCTGGTCCCATTAAAGTCAATGGCAAAATTCCCATTAACTTCAATGGGGACAGGATTTCACCTAATTAATTTACTTAGTTACGGCCTGATTCTACCACCTTTCTTCATCTCCAGTACTAACAGGACAACTTATAGAATAAATTACTAATGCAGTGAAATTCAGATCTCAGGGGTTCAGGAGCCAAATCAACATTACCCAAAAGAGACACAGTAGTGTGAATTTACCATAGTACAATTCATATTTAAACAGCATGACAGTGGAAATCTTTAAGTTAAATAATTTAACCAACTAAGTTATCAACTTGCACTAATAACATAGTAAGAGCATCTTTATTGATTAATAATTAAATCACACTGTTTTAACATCATCCTATATTATAAAAGACTAGAGAATGTGTGTGAAGCCGTCATGCGCAGGAGAGACGGCCCAGAAAAACGGCATGCTGGGAGGTGTAGTTCGGCGGCACAAAATGGCTGCCGCGCGTCCGCCGCCGCGGGCCGTAGAGACGGCCCGGTCCAGGTCCAGCTACCTTCCCCCCCCCACACACACTGTATTTAGCCCTGAGACACAAGGTGGCTGAGGTACCATTTAATAGTATTCACTTCTGTATTTATCTATGACATTTATTTCCACTTCAGAACCAGAAAAGGAGGCGCCTGTCCCAAGCTGCCCCTGCTCTCCATACAAAACACAGCTGGACTCAGTGAGGGGGCCAGCGCCCCACTGGCACACACAGCCCCTACTCACTCCTGCCCAGAGCCAAGTGATTTAAGAACAGATCGAGTCTCCCTTCCCACAAGCACACATGTTTGGCTGGAGCCTCATTCCTAGAGCCCTCGGGCCAACAGCACCGGTTCTCCCAGTGCATCCCCCTCCGGACCACTCCCTGGGGCTCTCCGCCAGCCTTCTCAGGGCCAGCTCCCCGGGGAGGAAGCGGAGGCACGGGTCTGGGAGTGACTCACGCCGCGGGAGGAGAAGTGGGGAAACTGCAGCGGCTCTGCTGGGTCCAGCGTGAGTGGCAAGGCTCATGTGCGCTCGCTCCCTGCCTCCCTCCCCCTCACTCGCTCTCCCTGCCGTCTGGGTGCTGAAGTTGGGCGGATTGCAGCAAACCAGCTCCGCTAGGGACCACCTACACGAGCCCTTCCCCGGGATCGCTCAGTGCCAAGCACACGCAGCCAGGCGGGGTTGGGTAAGCCAGACCGCTCGGGGGACGGTGTGTGTGTGTGTGTGTGTCTTCTTCTTACTTATTATTTTGAACCTGAGGGAGGGAGCTGAGCGAGGGGGGGGGGGGTCGTTGGGGGGGAGGGAGCTGAGCGACGGGGGGTCGTTGGGGGGGTGGGAGCTGAGCGAGGGGGTCGTTGGGGGGGAGGGAGCTGGGTGTGGGTTGGGGAGTGAGGGAGCTGGGCGAGGGGGGGCGTTGGGGGGGGAGGGGGGAGAGAGAGCTTAGCGAGTGGGGGGGGGCGCGATCCGTTTCCATTGGCCCGTGTCCACGGGCTTTTACACTAGTGTGCTATAAAGAGCCACAGGAGACACAGTAAAGAACCACTTGCGGCTCGTGCACCACAGTCTGGGAGTAACACTGATCTAACGTAAGGGTGGCAAAATCACGTCCCCAATTGGTTTATAAAACACCTCTCTCACATTGTCTGGGACAATGTATAGAATAATAAACCAAAAGTTATATCAAACTGCGATCTATGTCCAGCCACCCCAGCATCCAAACATAGGTCCCAGTCGCGAAAACACTTAAAGCATGAAGTAGCCCCATTGACTTCAACAGGACTACTTGTGCACATACATGCTTGTGGAATTTGGGCCAAAAAGGGGGGAAATGAATAAAAGAAAGAATTAGTGAAAAATAAGTTTTGAAGCCAAAATGATCAAAGGTGGACTAGCCCGGAGTTAGAAGCTGGACCCAGCCCTGAGGGACAGGATGCCACAGGAGATTAGTCTCCCCCCTCCCCCCCATTTTATAGGTTTTTCTTTTATTTCATGTTAGTTCACATTTGTGAAAAAACACAGGGCTCTACTTATTGATCATCTATTATCCTTGAATCTTCTGACATATACCAGCACATAGAAAAAGAGACAGGAATTTGTATTCAATTCATTAACAACTTTACTGACATGACAAGATATACAGCATGGCCAAAGCGGATACATTTAGGGACCAATCATATTCCCTTTGACATCAATTGGAGCAGAACAGGACTTACAAATATTTGAGAACAGAAATGGTTTCACAATGGATTTAATAGACAACCAGTACTTGAGTTTGAGGGAAGACTAGCACAGAGAAGTTAAAAGAAGATGCAAAGCAGTCTACATCCACACAGAAAGGATCATCAGAACTTGAACGGTAGCACCAAAATGGTCCAGACAGGAGATGCTAAAAATAAAACACAGCCTGCAGGATTCCTCTCTTGCAGCTGCCTTTGATAATACAACCTATGTGCCTATTGTTTTGTCCTCCACTCACAGCCAATTCCAAGTGGCTACTCAATAGATGTTGACTACAAAGCTGCCATATTCCTGGCAGGAATTACTTCTGACAGCTGAGTCACAAGGCTCTAGCTGTGTAGGCCTCAAGAATACAACATTTAACCTGTCCACAAATATTAGCTTGAATAGCCTGAAGGTCCTTGTTGTTGGGATGAAAACAGACAGACAGACAAAGAGGATCATCGTTTTGCAAACCCTTTCAGCTTTAGAAAAACAGAACTTAAAAAACCCTAGAGATCTCGGGGGGAAGGAAGCTCTTCTCCACTGGTTTCTACCACACAAAGGAAAGGATAGCAGCATTTCTTTTTTGACTTGCGGGAAACTAAACAAAACTTCTAGAACTATCTTCAGACAAAAATAAAAAACAAGGCCGAGCCATGAATAAACCCTGAATTATTGCAGTGAGCCAGGTCAAGACAATCACGATACAAAGAGAGAGATAGAGACTCAAAGGGAAATCCATAAAGACTTCAAAACCAATATTTAGACTTCAAGGGTCATCAACTATTTGTGGGCTAGAGTCTAATCTGACAGCGTAACTCAGATATCAACGGTTACTCTGGCTTCATTCCAATATGACCGAGGAAGGAATCTGGCACTGTATGTATTTTGTAGAAGCCTTTCAGCATTTTCATAACATCCCTCTATTTTCCAGATGTTGTAGAGCTCCTAAAAATTATTACCATATGCATATTGCCATAGGTATTCACCACAAAGTTATGGGCCAAGTCTTCTACGGACATAAATTGATTTACAGCAGTTGTAGCTACGGTTCCATTTGCATATATTATTTAACACATAACAGCTTCGTAAAATATTTTGCTGCCCTTGCCAGGGTGCTATTCAACATAATAAAAACAGTCATAATAAATATAAAGTAATTAAAATAAAAAAAACACTTCTGCTTGTGCCTTCAAAATATCCAAGCTGTGAGGATGGGGAAAATCCTGCTCTTCCCTTGATAGGTTTGGAGGGCCTCACAGGCAGGGTAGCTGTTGCAATGCCAGTGTGTGAGAAGGGCTAAGATTAGAGACAGCTGTATACAAGGAATGTATCCCTCCCCCACAGAAAGGAGCCACAGTATGTTGCAGCTCCCTGGGTGCTGTTGTGAAGAAATGTGGATGGGAGTAGGACAGAGTAGAGGGGAGCCTGGGGAGGGGTAATTCACCACTTAACTACGTTCCAACCCTTTCATATCACAAATGGGAGCACTAGATTCATGGACTGAGATTTTCAAAGCTGCCTAAAAGATACAGATTCACTGTTCCAATGGAAATAGGGCATTCAGGTCCTGCAGTTGATAGCCATGGAAACCTCAGCTCAGAAGGGCTGTGGAAAGACTCCACAGTGTGGAGGACGGAATCCATTTTCTTCCCGCTGTACAGGTTCCTCAGCGCAGTACCCAGCCAGGTTACGCGGGAAGATTTTGCCAGTGTTGTGCAATATTAACCACTATCCCCTGGCTGCTGTGTGCTGCTCTAGGCCAGTTAAACTGGGTTTATAGAACTTTTGTATTACAGAAGTAATGGAAAAATCTGGGAATCTAGCCCATTCTCTGAAGAATGCACACAAATCCATTCCATTATACACATGCCTTTATACTATAGATCAGGGGTTCCCAAACTTGTTCCGCGGCTTGTGCAGGGTAAGTCCCTGCCTGGCCACAAGACACTTTGTTTACCGGAGTGTCAGTGGGTTCGGCCGCTCGCAGCTCCCGTGGCCATGATTCACCGTTCCTGGCCAATGGGAGGTGCAGAAAGCAGCACAGGCCAGGCCACCGCTTCCTACAGCTCCCATTGGCCGGGAATGGCAAACTGCTGCCAGTGGGAGCTGCAAGCGGACGAACCTATGGACACTCCAGTAAACAAAGTGTCTTGCGGCCAGGCAGGGGCTTACCCTGCGCAAGCTGCGGAACAAGTTTGGGAACCCCTGCTGTAGATATAAAGCATTTCTCTTTTTAAAGGGTGTTATGCACACATTCAAGACATTGGAGGCAAAATCTGCTCAGTTACACAAATATAAATTTGAAACAACTCCATTGAAGTATGTAGTCAATTTAGTGCATGTATTCTATATTTATATCACAGGGAAATTTGCCCCAAAATTATTGCTAAAGGGCTTTTTATAAACACACACACTTTATATAAAAACAGAAATGTCAACAAGCATCATTTTCAAAGTAACTTTGTGAAAGCAAATTCACTTCCAACATTTTTTATTCCTGTGAGGGTATGTCTATACTACCGGCCGGATGAGCAGATAGTGTTCGATGTATCAGGGGTCGATTTATCGCATCTAGATGGCCCGGGGGTAGGTCTGCCGAAATGCCGCGGAATAGAACGCTTCCGCTTTCGGCAGCATTTCAGCAGGACACAAATAGAATGCTTCCAACTTCGGTAGTGTCCCGGGTCCGATCCCGTGGCGGGCCACTGCGGCCCCCCCGTGGGGGGTCTCGCACACCCCCTGGGTTGTGCGCACCCTACTTTGAAGACCACTGGCCTAGAAGATACCATCAGAGATGCTTAGTTTTGCAGTTCTCAAATTGTGGATTTGCGTCTCCAGAGATAACCTATTGAACTGGAGATAGATATTTAAGAAGTCATTAGAAGGTGAACTGCTTCAATTACCTTTGGTAAATTAAATAACCAAACAATCATTCATTTTCTGATATCGCTGATAAACTAATCTGAAAAGTTTTCAAAATAAATCACTTAAATAACGTGTACTTTCTAAAAATGAAACCTACATCTCTCTCTGACTTTTGAAGAGTATGTATTAAGGTTATAACAACCAACAAGAATGCACTTATGTAGAAATCCATGATTAAATCGAGTCTTCCTGTCTAGTGATTTAAATCATGATTTAGTCAATTTGATTTAAATCAAATCCACCCTGTTATGATCTTGTAAATTTATGTATAAAAAGTCTGCCGATTCAATTGAGGTGTGGGGATAAAGAATTACAGGTTACATGTTATTATATTTATTTGCATCTGGCTAAGTCTGCAAGACAAGTGAATGCCTATGAACCAGTTCTAATAAAACATTCACTAACCAAGCCATGTGTCACTTACGGGATTGGAGAAGTAGTTATCAGGATATGTATTTATTTCTTCAGTGTGTGTTTACTGGTGGATTCTATGCCCCTTATATAAAACATGGTAAACAGATGAAAATATTACAACAGACCATGAAGAAGGCTTTTTGGAACAGAGAATTTTAAAACTCAAAATAAAGGAGACTCTTCTAATGGGCAAGGAAAGATTCCATGTACACTAGGCTACAACTGAAATACTATGAATGGTAAATTCTTCTGCCTGTGCAATCTTTCCTACATTCTAGAATCTATACCCTTTCCCTAACGGGGTAAGATGGTACATACGGAGCCAGAAAGTCTGTAAAATTATGTGCTGAAACTGCCACATTGGCAAAAGAAAACCTCATTTTTTCTTTACATTTTTTCTTCATTGGAATAAAGAAAGACAATGAAATAATTACAAGCTAGTGTATAAAGGGGACTTGTATCTTCTTGTATAGTAACATATTCAGAACTGTTTGAAGTTCAAGAGTCAGTTTCATGCAGTATGCCATCAAATCCAGGGTTCTCAGGCAAAAAAGAAAAACCTTTGCTGCTTAGATAGCTATTAAGACCTCCCAGTATCTGAAATACAGTATATCTCCTCTACTAAAACAGTCATTTCCTGCTTTACAGAGCTGTCGCCTAGAATAACTCTTAGATCAAACCATGGCAACTGAAAATGGCTTGATGATATGAAAGATGGGCACTTTTGATGTCATGACCTAATAAGAGATAGATAAGTCTGTGTAACTTTCACAGTCCATTCAGTACAGGAAGTTCCAGATGGGACACAGTGTTACAAGGAGAAAAACAAACAAAATCCAACAATTTTTGCATTAACAGAACTTAGAATTTTCTGAAGGGACCTCATTTTTGTTTAAAGTACTTTAAGGTACTGTACTTAATAAATAAGACAATCAAAGTGAGATGGACCCTGGGCCTCCTGCATTGCCTTAACAAAAAAACAAAAAAACCATAAAGGCAACTAAACTGGTAGAGAATTTCCTTTAGAATGGAGTTTATCCTTTAACCACTCAAGGGCACAGACCCATTGTACTTAATCATGACCCACCTCTCAGTCCCTAGTATAGAGGATATGCCTTGGGCAAAGATGGCATCTGTATGCCCCAGCAGTCTTCAGCTTCCATAATGTCCCTTCAGAGACTTATGCCGCTAAGCATAGGTTAAAGAAGCTATAGGCTACAATAACTTTCGCCAAGGCCTAGCCAACTCCCTGACTGGTCCCTGGGAGCCAAAAAGGAGACACAAAGTTACTTTTCTCCCCTCTTTTCCTAAAGTAGAGACCCTTTCCACTTAAGCCAAGAAGAATCTCCATTAGTTGTTACCAATATAGGGATTATGACATAAGGATGAATGGCTCTGATGCCATCCAGTCCAAAATAAGGGTAAGCATATAAATTACACTACAGTCAAGCCTTAACTATAACCTACATCTCAGGAGGCACAGAAATTTTATAACAAGGGAAGGTGTCTTTCATTTAATTACAAACCTAAGTTATGAATTTGGAAAATTGAAAAGTCTTATGAGTAAAGTTATTCTCTACTGACATACCATATTCTACAATATTAACTGGCACAGTCAAAAAATTATTAATTTAGATATGTCACTAAACTCAAATGGAGTTCTTATTTTTCTAAAAACAGAAAAAAGCATATATATGTATGCATTTAATCTTAGTTTCTCTATGTTATTTATAATTAATGCTAGCAATATTTAAATATAATAAAAAAATACCAGGTAAGAGTTAAACTTAAGCTTCCATTTTTAAAAACATTTTTAGATAAACTTTGCTTTATCTATGTTTTAGAACTGTTTTTGTTCCTGCTTGTATTTATTAACTGTTAAAACTTGATTATTATGATAACAATTTAATCAGTTTTCCAGTTAGCACATTTTTTCCTTACTCTTACTCCACTCCCTAAATCCATCACAGACATCTCCTACGTGCTACCTCAAGTTGCAAAATAAAGAAAACCCAAAATCAATAGCTGGGGCTTCTGTGGTACTGAAGATGTCAGGAATGGCAGGTAAAAATGGTTAGGGGATTCTCTCCACACTGCAAAAACAAGTGTGCCAAATAGGTTATAGGAGGCCTACTCCGTGCCAGACCTCTGATAACGTATTAGCAGCCACAATTAATAATGGAGTTTTAATCATAACACCACACTATTTCAGGATCTGGCCCTCTGTGTGCAGACAACAAATCCTGCCTGGAGTCAGTCACATAGGTGTTGGAACTAAGGGTTCTGCCACACCCCCTGGCCTGAAGTAGTTTTCATCATATACAGGGTTTACAGTTTGGTTCAAGGGCTCTCAGCACCCCCATTATATAAATTGTTCCAACACCCCAGGCCCGTCATGCATGCCACTAACTAGTTACAAACTTGGTTAAAAGTTGAAATGTGGACACCGTCTAAGTGCTAATCTACCATCTTGTTGCTTACTTATCTAATTGTGTTAGGAACTTGGAGTGCCTCACAAACCCATACAGTTTTGACTTACCTAAATAAATATGGAACAGTAAAATGGCAAAATAGGCTGATTAAGTCCCATGAGGGAGTATGTGCCTCACACAGACTGAAAGGGTTAATGTGGGCCTGGGAGGCAAATGGACATACTGGGCTGCCAGGGAGTACTAGGCTTCACTGAGGATGAAATCTAGACTATAGAGAAAGTTAAACAAGCAGAAGCAGGTTGGGGGATCCGGGCAGGAGGCTGGCTGGGCTACAGCTGCTGAGCTAGGGCTTAGTGGGCTGCTGACTGGCCGAAGAGTTGGCGGACAGGCTAGGCAGACAAGGTGGCTAAGGTAATATCTTTTATTGGACCACCTTCTGTTGGTGAGAGAGACGAGCTTTGGAGCTTACACTGAGCTCTTATTCAGGGCTGGGAAACTAAGGCTTGGTCTACACAACAGACTTATGTTGGTATAATTGTTATTCAGGGGTGTGGAAAATTTACATCTGAGCCATGCATTCATATCAGCTGAACTCCTGGTGTTGACTCTCTCCGAGTTCACACCTCCAATTCAGCTGCTAGAGGAATACCTCACCCTCCCTGATTTGAGATAACAAGCTGGTTCAGGCTGATTGGACTAACCTTGTTATCTCCTACCTGGTTCTTGCCTACTTATCTATACCTGCCCCTGGACACTTCCACTGCTTGCATCCGACAAAGTGGGTATTAGCCCACGAAAGCTTATACAGTAAAACCCCGATTTAACGGACCCCGATTTAACGGAATTCGGATGCAACGGACAAAATTTATGAGCAAGTCCGATGCATCCAAAATCCGTTTTTCGGGTCCAGGCAGCCGGCGGGCTGACTGCCGGCTCCCCGCTGCCGCCCGGGTCCAGGCAGCGGGCGGGCTGGCTGCCGGCTCCCGCCCGGGTCCCAGCAGCCGGGACCCGGGCGGGCGGGCGGGCTGGCTGACGGCTCCCGCCCGGGTCCCAGCAGCCGGGACCCGGGCGGGCGGGCTGGCTGGCTGACGGCTCCCGCCCGGGTCCCAGCAGCCGGGACCCGGGTGGGCGGGCTGGCTGATGGCTTCCGCCCCGGTCCCAGCAGCTGGGACCCGGGCGGGCTGACTCACGGCTCCTGGCTGCCGTGATAGTTTATTATACAGTAAAACCTCGATATAAGGGACTAATTTGGGCGGGCTGCTCGTTTTTTTTAGTTATTATTAAATAACGGACTTTCGGCTTTAACGGACACCCCCTTGCCCAAATTAGTCCGTTATATCGAGGTTTACTGTACTTCAATACTTTAGTTAGCCTTTAAGGTGCTACAGGACTCTTTGTTACCTCTTGCTGGAGAAGCTCTCCTGTCAACTTAGGTAGCGTCTTCCCTAAGACCTGCAGCTTCCCCTGGCACCACCGTATGTGTAGACAATCTCCAACGCGAAGTTGTGACACTACACTTCGTATTCTTCACAGTGATATTATTAGAATAGGATTATGGCATAATTATGATGCATTTTGTACGATATAAGTTATGTGAGGGGTCACTGAAACAGTTATGATTTTCTGAATATGATTATCCTATTTGTATGCATGTATCATTTTTGTATCTAAACTTATGAATACTGACTAGGGATCTGTATTTCAAATGGGCTTACACTGGAGAACACTCACAGCCAGCTCCAGCATTAGTCTTCTGAAGGTGTAGTGCAGGTTTCCTTTGAGGATGAGGACCCAGAGGTCAGATACAGAGTAATCATTTTGTGAGAAGTGTTTACTCACAGGTAAAAGATATTACCTCTTCCACCGTGTTTCCCTAATATCCTTGGACCTACATGGCTACAGCAACAGTGCATACAAGAAGCTAATCAGTAGAAGGGGACAGCAAGCTCTCTTGACAGCTGTGCTGCTCACATTTAAGGGAAGAATACTATCAGATAGCTTATCAGTAACTTTAGTGTGGGGTTTCTCAAACTGGGGGTCGCCAAGCGCTCCCTGGGGGGTCACAAGCTCCTGCCGCTGCCAAAAAGCCACCAAATTGATTAGTTCCACATTCAGCGGCTTTTCGGTGGACATACTGAGCGCTCTCAGAAGCGCTCAACATGTCCGCCACAAATAGCCGCCGATTGTGGAAGTATTCAATTTGGCACCTTTTCAGCAGACATACAACAGTCCGCCGCGCCACCCAGGAACAGGAAAAAGGGTTGCGGTTCTCGAGAACCGCTGCTTTAGTGTAACAGTTCTTCTGGATATACTCATTCTCCTGTGAGATGCTTCAAGTGCCAAAGATTTGATCACGTAGCAAACAATTTCAAAGTAAAAATGTGGTGCAGCCAGTGTGGAAATGAGCATCCATATGTAAGCTGTTAGGAAGGGACAGAACAACAATGTTGCAACTGTGAACAAAAATTCAGCTCAGCATGTGGGAGGGATATACTGAGACAAAGTGAGTAACAAAACCACCAAATCATTAATTATAGCTGAAGACGCTACTAGGAGATAAAAGAACGAACAAATGAACCTCATTTGGAGAAATGGATTAGCCAGCAACAAATTAATGGGATGGAAGTAATGAGTGACAATGGGGTAAAAAGGAGATGGCATATTACTTACAGAGAGATTCATTGCATTTATGATTGAAATAATAAATTGTATGTCTCACACAGCGAAGAACGCAGAGAAAGTTAAAGTTATAATTAAAGCTGCTGAAAAGTACCTACCAGTTAGCAACATATCAGTGGAAAGACTTCATATTTTCTTAAGTGAAAGAAACACTGAAGGTTAAAAGAATGGTGGTAACTATTTTCAGCTGGAATGCCCATAGCCTACTGGTGCATTGGCAAAAATTAAAAATATTATTGATATGAAAACAAAGCCTGATAATAACATGCATACAAAAGATTTGGTTAATAGAGACACTAGATAATAAAATTCCAAGCTATGGCACATACGGACAAGATAGAGAAACAGGAAAGAGTACAGGTGTCTATACCTCCATTAAGGAAAGCCCGAGCTACTTTACAGTAACAGCAGTTCTCAAACTTCATTGCACTGCAACCTTCGTCTAACAAAAAAAATCACTACATGACCCCAGGAGTGGGGAACGAAGCCTGAGCTTGTCATCCTGAGTTGGGGGGCCCAAAGTCCAATCCCCACTGCCTCAGGTGGAGGGACCAAAGCCCAAGGGCTTCAGCCCCGGGCAGAGGGCATGTAACCTGAGCCCTGCTGCCCAGGGCTGAAGCCCTCAGGCTTCAGTTTCGTCCCCAGGCGGTGGGGCTCCGGCTTCAGCTTCGGCCTGGGCCCCAGCAAGTCTAACCCTGCCAGCCCTGGTGACCCCATTAAATCGGAGTCACGACACACATTGGGGTCCCAATCCACAGTTTGAGAACCTCTGAAGTAGAGGTTAAAAAGCTAAATATTGAGTATAATGCTACTGAGATACTGATACAAAACAATTATATGTCGCTATGACTTTATAACGTTTATAACCCTTGCAGGTCTCAGAAGAGTGGGTTATAGGCAGTTAAGCCTAGTGGTCAAAGCCAAATACCAGTGCCAAAGGTCAAGACTCAGGGTATGTCTTCACTACAGCAGTAGTTCGATTTCCTTTATTTCGATGTTGTGAACGCGACTGTATGCAGTCGATATTGTGTGTCTTCACTAGGCACAGCAAAGCACAGCAAGTCGACAGTGTCTGTCCGCAAAACTTTTGCAAGCGTCGACATGACGAGCGTTGTACTCTGGGTACCTATCCCACAGTTCCCTGATCCCCCAGCAGGCACCATTTTGAGTGCTGCACTATGGGTAGGCATTTCCAAGTTTCGCACCCTTTTTCCGTGCCGCCGACCCCCATTACGAGCAGTGCACTGTGGGTAGGCATCCCATAATTCGCGCCCTTTCTCCGCGCCGTGCTAACGCCATAGCACTGCAAGCATGGAGCCCGCTGACACCACGGAAACAGTAATGGCCGTTGTGAAGACCTCGATCACGGTTGCGGAGTTCATGCTGCACCGTCTGCAGAGGAGGAATGCGATCCAGGGAAAACTGCGCTTTCTGGAACCCGACGACAGTGAGGAGGAGGAGGAGGAGGAGGAGGAGGAGGAGATGGACAAGGACATGCACAGCGGGGACGACAGGGACACTGACAGTTTTGGAAGTAGGGCGACTGACAATCTGTCAAATTTGGTGGCAATGGGGCAGGCTCATGCCATCGAACGCCGATTCTGGGCCAGGGAAACAAGCACGGACTGGTGGGACCGCATAGTGCTGCGGGTCTGGGATGACTCCCAGTGGCTCAGAAACTTCCGCATGCGAAAGGGCACGTTCCTGGAACTTTGTGACTTGCTGTCCCCTGCCCTCCGGCGCAGGAATACCAAAATGAGAGCGGCCCTTACAGTGGAGAAGCGAGTGGCGATAGCCCTCTGGAAACTTGCAACACCGGTCAGTGGCGAATCAGTTTGGGGTGGGTAGGTCTACAGTGGGCTTTGCTGTGATGCAAGTAAGCAGGGCAATCGTCGAGCGGCTGCTACACCGGGTTATAAACCTCGGAAACCTGCAAGCCACAATAGATGGCTTTGCCGCCATGGGATTCCCTAACTGTGTTGAGGCTATAGATGGGACTCATATCCCTATCCTGGCACCGGACCACGAGGCCGCAGAGTACAGAAACCGGAAGGGATATTACTCAATGGTCATGCAAGCAGTGGTTGACCACAAGGGACGTTTAACCGACCTCTACGTGGGGTGGCCGGGAAAGCTTCATGACGCTCGAGTGTTCAGGAACTCTAGGGTTTTTAGACAGCTGCAGCAAGGCACTTTCTTCCCCGACCAGAAAATTTCCGTGGGGGGGGTCGAAATGCCGATCGTGATCATTGGGGACCCAGCCTACCCCCTAATGCCCTGGCTTATGAAGCCCTACACAGGTAGGGTGACCAGATGACAACAGCTAAATATCGGGATACATGAGGGGGAGGGGCAGCCACAGGCTCCCCACCCCATTGGACACCTGGCTCCACTTGAACATTACCCCCCCCCCCCCCCCGGCCTCCGGGCGCAGCTCCCCCCCTGTTGTGGGTCAGCAGCACCGGGCTCCCACGTGGCTCTGGTTCTGGGCAACACCCCCTCTCCTGCCATAGATCGGCGGCACAGGGTCCTCCAGGGGCGGGCACAGCCTCCCCCCCACCCCCGGTTGCGGGTCGGCGCTCAGCACAGCCCCCGCCCCCGCCCCCGCCCCCGCCCCCTGCTCCGCGTGAACTCCCCTGACCCACTCCCAGCTCCAGGTGCAGCCTCCCGCTGCAGGGCAGGCACAGGCGAAGGCGGTGCTTACCTCGTGGGCGGGGGGGAGGAAACGCTGGGGACTCTTCGCAAGCGCCGCCCCTGCAGCATGTGCCTGGCTCTGGGGCCAATTTGCGAGCTCCTGCCGGAGCTGCCTCGGCAGGCAGAGCAGCAGTGAGCGTCCCGCCAGTGACTGCCTGCTGATGCCTGCATCCTGGAACTTCCCTTGGTCCCAAATATCGGGACAAAGGGAGTCCCGACCAATGCAAGGTCGGGACGCGGGACAAGTCCCCTAAAATCGGGACTGTCCCGATAAAATCGGGACATCTGGTCACCCTATACACAGGAGCCCTGGACAGGGGTCAGGAGCTGTTCAACTACAGGCTGAGCAAGTGCAGAATGGCCGTAGAGTGTGCATTTGGCCGTCTGAAGGGGAGATGGCGTTCCTTACTGATTCGCTCAGACATCAGCGAGAGAAATATCCCCATTGTTATTGCTGCTTGCTCTGTGCTCCACAATATCTGTGAGAGCAAGGGGGAAATCTTTATGGCGGGCTGGGAGGCAGAGGCAAATTTACTTTCTGCTACTTATGAGCAGCCACACAGCAGGGAAAGTAGAAGAGCACACCGTGAGGCCCTGCACCTCAGGGATGCCTTGAAAGACAGTTTTATGAGTGGCCGAGATGGCGTTTGAGAATCTGCTCCCTTGCTGTGCTCTAAGCCTGCTGCCCTTGAACCCTCTTTCCCTCCCCCTCCCCATGCTTTCCCTCCCCCCTCCCCATGCTTTCCCTCCCCCCTCCCCATGCTTGCAGAGGAAATAAAATCACTGTTTGAAAAATCATGGTTCCTTTATTGGTTCATCGGAAATAAAAATACAGGGGATCACTGTCCTGGTATCCTGGAGGGAAACCGGCAGTCGCAGTGGAGGAGGAGCGGACAGAGGACGGGGGGGGGGGGGGTGGCAAGGGGGGAGAGGAGGGGTGGCCAAGACACAGCAGCTTTTAAAAATTTTCCTAGAACGTCAGCCTGCTGCTGCTGCTGCTGCTGCTTCTGCTGGCTTGTGGGGTGGAGTGGAGCGGCCCACGGAGCTTGCCCCCCCGTGTTCTCACCCCGCGTCTGGGTGGGGAAGCTATGGGAGTTGGGGAGGGGGGGAGGTGGTTACACAGGGGCTGCAGAGGTGGTCTTTGGGCATGCTGCAGCTCCACCAGAGATCGCAGCATGTCGCTCTGGTCCTCCATTATGCGGAGCAAAGCATCCATGCGTCTTTCCTCACGCTCTTCCCTCTTTTCTGCAGCGGCTCTCCATTCCTGCCTCTCTCTCTCGATCCCTTGCCTGTATCTCTCGATCCCTTTCCTCTATCATTCTTTCCCTCCAATCCGTCTGGCGGGCTGCCTCAGCGCGTGAGTTCTCCACGAGTTCACTGAACATCTCATCGCGCGTTCGCGTTTTCTTTTTACGCTTTCTTATCTGCGGTGCACGGCGGGAGGAGCAGCCCGGGGGATTCAGAGGTAATTGTTCATCTGTGGGCGAATGTGGGAAAAGAAAGTTTGAAAGTTATGAGACAGATACATTCAAGGTTAGGAGGCAGATGCAGTCTCGGACGGTACACAATGGGAGTACTATGCCAATTGCAACCTCAGTATTCAGAGGCCTGATATGATTTCTGTACAAGGTCATGTTCTACACCTAAAAGTGACTGACTAGCTCACAGAAAAGTCAGAGCATCTCAGACACATATGCGTGCCTCAGCCCAAGACGGCTTCTGAAATCACCGTGCAGCCGGCCATGGTAAGTTAAAAGTGGCGCTTGCATACTGTAGAGTAACCCCGCCCCCTTTCCCCCACCGCGTGGCTTGCTCCCACTGAAACCGCAAACTGCAAAGCAAATGGCAAAAAATCTGTCGCTAAGGGCTAGCTAAGGTCTTTTTGGGGCTCTTCAGACCGCTTGCAGACTGCTCAGAGTCCCTGGCAGCTACCGCTACGGGCTTGGGGGGGGGGGGAGGGGGTTGGTTACGCGTTGGATCTGAAGCGGTTCCAGCAACCACTTGCAGACTGCTCAGAGTCCCTGCTAGCTACCGCTAAGGGCTGGAGGGGGGGGGGGGGAAGGTTGGTCGGCCCTCAGCAGAAACGAGTACTCTGCAGCTGGGAATCTTTATCTCCCAACTAATTGCAGTCCATATCTCAAACAGGCAACCATGAGTGACATCACTTTGCTGAGAATTTCTCGGAGAGAGAGAGAGCGCATGCTCCTTGACTCCATGCAAAGTCCTGGTCCATACGCCGCAATGCTAGCCTGCTCAATGATACCAGACAACTTACTAGTTTCGTGGCGTGGGATGGTCTCCTATCACGGGGGACCACATAAGGCGGCTCTCCCCAGAAATCTGCTGCGCTGGATTCATCGCTACCTCCTGGATACCTTCCTTGAAATGTCCGTGGAGGACTTATGGTCAATCCTGGAGTATATTGACAAACTCTTTGAGTAGAAATTGACTAGCAATGAAAGCACGCTAAGTCCTTAGGGCAAGTTACTCATTAATAAATGCTTCCTTTACAAAATCACGCATCATGTAATCCCTTAAAAAAGAAACACTTACCCCTCTGGGAGGCTTGGGAGGGTACTGGGTCCAGGGTGACAAACAGCTCCTGGCTCTCTGGGAACACGGGTTCTCCGCTGGGCTCCTGCTGCTCCGTGAGATGTTCCTCTTCCTCATGGTCGTCCTCCTCGGAATCAGTCTCCTCCCTGACGATTATCCCATCTGCGGAGTCCACGCAGACCGGCGCGATGGTGGTGGGGGCGCCCCCCATTATCGCATTTAGTTCATTGTAGAACCTGCATGTCCGCGGCGCGCCCCCCGATCGTCCGTTTGCCTCTTTGGCTTTCTGGAACGATTGCCTCAGCTCCTTAATTTTCACGCGGCACTGTGTGGTGTCCCTGTTGTGGCCCCTTTCTAGCATGGCCTTGGAGACTCTTCCATAGGTGTTGGCATTCCATTTGTTGTTGCGGAGTTCCAACATCACGGATTCCTCTCCCCAGATAGCGATGAGATCCAGCACCTCTCGAGTGGACCATGCTGGAGCTCTTTTCCTCTGGCTGGTCTCCAAGGTAGATGAGCTCTGCATGGAGTCTTGTGATGCTGAGCTCTGCATGGCGGCTAGTGCTGCTGATTGCTCTGAATGGCGACTGAGCTGTTCAGGTGAGCTGGCCACGCTGACCAAACAGGAAATGGTATTCAAATGTTCCCGGGTCTTATCTACCTGGCCAGAGCAGCGAGTTCAGAGTGCAGTGCAGAGCGGTCACAGTGGAACAGTGAGGCAGTCCAGAGCGGTCAGAATGGAGCATTGTGGGACAGCCTCTGGAGGCTATTAATGTTGGGTTCCGTCTTCACTAGCCTACGGTCGAGCTTGGAATGTCGAGATTAGCCTTATTTCTCTCGTCAGGCTGGAGTTCCAAATTCGATCTTGAGGGCCCTTTACATCGACGTTAAGGGCATGTATGTGAAGACAGGTACACGTTTAATTCGACCTAACGTCGTTAACATCGAATTAAAGTGGTAGTGAAGACAGGGCCTCAGAATCGGAGTCAGTCTGAGTCAAGGGTCAGACCAAGATTACCAGATGCCAGGTAGGGCAGGAGCAAGGCTGAGAACTAGGCTGACTGGAGCTGTGAAAGAGCAGGGCAAGAGAAAAACACAGGGAGTGTGTTGAGCAGCTGCTGCTGAGCTGAAGAACCAGCTTGCTAGCTTCCTCAGCCTATCAGACAGGGTGGGTCCATCAGGCAGCCTGGCTGGCTCATTAGGGTGTCAGGAATACTGAGCAGGTGCAGCTGCAGGGCCTTAAGTCTGACAGCAGGAAACTAGAGGCTATGGAGCTGAAAGAATGAACTGCAGATGTCACATGCCCATTCGTTATCTGTGGTGATATGAACAGTCACAACAGATTGTTCAGAAGAAAGAAAAGTGATAAAAATGGAAAATGTTTAGAGCAATTATTTGAAGAAAATAATTCAGTAATATTAAATGATGGAGCCCCACCAGCTTCAATACAGCTGACGGAAGAGTCTTATGGTTGGATCTGGGAATAGCTTCTAGCACCAAAAGCAAGTAAATGCAGCTGGGAAATTTACAGAGAAGAGGGAATTGATAGTGACCACTTCCCAACATTAATTACATATCAAGGGACAGGAAATACCAAAGATGAAGATAACATCCTCACCTGAAATCTAAAACAAAAGCGATCTGGAAAGGGATTTGACACAGAAGTGAGGGCAATGTGAATGAGCAATGTGTAAATGAAGATTTTGAGGAATTCTGTAGGACTATTACTAAGGAAAAGATAAAGACAATCTGCCTGGCTATTCCTAGGATTCCAACAATGCTTAAAGATAAGACAAATATGTGATGGTAGAACAAGAAATGTGAAATGGTAATTAGGGAAAGGATAAAGCAGATAAGACTGCAAAAAATATATATCCTTAAATAGCTATATTAATGACATTTAAAAAGTAAGGCAGTTGCACAAAGGATTATATAAAGGACAAAAAGGCTGGAGAATATACAGTAGGAAAATTGATACCAATATATAAACAAATTAAGAAAATGAATGGAATAAAGAGTAAGAACCTCATAATACCAAACTTTGCAGTTGCAGTGTATGAAGTAACAAGCTCCAACAAAGAAAAAGCAGAAAATCTGGACACCATGTTTCAAAACGTCAGTAGTGACAAGGATCAGATGATAGAAATTAGGGAGAGAAAAAATAAGCTCATTAATGATAATTATGAGATCATAAAGAGGTGGGAGAAGCAGCAGTTATTTTAAATGAAAACTTTAATATGAGAGATCACAAAAAAAATAAGGAGGAAAATTACTGCCTAAGCAAGGATAAAATCAGATTTCAAATGCTTAAACACTCACGTGAAGAAAGCTTGAGGGTGATACTAAAAATATATGACAAAGGGAGAAAAGTTGAAATATCTAAAGATTGGAAACAAGTGATTATCATCCCTGTTAGGACACCAGGTAAACTGCACTCAAGACCTGAGGCATGCAGACCAATTGCACTGGCAGCATGTTTAGATAAAACCATGGAAACAATGGTAAGGAGATTAGCAGCCAACCTAGAAAGAAATAGGTTCCTAGATGTAATCAAAATGGGTTCAGAAGAGGGTAGAAAGAGCTTAGCCACATTGTAAAGATAGAGGCAGAAGCATAAAAAAGTATGAGAACCAAAGAATTCATGACAGTAAACTTCCTGGAGGTGGGCTTTTTCTATGGTGCGTTATAGAATCATAGAATATCAGGGCTGGAAGGGACCTCAGGGGATCACCTAGTCCAAACCCCTGCTCAAAGAGCAGGACCAATCCCCAATGAAATCATCCAACAGATTTTTGCCCCATATCCCTACATGATGCCCTCAAGGACTGAACTCACAGCCCTAGGTTTAGGGGGGGTCAATGCTCAAACCACTGAACTAGAGGGACTCCTACATAAACTGGCTTCCAAGACTATTCTAGGAAGAATTCTCAGATGGTTAACAGCATGAGCAGCAGGTGAAGGAGGTTGTGTCTCCCCAAACAGCCAGGTGTGGTCACGCCCACACTCTGTCCCCAGGGCTCCGCTTCGGTGGTGCCACTGGACTTCAGGGGCTGGGCCCCTGCTGCTGGCTTTCCCCGGGGTTGGGGAGGCTGCAGTGGCACCACTGTGAACTCTCCCTCCCAGTGCTCTAGGGCTGGGGGCCTGCAGCAGCACCGCCGTATGCTCTCCCTCCTGGTGCTCTGGGCACTAGCCAGCCTGGGGCAAGGCCCAGCAGCAGCAGTCGCGAGAGCTCTTGGTTCCAGGGCGCATGGAAGGTGCGGAGCCTTGGATGGAAGGGGCAGAGAGTCTCCCCCAGCCAGCAGGTTCATGTGCCACCCATAGATAAGGAGCTTCTTAAGGGCATGTCTACACTACAAACTTAAATTGACCTGTTATGTTAACTTACAGCCACCCCAGTAATTACTGTGGTGGTTCATGTCCACACTACCCTCCTTCTGTTGGTAGTGCAGGTCCTCACCAGGAGTGCTTCCACGCTTATGAGGGGCAGTGTGGAGACTGAAAACCTTGGCTGCCCGCAGGCCTGGCTTCCCCTCTTCCCCTGGCTCTTGGCTCCCCACCAAGAGTCCATCTGCCCCCTTGGTGGGAGCACAGCAGTAACCTGGGCTCCAGATCTCTGCTCCCTCCCACCCACCCCCCAGCACCCAGCTCCCCACCAGGAATCCATTTCCCACCCCCACCCCTACACCAAGAACATGGCAGCTGCCCAGGCTCTATGGGTTCTCTGCTGTGCCCAATGGGGAGCTCCATGCCTGGAGCCTGGGCACTTGTCATGCTCCTGGTAGGAAGCAGGGAGCCAAGAGCTCAGGGGGCAGCAGGGCTCCCAGAGGGGAGCCCAGACAGCAGCCCAGCAGAGTGGAGAGCTGGGAGCCCAGATAGCAGCCCAGCGAGGAGAGGGAAGCACTGGCAGCAACCTGGTTCTGAGAAGGGAGTGGGGAGTCAGGAACCTTGAGGCTAGCAGGGCTTTCTCCAAGGAGCCGGGAGCCTGGGCTGCAGCTGAGTTGGGAGCAGGGAAACTGCGTAGCAGCCCAGCTGGCAGTGGGGAAACTGGGCTTTCTTGTCAGTTTCACAGATCTAAGATGGCAAGAACCACAGCCAACTGCTGATGTAAATAACCCGCAGCAGTGTCTACATGGACATTGCGTCTGTTCTAGCTACACCGACATAAGCCCTACACCTCTTGTGGAAGAGGAGTTATTATGTTAAAGAAGTATGGGCTGGGTGAATGGACCATAAGGTGCATAGAAAGCTGGCTAGATCATCGGGCTCAAGGGTAGTGATCAATGGCTCCAGGTCTAGATGGCAGCCAGTATCAAGTGGAGTGCCCAAGGGTTGGTCCTAGGGCCGATTTTGTTCAATATCTTTATCAATGATCTGGAGGATGGCGTAGATTGCACCCACAGCAAGTTTGCAGATGACACTCAACTGGGAGTGGTAGATACACTGGAGGGCAGGTATAGGATACAGAGGGACCTTGACAAATTAGAGGATTGGGCCAAAAGAAATCGGATGAAGCTCAATAAAGACAAGTGCAGAGTCCTGCACTTAGGACAGACGAATGCCATGCACTGCTACAGACTAGGGACCAAATGGCTATGGAGCAGTTCTGCAGAAAAGGACCTAGAGGTTACAGTGGATGAGAAGCTGGAGATGAGTCAACAGTGTGCCCTTGTTGCCAAGAAGGCAAACGGCATTTTGGGCTGTATAAGTAGGGGCATTGCCAGGAGATCAAGGGACGTGATCATTCCCCTCTACTCGGCACTGATGAGGCCTCATCTGGAGTTCTGTGTCCAGTTTTGGGCCCAACACTACAAGGAGGATGTGGATAAAATGGAAAGAGTCTAGGAGAGGGCAACAAAAATGATTAGGGGGCTGGAGCACATGAATAATGAGTCAGGCTGAGAGAACTGGGATTGTTTAGTTCGCAGAAGAGAAGAATATGGGGGAATTTGATAGCTGATTTCAACTACCTGAAAGGGGGTTCCAAAGAATCATAGAATATTAGGATTGGAAGGGACCTCTGGAGGTCATCTAGTCCAATCCCCTGCTTAAAGCAGGACCAATCCCCAACTAAATCAGCCCAGCCAGGGCTTTGTCAAGCCTGACCTTAAAAACCTCTAAGAAAGGTGATTCTACCACCTCCCTAGGTAACCCATTCCAATGCTTCACCACCCTCCTAGTGAAAAAGTTGTTCCTAATATCCAAACAAAACCTTCCCAACTGCAACTTGAGACCATTACTCCTTGTTCAGTCATCTGCTACCACTGAGAACAGTCTAGAACCATCTTCTTTAGAATCCCCTTTCAGGTCCTGCCCAAGACTGACGTGGAATTATATAATTAAATTAATAAAAGGAGAAGATTGATAAATATACAAGATATAGCAAAACTATGTATTTGTGATAAATGGGGACACTACTGCCAAATATATGTAGATGGCGTGGAACAAGAAGAGTGGGAACAGCCATCTGTGTGCCCTCACAAGGACTCAAGGAAGCCACATCTGTCTTTATGACTGAGCTAACAGGGAATATTCTAGGACTAAACTGAGCTTTAGATTTGTGGCCAGCTGCTGTGGCCACCCTATCTGATTACTTGACAGGGATGCAAGCAATTTATGGTGGTAAGTCTGACAGCAGAAATGATACTCTTAATGAAGTACTCCTGCTAACAACCAAACAGGCACACAACTACTATATAACCATAGTACAGTAAACCCTCGATTTAACGGACTTCGGCTGCAACGGACAAAATTTCTGAGCAAGTCTGATGCATTCCTGATCCATTTCTGGCGGGCTGGCTGCCGGCTCCCGGCTGCCGCCCGGGTCCCAGCAGCAGGCGGGCTGCGGAGCTGTTGCCCCGACCCTGTGGCGGGCGGGCTGCTGCTCAGATAGCTCATTTTTTTTTATTATCATTATTAAATAACGGACTTTTTGATTTAACGGACACCCCCTCGCCCGAATTAGTCCATTAAATGGAGGTTTTACTGTACTAGCATGGATCCCTGTGAGGATAGGAGGCAACAGTGGCGGACAAACAGGCAAAAAGTTCTACTGATAATGAACAAGTTGACTTAGGAATCCCCTGAAGCAAACAGGAATTTAAATACCTAATCAAAAATGAGATAAGGAAAGAATGGCAAGAACTGTGAGGAAATGAAATGAAGGGGAAAAAATTCCAATAAGTATACCCAACAGTTGAAAATGGTGATGTAATCCAAGGCCCTGAGAGGGAAAGAGCAAAGCAGTTCTATTTAGAATTCTAACACAGCATTGCAGATTAAATAGTAATTTATTTCTAATTAACAAGCATAAAGATGAATTATGCATAACCCAGGATGCAATAGATCATATCCTTTGGAATTATAAGGACTCTACCAGTGAGGGAGGTGTTTATATAGAAAACTCAGGTCTTAATGTAACAATTTTCCTTGTAACATCTATCAAGAATAGAAGGAAAATAAGAAAAGCTCTTCTGCAATTCTTTAAAAAGTTTAAGAACACCAGGAAGGGTGTGAGATTATAAACCATGAACAAGATACAAAGTATAGTGCATGATGGTCATAGACGCAGGAGTATGTTAGCTATGCCACAAAACACAAGAAACAGGGGCCTACATGAAGAGTCTGCAGTCACTGTCTGAGATTACAGAATACAGATACTAGGAGGGTATCCGAAAACCCAGCAGGGAGAGTAAGCCCTGGGATCCTCTCCTGAACAGACAAGTCAGGCAGGAGGCCAGAACAGAGATGAGGCATTCCCAGGAAATGGAGCAGGTTCCAGTGGTAAGCCCCGATAAAAGGGCATGATCTGGACTTCCGGGGAGAGAGCCCTGGGAGCTGTTCCGTGGAGGAACAGCAAGAGGAATTTAAGAGCCATGAAAGGCCAAGCCTGAGGAGAGCAGAAGTTGGTTTGTTTTGTACTTTTGAATTGGGTTTGTTGGGGGATTCCAGGGAATATCCCTGCTAGTATGTTTATACTGAATTGGGAGTCAAGCTCCCAGGCCAGGTAGACAAACTCATGCTAGTGGGGTTTGAGATAGGCTAGTGTGCTAAAAATTGCAGAATGAACACAGCAGCTCAGGCTCTCAAGCCCACCTGACCGCATGGGTCTGAGCTTTGGTGGCTAGCCTCACCCAGTCTCTGCCAGAGGCACAATGTGCCACAGCACTTTTTAGTGCACTGGCTCAGGCCCTGCTAGTGTGAGTCTGTCTACCTAACTTGCTGACAGTCCCAGCCCTGAGAAGAAGGGTGAACCTAGACAGGCTGTGGGGGATGAAGGCCTGAGAAAGGGTGAGTAGGAAGAAGCCCAGGGAATCAGCAGCCAGGAGTTGGATGAAATAGTCACTGGCTGCTAGTTACAGAGTCCTGGGCTGGAACCCAATAAAATGGGAGGGTCTGCGTTCCCTACCAGCCACAGGAAAAGCAGCGTGAAGCTGAGATAGGGGTAAGGATTGACGGAGAGCCCCGTCGGAAGAATGCAGGGACCATGGGGCTCAGAGTCAGACCTGGAATATTGATACAAGGATACTGGACTTTTATTTTTGAGAGGCTGTTACCTAGGAAGGGCTGGACTTAAACCATGACTTGGCTGGAGGGCAAAGTCATGGGAAGAAGCAGACCTCCAGAGGACCAGAGAGGCCATCAGCTGTGCCAGTCAGAGATCCATTATGCTACACCCAGCCACTCTAGTACTGAGTCCACTTTTTCACAAAGCCATTTCCAGACCATGAATATTAAACACTGCTCCTCTTGGTAGTACTGCTCCCTGGTGCACTTCAGTATTAATTTCACTGCATGCTGAGAATGGACCATTTATTCCTACTTCCCCTTTATTTTCCATCTGTTTTTAATCCATGATAGGACTTCACCTATCACCCCATGGCTAACAAGTTTCATTAATAGCCCATTGTGAGGAATGTTATCAAAAGCCTTTTGAAAGGCTAAAATTATATCCAAATTTGTTATTTTATGCTCTACTTTGTGGACGTTTTCAAAATAATTCTTATAGGTTACAGAGTCCCAATTTATAGCAGCTGTGCTGCTGTCTCTCAATTATATTTTGTAACCAAGCAAAGGTTTTCTGAACTACGTTTTTCCCATGCTGAAGGTTCACTGGTATACCAGCAGATGGCTGGGGGAGGCATTGGCAGTACAAATCATGAAAGAGCCATGACTCTATTGGAGGAAGATGTGCCGAGGCACCAGGCTTCTGTGCAGATGGTTCTTGCCTCCAAAGATCTATCAAGATATGCAAATTTATGGGGGCGAGCACCATATTAGTTCCACAAGGGAATACCTAAAGGAATGATAATGAGGAAACTCAAAATCCAAACTTGAGGAGTCTTCTTTCCCCTGAGCAGGGTCCCTTAATGTATAACCAAGTCTCCTTGTCTCCAGAAAGGAGGCTAATTGGGTATTTGCAATATGAACTCAGAACACAAGTGCACACCAGTTAACATTTAATTTCCTAAGAATTTTTTCAGAGCGGGAAAAGGGAAGTTTTCCCCCTAAAGAAGTAGTGAGATGTTCCAACCATTTAAACCACACACATCCCTGAAGTTTGCAAGGACCCTGGGGGATTTTCAGGAGGCAAAAGGCAACCATGTGGGCATCTCTTGCTTTTCCACCTGCGGAGATGTTCCACAGTGTGAGGGGGGAGGGGGGGGGATGTAATATTAATAAGCCATAGTCTTAACTTGGTTAAGTTGATCTTAACTTGGTCTTAACTTTGGCTGGTTTCCCCCATGGCTTGGGGAAGAGGGAATCTGGAGGGGACAAGATGAATCAGCAGGCCATCCTTTCCGCAAATGGTGAGGAAAGGATAGGGCTTGCAAGTCATCTGGCTTCCTCACGATTCCCTCTCGCCAAAACCATAGGGGAAACCAGCAGAAGTTGAGGCAACCTATGGCTGGAACTCTGCAGAACAGCTCCCCAGGGATGGAAGGCAAAGGAAATATGCTGCAAGCTCACAGATACAGCGGGCAACATGGGACCTGAGTAAGGACTTCAGCATTTGATCCAAAGTCCATAGCAGCCAAAGGGTATGTGTACACTGCAGTCAGAAGTGAGACTGCGGCACATGGAGATATACTCAAGATAGCTTTGATCTAGCTCGTTTGAATGGTAATAGCAGTGAAGCCACAGCAGCATGGGCTGTACAAGCCTATCTAGGACCCTTGATATGCACTTGAGTAACCAATCCATGCTGCTACTGCTTCACTTCTATTTTTCTTTGAGCAAACTAGCTTAGTTATGTCCCCCCTTTGTGGCAGTCATCTCTGTTTGTAGCCTAGACATATCCTAACAGCTGTTAGTTTCAAGTTCTGCTCTTAAGTAATGTATTCCTAAACTTGTTTTCAGTGAGACCTAAAGAAACTACAGGCACAGAAGTCAGACAAGAATAACTGAAGCAGACACCAATTACTTTTGCTACAAACAGGTAAGAGTCAAAGAACAGAATGGTACCAGTAATTCAGGGTGTGCTCTACAGATAAATGGGATCTCAGACTAAGGTAACAGTCTAACATTCCTGATGTAAGCAGTGTCAGGATGAGCTCCACCCTGACATCTGGTGGTGAATTGCGGAAATTGCAGCGAGTTGTGGAAAAGAACTTCAGGGGCTGATCTTATTTGCATAGACACACCCACTGCACCTAGCCTGAGCTCACAGCAGCCCAAATGGTCACTTTTGGCTGCTGTGGGAGCCCCAGTTTCTCCATTATTGGGGCAGGAATGATAAAATGTTGTTAACTTGATTATGTGAGTGAGGGACTGGGACATGTACTTGGCCTTTGTCATGATGGAGGGACTCGCCATCATCTAGGTAGCACTCACTGGCCAAGGGACAGGGGTTCCAAAACCCACTGAGATGAGATGAGAGGGGCAAGTTGCAGTGGGGGAGGTCTAGGTTGGAAACACTATTTCACTAGGAGGGTGGTGAAGCACTAGAACTGGTTACCTAAGAAGGTGGAGGTTTCTACGGCCCGGCTTGACAAAACCCTGGCTGGGATAATTTAGTTGGTGTCGGTCCTGCTTTGAGCAGGGGATTGGACTAGATGACCTCCTGAGCTCCCTTCCAACCCTAATCTTCTAGGAGTCTATGACTGCATGACCGCCTGTTCACAGAAGCCTGAAATTCATCAGAATACTAGTGCTGGCATTTGTGTTGATTTTACTAAATCGATTTCTAAAAAAGCATACTATCTGCTCAACCACCGTACAAATGTCCTTCATTACTGCTGGAGCCTCACATTCCAAAACCCTGCCTTGCAAGAAATTACATGCATTTGAACACTGACAACAAACGAGATCTGACAAGTAAACATTCTGCATCAGTGGGATTGGAAATCCGCATTTTGAATGCCTTCATCTCCTGATGAGATCATATCACTGGTTTCTTCATGTGAAGCATTAAAAGTGCCCTTTCCCTTTGAAAAGTCACAGAGAATCAATGAAGAATGTGAAGTTCAAGAGGCAACGGTTCCCACAAGCTAAACCAATTAGAGATTAGTGTTCAACAATATACCTTTCAGGAAGATGAAGCATGGAAAATCTAAACACCTTTTTGTTATAGAAAGAGTTGTTTTTTCACCTCACAGTTGTTTACATGAGCTGGACAATCTAGGCCTGATTCTCTTCTCACTGATACCACTATAAAACTGGATTAACTCCACCGCAGTAAAGAAGAAAATCAGGCAAAACTGATACTATCCACTGTACCAATACTTTCTTAGAGCTGTGGGATTAGATGGGTAGTGTTAATAATAAAGACAAACTGAAACTAGGCTTTTTATAAATATTAAATGCTCTTACATCTGTAGGGATGCTGTAAGGCCGGGGTGGCGAGAGAACATAGCTGGAGTGTGTTGTGCTCTGGCAATCCTCAGTTGGCAGAGCTTCCTTTTGGGGGCCACAGCTAACCAGTAAACATTATTGCAGTCCCCAGGCTGTTCTACTCTACGTTAGGGCCAGTACAGAACTGGTTTCAGAATCAGGGAGCTACAACCAACTCCTCTGTGGCCCCCTCATAGAGCCCAGTGAAAACTGGGTTCAGCACAGAATCTAGGCCAAAGAGAGAACGTCGGCACGGCTATAAGCAGGCAAGTCTATCCTCCTCAAATCTCTTCTGAGGAACTGACAAAAAGATGAAGCAGCTGGTGTACTGTGTGACCAATATTTATCATGCTGACCAGTTCTGTCTCATTGTTACCTTGTGCTTCCCGCATCTGTTTGTCTCTTCTTTTATATTTGGGTTGTAAGCTCTTTGTAGCAAGGACAATTCTTTGTTATGTGTTGGTACAGCCCCTAATGCAGAAGGCCTGATCCATTTTGGGGGGCTGTAGAAGTTACTGCAATGTTTATAATAAATAATCTACATCAATAGGATGTGTACTTGCTTAGGCAGGTCTGAATTTGATCCAAATTGTTTGAAATACCTTGGGAAGAAGGAAGGAACACTTTCTGACCCCATTTATTTTTCCTCCCAAAATAATCTGCTCTCAGTATGGGTTAGAGTTTCTTCTGTCTCTCTTGATCACTGCTCACCTTTTCTTCATGCAAGGCCGTATTCTAATCTGTTCTGCCCCAGGGAACTTAATTGACTTCATGGAGTTACTCTGGATTTTCACAAGAAAAACTAAAATCAGAATATATGTATTTTCTCCTTTTACTTAGCTTGTTTCAGGTCTTTTACCCCTCCCCCACAAACCTTTCAGTTCCTGTATCTGCACTGCTACATCAAGTCTTTACTTCACAGGAATATTCCCCACAGTCTCTGTTCCTTGCAACACAATAATTTTTCTAAAAGGCAGAAATGGCTTTGTGGTCTGACATTGGAATACCTCAGGGATTTCTACTGAATTTACTGTGAGAATGCTGACAGAATGAGCAGGAGACAAACAGAAGCGTTATTCCTCTAAACAGGGTCATAGATGCCATTGTATTTCTAGTAGAGCAATGAAGAAAGGCATTTGAGGAAATATATATTCTGCACGAGTCTGCTTAACCAAAAAAAGACCCTTGTATATCAATTCTAGTAAATAACCCCAACAACAGTCTATAATGATACCTCTCAAGATTTTTTTTCTTTGGTAGTACAACTGATGTATGTCTAATACAGAAGAAGATCTATCACACACAGGTGCATTATTAATGTGGAAGTAGAGTTAATATACAGTAATTTCTGCTATTACAAAATAACAGCAGGTGGATTTGATAAAAATGGGAAAATTCACTATCTGTGTATTTGATTCTCATAGGCAGAGGCATCCACCAATCTATTACTGTTGGGAGCCAATGCTAACAGCTGTTGCTAGAACATGCTAGTTTCATCCTCCTTTGGGTCCCACACTAAAAGAAAGGGTAGAAGAGGCTATAAGTGCAGCAGGGATGGGCAAACCACAGCCCACGGGCCACATCTGGCCCTCCAGACCTTTTTAATCCAGCCCTCGAGCTCCCATCAGGGAGCAGGGTCTGGGGTTTGCCCCACTCTGTGGGGCTTCTGGAAGCAGCAGCATGTCCCCCCTCCAGCTCCTATGCGTAGAGGCAGGCAAAGGGCTCCACACACTGCCCTTGCCCCAAGGGCGGCCCCCATAGCTCCCATTGGCCAGGAACCGTGGCTAATGGGAGCTGCAGGGTGGCACCTGCGACAGGGCAGTGCACAGAGCTGCCTGGTTGCACCTCTGCATAGGAGCCAGAGGCGGGGCATGCCGGTGCTTCTAGGAGCTGTTTGAGGTAAGCGTTGCCCAAAGCCTACACTTCTAATTCCCTCCCACTCCCCACCCCCATACCCCAGCCCTGATTCCCCTTCCAAACCTCTCAGTTCCAACCCAGAGCACCCTCCTGCACCTGAACCCCACCCCAGAGGTCCCCCCCCACAGCCCCACTAATCCTCTGTCCCAGTCCAGAGCCCCATTCCATACCTTGAACTCATTTCTGGCCTGCACCCCAGCCGGAGCCCTCACCCCCTCTCGCATCCCAACCCCTAATTTCGTGAGCATTCATGGCCCACGATACAATTTCCATACCCAGATGTGGTCCTCGGCCCAAAAAGTTTGCCCACCCCTGAAGTGCAGCATAGCCCCATGGAATTATATTCATGTATAATACCATAATCCTAAGCATCTAAAAGCAATGCTTTTACTTGAAGGACTGTTCAGAACTAGATGGGAGGTATTGGGGGAATAAAATTATTAAATACAAGCTACTTGGATATTAAAAATAGAAAAAGATTGGTCTATAACTCACTCTGACCCACTTATTTTTTATGAGGTGGGATGAGGGGCCCTAGCTTTGCTTTAAGGTACCTGTGTACATGTCCTGCAGATTCCACCTACCCTTTGCTACCACCTTTTCTAGGGAGAGAAAAGGCACAAAGAGAAAAAGGTAACTTACATTACATCTAACTTTCTTTGAAAAAGGTCATGGGACGGAGGAGTATGAGGCCTATTTAGGGGCTGATGGGTTCAGGTAACTGATGCAATAGCATCTATGAGACACTGCAGGAGTGCATAATAGCCAGGGCATGAGAACACTGCATTATTCCTCCCCATACCCAGTATACGCATACCTGTCTTCCCTCCCACACACACCCCGAATGCCCCTCTGCCAGGTTTTCCAGTGGAATGGGCAAGGTGCACAGCCAACTCTGTGGCTCCAGCAGAGGGCCTCTTGTACACTGGGTATTTCCTAATGCGACACACGGCTCCTGCTCAGCCACTCTGCCCCTTGCACACAGGCACAAAGCACTGCTAGCTGCTCACTTTCAGAAAAATGAAAGTCACAGACCTCTCTAAAAGACAAATAAAAGATGAAATGAACTAATCGCTGTCTTCCCAGAAAATCCACTAGTGTGACATACAATGTAGCTGATTTAGAATAAAAAATGTGGGCAGGGTCATGCTACAAGAGTCTTGCCAAATATAGACCTTTTGTATATCGTATGACTGTTGGGAATATTTCTTTTAATAAATAAAAGCCCAACATGTTATACCAGTCAGAATAGAAGTTCTGTCTGAATTATACTTTCCCCTTCCCCCACTAACCTAAGCAATTCCTACTTTTTGGCAGTAAGATGCTTCTAGCTCTAAATTATTTCTGCATTTCAGATTCATACAGAAATATATATAAAGCAAATGAAGAAAAATGAAAATATATTAATGCAACTGTTTCTGCCTATCACCTTTAATCTTTCAAGCACTTTAAAATATGCGCTTCCCACAGAGGGAGGGAGGGAGATCTATTTTTGCTTTCTGTGACTATAAGTAATTTGTTGCCATAGCAATATTTTTCCAACCGAATGTTCTGAACACTGTAGTTGCTTCAGCTTTTGGGCAAACTGTAACCATCGCCATTCCCCCATTTAAAATGTCATGCTTCAATAACCTCTTTAGTTTGGCTTTGATTTCATCTTTCTGCTAGACAATATTAAAAAAATTCAATATAAATATTTATGTGTATATGAGCTTACTCAGAGAGACTAATTTCAAATAATCATTTACTTGTACCTTGTTTAATTAAAATTAATTGGAAACCTCAAGCTTCTCCAACACAGACATAGAAATAAAATCAAGCTGTACCTAATGGGCCAAATTCTGAAGTCCATGGGACTTATGTGCATGACTTGGAGGGCAGATTTTTGCCTGTACTAATTTGTTTTCTAAGGGCCATATCATCATCTCATAGACTACTCCAGTGGTTCTCAACCAGGAGTACGTGTACCTCTGGGGGTACAGAGGTCTTCCTGGGGTTGTTATGTTCCCCCCAGTGTTATCTGGACCGGTGATCTGCTAGATCACTCCAGTTCTTGACTCTGGGAGCCAGCCTTACTCTACTCTGCTGTGAGAACCCTCACTCCTGGGCTGTTCACACACAGCCTCTGGCATGTAAGCTGCTCCTTGGATCGTGCAACCAAAGAACACTAGCCAACATCTCCAGTCCCAGACACAGACCTAGGAACCTCCATCTTGCAGTGTCCAGTTATGCCCACTGGATGCTGCAAGCTCATACAAGTTCGTCAATTTAACAAACAAATTGATATACATCCGGCTTGTTATCCCGAGGGGAGTCGCTGACACGCTTTAAACCAAATGCACTACTTCAGGTAGAATAAACAAACAAATTTATTAACTATAAAGGTAGATTTAAGTGATATTAAGTGATAGGCAAAAAAATCAGACTGGTTACCAAAATAAAATACAAGCCCTTAGTCTAAACTCTCAACCCTTAGGCTGGCCAACATATAGATTAAACAGTTTTTCTCACCCCACTGGACATTGCAGTCCTTGATATACAGGTTTGTTCCTTAAACCTGGGCCAATCTCCTGTGTTGGAGTCTTGTCTTCTTCTCAGTATCTTGATTGTTTGCAGCATAGATGGGGCAGGAGAAGAGCCCAGTATGTGTGCACTCTGTCTGTTTTATACCCCCAGTCCATGTGCTTGTAGAAAAAAGTCCAGGCATGTCTGGGGGGCACTGCTGAGTCACTCAGCAAGGTTAAGCAATTTCTCTGGTGTGGCCTCATGAACATGAGTCATTGCACTGTAGCTCCCTTGCCCACAATGGCTGTTGATGGATTGTTTCACACCCTGCCTGGGCATTAATTACTTTCCTTGCTGTTGCCTCTGGGGAGTTAATATCTGGCTGATTCCCCAATTTACAGCATGTTTTAGTGACAATCATACTACACAATTATCATAATCTCATATGCATTAATGATATACATATATGGATTGAGAAATAACTTTCAGCAGATCATAACCTTTCCCCTTATACCTTACAAGGCATGCTTTATGTGTAAGACCACGATTATATGAAAATGAGGAATAAGGGTTACAGTATGTTCCCCCAAGGTATAGAATGTCACAGGGCTATATCAGCTCATCTAGATATTTGTCTAGTTTTACAAGAGGCTACATAAAAAGCACTAGCAAAATCAGTGAAAACTAAAATTTCAGCCAATGATTTGTTTATATAGCTCTATATACTGTAATCTGAAACATAAGTACAATATTTATATTCCCGTTGATTTTATAAGTATATGGCAAAATAAGAAAATAAGCAATTTTTCAGTAATAATTAAGGCTAAGATTTTGTCATGGTTATTTTTAGTAAAAGTCACAGACAAGTCAATAAACAAAAATTACCGGAATCTGTGACCTGTCTGTGACTTTTGCTGCTGCGGCACCATGGTTTCCCCCTACCACCTTGGTGGCTGTTGGAAGCTGCAGGGGGGGACTCCCTCCACCCATGGCGGCTGCAGGGTGAACATATTTCCCAACGAGAAAATGTGATGCCCCCAGATCCTCCTCCCCCGCACAAGGCTGTCACTTGTCGCTGGAACCCTGAGGACCCCCTCAAGATTCTGTCACCTGTTGCTGGAATCTTGCCAGGACCCCCGCTGGCTGCCAGCTCTAGAGTCCCATAGCCCCTGGGGCTGAATAAAGAATGTCACAGAAGTCTCTGAAAGTCATGGATTCTGTGACTTCCATGACCCCCATGACATAAGCATAGCCTTAGTAACAGTGTGCTGTGATAAAAAGCTACTTGTGTACAAAGTAAGTGGGGTACACAAGACAAATCAGACTCCTGAAACAGGTCCAGTAAGGTTGAGAACCACTGGACTACTTACATGAAGGGATCAGGATAGAAGAAGTTAGCATGTTCACTTTCCCCAGCATTACTCTGTTGGGCAGGGGACGAGGTTGTGGACATGCTCTATGCTATGGGTCTACCTCTAGAACCAAGCTCTGCACAGGAGATCTATCAGAGCCGGGATCATGTACACAGAAGCACTGTGCCTACACACTAGCTCCTGTCCCACCACTGTGTGGAGTAGCTTTATTGTTGTGTAAAGATACGAGGTGCAGTGGCAGACATCAAAAGTCATCCTCCGTTTTGGAGGGTGCAGTACTGAACCACTGGCAGAGCACAGACTGTGGCAGACTGAAGCCTACAGCAGACTCTCACTGCTATGTTTAACTAAAAGTCATGTAGCTGTTAAATATAAGCTACCTGTGTCTTAAGATGAAGAGCACAATTCAGGCTCCTAGACAGCAGAGCTCCAGTTGCCATGAGCTATCCCACAAGCCACTTCCTCTCCCCACCTTGAGTAAGGGGGTTTCACCCTGTCTGCCTTGACTTATAAAAGAAAATACCAATGGATGGAGGTAGCGGTGATACCACAGTGGGCAGCAATCTCATAAACTCTGCTCCTGCCAACCTGCAATTCACACTCCACCAAATGGTGAATCCCCCATTTGAAAAGAAAACAGTGTGTTTGCTGTTCCTAATAACTGTGCACGTGCTATTGTGGGATTTTGTTGTTGTTACCTCATGTTACTCTCATCCCACCCTGACCTGCTTGTCTGTCTCTCACACAGTTATATCTCGTCTTTAGACTGTAAGCTCTTTGGGACAAGGACTGCCGTTAACTATATTGTTTTACAAAACCTAGCATGATAGGCTACTGACTGGTTGGCTTCTATGTAATACTGCAAAGTAAATATTAAATAGGATTACAATAGCATGTTATTATGCAAATTACTGAGATAGTTTATTTCTTAAAGTTAGCATATGCTTGCTTGGTCCAGATGCAAATTATGTTCTCAGTATTTTATTTCAATTGGTACAACCATGTTTAAGACAGATAAGAACTACAAAATAATGTCTTTCAGCTACTTTGTAGCCAATCTGAAACACTAATGCACTTTACACTTTAGAATGAAATTTACCTCAGATGACCTGCCCAGGACTGATTCTCCACCACCTTGCCCCTCCCTTGTGCTGTCTTGCACTGTACCAGCTCCCGGATGGAATGTCAGGGACAGGCCAAGGGCAGAGAGGGCATGATTGGAAGGTATTGAACTATTGCTCTTTCCATGCCCCTGAGAGGCCCTAGGAAGCAGATCAGGTGCTAATTTACACTAGATCTAGATTCTAGAGGACCCCAGCTACAAAGCACCTTTCCCCTCCTTGCAGGAACCGAGTCACTGAGAATTAAGGCCTATGGATCTGCTTGTGAGCAAAACTGAAGTTTGCAAAAGCAGCCCTTCCTCTGCGAACGCGGGCTAGCTAGATGCTCCGCGCGCTTCTAGAGGCGGCGGAGGGAGCAGAGGGAAACTGGTTTACATTGTTCAAAGCAGTGATTTTAATTATTCTACAAGCGGGAAGGGGAGGGCCAGCTCTCTCCAACTCCCCAGGCCAACGGTCTGCCCGGGTAACCCCCGCTCCGACCTTGGAGGGGTTGACAGAATTGTCCGGCCCGGCACCACTCACTGCAGCTTCCCGTGCACCAGCGGCGGTGAGCCAGGCCACCCCTCCCTCCTTCAGAGGGGACCAGGTTATGCCCCCGTGCACCAGACGGTACCTGCCCTCTCCCCCCGGACACGTGTTGGAGAAGCAGCCAGACAAGTGGCAGCGCCGCTGCGTCTCCCCTCACGTGATGCTCCGCTCCTCGCCCCTGTCCAGCCCCGCACAGCGCCACGGGCCCCCTGCCCAGCGGCTACTCACCCCGCTCGCTCCTGCCGCACGCCGGGCAGGCGCGGGGCACCAGGTCCCGCTGCCTTCCCCGGGCGGGGGCCCGGCTGCCTGGAGGCGGCGCGCGCTTCAGTGGCCACGTGGGGCCCGCTCCCAGCGCCAGTCTCCCTGGAGCCTCCGCCTGCCCGGCCGGCGCGGCGCCCTTCCTCCGCCCCCAAACAATGCCGCTCTCCTAGGTTACGTGCTCGCTCGGGTCCCTACTGGAGCCTTTTGTCCTGTGACTCACTGGAGCGGAGCCGCGGGCGCAGCCTTCGCGTTTGTGAGGGGGATTCGCGGGGGGAACCTCACCGGGCGGGTCCCTCCACGTGCTCCGAACCGGGAAGGGTTTGGCAGACGCGGAGGGCTTAGGAGGAACCCCCCGTCCCCCGTAGAATTCCTGCATTTGTCGTCTTGGGCACGTTGATTTACCTTTAGGATCCCGTTGGGCCAGATGTCTCTGTGAGGAGCTGGCTGGGGCCTGAGACCGCCATGCTCGCTCACTGATTGGGTGCCAGACTTTGCTACCATTCCCCTTCTCCAGGACTACTAGGGGGTTGGAGTAAGGGTGGGAGAAGCTGGCCTTCTCTCACTAGTTCCCTGCACTGCTCTGTCCTCAGATCATTATGCACCACCAGGGATCTCAGAGAAGCACCACAACGGTAAGTAACTTGTGGCTGAGGTATGTAGGAGGTCCAGGATCTGCCTTCCTCCAGACAGCCACGATCACCCCATCACTGGCTGTGGACAGAGAAGACAAAATTCCACAAATCCCCAGCCAGGGTGTAGGTAGGATGATGGGAGGAGAATATCAATTGAGGACCATTGTTCCCCCTGTCCCACACGGGCTGGTGCATGCAGTCATGATGTCCTAGGTGTGACAAGGCTACCACAACTAAAGTGGAAGATCACCCCATATGAACAGCCCCCCTGAGCTATCTTGGCCAGAGACAGCAGAGCTAGGCTGAACTGTCATGATAACTTCTAGCCTGCTGTTGCTGCTGGCATGTGGGGGTAGGGGAGGTGTGCTTTAAAAGGGGAAGACATGCCATGAAAAGTTGCCTTGGTTATGGAGAAGAGCAGTTGAGCTAGAGCTACCACTAAGAAGATAGTGCCCTAAGCAGCCACTTATTCCTCTTCTACCTAATGATGAATCCCATGCTTCCCTCACACCCAGTGTAAACTCTTGTACAGAGATGGGAATCTGTCTGAGAGGAGAGGGAGGGGATGGGTATTCTCCATGCATCATCCTGCTTACAATCTTCCAGGGATTCAGCACCAAAGTTAATACTAATGGAGTCATAGCTTTGGTGTTCAGCCCATCCATAAGGGAAGGGGTCCATGATAGTTCCTGGTGGCAGCACTCCCCAAGAGCCATGCTGTCAGTGAGCCAAGGCTCAGTCAGGGTATCTAGAAACAATTTAGAGGCCTCTGCACAAGGGGTGTCTGGAAGATCCCTGCACATCTGGTGGATCTAGAGTTTTTGCAGGCCTCATTCTCTGGTCAGATTTGCAGAAGAACAAACACTGCCTCCCTCAACAAAAAATCTACAACATTCCCTCATGGAGTTTTCTGTAACATATGCAGATATTCTCATATCTCTATTATATGTCATATTAGATGGTTTGAGTATGCTAATAACACCTCTAACACACAAAAGTATTTATGTGCCAGATTTGTGCGATTGACACAGTATAAAACTGAGGTGGCGAAAGGCTAGGTTAGGATGATTGGTGTGTGGCAGCTTGCCTCTCTGAGTTACAGATCTCTCTTGTCTTTCGTAGCCATTTACCTTTGACTGATTCTCTCTTACTTCCACAGATGTAATGCTGCTGATTTGAGTGGAGTCATTCCTGGTTTGTGCCTGTGGAAATGTGAAGCAAACCAGGCCGTCTGTGTTGGTAGCACTCCCACCCACTTTGGATGTGTGTGAATGGCTACAGAAGATGTAAAACCATGGAGGATCAGTCCTATAATCCCACTTTGATATGTAACTTCCATTAGTGTAAGTTGCATTCTCTTCGTCCATTAGGACAGTTGTCCTCAAAACTGTAAAGGATAGTCATGAATATAAAGGTCATGGCTGTGTTAATAACAGTTATTGTTGGGCACCTGCTTTTCTGGGTTAATGTAGAATGGCAAGGAACTGCTGTAATTATTTTTAATAGAGTATTAAAAAGAGGATGAGGAAACAGAATCATTATGTTAATTATTGCTTTAAAAAGATAAAGGAAGTAGGTTGTTAATGTTAGTACAAATCAGAAGAAATAGAAAAACAAAAGAACATAAAACTAAATAACGCAGAACTTATCACTACACAGGGTAAAAAGGATTGGCAAAACTGTAGCATATAGTACAGTGACATTGTGTATGTGAGCAGTGATCAGAGAGCTTGTGAATTCTTAAGGAAGAATTATCTCTGTCCAGTTGGACAAAAATAACTATTTTGCATTATTCTTTGCTCTGCTTGCAGGAGTCCCTTTCTGGTAGCAGAATGATCTATTGGGTAGACTCTTAGCCTGATAGCAGGAGACCTGAGTTCAAGTCTCAGTTTTGCACTGATCTTCAAGTCATTAAACATCTCCTGATGACTCATTTTCTTTAAAAGGTGCTTTGAGATCCACAGAAGAAAAGTGTTACTTATGAGCTAAGTGTTGTTATTGTACATTTGATGAACAGTCTGAGTCACATGAATCCGGAGTGGAGAAAGAAAGAATTATCTTTGACTAACAGCAGTAAACAAAAAAAAATCCAAAAGACTATCTCCAGCAACAGCCCGTTTGCATTAAAAAAAAAACCTTTAAAACTAACCCACAAGAACAAATTGAAGAAACTCAGCATCTGCGAAACAAAGCAAACTGTCAAGGGAAATATACTTTTTTGCATAAAATATACAAACCCTACAGTAAATCCTTTGTATAATCCTCTTTATAGAACGATCAAGCAAATATACTAGGATACGAAAAGGAATGTGTCAATTTCAGCATTTCTTCAATATTTATTTTAATGTATTGATGATGTGGCCAAGAAAAAGGTACTGTACCATAGACAACAAAGGCCCAGTCTTGTAAATGCATGTGTCTGGGTGGGGCCCTTTCCTTCCATTGGGTGCTGTGTAAATTCAGGGGATTCCCCTGCAGTTGCAGAATTGGAGGCTAAATTCTGAGTGGCTGACCTGACCTATCTTGTGGGATTTAGAAGGGCTCAGACTGCAAACTCTTACTTAGGTGAGTAGTCCTAGGCTCACATGCATGGACTTTGCTTTCCATTCTCTATCCTTGTTGTCTGTCCTTCATTCTCTGTATATTTCTCTTCTTTTGTCTTTCTCTCTATGGGTGGCAAGTTCTATGGGCCAGTGGTGCCTGGGTACCACGAATATTCCTGGCCCGGGGCCTGGCTCCAGCAGTATTTAAGGCCGTGGCTCTCCCTCAGCTCCACCTTCCTCCCCCGGGCGCTTCCCCAGTGTGTCCCCTGGGCAATATAAAATGGCCTGGGGCCTCCACCCACCACTGGCAGTGCAGTGGAGCTCAGTGGCTTCCTGTCTACTTGCTCCATTTGGCTGCTGGCCCCTCTCTGCAGCCCGTGGGCCAGGGTGGAGGGGGCAGGTGCAGTCTGTGTCTATGTTTATGTGCGCTGCTCCCACCCCAAGTGCCCCTGCGGCCAGTAGGAAGCTGCGGGGGCAGTGCCTGGAGGTAGCAGTGCGTGGAGGCCCTCTGGCCTGCCCTGCCTAGGAACCCTAGGTAAGCGCTGCCCCCTCCCATTTCCAAACTCCCCCCCAGCCCAAAGCCTGCACCAAACTTCATCTCAGAGCCTGCATCCCACCCCCTCCTCCCCACCCCCCATCCTCACCTCCTGCCTCAGCCTGGAGCCTGCACCCAAACTCTCTCCCAGAGCCTGCATCCTGCACCCCTCCTGCACATCAATCACCTGCTCCAGCCTAGGGTTTGCATCCTGACCTCTTCCCTTCACCCAAACTCCCTCCCAAAGTCTTAGGCAGGTGTGGGGCAGAGTTTGGGAGACAGGCTCTGGGTGTTTTGGGCACAACCAAAATTTCTACAAACCTGCCACTCCTGTCTCTCTTCTCTTTTTTCCCTGTTCTCTCCTCATAAGGTCTTCCAGAGGAGGCTATTCCTGCCTTATATGACAACCCAACTTAAACTTTGGAACTATGCCCATTGGTGCTCGTACAAAAACTTGGGAAATTCATAAATAAAAGCAGTTAAGGTTGAACTTATGTTTCAAAGGAATGCAGTGAGTGCTTCAAAACAGTTACATTTTTTCACATACATTCTTCAAAACATTAGAATGTCTGGACATAAACTGGGGATACAGTCACTTCCCCACTGACATATAATCCTCCATTGCTCATTATCACCCCACCCAACAGACACTGCCCATTCAATATTAACTTTGACCCTTTGTTTTATAGTGGAAGTGTATTGTTAGATGTGTACTATTTAATCTACTGTACAAAAGCACACTGTAATTACCAGGAATGGATACTTGACTAGAGGGATGATTAACAATAGATTTGTAGCTTGAAGCACAATTACAAAAATTTGAGGTGTGTAACTTGCATGGCTGGTAAAACTGGTTTGAAAGGTGCTTGTAAATCTTACAAAGGGTATTGAAAAATTATCAGCATAAAGAGTACAAGATGTTTTCTGAGCCTAATATTTACTGTTCTGGGGATTTCATTTCTTAGGGGGTATATATGAGAGATGAAGTCAATCAAATGTCAGGGGGATGGTTGCAGGAATTTACTTATCCGTTAAGAGCCAGATCCAAAGCCTACTGTAATCAAATGAAGGGCTCCCATTAATTTCATTTGGCTTTCTTACCATATTAGCAACCTTTCAAACCCTTAAGGCACACCTCTGCTGAAAACTAGTCTTGTATAGCTCTGACATCACCAGTGAATTCCTGCTACAGACTAATGCCTTGGTGGTGAGATTAGGGGCTGCTTTATTATCCCAGGTAGTGGAAGACAAATAACACCCCATCCTCTACCTGTTTAGAAAATTATTTCCAAAGGAAAAGGCTCACGCTTTAATCAAAAAAGTTTTGGCTGTAAGGTGAGTGATGGGCTTCCTCTGATACTATCTTCCTGGCAATCACTTTACCTTAGTCACTGATCATGCCCCATTCCATTAGCGCCATGTTATGAAGGACACCAATCCCCAGTGTATAAGGTGGTATCTGTCCCTACAGCCCTTCTCCTGTGTTCAGTGCAGGGCCAGAGAAACCCACCTGAATGCTGATTTTTGAGGGGTAATGTGGGAAAGTCATAATGGGGTCAACAGGGGGAATATGTGATGGGGAAGAGTAGTCCCACGTTAGCCCGGAAGTAGCTGGGCTAATGTGCTGCTCCCACTAGACCTGCAGTCAATGCTAAGCCTGGAGAGGGAATAAAAGGAGAGAGCTTACCTGCTCAGGGCTGCTGACTGGCCAAGAAAGAGGACAGAACTCTGTCTCTCTGCCTAAAGGGAGTTTCACTTGTGGAGTTGTAGAGATAGGCCTGTTAACCGGAGCAGCCCCTGGGAGGAACAAAGAGACTCTAAGAAGTGAGCCACCTTGAAGTAGAGACTGTTTGGGAACCAAGTCTGAAGGAAAGGCAGGAATGCACCTCCTCCCCACAGAAGACTGGGGGACGGTCCTCTAGTGAGTTATCTGTACTTTTGGGTTGTAGAAATTTTTGTAGCTGAGCCTCTCAACTCTGCCTAGAAGGGGATCTGACTGAAGAGACAATTAGTCAGTTGGCTGGACTTTGCCTCAGTGGACCCCAGTGATAGAGACTTCCCCCATCCTCAGGAGACCCAACTCGCATCAGTGTGCCCAGAAGGTCCACAAGGAGGCGCTGCTCCAGCCACACCATACATTTATTGTTTGATATCCCATGTAAATCTTACCATTATTTTGCCCTGGACTGATGTCAGGGTTACTGGCCTTTAATTACCCATGTGGTCCTGATTATCCTTCTTGAATATTAGCCAAAATTATCACTCTTGGAATTTCCCAGAATTCCAAGATCTTTTAAAAAAATGTCATCAGCGGGCCAGAGACATCAGCAAACTCGTTTAGGACACTTTGGTGCAATTTATCGGGGTGTGCTGATTTTGAAATATTTATCCCTAATCTATTCTGCTCACCATGCTCCTTATTAACCAATGGAATGGAAAGTCGTTCATTATTGTGTGATACAAGTACATCACCCTGCTTTCCAAATACATAACAGAAATATTTATTGAACACTTCTGCCTTTTCTGTATCATTGCTAACTTTCAGTTATTAGTGTGGCAAATTGTTATCATTAATAAGGCTGGTGTCAAAGGACTTGCTATCTTATTATCATGGAAGTATTGTAGTGTGTAGTGAATTGGGCAGGGGCCCAATGGAAGAGGATGAATGGTCTTGTGTGTAAGGCATTCTCTGGCTTCCAAGAGATCTGTTTTTTAGATCTGATTCTGCCACATATTTCCAGGGTGACCTTGGGTGAGTTACATCTCTTGGTGCTTCATTTCCACACCTGTGACACTGGGAGAACAATTCCTAGCCTTCTGGGGAAATTGTGAGGGTAAATTCATCAGGCCAAAGTTTCTCTCTTGCTCTCTGCCTTCATCTCACTGCCTGTCACATCAAATACAGGCAAACTCATCTCTACCCTGTTGCCCACCTACTTCCCTTTCCATTTTCCTAAAACACTCTATCTTCTGTCCTGTTACCCTCAAAATACACTTTGGTGGTCTTCCCCTCTTCCAAAACCCACCTTTGATCTGAACTGCTGCCTCAGCTCACTTCTTCTATAAACTTATCAAACATACTGTTTACAGTCATTGTTTTGAGTTCTCGAATCTTCCAGCTCCATCATAGTTCCCGTTCAGTTTGACTTCTTCCCTCTTCCATCCACTACAATGACTCTCACTGAGATCTCAAACAGCCTATCTTGTCTCTATCTCAGGGCTCACTGACCTCAGTCTACATAGCCCTCTTTGTTGCTTTTGACATTCATACCTTAACTCACAGAATCTTACCTTCCCTTGCTTTGCATGACTGTCTTCTGGTTCTTCTCCCTTCATCAGGTGACCTTCACTTTATCATCTCCTAAGTTTGCACCTGTAACATTCTTTTAATGTAGTTTTTTTGTATGGAATTTGTTAGATAAAGAAACTGAAAATTTGTAAGTACCTAGCTAAATCCAGTGCAGCTTTGATTGATAAGCTCAATGTTTGTATCTTTCTTACATTTCAGATCCTCTTGATTGCAATAAAACTCATTATGAATAGCTCAATGGACAAGACAGACAGTTTGTCGACAATCCATTGGCTCAGATTTAATCATAAAATGTGCCCAGAGAAGGTGTCCTTGCAAGCAGGCGTGGCCTTATCAGTACCAGCACTGTATAGTATTTGCAGGGGATGAATAAATGAGTAATTGATTTGGGAGCATCTTTGTCACTGAGTACGATCCCGCTGGCAAACCTATAGGAATGGTTGTAACATCTTCAGAAAGGTCTTCACACTTAGATCTATCTTGTGATTTATAAATACACAGATTCATATTTATACTAGTAGCTGTTATTAGCACATTACCTTTTTCCTGATATACAATAAGGTGAATACATAAGACCCTGAGATGCTAAAGGCTTTATTCATTTATTAGAAATTTGCCTTTAGTGTGATAGCTAACAATGTGAAATGAGCAAGCAAAAGCAACTCACATTGCTAAAATAGCAGGGACAGGATTTCAATATCAGGACAAGCTTTTCCTCAGTAGAGCTTTTTCACTGCTTTCTGTTGCTATAACAAAGTCCTTTGACACCATAGTGGCAGGCGGTATTTCCAATTACCTTCTTACTATATTTTCCACCATTTGATAAATCCATTGATTTTTAAACAGCCAGCCTGATTGCCTGGTAGGATCTCTCATACCCTGAAGTTTCTAGGCATAAAAAAGAAAAGTCACTGCTTGTGAAAAACATGGTTTGATTTTTTTTTATTATTCTAGTATTGCAGTCACTTATCTGACCCAAATTTCAACAAATCAAAGATAAAAAAGGCTTTTAAAAATCTGCCCTCATGATTGATAATGCTGCATATAAGTAGATATTAGAACTTGAACAATTCAATAAATCACAAAGCTATAAGTAATCTGTGCCTTTTAGAAAATGCATCCTCTCATAATCAGTGTGAAGGAAAAGACCTGGTTGCTGGTAAGAACACATTGATTCATTATCTTTTATTATGTCTTCAGGCTATACTTACTATATTGTGAAATTGTTACCCTCTGAAGATGTAGCACAGCAATCTGAACCCAAAACATCACCTAGCTGCCAATTTTAAAGCACTCCAAGCAATAGCACAACATGGTATAATAACCTTTCCTGGGATTTATTTTTAAAAATGATTTTTTCTTTTCTTTCTGAAATAACAACTCAGAAGAAGTAACCACACTGGCAGTGAAAGCATGAATCTTGATTAATGATGACAATTGTCTGGAGCAAACCATATTGAACAACTGCAATTTCCCTTTTTAGGTATTGCGACTGACGCCTGAAATTATGTCCCAAAGGAGTGCAATAGAAACCATGTTTGACTTCAGCATGTGCATATACACAGGCACTGGAACAGAATTCAAAGCTCAAGGGTTGACAGTGAAGTCAATGGGGTTATACCACTGTAACTGAGAGCAGAATTCACCGGTACAATATACTGAACAATTCACATTGAACATCCTATCATGAATCAGGCAGACAAAATGTAACATGCACTGAAATGTAACACAGTCAGCAGAGAAGAACTGGCCATTTTCAGTCTTAGAGTTTTGTATTCTAGTATGAATTTATTTTTAATATGATTTTAGTGAAAAAGTATTAATGTTATTGAACAAACGACAATTAAGTTGGCTATGATTGCCCGCTAAAAAGTGTTTTTATTTTATTCATTTAAACAATATAGTGTTACAGTAAAACCTCCATTTAACGGACTAATTCGGGCGAGGGGGTGTCCGTTAAATCAAAAAGTCCGTTATTTAATAATAATAAAAAAACCGAGCTGTCGGAGCAGCAGCCCGCCCCCCACAGGGTCGGGGCGACAGCTCCGCAGCCCGCCCGCTGACTGGACCCGGGCGGCAGCCGGGAACCGGCAGCCAGCCCGCCCGCTGCTGTGACCCGGGCGGGAGCCGGCAGCCATCCCGCCACAAATGGATCAGGAATGCATCAGACTTGCTCAGAAATTTTGTCCGTTGCATCCGAAGTCCGTTAAATCGAGGTCCGTTAAATCGAGGGTTTACTGTATTTGTATCACAGTAGTATCTAGAGGACCCAACTAAAGGTGAATGAAAAGCAAAATTTTCATCCCTCAAGGAAATTCTGATAACAAACCTTTTGTTTTGAGTCATTATAACATTTTCCTGTGTTGGCACATAGCCTCATGAAGTTGTTCTTCAGGTTGCCTGATTCTGCCGTTTCCCCCCAAGACCAGGTGCCCTGACAGGACTACATGCACCTGCAAACGTAACTTCCATGAATTACCATGCTGCTAGAAAGGCTAGATGGACACTACTATGGGATATGTAGTCTGACCAGAAAGCTCAGCCCATACGAGAGAATGAGGCCCCGAATTACAACGCCCATGATGCAATGCACCACAGTAGGGAAACACAGGTTAACATCAAACTGTCTTGAAATTAAACATTTTGGGGCCAGTTTAGGCAAAGCAAAATATTTTGATTAGGGTCAAACTCTCCTGCAAGGAAATATTTTATTTCAATTTCCTAATGGAAAATTGAAACATTTTTTGGCAAAATCGAAGCTTTTCTGCAGAAAATTTTGATTTTGTAGAAATTGCATTTTCCATTAAAAAAACATTCTGATGGAAGAGTCGTGATAATCAACAGCTCTAGCTTTATCTGAGATCAGTGCCCCATTGTGCTAAGTGCTGTACAAAGTGAAATAGACAAGACAAGCAGGGTGGGAGAAAAAAAGTGTTATTCCCATTTTACAGATGAAGAACTAAGGCAAGATTAAGGGATTGATGCTGCACCATGAAAGTGAATGTGAATATTTTTATTGATTTGAATGGTAGCAAGATCAGGCCTTAAGTTATTTGCCCAGGGTCACCCAGAAGTCTCTGGTAAAGTCAGCAATTGAGCCCAAATCTCCTGAATCCTAGTGCAAATGCCTTAAACACAAGATCCTATGATTTTCTCTACTAAAGTTTATTTTTGTTTTGCATGGAACACTTCATGGCTAATGACCATCTACTGAATATACTTGGAGATGGTAATGAAGTATGTAAATTGCTACATGGATAACATTGGTACATGTGGGATAGAGGTGAGAAGTTTACAAAAAATACTAATATTTAAAAGAACCTCTTTTCAGTTAAAACTGTAGGACTATTTAAAGGCTGCCTGCCCATCACTTCTGATTTTCTGTTTAGTCATCTGATGCTCTGAAACCCTGTGGGCTCAGCTCTGCAGCTGGTGTATATTGGGGTAGCTCCATTGATGTCACTGAAAACACAGCAGTAGTGGTGGCGAGGGTTTAATTCCTTTTCAACACCAATACATGTAGGACTTATTGTCTGGTGTATACGTGTGACATAATCAAAAATCCCTAAACAATTAATCAGAATTCAGCTTTGGACAATCTGCATTCTCAGTTGTACTCTGATGGATAGGAATGGCATGTGGTTTTGACATTAGTTTTACTGATAGGATTAAAAAAATATTTGCTTTCTAATTAAAGATTATTGATCTTCTTTATGTACCATTATTTTAATTATGCCTGATTAGATATTTGATGTTAGTTTATATGGCTATGTAATTTAAGCCCCAATAGTATGCACATTTTATTCACATGTATAGGACTCTTGGCATTACCAGGACTACTCTCATGAATGAAGTTGTGTATGCACATATGTTCGAAGGATTAGAGGAGCCTTCAAGAATATTAAAGTGTATGTTATTTAATCTGATATAGTCAGTTTATAATATAGACATTACTATGAAAACACCTCTTCAATATATAATTGTGAACGAGCTCACTGAACTGTACTCTAACTGTACTTTATTAATAGCAAAAAATAATATTAGAGTTGAGACAGCTGAAGTTATCTGTATTTCCTCTCATTTCTAATGGATGGTGTTTGTGTCAAACAGATTCAATACCATGCATGTTAGGGTGTCCAGATAGCAAGTATAAAAAATCAGGACAGGGAGTGGGGGGTAATAGGTTCCTATATAAGAAAAAAACCCCAAAATTGGGACTGTCCCTATTAAATCAGGACATCTGGTCACCCTAGCGCATGTTGATGACCTACTGTCAGTGTGGATGTTGAAAATTTTACAATTTAAAAAAATATTTTATTAATGCTTCATCTCCAGAGCAAAACATGCCCAATTTAAAAATCAAATTAAAAAATTAAAATTTGAAGCCACTGAAAATTTATGATTTATTTTCCTTTAATTTTCAGCAAAATTCTCAGCAGCACCAGGAATTAAATTGTTATTCTTGCAGCAATATTACACTTGAGACAGAGTTCTCAGAAGACAAGAGTTTGAAATGATATTTGGTTCTATTTGAGTAACAGTGCATTTAAAGTAAAATTTTGACATCATTGAGACAAACTTGTTAATGCAATGTTACGGTTGAACAGATAAGCAATCAGACAATACAGATGTTAAGGGTAAATATTTAGGGGCAGATTCTTCAAACTTCATGAGGTCCATGCAGGTGCAGAGGAGAGGCCAGATTGTCAGGAAAAAGATTTGCAGCTCTCTGAGTCTGAGCCAGTACAAGTTAGAGCTTCAGGGATGTCATTGACATAAGCTCTTTCAGGGTTCCTGAAGCTGCTCTAATTTACACTGTTGGTTTAATTGGTTTGTAGTGCGCCAGAGAATGCCAAAAGGTAGGAAGGCGGTTTGACAGTATCTTTGCCCTCATATGCTTCAAGCTCAGCTGAAACATACCTGAAAATTGACCATGAAGTGTCCCTATACATACTTGTAGAAACTAAAACTGTACTGAAGTTTTATGTCCTGGTGTTAGATGGAATAACTCTGCTGGCTTCAATGGAATTGTGCCCAGTTTACACTAGAGCAGACTTTGGATCCATTTTTGCATTCCTTGCACTGAACTCCCACTAAAAATCAGTTTGGGGTGTAGGAGACATGAAGGTCTGAGCCATAAATATGGGTGTAATGATAGCCCAACAATGCTGAATCAGTATGCTAGCCGAGTGTGCAAGGATCACGCTGCTGCCTAGGTTACTGCAATACATGTCTTGTCCAAAGCCCTGTTGAAGCCAATGGGAGTTTTGTTACATGTACCATATAGTATAATTTATTGTATTTTATCCTATTGTGATTTATACAGGTACTTGTCAATTATTTCCTTGAACCAGAGAGAATGACTCTGTAGCCTGTTGGTTAAGTGTGCCCACACGGGAGACCCAAGGTCCAGTCCCCCTGTTCCAATCACTCCTTAATTATTTATCCACAGTGGAACACCTTCAACAGGAGAGACTGAAGGAGTCCTATGTCAGAATATCCCACTGTCAGCACTTAGTGCACTCTTTTGAGAGGCAGGAGATGCCTGTTCAAATCCTTTCTCCTCCTCAGGCAGTGGGGAGGGGGGAAATTGAGACTGGATCTCAACTCCCCTTGGGAGGTGGATCCAACAACTGGGCTAATAGTTACAAGGTGGGAACTACCTCTTCCTCCTGCTCCTTCTTGGACAGATTTTAAATGGGACACAATCTGGTAAGTGGCTTACAAGCTTGCCTACCAGATGGGGCCCTGCATCCAAGATAGGTGAGAAAATGCCTGTCTTCCCCTGGATCACACTGGGGTTTAGGAGAGACAGGCATTTGAGTGCATAGCGTGAGGCAAAAATTTATCTCCATAATGCCTAAAATTCTGTCTTAGGTTCCTAAACCCCAGACTTAGGCACCTTACTGCCTTTGTGGGTTGGGGCCTGAGTGACTTCAGGCCCTGCCTACAAGAGGAAAAGGAGCCACAGAATGGACTTGTTCATTATCTGGTGTTGAGTGTTGATCTACCCCTTGGGCACAATCTTTTGGTTCATTCATGCCACAAATTGCATAGGGTTTGGCTGCCTTGCGTTGAAGAATAAGAAAGTGGTAATTGTAGTTGACTACGTTCCAATGAGAAAAATATTATAACAAAAGTGTGTGTGTGTGCGCGTGCGAGTGTCTGTGAGGGTAAATATGAAAGACAAGCTAGAGTCAAGCCTCAGATGCTGGGAAAATGAGAACTTCTAAATTACTGCTTGAAGAAGTGAGGATCCCTGGCCTTGTGCCTGATTGGGGGACTGATGAAAGGGAGGAACCCACTGCCATTTCCAAAACAACACATCAGAACTGAAATGTCCATTACAGATTGTGGGCTCAATCTGTCCTATTTACTCACACGAGGAAATCATCAATGGGATTACAAAGACAAGAAAGGCTTGCTCCAGGGAGTCATGGTGGCAAGACCAGGCCTTGTCTTTGCTCTAAAACACCTCACAGATACATGTACAGTAAGTGAGAATGTAGGAATATAGACAAGGGCATTAGTAACGAATAGGAAAAGGTATTTTGCAAACAACGAATATTAGATTTATAGTACCTGGATAATGATTTGATGATTCAATAAAATGAAGGAAACATTCTAAATGGAATCAGTGTTTCAATCACTGCTCAGAGACAGTAAACAAAGGGGGGGGGGGGAGGGAGAGGCAAGCAGCTACCTATTACTACCATCTAGTGGTAAAAAAAAAAAGAGGAAAAAATCCATACATTGAGAAGATTTTGGTGGGAGAGGGGGTAGAAAGGTGAGAGAGACACAAGATATTAGAACCAGGTAAGAAACTAGAATAATGTTGTCTGGTAACCAGTTGATCTAGCTATAAACACTGTCATCCAATGCTTTTCATCTCACCAACACTGCAAGAAAGGGTGATACTGGAAAGCCAAATGTCAGAAATACTGAAAGAAACCAGTGGAAACTATGCTTCTTTGTACCTCATATTTTAATTGTTTGCCTATTTAAAGAATACCATTTAAGTTCTTTGGGGTAGGGACCATCTTTTTGTTCTGTGTGTGTTCAAAACTTAGTAGAAATAGACTGAGGACTCACAGTGCCACTACAATAAAAATAAAGTAATAATAAGTAGTCTATAGTATTGTAGTTGTGATAACAGTGGTTATGATGGCAACTGAGACTTGATTCCTCTACCATTTAAGTCAGTGACAAAATTCCACTGATTTAATGGAGATTGAATCAAACCTATATTCCTAGAGGCTCTCAAGTTTTTTTTTTTTTAAGTTAAATTAAGTCCCTTGCCTCCCTTTCACACTCCACACACTTACTTTCCCCACAGTCGTTTATTAGAATGATGCTGTCTTACATTTATTCAAATATCTATTGCTAATGAGTCTTAAGAAAATAGAAAAAAAAAGAATTATTCATCATTAGAATGCAGTTGAGCTTACAGAGACAATTGATATATTAGTGGCATCTACTTAGACAGTACTTATATGATACAAGAATATGTGATAATTTTAGGTAAAGCTTATAAATTATTTGAAATACAGCTAACATGCATAGTTGTTTCATCATCATGGTTAATTTGCTGCCATTCAATCTCATGATGGCATCACTCTAAAGTTAGTACTTCGCAGCTGAATTTAGTAGAATCTCATCTACAAGTTACTTTTACCAAAACATTCATTCAGTTCATTTCTTTCACTTCCCTGCTCATCCTTAATTTCATTTTTTATTTTAAGAGATCCTTTTTTTGGTCAGTTAGGTACAACTTGAATGATCCCTTCTAATTTTATATTATTATTACAACTTCCAGAAGCATGGTAGATGCTTGCTTCACAGGAAAAGCAGAAAGGCATGATCCCTAACCTTGACCCAATGTGCTTACACTCTAGTTTCAGACATCACACTAGTGGTAAAAAAGGTAATAAATAATGAGGAGAAGGGGTGAGGAAGGACAATGCAACAGCAACAAGATCACACGATTAACTCTGATGCCAAGTCTTCAGATGTATTTATATGCCTTTGAGGATCTGGGCCTGTGTGTCTTCATGATTCAATTAAAAAGATGTGGTATTTTGCTGGTAAAAACTAAGCAAGCACATCAGGATTTATCCCAGTGATGTCATCTACTCTTTATCTCATCCACGTGTTTGTTTCTCTGTTCCACTGTATAAAGGTAACACTTTTTTCATTCTATGTTCAACTTTTGCATTATTTCTTCCCTCTTTCCCTCTCTTCCATACGTCATAGTGAGAGCTAAATATCTATTAATTCAATAACCTCCTTTATAAAGGATATTTTGGTTGCTTTCTGAACCAAATTAATCCTTTCAAATGCTTTCCATCTAGCCAAAGTTCTCTTTATAATTTTCTTCTCATGATCATCAGTTTCTAAACTGAAAAACCGTCCAAGGTAAATGTACATTTCAGCTTTTTTATTATTTTCTATTTACCAAGATTATTTTATCTCATACATAAATGTTTTTTGTCACCTTTAGTTTTCTTCATATTTATTTTAGCTTCGCATTCCTTGCTTGCTGCATGAAGGTAATTTATTACCCTGTTTCTATAGCCTCCAGATATACAAGAAATTCATTTTCATGTGCACACTGCATAGGGTTTCTTCATTTATTCTCACTCTACTCTTACTGCACTCTAACCTTCTGGAAACTTTCTCCAAACATGCATAGAAAAATATGGATAAGATGGAGTTGTATTACCATGCTCCTTTCTCTACCTGTATTCTCTAATGTCTTTTGAATACTTTGTTGTTGCTGTCTTTAGAATTGTTGATATGGTAAAATATGCTCTGTTTCAACCACAAATTAATGGACTTGATGCAGGAATTACTGGATGAAAGTCTCTGCCCTGTATTATACAGGTCATACTAAATGATCACAATGGTTCATTCTGGCCTTTACATCTATGAATTCATGTATGCCTGCTTTCCACTTTTTGTTCTTGTACTACTTCCAACATAGCCTTGAGTATTAATGAGTACACAAAGCTAAGGCAAATAATTTTAATTGATCTTCTTTTCTTTTGTTAGGGGTCCAATCTTGTAGACATTATGCATCCAAAACTCCCATTGGGTCAGGGGGTTTTGGTACACAAGGACTGCAAGATTAGGATTTGATATGTAAGATGATGATTGGAAATTGAGTGAATTCTGCCAGATAGGGTATTTACATCAAATTCTCCATAACTTATGCTATTGGTTAGCATCTTCACAAAAAGCTTGTGACTGTTTATGAGAACAGTAGGCTAATGGGATGGTAGCTTTCTACATTTTTTGTAACTTTCCTTTCTTATGGAAAAAGATAACAACATCAATTTCCAATTTGATATAATTTCTATTAAAGATAAATAGGTTACAATTGTCATAATCGTACTAGAATTCCTGCTTACATGTAAGGGGTTAAGAAGCTAAAAGAAACCTGGTTGACACCTGACCAAAATAACCAATGGGGACTGAAGATGCTTTCAAATCGGGGGGAGGGAAGCTTTTGTCTGTGTACTTTATCTGTTTTGTTCATTCGCTCTGGGGTTTTCAGAGGAATCAGACAAGCTTTTTCTTCTCTCCATCTAATTCTATATTCTCCAACCAGCAAAGAGTAAGTAGTTAGGCAAGGCGTATCAGTTTTATATTTGTTTCTCACTTGTGAATTTTTCATGATTTAGGGAGATATCCCTGTGTTTTCTCTGGATTTCCTCTTGGTGTGGGTTTTTCTTTGATTCTTTGATTCTTTTTGTGATGGTAAAGTGTTTTTCCACTGATTCCTATAGAGATATTTTATTTCTCTCCTTTTCCTTTAATTAAAATCTTCCTTTTAAGAATGAGACTGATTTTTTCCATTGTGTAGATCCAGGGCTTTTGGATCAGGCTCACCTAGCAGGATTGGTGAGGGGTTTTTCTCAAGCCTTGCCCAGGAAGGGAGGTATACACTTGGGGGATTTGGGGGGAAAAGGGGGGGGCTCCAAATGGCCCTGCCCCTAGTTCTTGTGGTATGCTTGGTGGTGGCAGCATACTGTTCCAGACACAGGAGAAACTTATGACTTGGGTAAGTTTTAACCTAAGATGGTAAAATAAGCTTAGGGGGTCTTTTCATGCGGGTCCCCACATCTGTACCCTAGAGTTCAGCGTGGGGAGGCAATCCTGACAACAATTTTGCCAGTTCTTTGTTGATCCCTTTTGCGTTTGTGATGGTCTTAATGAAGACTCCTTCCCCTGTAGAACCAAGCTTTTTGTCTCCTCTTATTTTGTATGTTGTATTATTGACTACTGTTGGGTCACTTTTTGGTGACTTCCTTTTCTTTTCAAGAGCACAGTGCTGCAGTCCTTGTGTTATAAGTGTGAAGGGTGTCTTGCCTGGGTGGGACTATGTTATCTAACACAGTGTGCCTTGCCTGGGTGGGGCTTGTTATCTGAAACAGGTAACGTAGGAGTTTCCCTGCCATGGGGGAGGGAGGAGCCTCGAGCCCATGAAGAAGGGAGGAGCAAAACAGTCGGTTCCATCTTGGCTGGCTTCCAGGGAGGAGGCCAGGGCCAGAGAGCTCCAGCTTGGCTGGTCTCCAGGGAGGAGGCCAGGGCCAGGGGAGTTCCATCTTTGCTGCACATGAGGCAGGAGGCTTGCCAAGGTAGCTGGCAAGGGTTCTAGACCATCTTTGGCTATAAAGATGGCTCTACCTTTTTCTGATACTTCTACTTAGCTGATGTAAGTAAATTTGATTCTTCTAATAAGCCGTGCCTTTGGGATGTTCCTTGCTTTTCAGACCAAAGTGGGAAACCCCAAATGTAAAGTGTCTGTATTTCTGTTGTAACCTTTTTCTTTATTAAATTTTCTAGTTATAAAACCGTCTGGTTTATTTCCCTTAGAGTTTTTCTCTGCTTCCAGTCTGGGAAGGGGGAAGGGAAGGGAATAGGAACCAGGGCAGCTAGGGGCCTAGCTGGAGTGTGAAGACTGTGTCTCCTTACTGTCAGGTTAGACGGGGGAGAGGGGGGAAGCAGTCGGTTTTTCTCTCTTCACAGGGAAGAGAGGAGGTAGGGGGAAGTGCATAGCCCCTGGTGTCTGACTTGTCTTCCAGGGAGGAAGACAGAGTCAGGGTTAAGGGAAGTCTGCCTTCAGCCGGGGAGGGTGAAGGACAGAAAGCAGCTTCCAGGTATCTAACTTGGAAACCCAGAAAGGGGTACAAGGTTAGGGTCTGGCTCTCAGGTTGAGAGAGACAGGGTTAAGGGAAGTCTGCCTTCAGCTGGTCAGGGTGAAGAGAAGCAGTTTTCCGGTTTCTGACTTTAAAACCCAGGGAGGGGGTATAAAGTCAGGGTTAGGGGAAGATCGGGGGCCCCTCCAAGGTTTTGGAAATATACCCGCTTGGTGGCAGCGATTGGTGACCCCAAGAACCCCAACTGGCAAGGTGGGGGTGTCTTGGGGTGGAGGACTTGTTGGTCTGGCATAGAAGAGGCCCAGCCTTTGTACTCAAGAGCATAGAGGCTGGGGGTAACCCCCTCTAACACCTTGCAAAAGCAAAACTCCCACTGACTTCTATAAAAGCGTTGGGTAAATAAAGACTGCAGGATCAGCTTCTATACTTATAAGGTACTTAGATTACATTACATGTAAATCGAGCTCTCCATGAAAGTTCTTCATTGTCTATGTATTATCATTTGAATGTTTGTTTAAGATATAGGGCTAGATTGTGATCACTGAGAAGTAGGGTTGCCAGTTCTGGCTGGATGAAATCCTGGAGATTTAATCACATGACATAATCTTTAATTCCTGGAGACTCCAGGCCCATCCTGGAGGGTTGGCAACCCTACTGAGAAGGCACTGCTCTACACAGATCTGCTTAAAGCTATTATAATTAGGCTGTAGAGCAGGGATCGGTAACCTTGGCACATGGCACCACACAGTAAGCACCCTTAGCAGGCCCCGCCGGTTTGTTTACTTGCCAGTTCGCAGATTGTGGATCCCATTGGCCGCATTTTGCCATCCCGGTCCAATGGGGGCTGTAGGAAGCAGCGGCCAGCACCACGCCACTTCCTGCAGCCCCCATTGGACCGGGACAGCAAACCACGGCCAGTGGGAGCCGTGGTTTGCTGTCCCGGTCCAATGGGGGCTGCAGGAAGTGGCGTGGTGCTGGCCGCTGCTTCCTACAGCCCCCATTGGACCGGGATGGCAAAATGCGGCCAATGGGATCCACAATCGGCGAACTGGCAAGTAAACAAACTGGCGGAGCCCGCTAAGGGTGCTTACCCTGCGGTGCCGCATGCGAAGGGTGCTGATTTTTGCTGTAGAGAGTCTCCTGGTGTGGGGAATCTCATGGCTGGAATGGAGTCATCAGAGCCAGCTCTACACCATTTACCCCTTCCAGCCCACCCAGCTCAGAAGGCAGTGCTCCCACTACTCACAGATGGCATAGAGGCCACTTTGGGCTAGTACAGACATTTTAAGAGAGAGGGACACAAAAGAACATGACAAACAAGACTATATTAAAGGACCAGTCACTCAAAAAAAAAAAAAAAAAGAATTTTCCTCAATCTTCACTGAAACAATCTACTTACTCTTTAGAATAAAGCTAGCAGTTTTCATGTCAAATCAATGTTGCTAGTCAAAGATATGGAGGGGTAGTAAGAGGGGCTAAAATATGTCTTATGTAATGGAATCTGGTTACAACCTTAAGAGTGATTTTAAATACTTTTACTCTAAACAAAAAAAGACAGGATACAATGAGGTACTGGGGTCCAGAGCAAAGACTTTTCATAAGGCCGGAAAGAAATACCAGACACAAAATCACGATGGACTAGACTTTATGCCACCAGGGCAGTGCAAAGCAACATTAATGAACCACTGAATTGGACCCAAAATATTAGAATTATTGAAAATGTATGATAAAATACAAACAAAAAACCACATGGGGAATAATAACGGAAACTGTGGTAAAAAAACCCACACTGGAACATTTATAGAGGAAAACCTATTAATATAAACTTTGAAGCAGGTAGGAATGCACGGACTTTGAGATCTTAGATGGTGATTGTTTTGATTCTGCTTTTAAAAAAATATAAAACTGATAATTAGGGAGAAGAAAGGGAATGCAATACCATGTCATTAACTGAGCCAGTAAGTAAAGAAAAGGATCTTACCTGAGTAGGCATGGAAGGCTAATAGTGATTCATTATTATGACTCAGAAATATGAAGTTGAATCTAACATTGTAAGTCAAGAGGAGTTATATTGCACCGTCTTTGTTATGTGTGCACCCAGGGCCAGAAAAAAAAACTCTGAAAAAGATTTTAGAAGCTTTTTTCTAAAGGCTTTTTCTGTACCTGTCAATAGTCACATTAGGCCTGTAGGAAGTCAGAAATGTTCAGGTAATGGAAATTTGACTTGTTTTAAGATGATTGGATCCTAGGTAACTGAGTTTCAGTTTTGCTACATGTTAAAATATATACAGCTTATTTTGGATTCTTATGCAATTGTGATTTGTCTACTCATATCAAGCTAAGCTGTGAAATGCTGGAAACCCAAGCTAAGAAAAAAGTGTTGTTAGCTGGGCCAGGAGTTCCTTGATAGAATAAATGAAATGAAACATTTTAGATCAGCAGCCCAAATACCAAGACCATCTCCTATGAAGAATAATATTTTGATTTAATTGGTTCACACAAAGACGCAATCCTAAGGACTTGTACGATTTCCTTTCTCTTTCCAAATGAAGGAAGGGCTATAGCTGGAGCATAGATTTAACTAGGGAGTAGCAGAAACCTCTATTAATTTTGCCTACCAAAAATCAATAACTAATATTTTAACCTTTCCCACTTTTTTCTGCTCATTCACTCTTTGGCTAAATAAATAAACTCATCAGATATACTTCCAAATGATATATGGGCTGGCTGGCCTGAGGCACAAGGAGAGTAAGTCAATATCCTGATAAGAGATTTGCCTAACAGATGATGCAATCATAACACCACTGAAAACTTAGTTGTAAAAAAAATATATCTTGTAATCCACCTTTCCCTTAATTACACTAAAGTAAGGATAACTCTATAACTTTAGTCTTAATGGTCAGTATATTTCTACTTACTATAATCCAAAGTGGAACTATGTTTGCCTGATGATCAAGTTTACCAGGGAAAGATATTTGCAATATGTATGAACTGAAATCTGCTGCAAGCTCACTTCCTCCAAACTAGGAAAGAACTGATTTCCGTGGTCTTTAAAAAAAAGTCTCCTTGGGTGATATATGTAAAATGATTTGTAGACATGAAAAAACCAAGATAACAACATAAGGTCTTCCTTTCTCTTACCCTTTGGAAGTCTTGTCTATTTAAACTGCTTCAGGGCACGACTGTCTTTTACTATGATTTAAATTCAGATTTAAATTTTTGTGTGCAGACATTAATTCTGTAGACTTTCAGCATGTGCACATAGGTGGAACTATTCAGCTGTCTCCTGATTGCTAATGTCAATAATCACTTAGTTGCTGTTAATCTCCAATTTGCAAATAAATGATAGGTTTGGGTAAATAGTGTAAAAAAGTCAAAACCAAAAAATACAGTCGCGTCAGAATGTGGACTTGTTCTTCTCTGGAGTGCTCTGGGGAGCAAGGTTGTTGAGCGGCAGTGGCTGAAAGGAGGTGTGCTCTGTTATACACCTGCTCCTTCTTTTGAAAACAGTATTGTGCCTGCCCCCCAGTTTCTGCTGCCAGATGTATCGCTAGCTGCAAGTGCCTCTTTGGGGCTGGGAAGCACTGCAGGATGGGAACCAGCTGGTCCCAACGTCTAGCACTTAGATCTTTACTGTGTCTGGTCTCATGCACCTTTTTTGTTATCTAGTGTTCCTATTCCAAGGCAGACAGAATTATGTCCATAGTATACAACATATGGAAAGTCAGCTTTCCCATTTTGGTGAAGCTAATGATAAAATGCCCCAGAAGGAAATAATTTCATGAATTGGCATGAAAGGTGGTAGCTGAATTCACCAGCTTCAACAACATTTAGTCATCAAAAAGCTAAAATTGAAAGACCAAATTATGACTCTTCAACTCAAAAGTTATTTCCATATTACCATATGGATTTGAAAGCTTAAAATCCACCAAAGGAACAAACAGAAATCTAAATGCCTTTGAAAACAAATTCCTTAGAAAAATATGAGTTATTAAGTGGAATTAATTTGTAACAAATCCCAAAATTCATCAGAGATTTCAGCAACTCTTTTGCTCTAAAGTTATCCAGAAAAGCAGATATAACTATGTGGGACGTGTTAGAATGAAGCCAGAGATGTGCCATTGGGCAGTGGGAGGAACATACCAAAAAGGGGCCAACCAAAAGGATTCCTCCATGGAACTCAGCGAGGGAAAACTTATGTGACTTAACACCATAGAGACCATGGAAATAGTGGCCTAGGAGTGACAGGGAGGACAGAGCCTTGTTCGTGCCCTGACGGACATTTGACAGTGTGGGAAGGACTCAGATTCAGCACTATTGTAGTCTCAGCATTTCCATTTCATACCAGCCACAGAGGGGGGCAAAAAGTTGGTTTAAAATTTAATTCCAAGATTAAACTTGGAACATTTACTGCCTCTTGCCATATCTGGTGGTGGTATTTATTATTTGTATTGCAGTAGCACCTAGAAGCTTCAATCAAGCATGAGAAGCCTTTGTGCTAGGCACAATAGGAGCCACTATGTTGACCCATGCTAGGGGAATCCTCAGCTAGCTGGTAAATCTGGGTTTGTGGTTGCTTTGCAACAGTCTTCAAGTGCAAAGCAGATGCTGTGGGGCTGGAAACAAGCTAATTTTATCCAGGTATAAATGACTACACAAAGTGCAAGGCAGTGGAGAATCAGGCCTATGTGTTTCTTGGTCTAGTTCATCACTGTACTTTTGTAGAATACTGAGGAGTGAAGACCCACATATTCCATGAACTATATTCCTTATTATCATATGTCATTGTGATGGAATGCTTAAACTGTATTATATTCAACCATTAGGTGGTGCCCTGTATAAGATATCTTACCTAAAATGGTAATAGCTTTAGCCAGCAGTGCATTAAAAGATTTTATGAAGGACATATTTCTCTATAAAGGAAGCTCTGTTGCCAGTCCAGTACAGGAGCCTGACATGCTAGTAGCAGCCTAATAGGTGCCAGAAGAGAACAAAAACAGAAGGAAAGCAGCAACAAAGGATGCAGACAGAAGAGGGGGGAAAAGCAACAAAGATTGCAGGATCTCCTCAACATGCCCTAGAGAACTTCAGCTTCAGAATGGACAGACTGAAAGCAGCATTTTGCAAGATTTCACATTGCTGCTAAACTCTGTAAAGGAAACGAGACATTTAGGTAATTCTCTTTAATTTATGCTATGGGAAAGCAGGCAGAGCATATCTTTAAATCCTGTTCTTTTGGTGAAGACAGTCACACAGACTACTAGGACAGAGTTCTGACTATGTTTGATGCATACTTGATACCTCAAGAAAAGTGGTTTATGAAAGCATGTAATTTCACTAGAGAATTCAGGAACCAGTTGAATCTTTTATCAGTGCTTTACGTGCATTGGCAGAAAACTATGATTATGGGAATCTAAATCATGAAAATATTAGAGATTGGTTGTTGGTTTACAGACAAGAATCTGTGACAACAGCTACAATTAAAGACAGAATTAAATCTATACACAGCTACTCAAATAGCAAAGTAGTCTGAACTTGTGAAGCAGGAAGAGAAATGTGACAAACCTGACAAAACAGAAACCAGACACAGCATAAGTGCTAAATGTCAACATTATAAAGCTCCTTAAACAAGGAGAAACAAATTCAAGGCTGACTACAAAGCTTTTTAGACTAAATGCACAAGATGTCAAAAAATTCATAGCCCAGGAGAGGTTTGTTCAGCCAAAAGTGTGAGATGTAATAAATGCACAAAATATGGACATTTTGCAGCTGTTTTTTGCATGAAGTCAGTTAGGGAGCCATCATTTCTGTGATGTATCACATGTGACGACACAGAGCCTGCCTGGAGAGTGAAAATGAATATTAATGGAAAGAATCTCGACTTTAAAATTGACTCAGGAGCGGATGTCATAGTTATATCAGAAGGGACTGTATTTTTTACACTGATAACAGACCATAAACCCTGATCAATAGAAAATACGTGAATAAAATCTCACACTGAGATGCCAACATCTATTGATAATGTTAATGAGAGTTAACCCATGGTTAAATACTTTCCTGGGAAAAATCTGATAGTATTGGACACTCTCTTGTGAAGTCCAGCATCACACTCAACTACTTGTGAGTGCAAAGATGGTGTTAAGATATGTGTGGATGCCTACAGACCAGTATCAGAAAAGAGACAATACCACCTACAAAAAGCAACCTTGACAGACACTTCTTCGAGAAGTTCTAATTTACATTAGTGCTGGCTGGCCCAAATATCTAAAGAACAATAAGGAAATGATAAGAGACTACTTTGTGGTATGTGGACAATTAAGCAAGTCAAATAGATTCATGATTAAAGTAATTCCAAAGGCAATGAGAGGAGAAATCCTAAGCCTCATCTAAGATGAAGATCAAGGACTAACTAAATGCTGTGAACAGGCCAATCAGTCAGTGTGGTGGCCAGGCATCAGCAAAAATGAGAAGATAACTCAGAATTATCAATTTTGTGTCAGTTTTGAAACAGAAAAACTTCTAAAACAGACTCCAACGAGAAACTGAGGAACTGGAATTAATTTTCAAATTGGACACAATAAACCAAGGGCTAAATAGAACTTGCAAATGGTTCTCTCATTACACTAATTGATTGCATTTCCCTAGTTAATTTACCTTCAATAGTTGTTATCTCCTGCCAGACACAGTGATCCATTTCAAAAGGTATTTTTTCTCCTGCTGATAAGGGCCCATCCAAATTAAACAGCCTCTTAGAATTGGTATGCTAATGTACAACTTTTTTTTTTCTTTCTGTGTGTATAAATGCATCTTACTTCTGTTCCATTCTATGCATCTGATGAAGTGGGCTATAGCCCACGAAAGCTTATGCTGAAATAAACTGGTTAGTCTCTAAGGTGCTACAAAGTCTTCCTCGTCTTATTTACGGATACAGACTAACACGGCTGCTAATCTTAAACCTGTCAGAATTATTGTTCTCGTATTAGAAAAGAACCTACCTCAAAAATGGCTAGACATGAAGAAAATAGCCAAACTGGATAAAGAAGTAAAAGGAGCTCACATACACTTTTATAATGGACGTCACTCAGAAAACTGCCAGGTTTAGAACCTGGTGACTGTCTTTGTGTCAAACTACATGGAGAAAAAGGATGGACAACTCCAGCTCTTATACAGAAAAAGTATGTATGCTCCAGCTCTCATGTGATTAAGACCAACAGTGGAGAGAAAACAATGGCATCTACTTTTTGTTCCTCAGGAAGAACAATCAACAGATCAAACTCTGTAGATGGTGGATGTAGTACAAGAAGGATTGAAAGATTCCAAACCAACCAAAGACATCATTGTAACTTACAGAGAGTCAGATGACCAAGTTGTTACATATTTGGGTTGTGTAATTAGTAAATCAGCTTGATTCAGAAACAGTTAACAGGCTGAGCTGTACTGAACTTTAAAGATAGCATGATAATGTACATTTTGTAAATGGTAGGAATTTAAATCTTAAAGGGTGAGATGTGACAGAATACTTAGACTGGACTATAATGTTCAGCACCTAGGTGGTGCTATGCAACATACCTGACCTGAGCTTGTAATAGCTATAGCCAATAGTACATTAAATGATCTTATCAGGTATATTTCTCTCTAAAGAAAGCTCTGTAGCCAGTCCATATCTGGTACCACAGTTTGATCTGCTACTAGTAGCCCTGCAATCTACCATCCTCAAGAGGTTCATGGCCAATCATCATGCTATGAAAGAGCATACTGTTGCAGCAATCCTGCATATGTCCAGGGTAAGCATATAAATTGATACACACATGCAAGTCAAGGTTGCAAGCATATGCAGCTGTGCAGTACTGAATTGCACAGGCACACAAAGGAGGTTCTGAACTTGAAGTCTGATCCAGTGCTCAATGAAATCAATTTTAAAAATGTGCATGGGCTTTGGATCAGGACCCCAGTAGGGGGTGCTTTAGAGGATTGTATTTCTGTGACAATCTGGGTCTAAATTAACAACCACAATAAGAAAAAGATGTTATAGGATGGGTGTGTGCATGTGTAGTATGTATTTGTCTTTTGAATACGTTAGAATAGAAAAGAAAGTAACCTATGGTGCTGATAATTAAATTAAAGAAGTATTTTAACAAATATTTGCTTACTTTAAAATAAACAAGTATTTTAACATCATACTTTAAATTGCAAAATTAATTGTAATTTTTCTGATTAGAAAAAAGAAAAATGCAAATGTCTTCATTTCTGAATATTACATTCAAACTCATGTAACTGAAAGAAATAGGAACATTCTGTCCCTTTGTAAGTTGCATGAGGCCTTATACTATCTGCACAAATTTAGATAATGTAACAAAATGAATGCAGCTCACATGCAATAATAGTGCCATTATCCTCAAAAGCAATAGGGCAATTACAAATGAAAAATATAAAATTGCGCAGTGCCGTTTTATTCTAGTATCAAAACAAAATCTACAGAGCAAAGTCATTCTTAGAATTTAAAAAGAATCTTGATAGCTGCTATTTAGTTTGGCTTGATATTTTTAAGGTGTCTTATAGAATTAGAATCCTAGAAATGTATTCAAAAATATTATTTGCAAAGTATCATTCTTTGTTTACATGGTGATTTTGTGCTGCGATTTTTTTGCATATAAAAAGTTACTATATAAAACAGTACCATATTTTACTCCTTTCTAAATAACCACACTGTGTGGAACCAAGATGTAAGAGGTGGAAAAGACCTTTAATAATTTTGTAGAGACTAAACTAGAAGGGACCATCAAGTCATCTGAGTGGACTTCCCATATATCACAAGCCATTACATTTCATCCAGATACCCCATTATTAAGTCCAAAGTCAGATCAAAGCATTTCATTCCTCAGGAGACAGTGGCAGGCAGAAAACTGAAAAAATGGAGGTGCCACCATTACTGGAGTCCCCTGCAATAGCAGGGAACCAATCAGGTGAGATGTGCCTAGATGATCCCAGCAAGCAAGCCACACTCCATCCTACAGAGGAAAGTAATTGCTCCCCCATGGTCTCTGCCAATCTGACCTGAAGCAAAATTCCTTCCCAACCCCAAATCTGGTGATCAGAATGACCCCGAGCATGTGAACAAGACACACCAGTCAAGCATCTAGAAAGAGGATTCTCTGTACCACCTCAGAGCACTTGCCTACCCCATCTTGCATCCTGTCTCCAGCTGTCCCCAATCTATATTGCTTCAGAAGTAGGCAAAAAAAGCAAACTCATAATATATCCAGACAGTTGTGCATTGAGGAAAAAAATCCTTCCTGGCCCCTGCAGGTCCTGAAGCATGAAATTTGGTTGTAATCATTACCTTACTGTAGAGCTGCAAGAGTGATGAGCATGTTGGGGGCAATGCAGGCAATCCTGTTCTCCCCATAGTCTATAACGGAAGGGGATGAACAGGGGGATTCATAGATATACAAATTCCAAGACCAGAAGGGACCTCTATGATTATCCAGCCTCTCCAGTCTCCTGTATAAATAGGCTGCAGAACTTCTCCCAGAAGCTAGATTAAAACATACCTTCTAAAAAGATAGCTAATCTCATTTTAAAGACTCCAAGTGATAGTGAATTCTGCATTTCCCCTGGTAAGATGAACTAAAGTTTAATTACTCTCACAGGATTTTTTTTCACAACTAAATTTATTTAAACTTTCAGCCATTGGATCTTCTTATGCCTTTGTCAGCAAGACTGAAAAGCCACCACTATCTGATCTCTTTTCCATGCGTAAGTACCTATACACATTGGTCAAATCACTTTTCATAAAATGAATAAGTTGAGCTCCTTAAGCCTCATATTATAAGGCTGGTTCTCCCTTCTTGTGGCCCTCCTTTGAACTCTCTCCAGTATTTCCACATCCTCCTTGAAGTGTGGACACCAAGAGTGGACACAGTTTTCCAGTAACGGTCTTATCAGTGCAGTGTACAGAGGCAAGATCACTTTTTTAAAATCTGTGGATCCCATGAGTCTTTTTTGCCACAGATCTCATGTGGAGGCAATTGTCTACGATGGCCCTTTGGTCCTTCTCTGAGAACTGCTTTCCGAGACACAATTCCCCATCCTGTACTTATAACCTGTATCTTGCATTTGGCTGTGTTAAATTGCATTTTGTTGAATTGTGGCCATTTAACCAAGTGATTCAGATCACTCTGTAACAATATGAGAACAAGAATCAGGGTGGTAGCCGTGTTAGTCTGGAATAGCAGAGTTAACAAAGTCCTGTGGCACCTTAAAGACTAACTATAAAGTTTTGAAGCATGAGCTTTCGTGGGCTAATACCCACTTCGTCGGATGCAGGCAGTAGAAGTGTTCACATACAGGCAGTTATAGAAAAGTAGGTAAGAGCCAGGGGGGAGGTGAAAAGGTTAGTCCAATTAAGCTGAGCCAGCTTGTTATCTCCGATCAGGGAGTGTGGATTATTCGTCTAGCATTTGAATGGGGTGTGTGGACATGGAGAGATGAGAAACAATGTCTGTAATGAGCCAACCATTGTAGATCCCGGTTCAATCCCAAAGTGTGTGAGCTGAATTTGCAAATGAATTGAAGCTCTGCAGTCTCTCTTTGCAGTCTGGATCTGAAGTTCCCTTTCTGCAGAATGGTGACCTTTAAATCTGTAATAGTGTGTCCAGGCAGGTTGAAGTGTTCCCCTACAGGTTTTTGTATATTGCCATTCCTAATATCTGATTTGTGTGCATTTATCCTTTTTCGTAGGGACTGTCCAGTTTGGCCGATGTACTGGACAGTCCCTACGAAAAAGGATAAATGCACACAAATCAGATATTAGGAATGGCAATATACAAAAACCTGTAGGGGAACACTTCAACCTGCCTGGACACACTATTACAGATTTAAAGGTCACCATTCTGCAGAAAGGGAACTTCAGATCCAGACTGCAAAGAGAGACTGCAGAGCTTCAATTCATTTGCAAATTCAGCTCACACACTTTGGGATTGAACCGGGATCTACAATGGTTGGCTCATTACAGACATTGTTTCTCATCTCTCCATGTCCACACACCCCATTCAAATGCTAGACGAATAATCCACACTCCCTGATCGGAGATAACAAGCTGGCTCAGCTTAATTGGACTAACCTTTTCACCTCCCCCCTGGCTCTTACCTACTTTTCTATAACTGCCTGTATGTGAACACTTCTACTGCCTGCATCCGACGAAGTGGGTATTAGCCCACGAAAGCTCATGCTTCAAAACTTTATAGTTAGTCTTTAAGGTGCCACAGGACTTTGTTAACTCTAATATGAGAACAGTGTGAGCTGTCCTCATTATTTACTACCTCACCAATCTTTGTCTGATCTGCAGACTTTACCAGTAATGATATTATAGTATTATCTAAATTGTTGATTAAAATATATCAAATATCATTGGACCAAGACCTGATTCTTGGATGACCCCTCTATAAATAGCCTCATGTCTGCTAATCCCATAAAATGCAAGTTTTCAATCACAAGGTCATGTGGAATTAAAGCAAATGCATTGGGGAAATCCAGGACCTGAGAGCAGATGAGAAGTCATCAACTTGGATAGGCTGGAAGTTGCAGAAAGTCTGAATGACAGGGTGTGTGTGTGCGTGGGGTGGGGGGATAGGCAATGTTGAAAGTGACAAGGTAGTAGTTGGAGATGGCGACTTCACCAACAGAGAAATCAGAGAGAGAGATCAGTGCTTGGTGAAGACCAAGTCAAATGAACTGCCCTTCTGGTGAATGGGAGAGTTGGACCAAGGCTGCAGGTTGAATAAAGAGGTGAGGACAAGGAAACCTGCAATAAGGGATTGGAAGGGTCATTAACATGGAAATTGAAGTCAGCCACCGCTTCTGCTAGAACTCTGCTCTCGAGCCTCTTAGGTCCTCTTGTGGGTAGGCCGGAATTTCTATTCTCGTCGCATCAGCATCTAGTAAGGAGCTCTTCAACTAGAGGTTTTACTTTATTACAGGACTGGCTACAAGTGTTGTCTTTGGTGAGAGATCTAAGGGACAAATTGACCTGGGTTAAGTAAGTGGTTTCTTGGCACTGGAAGCAACCTGAATATTTTATGATCTTTGGTGCATAGCAACCCTCTGCCACTAATCCCAGCTTGCTTGGGTGAAAAGCTAGACTGAAATGCCCATTTGGACTGTCTGTGACTCCATGGTAAGACTGTTATAGTGCTTTAGGAGTTCACATTTGTTACTGTGTTGGTGAAATCTAATTATAGAACATATCACCAGTTTGGGATCTCTGCCCTGGTTCTTGACAGTCTGCCCTAAAGTTGGCACTCACAGTCATTAGCCACTTTAGACATCATGACAACAGGATACAGATATTATAAGTAGGATTAATACATGCAACATCCTACAAGTATTCCATAAAGACTAAACACTTTCCTATACTAATTGACAGATCCCAGACTGGTTTCCAGCTATGCATTTTTCACTGTTCAGTGAAGCCCTGGATTTTTGTATGAGCTAGAACCTGGTCTACCAGCATCAGGGAGGGGTTGCATGCACTTTGGAAGACTACTAAAATTCAAAATGACCTTGACAAATTAGAGAATTGGACTGGAATCAACAAGATGAAATCAATAAAGCCAAGTGCAAAGTACTACAGTTAGGAAGGAAAAATCAAATGCAGAACTACAAAATGGGGAATAACTGGTTAGGTGGTAGTACTGCTGAAAATATCTGAGGTTTATACTGGATCCCAAATTGAATATGAATGAACAGCACAATGGAAAAAAGGCAGGTATCATTCTGGGGCATATTAATAGCTGTGAGAGGAGTGCAACAAAATGTATAATGTTTTGAAAACCTGACCTACAAGGAAAAGTTAAATAAACCAGGCAGGTTTAGTCTTGAGAAAAGAAGATTGAGTGGGGACCTGATAGCAATCTCCAAATGTGTTAAGGGCTGTTAAAGACAGGACAATAATCAACTGTTCCTCATATCTGCTGAAGGTAGGACAAGAAGTGATCGGCTTAATGCGCAGCAAGGAATATTTACATTAGATATTAGGAAAAGCTTTCTAACTATATGAGTAGTTAAGCTCTGGAATAGGTTTCCATGAGAAGCTGTGGAATCTCTATCATGTGAGGTTTTAAAAAACACTTATTTGGTCCTGCCTCTGTTCAGGTGGCTGGACTTGATGACTTCTAGATCCCTTCCAGCCCTGCTTTTCTCTGATTCTATGATGTAAAATTTTGGGTAGCAGGGAAGTAATGTCAGACAGAAGATCTGCAATTCAGTTGATCGAGTCACTGGATATAAGTGACCACACAGATGATTGTAAAGTTTGTGGATGAAAATTTCCTTCTTTTATCGAAAGAGCTGCTGAAGTGAATAACCAGAGCAAACCAGTTCCGTGAGACAAATGCCAGTATGTAAAAGCAACAAATTTTTCTTTAGACCAGTGATACATTGCTGTTTGCACATATGGAGCATTTGCAATCAAATTTGTGTTTGTTTCAGAGCTCAGCAGGGCTTTGATACAGAGAATCTTTTATCGTCAAAACAATGTCCAAATTGAAAAAAGAAAAAGAAAAAAGATAGATCAAAATGGGAAACTGGTAAACTGTATCAGCACACATACTTTAGCCTACTTTTGTCTTACTGTGTAGAGAAATGGGGCAGAGTATCAGAGATTACTCTTATCTAATAGAAACAACGAGGAGTCCGGTAGCATTTTAAAGACTAACAGATTTATTTGGGCATAAGTTTTCATGGAAAAAAATCTTTGTTGATTTTGTGGATACAGACTAACATGGCTACTCTCTGATTTTTATCTAACAGAAGCATGATGTCTTTATTGAGGAAACATCCTTGTAAAGGTTATGAAGTAAGAGATGAACTTGAGATAATCTCCAAGTTGAAGGAATCAATGTTCGTTGATTTTTTCTCACAGATTTTTGCTGGCTAAGTAGGTTAACCTTGCTGATATTTTTGGCCATCTGAATCAACTAAGCATAGGATGGATAGAAGGTTTCAGATTGAAATAACCTTGTGGAGACAACATATGGATTCAGGTACACTAAATATGTTCCCATTAGCTGCTGAAGTGGAGCCAAATTTTAGACCTGTTAGTAGCAGAAACTATACTCCTGAAGAGCCGTTTGGATGCTTTTCCCTCTCTCCAGGTAACAGGGTTTGAGAGGTGAGAAACCCATTTCCATATGCATCTGCTTGGGTGTTAAAGATGCAAGTCGAAATAAATATGGACCATATACTAAAGATACACAGTCTTTGATTCTCCACTGTTACATCCACCAGTTTTATGCCGGTGTTATTCTGTTGAGTCCAGTAGATTTACATAGGTGTAAAACCAGTGTAACCCCATGAAGAACTAGGTCCAAAGTTGAATGAACAAGTTTAATGGTTCTTGTTGCTTATAGAGAAAGCTTCCCCAGAACTGATCACAAACCGTGTTAGTATTGTTCTTTGCCACTATGTGCATGTCTGAGATGCACTTTTCAACCATGATGTTCAGTTCCTTTTCCATCAACTCCATAGCAAGTGAATCTGATGGAGATTAGAGACATTTAAAATTTATATGCAAAATCCCCCCCTTTGATCCTCTGGCCGCTGCTGCAACACCCCCACCCCCCACCCCTTTGCTTCTCCGACCGCTGCTGCATCCTCCCCTTTTCTATTCTGGCCACTGCCTCAGGGGCACTCACCCCTCCGCCCATGGGGCCGCTGGCACCAGCTCATGGGGAGGGGGAGCATCGGCAGCTATTCCACTTGCCTGCTCAGCTGGGGGGGGCCGGACAAATCAAAGCCAGGGGCCGGATCCGGCCCCCGGGCCGTAGTTTGGAGACCCCTGTAGCACATTGTGTTTAAACACAAACATTGAGCAGCTCTCCTTCACTATGTAAATATCTGGAATATTCATCTTTTATCTCTTAAAAATGGAATGTACAAGCACGCATATTCATGGTATATATAATTGGCTATAAAACCATTTGCGTCTAAGACACCATTTAGAATCCAGCCCACAAGTGAGTATTGGATGGCTTTATGACTGCTGGATAACTGTTTACTAATTGTCCACATCACAAAAATCACCGTTAGAACCGGCCTAGTTTAACTGAGTCAGTGAAGAGGATTAGGGATTATTAAGTATGAAGACTGAGCTATATTCTCATCCTCCAAGCCAGTGGCTCTCAAACATTTTTACTGGTGACCCCTTTCACAAAGCAAGTCTCTGAGTGTGTCACCCCTTATAAATTAAAAACACTTAAAAAAATATTTAACACAATTATAAATGCTGGAGGCAAAGCAGGGTTTAGGGTTTGCTGGAGGCAAAGCTGGAGGTTGACAGCTCACAACCCCCCATGTAATAACCTTACGACCTCCTGAGGGGTTCCAACCCCTGTTTGAAGACCCCTGCTCTAGGCAGTCCTTTCAGGGCAAGGCTAAGGGATGATCCAAAGAGCAATGTGTAGAAATGAATACCAGGAAACTCATAGGATTGCATATAAAATTTATTTTAAAGAGAGAATAGTATTGCAGAGAAGCGCATTGTAAGAGGAAAAAACATTGTAGAGAAACTTTTCTCAGCTAAAATATATGCATGTCTTATTTGAAGATGGTATTGCTATGGTAATTTTTATTTACCAGAGGAACAATTGTAGCAATTTTTTTCATAACAGTTTTATGAACAGATCACACTTGTTCCTGAGTGGGCTTAAATTACTCACCCATCTTTTCTATGCCAAACTTTTAATGTTCCCTTGCTTTGCTATTTCAGATTCCATATGCGTCCTCCACTGATGACTGGTGCCTATTTTCATTTACAGAATTCACTCTTTCCTAGTAAAAATCTTCGGGGCGAAAAAAAACATATACAATTTTTGCTTTGCAATTTTCCTGTTTTGAAAAACATATATTTTTTGTTTTCAATGTAACCCTTATATGTGTTGCTCTATATTAGATTGCAGACTTAATATTCAGCATTTCTCCACTGCAAGCTGTTCTTATGCCAAAAGAATTCTCCGAAGAGAAGAGAAATTGGATTCACAGAGAAGGATTAAAAAGAAGCCATTTCCAAATTAATTGATTTGCAACTTTAGACAGTGCAGCACAATCAGCAAAAGAAAAACAGGAGGCAAAAATACCTTCCAAATTTTAATGGTGTTGATTCTTTCTGTGTCATTTACAATACATGCAGATTTGACTTTTTTCTGGGACTAGTATGACAATATGTCATACACTGAACAAGCAGCTTACTTTATAGCTAATCTCTTAGTAGGTTAAAGTGTCCATTAGTATCATTTGCCAGAAGGGAGGGATGAGATCAGCAAATTGTGGGTACATTAGGATTTGATCCGGCAATTAGATCAAAACATTCTTGTTCCAAATGCCTATTTTTAATTTTATACTTATGCCTGAGGGGAAAGAAATGGGTGCCCTGGCAGATATATTCTATGATGATAACAGTCATTCAGGACTCAAAGTACTCGTGATTTGAGGGCTATAATGTCAGATGTAGGGATTTTTAATTAACACCTTCTACATGCATTAAATATGCTCCCCCATCCAACAAAGATTTTTTTTCCCTCTTGGATTCTCTGAATTGCTTCAGGTCTTTTATCACTATCAAGCAATAATAGCAGCCAGTACATTAAAAAGAAATTAGCCGACAAAATGAAAGATTTGCTCTGCAGAGAATGCGGTAAAGTATGTACAGTCATTTATAAACGTGGGTTAGCTCTTGTGGTGTTGTTTCGGGGGGGGGGGAGGCTCTTTGGTCTAGGCAGTGAGTAATCTTCAGGTGTCTGTGGGAGTTAGGGGTGTGTGTGAATGAATAAACATAGCATTCCTCCCACAGTGGCCATGGCCAAATTTCATCCTAAATCCTTAAGGGCCAGAATATAGACCAGGGTATATGATTATGCATGGGTATAAGCAAGACTGCACCTGTCATGTGGCCTTCCCATATTTTGAGTCCACGTGTAGAGGAACAAGTGGGTATACAATGTCCCCTGCTAGGGTTGCCCTCCTCCACCCCACCCAAGTAAGTGGGTGGGGGAAGTGTGGGCTCCACTCTCACCAGTATAGTGGCCAGGGGTACAGACAAGTAGCAGATTACAACCACCCCTGGACCAAGGCAGGAGCATGGAAAGAATTGTGCCACAGCAGGTTGCAAAACCGCGGACTTGTCTGACCAGAAGCCAGATTAATTGTCGCAGTCTGATGTACTGAAAATACATCAGTTTCTATGGAAAACACCCATTTCTTCAAGGATTCAATTGAGTCCATGAATTAATTATTGAAGTAATATTCATTAGTGGCCAGGAGAAGCCATGATTCCTCTTTGTCCTACCTTCCTCACCTCCAGTTCCTCTTGCCTTCTCAACATTTCCCACTCCTTTCACCTATTGCCACTAATACAACTCTTCTCCAGACTCCACGTGGGTTGATATTCTGCTCCTGCCCTCTCACGTGGGTTGATATTCACAAGGGGGACTTTGGTGTCACAATGCCCAGCATTTCAGCCCCTTACTTTTAGGGGCCCTGCTTCCTAATGGGATTTGCAGCCCCATAGAAGGCACCAGGCACTGTATAGCAGGCATGGGGAGAGTTAGGAACCTAAACAAGAGATTCACAGAAGCCAGCACACTGAGCAGGGAACCTCCTAATTTAGCCAGTAGGAAATGCCTAGTAGCAGGGTATGGCCAAAGTTCTGCTCCTCAAAGGCAGTTAGACACCTAAGTCCAGGCTGGAGGGAGACACTTATCTCTGGTTGGGATTCACAACTGTGACCCCAGGAGTTAGGCACCTAAGCTAGGTCAGTCCTGTCACATGAAATGCTTCTCCCCCACCCTCAAGTCCCTGCTCCTGTTTAGGCAGAGTGGGGATTTGAACCTGGGCTTCACATATCCTATGTGAACACTCTAACTACAGGGTTCTTTGGTATGAAGGGATCACTGCTATCATCTTCTTCTCTGGTAGCATGGGTTAGGTGAGCTCAGAGCATGCCAGTTGAGGCGACATAGCAGGGAAAAATCTAGTGTGAGAATCCTGCCGGGGTTTAGACATTATTTAGCTGCCACACTGCTCTGTGCTGTCAGCACTTAGATGGTTTTGCACATGCCCAGTGGATGACAATTAGGTTTCATCACCACTGGAAAATTGGGTGTCTACAGGGTTAGATGGGTTTGTGAATGCCGATGGTACCTAACTACTCCTTTAGGCATCTAAGTCCCTCTTGTGAATCTAGCCCATGGAGTCTTCTCTTCCAGCTCTTAGTCGCCCCACACCTTGGTTGTAACTATGGTGGCGTCATGGCATCTATCTCATTCCTACCATTCCCAGACTCTCTTCCTTTAATTCCTGTGGAGCACCTGCATAATACTCTTCCCTACGCCATATTGCTGCAGTATATTGCTCTCCCATCCTCCCCTTTCTCCCGCTTCTCTCTCCTTGCCCTTCAGGCATGAAACTTCAAGCCCTAGGTGTCCCATGGTGTACTCCAAAAATTGGAGACCTCCAAAAATGAGTGGATACGGTTGAAAATTTAGTCCTTTATCTATGCATGTTACCAGCGCTTGCTTTTCATATATTTTGCTGATAAGCTCAGTGACATCCGCCCCTACCACCCAAACAACCCCATTCTAACAACAGTCTCTTTTCTTAGCTCTGCTGAAGGATACTTTGAGAGAATGGTGAATGATATGTGTGTGTGTAGGCAGAACTGAGATGCTGACAATAAGTTAAACAACTTGGAACTTATTAAGAAGAGTTATTGAGTAAGCATGATTTACTACTGCTGGATATATTCCTGTTTTGGTAATGCCAAGAGGTGCCAGTCAGGATCAGGAGCCCTATTGTGCTAGGTTCTGCACCAGCATATAAGGTAAGGCACCAAACCTGCAATGAGATGTGTGGATCTTAGATGTGTGGATCTTAGTGTAGGATCGGGAGAACCTAAGACAGAGCTTACAGTGGAAGACTCTGTTAGCTAATGTAGCAATATAATCTTCTTTATATGCAGATAAAGGAGAGATCTTCATTACACTCAAGGGCTAGATTTTACAAGTGAGGCTAATAAACTGACATCACTCAACTGGCATAAAAAACAGCCGCAGAAGCAGCAAGAGGAGGAGGAGGAGACTGGAGCAATAATTGGGATTAATGTTTCAAGCAATGACGTGCTCCAGCCCAGAGATTATGAATCACTTCCTTGACCAATACCATCATTCTTTGCATACTTTAAAATAAACAGCTCTGCTCATATGCTTTTAACTCTTCATGAAACACAAATATTGCAGCCTCCAGAGATGTCTGCTGCAAGTGCCCTTCTTGTGCCCAGCTTCTACCTTTCACCCCTGTAAGCAGCGAGGGCATTTTCTGGAAGCCCTGGAAGGAAAAGTCCACAAAGGAAAACATTTAGTCAGAACTGAACCTTTCCTGCTGAAAAATTAGAATTTGCAAAAAGGGCATTTTTCTGACTGAAAATTCCCAACAAGCTCTAACTCTGGATTCTATTTCTCACTCTGGTGTTGACTTACTCTATGAGCCAGGTATTTGCACATTGCAGATTTTCTAGTTAGTTTGGTCCCCTATCTTTGTATATTTAGTATTATACATCTGGGGTGTCCAAAGTCTAGAGCCCAGCCCTGAGGCATCCCAAACTAGAGGGAATTTTTGCATACTTGAGTCTTCTCTCTCTGTGTTCATCTACACAGCCAGCAGCAGTAAATCTCAGAGCCTGGGTCAACAGACTATGGCCTGCCCTAAAAATAGCACTATAAATGTTGTGGGTCAGGCTGAAGCTCAGACTCTGAAGCCTAGGAAGGAGGTGGGTGGGCTTCAGAGCCCAAGCCACAATGGCTGCACAACTATTTTGAGCATCGTAACATGAGCCCTGTGCACCCGAGTCTGTGAACCCAGTCTCTGAGGGTATGTCTGCATGGCACTCAGACACCCACAGCTGGCCCATGCCTTCTGACTCAGGCTTGTGGGGCTTGGGCTAAGGGGTTGTTTAATTGCAGCATAGAGGTTTGGGCTCAGGCTGAAGTCCAAGCCTAAGAACCTCCCACCTAGCAGGGTTCTAGAGCCTGAGCTCCAGCCAGAGCCTGAATGTCCACAGCACAATGAAATAGCCCCTTAGCCCAAGCCCCATCAGCCTGAATGAGTTGTCATGAGCCATCTGTGGGTTTTTAATGTCAGTGTAGACATACCCTGGGACTCACTGCCGTGGGCTGCCACTCGCTGTGTAGACATAACCAAAGTGTTTCAGTGACCCCATCCATACAATGAGGGAAATAATGGTTAGCCACCTTTGAAAAGTGTGTTGAGATCACGTGTATTCCATGGGCTTGATTCTCAGCCCCGGTTCTGTCCCCTTTGCATGTGAGTGGTGCAAAGGGGACCGAATGTGGCTGCACTAGCCAGTTGAGGAGCTGCCATAACTGGTGCTATCCCAACAAAGAGAAGTTAAGTAGTGGGAACAGGGAGAAGAAACCTGAGCAGAGCTCCACTAGAAGCATTTCTCATTTGCTTTATGGTCACAAGGGAAATAGCCAGTTGGCAGTGGATTCAGGGCCATGCCGCTTGAGAATCAGGAAACCATAAATGGCTGTCTGATGGTCCTCCCACTCTTTTTGCACTTAGGGTATCCCGGCACTCAGAAAATATCACCTATATTATCATTACTATGCATGCTGCTTAAAATCAGCTAGTCTGTACTCCGATCTTCTGCTTTGTTATATCTCATGTTAACTTGCAGGTAACGATAGACAAGTCAGTGTGAAATAGACCTGTTCTGTGAACACTGAGTGCAAATGTAGCAGCACTAATGGAAAATCCTTCCAGCCATCTGTCTGTAAAAAGATATTTTTCTTCTTTTACAGTGCATCTGGGCAGAAGAAAAGTTAGAGAGTTTGCTGCTTTGGAAGTCGCTCTCTAGAACAAGGTGATCTCATTTGCTGAGCTGGGGGCCCCGCGAAGAGACATGTTACACATTTCCCATGAAGAGTCCATTGTAAAGAGAAGAATGCTTTTATTTTAAAGACCCTTACCACAGTATTCCTCGAAAATATGTATTTGAAGCCAGCGTAGATCAAACACAAGTGGCCTGATAATGTAGTTTATGAATGAGGTGTGTTGGGGTGCTGCAGAGTCACACCAGCCCTAGTGCCAGGTTTCTGTATAAAAGTTACGAAGGAAGGAAAGGCTCATGACTTCTTCCTTTTCACCCACACGCTGCTACCAGGGCGAGGCACAGCCTGGCCCTTAAACTGCCTGCTAAAAGTCATGTTTCTGTAGTTTATTTTTCATTCTTCTTCAAGTGCTTGTGCTCTGCTGTTTGCGGGCTTGTTCACCTTAGGAGAGTACTTTGTGTTCGTATATGACCCCATGGAGTCACAGTAACTAACACGATGCTAAACACAACATAAGCAGGGACTGTGTTGTGTTTACCACCCTATCAGCTGGTCATGATAAACCCTAAAGAGAACCACAGAATTAACCACGCTAACTGTCTACATTGAGTGTTTGTTATCATGAGTTTTCGAGGTTGTGTTGTAACACAAAGTAAATTTCCAACTGTAGACAAGCTCTGTGGAGTCTGGAAGTGATTATTGTCTTGGCCTGTATATCTATCTGTGTTAGGGTGGCCATATATTCTAGTTTTATAGGGACAGACCTGATATTTGGGGCTTTGTCTTATTTAGGCACATATTTCCCCTCTCCCTTGTCCTGAGTTTTCACGCTTGGTATCTGGTCACCCTAATCTGTGTAGGCATTTGACTCGTTAATGTGGTATCTCAAAAAGGTCACTCAATTGCAATACACAATTGCAAACCACCCTGAGCACGCCTGATCCCATCTGATCTCGGAAGCTAAGCTAAGCAGGGTCAGGCCTGACTAGTACTTGGATGGGAGACCTCCTGGGAATACCAGGTGTTGAAGGCTTAACATGGGTGTGGGGCTAGCAACTCCACCCTGTAAGGGAACCAATTGCTACTGAAACACCAACACCAGTTGGTGGCCCATACCCTGGCTGGGGGTTGATGGGCAAAGATATATATATATATATATATATATATATACACACACTCTCACAGACTAACTGAATCAAGCACACATCTCACTAAAAAATGGAAAGGTGTCTGTTTCTTGTTGTACCATCTGTCAGCAAAAACAAGGCAGTCTTGATCCTTCAAGTGAACATGGTACTTTTCACAATTTCCTCTCCTAAACTGCTGTGTAGTGTTGCTGTGCACTCTTAATTCTCATCATTTTAATGGTGGGTGAAATAATTTTTGTTTTCAAAAGGTTAGTCAAATGTTTTGGGGACTTTTCTAATGAAACATGCCTCATTTATACTTCTGTATTATATGGAACCATAAGATAGCATATAGGTTGTGGTAGTTTTAGAGCTTATAGTGTTGGGGGAGATCAGTGGAGATGTTGGATAAAGTTCTGGCCCCACTGAAGTCAATGGGAGTTTTCTCATTGACTTCCATGGAGCCAGGATTTCACCCATCCTTTAAAGGGTTGGTACTTGTTTTACTACAGAAGTAAGTTTATAGAGCTGTGTGACAGAATGCTGGAACTGAGTAGGTGAGCCTGCACTCTGATCACCTGGGTGCTAATTAGTGCTCAAGGGGTCACTGATTGGGGGTAATTATCTGATCAAGATGGTGGGCTGGATGGGGTAAGAACTCAACTGGCCTCATTAGCCTAGGGCAGATAAAAGAGGCACAGGAAGTAAACACAGGTGGAGAGAGTAGGGGGAGGGGAATAAGAACAGAGCTAGCTGAATCTAGTCATACAGAGGCCCCAGAACAGAGAGACCTCTGTTCCCACCAGGTCCTGCTGAGAGAGCCTAAAGCTCTGCAAATATTGTAAATAGGCAGGAGCGTGGGGAACTGTGGTGATATTGGTGAAGGGGTATCCAAATAAAGTTTCACTGGGAGCACACCCGATGGAGTCCATGCAGTTTTTGCAGGGAAGAGGATGTGGGCAGTGATAGGTGCCTGTTACAAGTTGTTTTATAGTTTTGATGGAAGTAAATCAACCCAGCTTCCTGTTTTATCCCTATGTTTGTAGCTCAGAAGAAATATCCAGATAAAATCTATAAAAATCTCATTTCCTTTACAGGCAATGGGAAAAGTATTGAGCTGAATTTAACTTGTTGGTTATATTTGATCAGCTGTGTCTGATACTCAACTATCTGTGCACAGAGTTCATGCTCAATGTACCATGAATGAACTGTACTTGCAGAAAAAAATAGAGGAGATTCTTTATCTTAAAATATCAATAATACCATTGAATAGCTTATCAAGAACCTCATGGCACTTTACAATAACGACAAAAGAATTCTGTCTATTTTTGGATGGATTTGAACATATAGGGTCCTAAAGTTCTAGCCAGGGTGTTATTCTGCTTGGGATAAATTGTGGGGGGAAAAAGATCAGAGAAGGGACAGGGAGTCAATCCAATGAACTCACAGTCTATGAAATGGAACAGAGTAGATAGAGTGAAAAACAAATACAGGGTGACTGTGAAAGCAGAAGAAAGGTACAGAGGGGGGGCGGGAGAGAGAGAGAGAGAGATATTCTGGATACACATGAAACTTGTATTGTACAGGATAACACCTTTATTAGACAAACTCCAGTATTAAGAGACCACACCCAAAGAATTCCCAAATGTATTGAGTAAAATTCCGATCCACCATTTTTCGAAGGCCTCTTGTCTTAAGCTACTGATTTTGTCCATCTCTTAAGGAATGGTTGGAGACATGTTTCAACTATGCCTTATGTGTTCAGTGGCTGCTTGTGCCAGCCTAACTCTTTTGGGGGTGAGATAATGGGGTATTCTACTCTGGCTAATACATAGCATAGGCTTCTATGAACTAGATACAAATGTGAGTTTATTTTTTAAAATTCAATATAGATTTAAATAATAGGAAACAACTGACTTGATCTTGCAAAACTTTTCACAGATCAATAGTCCTAACTCATGGCTGTAGGCTCAGTGTAGTCAATAGGCATGTTTGTGTGAGAAAATAACTTTTCCTGACAGACATAGCTGAATGGTCAGGACCAAGGTTTGTGAAGATCAAGTAAACAGGGAATGGATATTCATGGGAGCAGGTTTTCTTCTCCTGAGTAGTCAACTAGATTATAAACTTTCAGGGTAGAGGCTGTGTCTCCCTGTGTGTTTGTAGAGCACCAATCTAAGTGGTGAGAAAAATAATTAAACATTAAATACACATATAAATAGTTCTTAACATAGGTCTTCTCATGTGAACATGGCTTTGCAGGATTGGATCTTAGCTTGAGAAGTCTGCACCCTTCACACTCCACCAGGTTAGCTACTTTCCCAGTAAGCGCTTGGGAGCTAAAAGTGGAATAGAGAACAGCTGGAGTATTGTCTCCTTTGGTTAACAACACCAAGTCAGAGAGCAGCCACATTCTCCACCAATGGTTATTTCTAAGTTATTTTCAAGGGTAGCCCTTCATAGAACACAGTACAGTAGTCTAGATTCACACAGGTGAGAGAAAATGCATTGGATTGGATTGGACTGAGAAGACTTCAGCTGCAGAAGGATTATTTCCAGTAGAGAGATGCAGTATAATGGCAAATACAAGTGAAATACTCCATTTTCACTACTGCATCTTTGCTCTTCTGACCCTCAAGTCCTAGTCTTACGAGTCCCAACCACAGTATAGTCAAGACAGCTGGACCCTAGGGAGAAGGAATGAAATTAAGGTTCTAGATGCAGAGCTGTCCACATAGCTGAGAAAAAGAAATGCAGTGATTGGAGACATTATCACCTAGGTAGGGCAGGACCAGGTATCATGCCCTGATGTGCGTTGTGTGATGTTCATGCACCAGAGGCCTTTGCAACTTCTACAGAAAACTGTAGCTTGCACTCTGTGAGTGGTCCTTTGTATTGTCTGGGGCACTGGCGGCAGATGGGACAGGTCATGGCCACTCCGAATCTCACCCAGAAATGCCCCTTAAATACTGTCGGCATCAATAGTGTGCTCTCCCTCTCACCCACAGCGAGGGAAGAGAGCCAGCTAATTGCTGCTGTCTGTGTAGGAATAATGAGAAGTACCAGCTCCTTGTACCCCCTACCCATCTGTACTGGGCCAGTCATCATTTTGTCCAAATAAAAAAGGGTTTTGGAAACTATGATACTTGATAAGCATGTTACTCTTGGACCTTCCTTGTCTAACTGCCATGTCATTTAGAATAGTTAGCTTCTCTTCTTGAACTGAGGACTTGAAACTCTGATTGCTGAGAGTGTCTTAGGCAAACTGGGCTGCTCAGCACTGTATATTTATTTTCTTGATTTCCTTCTGAAAAGAGGACACTTCACTTTTATAAACTACAAGGTAGGTCCATTTAAAGCTATCAGAGATTTTCCTTTTAGGAATTGTACTGAGGAGGTTGTTCCTAAGGCATTGACCTTTAAATGGTTTTCATGTTCCATTAACACTACAAAATAGTACTTGGGTACTTAAAGCTGCAGGTCACTTTCACTTTTAATTGTGCTTTATTATTTTCCAGTGTTGCACAGGGTTTCAGTCAATTTAATGAGAAGGGAATTTCTTACTCTTCCCTTGATGGGCTGAATTTAGGTTGTAACACCGAACAATTAGCCTAGCCTATTTTATTAATATCAGTCTTGTCTCATTTACTTTTTTTAAGTTTAAGCAGAGCTCCTTCTCCAGGATGTGGTGAAGAGGGTATATTATTGATTAATGGGATGAGGTTCTCTCTGTTACTTAGGGCAAAAGAAGAAGTGCGGGAGAGGTAAGAGGTGGTGGTGGGGAGTTTAACGCCACTCAGCTTTTAAAATAATTGCATGGTTAATATGTTGTGGCAGAGTTAACTGAAAATTAATAAAGCTTTAGTTTTACTTGGCATTTAATCCTAGGGATATTCTTCCAACACTGTTACAAGCTTGTTGAGCAAAGCATCATCTTGCATTCCTTCCTTTTCAAGATTTACTAATTAGACTCTAGTGGTAAAGCAATAGACCTTAGTACATATTAAATTATGCAAGTTCCAATTAAAACTGTGATTATTAAAAGCATAAAATACATGATGATAACATCAAATTTTCTTTCTATAGTACTTGGGCAGAGCTGTTAGATGTTAATCAGCTTGTTAGTTGTGAGCTTTTGACATGAAAAGTTGGTGGGGTTTATTTTTAATTTTCTGTGATTGTTCTCATTTTCTCCCGCTCATCCTTCTTCAGTCCTTCAGTTCTCACAGCCGATGGTTTTCTTTCTTTCTTTCTTTCTTTCTTTCTTTCTTTCTTTCTTTCTTTCTTTCTTTCTTTCTTTCTTTCTTTCTTTCTTTTTCTTTCTTTCTTTCTTTTCCTCCCACTCCATCCTTATTCAGCCTTCTTGTTCTTAAACCTTATTGTTCTTTATTTTAATTTCTTTTTTTATTTTACTGGTAATTTGGCCAGCAAACCAAAAAAAAATCAATGACTCATATACAGCTCTAAAAGTGATGCCATTGGGAGCACTTTTGTAGGTGGATGTGAGGTGTGTAATAGGTTTATGAGAGGGACCCCATGGTGGTTGGCATGCCAGATTACTGTGTGTGTATATAAAATGACTGATTTCAACAGGAGCTGTGCTTGGGCCTGATCCTGAGATGCGGAGTACCCTCAACTCCCACTAAAATTAACGGAAGTTGAGGACACTCAACTCTGCTCTGGAAATGCTCAATACCATGTAAGATCAGGCTCCAAAGAAGTGATCATTGTACTGCGGGACAGGATCTGGGGGTTATAGTGGCTCATAGACTATGAATATGAGACAACAATATGATACAGTTACAAAAAGGCTAATATAATTCGGAGATGTATTCACAGAAGTGTCGTATGTAAGACATGGGAGGTAATTATCCTGCTCTACTTGGCACTGGTGAGGCCTCAGCTGGAGTACTGGGTCCAATTCTGAGAGCCGCTATAGGAAAGATATGGACAATGTGGACAGAGTCCAGAAGAGAGCAATAAAAAGAAAAAAAGGTTAATAAAACCTGACCTATGAGGAAAGGTTAAAAAACCTGGGCATGTTTAGTCTTGAGAAAAGAAGACTGAGCATGGACCTGCTAACAGTCTTCAGGTATGTTAAAGACTATTACAAAGAGGATGGTGATTAATTGTTGTCCATGTCCACAGAAAGTAGGAGAAGTAGTAATAGGTATATTTGGTCCTGCATCAGCTTAGGGGGCTGGATTAGATGACTACAATATCTCATTATTGTGTACATAGTTGTTAGGACTATGTAGTTGTTAGGACTATGGAGAAGTGAGAGACTCCAGCTCAAATCCCTACTCATCAAGGAGACGGGGTAATTGTACCAGAGTCTCCCACATTCTGGATGAATACCTTTACCACTGGGCTAAAAATTATCAGGAAGGCCACCTCCTCATCATCCTCTTTACCCCTACTCCTAGTCACTTTGTGTGGAGCAAGGCAGGCTCGCAAGAAATTTCGTAAATGCCTGAGCGGCCTGACTCCAGGAGAGGGGTTCCCCACTGTAGATCGCAAACAGAGATAGTCACCTCCCTCCAGTTCAAGACTTAGGTGCTTTACTCTGTGAGACGGACAGGGTTCAGGACTCTCTCTCAGTAGCACTTCCCATTGGCTAGTTTATGTGGCTGCGTGCCTAGCATACTGACTTTTGTGGATCCCATTCTCAGGCACCTGTTCCTCCCCTCCCCCCATTCATTGTACAGGGAGCCAAGGTACCTCACTCAGGGTTTATGGATTCCAGTGACTTTCAAGGCCCTTACAATATAGGCCCAGCAGCACTGAGTCCCTTTGTTTATCTGGGCCCTGCTCTCTAAACAAAATGTATGAATCTGCTTTTAGACTGTAAACTCTAGCCCAAAGGTGGCGCTGACTTCACGCTTACCACAGTAGAAATAATAATTTTTAGTCTCTCCCAAATGGAAATCTTTCCAAGTTGATCATTATTTTGACTACCTATCTTTGAATTATTTTTTGTTCTGCTGCATCTCTTTGGAGACAGTGTAACCAGGCCTGAGCCTGGTATCAACCCCTTTTGCTTATTAATACTTTATGTTAAGAATATGCTAATTTATGCATTTTAGCAAAGTGCTCAAAGTTGGGCTCTTAGGTCCATATTGACCAGGATCTAGCCTTGAGAAAAGAAGGTGGGGGAGGGGAAAGGTACCTGATAACAGTCTTCAAATATGTTAAGAGCTGCTGTGAAGAGAAAAGTGATCAAATTATTCTCCATGTCCACTGAAGGTAGGACAAGAAGTAATAGGCTTAATCTGCCATGATGGAGGTGTAGGTTAGATATCAGGAGACATTTGCTAACTATAAATGTAGTTAACTGCTGGGGTAGGTTTCCAAGAGAAATTGTGGAATTCGCATTATTGGAAGTTTTTAAAACAGGTTGGACAAACACCTGTTAGGGATGGTCAAGGTTTCTTTGGTCCTGCCTCAGTGCAGATAGCTGGACTTGATGACCTTTTGAGGTCCCTTCCAGCCATACATTTCTATGATATTTTTGATTCTCTATAAATATAAATGGTCTGATTTTCAAAGATGCTGAATAGCTTCAGATCACATCGACTTCACTATGATTTGTGGGTGCTCAGTTTTACTAAAAATCAGGCTACTTACATTTCAGTACTTAATATGAATCTAAGAACTTAACTTTGAGCACGTGGGTATCACAGGTTGACTGGCCCCTTTAAAAGGTAGTGGGTCCAGTGCAACTTGTGACTCACTCAGCTCTGTCTCCCACATGGGGCCAAATATCACAGTCACGTGACGGGCGAGTCATGTGGCTCAATCAAGGTACGAGATGAGATGAGAGAGAAGTCTGCTGAGAGCCTTAGAGGAGGAGAGAGAGCAGATAGTTTGTAGAGGACCAGGAAAGGCCTCAGAGAAGAGGGCTGTGGGATTTCTGAACCAAGGAAAAGAAAGGTTTGGGACTGAGGGACCAAAGTGCCTGTATTCTGAAAAATCTATATATATAAAAGTCAAATGGTGTATGCGTGTATGTATGCATGTATGTGTGTATGTACGTTCCCTTACTCCTTCCACACCGTTTGAGCTAGAGACTTGAAATTTGGTACAGTTAGAGGCCTTAGGGTCCTAATCAGGGTAAGAGTCGAAAATTTTTCAAATCTCACCTCTGACGCCCCCCATGGGTGAAATTATTTAAAGGCCAATCACATCAGCTGGGCAGCTGCTGTTCTCTGTGACATAGTTATGATGTCATAATACCCCCCTCCAACGGACCCTGCATTCGCTCAGCTCTCTTCCCCCTTCCCCCTCCAACGGACCCTGCACTTGCTCAGCTCTCTGCCCCCTCCCCACCTCCGACGGACCCGAGTTGGGTTTGGTTGGAGGGTAAGTGAGGTAGGGGTGTCAGGTTTGGTCAGGGGGTGAGGTGGGGGTGTCGGGTTTGGTCAGGGGGTAAGTGAGACGGGGGTGTTGGGTTTGGTCTGGGGGGGTGGGAAGGTGTCTGGGTGGGTGAGGGGTGAGGTGTGGGTGTTGGGGTTGGTCAGGGGGTGTTGGGTTTGGTGGGGGGGTAAGGTGGGGGTGTTGGGTTTGTTTGGGGGAGTGAGGAGGGGGGTCGGGGTTGGTCGAGGGGTAAGTGAGGTGTGGGTGTTGGGTTTGTTTGTGGTGGTAGGTAGGGGTGTCGGGTTTGGTTGGGGGGGAAACTGAGGTGGGTGTGTCAGGTTTGGTCTACGGGGGGGTGAGGTGTGGGTGTTGGTCGGGGTGTTGGGGTTGGTAGGGGGTTGACGTGGGGGTGTTGGGTTTGGGTGGGGGGGTGGAAATGTGAGTCGGGATTGGTCGAGGGGTAAGTGAGGTGGGGGTGTCGGGTTTGGTTGGGGGGGTGAGGTGGGGATGTCAGGTTTGCTCTCTGCCCCCTCCCCCCTCCAACGGACCCCGCACTCACTCAGCTCTCTGCCTCCTCCCCACCTCCGACGGACCCGAGCAATGCCGGATATTTTTGCTAGTACTTAATAAATATGGCCCCACAACGGAGGTTCTTGCTTAAATATTCTGGCCTGTGAGTAAGTAATTGGAAGAACCATGATGGAGCTGAGGGCAGGGTGCCTTCAGGACCATGCTGTGCCACAAGGGGGTGCACCTGAGATAGCATTCTGATACATCAGATTTGAAAATGTTGGCCTGTTAATATAGTTTGTTTTGAAAATTGTGCAGAACAGTCTGTTTGTTCACTGAAACAAAACTGCAGCCACCCCGGCCTGTACGTTCTCTTCCTTCCCTTGTATTCATGATGAAATTGCTCCAAATCCTGAGAGCATGAGCCAATAGGCATTTAAATGTAGAAGCTTTAACAGCACTGTGTTGGACTATGGTACGTCCCTGATTAAATGGAGAAAACGTGTGACCAAGTTTCAGGACTTTCTTTCCTTAAGTCTTCTTAATGAATTAATTGAGTTTGTCCTATTTCAAAAATGCTGTCTTTATTTTATTTCAGTAATCCTTCCTCTACCCACCCCTGTAACAATGGGAAGGTGACACTACCAGCAAAGCATTGTGCCTTAGGATAGGACACTGGAAATAAAATTCTATTATGAGACTTCAAGTGATGAGGTATTGCACAAGCATCAAACTTTATATTTCTGCAAAGCCAAAACGCTGGTTTTCAGCCCTGAAATGTTGGTGATAAAGATGACCTATTTATGCTTACGGTTGTAATATATACATGCACGACTATACATGTGCCGAGTGGCTGAGTTACTGTTGCTTAGGGGAACCATAATTTTGACTGTGTGTTCTTCAGAGCAGAGATAAGGTCCATAATTGTTTTTGTGAGGCACCTTGCACACTGGGGGGCTTTCAAAAATAATAAACTCAGCTTTTGTGAATTTTAATTCTCAATTTGCATTAATTTTGTTCTGAAACTTGCTTTTATATAGTTGTTTTGCATTGAATTTCCTTTTTAAAACACTAAAAATGGGAGATGTGAAAAGAAGCAGGGGAAGGAAAACATGAATGCTGTATAATTTTCTTCAATAGTGTAACTAGCTTAGTGGATAAAAGGGAACAGTAGAAGTGATTATACCTGTTATTTAGTAAGGCTTTTGACACTGTTCCACATGACATTCTCATAAGCAAGCTAGGGAAATTTAGTCTAGATGAAATTGCTTAAAGATGAGTGAATAACTGGTTGAAAGACCATTTTCAAACACTAGTTATCAATGGGTTGTTGTCAAACTGGGAGGGCATAAGTGGGGTTGAAAAGGAGCAGAGAGACTGCAGTTGGGCACAGCAGGGGTTAAAGAACACCTCTGGGTTCAGCTAACCCCTCCCCATTACACCTGCAGCCAATACCAGGCCTGAAGGGGGGAGAAAAGAAGAGAGCCTGGCTCAGTCAGGGGTTGACTGGCAAAGAGGCAGGAGATCTTTGTATGTCTGCCTGAAGGACAGACCAGCAACCTGCCTGCCAGTGTACTGGAGGCAAGTAAATATTCCCTTGCCAAGGTGAACCTACAGATAAGCCCCAACTGTGGGGCAGTTGGACTAGTGGGGCCATGCCCAAAACTAAAAGGACTTGCATAAGGAGCAGGCCAGGAAAACAGGCCCTGAACTAGCCGGGAGAAAGATCCATGTCCCGTTTAGAGGTTGAGTGACACAGGACCATGGGCCAGCCCCCCTAACGAATGATCAAGCCACTAGGTTCCCAGCCACTGTGGGCCCTATGACAGGGTCCTGCAGGGGTCTGTCCTGGTTCTTGTACTATTTCATATTTTTACTGAGACTTGAATAACGGAGTGAAAAACAGGCTTCTAAAATTTGCAGATGACCTGAAGCTGGCAGGGGTTGCAAGCAATTCGAAGGGTTTAGAATTTAAAATCTTGATAAGTTGGAGAACTGTTCTGAAATCAGCAAGATGACATTTAATAAAGACAAAAGCGAAGTACTGCACTTAGGAAGGAAAAAATCAAGTTCACAATTACAAAATGGAGAATAGTTGGCTGGGTGGTAATATTGCAGGAAAGGCTCTGGGGGTTCTGTTAAGGCTAATATTTAGTCAAAGGTATTTTTGGTAAAAGTCATGGACAGGTCACGGGCCATAAATAAAACTTTATGGCTGGTGACCTGCCCATGACTTTTACCAAAAATATCTGTGACTAAAACTCTACTTCTGGGGTCCTGCTGCTCAGGGGGACCTCTGCTTGGGGGGCTCTGCTCTAGTGCTCTGGGTTGACTTCCCCTCAGCCACTGCTCCTGGGGACTGCTCTTTGGATGGCTTCTGGGCACCCTGGGACCACCACTGCTTGGTCGATCTCTGGAGCTGGGCACCCCAGGACCACTGCTATTCTGGCGGCCCCCAGAGTCAGCTGACTGGGGCTGCGTGAGCAGCAACCATTGTGGCTGGTCCCAGAGCAGCCTCCTAGGACCGCTTCTCAGAGGTTCTCCCAGGCCGCCCCCAGGACTGCTGCTTGGGTGGTCCGTGGGGCCAGCCACACTGCTTGTGGCTCAGGCGGTCCCTGGAGCCAGCTGTCTGGGGCCTCCTGAGCAGTGGCTGGTGCGGCTGGGCTGGCCATGGGGTGCCCGAGCAGCTGACTCTGGGGCCAGCTGCTCTGGTGGCCCTGAAGTCTGCAGCTGTGGAAGTCACGGAGGTTGTGGAAAGTCTTGGAATCTGTGACTTCTGCAACATCCATGAAAGAATTACAGCCTTAGTTATAGTGGATTACAGGTTGGATATGAGGCAACAATATGATGCGATTGCAAAAAAAAGCAAATATCATTCTGGAATATATGAATAGGAATGTCATATGTTAGATACAGGAGGTTGGTTCAGCTCTGCACTAGTGAGACCCCAGCTGCAGTACTGTGTCCAGTTCTGGGCACCACATTTTAAGATAAATGTGGGCAAACTGGAGAGACTCAAGAGGAAAGCACAAAAATGATAAGAGGATTAGAAAACCTGACCTCTGAGGAAAATGTGAAAGAACTGGGTATATTCAGTTTAGAGAGGAGATGGCTGAGGAAGAACACGATAACAGTCTTCACATATGTAAAGGTTGTTATAAAGAGGATGGTGATCAATTGTTCTCCATGTCCACTAAGGGTAGAAAAAAAGTACTAGGTTTACCGTATTTTTCGTCTTATAGGACGCTCCGGCCTATAAGACGCCCCCTCGTTTTTTAATAAAAAATCTGGACAAAAAAAAAAAAAAAAGCGCCTCGCTCTCCCATCCCCGCCGCGCGGGCGGGCTGCCGAGGTTCCCCCCTCCCCGCCGCGGGCGGGCTGCCGGGAGCGTCCCGGTTCCCCCCTCCCCGCCGCGGGCGGGCTGCCAGGAGCGTTCCTGTTTGCAGGAAGGGAGATTTAGGTAAGGTATAAAGAAAACCTTTCTAACTATAGGGATAGATAAGCAGTAGAACAGGGACATTGTGGAATCTCTTTTACTGGAGGTTTTTAAGAACAAACATCTATCAGGAATGATCTACCCGGTAGGTATATTTAAATCTGCCACAGTGTGAGGGGATGGGTTAGATGACTTCTTGAGGTCCCTTCCAAACCTACGTTTCTATGATCTGAGGCATTATCTCAGATTACAGTGCAGTCCAAAACCACAGAAAATATGAAATGTGGTGTTAGGAGGAGGAGGGGGCTTCAGAAAGGCCACTAGCTGTGTTGGGCCCTTTCCAGTGCTATTTTAAAAGTGCTGGTGTGAGGTGTTTAACAAACTTAATACCCCACCCACTGCCTTTAAGATGCCATTGGAATGATCCAAGGAGTTAAACACTATGTTTTTATTCTTACATATGTAGTATAATCCAGGTAAACTTGCATATAGCGGTAAGAAGTAAGAGTCCAATCCTGCTCCCATAGAAGTCAATGGCAAAACTCCTACTGACTTCAATGGGAGAAGGGATGAGCCTTTGTGTTCAGCAAAGAGAAACACAATCACCCTATTTGAGTCCTCATTTTGCAAAGCACTTGGGCATATACTCAAATTCTAAGTCAATGGGACTTAAGCAAGTGCTTAGAGTTCAGTATGTGTTTTCTTGAATCAGGGCTTTGGATTGCTCCTCATCCATGCCAGAGTGAGGTACGGGCCAAAATAACTTTGTAATATCTACTGGCTTGATCTCCATATCCTCTTTATTTAGGGCCAGAATCTGCAATACTTAATCATGCCAAATGGCACTTACTCATGCAAGTGGTCCTACAGGACTACTTGGGAATAAATGATATTCAACATATGTAGGATTTGCAGAATCTGATCCTATGTTTAAATTGTTTCTCTTTGGCTTCATCTGGGCTAAAACCATTTTCATTTTATGACTGGTAATAGTATATCAGTACATTATTTATAATTGTGAGCATCAGTACTCCTCTAAACTGAACTAAAGACTTGCAGCTCTCTACTAATAAAATGTTCAGAGCATCTAACTGACCTGTGTCTGATCCCTTACTGAACTGGTGGTGGCCTGGGGCTTGTAGCTGAATTCATGCTACAATTATATATATCAAATTATGTCATTTTACAACTCCCTGTCTAAGCATCTTATTTCAGATGCAGCTGTATGAATTTTTGATGCCATGGCTATACACTAGATATTGCAATTTTGAGAACTCAAATGGCATAGTAATTACCAGAAGGCCAGTAAGTACCACCAAATAATTTGCATCTCCTTAGGGAGTAGTTTTCATACAGGAGAAATAGCAGTTGTCTCAGAACTAAGCCATAAAGTATACTTTTGTTTACATCCATCTATTTAGATACAGCTTAAGTTTTAACACAAACAGTAGCTGTGACTTTCAAATTTATTTAATGGAATTCATGTTTTAATACTGAGGTAAATAAAAACTGGATTACCTTATCTGTACCTGATCTACTGATGTGAGAGTATTTTTTTCAGTCCCAGTTACCATAACACTTAATACTAGAAAACTAGCATTCCTCTCCGCAGGTGAACCAGAACTAAAAGATACAGAAGGCTGGGCTTCAATTAGATTCTGATTTCTTTTCCCTTTGATGCATTGTGTGACTTTGAAAACATGCTGTCTGTCTTTGTTTATTTTCCTAATTCTTTCTACTGCTAGTAGACTCAAAGATCTGATTGCTTTTTCTCCATAAAATGAAATACATTTTGCATTGAAAATCCAATTTATTGCTAAGAAACCCTCACAAGAACAAACATTGTTCACCTACAGTTGTATTCTCTGGCTCTTTTGAGGCTATCTCAGGCACATAATAAGCATTATCAGCCCATCCATTAAGAAATGTCTCTTGCAGTAAGCCAGCAGAAATGTTTTACCCATCAGAGCGTATTAGAGTCCTGAAACGGCATGCTAACTGCAATGGCCTGTCTTTCTTGGAAGCTTCGTCAAAATATAGGAAGAATTAGTGCTCAAAGGCTAGAAAGGGAAAAAATAGTTTGATATGTAAAATACCAGAGAAAACAGGTAGGCATCTTGACATAAAAATCTGTCAGTCTAGACCCCTCCTTGTCATTTAATGATCCTCTTGAGTAAGATCTTTTTGCTTACAACTTTAATTAAAACAAACCCATGCTGAGGTTTTTTGCTTCACTCAGTGACTTTTGGCATTACTGTGCTTTGATAGTCTACACCCGGTGTTATGGTGGTGTGGAGGCAGTGCTGACTTCAGTATTTTAATGGTTATTATAACATGCTTTGCTGAACACATGCTGTAGCTCAGGCTGAGTTCCAGCTTCCAGACTAACCTCCCTTATTTAATTGTTCATAATTTCCTCAAATTCCTTTTGGGCTGAAATTTTCCATGCTTGTTTCAAGGGCAAAGGTGTTTGTTTGAAGTAAAAATGTTTCAAACATATTCTACAATCTCTTTTGTGACATTAAAACATGATATTGGGTTATGGGCACTTTAAGATCAATTTCTGAGAAGATAAATAAATATAAGTCCTTGCCCCAAAGGTGCTTGACTCCTACTTCACCCAGGCCCCGCCCCCACTCCACCCCTTCACCCAAGGTCTCACCCGTAACCTGCCTCTTCCCCACTCCACCTCCACTCTGCCTCTTCCTGACCTGATCGGCCTCCTTCCCCAAACACACCCCGCCCTTGCACCACCTCTTCCTGCCCCCCCCGCTCATGTACCCCCCGTCCCAGTGCCTCCTGCATGCCACTGAACAGCTGATCGCCAGGAACTGATCGGTAGGGACGCCGGTAGCTGCTAAGCACCCACTATTTCAGGGATCAGCAACCTTGGCATGGGGCACCGCAGGGTAAGAACCCTTAGTGAGCCCCGCCAGTTTGTTTACTTGCCCGTTTGCCGATTGCAGCTCCCACTGGCAGCAGTTCGCCATCCCAGTCCAATGGGGGCTGCAGGAAGCAGCGGCCAGCAGGCGCATCAGGGGGTAGCTCAGGGTGCAGGGAGGAGGTAGCTGGGACTGTGTACGGGCAGCAGGTAGTGGCTCAGGATGCTGGGAGAGGGTTATTAGGGACTGTGGGGGGGGTCAGGTGGGGTGGCAGGAGGTAGACTCGGGGTGTAAAGAGAGGAATATTAGGGGCTGTTTGCTGGTTGGGAGGGCTTCCCTGCGGTCCGTCTTCCTGGAGGGGTCTGCCAGACATGGAGCCAGGTCTCCCCACCCTGGCGGCTCTTACCGGCTGCCTCTGCGGGGCCAAAGTGCGCTGGGAGCTGAGGAGCAGCTTCAGTCCAGTACACCAGCAGGAGATGAGGGAACACATGGCAGCAGCCAAGCAGCAGCTGTCCGGCACGGCCTGGCTCTGGCTTCCCGCCTCCGACCTAGCCAGAGGAAATGGGGGTGGCAGGGGGAAGCTGCGGAGCTGCCATGGGGTCTGCTGTGCTCTTGTGCTGCAGGTTTTTTTGGAGGGTAGACGGGATGGGGGGCAATGCCCTTCATGTTCCCAATTCTGCCAATGAGCTCAGGGCTTCTGCCCCACAGGGAGCACCAGAGCTTGGGGCTATGGGATTCAGCTCTGCGGGGAGAGATGAGCCCCAAGCACTGCCAGAGGTCCATGGGTCCCGTGGCCTAGTCGTCCCCGAAGACAGCCCAACTGCTGCCCTGACGGCGAATGTCAGGCCGTTCCTCCCCCCCCTCCCCCGGCTTGCTGCCCTAGGCACGCTTCCTGCGCTGGTGCCTGGAGCCGGCCCTGCGAAGTGGCCTCCCTCCGCACTTGAGAGCGAGAGACCACTACACATACATAAGTATTTGTAGGATCAGGGCTTTAATGGATAAACGGGTAAATCTAAAAAATGTTAATATCTGGTTCAACATGTATCTAACAAATGTTACGTGTCCTTGTAATACTGGCAGTTTCAAATGTAAACTGATGTGTTTCTTTTAAAATTGGTATGTTTGCTATTTCTCAAATGAGATAAAAACAACTTCCTTTCTCCCATCTCTTGGCACTCAGCCTATTAATAAGAGAGAATGACTTTGGTTTTGCTCTCTCAATTTAGCTTCTTTCCTGTTTTGAAAGACAGTTTGCATTCATTGCAACATTTTGTACACAAAGAAATCTTTACTATACCCTGGTTTCTCAAATCCTTTCAATTAATATCCCAGTCAAACCCAGAGCCAGGCTATTACATCTACTTCCTGCTACTATTAATGATTTAAAGAATTAGCAAAGAAAAAAAAAAGATTTAAATCTATATTACCAGTACAGTAAAACCTCCATTTAACGGACTAATTCGGGCGAGGGGGTGTCCGTTAAATCAAAAAGTCCGTTATTTAATAATAAAAAAAAATGAGCTGTTGAAGCAGCAGCCCGCCCGCCACAGGGTGGGGTGACAGCTCCGCAGCCCACCTGCTGCCGGGACCTGGGTGGCAGCCGGGAGCCGTCAGCCAGCCCGCCCGGGTCCTGGCTGGTGGGACCCGGGCGGCAGCCGGGAACCATCAACCAGCCCGCCCGGGTCCCGGCTGTTGGGACCCGGACGGGAGCCGGGAGCCGGCAGCCAGCCCGCCTGCTGCCTGGACCCGGGCGGCAGCCGGGAGCCGGCAGCCAGCCCACCCGCTGCCTGGACCCAGGCGGCAGCCGGGAGCCGGCAGCCAGCCCACCAGAAATGGATCAGGAATGCATCAGACTTGCTCAGAAATTTTGTCCGTTGCATCCAAAGTCCGTTAAATCGAGGTCCGTTAAATCGAGGGTTTACTGTATAAGTTATATTTGAAGAGTAAACACTTTAAAGCATATTTGATATTAATTTGGTAGTCTGTGATTTGGTCTCTTTCATCTTCAGGACTGGATGACATACTTGGAAAGTCCAACTTGGATTTTTAATATCTCACCTTCATATTATGTTTCAATGATTGAAAAAGGCATTCTCTAAAGCAACATTGTAACTAGTGAAAATGAAAGGTTATTTGAAGAAACTAATTCACACCTGGGAGTTACTTGAAGATCACTGTGAATGTATATCAGTAAATCACCCATTATAGATCATTAGGAACTGGGAATGAGGATTCTGAAAAAACAGGAAGCATTATTTAAAGCACTGTGTTGCTTCTGGACTATGTCTTGAGAAACATTGTTTATGTCTTTGGCTGAAATGCTGTCATTTTGAGACTGCTGTCTCATTTAATAAATATAAATTAGATTGTCTTGAATAGACTGAACTACTTGAAGTGCAGTATAACAAGATTTCTTCCTCTCACATGTTGAGATGCCACTGAAATTTATACCATGTTTTTCAGTTCATAAAGGGCTAAATCCTAGCTCCAGCACTGCGGTGGGGATTGTATCTCGTCGGCCCCTTTGGGATTGGGGGGCGATAGATAACCCCGCCTCTTCTATATCTCAGACAACTCTTACTCCTCTTTCGGTGGGCAGTTCTGTGGGGCCTGATGGCCAGCGTCCTTATAACCCTTTCCCCTTCACGGGAGGGCGCGGCCTAGTGGCTGAAGTCCATCTATTTGGCCCCTCTAAGGGCGTGGCCCAATGGCTAGAGTCACTTTCTCACTCTCCTCCCCTAATGGGAGAGTGTGGCCTAATGGCTATAGTCTCTATGTGCCTCTATGGCAGTGTGGCCCAATGGCCTGAGTCCTCCTAAAGCCTGGGACAGGGTTCGAATCACATGACCACATTGCTGGAGGGGGGTTACTGACCCCTAGTGGGGGAGCCTGGGCCCTCCCACCTTCACCGGGCTCCGACCCAGGGCCCTGCCCGGGACAGGGTGGCCTGTCCTGAGGTCAGCAGGGAATCCTGACCGCAACACGCCGACCTCACATTGGTGGGAGGTACCACTTCCTTACCTTCCCTGGGTCACTTCCTACCAGTTCTCTGTTTCCCGTAGCTCCCGTGTCTCCGGGATCCTCAGCAGCAACCTCCGCTTGCCAGGGTCTCCGTTGCCGTGGGCCTCTGATCCGCGATCCTGGCTCCTCAGCTCTCCCTGGTAGTGGCTGGGGCTGCTCTTGGGCTGGAGTCTCCTATGTGGCAGACTGAGCAGTCTTGCAGGCTTTTATAGTGCTCTGGCATGTGAGCATGCCCAGTAGAGCATCCGGGGCGTGGCTTCCTCTGCTAGGAGGGAATGGTTAACCCCCTCTGTCCCAGTGCGGGGCTGGTCCGTCCAATCACAAACACTCAACTCAGATAAATGGGCTGTGCGCTAGAGAAGCCAATGGTGTTTAGAGGAGGACAGAGCTCACCCCCCGAGGCCCTGAATCATGCAGCCAATTCTGCTTAGAAATGGCCCCATCACTATAGTATCTTTACTTCCACAAACTATAATGTATTTATCTTCACAACATCCTCAGTGTCCTAACTGGGAACTGAGGGACAGAAAGAATAAACAACTTGCCCCAGGTCACACAGGAAGTCGGTAGCATAATAAAAAAATCAAACCTGGGTTTCCTGAGTGAAAGGCTATAGATTCAGATATTCTAAGGTCAGAAGAGATTGCTCATATAGTCAGACCTCCTGAATAAAACACAGGCCACAGGACTTCCCCAAATTAATTCCTGTTTGAACTAGAGCAGATCTTTTTAAAAAAACATCTAATCTTGATTTAAAAATCACCAGTAATGGAAAATCCACCACGATACTTTGTGAATTGTTCCAGTGGTTAATTACTCTGTTAAAAATGTATTCCTCATTTCAAATTGGAATTTGTTTAGTTTCAACTTCCAGTCATTGGATCTTGTTAAACCACTGTCTGGCATTCTGAAGAGTCTGTTATCAAATTTCTGTTCCCCATGTAAATATGTATAGAGTGTGATCAGCTCACCCCTTAACCTTCTTTGGTAAACTAAATGGATTGAGTTTCCTGATTCTAATACTTTAATCTTTCTCTGAACCCTCTCCCATTAATCAATAGCCTTGCTGAATTGCTGACACCAGACCTGGACACAGTATTCGTGTAGTGGTTGCACCAGTGCCAAATATAGGGGTAATATAACTTCTCTATTCATACTCAGAATTCCCCTATTTATACTTTATAATCCCCTGGATTATATTTATAATCCCCAGGATTATATTAGTCCATGTGCTCACAGCATAGCTCTAGGAGCTCATATTCAGCTGAGTATAAACCATGCTCTCAAGTCTTTTTCAGAGTCATTTTTTCCCAGGACAGAGACCCCTGTCCTATAAGTATGACTTACGTATTGACTCAGGTGAACTACTGTGAAAGTGGTTGTATATAATACAGTTCAAATACTTATGTAAAATATACTAAAAAGATATGACAAGGCAAGGACAGGTGTATTGGCCACAAACTATTCTCTTTAAAGAGAAGATGTACACTACATAAACATGCAATTAAATTCTACCTTCATAGTCCAGATCATGCTCTCCTGCAGGAAAAAAAAAAAAAAAGCAGGGGAGACAAGCATTTCATAGCAACCTCACAGAATTCCTCCAAATGTTTGCATCAGTGGGTAGGCTTTACCTATTCTCTCACCATCCTGTGAATCTGATCCAACATAGGGGGGGAGGGATAGCTCAGTGGTTTGAGCATTGACCTGCTAAACCCAAGGTTGTGAGTTCAATCCTTGAGGGGGCCATTTAGGGATCTGGCGCAAAAAATCTGTCAGGGGACAGTACTTGATCCTGCTAGTGTAGGCAGGGGACTGGACTCGATGACCTTCAAGGTCTTTCCAGTTCTAGGAGATTGGTATATCTCCATTTATTTATTTTATTTAATATTAGAATCATATAGTAACTGCACATGAGTTACGAACACGTTTGTGAGGAGATGGCTTGTTCGAGAACCATCTGTTGGGAGCAGATCCTTTTCCAATTAGTTGTAATAATAGCTGGAAGGGAATTTACCATTGTTCAAGTCTTCTGACATAAAATGCAGTTTCCACAAACTTGAAATTTTCCATTTTTATTGAATATTTTTTTAATCAGAGAAAATGGAAACAAAATATGTTTTAGGCTGGTTTGACCTGAATCAGTCAATTCAACAAAACAATAAGTTGTGTTTCTTTTTTGTGGGGTATTGCCTTGCCGAGCCCTGATTCTCTGCTATAGGCCAGTCTCCCTTGGAGACTACATTTCCCATAATGTGACGCTAACTCCCCTCTGACCAGGCTGTGTGATTCACTAGCAGAATTGCATAACTCTGGGTGCACCAAGGGAGATGAAAACTGACCAGGGAGTCTGGCCTATAGGGAAGAATGGGGGATTCAGGCTCCTGAACTACAATTTCCATGAGGTCAAATGCCACAATGGGCAAATAGTTTACTGTTGAACTGACTCAGAACAGTGTTTTAGCTCAGTTGAACATAACAAAATATTTTGATTTTGGGACTGTTGAAAGGGTTTGTGAAATATTTCACTCTTTCTTAGGGTGACCAAACAGCAAATGTGAAAAACTGGGACCGGGTTGGGAGGTAATAGGAGCCTACATAAGAAAAAGACCAAAAAAATCAGGACTGTCCCTATAAAATCAGGACATTTGGTCACCCTACTCTTCCTTAATAAATTTTTTGGGGGAATATTTCATTCTGTGAAAAATTTCATTATGGATTTTTTTGTGCTGATTGGAATGAAAAAATATATTGAAATATTAAAATTTCTGGTGGTATGAAAATTATGAATTTCACTTATCTCTGGTTGCAATTCACTAGTCTTTTTCTATTTTCTTCTGAGTCCACTTGAATATGTTCCATCTCATATCTAGACCAACCAATGGCCCAGTGTAACCCTAGTTCTCCAAAGAATTTGTGTAGTTTGAATAGAAAATAGGTGTTCATTCTGATCATATGAAAACCCTAGTTTCTCAGGCTATGAATAAACCCACAAGAGAATTCTCCTTTTGTACAACTGTACTGTAGCATTTTTATGAGAGGCTCATAATCTGAATTTATATCTAAAAATAGGAGTAAAATGCAGGCTTTAAGATTTTTGGGGATGGAATTAGTTTCTTCTACATTTTGTGCAGCACCAAGCCTACTCATGGTGCTCAATACATTGACAATAATTTTAAACCTGGCCCAGCAGCCTCTATGTTGTCTAGGTGTCACTTGAAAATTCAGACCTGGATGACAAGTAGTGGTTTGGTCTCAGTCTCTGAGTTTCTCCTACTTGGCCCCAGGCATAGACTGAACCAGATAAGCTCCTTGCATTTTAGCAGTTCCATGGGATTAATTGAATTCAACAAATTCTATAAAGAATCTTGTGGTTTCTTGACCTGGAGCTTTATTTTACTCAATACATCTCTTCCACTACTTAGCTTTTTATCGCTTTAGAAGTAGTGCCAGAATTAGGTGCTCCATTACCCAAGCAGATGCCACAAAAGATATTTATGTATTGATGACTAGCAGGTTTTTTACAGCTATTTGATATGTGCACTGAGGTGCTAACATTATTGAACTGTAAGTGTATATGTTAGAGATGGTATTAGTGTGAGTGAGAATTGTGATGGTAGTGGGCCAGTGCTTGGAGACTTTTCTTTGGGGGGAGGGGGGGGGGAGAAGTTGCCTTAGCGGCTTAGCCTATTATTTGCTTGCCCATTGTGATGGAATATACTTGGGCAACCTTAACTCTAAATTAACATAGTTTATATGTGGGAATTGTGTTTTATATATTTGTATGTACTAACAGTGTGCTAGGTACTTTATATATATACAGTGTCATTTCAGTCCCAGGATATTAGAAACAAGGTGGGTGAGGTACTATCTTTAATTGGACCAACTTCCATGGGTTCTCAGCCCTGAAGAGCTCTGGCTGGCTTTAAAGCTTGTCTCTCTCACCCACAGAGGTTGGTCCAATAAAAGATATTACCTTACTCATCTTGTCTCTCTGTGTACTTTATAGACGGACATGAAGATAAGGTCCAGGCCTTGAAGACCTCACAAACTAAGATTCTAGTGGGGGCTGCCTTGGGGTTCTGTGTAGGGGTAGCAGTCTGCTTGTGTATTTCACATTGCAAGAGTGGGCCCTAGATAAACAATAACAAAGAAGAGGTGGGGAAAAGGAACCCTATCTGGTGTGCAGTCAGGGGTGAAAGTAACTTAAGGGACTTACTGGTATGCAGGGCTGGGGTCCTGAGCAGGGAGGCAGAGCCTCATCTGGAAGGGGTGGGTCCTTTAAATTCCCAGGCCCTTTAAATCATGATTTAAGGTAGCGGCAGCTCAGAGCCCCAGGCCCTTTAAATCACCACCAGAGCCCCGGGGTTCCCGGCTGCCGTTGCTACCCTGGGGCTCCAGCAGCAATTTAAAGGGCCCAGGTCTCCCACTGCAGTAGGGGTAGCAGCATCTGGGAGCCCTGGGCCCTTTAAATCACCACTGGAGTCCCATGGAAGCAGTTACTGTGACAGTGGCTGGGAGCCCCAGGGCTCTGGAGGTGATTTATAGGACCAGGGACTCTGCAGCGGTAGCGGCGGCCGGGAGCCCAGGGCCCTTTAAATCACTGCTGGAGCCCCAGGGCTTGCGGCCACTATCCCAGGGCTCTGGCAGCAGACTCTGGTGGTGGTTTAAAGGCATAAGGGTCCTTTTAAATGGTTGGCCTGGGGCAGCTGCCCCCTGCCGGTACGGTCGGCTTCGTACCAGCTTTTGCCGGTACGCTGTATTGGACCGTACTAGCTTACTTTTACCTGTGTGCAGTACAACTGAATGATAATGTTAAGCTTGTGTTGTGTCATTTCTATGATTTTCGTATTGATTGCAGGTGTGTATATATGTATTTTGTCTGCAATATGAACACCTCTCCTTTCAGAATGAAGCAGCAGTATTATACTGAAGAAGACAAAAGTAGGTACAAATAAAATGCTGGTAAATAAGCTTAAGTAAAGGAAGAACACTAACACATGCTTTATCACAGCATAAGGAATCTAAGCCTATTATTAGTCCACTGAAATCTGAAAAGAATTTGAAATCCTTTACAAACATTTATATAATTCTGAGGCTAATGCTATTGTGGTGCTCTGGGAAGACAGCTTCCCAGCTCTTTATTTTTTCTGAATTTTCCCTTCTTAGCAGGAATTTCTTCATCAATACTTCCAACTATTATATCTATGCCTTCTATATCCTATACTGAATTTTCCCCAGAAATCTTATCTTTCCATCATTTACTTCTACCTGCAGCCCAAAGTGCAATACAAGAAATATAATTGGAAATCTCCTGAGAGACACGAAGAAAGCTCAGATCATGTTCATGGGGAATAATACAAAACTGGACTCTAACATAACCTGGAGGTAGCAGAGAATCTGACACATACTTTCTTGGATGTCTGTAGACTTATTGGGTTTTTTAAGAGGACTTTTAAAGTGGATTTAAAACTGAAAAACAGAACAGTCAATACAATAATACAATACAGTCAAACAGTCCTTTGACATCAAATCCATTAAATAAATTCTGTTTTGGGGATTTCTAATTTTCATGGAGTGGAAAATTTTTATTTTGTTTTTCAAATTGCCATCATGTTTTGCACCTCTGAATCAAGGTTTTAAACCTTACCATTATCATTATTTATGTTCTGATATCACTTAATAGCCCCAGTCATGACTGGGCCCCGTTCAATTGTGCCAGACAATGTACAAACATATGGTAAGACTGGTTGAATCTGGCTGTTTGTACAGTGCCTAGCATAGTGGTTCAAATCCCACTTGGGGCTTCTATAAGTGCTGCCCTAATAGAAATAATATCCGGTTACTTCTACAGCTTATTCAAGATTTTCTTCCACAAGGGGAAGTGTACAGATTTTGTATTGACTCTAACAAAACTAGATGAGATAAAATGGCTAAAACAATTTCATTCTCCGTTCTCACCAGATCTATATAGTTGTTAACGCTGGATTTTGTGTACCAATAATTTAAACTTTAAAATGATGGCACCTGGTCCTTCTTTCTTACCTAGCTAGCACTGACATTCAGTCTTAAGGAGTTTTGTCTCCTCATGATTGTGACAATCAAGGCCCAGACACCTTAAGGGAAGAAGAGAAGGTTCAAACAATGAAAAATAAGCATTTAAACCAATTGTTTGCATCTTATGTTTTACTGTAAGAGGATATTGAGGTAGATCTCTTTAAAAGCTCTTAATATATGGAACTTAATAGCTGTCATGAAGTATGTGTACAGTTTATGTATGTATGAATATATACATAGACAACTGTAACTGTGGTATGACTTCAGCACCACTTCACAACAGAGTGGAAGTAATCAAGCAGGGAGGGGCTATCGGGGCTAGCCATGGACTAAATGGTGCCCCAGGCAAGCAGGCACCCCTCCATTTGTTAAACTTTTGAATACCTTATTTTTTATTGCATTTGTAGCCCATGTCCCAACTTTGATGCATGATTTGCATGCATGATTTATCCCTGTCATATAAGACTGACTGGCGATGCCCTACCACTTATATATTCATGAGGGCATGGCTGACAACATTCTAGGAAGTTCGAGGAAAATGTAGTTCTCAGAAAGTCTGGAAGGTTCCATGAGATTCTACAAAGGTCCAGAACATTCTAGGAAGTTAGTGAAAAATGAATCCACATATGGAATACCTGAAGTTTTTACTTCAGACATTCTATTTTTCCTTTTGTCACTGTAAGAGGCACTTTCTCCAAGGCACTTCACACTCATGACAGTCACTAACAACAAAAACAGCATCTGAGCCCGGAACTCCTCAAACCCAGCATCTCAGGTGGTCGCCTGGATCACCTAGCTCCTAAATCCAGCTCTGGGAGCTACTTCTCCAGATAAGACTGGCTTCAAGCACCTAGCCATTGTCCAGCCCAGGAAAAAACAGTGAGGAACCATCAGAGGAAATGGGAACAGCTTGAAATTGAAAAGACCTAAGGACATGTCTTCATTACCTGCCGGATCGGCGAATAATGATCTATCTACCGAGAATCGATTTATCACATCTCATCTAGACACAATACCCAATACCCTTCGACTCTGCAGCTCTGTTCTTCACGTAGCTGAAGTTGCGTATCTTAGGTCGACCCTCCACCCCCAGTGTAGACCGAGCGTCAGACTTTAAAAACTAAGAAAAGGAGGAAGCTTTCCCTGCTTTGAATATTATGGTGACTGATGAAAAAAAAAGAGCAAGTCCTTTTAAAGTGGGAGAGGTTTGAACTGAAGAGCATCTAGAAGTTGAGGGGATAATTTTGAGACAGGAGGTTGTCTGAGAATACTGGATCTCTCCTACAGGTAGAGGATGTGCTCGGAAACTGTTATAAGGTAATAGGCAACTCTTATAAGAAAAGAGATTTTATGTCATTTGAACATGCAAAGGCTGAGGCTGTATCTTTAGGTTTGTTTTCTGTGTGACTCATATGTTTGCTTTCCCTTACTATTTAATCTTTGAATCTGAGATTTTTTTCTGTAAATTCACTTTTTTTCATCCCAGGTAGGTGTCTGTTATGCAAATGGTATGAAGAGCATGCCAAAGTGAGCTGCTGACTGGGGGTGTGTGTGGTGGTGTCACATTTTCAGGGGTGACAAACCAAAGGGGAAGACTCTGAGTGTCTGTTATTAAAAGCTTTGGGTGGACATATTTGGGGAAACCCAGAACTGGAAAGGCTGTTGGTGTCACCCTTCAAAGTATACCTATGCTAGTGGAAGCCAGGGTGAGACCATATACTTTTGGGCAGGCTACTGCTGTTAGAAATCTGAATTATAGTTACACAGAACAAAGACCCCAGTGTTACAGAGCAGGCAACGATAGAACCCAAAACATTGCAATCATATTTATTAATTATTATTATTATTAATAATTTTATTAATTGTTGTAAAGCACTGTCAGTGGAAGGATGTATCATGCAGGACCAAGGACAAAATGACATATAGGTAGCAGGCTGTTGAGAAGACTCTTATTATTGCCTTTATGTCCCTTGCCAACTGTAACTCATTTTGTCTTAGTCTTTCTGATTTTGTCCCTAAATACTTATGCTGCTGTTTTGTACTACTCCTTATCAATTGAAGCACGTTTCCACTGTGTGTAAGATTCCTTTTTGATTTTCAGGTAATTAAAGAGCTCCTGATGGAGCCATGTTAGCCTCTTATTATTCTTCCTATCTTGCTTTTGCACGGGAATAGTTTTCAGTTGTGTCTTTCATATTGTCTTCTTGAGGAACTGCCATCTCTCGTGAACTCATTTTTCCCTTAGATTTTTTCCCCAGGGGACCTGATCTGTCAGTTCTCTGAGTCTGTTAAAGTCTGCTTTTATTTGAAGTCCATTATCCTTATTCTGCTGCTCTCATTCCTTCTTTCCTTATAGACATGAAATCTATCATTTCATGATCCTAAGAAAAGGAAGGAGTAAGAGCATTTCCTGATAATTGTCACTCAAATTGCCTTTCACCTTCAGATTTGCTACCAATTTTTTCCTGTGGTCAGAATCAAGTCTAAATCAAGTTACCTCCTCCATTTTCTGGAACAAAAAGTTGTCCCCAATACATTCCAAGAAGTCATTGGCAGTGTTGTCTTTTGTCATATTCCTTTCTTAACAAATGTCTGGGTAGTCACAGTCTCTCATTACTACCAGGTCCTGTGTTTTGGATCACCTTCAGTCCTCATATAGGGCTAGTCTTCACTACAGCGGGGAGGGATTGATCTTTTGGCGATTGATTTATCACGTCTCGCAAGACGTGATAAATCGATCGCCAGTGGCGCCCCCGTCAACTCCGGAACTCCAGCTCACCAAAAGGCGCAAGCTGGAGTCGACGGGGGAGTGCACCGCTGCCCGCCGCCGCCGTGGGGATGGCAGGTAAGTTGGCTGTAGATACGCCGAATTCAGCTACGTTATTAGCTGAATTTGCGTATCTACAGCCAATCTCCGCCCCAGTGAAGACTAGCCCATAGATTGCTCTGATCACAACACATCTTCCATTCTTCTCTTATCCTGGCCTTCCTTCTCCATGTGCGGCCAGGTCTCTTCACAATTAAATCTTCCCATCTCTTTGGAGGTTGGCTGAGTGGTTGTTTCAGTTCCTGTGGGTACCACTTGCCGACAGCTGTAGTCCACTGATTGTCAGTGAGCCTAGGTATATGCCCGGCCCATCACATTTTACTGTACCTGCTTTCAACAACGATGTCCTGTACTCTACTCTCCTGTCTGATCACTTCATTGGGGACTCAGTCACAGATTGAAATCCCCAGAGTTCTTCTTTCCATCACCCTCTCCATGACAGACAGTAGTTGCTCCTCTATCTTCGTCAGCACCATGCTTCATTGCTGTACAACATTGTCTGCAAACAAAACAAACAAAATTCCCAGCAGTTCTGTGTTTTGAATATTATATATATATATACGTGTATATATTTAAGAAATGCCTCCTCTATCTCCTCATCCTGATTTTATGGTCTATGGTAGACCCCCACAATGACATTGTCCCTATTTTTTAAACCTTTTATCTTTACCCAGAGACTCTCAACTGGTCTGCCTTCCTCCTCCTTCTGGACCTCAGAACCAATGTGTATATATCTTTTATTTATAATGCAAACCCTACTCCCTTTTTTCCCCTGACTGTCCTTTCTGAACAAGCTGTACCACTCTATGCCAATATTCTAGTCATTAAACTTATCACACCAAGTCTCTGTGGTGCCAATTAAATCATAATTTAGCATATGTACTAATACTTCTGGCTCTTTGAGTTTATTTCCCATACTCTTTGTGAATGTGAATAGACATCTAAAAAGTTGATCAGATTCCCCCATTGATTTCCTGCAGCTTTCATTGGCTGAGAAAGGCAAACAGCAGCCACTGGGAGCTAAGGGTTTCCATGCCTGCAGATGGTCAATGTAAACATGATCTCACGGCCCAGCCAGTGGATTTCCCTGATGAGCTGCATGTGGCCCATGGGCTGCAGGTTGCTCACTGTTGGTCTAAATGAATTGAATGAATTCTCCCGACAGCCAGCTGGGAAGGGGAGAGACTTCAGGAGCAAACTGTATTTACATGGACATACCTGGTGGTGTTTCTCAAAGTAATCAACTTTGGCTGGTGTCCAGACATACACACGGATCGTCGGAGCCTTAGGTGTATGGGACCCCAGTAACAAGAGAGTTCTGAGAGAATGCGGAATTGGTCAATGCTATGCTTGGCTGATGTTGCAACTCACTGGACATCAGCAATAACAGGAGGGTTGAGCTAGAGTGTTGGTGAGAAGTGCAGTCAGGAAAGTAGAAAATATGATCCAGGAGGAAAGTATTTGTTAAATGGACAATAACCTAATTCTCAATTACTAAGGGACAATCTCCACTCATTAATATATTTTGCTTTCACAACCAAATCTCTGTGCAACTTTTCATGAGTGATGTACCTGAGCATTGGGATTCTAATATCTAAACTGTATTGTTAAGTCTATTCACCTAAATTTGGGTTATTGCTGATTGTGTACTCTTTATCATATGACTTTTAAAAACTAACTTTATATTTGTGGATAATCTAAGCACTATACCCAGATATACAGACATTCTTTTCCCAACTTATGTATTATATAATTTTTTAAAATCTTCTTGAATATAGGGGTAGTGAAATGATGACATCATGTGTTGTCATTATTGTATGAATAACAGGGAGCAGAACTCTGCTTAACCTGTCCCAAACAGTCACTCTCAGCTGGAAGGACCTCATTAAGTGAGGGGTTTGAATGCCAGAGCCCTGTGAAAGTAAGAGGGGCGGGGACTTTCTCTTGGGGTCCTCTGGACTGATTTAACCTGTTCCTCCCCACTGTTAAAGAAAGAGCTGAATAGGCTTCATTGGGAGCCTCTTTGTTATTTTAAATGCTCAATCAGCTGAAATCACTTTTGGTGAGTCTGTGTTTCTGTCCAGCCTGCAAAGAGCTGAAAATTCCTGATCTGCAGACTGATGTGCAGAGGTCACAGCAGAGAGGTGGGCAGCAGAAGGTGACTGACAGGCAGCTGGCAAATGAGTGGCTGGTGAGGCAGTGAGCAGAATGAGCAGCTGGAGAGGCAGTGAGGAACCATGTCTGGCAGGGCGGCCAGGCAGCGAGGAGCAGCAGTGGCTGGTGGGACAGCCAGAAGCAACAGCTGGTGGGGCAGTCAGCCAAAGCAAGTACTCAGCTGGTGGAGCAAGCAAGGTGAGGGAGCACAGCGGGGCACAGAAAAGGAACCTTTGATTGAAGAACTCAAGAACATGAGGTGGAAGGCACTGCCCCATGCACTCTGGGGTGGGTGTCCTGCTCAGTTTTGTGATTATGAATCTCACTTGTGGTATTTTCCCTAATTAATGTTGGGTGACTTCCTTCTTTTCATCAAAGGTTTCTTTTGTACACTCTGACTCTGTGCTTGCGCGTGGGGAAGAATTGCCTCTCAGATGTGCCCAGGGATGGTGTGTAATTTTCCCAGGTTACTGGGTGGGAGCTTGAGCCGGTTCTGTGTTGTATAGATGGAAAGGAACCCCTTCTTATACTTACCTGTGGGCTGCTGATCAATTTGTTCTTCTTTCCTCTGTTCCTTGAAAGTTTGTATAAAACTTGACTCACTGGGTCAGACAGCTAGGCCATAATGAGTTTTACTAATTGCATGCAGCCTTTTCACTTCTGACTGAGCGGAATATTCTAGATCAAATCTTAGGTATGGTGGCTATTTGATTATTTCTCCAGTTAAACGAAGTTGCCTATAGGTTAGAACATGGGCTGCAAACAATGTTTCGTTTTGGGGTAGTGACTTGACTTCCACCTTTACCATGTTTGCAGTGTGCTTTTGAAGCTGCCTTATTTTGTATGCTTCAGGCTGTTTTCCCAGGCATCAGCATCATAAGTGGAGTTAGGCTCATTTAACATCTTTGCCATGTGTTTTTAGAGCCGCCCTAGGAGCAGGAAGAAAGCAATAGTGAAACTGAACAATACTCTGTGTTCTGCAAATTGTAGGATGAAAAATAGGAAGAGTGCCATTGTGCAAGGCACAGATTTCATAGGGTACAAGGTTCTTTATTCACATTTCTCTTAGTTCAGACGCTCTAGGACATTCATGACAAAGTTGGCCATGAAGCCTGGAAATTCTCCTGAGGAGCATATTTAAAGGATTATTAAACTACACGTGGCTTATGGCTGTATTTATTAATAACATAATTGAAAGTCCTCTAAGATCAGGCCTCCATTCCCTGAGATATGTCTGCCATGAGAGTATTGGGAGGAACTGCCCTTCAGATAAGAAAGCTATTACATGCCAGTGTAAGAAAATGTTTGAGCTACATAATTTAGACACCTTTTCAAGAACAGTCTGTCCCCCATTGTTTTTAGTCAATATGTTTTTGGCAGGGAGGCAGAAGCTTTTTCAGTCACGGTGTTAAAAATTTAATAGGATCATTTAAAAACCATGACACTTTGAAAAGCCAGGGATCCTGGCATTCTGCAGCTGACAGTGAACTCTGCTGAGAAATGGAAAGTTGGATGTTTTCACTACTGTGCAGAACACACTTAAACATACTATAGAATTCTCCTAATTTTGGCATAAAATTGATCTTTAAATTCCACAGAATTCCTAAATATAGTACAAGAAATAGCTCATTAAAAAAAAATGCTTTGGACCAGTTTGGTTAGTCTGTGGGAGCATTCCTCCCCTAGGATAACTACCATGTCTTATTAATGAGTTGTATGGACAGGCTCCAAAGGGAGTCCTCAGCCAGGTCTTTGAAGTTTACATGCACACAAGGCAATTGTAAATCAATGATCTTCTTGATTACATGCTGAAACAAAAATATCTTTCGATCTAGGACCTTGCATCCCCATTTTTCTGCCTTGACCAACTTTCTACAACCAAATAAAATAATTCAGCCTTTAAAAACAGGTTTTATAATAAAAAATATATGTACAGGCTCAACTAAAAAAGTCTGAAGAGTGCTATGGTAATAATAAACACCAATCTCAGAAATAATTTGCATAACCCAGAGGTAACAGTTCATGTGGCTGAATCATTATAAAGTAATTCCCTACTCCATACTGAGGTGCTTGCAGACAGCTAAACCTGGAATATGCAATTTCCTATTAAAGCTTTTTAACCTATAGAATTCTGCATTTTTAACATATTGCCGGAATTTTAATATGATAAAACCTCAAAGGTTAAAAAATGCCACATGTCATATTAAGCTCTCATGTAATTAGAACCCAAAGGTCACAATCTTAGCTGGAGATTTAGAGCGTCATGGTTCAAACTTTCTTCCCCTGTTTCATGAAGGATTTTTGTTCAGTACAATAAAAACTACTTCTTTTCTAAAGGTTAATTTGTGACAATGAGTTTGATTAAGTGCTTTTTCGTGGAGTATCTGCATTCTAATTCAGAAGTGATATAATGTACCAGCCCCACTCCCTACCAGCAATCCTTAAATTCTTTATCAGGGAGTAGGGACATCCCTAGGGTCTGATAGCCACATGTGTTTAGTATTTGCAGCTCCTGCTGAAGTCAGTGGAGATGTTGGTGTTCACCACCTGTTAAAGTAACCCCCTTAGTGCATACTATCAGATAAAAGGAATGCCTCCATCAAATATTTCTATCTTGTATTATGGAGCATCCTTCTTCAGTAAGATTGTTATCCTCCCTTTTGGGGGAATTGACACAAGTATTCTGCATTCTGATGTCCCCTTTCCTTTTCCAAGCTATCTAGTCTTGTGGGGAACCCCAGAGGAAGGATATAATGGTTAAAATGGGGGCAGGGCAGACCTTGTTAGTGGTAGGAAGGGTGGTCTAATACACTGGACACTGCTGTGGGTGTGGGAAGACCTGAATTCAGTTCCTGGTTCAACTATAAACTTCTTGTGTGACCTTCTGATTCCCAACAGCTATATTTTGTAACTTTTCCTGCAGAAGTGTGGAAACTAAAATAATAAATGCCTTGTTGATTATGTTAAATTAAGATCAATTTCAGTGCACAGCTCTTTGATATAATGAGACTTCTCCCTTAGCAAACGTCTTTAAAAAATCATGGTCCAGCATCCAGTTTTGGTCCCCCAACTACAGAAAGGATATGGACAAATTGGAGAGAGCCCATCAGAGGGCAACAAAAATTATCAGGGGGCTGGGGCACATGACTTACGAAGCGAGGCTGAGGGAACTGGGCTTGTTTAGTCTGCAGAAGAGAAGAGCAAGGTGAGTTCCAAAGAGGATGGAGCTTGGCTGTTTTCAGTGATGGCAGATGACAGAACAAGGAGCAATGGTCTAAAGTTGCAGTGGGGGAAGTCTAGGTTGGATATTAGGAAACACTATTTCACTAGAAGCGTGGTGGAATTTCCATCCTTAGAGGTTTTTAATGCCAGGCGTGACAAAGTCCTGGCTGGGATGATTTAGTTGGTGTTGGTCCTGCTTTGAGCAGGGGGTTGGACTAGATGACCTCCTGAGGTCTCTTCCAACCCTAATCTTCTATGATTCTATATAAATGTAATTAATACAATGAGAGAGAGAGTGTGAGTGTGTGTTTTATTTCTAATCAATAGCCCAGAACAATGGGCTAAGGACTGGAGATCAGACTTTGAAATATAAAACATTCATAAACAACAGAAATATATGGAAATCTTAAAGGCAATATTTAGTTTTCTCCATGGCAAGATAGCTTTAGTTGAGCTGGGTGCTGAAGAACATATTAATAGATTTTAAGGCTAGAGTCTGATCCAATCCTGTATAAGCATATAACTTGTTTGACTAAAGAGTATCTTCCTGAAAGCCATCCTGTCTTGATTTGAAAATGTCAAGAGATGGAGAATCCACCACTTCCTGAGATAGTTTGTTCCAGCAGTTAATTACCCTCACTGCTAACAATGTGTGTCTGATTTCTAATTTGAATTTGTCTGGGTTCAGCTTTCAGACATTGATTTTTGTTAAGCCTTTCCTCACTTGCTTAACAAGCCCTTTAGGTCATGGGGTTTGTTTGTGTTTTGGTCCATGACATTGCAGAGAATTGCATTAGCACCCTCTTATACCAAGATGCCTAGAAAGTACCAAACTTTCTAACAGGAACCAGGAATAAAATAAACAAATAAATAAATATCCTAACGTGTTTTCATTATACTGTTAATTTAAAATATATGACTTTCACCTTTGTGCATATTGTAATATTGCAAGGAAACTTATTCCTCTCCCCCCCCCCCCGCAAATACCGTGATCTATTTTAGTAGTGGGGGGAGAGGGGTTCCTTTTGATTCTGAATATTCAAAATAAATGTAAGTCAGAAAATAGCTTCCTGCAGCATTTCCTTTTTAAAATTTATGATTAAATTAGCAGGGAGGTTTACAGTAGATGCACAGAATACAATAGTTAGAAGGCTTCCTTAATATTTGGCTTGCAATTAAAGAGGTTTATATCCTGAAAAGCAGAAAGGTGACAGCACTAGGGAATATTGCAAGTCATATTTTCAGCCCTAATTAGTTCAAATCTGACACTTACTTTTGTGGATTTCCCCCACTGTGATTACTCAGCCTAAAATCTCTTCTATGTATTGAAGGCAACATGATTCAAAGGTACATGGTAGTGTGGTTTCAAGGCAGGGAAAAATGTGCACAATGCTGCTAAAATAAGCCAAAAGCATTTCCCTTTTATTTTTAACAGATAAAACACCAGCAAATGTACAAACCACCACCTGCTTGTTGTTGTTGCAGCACCCCAAGTGTGCTAATCACACTCTGGAATAAATAAAAAGACATAGCACCTTCTTTGGACAGCTTAAAGCCTAATTTTAGATGTGATGCACGTGAGGGTAACAAAATATGTAGGGTTTCATAGGCATGTGAGAACCATGGAACTATCCCAGGTGTCTTCTGGCTCAGCTCATACAATTGGGCACACTCTTGATCTGGTGTTTGGGTTGAGATTAGAGATAGAGATATCTAAATTTTTTTACCCATATTGAAGACTGCTGAGTACCTCTTGGAATTCTGGGATGGGGGCACAGGTTTCCTATTGGGGTGAGGATGAATTATGATTCTCCACACTTGTTTTTTAATGGAACTTGAAAGTATCAAAGATGGTCGATAGAAGAATCTTGTTCCTCCAACAGGCCACTCTATCAATGGCCTAATAGAACTTCACAATTGTTGGTCCTCAATTATCCGTAAATTGGCTGGTAGGTGTCCATGCGTCTCCTCTTCATCCTCATAAATTTCCATGGATTAGAGATGACTTGCAACGTTCTGGAGCAGGATGGAACACAAGTAAAGCACCAGTGGTAGAAGTCTAGTGCCACATCTGACTGATAGCACTGCAGAGTTTTTGATAAAATATGTAAACAAAATGTAACAAAAAATTATTCCAGAGAGAGAAGTCTATGGATAAAACTAGACTGAGATAAAAGACCCGCAGAAAGGCCACAGCTAGCCTGCCTTAGCTGACTCAGGGAATGGGACTACAAAATTGCGAAGTTTGGGCTTGGGCTGAAGCGTGCTAAAGGGATGGTCTCAGAACCTGAGGCTGAACCTCTACACTGCAATTTTTAGCTCTGCAGCACAAATCATCTGTTCCTGACTCTGATACTCTGTGCCTTGTTTTTGTTTTTTAATCTCAATGTAGACATATTTTAACTGACCCATAGGGAGGGTGAGATGAGAAATATACATACGGGGTGAAAAACTCCCATTGACTTCAGTGGGGTCAGGATTTCACCCAAGGTATCTAGAATGAAATGGAACTTTTTTTCTTCATATTGAGTGTAGTTTAGGCAAAAAATAATGTCCTTGCGATATCTTAAGATGCAAATGAGGAGAGAGAGGTGTAGAGTGACAGGAAAAAGCTGTACAGGGGTTCCCTGGTATACATCTCCTCCTTATCTATTGGTTCAGGTGTGTGTCACTCATCAAAAGGGGAATGGGTTCCAATTTACACTGGTCCTGATCAGCATCTCCATCATTTGCATGGATCAGGACCGACATGAATTGGAACTAGTTCACCTATTGAACAGTACTGTGCTGGACTTGCATCCGCAAGCCACATTCAAGGCTTATTACCTACAGAGGACATTCTCCGTGCTGATTAAGGAGATGGCAGGTGAAGGAAAGCCCAGTGTAGAGGAGTTTTGGAAGTCCTACAACATCTTGAAGGGCATGGAAAACTGACGTGTCGTGGGAAGAGGTTACTTTGCAATGTATGAATGGCGTTTGGCACCATGCAAGGCCAGGTGCTGTCCACAGCTTCCTGGGATATGATGCCATTCCTGCATCAAGAAATTGCCAAGTTGGCAAAGAATGTTGGCTTCAAGGAGGTGGAGAAAGATGATGCACAGGAGCTGTTGGAGTCTCACGCTGAGCAATTGACAAAGGAGGAACTAATTGATCTGGACCAATAACAGATATCTGAAGAAAGCAAGGATGATGTAAGGTGGAAAGCCAAGATTCTCTCATTTCTTTGGATTGCTGGATGAGATGACGGAAATCATACAGAGTGGTGATCCTTTTCGGGAAGGGTCTGCCAAAGTCCCCAGGGCTCTCAATGATGTGTTACAAGGAGATCTGTTGTTCAAAGATTCATGCAGGAGAGCAGACAAGGATAAAATCCTTTAAAAAAACTTCTGCAACCAAAAAACCAGCCACAGAAAAGCCAGGCCAAAAAATCCCAGCCACCACCCTTACCTAAGTTTAGTGTAATTGACACTGTTTTATACTGTCTTACTGTACTGTATTTACTGTATTAAAATGTTCTATGTGCTTGAAAGGTGTTAGTAGGCTTCTACATTATTTTTTTTCAATGTTTTATGTGTAAAATATGTACTGTATAACCTGTCATTGTAAAAAGATACTGTTTAGGCAAAAAGAGCATTGTCATAGGCGAGTTTGGTGAAATTGTGAAAGCATTCCCCCCTTATTCCATTATTTCTTATGGGGAAAATTTCCTGGTATACGTCATTTTGATATCCATCGCCCTTTTCAAGAGTGCAACCCCACTGTATACAAGGGACTCCCTGTAGGACTAGGAAGAAAGGAAAAAAAGCTTTTTGCCAAAAGCAATTTACTTTTCAGTAGTTTGACTGCCTGTTACATGTCAGGTTTTCCCCCTTAAATTTAAAATAAAAATATTTAAAATTTTCAGTACAATGGTAATAATCTGAGAGCACTTCCAGTTCTTTTGATAACTGTATCCTAGGCTAGAGGCCTTTTTCTTGCTCACTTATGGTTATTATCTCCATAAGCGGGAAGTATTCTCAAGTAATTTAAATGGCTTTGCCTCTCTCAAAACTGCCATAATCTCCTAGAGTCCCTTAAAAGAAAATAGTTTTCTATTCCTGGAAGCACTGTGCCCCAGTAAAACTAATGAGTGTCTAAATACAAAGAGGAAGGGCTTGGCACTGGACCTACTTAAGGATATGGAAAGGACATAGATCTGATAACATATTACAGTGTTATCACCTATGCTTGATGAATTCTACATTTGAAAAGTCAGGGTTTTTTTTAAATCTCAAAAATTAAACACCGTGAATGAAATTCGCCTGTTAGGCTGAAGCAGGTGGCAGTCTATATTCTCATCTATCTTCAGAAAGCTCTCTAAAAGATGGTCTTTTGGTTAAGGCATGCAGCTGAAAGCTGGGATGTCTAGCTTCTGCTACTTTGCTATACATTCATTGAATGACCTTAGGAAAGTTATGTAGGCCCAGATTTCTAAAGCTATCTAAATCAGTGGGAGTTAGGTGCCTAAATACTTTTAACAATCTGGACCTAAACCTCTCCATACCTTCTTTTGTCAACCCTCCTGGTTTTATTGTGAGTCTCATTATGTTAGTTTTTTCTTAAAGCCCCAGCTCCTGGAATTGTACCATTATGGGAGAATCATTTTGTTTTTTCTAGCTCTCATGGTTATGGAGAAAAGCTTGAATATGTGTCCCAAGTTCACCTTAAAGGATGAAAAACCAAAAGCCAAATAAAAAAATTAACTGTTCAGTTCTTTTAAAAATATCTCAGTATTTCTAAGTGGAACTCGTGATTTTTAAACACCTGGGAGTGGTACTAATGATTTCCTCATCTGTGAAACGGGGATAATAATTACTTATCTCACAGAGGTGTTCTGAGGCTTAATCATTTATAAGGACCTTTGATATGGAAGGTGCTATGTAAGTGTGAAGTAGCATTATTACTTTATTTTATGCAGTTAAACTATGAATTTTGTTAAACACAGATTTTTAACTGAACATAGAATATAAAATATGCTCTCCCTTTCTATCTAAAACTCTAGGGGAGAGCTTAAATCTATATTTATTGTCCAACAGAAGAGAGGAGTTGGCTTGTTCAAGGCAAATTGCATTTAGCACAGAAATCCATCAAAACATCCATTAATATGCTCTTACGCACTCAAGTTGTGGTTGATCACCAATCATATGGGAACAATTAACTTTATGGATTATCAATTACACTCAACCCTCTGACAGCTCTGGGCCTCAAAAAGGTACTATGTGGTTGCAAAAAGCTTAAATTTTGTAGACTGTTTAAAAGACTTCCTAATTAATTTGAAAATTTATTATTTATCAGTTACCATCAGACTAGATGGATAATTTGATTACTTAAGGATTCTTTAGCACTTAGCCACAGGAATAAAGTTAGGTAAACTAGGAATATTAGGTACAGACAAAGATATCATTCACATAGAGAAAAAGAAAGTAAACTGTGAGTAGGTGGGAACAGTTGCTTTTTTGGAAATGAACACAATTGTCTCTAGGGCCTGCCCTGAATGTGATGAGTGGCAGTGTGTTTTTCACTACTGTCTATCTCACTGAGCCCTATCACTGAGTCTTCACCTCGTCTTCAAAGATGCTCTCTGGATTTATGGTGAGGAATTGATTCAAAATAATAGGGCCTCATCCAAAGCCCCGTAAAATTAGTAGAAACCTGTCTCTTGTCTCCAGTGTGTGCTGTATCTAGTCCTATGACACCCCCCCCTAGCTAAACTACTGTATTGGTGGTGGGCTCCATTTTGTTTTGGAGGGCTTATCTCGCTCTTCTGTGGTGAAGCCTTACATTTTCAGTACACCACTATCTGGTCTTCAGGCACACCTCTCACAACTGGATCAGACAACAGCTGCTCTGTTTTGTTAGGTACTTCCATTCTAAATGTCTGGGAAATGGGAAACTTAAGATAGGGAGATACATTTTTGTATATGTCTTGTAAGGATTTTTTGCTTTCATGTGTTTTAATGGCATATTATATACCTTCCACATCTTAGGAGTCTGGATTGTAACTTTAATTCTCACAAATTCTTTTTCTAAATCTCTGTAGTGAAAACTTTCTGAGGAACTTAATAGGGCAAGTTCAAAGGCAACAGGACCCTTTTGTGAAAGCCCATGAGACTTGGGTGCTGGCTAGCTCTCCTGTGTGCCTTTGGAAATCTCGCTCTCGTTTGTTCAGTTATATTACACTAGTTGCTCATTACCATAGATCGGGGTAGGCAATCTATGGCACTCGTGCCAAAGGTGGCACATGAGATGATTTTTAGTGTGTGCTGGCCACCGGTCCGGGGAGCTCTGCATTTTAACTTAATTTTAAATGAAGCTTCTTAAACATTTAAAAACCTTATTTACTTTAAATACAACAATAGTTTAGTTATATATTATAGACTTATAGAAAGTGACCTTCTAAAAATGTTAAAAATGTATAACTGGCACGTGAAACCTTAGATTAGAGTGAGTAAATGAAGTCTCGGCACACCACTTCTGAAAGGTTGCCAATCCCTGACATAGATCGTTGTTCAGAATTGTTCATCAGTGAGTTTGCTTTAGCTGTCAGTTGAAGGGTCCTCTATTCCTTGTTGACTTTTTTTTCTTCCATTTAACTTATCTATGCCCCAAAGGGGGAGACAGGGGCCTTGGGATTGGCTTTGGTGAAAAAGGTACAAACAACTCTGCCATTCCTTCTCTCTCTCTCTCTCTCTTTCTCTCTTTCTCTGAGTCTAGGCAATGATTCTCTCGCACAGTAACTTTGCAGAATTCTGTACATAGAGTACACAAAATATAGACAGAACAGTGCATGAAAACAAATTTGTATGCCAGTACACAGTTCTATATCTAAGTATAGGCCTGATAAGTAGCAGAATAATCATGAATAATAATAATGGATCTTATATCACAGGTTTTTTAACAAGACTAATTAAGACTGTGCCAGTTTTTGTTGGGCACAAGACCATAACTTGCATATTAGATTCACACATTCCTTTCACATAGAAACTCATGCCTGGAAAGACATCTGTGTTTCGTTCTTAATTAACAGTTACAGCGAATGTATGCTTAATCCCTAATTTTGTATAAAGTGTGTGATCAGATATATGTATTTATTTGCAGCCAGTTTAGTACCTCTCATATGCTGCCTCAAAACAGAATCTTACTCTGTGCGTATGAGACCTTTTCCTCAAAACAAATGAGTCTTGAATATTTATGTTTCAGTAAATTTTACAACAACATCTGAGATTGATTTCACCTCAGATCCTTGACGAAAAGACAAGAGAAGGGAAAATTCCAGCCTGATACTTCCCCATAAATTTGCTAGAGATCTTTTGGTAATGGAGACATGAAATAATATAGTACTCTACAAACATCCATCAATACCTGGGGTAAATTGTTTATAATACGAGTGAGGTGCAGAGAAAAATCTTACACAATACCCTAGGGATCTCTTCATCAAGCATAGGTGGCAGAGAAAACTATTGCTTGGACTTTTTAAAGATATAGGCAATTGTAGTTCATAACTCTGCATTTCAGGCCATGTGCCCAGTCAGTTCCAATTTTTTCTCAATTGCTAAGATTTACCTATTGAAATGCACTGAGGTGAAGTGACAAAGCAGTGGGCGCCTAGGATCAAAGTTTACTTTCATCTTAACATTTTGAGTTTGAAAAGGGGTAAAATAATGAGGATCCAAGTTTTTACTGTCCCCAGGCAATACTCTCTGTGGAAGATGGCACCTTTCTGGCACAGAGCTGTTGTAGTGGCTCTCAACAGGTCTCCTTTACAGCTCAACCCATAGGAGTTGTGCCAAGGCAGGCCAGAAGAGAATGTGCCCAGACTGCTGCTGAATGCTGGCTATGTTATGGGCCATGAGATGCTGAGGATACGTTAGTGACCTCAGGTTGCACCCCAGTAGAGCTCAGAATACAGTAGGCACAAAGGTGGTGTAAAGTCATCTTTACTGTCCTACAGACCCCTGCTCCCTCCTCTCCTACCCCATGTGGTTCCTCCATTGCGCACATGAACTACAATAACTGAGAATCTGGCCCTGATCTTCACTAGAGGTTTTTTTTTCACCTCAAATTAATTAATTACCAATCCCTACAATAAATCACAATCATTAGTAGCCTGGAACAAATGCTTGAGGAGTATCCACACTAGCTTGATTGCATGTGTTAACAATCCACTAACTTCAGGTAAAAAACAAACCTATGTGGGAGTGATGAGGAACAGAAATAGATGGAGCCATGGCTTAAGCCATCCTCCTCCCACCTCCATGTGCAAATGAGCAGAGCTGGCCAGTTTCATAGAGGGGCAGAGAGGAGTATACTGCACTATTTAAAGGGACATAGCAATGTTTTTGTTCCTTCAGCGCAGGGTCGGCGACAGAAATTTTGGGGCCCCCTACTCTGATCGTTTGTGGGTCCCCCACCACCCCGCCCCCCCGCCTGACCCGGCCCACCAAACCCCAACCTAATCTCCTCCCCCAGCCTAACCTCCTCCCCTCCCCACCCATCCCTGCCTGGCCCACCCCGCTGTTGGGGGTGATCTTCCTTTACCCCCGCCTAGCCTCCCCCCATCTCTAACCACCTTCCCTCCCCCACCCCTGCCTGGCCCGGCCCATCCCACCGAACCTAACCTCCTCCCCCCTCCCACTCCGAACCCAGCCTCCTGCCCCCCATGCCTGACCCACCCAGCTCAGCCTCCCCCCCCCAAACCTCCTTCCCTCCTGCACCCACGCCTCACCCACCCCATCCAGCCTAGTCTCCTGCCCCCCGCCCTGCCCGCCCAGCCTGGCTTCCCCGCTGGCTACCAGACATACCTGGGGTGGGGGTGCAACTGGTTCCAGAGTGGAGCTGCCTATCCACGAGTCTCTCCGACTCTGGCTCCCGCCGCGTCTCCCGCCCCACGTGCTCCCTGGTGCCCCAATACATCCTTCTGCTCCATCTTCCCCGTCCCCCCATGCACCTCTCGGATCCTCTTGTCTGCTCCATCTCCCCCTACGCACCCCGCAATCTGCTCCACCCCCTCACCCCCAGATCTGTTCATTCACCCTTCCCCCCCACATCATCATGCTTTTTTTGCAACAGTGTTTCATTGTTGAATGATATTTGCCTTGTTATCCACTATGATCCCCAGATCCCTTTCCACAGTACTCCTTCCTAGGAGATATTTCCCATTTTGTATGTGTGCAACTGATTGTTCCTTCTCAAGTGGAGTACTTTGCTTTTTTGAGCTTCCTTATTGAGCTTCATTCTATTTACTTCAGACCATTTCTCCAGATTATTCTGAATTTTAATCCTATTCTCTAAAGCACTTGAAACCCCTCCCAGTTTGGCATCATCCGCAAACTTTGTAAGTGCACTCTCTGTGCCGTTCTCTAAAGCATTGATGAAGATATTGAACAGAACTGGATCCAGAACTGATCCCTATGGAACCCCACTAGATATGCCCTTCCTTGACTGTGAACCACTAAAAACTATTATCTGGGAATGGTTTCCAACCAGTTATGCACCCACCTTATAGTAGCTCCATCAAGGCTGTATTTCCCTAATTTGTTTATGAGAAGGTCATGCAAGATGGTATCAAAAGCCATACTAAAGTCAAGATATACCACATCTACTGCTTTCCACCACTTACCCTCACAAGAAAGAAAGCTGTTCAGTTGGTTTGACACAATTTGTCCTTGACAAATCCATACTGACTGTTACTTGTCACCTTATATCTTCTAGGTGTTTGCAAACTGATTGCTTGATTATTTGTTCCATTATCTTTCTGGGTACTGAAGTTAAGATGATTCTGTGGTGTTAAGAGGAACCCCTAGATACTGAACCCATTCTTGTTGCTGCCTATACCAGCTGACAGAAAGATTACAGACATTAGGGAACAATTGAGGCAATAAATCTTTTCCATCTCCAGTCTATGGGCCTGTTTCTCTTAAACTAAGGCCTGATTATGCCACTCTGGCAGCATAAGAGGCCTTAAAGGGACCAAAACCAGTCCCCCTGAGACTATCCACTGCACGGGGGGGCCTCCTCCCAATGTACAGCTGGAGTAAGAGGTCTACATCAGTCCTATGCCAGCTATCAGCAAAGGGAATGTGTTAAGTTTAGAGAAGAGGTGTGGCCAGCTAGACCCAAAGTTAAGGTTGTCCTCTGCTTGTTTGGGCTTTATGACTCTATGGGAAGAGGATCAGATTGCTCTAATTTACATCCAGGGACAGTCAGAACAGCCATAGACTATGGGGAACTTAAAGTCACATTTACCTTTCCCCTTCACATCCCCCCAATCTCTTCATTCCTCCTGAACCGAGAAACTGAGAATCAGGCCCTATGATTTTTTTGAATCCTGTTAGAGGAGCAGCATAGCAAAGACTGAAGTGTTGCTGTGTGTAATCTACTGTGCCATAGTGGATACAGGATTCCATTCTCCAAGAGTTACTAATTTGATCCTTTTATAGTGCACTAAATTTCACTAAGGGAAAAGTTAAGGGAAGAAAAAAATTAAACTAGGCTACTCAAGTTAAGCTGAAGATAAATCTTTTTTGTTTACCGTCTGCTCAAGCAATGTTTTAAACAAATCACGTCCGCTTTACCAGATACATTTGTGGTAAATGCTTTATCCACTGGTCTGTGTAACTTTAACATTTAATTCTTTAACTTGCATTGCTATATAACAAAATTACGATAACAGTACCTCATGTGAAAAGATGCCAACATCCTCTTGCACTGGTTTAAGATCCATTTCATTTGGAGAAAACATTTTTAATTATATATGATCAATGTCCATCAGCTGTAAAATAGCTACTGATGCATCATTTCCCCCTTTATAATTAAAATGATATAAAATATAAGGTAGAATGAATTATTATTTAGATTACAAAAATGACAATGATCTTTTTGTAATAGGTTTAAACCCACTATTTCCAGCTGTGATCTGTGATATACCTTTATGGGCCTGTTATGCCATTTTGGGTACTGGTTAGTTGTGCATTCAAGCCACCATCGTAGGTTTCTACACTCCAGACAAGACTTGACTTGTCTTTCTTCTGCATTACTGGAGACATATAACTCCTACTTTCAAGTAACTCTTTATGTTGCATTGTCACTTCCCAGTATTGCTCTCCAGATAGAAATTGTCAGAGCCCAGCAGAGAGCTGACAGAGCACTTATTTGTATTGCAGTAATGCTTGGTGGCCCCCAATTGAAATCATGGCCCCACGTGCTAGCCACTGTCAAAACACATAGTAAGAGACAGCCCCTGTCCTTCAGATCATACAGTCTGAATAAACAAGACAGACAGATGGGGGAAGGAAGGATTATCTCATCTTTACAGATGGGGGTGGGGACTAAGGCATAGGGAGATTGTGACTTGCCCAAGACCACACAGGAAGTCTTAACCATCAGATAGTCCTTCCTCTCAGCCCATGTAGGTCTGTAAGGAGTTTATAATACCCCACCAGTGTAATGCCCACTTGGTCTAGCCTTTGCCAGAGCAAGACTTTCACTGTGGACTACAATGATCAGATTGTTCCTGACTCTGGCATGTCTGAGGGGGAGCACAAGGAGCCTTCCATGTCTACTATGCAGCCTGCAGAAAGGCAAGTGTCAACTGAAGGGTCTGTGCTGTGAAGAGCATAGATTCTGCACCCTCTGTACTCCTGGAAGCATAAATTGCTCCTAATCATCAGGAAGATTTTTGGGGGGGCAGGCGGGGAGAAGACGGTCCATGGTCTCAGCCCTCTCCATCACACCAGCCCACAGAGCTGACTGTACATGAGTACACAAGCAGGATCCTAAAAGCTAGTACAGCAAGTTCATTTATCTGAGTGTCAAAGTTTGGGGAAGGATTATGCCTCCCCAGGCATAAACCCACCCTCAGGAGCTCACTTTAACTTCTATCATAGGCCAGACTATAAAATAAATAGTAAATGCTATGGGCCAGACTTTAACGTTTAGTGGCCTCTTTTACATCTCATGATATTTTTATAAGCTGTTAAACCCTGGTTGAACTCTCCCCCCTGGACGCTCACTGCCGTGTTTGGTTCCCGATGCTGGATCCATGTGCTTTTAAATTTTCCTTTTGTTTGGATTGGCTCCAGCACTGTCTTTCCTTGGTCTCTAGGCTCACTCTGGGCATGGATCCTCTGTTTACTATTCCTTTTAGGATTTGGGACCTCATGGTCCAGCTGCCCAACTTCCCTCCCCCTGACTTAGGTGGCCACTCACATACTCCTGGAATACTGACATTCTGGTACTTCTGGAAATGCATGGGCCTGACCCTGGTGGCATGACCTTGTATGTATGCTGTGTACCAGGTCACACCTCCTGAGGGTTTGTGTTTAATTTTTTAGGAGGTGGAGTGGCATCCCGCATCTGATACCAGACAAAATCATCCCAGTTTGGCTCCAGCACTGGACGGGGGACAAACCTCTCAAAAAGAGGGCAGTCTGGTTTATTTCTGGGTCATTGGCCTCCCTACCCAGAACTCCCCAGATGCCATGCCCTTCCCAGAGCTCCTTCCCAGAGACACGTGATAGTAGACACACAGACTTTGCAGGAGGATTTCTAAAACAATCACTTTATACTTTAGACAGCACAAGAGAGATTCAAATCTGTGGAAAACAATATACACTTGTATTTCATTTCCTGACTGTTTCCTCATCACTCTGGAATATTCTTTGGGATAGAGGGCAATGTTCTTTCAGAATTCCAAATACAGTCTCCTGAACCTGACTCCTCCTGTTCATGGCATCTCCTCTGGAACACAGGCCCCTACAGCTAATGTCCTTCAGCTTTGGGTGGTCCAGTAATCAAGTTTCCTCTCCTTCAGCAAGCATGCCCCTTTGTATTCCTTTCCTTTAGCTTCTCAGTCTCTGCTTTTTAAAAGGCCTTTACTGGCACTTCTGTCTCTGTTCCCATTTATGGGATTTTCCATTCTCCTCTTGAGAACTGCTTTTACTTAGGTTGCAGTTGTAGCTATCCTTTATTCTGCTCGGGCGAGGTGTATTTAGTTGCTGATGATCCATAAGGACTCTCCCTTGAAGAAGCAGATGCACAGGCCCCAGTCGCCTTCTCCTTAGCACAAGGAGTGTGATGCAAACATAAGGCATAACAATATAAAGTGCATAAAGTCAAATTGGGATTTATATGTTATACATAGATACGGTCCCCAAACCATCACAATATGCAATTAGGAAAAATATTAACTTTGGCCAGATTGCAGTCAGGTTGTTTTCAGTAGGGAAAGTGAGTAAATAGTATTACTGTGGAGTAGTATTATGAGCATTTCTGCACCAAGCTACAACCAACACACAACTGTTTTTTTCCCAGCAGCTGCAATGCTTTACAATGTTTTGCTCTGATTGTAATCCAATTTGATGCAAGAGAGATCTGAAATATTCAGCCTGGGTGCATTCAATTTATTCTTTAATGGGTTTATGCTTTTTCCCCGCAGACGTTTAAGTTGTTTCCTTTCATGGATAGGTTTGACCTGTATCTATGAAGGACAGAACTAATCCTTTAGAGATTTCAGATTAATCTATATATTTCACCAGCTGGAGCATAATAGGTTTTATTTTAATATAAAGAGACACTTCATAACTGTGAGAAGTATGGCATAAGAAATATTTTCACTAGTTAAGGATGACCATAGAAGTTGTTCATGGATGCAGCTGCAGAAACAGGTTATGCATGGTAAGGGAAAATATGATAGGGAGAGAGTTTGGGACCTGCAGTAATGGCCTAACCCTGGAGGGAAATATGCCAAATATAATATAAAAAACATACAAATTATGTAGACTCTCTTAATGAATGGTCAGCCTTGAATTCCTCCTAGCTTGTTCAGAGTAAAGCTTGATGCTGTACAGTATATCATCTGAAAGGCAATTTCCCCTCTATTTGCAATCTCAGACTTGATCTATGGCTTTGATGTTTGCCTGTATATGACCTGAAAGGATGGATGATGATTTCCATACTGTACAATATGCAAACAGACTTTTAAAAATTGCTAGAATGTTATTTACAAGGGTGCACCCAAGGGATCTTTATATTCAATATCTAATATTTAGATTGTGCTGTGTTTGGCTATGACATAGTTTTTCTGATTGATGTTTACTCAGGTGTCTGGCTCAGAAAATATTATTTAATCAAACAGGAAGTTTTCTCTGTTTGCCCCAAGTTGATTCCTGTTTGCCAGTCAAAGGGATGACTAACATGCAGAGGGAAGTACTGTAAGAGAGAGAAATGTCTGTGACTAAGAATTTCCAAGTCAGATCAGGAGGCTGGACAAATTGGGCTTTATGCCATAAAATGCTGACTTTATGGGCTTGTTTGTATTCTCGCTTAAACTGGTGTAACTCCATTGATTACAAGGAAGTTACCCCTGCTTTACACCAGAAGTATTGGGTTGTGCCGTGACTTGCTGTGTGATCTTGGTCTCTTTGGGACAGATTTTAAAAGTATTTGAGTGCCTAAAGTTGCAGATAGGCAACCTAGTTGGAAGGGAATAAGGCGCCCACGCTCTTTTGAAATACAAGTACATATCTGCATCTGCAGGAACCTAAATATGTTTAAAAATCTAGCCCTTTGTGCCTTCATTTCTCAAAGATGAATAGGAGACTTAATTGAGAAGCTGTTTGAGAGATTCACAGAGCTCTTCTTCAGGTCTGGGAAACTTAATCAGCTAAATACAAGGTGGAACAGATTGTTTAGCATAAGTAGTTAACACATATTTCAAGGGACCTCACCCACCTTGTCTCTCTAATATCCTGGGACCAACATGGCCACAACACCATTGCATACAACAAAGTTAGTGTATGACTGGATGCTGTGGTAGAAACGTTTTCGGGGCTCAACACATAAACTAGTGAAACCTGTTGTGCTATAATTATCTGGTCTTGTTTTCTACACCAGGACAAACCATATTGCACTTAAAAATAGCCTGAACATAGGCCATCTATAGTGATCCAAAGACCAACAACTGGTCCCAAGTCAGGGGGGAGATTGAATGCATCATAGTGAAGCCTGACCCAAATTCTAGCTGAGCCTTATGGATCAAGGGGAATAGAATTCCTGTCTGGGAGTTCTTTCTGCAGCTTGTCTGGATCTGAAAGAAAACTCCTGAACTGTATATTTGACTCTAACGGTGTGGTCATGTGGCCACAATAACTTGTTGGAGACCTCTAACGTACACTATGGTACTGGCTTGTCTCTTCACAAAAGCAGGAACAGAGAGTGCGGAGGTGGGGACACACCTGGAAACTAAAGAACACAAATGCTAGGAAGAGTTTTGTCCCATCACTCTGTGTTAGTTCACAGGCTTTCACTAACATCATCTTTTATAAATGTTTAAATCTAGAGTAGCCTGAGCTTCTGCCAACCTATGATTTTGGAATAAATCAAACTTTTATTTTCTTTCAAAGTATACCTGAAACTGATATTTAATTATGAACAGAGGACAATTAAAATAATACAGACAGAGTTTCGTCTCCAGCCTTGAGTATTGCAATTAGCAAGCTATATTTACATGCCAGGGGGCTCTCCTCCAAGAAGCAGACTGCTTGGTCACACAGCTGGATAAATCACTAATTGCTTTTATTAATGAAGAATGCTTTCCTTCTTTAGCTAGTATTTCATGAACTTGTAGTTCCTTTTTGATAAATAAAGCATGAATCCTACAAATCAAACTACACTGAAACATTTTTTAAAGTTAAGTAACGAACTGTGTTTTAAACAGGAAGCAACATTTGAGTTTCAAACACAGCTAATTTTAATGGCACTAATCAAAGTCATCGCCGAGTGATCATTGATCTAATAAAATTACCGTATCTGATTGATAAACATTTGTCATGTTAAAAATATTGGACCTAATGTATGAACTGTCATAGCAGAAAACTCAGGTTTCTTTCAGCATGCAAAAAGTCTGCATGTAACAAACACTGAATAATGTGATGTAACTTGTAATAAATGTGCGATGCACAAGAAGGCCAGTAAGAAACAGATTGTTGTTTCTTATCCTGATCACTTACCATAGGTGAGGGTTACAAGAGATTAGTATTTCTTGTAATATTGTCTATTGTTATATTTTCCTCTATTTTCTGTGACTGTGACGGGGCTGGCCTACCCCACACTGGCCCCGGCAGTGTCAGGCCAGTAGCACTGTCAGCTAAAGTCCTGCCCTATCAAGACTGGGTGTGCTCTGGGAGTGGCCATTACAGACTACAGTCTGCCCCAGTGAGCGGGGGCTAGCTGATAACTGTCAGTAGCCACTGAGGCAAGAGGGGTTTGGAGGGTTGGGGGAGGGGAGACCTAGAGTGAGGGGGTACTGCTGGGGCAGAACCCTGAAGTAAAGGGCACAGGGTCTGGGAGGGACATGGGACCAGCGGAGGTGAGACACTGGTCTTCAGAGGGCGCTCTGAAAGCTGGAAAGAGAATTCCCAAGACAACCAGTGAGAAGGGCCACACAGGTCATCTCTTTGCTGCAGGATTATTCAGCACTAGTACTGGGACAAAAAGCAGCTGGACAGTAGGGTCCCATTCCCTAGATACCAGGCAGCCTGTGCCTAGGATGTGTGCCCAAAAGGCCAGAGACAGTGCCCACACCGGGAACTCGGGAGCACAATCTAGTGTGTTGATTCAAACACAGCTGCCAACTGAATGTTCACAAAAGGCAGCTCAGCCAGGATTGTGAAGCTAGTGTTAAATGAGAATTATTATGCAAAAAATGCCATGGAAGTTTGTTTTACAAAATGAAATATTTTTGTCAAATATATGCCATTTCCCCCCTTATTGATGCAAGGGGTGAAAGAAGAGTGAAAGCCCCAAACTTTCCAATAATACAATAAATAAAATACCAATAACACAATAAAATAAAATAAATAAAATGCTGCTATAAAATTCTACAGGGGAAAAAAAGTTTTGTAGGCATAGGTATCTAACCTGTACCTTTTCCTTTCAGTTACTATAACTTACCTGTCATTCAGCAACCAAGGGAGCAATGCTTGGCATATTTTACCAACATTTTGTGGAACTTGAGGAAAAATGAAAGTGTCACTTTTCTAATACTGTGTAATCTTGCAAACTAAATGCCTTTTTTTGTACTGAAAGACAAGAGTGGGAGCTGCTAGCAATTATAAAATTTCCTTAAGGCATAGACTTGGATAGTACCTAAATGGGGGACACTGGGTAAACAGTCAACAGTTAGCGTGCATGTTATCTTGCCCAGGTAGTGTGGGCCAGATCCTCAACTGGGGTAAATCAGTGTCATTTAGATGGAGCGATGCTGACTTATACCTGCTGAGAATCTGGCCTTAAATATGTTCCCCCCCCCCCCCAGTGTAGCTGTAGCCTTATTGCTCCCAGCATATTAGAGACAAGGTAGATGAGGGAATATTTTTTTACTCGACCAACTTCTGTTGGTGAAAGAGACAAGTTTACTCAGAGTAGGCTGACCATACGTCCCGTTTTGAACGGGACAGTCCCGTTTTTTACATATTTTTGGACCGTCCCGTCTTTTTGACAAAAATATCAATTTTGTCCCGTTTTTGGGGCAGGTCCCAAGCTGCTTTCTAGGGGGAGGTTCTTTCTTTGCAGGACTCGCAAGAGCTCAGGTGAAGAATCTTGCTACCTAAGGACAAGTATCAGATGTCAAAATCTCCGATGAGCAAACTGCGCTCATAGGAGATTTTGACATCTGATACTAGTCCTTAGGTAGGGAGAGGAGGCAGCGGACGGAGGGAGAGAGCAGGGAGGGATGGAGAAGGGGGATGGAGAGAATGGAGGGATGGAGAGAAGGAGGGAAGAAGGAGGAATAGTGAGAAGAGGAGGCAGCGGGCGGCGGGCTGAAGCCGACGGCGGAGCGGAGCTGTCCAGAGCCGCAGGCAGGGGCCGAGTGCGCCGGCGGGGGGGTGGGGGGGGGGTTGCCGGCCAGGTTTTATGAGACATAATCACATAACTGAATTTATGTGATTATGTCTCATAAAACCCGGCCGGCAGCCACCCCGCCGGCGCGCTCGGCCCCTGGCTGCGGCTCCGGACAGCTCCACTCCGCCGTCGGCTTCAGCCCGCCGCCCGCTGCCTCCTCTTCTCACTATTCCTCCTTCTTCCCTCCTTCTATCCATCCCCCTTCTCCATCCCTCCCTTCTTCCCTGCTCTCTCCCTCCGTCCGCTGCCTCCTCTCACTCCCTCCATCCCTTCTCTCTATCCCCTTCTCCATCCCTTCCTTCCTCCCTTCTCTCTATCCCTCCATCCCTCTCTTCCTTCTCTCTATCTCCCTTCTCCATCTCTCCCTTCCTCCCTTCTCTCTCTCCCTCCGTCCACTGCCTCCTCTTCCATCTCCCTTCTCTCCATCCCTCCTTCTCGCTGTCCCTTGCCTCCTCCATCCCCCCTGCTCCCTACCCCCATCTCTTCTCTCATCCATCCATCCTCTCCCTTCTCACCTTCGTGCCTTCTCTCCCTCTGTCCCCTCCATCCTCTTCATCCCGCATCCCCCCTTCTCTCTCTCCCTCCATCCTCTTCATCCCCCATCTCTGTTCTCCTTATTCCTCCATCCATCCCCCCCCAGTCCCCCTTCTGCCTCACCCCCCGCCCGGCGCTGGGGGGCCCAGGTGGGGCCATGGTGCTGGTCACCTCGCCCACCGAGCTGGAGTGCCTGGCCAAGCCGCTGTTCTGCCGCAAGGGGGCGCTGCGCCAGAAGGTGATCCACATGGTCAAGAGCCACAAAGTCACCGCACGCTTGTGCAAGCAGCCCACGTTCTGCAGCCACCGCACTGACCTCATCCGGTGAGACCCCCCTAGAGCCCCCCCCCCGAGACCCCTTAGAGCTCCCTGACCACCACCCCCAGCGCCCCTCAGCCCACGTTCTGCAGCCACTGCACCGACTTCATCTGGTGAGACCCCCCTGGGACCTAGAGCCCCCCCAGACTGCCCAGAGTCCCCCTAGAGCCCCCCCCCAGAACCTCCAACCCCCCCCCAGCGCCCCTCAGTCCAGGTTCTGCAGCCACTGCACCGATTTCATCTGGTGAGACCCCCCCCCAACCCTGTCCCGTTTTTGCCATCCCAATGTCCCGTTTTTGTCTCAAGGAAATATGGTCAGCCTAACTCAGAGCCTCAGGACCTGAAAAAGCTAAGCTCATCTCTCTCACCAACAGAAGTTGGTCCAGTGAAACAGATTACCTCACCCACCTTGTCTCTGTTTCTTTTTAATGATTTATAGTTGCTAGAGCACTGAATGCTAGAAGTGACATTTACACAAATTAAACACATAGTTGGCCAGGTTCATCCCTGATGTAACTATCTTGATTTCAGGCATGTTGGACCAAGGATGAACTTGGCCCAAGCCATATAACATTTTCCACAATGTACCTAAACCGTGGCAGCTGCCAAAAATAAATTAGCGAAAACAAAAGAGACAAGACAAGACCATACAAAAATCAATCAGCCAAACGCTCGTCCCAATGAAAGGGCCTAACTCAAATCAGTGCTGCCAGACTTGGGTTCTGGCAGACCAACGGGGGGTAAATTCCAATGGCAGGAAGGGTGACCAGATGTCCTGATTTTTATAGGGACAGTCCCAATTTTGGGGTCTTTTTAGTATATAGGCTTCTATAAACCCCGCCCCCCCCATTCTGATTTTTCACATTTGCTGTCTGGTCACACTAAAGGCAGGACACAATTCACTCAGAGCTCTTGTGTATGCCTGGGGGTGCTTGGCCTGACATCACACAGATTGGCAGCTGTTACACACTGAGGGCCAGACAGATGCGTAGGAGAGGACAGTACACAAAGGCTAGGCCCACAAAGGGAAACTGGGCTCAGCGTTGCAGTGCCTGATATTCAGGCACTCTGCCGTGTAGTGGAATCCAGAGATCTAAATGAGGCTCCCTGTGCACTGCCTGGGGAGAGTCCAGCTCTTAACAGTGGAATTCACAAAAGTCAACAAGCTGAGCAGGGAGCTGCCAAAGTTAGCCAATCAGAAATGGCAAGGAGATTGGTGTGGCCTAACTCCTGCCCCTTAAAGGGATTTAGGCTAGGATCCATAAAGGAGTGTGGGCATTGTGACACTTGGCACCGTAGTGCCCAACTTTTTGCTACCTAGAAAATCACAGAAACAATATGGCCGTCTACAAAGCCTGAGTTAGGCGCCTGGGCTCCAGTACAGTGAATTGAGAGACAGGCACGTAACAATGCAAAAGCCAGTATATTTTCCAGGAGTCGGGAAGCTTGGGCACGTAAGTCATTTCTTGTGAGAATGGGTTAGGAGCCTGCCTCGCTCCACACAATATGGCTGGAGATGGAGAGGGGTCCAATTTATAGTCCTGGGGTTAGAGCACTCACCTGGGAGACCCATGTTCAATTTCCCCTTAGCCTAAAGGGGAGAAAGGATTGGAACAGGGCCCAGCTACACGTCTGGGTCAAGTGTCTGAACTACTGAGTTAGAGGATATTGAGTCGTGGAGCTCTTTCACTTTGGCAAAGCTGTTCCACTATGTACAATTATTGAGTGATTGGGCCACAGTGAGCAAGAGACTCTGTAACCTGGTGATTAGGGCACCCACATGGGAGACCCAGCGTTCAGTCGCCATGACTCTATTTAACCAAAGTAGAACAACTTCAACAGGAGAGACTGAGGGAAGACCCACTGCAGAATATCCCATAGCTCAGTGATTAGGGTGCTTGCCTACAAAATAGGATTTGAACTTGTGTCTTCTTTCTCCTTGTCTAACAGGAAGGGAGGTGGAATTGAACCTCTACATCCCCAGTGAGTTCTCTAACCAATGGGCCAAAAGTTAAAAGCTAGTCCTCCTTTGGCCACACTTTGGATGAGACTCTGCAGGTGAGATAGATGCTGCTCCGCCTGTCTTTCCCTAGGTTTTGGATTGTGCTGGGGGCTAGGTGAGTGATAAATGTCCAGACACCTAGAGATGCCTGCCTGAGGCAGGAACTTAAGTAAAACTTTTACTACCAAAACTCAGGCACTGAGAGAATGTAGTAGCCTTGGGGGTTAGGCAGCAGGTGAATGGGATGTTGTGGATTGCAGTGGAGCTAAAACAGGATTTAGGCAGCTAAATACCTTGGTGGATCCAGACTTAAATTCTTGATCCAAAGCACATAGAGGGGGATTCAAACCTGTATCTTACAGATCATATCAGTGTGCTAGGTGCTGGGTGACTGGACACACGTACATACTTTGGGTGCCCCCAAAATTCCCAACCTGCTTGTCCTTGCCTCTTTTGTGCAGGTTACTTGGTGCGCTGAGCAACCTCCCAGATCTGGCCCTGTAGGGAAGATACGTGGGAGAATCTCACTGGGGCTTAGGCATGGTCTAGGCTGCTGAGCAACTCAGCAGTGTCAGGACTTAGGAGGCTTTGCACACGACCACTTGCAGAAACTTAGGCACCTACGGGAATTTATGAACAGGGAAAGGCAGCAGGTGAGTGGCTCACTTTGTGAATATCAATAACACGTAGATCTTGGACTTGTGTTCCTAAAGAGGCAGTTGGGTGCCTCATTAAGTCCCTTTATGAATGTAGCCCCTCATTTATAATTAGGAGTTTTGCAAATTAGCATATGTTTCCATTATGCATGCTGTTGGTACAAAGAAATTTTCAAATTGTAAAGCTGGGGAGCTATTAGAAATACATTTACCTTTAATAATCTTGATGACACGGTTTTCATTCAGTCTGGTGTTTTATCGGTTAAACAGCTCTTTTGATATCTGCCAGCTCTTCAATTAATTCTTTTGTTTGATTTCAGAATATAATGTGTCAACCTGATTCTCATCCTCAATAAACTGCAGAGTTTGCTGCTCAACCTCTTGAATGTTTTTTTTATATATTTGTCGTCCTTCCTCCCAACCCCTCTAGAACACATTGTCAAAATGGTGAGTAGGCCTAGTTATCTGCCTCTAACTCATGCTGACACCCTGAAAATCAATGGAGGGAGGGCACAATTCCATTTCCTTTTCCCTGCCTGCATTTCTTCTGCCTGGCCAACGACAAGGCCCCCTGCTCAGTCACAACATGCCCCTCACTTTGCACGGCATACTTTAAAAAACATGTTTTTGCAAGGTGACTTTTCTGTACCACTAATACCAGTTACACTGCAACACAAATTACAGACAGATATAAAATACAAATATGTCAGTAGCCATCTTTTACTTAGTTACACTAGCAGCATAACCAACAAATTCATCTATCTAAAGAGTATAGTTTAAGCAGCGGCAGATTAACACAAAACAGGGCCTAAACGGGAGGTTGGACCAGAACAGACAGACCTGTCCTCCCAGATCAACACGTAGTCTTGTGAGTAAGAGAGGGTACTGTGCACACACACTCAAACTCTCATCCTTGGTCCTAAACCAACTTCTGCCTAAATTCAAGCAACCTATTGTGCTCTGTTCTCGTCTCTCAATTTCTCACTCAATTTCCTCCCTCTCAGCCCCCCACGAGTAATGGGTACTATGTCCCTTCCAATCCCTTCTGCTTTTTGCTGTACCTTTTGTAAAGTCCACCTCCTGCACAATGCCAATCTTAACCATGGCAGCTGCTTAAACAGCTTCTCTCTCTTGTTAGCTGTAGCTATAATACCCAATATGAAAGACAGTCACTCGGTGCTGCAGGTAGAAGCCAAAGTAGGAGAGACTTTGAGTGAGGTCCATTGCTAGGTATAGAGCAATCAGCTGGGCTCATTCTGGCCTTTGTCTACTGTTCCACAGAGAGCAAATTGAAAGGACTAAACTCTGTATGTGGGATAGAGCCACTGTTTGAACCAGGGCCGGCGACAGAAATTTTGGGGCCCCCTACTCTGAGCGTTTGGCCTCCCCTCCGCCAAGGGCTGGCCTGGATCTTGATGCGGGTGGGCGGGGGAAGCGCTGCACCCGGGGAAGCCTCGGGGCGGCTCCTGGGGCGCGGGACGAGCAGCGGCTGAAGGGCTCGGGAGGCAGCCGGCCGCGGCGCTGGACACAGCCTGGGAAATGTGGTGCGGTGCCCAGGGGGGACTACTACGAGTAGAGCTGTGTACCGGGCCCCAGTACAGCTCTACCCGTTGTACCCCCCTGTTGCCGGCCCTGGTTTGAGCCTCTGTATCAACCTTGTTTACCTAAATTTGGCAGGGGAGTTACAGATGAGAAAAACCCAGGCAACGTGAGTAGTCATAAAATGGTATCCAAAACGAATCCTGTCCTTTTGCTCGACTCTAGTTCTGACATTCAGGCATAACACTAATGCCTCCAGTTGGCTTAACACAGGGCTGTTCAAAATGTGTCCTACAAAGCATCCAGCAGCCATCAGGAATGTGGCGGCATAGTGAAAACGATAGCTGCCAGCATGTTGCGGATGTTCTTTGAGATCAAGATAAAGCATCACTTGCTATGATCTGTTGCCTCTCCAGGCTCCCATACCATATAGGAGAAGAGGATGCCTGTATTCTGCATCACTGCACAAATTCAATGTTACCCAGAGACTCCTGGCAAGTTTATCAAGCTTGAGCAAAGATTGAATTACCCTGATTTAAGACATTGAAGTAGCAAGGGAATGTTCTAATGGAGAGTTTCTAAATAAGGGTTAAAATGAAGCTGCCAGAAAAAACAGGCTTTAGTCCCTGCCCTTTCACTGTACAGGAAATCACAGAACAGCTCCTCACAGACCAGGATAGCAAACTCTGACAGGTTTTGGATTAGATTTAGAAAAGAGCTGCCAATGCTAGATGAGATTTAAAATGACCATAGCCAAATTAGTAATTAGAGAAACAGGATACTTGGGATTAACCACAAAAACCTCTGACCTCCAGATATCTTAAGTCATTGAGATAAATGAGCCTATTGAACATCTCCACTAACTCGGTTTCAGTGAGTACAAATGCTTTGTGATTAAATCCAACTGCCCACAGTTCCAGGAGATGGACCATACAGAGCTTAACACAATCAGAAAATTGTATCTATTTAAATACACTTTCTGGCCTGCTCAGCCATTAACAGTCAAACTATAAAATCCTGGGCCAAAATATGCTGAAGCTAAACAAAGGACAGCAGATGAAACACATTAGTTTATGGCATTATTATAGCCTTAAATCTAAGGCCATGGTGCCAAATCTCTATTTTTTTTTCTCCCTCAGTGATTTGTTGCTCTGTGAAAGGACTGGTTCCAGAACACTGACTAAAGATAATGCTTTAAGTAAACTGACCATACTAGCTCTTGAAAGTAATGATGATCTACAGCTTGCGTGATAGCCACCTACTTCCTCCATTGCTTGTTTTAACTGAAACTGATAGAGTCGTAGAGCTAACTGAGTTTGCATAAATCACCCATGGTGTGAGCCTTTCAAGGGTAATCACAACATTCATATACCAGGCAAGGCAAGAAATAATTAAAATTTAGTACATTTCATATAGAAGTTTCCAATATTAATCTAAAGCACCTTTAGTCGATATAAATGAACAGTAGCTTTAATTCATAGAAATGAATAGTTCAAAATGCACGGTAATGCATTTGCTTTCAATTGCATTTTCCCCGCAATCTTCATTCTTCTTGGTAATAATGGAATTATTTTTCCGATTAATAGCTTTCATTCTTCTTTTTTTAGAAACTGCAGCGATGACACATCTGCTCTGCCTCCCTCCCCTGAGATCTAGGCATCAATATGTAACTGCATAGATAAATCAGAAAGATGGTGTACAGCAGTGTGAGGGGTTTACAAGCACCACACTAAACCAGAGTAAGGCATGGCGCAATATCCAGCTAGCAAGGCCTTGCTCCTCAATAACAGCGAGGTACGCCCCAGGTGAAGGAACAACTTTAAAAGGGCACTGTCAGCCCAGAGCGGGGAGGAGCGGGGAGCTATGGGCTGCACCAGGAAATGAGGTTGACACCTAGAGCTGTGGGCAGAGTGACTACGGCACTGGTAAGACCGTTCCAGCAGCGGTGATTTCCCTGTCCCCCCGCCCCTTCAGAGTGGGGTAATCATGAGAGGGCCCAAAGAGTGGGATGTTCTCCCCTCTCCGAAGGCTCACTAAACTGCTATTACTAAGGGCCGGACTACACTAGGGAGGGGGGTTGAACTAAGATACACAACTTCAGCTACACTATTTGCATAACTGAAGTAGAAGTATCTTAGTTCGACTTCCCCATGGCGGCAGGTCGACCACGGATGCTCCCCTGCCGACTCTCTTACTCCTCCTGCTGAGGTGGAGTACAGCTGTTGATTTGGGGATCGATTTGTCACATCTAGGGGATGGGGTCATGGGGGCGGGGCCACAGGGACGGCTGGGGGTGGTGTCACTAGAGGGGGCAGTCAGGGGTCAATTAGCAGGTGGGCTTAGAGAGGGGGTGGGGTTCCAAGGGATGGTTAGGGGTGGGGGTCTCTGGAATGGGTGGTCAGGGGACAAGGAACAGGGGGGGATTTTGAGGGGGGCAGTCAGGAGGTGGGAAGTGGGGAAGGAGTGGATGGGGGGGCATGCTATTTGAGGAGCCACAGCCTTCCCTACCCAGCCCTCCACACCATTTTACATCCCCATATGGCTCTCGGGCCAAAACGTTCCCCCCCCCCCGTTTTATATAAATCCAGATCCAGACCTGGGTGTATGCTTTGAATACTCTACAGTTTGGGGTGTTCAAAGTCAGTGTCAGTTGTACCAAATGGACATTACTAAGCAGTTACCACACTGCACTGCCCAGCTGTCAGTTACTACTTAGCCTAAAGAGGAGACTGTGTAACATGTTGACTCTTTAATGGCAGTCATGTAGGAAGTATTTTTGCTAGTAAGCGCACTCAGTGAATAATTGGCTAGATAGCTGAGGCTACAGTGACCAACTTGTTGCATATTAACTAATAAATTACCCAGAAATAAGCCAATGGCATTGCAAATGCCAGTGCTGGAGAATGATAGTAAAATCCAGGCTTTGACATGTGGCCCTTCCAGCTGCCAGGTTTACCCAAGGAATGGTTCAAATGGATGATTGTGTAAAAACCAGCTGACAAAGGAAGCAAAGGAAGCAAATGGGCTGCCTACCCTCTTGTATGTCATGTAGTTAGCAAAAAGAGCTGCATACTGCCCAAGCAATATTGTGGTCCCATGCTCGTAACAATGGTTTCTGGAACTCGAAAGGGTTCTTAAGATATCAGTTTGTATCAGTAAGTGTCTAATGTATGAATAACGCTACACTCTGCTTGGAGAAGAGAGGAGCAAGATGGCCTTTTCAAACTCTAAAGCATCAGCTCAACCAAACTCTAGGAAATTCAAATTACTTTAAAAGATGGTTTGTTATAGATATCTGACACAACAGGGCATATGTTATTAAATTCACCAGTAGCTTCCTGAGTGCATTGTGATGCTTTGATAACTTTAGCCACTTAAACTGACCCTCTAACTTATGGCTACGTACCTGGGCACAGTTCATTGGTTTTAATAATAGGTATTATGTGTATGTAGCACTTTTCAGGGGTTTATGCACTACAGAATAATTCCTATTCAGAAGACATATGGAAAAAGAAGGGAAAAGCTTAGATAAACCTTTTCTTCTACTAATGTGAATTTAATGTTTTTAAAAGTTCCTTAAGATATGTAGGATTTATTCTTCTTGTTCCTCCAGGAGACCCCTGAACTTTTCTTCAGCAACTGGTGGCCCAGTGGCCATTTTCAATACACTTTCTATAATAAACACTGGGAATATTAAATGGATTAAAGGGCTGCCCAGCGTGACCGGGGGACCGCGGACCGGGGGATGGGGGCGGGGGGGGGGGGGGGGCGGCGTGAGGGCGGCCCAGCCTGAGATGCTGATTCCAAACCCTAACAAATTTCATAGATCAGAAGCACTCAGTCGGATACAGAGACTTTGAAGTGAAGCCATTGGGGATGATAACCCTGCCAGGCTCTAGTATGGTGCTATGATCAATGGAGAGATAGGTTTGGCTGACTATTCACGCTCACCATCTGTATTGAACAAAGATGCGGGCATCTGAATAAATCTCTGTATGCTTGGCAGATACAGTACCGTTGGATCCTTTGTCCTAAAGTGGTCTATTAAGCTTGACAGCAAGCTGGCCTGATGGTACATCATTATATAGAATTGTTCAGAAGCAGGAGTGGGATTTCTTTATTCTTTTCGTCTGACAGTCGAGTAAAGCATTTTGAGGAGAAACCGGGTTGCTAGACGGGAGAAAAGTGCCAGGTACAGTCCTCCAAGAAACCCCACACCCAGGCAATCTTTTAACTTAATGGCAACTTATCCTGTCATTCCTGCTGTCCTTTTCGTGAGCAGGGTTAAATTGCTGCAGTGATAGCCAGACAATAGTAAGACTAGGGGCAAAATGACAGCATTTGTGGAGAAATGGAGCGTGGCCATGTTAGGAGAGGAAGCAAACAAACTGACATCTCACTCCTACAAAAAGGTTTGTTGTACTGTAGTATGGTTCAGGTAACCAGTCAGGAGGTTGTATAAAAAGGAGAAGGTGGTAGTTGGCCTCAATACTAATATGTAGATGTGGCCTACAGGTCCTAGCATTGGATGCTCCACCTTGATCCATGTGACCTGCACCATCTATAGGCCACATTTTTGTATTAAAGGTGTCACAGCCTGGCCACCATTTTTCTGTTGTGTCTCATAGAAATCTGCAGAAGTTTTTTGCATCACAAGTAAATAAAATACAGACTCTGTCTATTTCCCCAGCAATTCAGGACCTTAATCATGGAGTTAATTTGTTATGCTGTTGGAAATATTATATGTTGCAGAGGGAGCCAATTATATGAAATAGGACTGAAGAGGAAAAAGTAGTAAGAGGAAAGATGTGCTTAAAATCCTGTACAGGAGTATTGAATGCACCGACATTTTTTCATGAGGATTAAATGTTTCTCACAGTTGGGTCACATTCTTTCCATGATTATTTAAACATGACGTGAAGCAGATACTAGTTTACAAAAACATCCGACTAATGCAGGCTAAGACTGACATGTAGGAGGACTTTACGGCATGTGAGGTTGGTTATTTTTCTTGCTGAAATTAAAGGTGAGCATAGGGAAAATATACTTTTCTGTCTGGAGTAGGCTTTGGTTGCATGATCTTGACTCCTGTGATTTTTCTTACTCATTGAAAATCAGTCAACATTTTGCTGAGTTCTGAATCATCAAAATGATGCCATAGAAAACAATTGCCTGTACTATCCATCTGTCTAAGGAATTTATATTTCCCCAGGAAGTCCTCAGGAACATAGTGTCTGTTGGGGAAAAGAGTGACACAAACTGAAACCCAAGTACTATAAGAACACGAGGCATGCATGGCACGTTGAGACACACAGCAAGTTTCAGTGTTTTTCTCTCTTTCCTCTACTCCAGATCTATCTTGGTTCCAATCATAGATAAGGGCCTATGTATGCAGATGTCTCTCTCACTTTAAGCAAGGCCTTAGAGTGGTATGGCTTTTATTCTAGTTTTTTTTTTAATAGCTGCTATAGATTTTTTTACTCTGACATGCACATAGAATCATAAGACAGGAAAGGGACCTCACGAGGTCATCTAGTCCAGTCCCCTGCACTCATGACAGGACTAAGTATTACCTAGACCATCCCTGACAGGTGTTTGTCTAAGCTGGTTTTAAAAATCTCCAATAATAGAGATTCCACAACCTCCCTAGGCAATTTATTCCACTGCTTTACCACCCTGACAGTTAGGAAGTTTTTCCTAATGTCCAACCTAAACCACCCTTGCTGCAATTTAAGCCCATTGCTTCTTGTCCTATCCTTAGATATTAAGGAGAACAAATTTTCTCCCTCCTCCTTGTAATAATCTTTTATGCACTTGAAAACTGTTATCACGTCCCCTCTCAGTCTTCTCTTTTCCAGACTAAACAAACTCCATTTTTTAAAATCTTCCCTCACAGGTAATGTCTTCTAGACCTTTAATCATTTTTGATGCTCTTGTCTGGACTTTCTCCAATATATTCACATAGTTCCTGAAATGTGGCACAAAGAACTGAACTCAATACTCCAGCTGAGACCTAATCAGCATGGAGCAGAGTGGAAGAATTACTACTTATGCATCCCATAATAATAATTTTTTGCAACAATGTTAGACTCATATTTAGCTTGTGATCCACTATGACAACCAGACCCCTTTCCACAGTGCTCCTTCTTAGGCTGTCATTTCCCATTTTGTATGTGTGCAACTGATTGTTCCTGAGCTCCCAGGGTAGGGCATCTCACTCCCTATTGAATGCCAAGCAGACTGAGTCTACCTTGGCTCCCTCTCCCTACCAGGCACTGTGTACTTCTCCCTGACCTACCAGCACACAGAGCCCCAGGAATCTAAGCTCCTTGAGGGTAACAGGAGTTTTATTAAGAAAGCGAGGAATACTGTCTGAATCTGTATATTTGTTGTACTCTCTAAAGCAGGGGTTCTCAACCTTTTTCTTTCTGAGGCCCTCTCAACATGCTATAAAAACTCCATGGCCCACCTGTGCTACAACAAATGCTTTTCTGCATCTGAAATCCAGGGCTGGCATTAGGAGGTAGCAAGCAGGGCAATTGCTTTGGCCCCCAAACCACAGGGGCCCCTGTGAAGCTACGCTGCTCAGGCTTTGGCTTCAACCCTTTTGTGATGGAGCTCAGGGCCCTAGGTTGCTGCCCCACATGGTGGGATTTCTGCTTTCCGCCCTGGACCCCTGCTTGGTAGACCCCAGAGGGTCCCAAACTCATGGTTTTCAAATCATTAGCAAAGTCTGTGTATCATGTGCTCCAATTATCATGTATTCCTATGTAGGTGAATTGTAAACTGGAATTCCCCCAAGTGTGGAGCTCTAGGAAAGGATGTGCTTAAGTGACTGGGGTGTCTGAGGTGTGTGTGAGCTCTGCTCCTGAGGGTTTAGTGCAGCTGAACCATTACAGACTCATAGGCTTTAAGGTCAGAAGGGACCATTATGATCATCTAGTCTGACCTCCTGCACAATGCAGGCCGCAGAATCTCACCCACCCACTCCTGAAATAAACCCCTAACCTATGTGTGAGCGACTGAAGTCCTCAAATCATGGTTTAACGATTCCAAGGTGCAGAGAATCCTCCAGTAAGTGAACCATGCCCTATGCTGCAGAGGAAGGTGGAAAACCCCCCAGGGCCTCTGTCAATCTGTCCTGGAGTAAAATTCCTTCCCAACCCCAAATATGTCTAAACCCTGAGCATGTGGGCAAGATTCACCAGACAGGAAAGAATTCTCTGTAGTAATTCAGATCCCCATCTAACATCCCATCACAGGCCAGCGGGCATATTTACCGTTAATAAGCAAAGATCAATTAGGTCCCATGTCCCTGAAGGAGGATGTGGTAACAGAGGGCCTGTGCCCAGTGAGGTCAAGCAGAGAGAGAGTTGTAGCTTGCATGGAACAAGGAAAGCCTAAGAGCACACAGGCCCAATGTGTAGGTCTCAAACACAGCAGCCTGTCGGGGATTTAAACAGGACTGTGACACGTTCATTAATGTATATACATAGTTAATGATTCATTATTTAATAAACACATGAAAACTGTAAATTAAGGCAATAAAGTAGAATGCTCAAACATTCCAGTGGAATTTCACATTGTCAGAGGCTGTGTAACAAGGTGACTTGTAAATAACTGTGTACGGTGTATATTAATTACCTTTAAAAAAAGCATCTATCCTACCCACACTCCAAATAAAAATGAGAGAGAAAAGAAAAATAGCCTGTTGAATGTTTTCATGGACTCTGTGTATAACTGAACTGAATCCAAGTTAGAAAGATTCTAATAGCATATTTTACTAGCTGTTTTGCCTAAGATTAGTCTAGCTGGCTGGCACTGTCACAGCTGGCATTTGGTGTTACTGATGCATTACAGTAGTACAGTGTTGCATTCCCTGCTTCTGTAAGCCCTGATTAGGGTCTTACATTGCTGGTGGAAGAAATGTCTTGTTACCAGCAGAGAAGATTTACATTCTTCAGGTCAATGTGGTTGTTTGATATGAGAGAGAGACAGAGGATTCTGCCAGAACGTGACTGGTCTGGAGTAAAATAGTGAGGCTTTTACTCACTAACTGTAAAGGAGGAGCAGAATGCAGTTTACCTTTCTTTGTGGCTAATATTAGAACCAATGTGATCTAAGAATAGCAGAGAATAGGAAGAGTTCCGGCAGCAGAATGAAAATAAATATAGGACCCATCTATCTCTTGATCCACATGCAGCGACGACTTTCTGAGCCTCATGTGTGGTTGCCCTGCTGCCCTTTGGCACCAGGTGTAACAGCACAAAGGGGGTACAAGCCAGCTATATAGGCCTTTGGTGAATACTCCAGTGCAAGAGCACTCAGCAGGAGCTGCAGAGCCAGTCTGTATCTGATCCCTTGTAGGATTCCCTGGTGAAGAAGCATTCAGGGGTGGGCTGGAGGTGGAAGATGTCAGGGGTAAGATATCTCTTTTAGCCCCAGCAATGCTGTGCTTATGCCATGGACCACATAGCTTTTTGGGAGGGGGGGGAAATTTTTTTTGCCATATATTTTGGCTTTTTCAAGAAGATTCTAAACAAAACTAAATGAAAATTAGCCTGTTTTGTCTTCTAAATTTCCCCCTTTTTTTCTTTTCTCATGTTTCTCTTATTTAAAAATAAAACAAAAACACTCCAGACAAATTTTGAATGAAATGAAATTTTTTTGGTTCTTTCTAAACTACTCATGAAAATGAAATTTTAAATTATGACCAGTCCTATCTATTGCTGGTTCTGGGAGCACAGTACGGGTCTGATGGATAAAGCTGGGTTAAAGCAAAGGACATAGATTCGGCACACTAATTCTGAAAGGCATTGTGATATATGTCTATATGGATCAGACTTGTCACATTAGTCTTTAGTTCTATTCACAGTTCTGCTTGAAGTGATTTTTGTACAAACGGTTTCCTTATTTGTAAAATGGCTGGATGATATGGGCCACCTGCTAGGGGAGGAATGTAGGGTCTTGTTCAATAATAAGACTTATGCTCTGCACAAAAATAATACCAATGAGTAGAGGAGGAGACCAGAATCCATGATCTCCTGGATCTTAATTGAGGGCACTTTCCCCTGAGTTAACATATACACTGTGAAGGAGGATGTGTCTCCGTGAGATTGTACCTGAGAGGTGGACAGACATGGCCACCGAACTTCTGAGTGTCACATAAGCTGCATGACACATGGTATGTCTACCTGATGGAGTTTTCCCATCAGCAAGACTGGGATTTTACTCTGGATTGCCAGCTCTTCATGAGTAAAGTCTAAAATCAAAGGAGGAAAGATCAAATCTACATTATAAGATTACAAGGGAACATGAGTCACATGCTGAAAGGCACTAAATCAGTTCTTAATCTCATACATACCATAACAATACAGTAGTTGATTCTTAACATTCTGTTTCTGAAGAGGTTGCAGTCAACTTTGCTGATTAATTTCCTCTTCAGTCCTTCAGAAAAGCACTCTTTGGCCCAGCTGATATGAAGCATCAGAGAGTCTAAAAACTCCAAGGCTCTTCAATTTAAAAAAATTTGTATTCAAGCTATTTTAATGAATTCTGATGAGTTAAATAGATCCAGAGAGACTGCCTGATTTAGTGGATTGGCAATGGGTGACTGAGGCCTTCATATTCAGTTCATTACTTGAACAATGTCCAGGTCAGAAGTGATTGGGAGTCATTATGGCCATCTGCTGATGTCTGCCCAGTTTTTAGAGAACATGTGTCCATGTGATGAAATATACCATTACCATGGACACTGATTTATACCTTTATTCATAGTCACAGCAGAGAGGCCAACACCTAAGAGAGCTTGATGGCTGAATTATCTTCTCGCTGCAAGAGGTGACATCTCTAGAACAAGCTGGAGGCGTGTGTGGCATAGAGAAGCTTACATGTGCTGTACCCGTAGACTAAAGAGAGTTTTGCTGTTTCCAATCCTATCAGTTTGACAACTTTCACAAAATTGACTTTTAACCAGGCTGAAGATTTCTAGCTACCCCATCTCCTAAAGATTACCTCCTATAAGCAGTATTTCACAACTCAGTTGTGTTATAGTTTATGCTTCATCTGGGATAATTATCAACTTAGGTCTATGACAAGAGCAGTTCTAAAGCCCATATTAAAAGGGGGTGGTCATGACCATCTTTCATCTTATCTCCCAGCAACCTTTGGGAGATGATACCTTTACAATTTCAGGAATCGGGCGCCGGTGATGCCAGCAGTTGCAGACTATGTGAGCTGGTTTGTGGGTTTGTGTGAAGAGGAATGTGTTTGCCGAGGAGGTCACTGAGTAAGAGGCTAGTTCATGGGTTTATGTCAGGCCCCAGTATTTACCCAGTCCCTCAGAGCATGTGCTATATGATCAATGGATTTACTTCCCTCATGCACCTGGCATCTGCAGAAACCAACCCCTGCTCCTGGAGTAGCAGTAGAAAGGTGGAAGAATCTTTTGGTCCCTCATGGCCTCCTACCCCCACATGAGGGAGAGGGAGCTTGTATATACCAAGGAGACCTATTATCTGAGCGAGTTGTGGGGATAGTTTGGAATTCTTTTAAGGGAACTAATCAAGCAGGGTAATGCAGCAGTTGTCAGGACACAATATTGCAGGAGTCTACACCTCCAGCACATATTGTAGACCACCTACCTCTGTGTGCAATTCAGCGTCCTGGTTGAGAAGCATCCAGTTCAGCTCCTTATTGGGCTAACAACCTCAAACTAAAAGTCTCAACAAATCAGCCGTTCCTGTGGGCTTTGTCTTCAATCTCCTTTCTCAGCTACTCAGGAGTATTCTCCCCAGCTCTGGTACTGAGCACTGGCCCCTCAGACTGTTTTCTTGTTGCGTCTATTCGCCTGAAGCGCAGACCCCATCATAGGAATCCCTCTGGTTCCTGCCTCAGACTGAACGCTCTTTTACGAGGCCCAAGTGTTCATTAAGTTATCTCTTGATGCCTCTTAGTTCCACTCATCTGGCTGCAAACCAATTAATTATGGCATAGGTGCAATTGATGCAACTAATTGGTTCTGAACCTTTCTATCCCATGATGGGGTTTCACCCTTCACAACTAGTCTAACTGCTCCCAGTGAACTGAGCTGGAATTTGAGAAGTCTATTCTTTGTTTTCTCTTTTGCGGTTGTCATTGCATGGTTAGAGAAATATTATAGGATATGACTTTATGCTACCAAAGAATTGAGGTTTCTAAATAATACCAGGATTTGATTATCTGCTTTGCTCAAGACTAATACATTTTGGCTACCATAGGCCTCAGTTTTGCTAAAACTAAATGCCCCGTACAAAACTTTATGCTTTTTTGAGTAGTCCTGTTGGTGTCAGTGAGACTAGTCACAATGCATAAGTCTAGTGAGGGGGGAGATTTAAAATTTTTTCGATTCTTACCTGAGGGGGGAGAGAGCTGAGTGAGTGCAGGGGCCGTTGGAGGGGGGGAGGGGGAGAGAGCTGAGCGAGTGTGGGGTCCATTGGAGGGGGGTATTATTACATCATAACTATGTCACAGAGAACAGCAGGTGTTAACCTGCTGCCCAGCTGATATTAATGGGCTTTAAAGAATTTCACCCCCTAGGGGGTGTAAGAGGTGAGATTTAAAAAAATTTCAATTCTTACCCTGATTAGGACCCTAAAGCCTATAACTGTACCAAATTTCAAGTCTCTAGCTCAAACGGTGTGGAAAGAGTAAGGGAACATACACACACGCATACACCATTTGAGTTTTATATATATAGATTTCTTATCACTTGCTTTAGGTAGCACCTATAATGTGCTAGGCATGGTGCAAATAGACAGATGAAAACTAGAACAATAACAAGTAGGTCAGTCATTGGGTTGGTTGGATCCATGGTTTGAGAACGGGATTTTTAAAAACCTATTTTTAGACCATTCCCGAGTACCCTCAAATCAGCTATTGTCAGTAAGGTGATTTCCAATAGGTGTCCTGGTAGAAGTGAGTCTCCAAGAGGAATCTGAGTGCAGGGAGGATAGAGGTATTGTTGACTCTGATTAATTTATTTAACAAAAACAGTATAAAAGTCTTGCTTAAATCCACAACATACATAATACAGCATCCACTATTGCATTTCTTATAGGTAGTTGCACAGCAACTAAATTTTATGTAATTTAATATTTCTTGGTAAATGGCCTGCCTTTTGGAGCTTTTTGACATGCTGGTAGTGGAGCACTCTATTCTACTGCAGCATCACCATTAGGTAGTAGCCCATTATCAACATTGTGCTTCAACCCATGTTATTCTGGCCCAGATATGCATATCTGTAGGTTCTTACAAAATACTTGTTACCATGGTGTTCTATTACAGTAGTATCTGGCACGAGGAACTTCTAACCAAACAAACAGTGTCTATTGCAAACTGCCATCTGGTATTAGAGAATGTTTTCCCCAGCTAAAGAGTAAAGGTAAACCTCAAAAGTAGAGATGTTTGTCTGAAACATAGTCACATTTTTGGACATAAAGGCTATAATAATGCACATCACCCAAAGCCTTCAACAAAGTTCTAGATACCTCCCTTTTCCACACATTCCACCTACACAGTGACAATTCTTCTTTCCTTTCTACCTTCCTGTTAATATCTATTTCCATTATTAAGATATGTTGCAAAGATCACCTACCTTGCTATTGGAGTAGGACACCTTCATTCTCTAGAATTTGATATTTTCACTTGCCTGCAGTACAAGTAATAGATTTCATTTGATTAAAAGTAATGTGGTAAAACTACAGTTAAAAGGTTGATGGATTTCACAAGAGATTTTCAAAATTAAGAGCAGGAGCTAGAAGGAATCTAGGGGAGGCAAGCAACATCATGTTGTGCAGGAGAGTCTAAAAGGAGCAGGATTAAGGAGTGTTGTGTTTGGTGATAGTGGTATGTTGGGCATTCATCGGCGGATCCAGGGGGAGATGAGAGTTTGTGGGCATATATTGGGTAAAACTGGTTGAGAAATGGGGAAAAAAACATTTAATGATTAATTTAAAAACTGGGTTCAAAATATCCCCATTTTTCTCACACATACAAAATATACATTTTCATTTTTTAATCAAAATATTTCTCCAAACTGGCTTAGAAATTATACATTTTTTTGTTTAGTGAAAGCCATAATTTCAGTAGATAAAATAATTCTCTAATGACTTCAAACACAATGATTTTGATACAAAATATTAGCAAAAATGTCAACAAAATATTTGAGGGAAAAATGGAAACATTTTATGTCAACAATTTTCCACAAAAGTTCTGGGGTTTCTTTTTAGAAAAATACTTCTTTTTCTTCTTGAAAACTTTTCTATGAAACATTTGAACCATCTCTAATATTGTGGGCTGAGATGAAAGTCTAGGAACTGCATGATAAGGGTTCCTATTCTGAACTTCAAAAGTAGCTCAAAAAAAGGACGGAGGTTTGAGTTGGTTCTTATTGAATAAGAAGTGATTTTCCCATTGCTATGCTGAAACAAAAAAAGAAAGGACAGATTAAAGTCTGTTGAATTAGTCGTGGCATTAGTCTCTCATGTGTGCAAAATCATGGTAAAAGCAGGCACATACTCATAATAAGCTATGTGGTATGCAGTGTAAGGGCCTGATCCCATGCCCATTGGATTTAGTAGAAAGAATCCCACTGATTTAGTGGGCTCTGCATCAGACCTTAATGAACCATTTTTTCCAATGCATATGCAATTGTTAAGTTGTGTCATAATTGTACTCAATAAAGCAGTATCTCATATTCAGACCTAGTAGTTTGAACCAATTTTTTAAAAAAGAAGTGGACACAATTTCCCTTATTCCATGCCCTTTTAAAAAATTACCTAGATTAAAATTGGCTTTGAACACCACCTCCAAATAGCTTCACCACAATAAAGGAGATTAAAAATCAAGTCATTTTTGTGTCCTACAAGCACAAAAAAGCTTGAGAATTCTAAATACCTTTTGGGGTTGCTCAGAGTTTCAAAAATTACATGACTGATTTTTTTTTTTAAACTGGTAAAAATAAAACTTGCTTCCAGGCAAAGATTTCCTTGTCTGCTAAGTTTCAGCAGAGTGATTTTCTCACTGTCAAAATGACAAAACTTTGCATGTGAAAACTCATAAGAGAAGAGCTGACAATTGCTTGATTACAAGATCACTTGGATGACATTTTAATATAAATAATGTTAAAATAATATTAGCTATAAAATGGAAATGAATTGAATTTTTGGATCTTGGGTTATTTTAATAATTGAGTTGTTTTGTAATGTTTGTATATATGAATGAAAGGAAATTAATAGTATACTGCAAAGAAAGAGGCAGAATATGGAAAGGAAAGCTGTATTGTATGTAGAAGGACAAATTCAACCCCTCTGTAAAACCAGTTTTATCCAGTATCTTTTATATAATAAAATACAACACCACGGGAAATAGCTTGAATATGTTTGCTTGAATTAGGAGAGCATTACTAGGCTCAAAGTTGTCAATTAAGGGGTAGAGGAGTTTGACCAGAAAGTCCTGGAGAAGGGAAGAGCTTAGACATAGCAGGAAGAGATTATATTGAATAGAGAGTCAAAACCCAACCTGACTTTGCAGTCCGAAATCTCCTGAATCCTAGGATCTGTGCCCACTCCACATTTATATTTTGCATAATAAGGATATTATAATGTGTAGCTTAAAAATAGTACATTAAATTGAATTACATTTGAGATGAGTGACTATAAAACTGGTATAGTGCAATTCTATGTTGTAACTCCATGTCGTCCTGACTGTTTACTGTTTAAAAGGTGTTTTTACTTACTGTCAACCCTGTAAACCCAATCTGAGATGTGAAAGCCAGCCCAGATCCTTTCCTTTTTGTGCATTATCACTAATGATAAAAATGCTTCAGGCCAACTGGGACTTCAGTGACATCTGTGCAACATCATTGTCTACAGAGTAAGCCCTCACTGAAACCTATTTATCTTACAGCCTTCCATATGTTTGTAGATGTGTAACTGTGATTGGAATTTGCTAAGTATAATTTCTACTTGGCTCTGTGATTGGAATTTAAATAATTCTGACAGGGCTCAGGAGGAATAGAATCCAGCTCACTCTTTTAGCTATGTTGGCAATGCAAGGCTAACAGGAATAAAAAGTATTCAAAATTATTTTTTCATTAGAGTGAGTAGATCTGATTCTGAATACCTAAAAGTAGCAAAAATGAGTAGTAAGAAGGGAAATGTTTTACATATGCAGTGTTGGTGTAGCCATGTTGGTCCCAGGATATTAGCGAGGTAAGGCGGGTGAAGTAATATCTTTTATTGGACCAACTTCTGTTGGTGAGAGAGACAGGTTTTTGACCTTACACAGAGCTCTTCTTCCAGTCTGGGAAACTTGCTTAAGGTGTTACAGCTAAATTCAAGATGGAGCAGCTTGTTTAGCATAAGTAGTTAACATATTTCAAGGGACCATTCAAGGTGAAGTGGCCCATTAACTCACCACTTCCACTCATAGAAAAGTGTTGGGGGAGAGAGGAAGGAATTGGGGGAGGGTGTTAGTTGTTTATAGATTGTTGTAATAGGCCATAAATTCAGTCTCTCTGCTCAGTCCATGATTTTTAGTGTCTAGCAAATTTATGAATTTAAGCTCCCAGGCTTGTCTTTTGAAAGTGTTCTGTGGGTCTTCTGAAAAGTGTTGACCCACAGGTGATGTGTTGGTTTTGTTCGTTATTGTTTGTTTTCATTTTTCTGTGTGAGTTCATTCGAGAGGGCAGTGATTGTCTGGTTCCACCCTATAGTTACTATCGGGGCATTCAGTGCACTGGGTGAGGTACACCACATGTTGTGATAGGTATGTGTAGGACCTGTGGATCTTGACAGCTATCTTTTGGGGGTAACTGATCACTGTAGCAGTGGAGATATGTCTGCAGATTTTGCATCTGTGGGTACTGGTGCTATAGTACCAACCGCATGGACATTACATGACACCCAAACTTCATCAATTTACCAAGACTACCTCTATCTGAAACTGAATTATCTGTCCTCTCAAGGGCTGAACTTCTGCTCCACCCTGGAACCTGATATCATACTAATGTGGGAAGATCTAGAAGAATCTTCTGCCGACTGTACTTCAAAGAATTCTTTCACAACAATGACGACATCACTCACAATTACCATGTCCTCACAGACAATCATAAGAAAAAAGAATAATCTGACTGGACACCAGAGAGTGAATAAAACCAGTCTTAATCGTTACATTGATTGCTTTGGGGAAAGAAATTGGCTGTAAAATTCTTAACAAACGTCATAGTCACCACAATCTCTCCACTGACAAGAATACAGCTACACAGTCCCTGAAATGTAACCACCGGATAGTGATCAAACCAGCACACAAAGGCGGTGCCGTCATAGTTCTCAGCCATGATGACTATGTTAATGATACCAACCGACAACTCGGAAACCAGATACTATAAAGAAGACCTCCTCACACACACCACAATTTACTCAGGGATTTAAGGATATCATCAAATCCTTCCCCAAAAAACTCCAAGAGAAAATCTACAAACTCATCCTCCCATGAACCTACCCCAAGGGTCATCTACATGCTACCAAAGATATACAAACAAAGGAGACCAGGCAAACACATCATATCTAGCCCCGGAACTCTCACTGAAGAATATTGGGAATATTGGGATTAATAAAAGCCAGCTCGTGACACAAAGAAACCAGCTTCCTCCAGGGCACAACAACTTCCTCCAGAAACTCTGCTACATTAACGGCTTCCCTCAGAACACCATCCTTGCCTCCATGATGTCACCTCCCTACACACCAACATTTCTCATAATGATGGCATAGCTGCCCGCCTCACATACTTACAAGACAATAAACAACACTCAGATATTCACCCCAAATACATTGCTAAACTCATCCACTTCTTTCTCACCCATAACAATTTTACATTAAAAAACAAACACTTTGTCCAAACCATGGGAACAGCCATGGGTACTAGGATGGCTCTCCAATATGCCAACCTCTTCATGGACCACCTTTAGAAGAATTTTTGAATCAATCTCCTTGAAACCTATGATATGCCTGGACCATTATTACAACAATCTATAACCCACTGAAACCCTCACAGCTGCTTTTCCTCCTCCCTCTTCCTTTGCTCCCTATGAATGGAAGATTGTTAATGGGCCACTTCACCTTGAATGGTCCCCTGAAATGTGTGTTAACTACTTATGCTAAACAATCTGTTCTATCTGGTATTTGTCTGTGACACTAAGGGTATGTCTATACTACCTGCCAGATAGGCAGGCAGCAATCGATCAGCGCGGGGTGGGGAGGGTCAATTTATTGTGTCCAGTCTAGATGCAATAAATCGACCCCTGAGTGCTCTCCTGTCAACTCCTGTACTCCACCGCCGCGAGAGGCGCAGGTGGAGTCGGCAGGGGAGCAGCAGCAGTCGACTCACTGCAGTGAAGATGCTTTAGTGAGTAGATCTAAGTACGTGGGCTTCAGCTATGTTATTCACATAGCTGAAGTTGTGTAACTTAGATCGATTCCCCCTACCTCCCCCAGTGTAGACCAAGGCTGAGGCCTGTACTACACCACAGAGTTAGGTCAACCTAAGCAGCTTACGTCGACCTAACTATAAGCGTCTACACTAAAATGTCCCTCCCACTGATGTAAGTCACCGATTATACGGCGGCGGGACTCTGGGTATCAGCCTGGTGGGGCCATGCCGGCTCAACGATGACAGCTGAAGCCTTGCCTTTAGCTGTCAGCCCTAGGGTGGCGGGGCACCAAGCTGTCAGTTCCCACAATACCCCACACTGTCTGTTAAATTGGTGCTCCTAGTGAGGACATACATCACCAATAGAAGAAGCATATTGTGGCCATGAAAAATTGATTTTATTACTGCAGTGGCTGTACATCAATATAACTTAAGTTGACTTAATTTTGTAGTGTAGACTTGCCCTGAGTAAGTTTCCCAGACCTGAAGAGGAGCTCTGTGTAAGCTCAAAAGTTTGTCTCTCTCACCAACAGAAATTGGACCCATAAAAGATATTACCTTATCTTCTCCCTCTAAAGTTTTACATAGTTATTTTTCAGGATAGAACTGCACTTAAAAACATAACATTAGAAAATGAAGGCATCAGTTTGGCTTTAAATATGCTGATAGATACAATATTCCTTCCAAGGATGAATGGTCCATCATCACAGTGCGGCATCATTGATTTGAAAGCCTTTACAAGTGCAAAAAAAAAAAATGTTACGTGAGTAACTAATAGCATTAGCTGGTTGAATACAATAGGCAAGATTAGGACAGTTATTCATAATTCTGAATGGGGCATGCTGCAGCACTGCCCTGCTTAGGGAGGGATTGTGCCTACAGATGCAAAATTTCCAGAACTTTTGAGGCCTGGGGGGAAATAATTTTGTTTCTGGGGGGGAAATTTTGGGGAAAAATTGAAATATCTGCAATAGTTACTTGCTTATCAAAACTAAATTTTATTTGCTTCTCTAAGAATGAAAAATGTATTGCATATCATTTAGTTAGCGCATTTTGGTATATTTATTCAATAAATAAGCATAAATTATTTAGTTTGGAATCAAATAAGAATGCTAAATATACCTAATATTAGGGATGGTGCTGCTCCAGCTACACACTAAGGTATTTAGGTGTATTTTTTGCCTGTTGCCAAATAGGAGAAAAGTAGAAAATGTTGAAAACAGGAAACATCAATACTGTTTAGACAAAAAGGAAGGTTATATCCCTTGTGCTCAGAAATAGTATGTAAATAAACGTGACCTAACATTATCATGCAGATACAGAAAAAAAATCGTGTTTCTAGAGAAAAAGCTTGGAAAAATGAACTTCCTATAATGTAGATAGCAGAGTACAACATTAAGGACCAACAATAAATTTGGATATATATCCAAATTTTATAGTCACAACAACAACAGACTCTTTAGCAATGCATTATCATCATGTATATGGAGTCGTAACTGTAAAAAGAACTAGCCATCCTATGTACCAATATAATATAATAAAGAGTTACTAATGTAGTGTTGGAAATGTTAGCATAGCTTTCTTTTTTTTCTTTCCTTTCTCTTTCATTATTCATTCTGTGAGAGAATATTTCATATTTTTTTTTTCCAATTTACCTCCAAACTCCCCATTTTTCCTTATGGAACATCAGAAAAAAATGGGGGAAAAGTTTTTCCAAATGTTTCTGGGGTTTTTCTGTAATTTCTAATTGTGCCTCGCTTGAAAATCAGACTGGTACAATAGGGTCTACATGAAGATAGGCCATAAATCTATTCTTATTGAATGCAAAGCTTGTCAAGCCAATCTGCAGCAGCCTTGTCAGTGATGTGCAGAGCTCTCAGATCACCATCAAATTTGGTCAGAGGGCAGTCATTCAGGGCATGCTACAAGGGCTGTTTCCCCAGACTTTGAGGCTGGGTGAGAGTGCTGAAGAGATGGGGACTAGTCTGAGGTATTATGGAATACTGGTTGCTTGTTGGTATTTGATGATGGTAGGTTTTTTGTGAAGAGGTGTGGATGACTTGGATACCTAGTTGTATAATTTTGCATGTGATTTTAAGAGATGGCAAGACAGCCGGGGAAGCATTAGAAAGTCACAAATGGCAACTAGGATATTAATTTTCAGTGAGAATTGAATGCCTCACTACCCTTTCTTTCCTTTTAAAATCTTCCCCCAGAGATTTGGGGAGGTGCATTTTCATATGTCTAATATACCAAAATGTGGTTCTCAATTAAATCAGATTTGGCCTTGTATCAAATTAAATCATATCTCTAATTCCATTCTTGATAGGGAGGAAGAGATTCACAGATTTGGAGGTTATTACATGTTGTTATTTCAGATCTTCCATTGTAATTTTTAAATAGGCGTCCCATCTGTTAAAAATGTTTTCCCATAGATAAATTAACATTTGTACCCACTTAATATTCAAACGGAGAAAAGAATTGAAGGTCACAATGAAAGTCACTGAAATAAAGCATTGAAACTACATAAATATTTAAAATCACATTAAATAGACAGAGGTGGGGGTGGAATCATACATTTCCAGCAGGTAAAAACGTCCATCTTTCTGAAGGAAATGATTGTATGTCATGTCATGCCTTAAAATCCATACAGAGAACAATAAGGTTAAATATAACTAAAAGTAAACAAATTAAAAAGTGAAATGGTTGAGCAATACACATGCAAAAATAACACAACCAAGAATAATGTGCAGAACTGAACCCTGTCTGGTTATGTAACAATCACAGAGGTAGATGGCATTCAAATTTAGAATTAACAATACATACCCAAAGGGAGAAATCCTGTTTTCTTTTTTCATGGCAATAGCCCTATTGATTGGGCCTGTAATTCACCATGACAGGGAATGCTTTTCTCAGACATTGTTTACTGCACACCTTACACCTCTCCCGGGGGAAAAAGGCCTCATGTCAAATGGTTTCAACCACCTGAGGATTTCAGTAATTATTTAGAGATGCACTTCACAGACCAGATCTGTAGCTGGAGCAAACTCCCACTTCACTGGAGCAACCCCAACTTACATCGGCAGAGGATCCATGAACGTCCAAAGTGCCGAGTATGTGCAGAGCCTTTTGATTTCAGCTGGAGCTGTGGCTGCTCAGCACCTCTAAGAGTCAAGCCTAAGGCATTTGTCTGCTATTATAAAATAGAAAAAATAAAACCCCAGCAAAATAATGGAACAAATCCCATAACTAAAGAGCCTGATTCTTAACTTAACATTGCCACAGTGGACTTACACTGGCATAAAAGTGGAGTAACATGGTGAATCAGGACCCAAAAGCATTAAATTTCCAGTGATAATGGAACCATGAGCAATGAGTAATGTAAGTGTATAAAAATAGATTTGCCAGACAGACATGATTGATTCTTTTGATAGCACTGCTGAAGCAGCAGGTGAAAGAAAGCAATAGGTATTTATAAAATCCATATATATCTCAAGCACTTCATACTGCATTTCATTAAATCTTACTCAGAATTAATTCAGATTGACCTAGCTGTCATGTGGACTGAAAACTAGCTGAAAGACCATAAGAAAAGGGATATGATAGCAGCAGAGTATCAAAAGAAACTAATTATCAAGTGGGATAATAGGAAGTTGTTTTAGGCCCAGACTTAATATTTTCAAGAATGATCTGGAAAGGACAATTAATAGCACATTAATTAGACTCACAGCTTATACTTAACTGGGTGGAGCAGAACTCTAGCATGGATACAGAAGTGGGACCTACAGAGATTTGAAACAAAGGGAGAAAATAAACTGAGATTCCTCTTGGAAAAATTGGATAAAACAGAGGGAAAATAATTGGAAAGAGATTTCAGTGTGTGTGTGTGGGGGGGGGGGGGGGGGGAGGGGTGTGGGGGGGGGGTAGTAGTAATGGTGAAAGACTTGTGTTTATCATTTAATTTAAGTATTGCCAGTGCGCTCAGCACTGTACTTGCCAAAAATATTAAGACCTTTTCGGGTATAGATTTTAGACACAAACACGATAACACAGGGGCAGCTCTTCAGAAAAGATTGGAATTATGAAGTACAGCAAATTAGACAAACTTGCAATGCAGTATGACAGGGATGGGCCAAGGAGTTTGGGATTTCATATACAGAAGCATGGAGCAAGGAAGTTGTTGGTTCTGGCAACTACGTCTTTTAGCTTTGGGTATAACACTCCCAGGAAAATATTAAAATATTTAGGCTTAGCAGGATTGATTTGATTTAAATGGTTAGTAATTGGTAAATACCAATTTCACCTGACACAAAATTGATTAAAAAGAATCCATTAACAACATCCACAAGCGGGGCCTTCACCCACATCTAGCCCCCCACAAGGATCAGGGGTCACCAGCCCCATGGCCGTGCAGAGAGCCCCCTGCAGCTCTACTGTCCTAGCCCCACTCATGGCTGGGCGTGTGGGGGTTATCCCCAGGCAGGAGCTGTTCAGCAGCAGAGTGGCATCCTCTGCACAGCTGCAGCATCTCATCATCCTCTTTGTGGCCTGGTCTCTGTTTCACTGCCAGGACTGCAGTCTCCCTTGTACCCCACTATCTTGGGCCCCTTGCCAGACAGGGAGCTCCCTGCAGCCCCACTGTCAGTGCTGCCCTAGCTCTAACCCTCGCTATTTTCCTGCAACAGTGAAAATTAAAATTGTTAAATGCTTAAAAATAAACATTGCGGGGTTGTTGTTTTTTTGTAATTTCAATAATTAATAATTAATAGAAGTCTCTCTGAGGGCTAGATCCACAGATCTTCAGTATGGGTTGACACCTGTCTGTAGCTGTAGGGAGCAGAATCAAAAATGTCTGGATAGCTGACAAGAAACTAGACCCCCTCATCCCAATCTTCCAGAGACCCACTCAATTTTGTGCTTCCTCCCGTAGCTACTGGCAGGTCAGGGGAATCCAGCACCTACTGCATGAAAGCATTAAAAAACAAAACAATAATCCTGAAGAGGCAATTTGTCTCATGCCTGGAATTGCCACAATGCCCCTCTTCCCTGCTCCTGACTGCTCAGGTACTAGGCTAGGAGGATGGTGGAAAAAGGTCCAGACAGGAGACCAAGAGGCTGTGTTCCTCCTCTACTGTATCCCTGATCCAGGGTGCAGAACGAGAGGCTTGTGAACTCCAGCCGTCTCATCTGCCAGGTTGGAAAGATTTCACTTGGCTGCATTACCCTGGCCGCAGTTCCCCACCAACAAGGAGTTCGACGGGACTGTGGCTAATCTGGAGAGAAACTTCTCCTAAGAAGATGTCTGATAAGCAGCAACAGAGGCTATAGCATGGAGTCTTTCCTGTAAGAGGTAGAGAGATGACTACCTAACAGCTTCCAGAGCACTGAGCATGGAATTAGAGAAATGTAGGGATGGAATGGACTTTGAGAGGTCACCAAGTCCAGTCCCCTGCCCTGAGGCAAAGCCAAGTTAAACCTAGTCTATCCTGACAGTGTTTGTCTAACCTGTTCTTTAAAACCTCCACAAACTCTCTTGGAAGTGAATTCCAGAGCTTAACTACACTTATTATGAGAAATATTTTCCTAGTATTTAACCTAAATCTCCCTTGTTGGAGAATAAGCCTATTACTTCTTGTCCTATCTTCAGAGGACAGGAGAGAGAACCCCCTGTCCTCTTTATAACAATCCTTCACATATTTGAAGATGTTATCAGTTCCCCCTCAATCTTCCTTTCTCAAGACTAAACATGAGTCATAGGTTAGGTTTTCTAAATATTTTATCATTTTTGTTGCTCTCCTGTGGACACTCTCCAGTCTGTTCACATCGCTCCTAAAGTGTGGTGCCCAGAACTGGACACAGTATTCCAGCTGCGGGCTCACCAGTGCCAAGTAGAACGGGACAGTTAGCTCCCTTGTCTTACATATGACACTCCCGTTAATATACTCCAGAATGGTATTAGTGTTTTTTGCACCTGCATCACATTGTTGACTCATATTCAATTTATGATGCGCTATAACCCTCAGATCCTTTTCAGCAGTACTACCACCCAGCCAGTTATTGCCCATTTTGTAGTTGTGCATTTGACTTTTCTTTCCTAAGTGCAGTATTTTGCACTTATCTGTATTGAATTTCATCTTGTTGAGTTCAGACCAGTTCTCCAATTTGTCAAGGTCATTTTGAATTCTAATCCTGGTCTCCTAAGTGCTTGCAAGTTGATGTCATATGTACATTTTATAAGCATACTCTCTACGCCATTATCCAAGTAATTAATGAAATATTGAATAGGACAGGACCCAAGACTGACCCTGTGGGACTCCCCTAGATACAACCTCCCAGTTTGACAGAAAACCATTGATAACTATTCTTGAGTACAATGGTGCAATCAGTTGTGCACTCACCTTATAGTACCGGTAATTTGATTTAGGCCACATTTCCCAATGATAATGTTATATGGGAGTTGAACATCTGCCATTCTCTATTATATGTGAAGCACACCTTTCCTCCATGTTGTACATCTTCCAACACAGATGGGGAATTTAAAAAACATTAATGAATCTTCATATATGGTAATATTTCAATTCATATTTGAGAGGTATTTTGTGGGGACCATTTTGATATTGGGCCTTTATGAATCTAAAGGAAAAAAAGTTCAAGTAGTGGATCATATAAGTGAATCGACTTAAGGGCAAAACAAAATAATGGCTCCTGCTGGTTCTACTTATTGGGAGAAGTCATGAGGGAAATAGAAGCAGATGACCCTCCAAACTGGAGATGTTTTTTGTGGTGGGGAGAACAGCAGTTATGAATATGGTTACTGTTGTCTCCTGAGCTACAGTCCTGGCTACCAATGTACACCACCCCACCTCCACTAATCTGTTTTCTGTGTATGATCAGTTGGGAAGAGGGGGCTGCTTCAGGATTAAGGGGACAGCACCTTCCTCCACAGAGCAAAGCTAAAAAGCAGCATCTGCTGTGGCAATCCAGAGACTGTTGTGAAATCTCAGAATTCCGGAGACCATTGCTAGAGAGCACTGGTAGCGTCACCTGGGTGTTTCCATTTGCTTTTCAAAAGGAGGAGGTTTATATTTTTCTTAAATCATGTAAAGAATGAAACAGTGACTATGCTAGACCTCATTTTATACATTGTTGTTTAGAAGCATGAATATATTCTTAAGGCCAGGGTCGGAGGAAGCGAAGAGGGAGGAGATGCTGAAATGACTCAGGAGTAGAGTTGCTGGGTACATTATCATATTTTACATACGCAAAGATCAAAACCTATACTTTCTGTCTTTGACTTTTATTTTTGTATAAGGAAAACAGCAAAGTACACATTTACAAACCCCATGAAAGGGAAAGCGGAGTGATCCTTCCTCTTGAATCTTTCTGGCCCTCTGGCAGACAGACTTCTTCCATTTGCTACAGTGCAACCATAATGCTGGCTCTACACCATAAGTAAGAACTGTAGTAATATTCCACACAATTTTTCTTCCTGCTATTTTCATAACGTGCATAAAATAAAATTTCTAAGAGTGCCATTTGGTCTCAATTTCTGACTCATGCTGTATTGGGTCACTACTCCCAGTCAACCAGCTCTTTGTGTGTGCACGTGTGAGCATGGCTTAAGGAGGTATAGGAAAGTTAATCTGTGACATGGAAAGTGTCTCAACACAATTAACAATTTCCCATTTTCAATGGGAGTTGAGATTCTAGCTCTCTTATATCACTTTGAAAATCCAAGCCCGCATATTCGTTCAGCGCCCTCAGTATCCATATGAGCATTGCCAAACAGCAGAAATGTTGGTGGGGGATTGATTCAGGTCTTCTAGTAAATACACAATACACCTTTTACCTTGTCCTGGTGGTAATGTGGTAGCTTATTGAGTATGAGGACCTTTTAAAATCTTGAGAGAGGTTTTGCAATTCCCTCAAATCCTCACCTATAATGGTGGTTTGTCTCTAAATGTTTTTTTCCCCTTAAATCTTCATGCATGATACTTGCGGATAACCTCCCAGGGCTTTCTGATCATGATGTTCTTGTGTTGTCTGCTTCAGTTTATATGGTGATCATGCTCCAGGCAGTATTTGCTGTTTCCCTTCAAGTCCTGATGCATTGCTGGAAGTTTGTCGCATGGGTTCACTTGCACACTATGATCTTTTTCTGCATTGATGCGTCTAGCCCCTAAATCAATTATGACCTTTTTTTTCTGCCACCTTATATCGCCGCTGTCATGTAAACAGATAATATTGCAAGAAAAGTTCTTCAATTTCATTTTCTTTCATCCATTGTATTCCCCATTTTCCACTTTCATGTGGAGCCCTCATGGCACATTTACATTCCTGGAAACACTTGTGTATAGGCTTCTTCTGCCCCTGGGCTTTTTAAAAATTCTTTTGGGAAAATATCATTGCCCTAATTAGAAGTTTAGTGATGCATTCCTTAAACACAGAATTACTATGTATGAACTTTCTGAATCTGTTTCTAAGCAAAAAGGCATAAATAAATTATATTACCTGAAGGCATTTATTAGTATGCAAATGGAAATTTCAGGGTGCTCTCCTGGTTACAATAATAAACTGCAAGAGTCCAAGCACAGTTCTGCAGTGTCTCAAATTTAATTTGAGAGAGTCAGAGCGATAGCTACGGAAGACTTCATCTTCTGCTGTCTTACACTTTGTGCAGTTATTTTATCCCTTACACTGGTGTAAGCGTTTTAAGAATTCTCAGCAGCATTTCAGATTCCCTTTGCATAGATTTAAGGTTTAGAGCCCAGATCCTTAATGATTTTTAGGTGCCTAACTCCCATTGAAAGGGCATGATCACATACTGGGCCATACAATCACCTGTACTAGATTTCTCCTTAAACTGAGTGGGGTGTGGACAAAGGTACATTGGCTGCCTCTTATCCAGCCCTCAGCCCGCCTCAAAATCTTCATCCCATACTGGACCCACATTGCCTGGCATGGAGACCAGTTCCATAGTGCTCAGGGCTTCATAGTGCACCCATGGGAAAAAAGTGGTAGGTGCTCAGCACCCATTGGCAGCCTTCCTATCAGCACCTTAATCTCCCTCCCAGTGCCTCTCACCCGCCACAGAACAAGGAGGGCCCCATGACTTCTAAAAGAGGGAGGGATTTGCCCTCCCCCTTTTTGCCAGCTGTAAGGGTGAGCAATTGGGGGAGAGGTGGAGAGGAGCGAGTGAGGGCAGAGTCTTGGGGTTTTTATTCCTGGCTCTGCCACTGGCCTGCTGGGTGGAAGAAGTCACCTCTCTGGGCTTCAGTTTCCCCATCTGTAAAATGGAGATAATGATACTGCCTCACTGAAAACACTTTGAGATCAGCAGATGAAAAGAGTAGAACTAGATATTATTATTGTGGCCCACATGCCTCATGTACACCACCGAAAACCTGCCCTGGACAAGGTATTTTCTTTTTCTTTTAAAGCTTTTCTCTGGGGTAGTATCTGAGCACCACCAACACAAAGGATTTGATCTACACAGTATCTCTGAGCTTGGGGTGCTATTATTCCCCTTTTACAAAATGCAGAACTAAAGCACAGCTCAGCGTCACTATTCCCCCGCCTCCACACTGGTCCTGTAACAAAGCCAATGAGGTGGCCATTTCTCATAATGCATATACTTAGTTGTAATGCATACACAGAATTAAGGTTATGCAGCCAACATCTTCCCTGATTTTTAATGGTTCCCTTTGCAGCTCAGTGGGAACTGCTGAGTGCTAGAGACGGATGGGCTGTGTGATGGGGCGGACCGGCCCCGCACGGGCCAGGGCTGCCCCTGGCCGGAAGTTCTGGCAGCGGAAGTCCCGCCCCCGCTGCACTGGGCATGCTCCAAATGCTCAGGCAGTATAAAGGAAGGGAGCACAGCTCAGTCTGGGTGGACTGCCGGAGGAGTAGGACGTGCCGGGAGAGCTCCCACGGAGGACCAGCTCCAGCCACACCAGGAGTCGGAATTGGAGCCGTGGCAGGACCCTGCCTCCGAGCCTGAAGCTGACCACAGCCAGCCAGGTGCCGTAGACCACTACCTGACTGAGGGGGCGACGGACCCAGCCCTATACGGGGGATCAGCAACCAGCCAGGGGACCCCGTCGCTGGATCAGGTAGGAACTGACCCCAGGATAGTGAGGGAGTGGTATTGCCCACCCGAAGACACTCAGCGTGTTGCGGTAGGACCTCCCCGCTGAGTGGGGGTCAGGCGCAGGCCGCTAGGCCACCTTGCCCCAGTAAAGGGGGATTGCTATTGACTCTGGCCATTGGGCCACACTGCCCCAGCCGAGGGGGCTGATATTGACTCTGGCCATTGGGCCACACTGCCCCAGCCGAGGGGGCTGATATTGACTCTGGCCATTGGGCCACACTGCCCCAGCCGAGGGGGCTGATATTGACTCTGGCCATTGGGCCACACTGCCCCAGCCGAGGGGGCTGATATTGACTCTGGCCATTGGGCAACACTGCCCCAGCTGAGGGGACTCGTCAGGGACTCCGGCCACTAGGCCTCACTGCCCCGCCTGGGGGCACGAACTCTGACAGGCTGCAATTTTTGAGGGGAGTTTTGAAAACAGGCCACTTATTTGACACAACTTTAGGCACCTTCACCCTCTTTTTTTAATGTCCTGAACTAAGTGACTTGCCCCAAAGACTAATATCAGCGAATTTGGACTCCGAGTTTCTGACTGAGTGTCCTCTCGGGACTTTCCCCACCACAGAACTGGCAAGAGAACTCAGCCCTCAAAAACCACAGCTCTCGGGAGAAAGTAAAGTCTGTCTGCGTGGAGACTCTGGTCCCTGCGATGCTTCCTTACCATCCTGTCTCCATAGTTGAACCCCTGCTTCCAGTGTACTTCCCAATCTGGCTGTGCCTGAGGGATGGTGTCAGTCAGGAATTTAACAAAGAGATCTTTGGCACCTTAGAGACTAACTATAAAGTATTGAAGCATAAGCTTTCATGGGCTAATACCCACTTCGTCGATCTCTGCTATTCCAGACTAGCACGGCTACCTCTCTGATTCTTGACAGTCAGGAATTTGGAGACCAACATAAATTAAGGCTGACAGAAATTTGCATTGTAAATCCCCACAGTGTCAATGGGGAGAGGAGAACACAGCAGCTTCCCTCTCCCCTGGAACATGCTTTCCTCACATGGAGAGCCCATTCCTTGCCTTGAATACAGAGAGAGGAGAGGAAGAGAGGGAAGTATGGTGCAAAACCTGTATTACCCTGTTCTGTCCATTTTTGTTCCTTTACACCCATAGAAGATGAGGGAAGCATTTGTCTCTAAGTGCCCCCATAGCTTCACTGTGGCTCAATCCTATCTTTTGATCATATGACCATTTTTAATAGGCAATTATAGCTATTGGACACTCGATCCTCACAAACCAATAAAAAGTTCAAGAAGTAAACTATTGGCACTGTTTCATTACAGTTTAAGTTAAACATCTGCCGAATATGTTTTTTATGTGGAGTGACTGCCAATGCTTCCTGAGGAGATTGTTTTCAGTGATCTGAGGGAAAGAGATCATAGACCCATCCCTACATACGAAAAGTCTTTATGGAAATTATAGGCCAGATTCTGCTTGCTTTCCTCCTGGGAGTACTCCTGACAGCAGTGAGTTTTACCAAGCTGTCTGGAGTGTCTCACGAATGTGGGTACAAATCTCAGGGCTAGCTGTTACAAACCAGGGCATAAACCCCAAACTGGTTGTATGTTCTGTAATTAAATATCACCAACCAAGTGTCAAATATGAACGCTTCAAGCATGATAACATCCTTAACATGGAGTCACAGACAGTCCCCTTGGGCACTCCAGTCTATCTCGCCACCCAGGAAAGCTGGGCTTAGTGGTAGACGGTCATTTATACAAAAAATCACAGAAACAGTCAGGTTACTTACAGTCCCAATGGACCAATCACTTAACGCAGGTCAGTAGTACCTCAGATCTGTCAGCAAAGACACTTGTAGCCAGTCCTGTAATAAATTATCTAAGGATTTATTAACTAAGAAAAAGAAATTAGTTATTTACAAGGTTGAAACAGATAAACATACACACACAAATGAGTTACAGTCTTAGGTTTCAAAAAGTAAGAGAAGCCACTGTAACGTGCAAGCCCTATATGTCCTTTAGGACTAAACCATGCTAAGGAGCTTGGAGATCCTTGCTTAGGATTAGAAATATTGCCCTCTCCAAATTCTAAGTAGCAGAGCGATACTGTTCCTGCTGGTCAAGGATTTTTATTCTCATCCCCTACTGTTCAAATTGTGATGGAATAAGGGTTTGTACACAGGCACTCTTCATGGGCATGGAAGGAGCAATCAACAAAGTCTATTGTCCACTGATGTTTCCCAAGGTTTCATCTGGTGTTTATAAGCCTTCGTTTGTTGGGCAGGAGATGACACCTCTTATGGTAAACTAGTATTTCACACTTGCTCTTCTGACTTGGGGTGTGGGGTTCCAGTCTCATAACAAACACTGTTATGGTTATAAACAAACACTTAAATATTACTTTTTAACATAGGACATAGATAGTATAAGTGAGATTAAGGAATGCAGCAACTCACAAGCTTAACATAAAGTCCCAAACACTATACCAATTCTTATAAGTGAGCCATACTGATTTCCAGCTATGCATTTGTCACTGTTCAGTGAGGCCTAGGGGCTTTGGCATGACCTGGCATCTGGTCTGCCAGCATCACAGGGCCATTCAGGCTAGGTAAATCATATTTGGCTCAATGCCCTTATCGAATATATTTTTTTCTCATCAACATTTATGGTTGGTTTATCCTATGGTTTCAATTATTAAGATTTGAAAACATAACCCGTATTTCCTTAGCATATTTAATACGAAACTGTGGTGTTAAACTAGAGAACATCCCAGTAGGGAGCATGGAGATGTACCAGCCCAAAATAAATTCCCAGAAGTACTGGAGCTGAGGCATCCACTGTGCCGCTGAGATTTCAGAGAAATCGCAGTCACTGCTACATCCTTTGATGGGGTGAAAGGTGTTCCTGCCCATGGCAATCCAGGTCAGCTGGCTGAAGGCAGGGGTTTGGTGTGGGCTACTCCTCACTGTTGTGTAGAGAATGCAAGGACTGGGATTGTAGACTAGAGATGAGTGAAAACTGAATTTCCAGCCTGTGTGAAATTTGAATATTTTAACACTTATATTTGTTCTAATGCAGGAGGAAAAGTTGAAATATCACAATGTTATGTGGAATGTTATGTATTTTCAGAAAACTTTGGTTAAATGTCAAAATGTTTTACTTTGACAGTTTTAGCTGAAATATTTCTGTTTGTTGAACCAAATCAAAATGCCTTGGTTTGAGTCAGGCAATTGCATCTGTTTATTGTACAGTGGAGCCTCACGTGAGTTGTAGTTTGGATACCTCTTTCCTTTGGCCAGGCTACCTGGGCCATTTCGTGTCATCCATTGAACTCAGTGAGGAAGTCTGTTTAAAAATAGATACCATGCTATGATCCCACATAAAATTCTAATTAAATCTAGACAATAATGTCTAAAGTAGTAGTTTTGGGCAGATTAGCAAGATATTAAAAAACTTTTGACACAAAGTAATTGAGTGACAGGAGAAACTCCTCTATTGGTAAATGACATTCAATTCTTACATTTATACCCTCAAAGTAAAAAGAAAAAAAAAAGGCTGGCTAAATGCTTTAGCAAAGAAAAATAACTAAAATGATCCAAAACAAGGGATAAAAGTATTCACTAATAAATCTTCATCTGAACCAGACAAGCACCCTTCATTTGCATCTTCATTTTTCTTAGACTGAGCCAACAACACACACTTGAGTCTAACATCATCACAGTCACTCAGCAAGAACAGGTTCTATTCTTGACAATAACTATAATTACCTAATTAGCTACCATGTTGCATTCAGTGTTTGAGCTATAGAGAGCTTTGTTGCAGAAAGAGGCATGTGTAGAGGCTCGATATTTTGGAAGAGGCAGAGGGGTTTTTTCCTCTCTCATTTTTATTGATTTCACCATCTGTGTCTTAGGGAAAGTAAGAGAAGGGGATTTTGCTAAACCGTGAGGTGACCTGTCCACTGAGCATAAGTGTAATGCCCTTATCTTACCCAGTTACCTCCTCTAGGACCATTCTTCTTGTAGATTTGATGGAAAGGCTTGGATCCTTTTGGGTCCTTCCTCCCTCCTTGGCTGAGAGGTTTCTTCATCTTGTCCCAATATACAAATTCACTCTTTCTCAGTGAAAGTACCAGGGGGTGCTGCTGGGAAGGAAAAAAATTCTAACTCCTGTCTAACCCCCGACCAGCCACCTGATATATGGGGACTCCCAAGAAATAACAGAGACATAAACAGTATATTAAACCAGGTAATTGTATTAAACAAAAGGTGAACATTAATGAACAATGCAAACACATACTCTGAGGGTTGCTGGTACCCAACCCTGTGACTTACGCCTAGGGTTGCCAGATGATAATTTGATAAAGGAGGGCAGATGGGTCTAAAAAGGAGGATTTTCTGTAAAAAAGGAGGACATTCAGAAATTAAACGAATTTTTTATATTATTTTACTTTATTTTAATCATATTTAGCTGAGCTGCCAATTTTGGAAAGAAGTTCTTGGTTTTTTAACAAATAATTATAAAAATCTTCACGTCATGTTTTTGAAGTTGTATTGAGTAAGAATTGAAGATTTAACTGACTGCACACTTAGTCTATTCCTCTCTTTGCTCCACTGAATATTAATCAGTGAAAAAACTCTTTCCACATTTGCATTATGTGCGCTTATACAAAAATAAAACTCGCAGATCTTGAGCAGTTCTGAGAAACATTCAATGTTTTTAACACTTTTGAAGTAGATTGTCCACTGCTCGTGCAACTTCAAATCATAATATGCTTCATCTTCATCTGATTTTGATTTAAGAAATGAAATCAAGTTACAAAATTGATCGTGTAGCTTAACATCGTCAATCTCTACACCTCTGATGCTCAAGAACTCAATGCATGAAACTAAATCATCATATTTTAGGTTTTCGTTCTCTTTCAGCAATGTCATCCACTCAAAACATTTGAAATCTTCCATCAAGTAATCCACTTCAAAACATTTGAATTACTTCCATCAAGTAATCTTCACAAGCCTTGTAAACACTGAAAAATTCGTTGGAAATGGACTCGGCTTCGTCATTATCACGAAGCTGTTCTCTTACGCTTAGTGGCAAAAAATTGTTGTTTCTTCGATTACGAAGCATATGAAGTACGGATTGAAGTATCTTTGAAATTTCCAGAACGGAATTATGTTCCTCTTCGACTTTTGCCAAATTTGCTTGGTAAATAGACATAAGAGAATGCGTGAACCATAAATATGCTTCTGAAGTTGTGTTTTCGAAAAATGTTTTTATTAGGTATGGTGTTGTTCTTTGGCTTAAGAAATATTCTTTTAATGCTGGATAGAGCTTCAAAATTCTTTCTACGCATGGAAACAGGCTAAGCCACCTTGTTTTACTGTGCCTTAGCAAAGGCTGATAATTGATTTCGACGTAATTGCAAAACTCTTTTAGTGCCTCTGTTCTCACTGTGTACACAGAAAAATAATTAAATATTTTCAATATTATTGACTCAATATCCAGTTTCATCAAATCGACACCATTGCGAAGGCTGTTATGCATAATATGTGCAGGGCAGCCGACTCCTATAAGGTTTTCTTTCTCTAAACTTTCTTTTAGGCGCGTAAATACGTTTTCACCTGGGTTACGGTTCACACCCCCAAAATTTACATTCGCGTTATCTCCAATAAATGCAACACACTTAGGGGTTAATTGGTGTGTATTGAGTGTTTCGTATATAAGATTCGCAATCGAAAGCGAAGTTTCGTTGGGTAAAGTTTGTAAATCAAGAATTTTCGTTTTGATTCCATTTCCAGTCCAGTTAAAATATTGAATCAATATAGGAAACAGTTTATCTGCACCATGGTTGCTGGCGTCTGTGGCAATAGAAAGACAAGAGATGTTCCTCAAAGTTTCGATGATTGTCGTAATCGTATGTGGAGCAACAACTTGATTTACTATAGCTTCCGTCTTAGTTTTTCCGCATTTAAGATTTTTTGCCGTTTCGGAATCAGCAAACATTTTTCTTGTTAAGCTCGCCATACATTCCATAGAATTGTATGACTGATGATGCTTTACCGTATGGAAGGCTAGTGTTCCTTCTGCAGCATGGGCATTTTTGAGAGTCAATGAAGTAGAAGGTTGAAAAAAGTTGGTTACCTTAGAAGAAGAACCTGCTGCTCGTATCATCTTCTTATGCTTTTCCGTAGCTACGTGTCTTTCTAAAGCAATAGTGCCCTTGTTGCCCACATCCACATGGCAGTCGCAAATAGAACATTTGGCGTCAAAGTCGTCTCGCCCGCTAGTAAAACACGGGTATTTGGCTCTTAATACTTCCGTAAATTTACACTTCCGCTTACTCATAATGACTACGTTAAATATACTCAAATATTTAGTAATTAATCACTAAGATTCTCGTCGCGCAAGCGCAATATCTAATATAATAATAACCAATTGTTTCAAACAAATATCTAATTGCAATAACAAACACCGCGCTGCACAGGCTGCGTGACCACGCACCGACGCACCGCACCAGACTGGTGCGTGGTCTGCGTCTCTGCGTGGAGGCGTGAGCGGTGACTCACCGCTCAGCCGCCCTGCCCCCTTTTTCGCCTCCCGCCAGTCCCGCCCGATGTTTAGCAAAAAGGAGGACTTACAGTAGGTAAGGGAGGACGGGAGGACAAAACATGGAAAAGGAGGACATGTCCTCCTTTTGGATACCATCTGGCAACCCTACTTACGCCAGAGAGGAATAATGTCCTGTTGATACATGTGCTATGCTGGGGCTCTAGCTGGCTGGTGAGGGTGGTGTGTTCAGTAATAGCAGAGAACAAGTCACACAATCTGTTGGAAGATACCTAGTCACCATAGACCTGTCTATCTAAGTAAGGGCTGATGCACTCACAGTCTCCATGAAGTGGATGAGCCTCAGGTTCAGATCCTGGCCTGGTTCCCTCAGCAGCTGTAGGAGGGGACTCAATTGACGTCCACATTGTCTTATGCTGGTCACGTAGAACTTTCACTACCAAACATTTACTGCTTCTGCCCCTTAGGTAACTCTCCCCATAGAAGGACTCAGGGAATAAGTGCAGACTATAGACAAATAATGGATAAAATCCTAATTTCTTATTATAAAGCTCAACTGTAGGTTAGAGCAAGCAGAAACTCCTGATCAAGCAATAAGAGGTATTTCTTGCCACGTAGTAACTGCTTTAGCTAGAGAGCAAAGAGAAGAATTAATCCTAAACTAAATGGGAGCTTTCCAGTCTGAACCGTAGGGCTGGTCCCCACTACGGGGGGATCGACTGCAGATACGCAACTTCAGCTACATGAATCACGTAGCTGAAGTTTGCATATCTGTAGCCGACTTACCGTCCGTCCTCATGGCGGCGGCGGTCGGCGGCACGCTCCCCCGTCGACTCCAGCTTGTGCCTCCCGGCAAGCTGGACTTCCGGAGTCGACGGGGGCGCCGTGGGCGATGGATTTCTCGCGTCTTCACAAGACTCGAGAAATCGATCGCCAGAAGATCGATTGCTACCTGCTGGATCGGCGGGTAGTGAAGACCAGCCTCTATAAACCAAGAGCTACTATGAACAGGGACCAGAACAGTTTTAGGACTATTGCTTCCAAGTACCCAGAGGCCAGTTTTCAGGGATGACCCTGCATGCAAGCATAGGACTCCCAAGCTCACCAGAAAGCATGTCCTCCCTCAGTGCTTGCTCCTTCTCTCCTTAGCCAGTCCCTGAAGAGCCATGTTGTATCAGGAGAACCTTCCTCACTGGTTAGGCTAACTCATTTCCCTAGGCTTAACCTGTCAATCATTCTCGCTTTAATCCTTTTCTCTCATCTTCCTCCTTTGAGCAGGTGTACTGGTGACCTTGCAGGGACATGCTGCAGTAACTCCCCTGAGCTGGCACTCACTCTCTGACTCAAATTAGTGTCTCCCCTGCATCAATTGTCCGCCCTTGGCCCCCTGCCTCCCAGGGACAGTATGTCTCTCCCTGAATTATTAGCACAGACACCCAGGAACCAAAATCAACTCCACAGGGGTTACTTAAGGACTATACAAGCCTAGGGCTGCTGCTATTACTATTTGGGCAGAGAGGGGACCAGTGGACCAGTGACCAGTGGAGATGGCTAGGCATAGAGAACATAAGAACAGCCATCCTGAGTCAGACCAAAGGTTCATCTAGCCCAGTATCCTGTCTTCCAACAGTGGCCAATGCCAAGTGCCCCAGAGGGAATGAACAGAACAGGTTATCATCAAGTGATCCATCCCCTGTCACTCCTTCCCAGCTTCTGGCAGACAGAGGCTAGAGACACCATCCCTGTCCATCCTGGCTAATAGCCTTTGGTAGATCTACCCTCCATGAACTTATCTAGTTCTTTTTTTGAACTTTGTTATAGTCTTAACTTTCATAACATGCTCTGGCAAGGAGTTCCACAGGTGCATTGTGTGAAAAACATACTTCCCTTTGTTTGTTTTAAATCTGCTACCTATTAATTTTATTTGGTGACCCCTAGGGAAGAGAACTACATGCTCACTGCCTCCTAGCAGTGGTTCTCAAACTTTACCAGACCATATCCCCCATTTTCATATTATACATCACCCTGGGGTCCATATTCCATCCTGTTAGGATCTAGCTGGGTCTCCACCCCTCACTCAGCAATATGCCAAGAGTAAAGTGTTCCCCCCTCCCAGTCTTGAACTGCTGCTGGGGTGATATGCCTCCTAATTCCCCCAAACATGGGCCTATGTCTGAAAAACACAGTAGAGACCTCATGTACAAATAGTTTAGAAAAGCTTCAGACAAACCTCCAAACACTTCAGACCAAATCTTAAGCCTGCAGAAATCAGCAGAGCTCTATCAAAGTCAGTTTACACAATTTGTGGATCTTGCCCTTTGTCTCAACAAGACCCTGGGTAATTCCTGAGTCAGACAAAACTCCCATTTACTTCAATCAGACCAAGATTTAGAACCGTATTGCTAGGGGTTCATTGGACCAAAAAACTGTGCCTGGCTCCAAAGCCAGGTAAATGTTTTCATTGAATCAAGCTTTAAGTCATGGTCTTGCACTAGTGAAAATAGCAACATAACAGAGGTCTACCTCAGTATGGCAACGTAAAAAAAATCTGATGAAGATTTGTAATAACCTAAAAGAAATTTCATACATCACTGGAGATAAGGAAAACTGAAAATAAAATAGATTGGGGTTAGATTTCTTTTTAATAATGTCAGCCAAAATGTTCCAGTCAGTAGTCTGAACACACCATGGATGAGGACAGATTTACCACTTCACTTCACTGAATAACAATTTCAAAGCTTAGATAAAAATCTTTGTAATGGGAGATGGTGAAGCTTAAACTTCCTGTCAACAAAAACAGAGAAATCATACATTTTGATAAAATGCCTGAGTGATGCTTGAAGTGGAATATTGAAAAAGAGAAAATGAATTGTAAAGGACGATGAAAGGAATCCTTAAAGCACCAAGCATGCCAAACGGAATTGTGTCCAGTCTGGCTATGATGTAAAGGAGCATCTTAAAGGATGGGTTTGTAAACTAAAGCTGGTGGGAAACTGAGGGGATTTATAAGATTCCTTCATAAAAGATGTGGAATAAAACCTGACTTCCTACGTTGGGGAAAAAGCAGATACAACCCAATCAATGTTGTATCATAGTCAGGCTTTTTCCTAAAACTGGTCAAATTATTCACTGCAAATAAAATAGAGGAATTTAGCTCTTTTTACTGTTTACAAGATGACAGTGATTTCTAAGAATACATTAATCCTCCACACACAATTTATATGAAGAAATTTCAGCCTATGGGTTGTTAGAGACCTGTTCAATTTAGCTATTTGCTTTTCACACCAATTAATTGGTCACCCAATTTAACATCATATTCTTTCTGGTCTCAGGATAAACTTTTTAAAAAGGAGGGCAATTTACAGCTAATAATAAAAAATAAAGCATTTTCAGTACAAATTCTTGAAGCAATAATGACTCGTGCTTAATTTTCTGAAACTTTCAGGATTCACAACAATTTGAATGAATAAATTGGTATTCATCCAAATTCCAGCAAAGGGTAAATAATATGAGCATATAAATAACAGCAGAATGAACTCCATGTTTGTTTGCATAAATATATTAGTGAATCACTTTTTGTATTATCTGATCACCTCTGCTGTTTATATTATGCAAACAGCACAGAAATGTAGGATGACTAAGTTATGTAAGTTATTGGTAATGCTGGGAAGATTTCAAGGACTGATATTTTCTATTTTCCTACAAGATATAACAGGGGTCGGCAACCTTTCAGAACTAGTGTGCCAAGTCTTCATTTATTCACTCTAAGGTTTCACATGCCAGTAATATATTTTAATGTTTTTAGATGGTCTCTTTCTATAAGTCTATAATATATAACTAAACTATTGTTGTATGTAAAGTAAATAACACGTTTTAGAAGCTTCATTTTAAAATTCAATTAAATTAAAATGCAGAGGCCCACTCCAGATCAGTAGCCAGGACCTGGGCAGTGTGAGTGCCCCTGAAAATCGGCTTGCGTGCCACCTCCGGCATGTGTGCCATAGGCTGCCTACCCCTGAGATATAACAAATCAAAGAACAATAGTCGGGAAATATATTTCTTAAATCAAAATTGAAGCAGGAATATTTTGTAGGCATTTTTGATTAGTTTTTAAGACATCTTGAGTAGCAGATTATGCACATTTGTTAAGATGAAATGTCATTTTTGTCAATAATGCTGTGTATCAACATAAAGCGTTGACATGGGAATACTAAAAGCAGGAGATCAATCCATATGAAAATCAGAATCTCAGTGGATGATAATAGACTATGTCATGGTTGACATTTGGAGCTGTACTTTGAACACTGGATGTTTTGTAAAGAATTTGTACATGCATCTGTTGAATTCTCCAGATTTCCAATGATTTGTGCAAAAGGCCATTTGTGCTTAGAAAATTGCACTCATAGATAGAGATGGGTGGAATTTTTCTGCCAAAACGTTTTTTTTTGCCGAAAAACAGAGATTTGAGTCAACCGAAACATTTAGCAAATTTATGTAGATTTTGTTCACCTGTTTGGGTTGAAATGAAGAGAGAAAACTTCAGAAATGTTTAGATTTTTTTTTCAGTCTAAATTCACAAGGGCATTGAGGCATCACTCATAAAACAGGAGGAGGAGGAGGTAATGGTGCTTCCTGTATAACCTTTAGCCCAGTAATTAGAGCACTCATTTCTGGAGTAGGGACTTGAATGTAGGTCTTCCCTATTGAAGGGAATGCCTTAACCACCAGTCTATAGGGTATGCTGGGATGGGGCTGAGAGCCCTGCATGGATATACAAAGGTGTATCCGCATCCGATCAGCAATCTGCAAAAACTATCTGTGAATATCCGCGGATTTGCAGGGCTCTACACTGGAGGCCCGGCTGAGGCTCCAAGGCAAATCCCCCTCCCCAAACTGGAGCCCAGTCGGGGAGAGCCCTGTGGGCAGTTGTGGGGAGCCCACACGGAGTTGTGGACCGTCGAATGGACTGGGAGGTGGGGACACGGCCAGGGGCTGCTCTCAGTCCTCCCGCCACTCCAGGCAGATGGAGGGTCCGCCATGGCTCTGCACAGCTGCCCACCCAGCTCTGACCGTGGCTGGGCAGGAGCTCTGAGCCACGCCACGCCCCCAGATGGAGAGCCTTGCTGGCAGTTGTGGGGAGCTGTGGCGCACCCTACACCTGCCCTGGGAAGGGGGTCTGAGCATCCCTCAACCTGTGTCCCTGTCCCCAAGCTCCCCTCCCAGTGTCCCTGCCCCCCAGCCACCCTACCCAGAGCAGGTGGAGAAACCCAGGGAGAAATCCAGGCTCCCCACAGCTGCCAGTGCGGCTCTCTCAGACCCGGCTCTGGTCAGGGCCACCCACTCGGACACAATAAGAGTTGGTTGGGCAGCTGTGTGAAGCCGTGGCAGACCCTTCACCTGCCCTGGGCAGGGAGCCCCAACAGCCCCTGGTCCATGTCCCTGCCCATAGCCTCCCCGCTCAGTGTCCCTTCTCCTCAGTCTCCCTTGCCCAGTGTCTCTGCCCCCCAGCCTCTCCACCCAGGGTAGGTGGAGGGACCCAGATTCTCCACAGCTGCCAGTGCAGCTCTCCCCAACGTGGCTCCACATTGCTATCCACAGAAATGGTCCACAAATAGCCTCATCTGCAGATATAAACGGACACCCACAGATTTGCAGAACTCTAACTGGGCTCTCTCAGTCTCTGCTTCCATGAAGCTGTTCCATTTTGTATAAAATACTTGAGTAGTCATTGGGCCAAAGAGAGAGAGAGTGAAAATAACGCTATAGACTAGTGATTATGGCACTTCCCTGTGAGGGGGAACGGGTGGGTGGTAGGTCCTGCTCTAGAGTGGGGATTGGAATTTGGCTCTCTCACATCCCAGGTGACCACTTAACCACTAAGCTAAATGATTACAAGTGGGAGGGTGGTACCACCTCCCCGCCTCAGTTTTGTGAAGCTAGTCCTTCATTTTCTTTGCATTTAAAAAAGGTTAACAATGGGCCAACATGAAATGTTTCATTTCAGGTAGAACAAAAAGTTCCATTAACCCAAAATGATTTTTTTTCAATGCTTTTGATTTGCCAAAAATAAAAATAAAAATCAGTTTTGGTTTGACATGAACTGAAACTTTTTTGTCATTTTTTGTCAGAACTGCCAGTGAATAGAAAACTTGCATTGTTGTGTACAGTGTAGCTGTAGCCATGGCAATCCCAGGATGTTAGCAAAAGAGGGTGGGTGAGGTAATATCTTTTATTGAACTAGAAGTTGGTCCAGTGAAAAATATTACTTCACTCACCTTACCTCATTGAAATGAAAAATCAGTGATCAACCCAGCTCTGCTCATAAGTACCCATTTTGTGCATGCAGTTTCTTTCTAATGCAAATACAGGGCTTGATAATGCAATGAATGCATGCACAAATTACAAATCTAAAACTGTAGCATGGAAGTCTGTCTCCATGAATGACAATAGGGGTTTTCAAATGACTTCTATTGGAGCAAAATGGTGCACATTTTGTTTTTAATTCTGGCTTTTCATATATTTTGAATGCACAGGAATTTAAACTAAGAGTGACCCCACTGAAGTCAATGGAGTTATAACAATATAAAACCAGCATAGCTAAGGGTAGAATCGGGACCTTTGTATTTAATCCCTAATTTAATTTATTGATGTTTGATAATCCTACTTGGGCTGACATGAATCAGGGCAGTTGCTAATAGGTAATCACTTTTAGTGCTGATTAATTAATGGACCTTAATTTCAAAGATTTAGGAATAGTTCTGCATATTCTACATTTCTCCTTCCTGTTCGTGCAGCCAGTTAGCTGCTGTACATATATGTGTACAATGTGTGTGTGTTTGGGAAGGGCCGGCCCTAGGTTTTTTGCTGCCCTAAGCAAAACATGTTTTTGGCTTTCACACAGGTTTGCACTTTGCAATTTGTTTTGTTTTGACTGTTTAAAATTAAAAATAAAATGAAAACAGAGAACGTGTAGTTAGTGAAATAAAACAATTTCCTACTAGTGAACTCATTATTTAATTTTAACAAAATCACAATTATAAACAATTTGGATTCAACTACACTGTAATGATAAACGTTAGTGTCTTCCGGTGTGCGCAGTTTCTCATAAATTAAAAGAATTTACCTGAACTGAATTTTTCTGGTTTTTATACTTGCATAGTCTTTTAATAACTCAATGAAATCAAAATTTTTGCAATGGTACTTTCAGTTGAAAGTAATGTGAGTCCTGACAAACATGGTGGCCTTCAAATAATTCTTTTGTAATTTTAGTTTTGAGAAACTGCACTCACCCGAAGCCACTGATACTGGTAATGTTAAAAGAATGTGTAATGCCATAGCAGTGTTTGGAATGAAAAAATCTTTTCTTGCTATAAATTCTAATACTTTTAGAGGAGAAGTTTTAGGACTTATTACCTCAGATAAAGCTATTAATTCATCATACAGTTCTACAGCATCAGTGTCAGCTGCGTTATCAGTACTGAGCACTACATGTAGGTCTTGGCAGTGCTTCATTAGATCTTCTTTGGAAAACTGATTTTTAATATTTCCAATATCATATAAAAATTCAAAAGTTTCACAATGACCATGCAACTGATAAAATCTTTCTTCAATGGAAGTTATAACTACATCCAAAATACAATAGAAACATTCAACTTTAAACCTTTCTTTGGGATTGAGTATAGGATCATCATGAGCTTCATAACAAAACTGTCCTGTTTTTTTCCAAGGACAAATGAATTGTTGAGATGCAAATGTTGGTTCAAAATCAAGATCCTCTGCTATTGTTATTGCTTCTTTGACAGTTTCTTCAAATCCTTCATATGAACAGTATTTTTTTAAATATTCCAGCATTTCATTCAAAATCGTCTTTGCCTCAGATATGTCTATGATTATGTTCTGCATAACTTTGCTGGTCAAATTAATTTGATTTAGAGTATTATGCCAAATAACTGTGCAACATGAAAATAGAAACTGCATCATTTTCTGAGCCAATGTTTCAGTTTCATGTTGAAATGAAGGATCATGGCTTATTTTGAATAGTGCATCGTAAATCTCTCCTGATGAATATCAGAATGGTCTAACAGTGCTTTCCCATCTAGTTTGACTTAGAAGTTTAAGTATGAGTTTTTATTCAAGATGCTTCATCAATGGTATGTGGAAGCACTAAAAGAGTTGTACGTTGCTTATACTGTGGTAAAATATGAAACATTTGATTATTTGGCAGCATCACCGACAACCAGATTGAGTGAATGCGCATGGCAAGAAATGAAAAAAGTTTGATTATTTAAATGCAATACTCTTTGCTGTACACCTGCATGTCGTCCTCGCATGTTTGAGCCATTATCGTACCCTTGGCCACGCATATTTTCTAAAGGTATTCCATAGTGTTCCAATCTCTGTAGAATAACATCTGTGAGGGCTTTCCCAGTAGTTTTGTATACTGGTATAAATTCTGGAAAGTGTTCACAAATTTTCACTTCTGCATTTTCATCCATTTTCATAAATTGTAAAACTGTTGACATTTGCTCGGTTTTTCTCAGATCCTGAGTACAATCAACTATAATTGAGTAATATTTGGCATGTTTCAAATCCAATAAAATTTCATTACGCACTCCATTAGAAATTAATTGTATTATCTCATTTTGTGTATTTATTTTTATCCAAATAATGAGTGAGAATCTCTCCATCTTTCACTCTTCAAAAATGCTCAGCCATAACATTAGCAAATTTTGCCAATAACAACCAATTTCAAGAAATTTCCATTGTTATTCTCATGTAAAATATCCGAGGATCCATGGAATGCGAGGCACTGTTTGGCTAGGAAATTAATGATTGCCAGTAAAGTTCCAACACAGCTTGCAAATGTAGAATTTCTGAATTTAGTAGATGTTGCTCTACCGCATCGATTGTTGTACCAGAACGTAATCTGTTTGACAGCTTAATCCAATTTGTCAACGAGCGTATGATTTTTTGATGTTTCTTTCAAATGCTGATGCAAATTTTGCTAGTCATTAAAACCTGCAGTTTCCAGAAGAATGTCCAAGTTACAGAACCATTTACAGCAAAAACAAAAAAATACATCTTTGGTCTGTGAATACACTAACCACGATCTATTAATTTGTTCCCCATTTTTAATTTTTTTCTTCATACTGGATAGCATAAATCGATGATTCGACTCATTACATGGATATTCAAATGAAGGATCTAGTTTTGAAGGACCTTTTTCACAATAATCATTCGCATTGCATCAGTAATTATTGTCGGCCATGTACTTGGATCCGATCCTATGTCAGTCTCTCCACCTTCCAATAATTGTTTTTCAGTTTTAGATTTGGATAACAGTTCTTCAAATCTGGACTCTTCAGCTGAAGAAGTAAATCTTTGGATGGATTGTGATTGTTCGTCTTTATCAGTTAGCAAAGATAATCTTTGGTCAGATTGTTGTTCATCTTTATCAGGTGATAAAGATAATCTTTGTTTCAACTGGTCTTCATCATTTGATGAATAATCTCTTTCAGTGCATTGCTTAAGCTTTCTTCTTGACTATCGACTTTTTAAAAATAATTATATGAAGTACGAGATAGTTTTTCTAATTCTTTTAGCCGTTTCTCTCTTTGTTGCTGATAGACAGTAGTTTTCATTTTTGTCCTGGCATTTTAGTCCTATAACCAGTGGCACCGAAGTGAAATGGAAATTAGCATGAATGGTGTCGATAGGGTGGCACAGTACACACAAGTAATCATGATTCCTGAGTGACCGTGTCATGACATGACACAATATTTTTCACGTCACGCTCCTATCACACTACTGTACTTGCCATAGGCAAGACATAGTCATTGGGGCAAGAGAGCTCCCCATGAGCTTGGACACACACTGGACGCAGCCATGCTGTTGTTTTCCCAGTGCTGAGGCTGCCCAGCTGGGCGCCTGAGGGGAATGCAATGGAGAGAGCTCTGAGACTGGGCTTCAGCCAAGAAAGAGGTGCTGGGCTAGCTGGACAGATGCTGCCCCCCTCTGCCTGATCGCTCACCCCCTGCAGGGGGGAGGCAGGAGGAAACACCAGGCACCAGCGCACTGTGCGGGACTGGGGAGGGACGTGGCAGCCTCTGGGGCTCCAGCAGGCAAAAGCTCCCCGGGTGTCCTGGGGATCGTCGCGCCTGGCCTGGCTCTTACCTTGTGCGAATCTGGCCCGAGGTGGACTCATCTTCCACCGCCGCCGCCCCCACCAACGGGGATTGGGGTTGCTTCTGAATCCCGGTCCTGCTCATCCTCACCTCTGGCCCAGGCAGGAGGTGGTGCAGGGGGGTGGAGGACGGGGAGGTGGTGACAAGCTGAGGAAGAGACCGCAGCCGGTGCTGGAGGAGTAGCCCGCCTGGCCGCCATATTCTGCTGCCACCCCTTGTGCTCTGCAGCCAGGGCAGGGCCGCTCTACTGGCTCCCAACAGGGGGAATGGCTGCTGCCCATGGGAGAGCAGCGGGGACATGCTACCCACTGAGCTGGCTCCCCCTGCCCTGCCGCACAGCCCTGGCGGCACCCGGACAGAGAACAACGGGGTGGTCAGCCCAGGATGCTGCCTCAGATCGGAACTGGAGCCCCACATTATGCCACCCCTGGTAATTTGCCACCCCAAGCACCTGCTTGTTTTGTTGGTGCCTAGAGCCGCCCCTATGTTTGGGAGAGGGAGCCAGACTTAGCATTTTGTAGGCCCCAGCATACACAGGAATGATTCAAGTACCGGGAGACCTGGTGAGATAAAGTGAGAAGACTTGCTTTTAAAGGCTAGTATTTTTAAAACAACCTTTAAAATGTGGAAAAATAGCAGTAACAGTGAATGTTGTCACTGCACTAACCACAGGGAAACACCACTCACATTTGAAGGCTAAAGATAGCTACACAAGTCATGGCAGAGAGCTGCCTGAGGCCAGAGACTCAGAGGGAGGGGCGCCCTAGAGCTGGCTACAGGCAGCAGCATTGCAGATGAAGAAAAAAAAAATTAAAACAGCCTTTATAAAAGTTCTCGCTCAGAAAACAGTCTTTTAAAAGGTTCAATTGAACATGAAAGCAAAAAAAAGAGGTCATAGTACATCTAGACAAGGGAGTCAATTGGAAGGCTTTTTTAAAAAATGGGAATGAAACACATACAATCACATTAGATACTGTCTCAGAAATTTTTCTCAGGATAGCCTAAGGCATTAAAGTAGTGGCCAACAGCAGTGCAGTGTATGTTTGAAAGAGTTACAGCTACCTATGTTGACAACAAGAGAGGCTAGTAAGACCAGGTGGAGAGAGGGAGAGGGAAAGAAGGGTAATAAAGGCATTCTTTCCATTGTCACACAGCATCCAAAAGCTCGCTAGTGGAATACTGGATGCCGCTGCTGCTGCTAGAGGCATATCATATGTGTGTGTGTTCGTCCGTCGATTCGACGAGGACCACTCAGTCATCCGTGAATTGCTGGGGCTGATTCTGTCCGTGTGTGCGCAGATGGCTGATGAGGCCGATCCTTGCACGAAAGGTCTGATGACAGATAGGACAGGGGATGAGGAGAACATCTCCAGCAGGGTTACTGGCACGGGCTTTTCTGGCTTGCCTCTTTTGTTCTGCTGCAGCCGTCCTTTTGGCCTCACATGATTCAGCACCTTTATACATGAAGGAGCACCATGTAGTCCGATCCATTGCGCTCTGTTCCCAAGAGTCAGGATTGATGTCAAACGCTTTAAGGGCAACTTTGAGAGTGTCTTTGAAGCGCTTCTTCTGACCCCCATGAGACCGCTGTCCTTGTTGCAACTCGCCATAGAAAAGTCGCTTTGGTAGCCGATGATCTGACATACAGACTACATGCCCTGCCCAGCGTAGCTGCGACTGCATCAAGATGGTAAAGATCCTGGGCAGGTTTGCCTGGGCGAGTACTTCAGTATCTGGGATCTTATCCTGCCACTTGATGTTGAGGATTTTCCTGACGCTTGTTGTGTGGAAGTGGTTCAGGTTCTTGGTGTGGCGCTGATACACAGTCCAGGTTTCGCTGGCATAGAGCAGTGTAGGGAGAACAACCACCCTGTATACTTTCAGCTTGGTCTGGGTGGTGATGCCTCTTCTATTCCAGACGTTGGAGTTTAATCTGCGAAAGTTGCACTGGCTCTAGCGATCCTGATATTCACCTCATCATCTATGGTGGCATTTTGGGACAGTGTGCTGCCAAGGTATGTGAATCTGTTCACTGCATTGAGTCTCTGGCCATTAATAGTAATGTTGGGCTCAACATAGGGCTTCCCTAGGGCCGGCTGATGCAAGACTTCAGTCTTCTTTGTTGGAAGCGTTGGAAAACTTATCTACGCTGAGTTGCATATCGGCTTCTGAGACAGCATTGAGAGCACAGTCATCAGCAAACAGAAAGTCTCGGATGTCCAAAACATTTAAATCATTGGTATTGTTACTACTAGCTCAACTAATATATATAGAGAGAGAGAAGAGAGAGAGAGAGAGAACACATTAGATAGAAAGAGCAAGCTGAAATATGAGAGGCTTTTTTTTAAAAAAAAACTGAACATTTTAATAGTTTGTTCAATTAAAAACAAACATGTAAGGACCAGCACACAGAGTGACAAACTCTAACATGGTATATGGGCTAACAGCTCTCAGTTGTAGATGATGATCTGATTAAGGTGACACTCAGGAGGCACCATTCAGCATTAGAGAAAGGAATTAAAGAGGACAGCTGTGCAGAGGAAGAACCGAGGTGAGATATATAGGTAGCGCAAGGTAGTGAAGTGTGACATTGAAAGGTGATAAGACAAAAAATAGCACATCAGCACTAATGCAGGTACTTAAGATGCACAGAAAAGTACAATGTGCTACATCTGACAATACATGTAACAAACAGTGATTGAGTAATATGTCCCACTTATAAAAAATGGATCAATAGAAGACTAAAGGAGGCTCTTGCTTTTTTCCCCGCAGCATTAAATCATGTGCAAACAACCTATATATATATTTGAGAAGAATATGTTTGGAAGAAATCAAGAACTGTGAAATAGATGTCAAGAATCAGAGAGGTAGCTGTGTTAGTCTGGAATAGCAGAGGTAACAAAGAGTCCTGTGGCACCTTAAAGACTAACTATAAAGTTTTGGAACATAAGCTTTTGTGGGCTAATACCCACTTCGTCGGATGCATGCAGTGGAAGTGTCCAGGGGCAGGTATAGATAAGTAGGTAAGAACCAGGTAGGAGGTAACAAGGTTAGTCCAATCAGCCTGAACCAGCTTGTTATCTCAAATCAGGGAGGGTGGGTTATTCTTCTAGCAGCTGAATAGGAGGTGTGAACTCAGAGAGAGGAGAAGCTGGTTTTGTAATTAGCAAGCCATTCAAGATCCTTGTTCAATCCCAGATTGATTGTGTCAAATTTGCAAATGAATTGCAGCTCTGCAGTTTCTCTTTGCAGTCTGGTCTTGAAGTTTTTTTTGCTGCAGTATGGTGACTTTTAAATCTGTAATTGTGTGTCCAGGCAGATTGAAGTGTTCTCCTACAGGTTTTTGTATATTGCCATTCCTGATATCTGATTTGTGTCCATTTATCCTTTTTCGTAGGGACTGTCCAGTTTGGCCAATGTACATAGCAGAGGGACATTGGTGGCATATAATGTCATATATGACATTGGTAGATGTGCAGGTGAATGAACCAGTGATGGTGAGCCTGATCTGGTTAGGTCCTGTGATGGTGTTGCTGGTGTAGATATGTGGGCAGAGTTGGCATCGAGGTTTGTTGCATGGATTGGTTCCTAGAGGCTCTCTACACAAACATCCCACACAAAGATGGAATACAAGCTGTCCGGAATAGTATCCCCGATGATGCCACAGCACAAGTGGTTGCTGAGTTTTGTGACTTTATCCTCACGCACAATTATTTCAGATTCGGTGACAATATATACCTCCAGACCAGTGGCACTGCTATGGACACCCGCATGGCCCCACAGTATGGCAACATCTTTATGGCTGACCTGGAACAACGCTTCCTCAACTCTCATCCACTCACACCCCTTCTCTACCTACGCTACATTGATAACATCTTCATCATCTGGACCCATGGGAAAGAAAGTCTGGAAGAATTCCCCCATGATTTCAACAGCTTCCACCCCACCATCCACCTCAGTCTGGACCAGTCTACACAGGAAGTCCACTTCCTAGACACCACGGTGCAAATTAATGACGGCCACATCAACACCACCCTATACCGAAAACCTACCGACAGCTATGCCTACCTTCATGCCACTAGCTTCCATCCCGGACATACCACACGATCCATTGTCTACAGCCAAGCACTGAGGTACAATAGTATTTGCTCCAACCCCTCGGACAGAGACCAACATCTACAAGATCTTCACCAGGCTTTCTCAAAACTACAATACCCGCACAAGGAAATAAGGACACAGATCAACAGAGCCAGACGTGTACCCAGAGGCCTGCTGCTGCAAGACAAGCCCAAGAAAGAAAACAATAGAACACCACTGGCCATCACCTACAGTCCTCAGTTAAAACCTCTCCAACGCATCATCAGTGATCTACAACCCATCCTGGACAATAATCCCTCACTTTCACAGGCCTTGGGAGGAAGGCCAGTCCTGGCACACAGACAACCTGCCAACCTGAAGCAGATTCTCACCAGCAACAGCACACCGCGCCATAATAACTCCAACTCAGGAACCAATCCATGCAACAAACCTCAATGCCAACTCTGCCCACATATCTATACCAGCAACACCATCACAGGACCTAACCAGATCAGCCATACCATCACTGGTTCATTCACCTGCACATCTACCAATGTCATATATGCCATTATATGCCACCAATGTCCCTCTGCTATGTACATTGGCCAAACTGGACAGTCCCTACGAAAAAGGATAAATGGACACAAATCGGATATCAGGAATGGCAATATACAAAAACCTGTAGGAGAACACTTCAATCTGCCCGGACACACAATTACAGATTTAAAAGTCACCATATTGCAGCAAAAAAACTTCAAAACCAGACTGCAAAGAGAAACTGCAGAGCTGCAATTCATTTGCAAATTTGACACAATCAATCTGGGATTGAACAAGGATCTTGAATGGCTTGCTAATTACAAAACCAGCTTCTCCTCTCTCCAAGTTCACACCTCCTATTCAGCTGCTAGAAGAATAACCCACCCGCCCTGATTTGAGATAACAAGCTGGGTCAGCCTGATTGGACTAACCTTGTTACCTCCTACCTGGTTCTTACCTACTTATCTATACCTGCCCCTGGACACTTCCACTGCATGCATCCGACGAAGTGGGTATTAGCCCACGAAAGCTTATGCTCCAAAACTTTATAGTTAGTCTTTAAGGTGCCACAGGACTCTTTGTTACCTCTGTGAAATAGATGTGACTGCAGCAGTGTTGCTCCATCCCCACTTGTGTCCAGCTTCTCCATTAGACCTGCTAATCCTAGTATTTTTCTTGTCAAAAGTCCTCCACTTTCTGTCTCTCTTACTTTTCCTTCAAGCTTTATAAGACCAAAATCATTTGCCAGACAGCAACTTGCTATTTCAAAGGCATATGAAAAAGAAAAATAGTTTCAATCATTCTGAAGCAGTTACCATCGTAACATTGTACTGAAATGATTGTTCTGGACTTGGTACCGCAGTGCAAAGCAACAAACATATGTTTTTGAGGGCTTTAAAACTATTTGGCATCAAAGCACTGTATGCCATCCAGAGAATATTTTTCAAGTATAAGTGTTTCTGCAACATATGAAGCGTTGGCTCCCACACTGAACATTTCTTTCAAAGATACAGTTGGTGGTGTGGTACCTTTCACCTCAGACATCTGGAGTAGTTGTCAGCCAGGACCTATACTGGTTTTGGCAGCACACTAGGTCTCTTTCACATCTGATGGAAATGAAAAAAATGCCCAGATACTGGCTCTTCTCCAAATGTAGCACTTCTCTTGGATCACACCTCAGACTAAACCCTGGATGAGCTGAACAGAGAGAGACATTATTCGCGTATGTTGCAGAATCTGTCCATTGGTTTTATTGTAGCTAGCAACCATTCCAACCTAGAAAAGGCATGACCGCACAGGGGCTTTGTGCATAGATATTGTTTTACCTGCTGTTTGAATTTGGTTTTTGAACTCCTTCACTGAAGAATACAAGGTAAATCAAATTTTTCACTTGTCTAACTGAAAGTATATGCACCTTTCAGGCATTTCAGCATTTACATAAAACACAAGAGAAATAGAATCTGCTTGTATACTAGCAAACCAGGATGACATCAGAAGGTAAAATTACAGTCTTCAATTGCTGGAGAAAAAAGAGCCACTGAGTGGTGCTGAACAATGGTTCTGAGATTACTAAGCAGTGATCCGTGTTGGAATTTTTGCATCTAAATCCTGTGGGCTTTTGAAGGAATTGTTGCAGAAGTGAGACACGGCTATCATTTTTCAAGTAATCCCCTTGGATAAGAGTCTCAGATACAGACTGAGTTTAATCAAGGATAGTGTGATATCACTGGAAAGTCAGCTTACTGGTAAAGCCTTTTTTGGTAGCATTGAGTAGCCACAAAGGATGATTAAAAAAAAGACCAGAGAAGTCAAGTGGGAGTCAAGCTGTGCTCAGATGGGAGCATCCAATAGCATAGTGATAAAATTGTGAGTCCCAGCAGCTCTCAAATCCATAACATCACCACCACAGAAGAAGTGAGCCTTTTAAGGGAGTTGGGCTCAGCCTTTTCTTGCCTTGTTAGCCCACCTCTTTGGTGAGGGTATTGAGAGTCCTAGTTCATGTGATCGACAGAAGTCCTCCTAGAAATTACAAGGAGCAACCTGTACTCAGTATGAAAGAGCAATTATATGAATTTGAAGAAATTTGGACCCCATTTCTAGATATGTTTGGATATAAATATTGAGATAACTCAAAGAATTCCAGATCTCCATTTCACTGAACCTCTCCTTTTCCCCCCTCCTTCCCTTGGTCCTCTCCTTCCCTCCTTTCCCTATTCATGTTTGTCTACTCCTATTTGATTATAGACTCGTAGACTTTAAGATCAGAAGGGACCATTATGATCATCTAGTCTGACCTCCTGCAACACAGGCCACAGAATCTTACCCACCCATTCCTGCAATATACCTCTCACTTATATCTGAACTATTGAAGTCCTCAAATCTTGGTTTAAGGACTTCAAAGCACAGAGAATTCTCCAGCAAGTGACCCATGCCCCCTGCTGCAGAGGAAGGCAAAAAACCTCCAGGGCCTCTGTTACTGTTGCCTTATTTCTAAGTGTGGTCTGGTTTTGTATTGTCTGATCTACTGAGGATCCCATGAAGTGTGCGGTATTCAAAAACATATATAAGCCATAGGTCAATTATGGTTTTTGTACTTTGCATTATCTATTTTTTGCAACAATCAATTTAAAAAAATAATCACACAAAAAGAGAAGGCTGTACGATTGTTGTGAGAGCTGCATGAGGTAAAGCCTGTAACCGGAGCCACAGAAAGACCCTGGGAGGGGTTTTTAAACTGGAGAGTCATTTAAGAGGTCCTAAGAAGGAGGAAAAGTAGGAAGTGGCTTTGTGAGGAGTGAAGCAGTTGTCACCGACCTCCAGCTAGTTGTCACTGGAGAATTCATTTGGATCCTGCTTACATCTGTATTTATGGTAGCATCTGTCAGGGTTCCCTCCCCACTCTGAACTCTGGGGTACGGATGTGGGGACCCACATGAAAGACCCTCCTAAGCTTATTTCTACCAGTTTAGGTTAAAAACTTCCCCTAAGGCACAAATCCTTTCCTTGTCCTTGGATGGTATTGCTGCCACTAAGTGATTTAGACCAAAATTCAGGGAAAAGGTCCACTTGGAGTCTCTGTTTACCAAAAATATCCCCCCAAGTCCCTTCACCCCCTTTCCTGGGGAGGTTTGAAAATAATATACCAACCAATAAGTTATCAAAGTGTGCACAGATCAAACCATTTGGTTTTTAGGACACTAAAAATCAATCAAGAACTTGAAAGAAGAACTTTATTATAAAGAAAAAAATAAAAGAATCACACCTGCAAAATCAGGTAACTTTACAGGCTAATAAAAGATTTAAAACACAGAGGACTCCCCTCTGGACTTAACTTCACAGTTACAAAAAACAGGAATAAAACTCTCTCTTAGCTTTGGGAAAATTCACAAGCTAAAACAAAAGATAATCTAACACATTTCTTTGCTTTACTTACAATTTTTGTAAGCTTAGATGTTCATTCCAGATATGTTTTTAGGAGATGTTTTTTCCTGCCTTGTCCCTCTCTCCCTCCAGAGAGAGAACAACAAAGAAAGCACAAACAAAACCTCATGCCCACCTTGTACCCCCAATTTGAAAGTATCTTCTTTCCTCATTGGTCCTTTTGGTCAGTGCCAACCAGGTTATTTGAGCGTCTTAACCCCTTACTGGTAAAGTGATTCTGTATTTCTGGCCAGGAGGGATTTTATGTTACTGCATACGTAAAAGTTGTTACCCTTCCCTTTATATTTATGACAGCATCATTTTGCTGTTGTCATGAAAAATAAAGGCAGTGACAGTATTGAATCTCTTTTGTCATTTGCTTTAGCACAGGTTTTTTATGACTGTTGCTTTGAAGGCAATAGCACTTAGTGGAAACAGGAATATACAGGATAAGGACAGAAAAAGTCAACTCTGGCAGGTATAAATGGCTTTCAAATGTACTTCAGGTGATGTACATTCAGAGGGACTATTCAGAACTGCAGGCAAAATATTTGCAAGCCCACTGTGATGATCAGTCTGTCCATGAACAACAACTTTGTGTGCCTCCCTTCAGCAGTGTCAGAAGGGGTCATGAAGATGCATATGATTATCATTAACCTCCATTAGATGTCTATCAGTAATTCTAGTCACACACCTGTGCAGCATACACTTGGACTAACACATACAAGAACAATCCCTTTGCCTCTTTTGTGTCTTATGTGCAGATAACCAGTACTTAGTGACAAGAGACACTAAAAACTTCTAATGAGAATTTAAAAACAGCTTTCCAGAAAGAAATGTCTTGGTCACTCTTTATGTTAAAGATCCACCCTATGAAGGGCAAATTATTAATAGATTGTTGGTGTCCCAACAGGATGACAAGTTGCTAATAGTGATGCTATATATTGATAGTATGCTAATGCTATTGCTATATACTACAACTAAACTAAGGGACATAAATTGATTTTAATGTAAAAGGTATATTTAGTTTATAAACTGTACAATGTTTCTTGTCATCTGACAGAGGTAGGAGATGGGAACAGTGAATTGCCACTGGAATAATGACCTTCTTGGAATACAGGTGTTATCAAACATTTGAAAGACAACTAGGTTAACGTTCCAGTTTAAAAAAACCCTTGAAGATCTGAAAGTCTGGAAGGTACAGCGAGTACACTCTAATATGTAACGATTTGAGATTATTGTGATCACTAATCGGTGTTGGAAGCGGCTTATAGTTGAGTTGCCCAAAGTCGCTAAAGTCCAACTCGTGTAAAGTTGCTATGAAATAAGCAAAACATTCAGACTAGTTATAAACTGGATTACGTTTAAAAAAATACCAAAAAACCAAACCAAACCTGTGATAAGGGGTTTTCATGGTTTCTGCTAAAGCCATAGCTTGACATAACAAGCTGAAAGATCCAAGAAATGGAAGAAAATGTTCATAGGCAATGTTTTGTTTTGTTTTAATAGAACGAGGCTGCAACCACTTTTTGGACATTGTATATTGTAGGGGGTGACTGAAAAAGCAAAAGGTAGACAGTAGGATAGACAGATTGGAAGGAGCTGTCTTCACCATCATCACTGTTGCTGACCCCACAGTCTCTGGGGATCTACCACAATTGTTGTGCCTTCATCTTCAGCCTGCAAGATGTCCTGATCAGATTGAGCCAGGGAAAAAAGCCTGATGATGACATTGACTCCATTGTCTTGGCTAAATCCTAAACACTTGAGATTTGTGTCCCTAGTTCCTGGGGTCTCCTGCTCCCTGACTAGTGGCTTCTTCTCCCTACTTCCCCCCTACTTCATAGCTCTGCTTTCCTTCTTTCTTTCTGTGCCTTCTGTCCAAAAAAGAATTTGGCTTAACTGGCCACGACAATACCTCGCTTTGCAACAGCCTTGTGATCAGAGAGACCAGGCAAAATAATGCTTTAGACAACCTGTCTCTGGTAAAAGTTTGTCAGCCTCAGTGGGTATGTCTACATTGCAATTAAAATCCCATGCCAGCTGACTCAAGCTCATGGGTCTCAGGCTGTGGGACTGTTTAATTACTGAGTAGATGTTTGGGCTCAGGCTGGAGCCTGGCCTCCAAGGTGGGAGGTTCTCAGAGCTCTGGCTGCAGCCAAAGCCGGAATCTCTACACCACAATTAACCAGCCCCACAGCCCAAGTCTCCTAAGTCTGGAGTCACCTGTACAGGCCAGTCACGGGTTTTTAATTGGAGTGTCAACATATTCAGGCTGGCTAATAAGACCATGTGCTTCACCTGTGTTTCTCCAGTGGCTGAGCTGCATGTGATAGTCAGCATCAGAGACAGAAGTTGCATATTCTAGCTGCTCTATGCTCTTCTTTCCACTTCCTATGACTGTCTTAAAGGAACCTGGATTGGATTTCAACAGAAACAACAGCTCAGACCATCTAACTCAGTGGTGGGCAACCTGTGGCCTGTGGGGGACACATGGTTTGTCAGGGTAATCTGCTGGAGGGCTGCAAGACAGTTTTACATTGACCATCCAGTAGCCAATGGAAGCTGTGGGAAGCAGCACGGGCTGCACGGAAATGTTGGCTGCCACTTCCCGCAGCTCCCATTGGCTGAAAACAGTGAACCACGGCCACTGGGAACTGCAGGCGGCTGTGCCTGTGGATGGTCAGTGTAAACAAACTGTCTTGCAGCTCACCAGCGGATTACCCTGACAGGCTGTGTGTGGCCCGTGGGCCGCAGGTTGCTCACCACTGATCTAAATGAATGTTTTCTTTTAAGAACAGCTCATGTCATTTAAAAAGATTGTCAAGAGGGTTTCCCACTGAAAGACGGTACATGACTAAAGGGCCAGGAAAACTATGGCAATGAAAGCCTTACCTCATTTTTAAGTTTTAAATGCTTCAGCTAATTTCCCTTGTTTTTAATGAAGGGTTAAAAATGAATGGTGACGAGGGTGGGAGTAAACCACAGATTACTTGACACAACTAGGGAGTTTAATTAACGGTTACAGTTTTATTGACATTTTATCCCTTGTTGGGCTTAGGATACCCCTCCTATTTTCACAACAGTGTCTTATTATACCTATGAATTGTGCTAGCAGGTAGCTGATGCTGAAACATCCTATTACGGTGTTACCTTGATCTTTTCTTCCCTCTTGCTGCTGCATGCATCCCTGGTCCCCCATATACCCACTTGTTGGTTTCATCCCCCTTTTAGAGCATAAACTCTTTAGCCCTTGGTCTGTCGTTAACTGTGTTGGACCGATCACTTAGCCTGGATTCAGGGCTTTGTTTGGATGAGAAATTTGGGCTATGAGTCAGCTGCAATTTTAGTGTCAGCTTGCTTAGTCACAAAGTACAAAAAGTCCTCTTGTCTTGTCGTGATTAAAATCACTACTTCCCTCTCTCCCCACCCGAATCCCAAACCAGACGTGCTACAGCTACACTGCCCCTGGATGACCACCAGACAGACTGTATCTTAGGCAGACAGCTTTGCTTGGTATTGCTGTTGTACATGAATGTGTGTGCAATCTGTTCCCTTATTAGAATGGAACAGGTCCTTTCACCCTCATGGGATTGGGCATGACCCAAACTCCTCCCCATTCCCCTATCATTGTGTGTGTGTGTGTGGGGGGGCATAGGAACTACTGTCATTGGGTACCTCATTAGCTGTGCAAAGGGGCTTTCTTGTGTGGGTGTGTTGTAACCCTAGTGTTATTGATTTTGTAAAGGAAGGTAGAGAGCTCAGCTCCCCACCCAAAACAGGTACTGTACTTTATATCTCTGCTTGGAGCTCTAAATCTGACTTAGTTCTGGCATGAGCAATCTCTACACATGGCCTCCAAACTGTGAACTCAGGCAATGATTCTGTTCCAAATTCCAGCTAGCTCCTTCATGGAACTCTGTTTTGTTTTGGGGATAGTGGAGATTGTTATTTTGAATATGATTTACTGAGGTGGGGGGAAGGGGAGGTCCTGCTTTGAGAAACATAGTATAAGGATATCAAGAGCAGTAGAGAAAATATATACCAAATAATTCAGGGCAATGGAGAGTGTTTTAATCCTTGCTCTTTCCAGAATCTGGCCCTGCCCAGGGTTCCTGGTATTTCTCCCTCTGGCCTTGGCCTAGCTATTCATTCTGCGGTTCTCCCTCCACCAGAGCATTTAGGAGTTTCATTTTCCATTAAGAAAATATTTTCAATTCTCTTTCGATATAAAATGAAATTTCTAAGTGACCCAGCCACAAGAGAGCCCGAGAGCAGCACTATCTGGGTTGACAGTCTCTTTTTTAAAATGCATTCGCTCATGACTATTTTTTTCCCCTTCAAGATTTTCAGCCCGGCTGCCTCTTCTTTCCAACTTCCTTCTCTTGTAACCAGGCCTTTGTGAGCTTTGAGCTTCCACTTTAAAAAGAGCAGATTGGAAGTACTGAATGCTATCTATTTCTTTTAATAGAAAATGAAGGTTCAAAATGACCTGCCTATCACAGAAATGTGTTGGAATGTGGCAGCTGATCCAAGCTTGGAGGGGTGGGGTTTGGACCAGGGTTAGCTGCATGAGATGACACAAGGGCTAAAAGCAAATGATTAATGTGTATCTTACTAATCACCCTCAAGATAGGCATATTACTACGATCTTCATTTGTAACAACAACTCTACCAGTAAAGAGGAAAATCATAATGTTCCAACTGCCCTGCCCTGTATTCAGTCATACTCACTCACTTCTATTGGTTGATGGATATGCTGTAAGAGTGTGTGACTTGGAATGCTGCAGCATTTAGTCACTATTATTATTGTGTTTGAAAAAAAAAATTGCAATGCTGGTAAAACTGACCAAAAAATTGAAATCTGGATTTTCAAGAAGCCAAAGAGGTGGCTTCTTGTATCAAATCCTTAACTGTCATGAAGGGGAGTTTTCAAAGGTCACATTTTGCACTGGGATTCACAAGCTTATGTTAAAACACCTGGGGGCATGATTCAGCACTGCCCTTCTGCCGTTAGCTCCTCCCAGAGAATGCCCATAGACCCAGGGACCTCTAGCTCCTCCTAGATGGCCTTCTGGGAAGGCTGTGAGCAGGACAGAGACAGGGTGAGGGTATCCCACATGAGAAAGGGGGCGTTATTATAAATACTGGGCCCAGTGAAACAGGAGCACAAGTTAGGAAAGCCCTCAGGACTATCCCGAGGGCCACACTGGCTCCTGCTAGCCCTTTCATAGAGGAGGCTCAAGCTTCTTCCTCTCTGTCCATGTGATGATGCGTGTTAATGTAGAAATGAATCTGGCCCCAGTTATACCCAGATTTAGCAGCGATCAGATGGCATCTTTACTCTGAACACATTTAAAATAACACTCATAACAAAACTTTATTTTAGCGCTATGAGTTAATTCACCTCTGAAGAACAAACAGTTTAGGAGGAAGGTTGCTCAGCTTGATTATTCAGAACCAGAGCTGTGTAATGGCACTACAATGGACTGCAGTTTTGCAGAACTAAGTAAAGATCATCAAATTCACTTAAAACATTGGGCCAGATTATTAAGCATAGTACTAAGAATATAAAATTCCTTCCATCATACCATGTATACTAATCTCGGAGATTAATCCCTCAAACTCTTATTCCACATCATACAGGCATGTGATTGATGTGACAACCACAGATTACTATCAAAATAATTTTGGAAAGCACTTAAGGAAAGGCTTCTTATATTAAACCCTTTTAATCAATGAACACTAGACAAGGCTTCATAGATTTCTGAAAAAACAGTCAATGCTTTATATCAATGCATTGGAACTGTGCTCATGGGACAAAATGTCCACTCCATGTACATTTCAAAAACTTTTCTTATTGTCTTAACAAAGAAATTTTAGTTAATAAATAGAAAAACAGCACAGATTAGTCTTTGCAGAAACAGGATTATAAAAAGCTATAATTTCGTAGAGATGGCTTGTCCCAGATTTTCAGATCCTTTCCCAAAATTAGGCTGATATTGTCTCTTTTAGACCTTCTGCCAACTCCCAACCCCACACCTATCGATTCATAGGTTCCAAGGCCACTAGGGACTATTACTATCATCAGTAAGAGTTTATCCCTTATTTCCAGTCTGAATTTGCCTAGCTTCAATGTCCAGCCATTGGATCATGTTATACTTTTCTTGGATAAATTGAAGAGCCCATTGTTAAATACAGCAGAACTCCAATTATCTGATCCAATTGGGACTGAGGCCAGATCAGATAACCAAAAATCCAGATAAAATGGAGAATGGGCAGCCAGGGCTCCAGCTGGGGCTGTCAGAGGGAGACACAGCTGCCCAGGGCTGTCAGCAGGAGCTCCACCGCTGTGAGCCACGGGCAGCTGATGGTTTGGTTAATATGGAGAGCCAGATAATGGAGGCTCGGTTAAACAGGACTCTACTGCATTTGTTCCCCATGTAGATACTTATAGATTGTAATCAAAACATCCCTTGGCCTTCTCTTTCTTAAGATAAATAGATTGTGATCTTTGAGTCTTTCTAAGGCAAGTTTTATAATCCTTTAATGATTCTCATGTCTCTTCTCTGAACTCTCTCCAATATATACCAACAGCCCTCTTGAGTTGTGGGCACCAGAACTTGACCCACTATTCCAGCAGTGGTCACGTCAGAGTTAAATACAGAAGTAAAATAATCTCTCTACTCCTATTTGAGATTCTCCTGTTTATGCGTCCATATCCTGGCTTATGTATCAATTTGTTCACACTGGTTGCTGTAGTGACACTACCACTCAGAGTCCTAAAGTAACTGGCAAACCAAGCTGCTTCTTTGTTAGTAACCATTAACAATGTAATGTCAAGCATATTCTTTCATTAGTTATATAGTCTCTCTCTTTTAGCAAGCACAGACAGTCATGGGGTACAAGTACAGGACTGAGTGTCTGGAGACTCCTGCTTTGTGTGGGACCATGCACAAACCACTTAATACAGTGTTCTACTTTCAAAAGCAACTATGTAAAAATGGCACCTACTTAGTCAACAGATCTGCTCTCTGTGTGTATGCAGAATTCTATCTGTTAAGTTTGCAATAAAAATCCATGTTTATTCTTTTTACCGCTGCACAGGCAGCACAGATATATGGTTGCGAACTTGATTCTATTCCTCCTTATGTATTGTCAATAAAATTGTTTCCTATTTTCCAATAGGTCCAGTTGTGGGAAAAAATGAGGTTGCCCGGGATTGAAAGGGCTCAAATATGAAGTGCCTCTTATGGCCTTCAGGGCTTATATTGCTGTTTCTAATGTACTAAAAGGAAAGCATCAAACTCGACTCTCAAATCCCAGGTTGAGTTTGTAGGGATGGCAGTTAGAAAAACATGTTTTTATTTGTAAACTGAGCACATTTTATATGGAAATCATTGGACAGACAAATACAGAACCTATGGATACCATTTTTACAGACTCAGAACAGAACTGCGTCGTAGCTCTGTATGTCAAGAATCAGAGAGGTAGCCGTGTTAGTCTGGAATTGCAGAAGTGACAAAGGGTCCTGTGGCACCTTAAAGACTAACTAAAGTATTGAAGCATAAGCTTTTGTGAGTGAGGCACCAGTGCACGTGCCCAGAGGCTGAAACTTAGGTGCTATGGGGTCTTTTACAGCAAAACGTTTGGTGCCAAGTGAGTTTAGGCATCTACAGGATTAGGGGCAGTCAAGTAGGGTTTTGTGGATTATGGTAGCACATAGAGCTGGGATATAGGTGCCTACGTCCCTTAGTGGATCTGGTTCTAAAATCCTTACTAGGCATCCAGTTGAGTGGTATGAATTTTGGATGTGCTGAACACCCAAACTTCACATTGAAGACAATGGTAACTGTTGGCACTCAGTACCTCTGGGGGAAAAACCTCTGCTTTATTTAGAATCAGAGAGGTAGCCGTGTTAGTCTGGAATAGCACAAGTAACAACGAGTCCTGTGGCACCTTAAAGACTAAAGTATTGAAGCATAAACTTTCATGGGCTAATACCCATGATGCATCCGATGAAGTGGGTATTAGCCCACAAAAGCTTATGTGTCAATACTTTAGTTAGTCTTTAAGGTGCCACAGGACTCTTTGTCACTTCTGCTTTATTTGGTTGCCTAAATATGAATTCATATGCCTGTGACATGTTGCCTCAAGACACAGAAACAACCCCTTTCTCCAAGGACGCCTTCTTTCATGACGGCCTCATCCCTGCTAACTCTCTCTAATTCAGGGTTGACCTCTTAAGGGAACTTTTTCCTAGCATGGTTTTCTGGTAGCTAACTATTTAAATGTGCAAGAGACAAGCAACTGTATTCCTAAATGGTCATTTCACAACTGGCTGTTGCTTGCTGCACCTTCCTCTGTTTCTGCAGGTAAGTATGGTTGACTCCTGTTAAGCGATTCCCTGGATTTTCTTCCTAGCACATTCACAGCACGTTCCCATTGTCCTCAGTGAGACCACTCACACACTTCAAGTGAATCATGGGCATGGCTGGGAACCATGACTGTCCAAGGTCACACCAGGTCTGAGGCAGAGCTGGGAACTGAACCCTGGTCTCCGGAGTCCCAGGCCAGTGCATTAGCCTCAAGAGTATTCTTATCGTTAGCCTAGTAATTTTGCATGCATGTAGATATGTGATAGTAGCTGTGAATGGAAAGAGAAGTACTAGCCCTGCTGAATCTAGGGACAGAGCTTTGTGCAGCAGCATGATTACAGTAGATATCCCCCAATGGCTGATGGATATGATAGTAAGTTGCTCAAATGTGGCCAAGAAAGGTCACACTAATTCCATGTAAAGGCAGAATACTGTTGGGTGACTTGCAGACTCCTTTATGGTGGATGAGTACAAGCAGGCAGAGTCCCTGGAATAATGTTGCTGGCATGAGCTCAGTAAGAACAGAACATGGCTGTTATTACTGTAAGAGGGTGGCTCTCCTGCTGGCCCTGCTGATTTCAAGCTCTTTGCCTCTTCTCCTCCTTCCCAAGCAGGAAGCATGCCCCCTCGCCAGACTTTCCTCTCAGGCTTTCTTCATGGGCCCGTGGTCCTTCTCCTCTAGGAGTAGTCAACCCAATTAGAAGATGACACACAGACATACATAGTCCCAGCTAGCACAGTAACTTGGTTACATTATTAAGTTTAGGGTTTTTTAAAAAGGGAGCTGCCATGGTTACAGGGTGAGTGGTGCTTTAGACGTCCTTGGTATTTCCGCTTGAATGCACCCCTCAGGTGACAGGCTTGGCTTCTTTCATCTCTCTAAAAGGTGGAGCCCTGCAGTTCAACTCTTCTTAGAGCAGATCTCTTGGTTGCAGCTCCACTGTTGGATAACCATGGCACCTCTAGCAAGTCTAGTTGGGCTTGGAGATATCTTCTCTCTAGCATTGTTTTGTTTGTTGTTCGCTCTTCCGAACACTCCTTTTAGAATGATTTAAAGCCATGCAGTCAGACACAATAATATCAAGTAGGCAAACTGAGGTACATATATTCATTACAAATATAGATATCTTCCTCATTCTCCGTGACTGTATCCTGCTATAGCTCTGAATGTGATGTACTTGTACACCATATTAACCTGCACCAGTGGTTCCTAAATTCACAGCTCACCTTTTAGAGCCTATGAGGACTAAGATGTTTGCCATAGCTACTGATGGATCCATGGCCACCACCTGTATAATTATGTGAGCAAGAGGCCATGTGGTAATTGATGGACGACCATGCAGGTCATCAATGAATCTAGGAAGATGCTAGCACATAAACAAGAACTCAGGCCAGTCAGATAATCAGTAGAAAGGACGTGCATTCTGCATTGCTTTGCTAAACTCACCACAGAAGACTTCAAGGAGGGTCAGCACTGTACTCTTGCCCTCACCTTGCTGGTAACAGAGCATAACCACTCTAATTCTATGCACTAAACTGTCCCTTGTAAATTCTTCTAGTATTATTGATGGTAAAAGTTTCAGTATTTATTTGAGTTACTTGGTATTATTTAATAATTACTCTGTCATACTGTTTGTAATGTTTGTATAATATAATGTAACATACCCAGTCTACTGCATTCATTTGTGTATTTCCATTTCGCATTATTTGGTATCAGTAAATTCTGCTGATGCAATGAAGAGTTAAGACCTCTTATTGTTTTACATCCATTTCCTTATCCATGTGAACTACAATCATGCACCTTCATAAAACCTGCAATAATAATTATGTTCCTTGGTGACTTTTGCAATCAAGCATTGATGAGGGAGAAAATGTTTAACCATAAAACGTACTTTGGTTGCCTGCCATCACTAGCAAGCTAATAATGAGAACAAATATGGTTACACAACACTCCTTTATACTAGATACATTGCAACATTTTAAATTGTCTTTTTTCCATGAGATTGAACAAGACTATATTTGGATGCCTCTACTTATATTATTAGATTTTTATACAAATATTAGTTCTGAATAAGTAGTTATCCTCAGATCAAGTAAACTGCAGGGTTATGCTGCTAGGTTTGCTTCCTGGCAGGTGCTGCAGCGAGGTCAATCCTATGATATTTCAGTTTGTAGCAGAGATGACCTTATAAATGCTAAATGCCAAATCTAGACAGATTCTGAGCACAGTCAGCTTCCATTGACTTCATAATTTGAGGACATTCAAATATGAAATCACTCAGCGGAGTTGCTTTTAGCAAGGGGTTAGATATTCCCTAGCATATTCTATAGCACTGACGCACACAGCCAATAGACAATATGCTACAGTTGTTACCACAAGGAGTCTGTGTGCTGTTGATTGCATACATTAAATTACTAAAACCAAGATGATTAGCATTGCTATGAAGGGTCTCAGGATGAGGCACAAATCCACCCATAGAGAATATTATGTTAACACAAACCACTGTAAGAGAATATTATGTTAACACAAACCACTGTAAGAGAAGAAGTGGGGGGATAGCTCAGTGGTTTGAGCATTGGCCTGCTAAACCCAGGGTTGTGAGTTCAATCCTTGAGGGGGCCATTTAGGGATCTGGGGCAAAAAATCTGTCAGGGGACAGTACTCAATCCTGCTAGTGTAGGCAGGCAGATCCTGCTAGTGTAGGCAGGGGACTGGACTCGATGACCTTCAAGGTCTTTCCAGTTCTAGGAGATTGGTATATCTCCATTTATATTATATAACACTGATCTAGCAGAAGCAATGGGTCAGTGGCAACCAAAACAATTGCAGCAAAAGGATGCTGTTACAGTTCATGGGGAACACTAGGGAAGCAATACATTTACAAATTAAAGGCAAATGAGGAAGCCATAATATTCTGCCTGTTCTCTGGGGGATTTCCTGAAATTGAGGGGTTAACTTCACTAGGCTCCTGTTCAAACAAACAAACAAATTAAATTAAACTTTGCTGAAAGACTGGTGGTTAAAGTTTCAGAACTGTAGATTACTAGGTAAGGGACAGAGTTACTGTAAACTCTTTATTCCAGTAAAAGGAATTTTGAGTGTCCCTTTCATTGATTAAAGTTTCAAACATCCAATCCAGGACTAAAATCAGCTATTTGTTTGTGATTTTTAAAAAGTTGTATGTGTTAATGAGAGTGTGTCCTAAATCTACCTCAGCAACCAATCTGTCACCTTCAATAACTATCAACAAACCAGTTAATGTATGACTGCTTTGTTTACTACACTACAAGTCCCATGCCTTTCAAAAGGGGTCAGATAGCATGGTAATATTTATAAATGAGCTCCACATTCTGAATAGTATGGGAAACTCAAAATACCAGTGATTCTCTGGAAACTATGGTCCGTTATAGGGCAAGACCAGATGGCTATAGTAAAGTAATGGGAGAGAGAGATATTAGCCACAGGCTAAACAAATCCCTGTTACCAGAATAAGCAAATGGCAGCTGCTCAGGTCAATTAAGACACCTGAGGCCAATTAAAATCTTTCCAGAAGGCAGGGAGGACAGACACCTAGGTAGATTGAGACACCTGAAGCCAATCAGGGGCTGGTTGAAACTAGTTAAAAGCCTCCCAGTTAGTCAAAGGGGCATGTGTGTCAAGAGCTGTAACAGGAAGTGGGGCTATTGGAGAGACTGAGCAGTACAACCCATATCAGGCACAAGGAAGGAGGCCCTGAGATAAGGGTGAAGTGGCTCTTGCAGAAGTGGGGGGCAGCTGTGGGGAAGTGGCCCAGGGAATTGTGTGTGTCCTGTTTCTAAAAAGTCAGCTACCATTGCTGATGCTATTAGGGTCCCTGTTGCCCGGAGTAGAGGGTGGGCCTGAGCTCCCTCTTTTGCTCCTCTCTGGTTAATCACTGAGACTGGGAGACAACAGAGACTGTGCAAGGGAGAGTAGTGTCTCCTCTCCTCCCTTGCTGGCTTATGATGAAAATTGCTCACTAGGCTGTGACCATAGCCCTCCTCTCTCTAGCAGCGATGTGGAGGGTTACAGTGAGCCTCTGAGCCTAGTGAAATCCATCAGGAAATACAGGACCCGCAGAGACCAAGACAGAGCTTTGTCACAGGTCTAAATTTTCAAATCTGGGTACCTAAAGTGAACACCTCTGAAAATGTGTCTATTTACATTTAAAAACCTAAATATGGATTTAGATGCCTAATGTTAAGAACTTGTCTTTCTTTAACACCTCAGCCTAAACCAGTATAACTGAATTTTAAATTTATCATTGTTTATACTGCTTGCTCTGCTCAGTTGTAGTGCAAACTGAGACCACAAGACTTTCACATGCAGTAGCCGTGTTTCTTCTGTCAATTATACTGATTTTACACTTATGTGACTCCAATGATGTTACCCCTGATTTACACCACTATGCATGAGAGGAGAATGAAGTCAAGTGACTAAAGAAAAAAGCACTTTTTACTAAATGTCTATGCTGTAGCCATCATAATAGACATTCCCACAATTTGAAGATTCTAATCTTAGCAGTGATTGGAATATTGCTATAGAGCAGTGAATTTATCTAGGCTTCCACTGTCTTAAATGACCAACATTTTCACAAAGGAGCAAATCCATGCCTGATGTAGCTACACTGAAACCAATGGAGTTACACCAGATCTGGATTTGGATCACTACATGCAGCCCTGTCTTCAGTCCTTATCACTGTATTCAAAAATAAAGGTCACTGATCATAAGTTCTTCAGCAACACTGCTTCTAACAGTAATTTGGGGGGAACTGGGTAGAGTTTGATACAGTGTTTTTTCCCTATTACCAAAAAAATCTGTTGTTTATGTTATCACATTCCTTCCAATGACAGTAATAGATTTAGTAAGCACTGTGCAGTCAGTTTGATTGGGGAGAAGGCACAGCATTTTATGAACTTAACAAGCACTTTGAGTCTCCTAAGGTTTCTGGAAATGTCTCCTTCACATTGTGCATATTCAGCTTAGCACGGGTATTGATGTAGCACTCCCTTAGTAGTAATGTGATAGCTATGATTACATAAAAGCATTTAAGCTCCCTTTAAAGTCCTAACCTTAATCGATGTAATTGTTGAGCTTATTAACAATGCCAAACTCTGTAATGATTTTCTGTTATGAAACATACACCTAATGAAATGACATGTGATATGTCACAGCATAACATATCTGGCACATCAACCAAAATACGGGTCTTCAAAGGTGCACTGGCATTTCAAACAATATGCTTACTATGAAACATGCCTGAGATAGTTTGAGTACTCAAAGCACCTCATAAGGAGGTAACTGCTGCTGTAGTTGTATTGTAATGAACCTGCTGGCATTCTTATTCCTCATCCAGGCAGCAAAGGGCTCCAGGGGCCTTTTAGCACAGGAAGGGGATGTACAACCTGAGGTCTGAGGGGACTTGGCTCAGGAGGGCCACACAGGCTACAAGTAGGGTGATCAGATGTCCCAATGTTTATAGGGACAGTCCCAATATTTGGGGATTTTTCTTATCTAGCCTCCTATTACCTCCCCTCCCACCCTCTGTCCTAATTTTTCACTCTTGCTGTCTGGTCACCCTAGCTACAAGTGAGCTGGAGTAGCAGGCTAGAGGCAGCAGTCTTGGGAGCAGGGGTTGGGACTTGAGAAGGAGGGCCTGAAAGCTGGATAGAAGCATGCATTGTTGCTGGTAGGTGGCCAGTAGTAGCTGCAACAAGAGCACATAGCTGTGGTCTGCAGGTGGGAAGACAGCATGGAGCAGTTACAATGGGATGTTGTTACCTTCATCCACCTGGATGGGACTGCTCCTAAGCATTGGGTTGGGAACTGTTGTGATTATCTATTTTTGTGTGTGGGGCAGCCAATGAGGCAAATGTCTAGGATATTTGCACCATTTACTTCTGGCTGCCCATGTAAAGGGATCCTTGTACTTATTTGGAATTTGTGACTGTTATTACTGGAGCACCTACTGTGCTTGCCTCTGAGTTCTTGGTATGGTCGGCATGCTGCCAAACATCTTGGAAACTGGTTTACCACAACATGGCAGAAATGCCCTGCAGTTGAGTACAACAACTTGCATTGTTTTTCTGTCCCCTGAGGTGCAGTATCCAACTCCAGTCAGCACTTTTCACAGTTTGGGACTATAGAAAGTTCCTTGAAGCTAGCTAGACAACAGTACAGCATCCCTTGCATAATCAATGCAGGTGCCAGAGAAGGATGCATGAGCCATTTAGACAGATAAGGTGACCCAGTGTGACTTGTATAATGGGGATGGTGATATTAGCACGAAGCAGCTGGTATCAGGGTCCCTGCTGTGATCATGGAAGAAGGAAGTTTTTTAATGTAATTGATCATTTTGAAATGTGACAGTGATACTGATGCCTTGAGAGCCTAAGGCCTTTAAGGGTGTTCTTAGTTTGCCTAATAATATCCTGTGTTGCCAGGACAGAGGCAGATGCTGGCAAACACAAGGACAGGAAATGGAGCCAATGATGAACATGGTAACACTCCTCATATTTGACCAAGGCATCTGCTATGAACTGCATTTTTTTCACCAGTAGGAATAATGTACTATGTAATGCCTAGATGGTACAAGAATTGTCTTTGTGGTCTCCGGATACATTGTTTACAATAGGTTTTATCTTATATTTTAAGAAAATTCAGTGGGGGATTTCCATTGTCAGAACCTGTTTAAATGAAATATAAGCTCCTCCACTCCGAACTTTGGCCCCAGTCAATCAGCTTTCCCCCCTGCAACACCCAGTTTGGACTATTGATCATCACAGTGTGAATGTGAAGTCTGTGTAAAATAGATAATATCTATGTCTTCTTATCTAATGTATACCGATGAATGGTAGCTTGGTGTCTCCTGTTACATTTTGTTCCCACATAATGCTGTTTAAATGTTTGATCTTGTATTGTGATAAGGGTAATTAATAACGAGAGAGCTCAGTATTTAGTGAGTGTTGCTTTAGCTTCATTAATATGCTCCCTTTCAGTTCAGTTGATTCAATATTTGCTTGCAATGTTTGCAGTTGTTCTCTCTCCCTTTGAGACAGGGATTTGGCTTTTAAGTTCTGTCCTCTTTTTTCCCCCCCTTTCTATTATGTAACCTGTGCTACAGCTTGCTAGACTTGTTTTGCAGCAACATAGTTTTGGGTTTTTAGTAAAGACTTTTAATATAAATTTGTTTTTTGTAATTAAAACATTAAGGCTCTGTTTTATCCTACCTCCAGTTCAACCAGTTTTCATCCCTTACCTGAGAAGATACCTGGATCTACAGAGTGCTCTCTGCAGGACCCAAAAGAAGTGGGGATGGATGCTGCTGCAGTAGTATCTGACAATACAGGAATAGGGAGATTTGTATTGGTGCCTGGCAACAATGATTCTGTCCACCATAATTTTAATTAAAGCATATATACTTGAGACCTAGGGATAATTTCAATTCAATGTAAATGTCTTAGATGGTAGTAAAGTCTTTATTATAGCTGGGATTTCAATCTCTGGCTGCAATGACTATAAAAGCCATTTCACTATATTTATTACTGGTTCCAGATGCATTAACTGAAGCCTAATCTCTGAAACTGTATTTGGTTCTTATATAATTGTATTCACGAGAGTCAACAAATTACCAAAGCTTATTGTTTAGTATACCTAAATAGTTATATGGTATCTAATGCCAATAGCACTTGGCCTTTTGCTCCAGTTTAGTGAACTCACTGTGAAATGCTGATGCAGTTATAGGTCACAGTTAACAGTATATTGGTGGTAAAAAGAGTTAACTTTGTTTAAAAGATTTGAAAGGATGAAGAACATCTTATCCATTTTAGATAATAGCAGAGATAAATGTGTTTCATAATGGAAAACTTCACCATTTTTTTCAAAACATTGGCAGAGTGCCTAAGATGTGAAGCATTTCTTTCTGGCTGTTTGGAATTAAGATTTCAAAAGACTTAACATTTCCAAAGGGCCCATTATTTGAATATTGGAATTCATAAAAATATGCATCAGTATTCCTCCTGTGATCAAAGGGTGAAATCCTGGCCCCATTAAATTCAGTGGCCATTGAATATGAATTAAAGTGAATTGGCAACTGTTTTACAGTCTCTTATATATGCCTGACAGCATAAGAGGTTGAAATTTTAAAAAATCATCCTCATTGGAGATGATCTGGTCCAGCTCCTATTGAAGTTAACAGCTTCTAGCTCCTATGCCATTGAAGGACCCTTATTCTTAACCTTATAATTTTATAAATATATTTTTTTAGAATATTTATATCTATGTATCTAGCAGACCATATATATATATAATCAATTATATAATCAGGTCATGGAGTTGTTGGAAGAAGAAAACAATATTGTACTCTTGACAATCATGAAATGCAAATTAGTCATTCAACTGTGTGGTGTGGTTTGGTTTGGTTTCCCCCCACCTAATGGCAATGGATGGATCACCATATAGCAGAATTTAAAGACTTGTTAAGGGTTTGACTTACCAAGAAGGGACTCTTGTCTGTACTTGAGTCTGAAAGTAGTGTGGGGTGACCGAGACAAAGACAGAAGGTAAAATCTTGGCTCCACTGACCTCAATGGCAAAACTCCTATTGACTTCACTGGGGACAGGATTTCAGCCAGAAAGGGCCATATGACTTGTAGTAAGTTAGTACAGAAATAGACTTGGGAGGATGAAAAATGAGTAAGTGGTAAACAAATTAAGGGCAAAAGCAGCTGCTTAAGCACACCCACTATATGAATGAAAACACCTGAATGGTGTGCTCCTATCACTCAACCTATGGCAATAAGCCTGCATAGAAAACAATCACGAGAGGCTTAGAAGATGCTGAAGGCAGAATGCGGGAGAAGTCGAAGCCAAATGCAGTTAATTTTCTTGCTACCCACACATCAGATGTCTCTCCTCTATTGAAAAACACGTTGCAAATTACTGCTATGCTTGGCAGCAGTAACTTGCAAAAGCAGGCTATATGCCTCATTGTGGGGCCAGTTCTGGTGCCACATAAATCAATGGGAGTTTGCTACTGACTTCATCTGGAGCGTGACTGAGGCTGTCTTAGCAAGATTTCACCATCTCCTGTAGTATATAGACCATTATACAATTGTTCTATATTCTGTTAATTATTTATTTAATCATTTTTCTCTACTGCCCCTCTAAAGTTCTTTATTCCCCAAATATATAAAACACACTATTGAAAGAATATATTTTTTCAATAGAGTGTTTCATACATAGGATAACTATAATTACTACTTAGCAGTTACATGGTTTTCTTCAGTCAGTCTCAAAGTGCTTTATAAAGGAGAGTAAGTACAATTATCCTATCTGAAAGATAAGGAATCTGAGGCACAGGGAACTGAAATTAATTGTCCATGATTACACCATAAGACAATAATGGGGCTTAAGTGTTTTTGTTTTAGTCCAATACCCTCCATGGGACTTGCTGTTTCCCATCTGTAGAGGTGAATGCACATCCAAGAGTTAGGGATATTTCTCTTCTAAATCACCTGTTTCTGGCTTCCTGGTCCCAGAGAGGCACTATGTGCTAGAGCTCTAGGCTATGTGGTTTTTCCAAGGGCATCACTGCAGGCATTGGCCTGTCACACTATGCTTTATAGCCATGCTTGTTGCACATTCATAGATTCTAAGGTCAGAAGGGACCACTGTGATCATGGAGTCTGGACTCCTGCATAAGCCCATAGACCTTCCCCAAAATGATTCCCAGAGCATATCTTTTAGAAAAACATCCAAGCTTGATTTAAAAAAATTGTCAGTAATGGAGAATCCACCACGATCCTTGGAAAATGGTTCCAGTGGTTAATTATTTCACCAGTAAAAATGTATGCCTTCTTGCCAGTCTGAATTTGTCCAGCTTCCAGCTGTTGGAGATTGAAGAACCCTTTGCTAGATTCAAAAACCAATTATTAAATATGTTTCCAATGTAGATAATCAACTCACCCCTTAACCTCCTCTTTAAGCTAAATAGATTGAGCTTTTGGAGTCCATCATTAAGGAATGCTTATTAATCTTTCAGTGATTCATGTGGCTCTTCTCTGAATCCTCTACAATTTATCAACATTCTTCTTGAATTATGGTTACCAGAACTGGACACGGAATCCCATCAGTGGTGCACGAGTTATATCTATATATATAAAAGTCAAATGGTGTATGCGTGTGTGTATGTACATTCCCTTACTCCTTCCACACCGTTTGAGCTAGAGACTTGAAATTTGGTACAGTTATAGGCTGTAGGGTCCTAATCAGGGTAAGAATCGAAAAATTTTCAAATCTCACCTCTGACGCCCCCTAGGGGTGAAATTATTTAAAGCCCATTAACATCAGCTGGGCAGCTGCTGTTCTCTGTGACATAGTTATGATGTAATAATACCCCCCTCCAACAGCCCCCCCACTCAGTCAGCTCTCTTCCCCCTCCAACGGCCCCCCCTCGCTCAGCTCTCTCCCTCCTCCCCCCTCCAACGGACCCGAGCAACGCTGGGTATTTTTGCTAGTTGTATATATAACTCCTCCTGCAGTTAGAGGAGATGGATGAGTATCCTGGGGATCTGCCAGTACCATCATCTGATGAATGCCCTGAGGAGTTGTGGGGACTGCTGGTGGCTGAGTATCCTGAGGATACCGAAGATCTTTGGACTATGGAGCCCTACACCCAGACTGGTAGGAAGTATCCAAGGGGAACCAGTCTCTAGTCCATTTCTGCTGCCTGAGAGTGAGTCAGTGTGTTTTGGGAGGATCCCCACTGACCCAGTGGCAGACCCATCTGCCACTGTTAGTGCCCTGGGCTGAGACACAGTGGAGTATGGTGAGCCAGGTCTCCCTGCCTGCTCTTCCCTGGAGTGGTGGACAAACCCCCTATTTTTGGCCAGAAGGCCTGGAATGTGTTCTGGGCTCACTTCCCTGCCCAGATGGACAGAGCTCCCTTACTGTCTGCCCCAGCCAGGTGGCTGTGGGCTAAAGACTCTTTGTGGCTCTTCCGCGCACAGAGGGCCAGAGTTTCCCCTATAGACTGTTACTTGCTGTCTGCCTCTAGTGAGGAGGAGTGGCCTCCCTCCTCAGTCGAGAGTGAGGAACCACGACACCATCTTTAAAAAGGGGGAACAAAGAGGTCCTAGGGAATTAGAGAGCAATCAGCCTAATTTTGGTACCTGGGAAAATACTAGAACAAACTAGTAAATAATCAATTTGGAAGTCCCTATAAGATAACAGGGTTATAAGAAATCACCAGAATGGATTTGTCAAGAACAAATCATGCCAAACCAACTTAATTTACTTCTTTGACAGGCTTACTGACCTAGTGGATGGAGGGAGGCAGTAGATGACATTTATCCTGATTGTAGTAAGACTTTTGACACAGGTACACATTACATTCTGATAAGCAAACTAGGTAAATGTGTGGTTTAGATGGAATTATTATAAGGTGAGTGTACACCCGATTAAAAGACCACGCTCAAAGAGTAGTTATCAATGGTTCACTGTCAAAATGAGAGGACTGAAGGATCAGAAATGGACACTGTGTAGAGTTAAGCACAGGAGTTTTACGCACAGTACTGGCGGAGTGTCACTTGCTTATTAAGCTCAGAGATGCTACAGAACAATTAATTACAATAGATTATATAGGATGCCATAGGTGGACAGAAGCAATGGGGCGGGAGTGCCCAAGCCCCTTCTAGCAGCAAGACCAGATAAGCACAATAAGCCAATGGTCTAAAAGATTACATAATGGCTCCGCCTGTAGTGCAAATTAACATATTGCTAAGACGCAGGTAATTACTCTTAAACTATTTCTATTAAAGTGCATGTAGGTTAAATCCTAATTTTGGGGTCCAGGAGCATGAGGTAGCAGCTCTCCTGGTTAACCAACAGGTACATTCCTGAAGATTTACTGCAAAAAGGCAGTAATTAGTATTTAACAATGACCACTCTTTATAGTTTTATTCATGAAGGCTTGTGAACTGGGTTTGGCATACATCTGTGAGGGGAAGATGTCATTACCCACGTCAATCATGTTAGACCTCTCCCTGAACTCCGTTCTGGCATCTGTACCAGGGAGTTACCTTGGAGCCCTTCTCAGGTCTTCATGTGTCTATAACTTGCAATAAGGACACCCAGTTACAGCTCACCATCTGGAGTTATGCTGACTTCAATCATTGACTTGAAACACACATGGTTGTTTGTTTACCCCAGCTTTCTCTTAGCTATGTATTGTTTTTTGTTAGCTAGCCTTCATTTCCAGGCCAAGCTGTGGACTTTGGACCTATATGAAAAGTTCTTAACAGAAACTGTAGTAAGATTTTACATTCACAGCAAATGGATTTTGGCCCTTCAAGGACATATCTAGTGTGATCACACAAGAGTCAGTCCTCGGTCCGGTACTATTCGTTCCATTATTCCATACTATTTGTTCCATTTGTTCCAACCAATCAAATCAATAATGAAAATATTGAAGAGTGTGCTCATAAAATTTGCAGATGAAACCAAACTGGAAGGGGTTGAAAGCACTTTGGAGGACAAGATTAGAATTCAAAATGACCCTGAACAATAGGAGAATTGGGTCTGAATTCAACAAGATGAAATTCTAACTGTGACTTACTACACTTGGAAAGGAGAATTTTAAATGCACAGCTACAATAACAGGCTAGGTGGTAGTACTGCTGAAAAGGATCTGTGGGTTATAGCGGATCATAAATTGAATGAGTCAACAATGTGATGCATTTGTTAAAAGAGCTAATATCCTTCTGGGATGTATTAACAGGAGTATCATATGGAAGGCAAGGGAAGTAATTGTCTCTCTACTCAGGACTGGTGAGGTCTCAGCTGGAGTAATGTGTCCAACTTTGGGAGCTACACTTTAGGAAAGATGTAGTTGGAGAGTCCCAAGGACTTCAACAGAAATGATAAAGGTTAAAAAACCTCACCTATGGGGAACAGTTGAAAACACTGAGCATGTTTAGTCTTGAGAAAAGAAGATTGCGGGGGGACCTGAGAAGCCTTCAGATATGTTAAGGGCTGTTATGAAGAGGACAGGGACCATTTGTGTTCCATGTCCATTGAAGGTAGAACTAGAAGTAATGGACTTAATCTGCAGCAAGAGAGATGTAAATATGATATTAGGGAAAACTTTCTAAGTGTGAGTGTAATTAAGCTCCGGAACAGACTTCCACGGGAGGTTGTGGAATTCCAATCTCTGGAGATGTTAAGAACAAGTTAGACAAACACCTGTCAGGGATGGCCTAGATTTACCTCAGCATGCGGGAGGCAGAGAATGAATTTGGAAGGTGGTGGAGTCTCCATCCTTAGAGGTTTTTAAGGCCTAGCTTGACAAAGCCTTGGCTGGGATGATTTAGTTGGTGTTTGGTTGCTTTGAGCAGGGGATTGGACTAGGTGACCTCCTGAGGCCTCTTCCAACCCTAATATTCTATAATGACTTCTCAAGGTCCCTTTCAGCCCTATATTTCTATGTTGTATCAATTGCTTCCACACTAAAGGGTAGAAAGTGCAAATTCTTTCTCAAAGTATAGGACTAAGTTCACCTCGCATATAATCAGGTGCAACTGCTCTAAAGTTGATGGAATTGCAGACACTTATACCCAGGGATTTTCCCCATCATCTGCAATAAATGCTCCTTCGTTTAAAAAACTAAATGTTTTGATATTTAGGAAGGTTCTTTGTTCTTAAATTACAGCGAAAGTGTTATTCAGCTACATTGTGGGTAAGTGAGTGGAAAATGGTAACATTCTGATTTGGCATTGTGCACAGGTATAAATGACTACTTCAACTGATTGGAAAATAGAAAAAAAGTTCACAAAACTGTTCACTAGTGGTAGAAACCCAGCTCTATGCCACAGGCTAGCACAAGCTGTAAAACTTGTTACAAGGGGATGTTGTGCAGGCCAAAATTATAACAGGGTTCAAAAAAGAATTAGATAAATTCACGGAGGATAAGCCCATCAATGGCTATTAGCTAGGCTGTTACGGGATGCAACACCATGCTCTGAGTGCCCCAACATCTGATTGCCATAAGCTGGGAGTGGATGATAGGAGGTGGGTAACTCGATGATTGCCTGGTCTGTTCATTCCCTTTAAGCATCTGGCATTGGCCACTATCAGAAGACAGGATACTGGGCTAGATTGACCATTGGTTTGACCCAGTATGACCATTCTTATGTTCTTACAGAGTCTGGGTTTCCATTTAGCCCAATTTTGAAAACTTATGTGGACTGAAATGTGGTATAGACCTCGTGCTGTCTCTGTGCACATATTTTTTGGACACATCTTGTTCCCCTTTGGCATTAAAATTTCACTTTTTTTTTAAAAAAAAATTAAATCAGCTCTACTGACTGGACAAAGTAAAAGGCAATGGAGAGTCAGGCCACTCGGATGTAACATACCCAGCATTTCCATTGTCCATTTTATCACATAGCCTCTCTCTCTTAATCTGAGTCAAGAAGACTCTCCTCATTCCTTAGAATCAGAGAGGTAGCTGTGTTAGTCTGGAATAGCAGAGGTAACAAAGAGTCCTGTGGCACCTTAAAGACTAACTAAAGTTTTCAAGCATAAGCTTTTGTGGGCTAATACCCACTTCGTTGGATGCAAGCAGTGGAAGTGTCCAGGGGCAGGTATAGATAAGTAGGCTAGAACCAGGTAGGAGGTAACAAGGTTAGTTCAATCATCCTGAACCAGCTTGTTATCTCAAATCAGGGAGTGCGAGGTATTCCTCTAGCAGCTGAATTGGAGGTGTGAACTCGGAGAGAGGAGAAGCTGTTTTTGCAATTAACAAGCCATTCAAGATCTTTGTTCAATAACCCAAGAAAGAAAACAACAGAACACCACTGGCCATCACCTACAGTCCTCAGTTAAAACCTCTGCAACGCATCATCAGTGATCTACAACCCATCCTGGACAATAATCCCTCACTTTCACAGGCCCTGGGAGGCAGGCCAGTCCTGGCCCACAGACAACCTGCCAACCTGAAGCAGATTCTCACCAGCAACAGCACACCACACCATAATAACTCCAACACAGGAACCAATCCATGCAACAAACCTTGATGCCAACTCTGCCCACAAATCTACACCAGCAACACCATCACAGGACCTAACCAGATCAGCCACACCATCACTGGTTCATTCACCTGCACATCTACCAATGTCATATATGCCATTATATGCCACCAATGTCCCTCTGCTATGTACATCGGCCAAACTGGACAGTCCCTACAAAAAAGGATAAACGGACACAAATCAAATATCAGGAATGGCAATATACAAAAACCTGTAGGAGAACACTTCAACCTGCCTGGACACACAATTACAGATTTAAAAGTCACCATATTGCAGCAAAAAAACTTCAAGACCAGACTGCAAAGAGAAACTGCAGAGCTGCAATTCATTTGCAAATTTGACACAATCAATCTGGGATTGAACAAAGATCTTGAATGGCTTGCTAATTACAAAAACAGCTTCTCCTCTCTCCGAGTTCACACCTCCAATTCAGCTGCTAGGGAATACCTCACCCTCCCTGATTTGCGATAACAAGCTGGTTCAGGCTGATTGGACTAACCTTGTTACCTCCTACCTGGTTCTTACCTACTTATCTGTACCTGCCCCTGGACACTTCCACTGCTTGCATCCGACGAAGTGGGTAGTAGCCCATGAAAGCTTATGCTTGAAAACTTTAGTTAGTCTTTAAGGTGCCACAGGACTCTTTGTTACCTCTCATTCCTTAGATTAGATTTTCTAAGACAGAAGCCTCATCCATGTTCTCAGACCTTTATTGAATTCTCTGCATTTTATATCCCAGAGTAAGCACTCCATCTGCATTGTAATATATGGAAACTCTCTGCTTACACTTCACTTACAAATGTCAATTTAATGTGCAATGTTTGTTTTTGCCATTGCCATGAACAATAATGCTGAGTCAGTGTATCACAAAGGCTTTAGGTTATTGGGATGTCTCTAATACAGGGGTGTCCAAACTTTTTGGGAAGAGGGCCAGATTTGGTAAGGTGAAGATGTGTGAGGGCCGACCCCCTCCCCCCCCCCGCTCCGGCCGTGCTCTTGCTCTTCTCCCCCCCCCCCGGCCGTGCTCTCGCTCTTCTTCCCTCCCTCCCCCCCCTCCGGCCGTGCTCTCGCTCTTCTTCCCTCCCCCTCCCCTCCCCTCCGGCCGTGCTCTCGCTCTTCTTCCCTCCCCCTCCCCTCCAGCCGTGCTCTCGCTCTTCTTCCTCCCCCCCCCGCTCCCCCCCTTCCTCCCCCCCCCGCTCCGGCCGTGCTTTCACTCCCCCCCTCCCCCAGCTTCCCTTGCCTTGCCTTGCCTCACCTCGTGCCCCGGCCCCGGCTCCGACTCGCTCTTATCCGCCGGCTCCGCCGCGCTTCGCCTTGTGCCCCGGCCCCGGCCCGACTCGCTCTTATACGCCGGCTCCGCCGCGCTTCGCCTCGTGCCCCGGCCCTGGCCCTGGCCCCGGCCCGACTCGCTCTTCTCCGCCGGCTCCGCCTCGCCTTGTGCCCCGGCCCCGGCTCCGCCTCCGTTCTTCTCCCACGGCTCCGCCTCCGCTCTTCTCCCCCCCCCGCCGCTCGCCTCTTACTGACCCCGCCCCTCTCCTTTGGCTGCGGCTCCGCGCACTGGTTGGCGACAGTGCTGGCGGGCCGCATAGTATTAATTTTAGAAAACAGTCTGCGGGCCGGTTAAAATTAGAACACGGGCCTCAATTGGCCCCCGGGCCGGACTTTGGACATGCCTGCTCTAATACGTCTCAAAGTGAAAATGACTATACTTGAGTTGATATCCAGTTGTGTGTTACAACTGCTCCTGAGTTGACTGAAAAGTAAAAAAGGGGTTAATTTAGAGCCACCTAATTGCTAAGATTTTCCCCTGACTGTTTCACTTTACACTCTCATTTGCATGAGGGGGGCTATGATTGAAAATTTAAATGAAGCTGTTTTCTTAATAAAATTTCAGACAGATGTTTGCCCCTAGGAACTGTTCAAACAACAGAACTTATCAAAGTACACGTAACATTATGAGCACCCAAAATAGAGCACTGCATTAATTATCAAGTTTTTTGTCTCATTTCTAAAGACAGATTATTGCATTCTGGTTTCTGTTCTGTTTCATATTCTATTTCCAGTGTATAATTTTTGAAACAGAAGAATTAATCTTTATAATGTTTCACTGAAATGACCTGGAAAACTGTAAATGTTTACCCAAAAATCACCTGAGAATATCGAAGGCTTTAAAAATGTTAATTTATACATATCTGAAATACTCCATGAGGCTCAAGCTCAGAACTGTTTCCTCTGACAAGAGTTGCGTAACATCTGTTAAGTCAACTATTTCTGTTGCCAGTGATCCTGAATTCATCGTTTATGCTTCTGTGATTGAAATTCTTAGTCACTATAATATCAGTTCTTGCTCTCTATCCTCCTCCTTTTCCTTTAGGTTATCACTTTTACTGGACTAGTGCTTTTATTAATCAGCAGTTTCTCAGTAAAAGAGGAAGTAAAGCAGTTTATTTTTTGTCTAGTGGTTTGCAACAGTGTCTAGATGTCCAAGGGTCTGTTAATCTATTTGCATGCTCCCTTCACTTGATCTGCTGCCATTAGCAGTAAGGAGAGTAACTAAAACTTCCATTAATCTGCTCATTCCCTTTCTGTGTGACAGCATTTGTGGGTCAGGCTAGAAGCTTTTAATTTTCATTAGGGGAAACAGTTCCCAGAAGAAGCATTAGAGACATATGTAAGAGATCAGTTGGCCCCCTACTAACATTTATGGAATAGTTCATTGGTTCCCTTGCTATAACAGGTGAAGGGGCAAAGAGGAGTCAGTATCTGGACTGACAGGACCTCTGGCCAATCAGAGATCCAGAACAGTGGCTTTGGGAAGTAGCCAGTACGTTAAGTCAGTTTGACCAGTCAGCAGGCCAAATCAGGAAGCCACAGCTCAGGTGCTGGCCTTGGTATCTGCTGGGGAAAGGGGGACAGGGAGAGCAGCACCAAGTGGGGCAAGGGAGCAAAGGCTGGAAGCCAGCATGAGAGGCCCAAGGAGAGCTGCATACAGACAGTGACAAGTATAAGAGAGCCCGAGAGTGGAACAAAGGGGAGGGTCAATGAGGACAGTGGAAAACCCACTGTGAACAAGGAAACAGACCCACCAGGGAAGGATGCAGAAGAAGGGAGTGAATAACAGCACTAGAGAAAGGAGGGGCCTATAGAGAGTCCTTATGGAGAGCCCAGTTAAGGAGAGTAAGAGGAGCAGCAGGGAAGGAGACAAACTGCAGGAGCTTACTAAGACTACTCACCGCCAACCTACTGCCCTGAGACCATCCCTGCAGGGAGCCGTGACTAGCAGCAACCTGGAGGCATTCGTAGCAAACCCTGAGTCCATGGAAAAGGCGGTGAGTCCTGTGCAGTAACTTCAGCTGGTTCCAAAGAGCTAGTCCAGTCCTGAGGCAAAGACTTGCATGAGCTGTGCATAGCCTTAGAACATGCGTGAAGTGTGTTAAATACAGACTAAGAGGAGAAAACTTTTTTTTTTTGTAGTACCACAGGAGTGCTATTGCTAACCAGCAATCTAGAGTGGAACTGGTTAGCTGAAATCTCTGATTTGGTATTCAGTCCTAACAGAGATTTTGCAACAAAATGTGCTGATGTGAAGTGTCTGCCGCTCTAAATCAGTGCCTGGATTAACCTGTGAGGCCTGCAATGCCCATTGACACATTGTCTACTAGACAGGGCATATGGAGTAATGGAGCAGGAGGTGGGCTATTTCCATTTCCCACCCTTTCCCAGCCCTACTTCCCTCCTGCAAGAGCAAGACAACTCACTCCTGCATATGGCTATCCTATGGGGATTCATGGCCAGATAGGGATCGTGGAGTTGCATTTATTCCTCGCAAACTACTGAAAGTCATATGCAGTGGATCATCCCCGGAAAATCAAGGTGTCTTTATTACAGAGTTAGCTGCTAACCCTTCTCTCGTTGACCCGCAAACTTCTCAACCAAGTTTAATGATCTCAACTCAGCCTAACTGGCAGTGAGGATTAGATCTCCACTTCTACGTTCACTTCAACTGATAACCCACCCATTTCTCAGTGAAGACCAGGCTAAATCTCTCAAGTGCTGATAGTCTTCCAGTGCCTTGCCACAATTTCACCTGTGTGCCCAGATGGACAGACAAGTTCTCTCACAATTCACTGCAGCACAAAGAACCATGGGATGTTTCCTAGAGAGTGCAGCACCAATGAGGACACAGTAACTACGGAGAACACATCTAGGGAGGTGGTGGAATTATATTTAAAGGGTAAATTAGTCATTTCACCTTAAATCATGAGTAACACACACACAGAAAATTTCCCTGGAATGGCAAATTTGGCATGGACTGAGAATAAATATGTTACATCATCCACCATTTGCTTTATGTCTTGGATAAAGTGCAATGAGGAGAACTCCTCTTTGGAGGAAATTAATATTAGGGAGATGTGCTATAACCTTATCAAATGTCTAAATGTGGGTGATCAGCTTCTAAATATTACATAAAAATCACAGCCTGTCACTTTGTAGCCTATCCAGATGATTAATTATTAGGAGAGGGCAATAAAGTCACAAGGAGAAGGTATTTCATTAGTAAATTATACAGTCCATATGACATAGCCTATCATGATAACAAATTCTAGCTGGTAATTATGAATTCACTAGAGCAAATCCTTAATGGGTATTTTTAAAATTGGCTTATGAAGTCTTTCGAAAGCAGTTTTATAGATAAAGCTATGGGCCCCATTTGGTCCCACTGAAGTCAAAAGCAAAACTCTCATTCACTTAAATAGAAAAGGATCAGTCCCTTTGGCTAATACTTTTCTTTTCCCCATCGACTTTGGTCTAGCTCCTCAAGGCATTTAGGTGCCTAACTCTTATGGGGTCTTTGAAATTACTTCCTACTGCTCTGAAAGGAACAAGCTGCATTTTTGAAAGTAGTTGTCGGGGTTAGTCCCTAAATCAGTGGAAGAGTTTTTGATTTAGAATATCGAAAAGGGTTTCTGCTCTTCTATAATAGCTTGATCCAACAGCAACAAAAAGGAAATAGATTGACCAGAAGTATCCACTGAGATTTAGAAAAATAAATACAGTAATCATATAGGGGACTGAATTTGTTTTCTCTAATAGGTAAAGTTACCAGTTATTAGCTAAAGTTTTGTTGGAACAGATCAGACTTTTTACTGCATGGAAGCCTGAAATACAGATAATATTTTTACAAGGTAAAGAAACCTACCTAAATCTGATATTGCTCTTTTCATCAGTAGATCTAAAAATGCTTTATAATCTTTAGTGGCCCAATAATAAAATTATCTCTCATTGTAATTAATATTTAAATATTAATCAGGGAATGGGGCTTGATACATCCAAGTATTTGTGTTCTCATATTCAAAACAAGATTGTACAAAGTCAGCAGTTAATTTGTTGTGAGAGATTCCTGCTCATGGCTGGAGACCCTTGCTAGGGTCATCTTGCACATTTTTCAGTGAATGAGGTAGGTGTTTCCTTCTTTTACAACTTCAGAGTTTCATTTTGTCACAGCACTAGCAACCATCATTAGGGGCCTGTCGCAGGGCAGAGATTTTAAAAACCTCTGCTGCCTGCTAAAGCCCCTGCAGCCTGGCTGGGTTAGAGGGCTAAAACCCTGAGCAGGGAGCCCAGCTGAAGCCACTAAGTAGGGCAGGCTCAGGGCCATCTACTGAGCCAGGTGCAACCACTAGGGCAGAGCACAAACCCAGGAAAGGGCTCAGAGAAGGAGGCTAGCCAGGCAGGAGGACAGGGGGCACCTCGCTCTGTCTCTGCTGGTTGATACAAGCCTCAAGGGGCCAGAGGACCTGGTGAGAGGTCTGTGAGGGCCCTGATTTTGGGGACGTTGGAACTTTGTTAGCACTGTAAATAAAAGAGCACGGGTGAAGCACCAGAGAGGAGTGTCTGAGACCCTTTCTTTGTCCAGCCTAAGCACGGGGCACCGGGACTAGGGGAAGGAAGCCTGTGCCGCCCCGTGACAGGGCCTAATACAACTTCCAGTGAGGTTAATGGGAATTTTTCCACTGAAGTTAGTAGGAAATGACAATCAGGCATTTCTGCCATGTGTGCGTTTTTTCCTTGAGCAGGTCCTCAAGGAAACCATTTTAAAACACTTGGAGAGGAAAGTGATCAGGAACAGTCAACATTGATTCCCCAGGGAAAATCATACCTGCCCAACCTGATTGCCTTCTATGAGATAACTAGCCCTGTGGCTATGGGGATTATGGTGGACGTGATATATCCTGAGTTTAGCAAAGCTTTTGATACAGTCTCCCAGAGTATTCTTGCCAGCAAGTTAAAGTATGGATTGGATGAATGGACTATAAGGGGATAGAAAGCTAGCTAGATTGTTGGCTCAATGGATAGTGATCAACAGCTCGATGTCTAATTTTCAGCTGGTATCAAGTGAAGTGCTCCAGAGGTCGGTACTGGGGCCAGTTTTGTTCAACATCTTTATTCATGATTTGGACAATGAGATAGATTGCACCCTCAGCACGTTCACAGATGATGCTAAGCTTGGGGGAGAGGTAGATACACTGGAGGGTAGGGATGGGGTCCAGAGTGACCTAGACAAATTGGAGGATTGGGACAAAAGAAATCTGAGGTTCAACAAGGACAAGTGCAGGGTTCTGTATTTAGGACGGAAAAATCCCATGCACAGCTACAGACTGGGGATCGACTGGCTAAGCAGCAGTTCTGAAGAAAAGGATGTGGGGATTATAGGGGATGAGAAGCTGGATATGAGTCAGCAATGTGCTCTTGCACATTGAAGGTTAATGGCATATTTTGCTGCATTAATAGGAGCATTGCCAGATAGAAGGAAGTGATTATTCCTCTCTATTCGGCACAGATGAGGCCACATCTGGAGTATTGCATCCAGTTTTGGGGCCCCCACTACAGAAAGGATGTGATCAAATTGGAGAGAGTCCAACGGATACAACGAAAATGATCAAGAGACTGGGGTACATGACTTACGAGGAGAGGCTGAGGGAACTGGGCTTGTTTAGTCTGCAGAAGAGAAGAATGTGGGGGGATTTGATAGCAGTCTTCAATTACCTGAATAAGGGGGTCCAAAGAGGATGGAGCTCATCTGTTCTCAGTTATTTCAGATGACAGAACAAGGATCAATGGTTTCAAGTAGGAGAGGGGGAGTGTAAGTTGGATGTTAGGAAAGACTATTTCACTAGGAAGGCGGTGAAGCACTAGAATGGGTTACCTAGGCAGCTGGTGGAATCTCCATCCTTAGAGGTTTTAAGGCCCATCTTGACAAAGCCCTGGCTGGGATGATTTAGTTGGGGTCGGTCCTGCTTTGAGAAGGGGGTTGGACTAGATGACTTCCTGAGGTCTCTTCAAACCGTAATATTCTAATATATATATTTTTGGCAGTCTGTTCACTACTTACTTCACATAATTTAGAAATTTCTCAAGAGGTACATATTTAGTTTCAAATTTAGATGCAGACTTACAGATGTCCTCTATCGCTGATTAAAATCAATGGGAGTTTTTTCTTTTATTTGAATGAGAGTTAGGGTCCTAACCTAGTAGACTGGTCTTTCCAGTTGGACAATGGAAAATTATATATTAGTAGTGTAGCAATATAGGTTTCTATTAATTATCTTTAACAAATTATTAAATGTTCCTGAGCAATAAATAGCTAGTGCAACTTACCAATTATATTTATATTTTGATTATCTGTTATCTTTTTGTTCTTTGCCACTTGATCTTACTGTTTCCTTTATGCTAGTTACCATTGTTTCCATATTTGACTGCCCATAAAACATAATTGTATTTGTTTGGTGAAACTTGACGTTGCTAGTATTCTTAGCCTCTCAGCTAAATTAGTTATTATTATTCTTACTTAGTTGAATTTTGTCAGTTATTTATTTCAAGCAAGTCTGCCTAATCTAATCAATTTCCACACATTTTTCTTCCGTAGATATAAACCCTTTTTTCAAAAAAAGCCTTTTACCTTTTCAAAAATAATCTCTCCTCTGGTCTAGGTTTCTAATAGTATTAAGCACAAAAATTCTTCCTTAAAAATTTCACTATCATAAAATCTAACAGCAGGCGTCACTTAAATCACTTGATTCCTCCATTGCAAGAGACATGTATTTGGCATTTTTAAAATTGGAACAAAGTGCTGACAAACGGTCCTCATAAATTACCTCCAATCTTCACACTGCTGTGAAGTCATAACTTTCTTACATATTCACAATGTCATCTTTGTTTTTATCTCCAGCAAAAAGCTCCTACAACATTTCCAACACGTAGTCCTTGAGGAGTGTGGCATCCACGAAAGACTTTCTCTTTTTAACTAGTACCAACATTAGCCCAAGAGATGCAGTTGTTGCTTTTTCCTGTACAGTCGCTGATGTTGTGAGAATGACATTTGAAGTGAGATATGAAGACTTCAGATTTTCAATTTGGTTCCCTATGGGAACACTGCCGGGAGGATAAGCCGCATTGAAGTTACTGTGCTTTGATTTAAGGTGGTGCCTCACATTAACAACCTTACAGACAGATTAAACTTGCCATATTAAACACAAAGGTATCATAATAAAAAGAAAATCCACTGTCCCGTTTGTGTTAAAAGCTTGGTTTTTACTATCAGCTTTCCGATGTTTACTCCCAGTTGCATTAATTTTTGGCTCCATTTCCATCACTAATGAAAAATGGGTAGCATTCAGTCTCAACCATAGCCAATGCTACTGCAAGAACTTAAGATCCGATAAACAGTGCTTAATTTGTACCTGGGCTTGTTGGGACTAAGCCTTGGCATGTGTACTCTTGGCAGTTCTTAGCCCCAGCAACTTTGGGCTCGTGGCCAGTTGCTGCTCTCCAGCCGCTTAGTTCTGAAGGCAATGAGATGCCAGCAGCAGTACAGAAGGAGGGGTGGCAATATACCATATCATGCCACCCTTACACTTGTGGTGGTGCTGCCTTCAGAGCTGGGCACCTGGACAGCAGCTGCCACTCTCCAGCTGCTCGGCCAGTGCTTAATTTGTGCTGGGGCTGAGCTCCAGCACCTCTTTCATGACAAATAAAGTGCTCTCAATAAGTTCCTTGCTAAGGAAGTGCTAGGCGAATGGTAGGCAGTGGATCACTGTTCATTAATTTCTTCATCAAACCTTTTTAAGGTGAATGGGTGGGCCACCCAGGAAGCCTTGGCAGGCCACCTTTGGACCATGGGACACCTATTGAGTATCAATGCTCTAAACCGGGTCTTAGAGACTGCCTTGTAGGAGATGCAGGTTCAACGCCCTACTCTGAATCAGGCAGAGTGGGGACTTGAACCTGGATCTCCTGTATCCTGGTGAGTTCTTTAACTACTGGGCTATTGAGTAAAAGTGGAGCAACATCACCACCAGCTATCTTGTGAAGAGCACCTATGTCCTCCTGTGAATAAAATCTGAAATTTTATGTGGGGAGGGGCTGAAACGATTTGGCAAATTCATGTCAAATTTGCAAATATTTTTGGTGCACCCCAAATTGCATTTTTTTTTAGCAAATAAACTGCTCATCCTAAAAGCTTCCCCCAGCTCTAGGTGTACTGCCAGTATACTAATGGATTTCTGTGATGGCAGTCCCATGAACTGTATATAGTAGCTGTGGAGTGACACACGGAACAGGCTTTCTGCATGGTGAGACGCCTCCTTCAGACATGGACTGACCATTAGGAAAGCAGCACTGCTGGCTATCAAAATAACTGTCTAACATGGAACGATTTTGTAGTGCATAACCAGTATTCTCTATAAGTTAAGAACCCAGCTAGCTCTGGGTTTTCAGTGTTTGGTCCTGCTGTGTTTTTGAATAACTTCTCACTGTACTGGACCTATGTGCTGATTGGGAGCCAGAGAACTGGAATGCAATAAATGGGGCTGGGTGACTTCTTGTCTTTTTTTTTTCTTGATAACCAGTGTGGGGGATGAGGAGCACAGTTTGTGATTGGTTGGTAATTCTAACTTTAGTGTTAACCACCAGTATTTTGGAGAATCTGCTGTCCTTTCTGTAGCCTGCCCTGACCTTGGCACTTTCAGTGAGGGCTATCACAGGCACCTCAGATCACAGTTCCTGCATCCCCTCTACATGGGTATTTGATCAGTCTCACTTTCAGCCTCAAATGCACAGAGGAAATGTCCAGAGGCCTATTAGGCCTTCCTTCCCTGAATAGAGAGAGAGTGAAAAAGATGTCTAGGACCCATAAAGCAGCGGGCAATGAAAAGATTAACCTCTCCTTGAACAGAATATCTAACACATGTCTGCACTTGTTACAGGGATTGTAAAAGAACCTAAACCTGATGGGAATGTGACTGAGCTCTGCAGCTGTGAATTACTCTGTCAAAAAGGGCTACAAGTGGAGTGAATCTTTTCTTCTCATTCTCGCTGGGCTTTGGATTAATGTGAGAGCTGGATTTTTCAGGGGGAATCAGGGAAGTGTTGGATTGTGAGAAACCTTCTGGACCTAATTATTTGAGCTCTTGATGCAGGAAGTTTGTTTGCCTTCATTTAGCTGATCCCTAGCTTGCTTGGTTATTTCTCATTCTGCCAGCTCTCTGCTGACCTGATAGGCAAACACCTGCCATCCTGAACCTTTGCCCAAAATTCAAGACCTTTGTGTGGCTTGATAAATTCAGTAAACTTTTTTGTTAATAATTTATTATTTTATATTAGAAGCTCTAGAAATTCAACAAGATGGGTTAGGTACCTACAGAGGCATATAACAGACCATATTGTGAAAGGATTAGAGCCTGTTTAGGTACCTATTGAAATGGATATGTTATAAAGATATGCAATAATAATATTACTCAACTTTTTTGGAAGTAAAATAAGAAAAAATGACCAGAAAATTAAATATAGTCATGTGCTGAGGAGCTCTGTTTTTACTGGATCTAGCAAAAATCCCAATGCTTGGGCACGAAGGCAAAATAGTAAACAAATACAAGAGTGCTTATGCTGATTAATTTGAAGTGCATTACTGTTTTGAATATATGAGCTGGTGCATCACTCAAACTGATGCGAGGCTCAACAGTCCAAGTAAGCCTTGCCACCACCCTGTAAAAACATCCCTATGTATTCTGTTCTATATAGATATGTATACTGTGCTCCTCACTCTAGTATCTGAGCAGATCCATGCTGTTTGAGAAATCTTCCGGAATGTGTGTGACCTTTATGGCAAGGTAGGACAATAATTCTCAGTGTTTGCTGCCCAGTTCTGGTGCAGGCTGTGATGTCATCTATTTTGACATCTAGCCAGAAATCAAGTCCAGGGTGTGGCTGGCTATGTGGGTTGGACCACAGATGACAGTAAAAATCGTAGGGACACAAGTGAGGAGGTGAGTTTTGGGGCTTTTACGTCTATGGCCTTCTCAATATGCATGTTGAAAACTCCCAGGCTGACAAGCTGGAGGTATTTCAGCACCATTGCTCATAAGGTATCAGTGAGCTCCCTTATGAATCCTTTTATATTTGGCCTGTACATGAACATAAAATCTTTGTTGGCTTTGTCTCAGGTTTTTATATGAGGGGAGCTAATTGGAACAGCTTCACCTAGGGTGAAGCCTGTGGGACACCTTCACCCAACTGGGATATCTTCGCTGAGAATGCTCCGTGTTACAATAAATGCAGCAGAAATAAAAAAGGGATTCAAAGATGAGCAATGAAAATCAATAAAGGCAAAATAACTTCATATGAAGAGTGACTGGAAAGATGAAGACTGTTTAGAGAGTAAGCACGAAGTATGTGCGAATGATTAAACAAAATAATGAATGGCTTAGAGAAGGTAAAGAAGGCATTCCTATTTGCTGACATTTCATACAAGAAAAAAGAGACATTCAGTGAAATTAAAAAGGAAAAAACCTAAAATTGATTAAAAATATTGTTTTTAAACCATATATCATTAACCCTTATAACTCATTTCCATAAATTAGCAATGAAATCAGTCTTCAGTATGATCCAAATGAGAATTAGACATTTTAGAAGTAAATAGGATGAAATTCAAGAAGGACAAATGCAAAGTCCTCCATTTAGGAAGGAACAATCAATTGCACACATACAAAAAGGGAAATGACTATCTAGGAAGGAGTACTCCGGAAAGGGATCTGGGCGTCATAGTGGATCACAAGCTAAATATGAGTCAACAGTGCAATGCTGTTGCAAAAGAAAGCAAACATCATTCTGGGATGTATTAACAGGAGGATTGTAAGCAAGACACATGAAGTAATTCTTCTGCTCTATTCCACACTGATTAGGCCTCAACTGGAGTACTGTGTCCGGTTCTGGGCACCACATTTCAGGAAAGATGTGGACAAATTGGAGAAAGTCAAGAGAAGAGCAACAAAAATGATTAAAGGTCTAGAAAACATGACCTATGAGGAATGATTGAAAAAATTGGGGTTGTTTAGTCTGGAAAAGAGAAGACTGAGAGGTGAAGTGATAAGTTTTCAAGTACATAAAAGGTTGTTACAAGGAGGAGGGAGAAAAGAAGTAATGGGTTAAATTTCAGCAAGGGTAGTTTAGGCTGGACATTAGGAAAAACTTCCTAAATGTCAGAGTAGTTAACACTAGAATAAATTGCCTAGGAGGTGATGGAATCTCCATCATTGGGGATTTTTAAGAGCAGGTTGGACAAACACCTGTCGGGGATGATCTACATAATGCTTAGCCCTGCCTTGAGTACAGGGGACTGGACTTAGATGACCTCTTGAGGTCCCTTCTAGTTCTATGATTCTATAATTTACATGAGTAAGGAGAGTAATCACACTTACATTAGTTAGGATAAATACATATTTTAGAAGGGATACAATGTCTTCTGCTTCAGGATATAAGCCAATCATTAATTTATGGCGGTTAGAGAGACTCTCTCCTTGTAGGCAGATAATACTATAGTTATCGACTGTAGGGTTTTCTTACACCTTTCTCTGAAGTTCTTGGCCACTGTAAAAGATAAGATATTGGATGATACAGACCACAGGTCTGATCTTGTATAGCAATTCCTATGTTAGCGCACTAACCTTTCAGCTGTGTAGAATCAAGTTCATACTTTGACTTAAGTCATATAAGACAATTGGTTGATTAATAGTCGTAGAATATCAGGGTTGGAAGGGACTTCAGGAGGTCATCTAGTCCAACCCCCATTCTGCCGCCATTACTACTACCCCAGTGTGCTCAGCATTTGAATTCACTCAAAATGTGATTTTTAACTGTTTTCCTCCTGGAATCAAAACACTGGTGTGAGATGGGGTTTGCAAAATGATGGCTTGGGGGAGAAATGAAGAGTTAACGTCAACATTTAAATTACCAGTGGGCATCTGAATTAACACTTCACTGAGATAAATGAGTAAGTAGAAGCCTCAGATCTGTTTTTCTAGACTCTCTGCAGACTCAGACATCCGTACATCAGCTACACTCAGTTCACACTTACAAAAAAAATTTGGTGTTTTTTTCCCCATAACTATAACACCTAGAGACTTACTTTTGTTTTTAAACAAAAGCTGAAATTCTGTATAACAAGATAACAGCTTTCCGCAGGAGCTGCTACATACTGCTATTTTGTACCAGCCTTGGTTACATAACTTCCATGTTGATTATATATATATTTTATTATATTTAAGGTCTATAGGCAAAATTCTGATCCACGTCTCCAAATCAGTGTAATTGATAAGATTTGTGAGCATTGTGGCTCATGTGCAAGGCAAAGTAAATGACATTGTATCCTGCCATATCAGAATCATATATCTCCACGTGATTATTGACTCATTGACTACAGTAGCCAAACAGAACCAAAATCTCAAATCCCCACCAATTATGCCTCTCTTGACCCCGTAGTACTACACAATCACTGACTCATTTACTTAGTGAGTCAAGAATCTTGGTACATCTCTATGTAGAGGGTGCTTTTTTTAGGTTTTATATCGCTTTTGTCCAAAAAAGCAGATATTATCACACTGAATAGATGTATGGTAGGTAGTTTTAATTATAGTCACCTGTGTATAACAGTTGCTGCCATGTTTACCTGTGTTTTTATAGTCCCTAATAGTTATCTAATGCATAGATTTTAAGGCCAGAAGAAACCATTATGATGATCTAATCTGATTTACTGTATAAAATAAGCCAAACAATTTCACCTAATAATTCCAGTATCAAGCCCCTAACTTATGTTTGAGCTAAATGTATTATATGTATTATGGATTTTGTATTATGTGTATTAATACGTATTAATTGTATGTATTAATTTTGATGGAATCAGTTGAATGTGGTTGACAATGTTGGGGAGGAGGCAGTGAATGCTGCATGGAATATGTGCTTGCAAACAGACATTTGAGGAGTTAATGATGGTAGTCAATGGTTTGGAGTTGTTAAGAATAGAATATTATCTTCCTGAGTGTGAACCCACAAAGAACTGGTTTTACAGCTAGCTAACAACTAAGGAGCCTAAAAAACAGTTACTGAAGTGATATCTTCATTAATGATCTGGAGGGTGGCATGGACTGGACCCTCAGCAAGTTGGCAGATGACACTAAACAGGGAGGAGTGGTAGATATGCTGGAGGGTAGGGATAGGATACAGAGGGACCTAGACAAATTAGAGTATTGGGCCAGAAGAAATCTGATGAGGTTCAACAAGGACAAGTACAGAGTCCTGCACTTAGGATGGAAAAGTCCTATGCACTGTTACAGACTAGGGACCGAATGGCTAGGCAGGGCCGGCGACAGGGGGGTACTACGGGTAGAGCTGTACTGGGCCCCGGACTTAAGGGGGGCCCCCTTAAGTCCGGGGCTCGGTACACAGGGGGCGGCGCGAGACGGTTCCCGGGTTTCCCTGCTTGCGCCGCTGCCATGGGGGAGCCGCTGCCGCCGCAAGCTGGTGAGAAGGGGAGCCGCCGCCACCGCTGTGTCCTCGCAGGTGGGGCTCGCGCCCAGAGCGCGCCTCGACACGGTCCGTACGCCGCGCGCCCCGGCCGCCTAGGGTGACCAGAGAGCCTGGGCGTGCACCGGCAGGAGCAGACTGGGCGGTCGGGTCTCTGCAGCGCCGCCGCTGGCTTTCAGCGTCTGTAGGGCGGGGTGGAGGAAAGCTGCTGCTGCCGGCTTGGTCAGTGCCGGCAGCGGGAGGGGGGCGGGAGGGTGCAGAAAGCCCCCCCCCCCCAGACAGTCGGGGGAAGGAGGACTGCACCGAGGGGGGGGAAGAGCCCAGAGAGCCCCCCCAACCTGGTTCTACCCTCCCCCCCCAAGGGTCCCATGGCCTCCCCTTGCTGCCCCCTTACACCTTCTCCCTGGGGGGTTGGGGGGGGGGCACAAACGATCAGAGTACGGGGCCCCAAAATTTCTGTTGCCAGCCCTGGTGCTAGACAGCATTTCTGCAGAAAAGGATCCAGGGATTATAGTGGAGGAGAAGCTGGATATGAGTCAATAGTGTGCCCTTGATGCCAAGAAGGCTAACGGCATTCTGGGTTGCCAGCAGATCGAGGGAAATGATCATTCCCTTCTATTCGGCATTGGTGAGGCCTCATCTGGAGTACTGTGTCCAGTTTTGGGCACCACACTAGAAGGAGGATGTGGAAAAATTGGAAAGAGTCCAGCAGACAGCAGCAAAAATGATTAGGGGGGCTGGAGCACATGACTTATGAGGAGAGGCTCAGGGAACTGGGTTTGTTTAGTCTGCAAAAGAGAAGAATGAGGGAGGGATTTGATAACTGCTTTCAACTACCTGAAAGGGGGTTCCAATGAGGATGGATCTAGACTGTTCTCAGTGGTACCAGATGACAGAACAAGGAGTAATGGTCTCAAGTTGCAGTGGGGTAGATTTAGGTTGGATATTAGGAAAACCTTTTTCACTAGGAGGGTGATGAAGCATTGGAATGGGTTACCTAGGGAGATGGTGGAATCTCCTTCCTTAGACATTTTTAACGGCAGGCTTGATAAAGCACTGGCTGGCATGATTTGGTTGGGGATTAGTCCTGCTTTGAACAGGGGATTGGACTAGATGACCTCCTGAGGTCCCATCCAATATTCTATGATTCTAAGCAGAATGCTTTTTGTCCAAAAACCCTGCATTCTAGACTCATATTTATTTATGATCTGAAAAATGAGATGTTAGATTGTGTATCTTATTGTAACTCAAAAAAGGATTTGTTTTTCTCTCTAAGGTTTTCCTACTGCAAATATATTACTTACCAGAAGTATGGTGCTCAGTAGTGCATCCTTTTACCAACAAGTATTTTAAAAATAACCATTCCAATTTTCCTTTCTTACGGTCTAGGTCTGATAATTACACTGGTATTAGTCAGTATTAATTATTTTGATTTCACTTGCATTAAGCTAGTATGAGATCAGAATGAGTCCCTAATCTAATTAATTTAAACTGATAGCAGTCATGTATCTAAATGATGTTTTCCATAAAATTCATTCTTTTAATATTTTAAAGAAGGATTGGGGTGTTATTAATGTACAATATAGTTTACCTTTTCACACATTATTTTGAAAATTTACCCCTAAATGTCTGATCATGAAATGAAGTGACCCAGAACCAATATTCATTATCACATAGTTACGTCAGATATACTTATCGTCTGTTCATTTATACATTTCTAAACCATATTTAACCTGTAATCATTTTTTTCCTGCTTAGATAATAAATTTAATGTGGAGAATATGTGCATGTTGTTGAAGAATTCCTTACTGCTTCAAAATAAAATATATAAAATTTGTTGTAAAATATTTGTAATACAGCCAACATACTAACTGCTGTCATTTGATTTATTATGTCACCATATAACATGTGTAAGTAATTTGACAAGTTTTAATTCCAGACTATAATTCAAACTTTCTTTTTCAATAGGGAGCGAGACTTCAATTTCTGATTAGTAACCTTAATAATATTTCCTACACGTTCTTCAAAGATCTGAGATGGATTGACCTATACTCCTAAATACACTGTAAATTCTGCTCGTCATGGCTCATAAACTAAGGAGACTATAGTAACAAGGAGTCTCAAAGCTGTTAGGAGGCTAGAAAATATATCTTTATAACTGCCGGAAGAGAGAACAACAGCACTGCAGCGTTTGTCTTTTTATTCTATACATTTATAATCAACAAGAACTGTTGTCCAAACAGCAATATTACTTTGGCAGAATAAAAATACAGTATGTCTAATGCATCTAGCAAACACCCAAGAGAATATCAATGCTACAATTTGGCTTAGTATCCCTCTGTACAGACACCAGATTGTTGTGAATGGAACCAGTCACTGGGTCCTACATTCAACTTCCAATTCAACTGAGTCTACATATAGTTTAATTCAGACATCCTAGACCCTGAAACCAAAGCCTCGGATTTTCTGAGTCACTTACCCTCCCTCAGAGCTGTGGGAACCCTGAGTTTCCAGTGTAACTCCTTCGGGAACAAGGTGGAGGAAAGCAAGGAAGGAACACAGGCTTAGCAAAGGAATTTCTTAACTACAGTGACTGTACTCTTGGAAGCACTCAGTCACAAATGTTTGTAAAATACCAAGGAGCCATGCGATTCTCTGACCCTGTCTGATCTCACCCCTCCTGTAAGTCCAAGATTTGTCAGCATTCTAGGCAAGTCAGAGTTCCTCATGTTCCCTCTGTCCTGAAAGACCTCTTTACATGTGGTGATTCTGAAATACAGAATACAAAGTGGACAGTGCCACTTTATATTTTGGATTACAAGTATTTGCACTGTAAAAAAAAATTGTATTTTTCAATTCACCTAAATACGAGTACTGTAATGCAATCTGTTTATCATGAAAGTTGAACTTACAAATGTGAATTATGTAAAAAACCTGCATTAAAAATGTAAAATTTTAGAGCCTGACAGTCCACTCAGTCCCACTTCTTGGTCAGCCAATTGCTCAGACAAACAAGTTTGTTTACATTTGCAGGAGATAGTGGTGCCTGCTTCTTATTTACAATGTCACCTGAAAGTGAGGAACAGGCGTTCTCATGGCACTGTTGTAGCAGGCGTTGCAAAATATTTATATGCCAGAAACACTAACGATTCATATGTCCCTTCATTCTTTAACCACCATTCCAGGGGACATGCATTCATGCTGATGACAAGTTCTGCTCAATAACAAGCCAAAGCAGTGCAGACCGATGCATGTTCATTTTCATTATCTGAGTCAGATGTTACCAGAAGCAGGCTGATTTTTCTTTCTTGATAGTTTGGGTTCTGTAATTTCTGCATCAGAGTGTTGCTCTTCTAAGACTTCTGAAAGCATGCTTCACACCTCGTCCCTCTCAGATTTTGGAAGGCACTTCAGATTCTTAAACTTTGAGTCGGAAGCCATAGCTATCTTTAGAAATCTCACATTGGTACCTTCTTTGCATTTTGTCAAATCTCCAGTGAAAGTGTTCTTAAAATAAACGTACTGGATCATCATCACAGACTGCTATAACATGAAAGATATGGCAGAATATGAGTAAAACAGAGCAGGGGACATACAATTCTTCACCAAGGAATTCAGTCACAAATTTAATTAATGCATTTTTTAAACCAGTGTCATCAGCATGGAAGCATGTTCACTGGAATGGTGACCGAAACATGAAACGGCATACAAATGTTTAGCATATCTGGCACATAAATATCTTGCAATTACGGCTACAAAAGTGCCATGCAAATGCCGGTTCTCACTTTCTGGTAACATTGTAAATAAGAAGAGGGTAGCATTATCTCCTGTAAATGGAAACAAACTTGTTTGTCTTAGTGATTGGCTGAACAAGAAGTAGGACTGAATGGACTGAAGTTTTACACTGTTTTGGTTTTGAGTGCAGTTGATCGCACTATAGTATTTGTACGAGGTCAATTGAAAAACACTTTCTTTTGTTCGTTATTTTTACAGTGCAAATATTTGTAACCAAAATAATATACACTGATTTCAATTATAACATAGAATACAATGTATCTTAAAATGTATAAAAACATCAAAAATATTTATTAAATTTCAATTGGTATTAACAGTGTGATTAAAACTGAAATTAATCACAATTAATTTTTTAATCACGATTAATTTTTTTAAATCCTGTGAGTTAATGGCAATTAATTGACAGCCCTAATAAATAGACTGCAGATCCTCTATCACACTATTATAACATGTGGTATTTCTGTTTTATGACGTTAAAACACTCTAAATTAGCACCTTGAATATGAGGGACAGATAGGTCCAGATCAGAATAAGCATAGTCTCTTGTGGGAGACTTAGGGCTTGTTTGTATGGCACAGCAACACACACTATAAAGGTGTGAATTGTGGACTGGGAAATTTTTAGTGCACACCAAAATGGTCTACATAGGCCAGTTTGTGTCCAAAATACTGTTGATGCTCTTTAGAATTCACACTGTTTAGTGCACAGAGCTTCACTGAGTAGACAAGCCATCTCCTTAGTGGTTTTGTTGCCCACTGGGTTGGTCTCAGTCTATAATATCTAACTTATATGCAAAAATATTGACAGCTCTCCCACAGTGATTTTTGGGAGGGCAGATACTTCACATTGGGTATTATGCATTTAGACAGAGAAAGAAGCATTAATGTTTTGAAAGCTTTGGGTTGGTGGAACATTTAGTTCAGCCCAGTAAATAAGGCCAGTAAATAAAGAGAAGGGACACAATAGAAAACAAGTGTGTAGGGTAGATCTCCACTTGAACCACCTCTTGACATAACTACTTATCTGGTTTCTTTCTTTTCTTCTCTCACTTGTTCAGAGCAAAGAGACAGCTCTGAAATTTCACAGCCAATTTGTGCTTGCCCAGAAACAAAAGAGCAAAAGAGCCAAGGGGAGTTTCCTTTTCCTGGTTTATTAGCCATCATGCACCTTCTTAGGGTCCTTGACCTTTGATGAACCAGAAAGCAAGGGGCAAAAAGAAAGAAGCAAAGCGAAGCAAAAAGTCATATGTTATATACTTTGTCATACATAATCATTGTATGCTACATAGGTTTAAGTTGTAGGGTCACAGAAGTATAAGCTTGATAAATATTTAGACGTGATAAGTGTGCATTAGGTAGTTAAGTAAATTAGGGCTGAAATGCAAGGCCTACAGGCTGAGGCCTATAAGATGTCTGCTTAGTTATACTAGACCATAGGCTTAAGAAACGCTTGAAATAAGTAAGTAACCGAAGAGAGACTCTGTGCCACAAGATCACAAGAATGATGTGCCAACAGGTGATGTTGTGACAATTTTGACTACAATGTATTGTTTGAGATCACAAGATACCGTGTTGTAACATCTCTTCCAACAAATTCCTGACCACAGGGTACATGTTGTACATACAAGCTAATGAGTTTAGAAGGAACTACAAACAACCTCGGTAAAACAGGGCACCCCAGTATTCTTGGGGGATGCAATACAGATAAGAGGAACAAGAGGGTAGACACGTTCATACACATGTACAGGGTGTTAGGTATAGTCAGAATCACAAGATAAAAGAAGGCTCCCAAATTGTATAAAATGGGTTACCTATTGGGAAATCCAGCAGGAACCATCCCTTGACTGATCAATTGGCAAGGCATCCATCAGACCCTAAAAATATCATTAAGGATGTGAGTATGACTGCAGTTATAATTATTGCATAGGTCTTTATAGGATTTCTATATTCATAGGTAATCATAAATGTGCTTGTAATTTTAATAAAACTTGTAAAACAGACTAGACCTTGAACTTGTGAATGTATGTGTGGTCACTATCCTCGGTCTTCATGTGTTCCTAGATGCTCTAAATATGAAGCAAGTCACGGAGGTGACTTTCACTCTGTTGAGCTTGACACTGTAGCCATAAGAGCTGAACCCATGGTGGTGTAATACTACGTTACTAAATTCACTTTAAATAAAATAAAAGGCTACACTATGAAAATGGAAACCCCCACAGTCAGGAGACAAGCATTACCAAATATGAAATACTAGTTTAACACAAGCGGTGTCATCTCCTGCCCAACAAAAGAAGGCCTGATACCAGCTGAATCATTGTGGAACATCAGTGAACAAAAGAATTTGTTGTTTGTTTTCCCTGCACTCATGAAGAGAGGCTGTGCACAAACACTTGTCCCATCACACTTGAACTCTGGGGAAGGGAATAAAAATCCCTGGCATGAAGAAATGAAGGAGGTCAGCTCTACTTTTTTCTGTATATACTGCTCTTCTTTGCCTCTCACTTATCTCACTCTTTTGTATTCTGTTCCACTTTGACTAGCTGTTTCCTCTTCATGAATGAACAGACTATTTCAATGGAAGAGATCATGTCATCATGTAGCTGGTATGTGACTCCAAAAGCCTGCCATTCTCTCTCAGGAAGGAGTTGTAAAATGCTGACACGATTGTATATGCCTCTGAAACAAATTTGAATCATTCCAAGAGGTTTTTCATTGATACCATAAATTACTTTCTGCATTTCGTTATGTCTTTGTTGCCCTTCATCTTCATGAGTCTCATAAGGCATCAGCAAATAAGGTTTAAATTGAAATCCATTTGCCTGAACAGAAATTTCTATTTTAATTTATTAGTGACAAGTTTAATGAAGTCATATGGGTGACATGGTACTTGTATATCAATTGGCAGCCAGCTCTGGAGGGCTATGACACAAACTTTTACATAGCAGGATTTTGAAGAGTCAAGATACCTGGTTAATACATTGAGAATCTGAGTTGCCGCATACTATAAAAGTGTTTTCTGTTCCTATACCCTCTGCACTGGCATGCACTATCCCCCACAGAACACCAGGGAAACCTGCAATCACATAAGACATCCTTCATTTCCTCTCCTTTGGAAAACACCCTGCCTAATCCAGAAGGACATGGGTATTTTTTAGAAAGAGTGAAAGGAATGGCTGTCCCTTGATTAAAGCATAATCTTTGAGACAGCAAATTTCAAAAGTTTATGATGGCACTATCCTAGAGCTGTACACATTGTACTCATCCATCATTCCTAGGGCCCAACCAAATTCACAGTTCATTTTGGTCAATTTCATGGTCATGGGATTTTAAAATAGTGAATCTCATTTTATTTCAGCTGTTTAAATCTGAAATTTCATGGTATTGTACTTGTAAGGGGCCTGGTCCAAAAAGGAGATTTAGGGAGGTCGCAAGGTTATTGTAGGGGCAGCTGAAGAGTAGCTGCTGGCTGAGAGCCCAGCTTGGATGGCGGGGCCACCACCAGCAGCAGCACACAAGTAAGGATGCCATGGTATGGTATTGGTACCCTTACTTGTGCTGCTGACTGCAGAGCTGGGCCCTCAGTCAGATGCTACCACTCTCTGGCCGCCCAGAGCTGAAGGCAGCCAGGCAGGAGTCAGGGTAGCATGGTCTGGTATTGCCCCCCCCTACTTCTGCACTACTGCTGGCGGGGTGCTGCCTTCAGATGGGAACGCCCAGGCAACAGCCACTGTTCTTCGGCTGCCCAGCTCTGAAGACAACATAGACATAAAGGGGGCCATACCGTGACACATCTAAAATAACCTCGTGACCCCCCGGAACTTCCTTTCGGGTCAGCAGCCCCAGTTTGAGAAACCTTGGTCTCCTGTGTGAAATCAGTATAGGATAAAAGCACACACAAGACCAGATTTCATGGGGAGAAACAAGATTTCATAGTCCGTGACACGTTTTTCATGGCTGTGAATATGGTAGAGCCCTAATCATTCCTAATCCATAAACTGGGGTTATTTATAACATACCCTGTCTATTACCTCTCTGCTTCTGCTAAGATTTGCCAAAATGCACATCAACAAAAGCTTGATCACTTTCTTCTCTCGCTCACACTGTAACTAGGTAACAATGTGAATGCCATTGATTTTTGCAATGTTTGGCATTTTTTCAAATTTTTTTTGCCATTAAAGGTTAATGCCTGGTTAGGCTTATAAATGCATGAATTACCCATGCAAATTAATATGTACCTGTATTTAGAGAACACAATTGTAATGTCAAGCGATTGCTGTTATTCTGTATATGCAGTCAATGATCATGGGTTTATGATTAGGTGAAGTTGAAGAGATGCGAGTAAGAGTGAAAGCTCAAGACACAAGTAAATGTTGCCCAAGGGTCTTTTATTATGTGACAGATAATTCATGTTCATTGGAAGAGAAGATTAGCTACGGTATATTGCTCACTTTTGAGACATTTACCTTTACAATATCTTTTTCACTTCTTTTTTTAGAATGCTATTTCTATGATATATCATTTTCTGAAAGAAAGAACACTGTGTGTGTGTGTGTGTGTGTGTGTTCTTGCATACTACTTCTGGAAAAGGAATATCTCTGAATGATCATTTTGTAATTAATGATCTCTGAGATGACCTTTACAAAACAGAAATATTGCTTCAATATATACCATGTAAGAAAAGCTGAACAGATAGTATAAAGATGACACTTTCTAGAAACAGAGAAACAACGGGTTAGATTCCGCTCACACTTACACTAATCTAAATCTGGAGTCACTCCTGTGAGGTCAATAGATTTTATCAGGGCCGGCGACAGGGGGGTACAACGGTTACAGCTGTACTGGGCCCCGGACTTCAGGGGGGCCCCCTGAAGTCCGGGACCGGTACAGCTGTAACCGTTGTCGCTGGGGCTGTGAGCGAGGCGCGGCTCGGGCAGCCGCTGCCGCGCTCACCAGCCCCCTCCCCCGGCACTCAGCAGCCAGCCCCGCCCCCCTTTGCTTCTCCTGGCAGCCAGCCCCGCCCCCCTTTGCTTCTCCCGGCAGCCAGCCCCGCCCCCCTTTGCTTCTCCCGGCAGCCAGCCCCGCCCCCTTTGCTTCTCCCGGCCGGCCACGCGGCCGCAGCACATGCGGGGGTTGGGGCCCGCAGGAGGTAGGAGACTGGCGGGGGGGGGGGCGCGGGAGATCGGCGGGGGGGGTTCGCGGGAGGCAGGAGATCGGCGGGGGGGGGGGCGCGGGAGGCAGGAGACCGGCGGGGGGGGGCGCTGGAGATCGGCCGGGGGGGGGCTGTGGGAGGCAGGAGATCGGCGGGGGGGGGGGGCGCGGGAGGCAGGAGACCGGTGGGGGGGGCCGTGGGAGATCGGCCGGGGGGGGCCGCGGGAGGCAGGAGATCGGCGGGGGGGGGCCGCGGGAGATCGGCCAGGGGGGCCGCGGGAGGCAGGAGACCGGCGGGGGGGGGGGGGGGCGCTGGAGATCGGCCGGGGGGGGGGCCGTGGGAGGCAGGAGATCGGCGGGGGGGGGGCGTGGGATGCAGGAGACCGGCGGGGGGGGGGGGCCGCGGGAGACCGGCGGGGGGGGGCCGCGGGAGGTAGGAGACCGGCGGGGGGGGGGGGGCCCTCGGGCCGCGGGAGATCGGCCGGGGGGGCGCGGGAGGCAGGAGACCGACGGGGGGGGCCGTGGGAGACCGGCGGGGGGGGGGCCGCGGGAGGTAGGAGACCGGCGGGGGGCCCTCGGGCCACGGGAGATCGGCCGGGGGGGGCGCGGGAGGCAGGAGACCGGCCGGGGGGGCGCGGGAGGTAGGAGACCGGCGGAGGGGGGCCCTTGGGCGGCGGGAGATCAGCTGGGGGGGGGCGCGGGAGGCAGGAGACGGGGGGGGAGCGCAGGCGGCGGGAGACGGGCCGTGGGCAGCGGGAGATCGGCGGGGGGGGGCCCATGGGCGGCGGGAGACTGGCGGGGGGGGGGGCCGCGGGCGGCGGGAGACTGGCGGGGGGGGCGCGGGCGGCGGGAGACGGGGGGGGGGGCGTACGGTCTGCCGTACGGGGCCCCAAAATTCCTGTCGCCGGCCCTGGATTTTATACAAGTTTACAATAGTATAACTTGAAATTTGGCTCTCTACTTTTAAATGAGGAGAAATAAATGGTTCCCTGTGTTTCTGTAGGACAAGTGGACTGCTCTGCTGCTCAGAGAATTTGAGAGTTAGCAGCCCATCATAAAAATCAGTGAGGCATAGAGTAAGAGGGTGCAGCATATTGGCTTGTAGAGCTAGAAGGGCAAGTGCTGGAATGGGTTCCAACACTATGCCTGGTATGTACATACACATTATCACTGAGTGAAAAGAACTGTTTGTGTCCTTAGAAATGGTATCCCAACCTGGAAGCCTATCTAACCCTCTGATTTCTTTAAATGAATAAAGAATTGTTCCTCTGAGTTGAGAGCAGATCCTCACAATAGGCAAAAGCCTTGGGTTAGAAATCTAATGATTTTTCAATAGTTATTCTCTGCAGGTGTGATTTTGTTTTTAAATATTCAGGAACTGTGCTTTTACAGGCTAGGTAAGAGACAGTTGAAGTCCATTATCTTTTCAAAAGGAGTGTGATTGAAACCCAGATAAAATTCAAGGGGCCAAATTCAGAGGTGGTACATAAGGATAGGCTTCCTTACACTAACATGTGTCCTCCAGGACTCAGATACTCTCAGTCCTTTAGATCAGCTTACATCCCCTCTCAGGAAATTAGTGTAACCACCTTCTATCTTCTTACAACTTCTTCTAGCTTCTCAATGAGTTGTTTTAACCAACTTAGTCTTCTCTACGCAGTGATAGAATGGCTGTCAGCACTTAAATGAGCATATGGGAGTCCAAATTACCAGCACATATTTGAATAGCAACAAGGGAATGGAATCAGTTAGAATGCTAAGGTATTCATAGATGCAAGGCTGTATTATTCAGTATGTTGATCTACATCAATCAAATCTAAATGCACTCCCCAAACTTGTTGAAAATTCAGAATTAGTAATTGCCACTCATTCAAATAACTTAGAATTTACATGGAAGTTTATTTCATGTATTTATTATAGGAAAATAATTTGTAATTAGAATTTGAATAAATATTCCTTATAGATTTTTTTGCTAACAGAAGAACTCCCATCAGTCATTATAAGAGATAATTCTGTGTGTAATAATTTATGACGCAGATGAACACTGGAGATTAGAAGGGGGAAAACAATTGCAGCAAACTTGTAGTGTTTTAAAGAGAATAGAATCAGAGAGGTAGCCGTGCTAGTCTGGGATAGCAGAGGTAACAAAGTCCTGTGGCACCTTAAAGACTAACTATAAAGTTTTGACGCATAAGCTTTCGTGGGCTAATACCCACTTCGTCGGAGAATAGTATACTATGACAAGGACTAATTGGCATGAAATTATGACAAGAAAGTAATGAGAGCCTCCTAGTACACACTTCAGCCCTTGTAAGAACGGATATGGAATAGAAATAGACTGAACACAGAATGAAGTACTGCCTGCACTTGGATGCCTTATTCCACCCCCTTGAAAATAGCGATAGGACTGAATTTGCTTTAATTAGGAAGATGATGATGTCAGACCAATGGAAACCAAGACCTCTTGCCAAAACCCCAAACACTTTAATTAGTGGTTTCACTGCAGCCAGTTTCAATCCAAGAAAGCAAAAATCTTTAAAGTATTCAGAATCTAAAGGAAAAAAGACATAATTAGATTTAGTCTACTTTCATACCATTTTTTCATTGACTTGAAGGGGAGCATGGATCAACATTCATGTCGCACTTCCCGTCAGTACCCTGCCCAAGCCAGGGAACCTAATGATCCACCTAGAAGACCAAATTTGGTGATGAATGCTGTTCAGATGCCACCTGAGGCACACTGTGCATACACTAAGAAACAGACTAACTTTAATAGAATGAGTCCTGATTTACACTGGTATAAGTAAGAGGAGACGCAGACCTTCCCTTCTTTTGTTCTGTTGGAAAGAAGCAGCAGGTAAAAACTTTCATCAGACTAATAGGGCCTATTGAGATGAGTGTCTGACTTTCACTATTGCAGATGAAAATGGGTCGGTGTGATCACAAGTTTGGAACATCTACAAATTGTGCAGGGAGATTGAAAGTTTTAAGATTTGCTTTATGACAATTTTTAAAAATGTGTTTTTGTATTAAGTTGATGGGATCTTTTGTATTTTTTAAAAATTTTAGTTGAAAAACATTAGTGTGATTCAAAGAAACATTACATATATATACATACCTTCAGCTAGTGTAAATCATCATTGAATCACTGAAGACACTGTGCTTTGGCTTAGACTCCTGATGATCCGTCAATAACATTACATGGAAGGTACAGTCTATTATTCTGTCTCCCTGCACTGTATTTTTAGTTCCGATCCTGGAAGCATGCCATGTGCAAAATGTCTGTTTAATTCAATGGGAATGCTGCACATCAAGGACTTGCAGTTTGGGGCCCTGTGTGTGCAGTACCAAGTGAAAAGTTGTGACAGCCAGGGTATACAGATCCCACTTGCATGTTGTGATAGGTGTTATAGTCCTGCCAGGAATTCAAAATAGAACACCAGCTCCAGTTGCCATTAAAGAGATGATGCCAGAAACCAAACCCATGCGTTGCTGAGCACTGCCTCATAGAGAAGCTGTAACATTTGTACTGAGTGAAGGTTCTTTCTATAGACTTTATCCAATCTGCTCTTTCTGTAACTTTGTACACTGTTGTATTTATATAAAACATAAATCTTATTGAAGAAAACCCCAGTGTGTTAGAATCCAGGGTGTTGATTTGTGCTCAAATATGCATTTCTCTGTGCTTGATAAGCACAGTGTGTTAACATTTGTGAGAAGTGTAAGATATCCTCAATTGTTCATTTCCTTGTTGTTCAATATTTGGGGTTTGGAGATGATGTAAGAAGTGACAGTGATGTACTTACCTATCAATCTTAACTAGATTTTAAAACATTGTTTTATTGTTAGACTACGTCGTGTGAGTACTTTTGCAGAACTAATAATGGATTGCTGATCTTTGTGAATATAAAACTCAGGAAAAAAGCGGAACTAAAATTATTCTCACTTTGTCAAATTTCTACTAGATAAAATGTATCCATTTTTCATACACTTATTTAATTTGTCAGAAAAAATGTTTCTTTGTTCAGTGACTTCACATGTTTTCAGTACATCCTAGTATACTGACAGTTTAATAAATGGACTGTGAGTTATATATAGACTTGCAATTGTGAAAAGCATGAGCTCTTTACATCTCTATTCTTAACAGTGTATTCCAAGAGTGTGGAAAAGTACACTCCTACATGTTGTTTTATCAGTCCCACAGAAGACAGGCTCATGGAACAGAATTGTTAACTTTTTTTTCCGTTTGTTTCACATTCTCCAAACAACTGAGTTAGAAATTTATGCAAAATTCCCGGGGGCGTTGAATGCAGACTGAACCCTGCAGTGTGGTTCACCGGGCTTGCACATGAATCAATCCCTTCAGGTTCACTTAGAGGTTTCTGTTAGGTGAAATCTCTGCAATACCACTCCAAATGTACTGTCACCATACTTGTGGTATAGATAAAACAACACTTCCCCACCTTCAGGATCTATTGTCAAAGACAGAAATCTAGGAGACCCAGTTTTTCACAATTCTGCATGAAAGATCCATTAATGTTGAAATGGCCCTTGCTCTGTTCTCAGAAGGACCTTAAATGTTTGGCTGAATCTCAGGGTTTATTGTGGGGAAGAGGTGGTTTCTGATGGAAAGGTGAGTGTGTCTGACTGGGAAAAGAGAGTTCCAGCGTAGCCAATATTCAGTGATCATTCAAATGCATAAACCATGGCTTGCCAGTGTACCACCCAAGGCTTACTCTAGTGGAGCTGAGGTTTGAAGTGACTCTTTAATCTACTAATTAGACTAGACTAGACCTACTAATCTGCATTTAACTTGTTTCTCCTTTCTCATCTACTATCAAAAATTCTACTTGGCTGATCTAATCATTTGCCTGACTCTACTCTTCACTTGATGCCAGTTCAAGAGAGGCAATTTCATAGCAAGTGGCTGTTGCTTCTGAAGAACCAGCCTTTGTTTTTTAAACTAGCACCCTGGCAATCTTCATTTCTTTGGCCCAATTATAATCAAAAGCTTCCTACTTTATGACAGAGACAGAGCTTGCCAATCACGATCCAAACAGCTATACTGGAGCCACTAACAAAATCAATTTATACTTTCCTTATTAGCCTTCAATTTACCATGCTTTATTTGTCAGTCATTCTCCTGTTCTACTGTTCTACTACGGTTCCCAGAGCAGGAAGTAAGTGAAAGGCAATAGATCTCCCAGCAATCACTGACAGAGAAGACTAATGTGAACTCCAGAATAACTAATCCCAGTGGCATTCAGCATCTCCTGTCCTGCCATTTCTCCTTGTTTGTTACAAAGTCATGCAATACCTTTTTTTAAGAGTATGTTTACATTATTAAGGTGTGTGCATAGGCAGTGTGGATGCATTTATTTTCAGTGTACCACCCTAGGGAACAACCATCATCTGTAACCAATACATGGAAGTAATTGGGACAAAATCTCATGATCTACATATATTGGACAGATAGGTAAGGGATATGGAGAAGAGACTGGAGAGCTGAATCATCAAGAATTGAAGAGGGAAAAGTAGAGGGATATAATTCCATAAAAATTCAGTGGGGGAGGGAAAAAGTTTTGTCAACATGTCCACTTCTGCATTCCTGTGGCAAATTGGGTTGGTGAGCTGGTCCCATTCTAGTGGGCGATGGGGAGGTGGTGTGCTGGTCCTATCCCAGGGAATTCAGAGATGAGGGGAAGAAGGCTAGGGGGTTATCACACACCAGCTCCAGGTCGGGGATTGGGGCCTGGCTCACTCTACACTGAGTTCCGGCCCAGGCTGCTGCTGCTTGCTCTCCAGCTAGTGGGGAGAAAAGAGCAGCACTGATAACATGGAAATTAGGAGCCCCAGTTTGACCTGCCCAACAGCCTTAGCAGTCCCGGGAACACAATATAGTGCTGGATGGTGAGGAGCTATGAGAAGTAAGGGAGGGAGCAAACCAAGGCCTCAGAGAGTGGGGGGAAGGGGAGGGGAGGGGGGAGGGCGCAGAAAGAACTGCCCCTCTATACCATAGCAAATGATACCCTTGGAAAAGTACAAAGAACCCCACAATTGTTGAGAATGAAAGTTAACAGACGCTCAACAAAATAAAGAGAACAAATATCAAAGGCTTTAATAACAAATAGTCATGCATATTAGGACTAAAGAAGATCTACAAGTCTGTCACAAATAGCAGGGCTTCTGAACACAGTTGAAATTACCCCTGCTCTTCTCTGAAGCCATCAGCTTTTTTTTTTTAGTAGGAATAGTACAATACTGGCAGGTCTGTGTCTAACCCACATCCTCATGGCCAGACAAAAAATGAAAACTCTAAAACCAGCAAGACAAAAGACACAGCTGCCTGAAAACATAAATCAGTGCCAAAGTATTGAGAGAGCCAACACAAACGCCAGCAAGGAAGGTAAATACCATCAGATGAGACAAACACCAAATGATGCAATTGATATTCGCCCAGTACTGGGTAGCAACAGCCAGTTCCTCTGCTTCTCAAATTACTTTCATTTGTGGAGGGTGGAGGGAGTCCTGCTACTCACGGGCCCTGGAAATTCTCCTGTTCTGTGAAACCCTCCCAGTAGTACTTCCATAAAAAGAAAAACATAAAAAAAATAAAAAAAATGGAGATATACCAATCTCCTAGAACTGAAAAGACCTTGAAGGTCATTGAGTCCAGTCCCCTGCCTACACTAGCAGGATCAAGTACTGTCCCCTGACAGATTTTTTGCCCCAGATCCCTAAATGGCCCCCTCAAGGATTGAACTCACAAACCCTGGGTTTAGCAGGCCAATGCTCAAACCACTGAGCTATCCCTCCCCACAAACAAACAACAGATATTTTCCCATTTCAATTTTCTGGTATTCCCTGCCCTGGTTATTTAGCACTGGCTTCTCCTAATGCTGTTTCTTCTATTCCTTTATTACTATTGGACGGTATCGTTCCACTCCAGATGTTGTAGCAGGGTAAATTGCCTAAATTACTATTTTAGTGGCAGTTTTTGTTGGCAATGAGCATAGCTTTTGCCTATCCTGTTTTGCACCAAATATATTAGGATTTTTACCTAAGTTGCAAACTCTGTCAGTTTTGCCTAGCCACTTTCAAGTCATCTTAACCTCCATTGCAGGAATATCTAGTTCTCATCACTGCATCATCATTTTCTCTTGCTATTATATTGACCTGCCATATCCTCCTCAATAGTCCACTTATTCTAGGCTACTCTAAATTTTAAGGATTTTTTACTACAGCGAATGGAGTAATGTGTTGGGTAATACACATTCTGTTGCTGACTTTCTCTATCTCATTGTGGATAATGGAAAAATAAAACACCTGTTCAACCAATTATTTTCCTAAGTGACCATTTGAATTATTTTGCTATCTACAAAATAGAGGTTGGAAAGGATTAAAAACTCTGCTTAATAACATATTTAATTCTTGGAGGCATATTGGCGAGCTTTTGAAATGTATGCCCACACAACTGCTGCAGAAAGAGAACACAGTCATTGGCAAGATGGTACAGAGTCTGAAGGTGGAGGAACTGATCAGGTAGGAATATGCAGTGTAGTTGCAACTGTGTCAGATGGTGGGGCTCTGGCTGTCAACCCCATGGTGTCAGGGCTCCAGCTGTCCCCCTTATCCTCACCTCCTGGGTGTGCAGAGCCTTCTGCATGAGCCCCAGCCACCCGGGGATGAAAGCCAGAGCTCTTTAAACAAACGAACAAAAAAGCAATTCCTTCATGCATTCCTACGCATCTCTGGACACATTCCCTTGGCATACGTGCCAAATTTCCCCGGTGCTGGTGGGTGCTCACGCTGCCCTACCCCTGGCCCCACCTCCTCCCCCCAGTGCACTGCATTCCCCCTCCTCCACATTCCCTCCTGGCCCAGTGAAACAACTGTTTTGCAGCGCAGGCTCTGGGAGGGAAGGGCAAGAAGCAGGATGTGGCAGCGTGCTCAAGGGAGGAGGTGGAGACGGAGTGGAGGTGAGCTAGGGCAGGGCAGGGAGCGGGGCGGGGAGCTGCCGGTGGGTGCAGAGCACCCACCAATTTTCCCCCATGGGTGCTCCAGCCCTGGAGCACCCACAGAGTTGGCATCTATGTCCCTTGGGAGTCCTCCCTTGGGAGGCCTGCCCCACTGTTTGAGAACTTCTGCCATAGAGTCTTTACCGACTCCCCTGTTTTTTGTCCCCAGGTTCTTTCCTACACTCCTTTCTTTGCTAGCACAGCACATATATTATAGCCACTAGATATCTTATTTTTTTCTGCAAAAAATATTGCAATTTATAGTGTGTTAAAATTATTAAATTGAGTTTTTAAATGTTTAGCATGTTCGTGTGTCATTTTTTTCTCCTCTAGTAGAAGTTAAATTTTGCCAGGTCCCATAGTCCTGTGATACCTTTTTCACATTTAAAAAGATCTGCCTTGGTACATCCAAGGTATACATGTTTAAGGAGACGTTACTGCCATGCACAGTCATTATATTTTCTTAGTGTTTCCAAAATATCTTTTCTCTTATTAATAAAGGGCTTGATTACATTTATCTTGGTGTACTGATAGCTTGTCTACTTTTCCCCACAGATGCCGATTCAGATCAAGTTTCATCCACATCCCAGTCAGTGGATGGTCTGTGGGAAGATAACATGTTCAAGTGAAGTTTAGAGTACAGGGTTTTCAGACTAAATAGCTGAAGAGAAATAGCATAAACCATTTATTAGGTTACGTTTTAGCTACAAACATCCAAAGATATCCTAGAATCAAATCAACAACTAACACATCAAACCTTACAGAGGCCCAGTGGAATTAGGTAAGCTTCTTTGGCTCTCAGTATTAGACATTAAAGCTCAGATGGAAGTTAGGAGCCTAAATACTTTTGTGGGTCTGGGTGTAAGTATCTTATGGTTTTTCTATTCTTTCATCTTATTTATTTCTACTTTTATTTTGATTTTTTTTTTTTTTGGACAACTTGGTTAGAAAGAGCATGAAAAGTCAAATTCTGCCCTTGTGTACACTCGAAACTGCACTGACTTCAAATGACTTGCAGGGAGTAACCAAGAGGTTTAAGATTAAGGTAATGATGAAGGAGTAATTTAAATCTATGAAAAGAAGATAATTGAAGACTAGGGCCAAATTGCCATTCTGATTCTGTTTAGAATCAGCAGGCTCAGAGGTTGGAGTGTGCCTATCACTTACCTGCAGAGGGGCAGCAGAGGCTATATAGGCTTGGGGGGAAACACTTGTGTACCTAGTATGAAGGGATCCCAGGCAGGCATGGATGCCATTATGGTAAGGGCAGATGTTAATGAGAGGCCTCAGAACCCTGGGTACTGCCAGACGCATCATATCCACCCCGTCCAGCTAATGGGAACAATCACAGCCCATGAGGGGCGAGTCACACTCACGAGAGAACAAAAGGGGAGGATGGTGATAAAACCATGCCCCTCACCCACAAGCATTTTCAGGAGAGTTATACTGCTTTGTCTAATTGGGTGTTGCAGTGGACCCTGTGTGCTTGGGAGCTCCAGCAGGAGGCCCACCCCAATGAATCAGTTTCACAAGTTAATTGAATTTTGAAAGGAATTGTGAAATACCTGCCCTTGAAATTCTATTTCATGCAGACTAGACTGTCCTCTGCTCATAGTGTTTGGTAAGAGGTGCAATGGAGCTGCAGTAGCTCTCTGGAAGCACCAGGATGCATTCTGCTGAGACCTCCTGCGCAAGCAGCCTATGTCTGCCTGCTAAGACATTGCTCTATGGGGTACAGCATCCCCTGCACAGAGCTACCACCCAGCTTCCTCCTGATCCCATAGGGTGCCATGTTCCCCGAAGAAAGGAAGAAGAGAGCTAACCATACATTCCCTAGAACACAGCACTGTGTATCTTCTGGCTCTTGGGGAAGAGGGGCTTTTCCATATACCATACTTCACCACTGTCCACCCATGTAAGTGCCAAGCAATCTGCCTTTCTATTTTTTAACCTGTATTTTATACATACTGTTGAGGAAATTCAACCTGTTGAAATCAAAGCACTCGCTTATACCAAGGCTGAGTTTGACTCTGAAAAATAAAACTGCAGATAAAATCCTTCCTCCCCACACACTTCCGTAGCTCTGATGTATTTTTATGCCTGCTCTATTGTAAAAAACTGAATACCTAATTGTGGCTAATATGCTTTTAATTGTTCTCCTGTATCAGAGATGTTGTGCTATCCAAAGTATGTGAAATGAAAAAGCATGCATTAAGAAATGAAATGAAAAAGCATGCATTAAGAAATGTTCTTTTATGCAGTTTAGAATGTAAGTGAAAGGACAATAACTGTCAGGAATATTTGAAAGCCCTTTTTGATCAGGAATGTTTTACATTGTTAGTTTCTGGCTCCCAGATGAAATAAGATTTACATGACCATAGTACAGAGTGCAGTGTACACAAATTACTCTTCTCCTTACAGAAGGAGTCAACTAACAGGCATGGACCAGAACCAAAATCCTGGATCAGAACACAGTGAAAATTGGGTGAGATCTGGGACCAAATCCAGCTCCTGATCTTAACTGCTGGTCTCTCCCACCCCTATAATGGGGTGAACCAAAATGACTGATCTAAACACCTGTGGTGAAGTGCGGGCCCAATGGGAGTTTTGCTAGTGACCTTAACAGAGTCAAGATTTCACTCCATGACTGTGGGAAAATTCATCATTTTCTGGATCCCAGCTCTGGGTCTTGGACCTGTCTCTAATAATTAATAAATTGTGGTAGTTCTAGTGATCAGGTTTCGGCAACTCTTAATCTTGCGAGACTGTGCCTACAGCACCATTTGAAATGGCTGTCCTAGCATAAGAATACTAACAAATCAGGACAAACTACCAAACCAAGACATAGAGGTCTAGCTTCCAGCCCAGCCCAAATCAATTTCAGTGGAAACAAAAAGATGTGATGGAGGATTGTTCCTCTTATTACTGTTAGATGTGCCTCAAAGCTTCAAGACCATAAGCAACATGCATTTAACTCCCTGACATGTTTAGGGGAAAACAAATTACTTTTCTTCACACCAGATGGGGATTATGGACGTGAGAGTTGTGCACAATGCAACAGCTATAAATCTTGTATTTTATCATCCTATTTTCGGCTATACAATTAAAAGATTAATCAGTTATAACACCACTCATGATACATACCTGCTGAAGTATCCCTTTGGGAAGATCCATGTGGTTAGCAAATCCGGAGACATACATAATAGAACATTACAGTACTATCAGGAGCCATGAGCTAGGTTGCCTGGCAGCAACGGTGTTGGATCCTAACGGGATAGTGAAATTATACTAGGACACGGGGAGCCATCTATGACCTACACATTACAGTCTCTGCAACGCACAGGTCTTAATGAGAAGATCTTTGTGCTCATTTTTATAAGGTTGATTATTTGCAGTCCAATGGATTATGTGTTTAAAGAACTGCACTTCCAATAGATTTTTCTGACACATCCTCTTCTTTCTATACTTAGTGATTTTTCATAGTTTTTCCTTCATGGAAAAGAAAATTCAATTTTTATTCCATATCTCCTTTCGTTTGTTTTCATTTAAATAACATTTTTTCTCATCTCATATTATGTTTCTGAGCTACACAAAGATTTTATTAACATATAAGCCTTCTTTTAGCCACGTGTTTTGGTTTTTTTCGGGTTTTTTATGATTGTGCTACACATGAATGTGATGAACTAGATGCACTGGCTACAGTTAGGCGGAAGGGAGTGTGGTCAGCTGTCGTAGTATCTTCCCATATAACACTGCTAATGCACTGTTACACTGACCTTCAAAATCCTACTCATGCCCCTTCTGAGCACAAATTAATGGAACCACCTAATACTAATTTTTCTAATTTATTTACTTAGTCTTCTTTTTTAATAATTTATCTATATTTATATATGTAGATGAAATACTTGTTTCTCTTAATTGTAGCGAGAATCCCCATATCATGAAAGATAATAGTAGAGGGGAAGTATTGTTGTGGGGAATGATGCTGCTAGTGCATTGGAGAGACAAGGTGGCAGAGGTAATATCTGTTATTGGACCAACTTCTGTTGCTGAGAGACAAGCTTTCAAACCACACAAAGCTTTTCTTCAGGTCTGCTAGTTAATGCAGTGTCTAAAGAAATGTTTTGAGCTGCAGATTTGTACCAGCATATACTATCTACTGAGAAGTATTCAGAGTTTTGTGAAGTGATTTGGTTGATTCAAATCAACCTGGATACAAGTGAAAGAAAACTGATCAAATATTGCTATTCAGTCACTGTTACTACAGACACAAATTCCACTGTGTTTCTATGGGAAGCAAAATCTAGATGATAAATGTGCCACTTTAAAATGATTTTTCAGAGATGGATGCTTTTGGCATTGTCATTTCTCGGTCTGAGATCACAACCAGCTTGCAGGAACTTTACAGATGTCTACCCCTCTTTGACAAACAGCCACTAAGGCAGGCACTGCTGACCAGGAGACAGATTAAAAGTGCTGTCAACCTCTGGTATAGAATAGATTTTCTTTATCCATGATCTCATTGTATTAATTAGTAGTTGGCTTTAAAAGGCCAGAAATAGATCCTTTTCAAAAATCACTGTAGTACTTTTATTTAAGGTTGCCAGACAGGAAGGGATATATAATTATTTTTCATGTGACTCTCTATGCAGAATAAAATGGAAGGATTTTTATCTGGTTGTGCTTCATGCTTCCCATTCAGTAGTATATTGGTCCTCTTCAATGAACACAGAACTGTGATCTGCCCATTTTGATTAGCTTAACTCCTTGAGACACTGAAGGCAATGGATAAAAGTCTGGGACACAGTTGCCAACTTCAAACTAATCCCATTTCAAAACAAGGCCAAAACAAGCCAATCCCTAAGAACCCCAACATCCTATGTGACCAGCTCCCCCCAGCGTGCAGTCTGGGACTGTGATGGGCCTGCCGTGCACTCATGTCTCCCACCCTTGCCCATGCTTGCCAGGAGCCGATCAAAAAAAGAAGCAACAAGCTACAATGAGCAGCAGGCTACAAGCCAAAAACTAGCCAACAAACAACCTAAGCCAATTAAGCCAAAAATAAGCTCAATTTCTGTGTTTTCCCCACGGGTTGGACATGTCTCCTTTGGGAGGTTTGTGAGTTTAAATTCCCTTACGCAAACTGGTGCGTGTGGAATCTGAATTCAGCCAAATCTCCACACCCAATCCACCAGTCAGAGCATCGCAGCTAAAGCCTGATCCAAAGTCCTTCCATTGACTCCACTGGGCTTTGGATTAGGTGGCGTATATGTAGGAGGAACTAATCTGCACCAAGGATAGGACTGGAATGAATTATTTCTCTCCCACTGAAGCAAAGTGGGGAACTGTTAATTATTAGTCATATTTTTAGGGCAGGGACCAACCAAGATCAGGGACCCATTGTGCTAGACACTGTACAAACAGAAGAGTAGATAGTCCCTACCTTGAAAACTTTACAAACTAAATAGACAAGACAGACACAAACAAAAAAGATATAATATTCAAGCAGAACCTTCTGAGTCACCTGATGATTCTTGCTCTGCTCCTGGGGCAACACAGCTATGCAGTGCCCCTTTCACAGGGCTGTGGCAAAGCCACAATTGATCCCTTATTTAGGAACCTACGTTTGGCCTCCTAATTCAGAAACTCTCATGGTCGATTTAATTAAAACATTCCTGTTCTCAAATCTGTAATGTTTCACTTGGTGATTTGCATATTCTTGTCTTTATTTATTTCACACTGATTTACACATCATTCATAACCTTCCAGAGGTCTGTATTCCAGATGAATAGGATCCTAAATTGGACTGACACTATCACAAATTTCTAATACATATTCTAAGAACATTTGGCCAGATGTACTGATTTAAATGGAATTGCATAGCTGCAACACAACACAATTTGGTACATTGTATACATATTTATGGCCCATTGTGTAAACCAACTGAATGAAGCTATTTTGGTATGTTAGTTAAATAGACTGATATTCTAGTTATTTTGCAGGTACATACTATACAGAAAAACTGCTTTTTAAAATTATTTATGAGACAGACCAGAACCAGTCCAGAGCCCTTTACAGTCTCTAGGACAAATTAATATACATCTTTGAAAGCTGCCAGCATATTGAACAAATTAATATACAGAGAAATAATTGAATATTCAGAAATATTTTTGCTTAAGTATATTTAAATACAAAACATTATGTCTACAGTCAAAATGTTAATTAAGGCTACAATACAAACCTACCAGGAATTTCAAAACTTGCATCAGAGTCCAGCAAGCATAGAACGAATCTTTTCAAACTTTGGATGCATCCATTCAAAACTGAGGAACACCCATGGCCTATCCAGTACCTGAAAGTCGGTTTTCTGATATAAAATGCTACATGACCAAAGGGAGCCTGGACTGGTAGTCTGCAATTGATTGCTTCTGATTGCTTAATGCTTCAGGCCTACAACTCTGCATTATTGTTGTTTTCATATAATCATGTTTTTGACTTCTGTTTATATAATACTGAAAAATGACATGAGTTGTGACATGTATACCTTCCTTGAGAAAATACTGAACCAAAATATATACAGACATTCTGATGTCCAATATTATAATTACATATATTAGTATTATTGCCACTACAGTTTTGCTTTGTATTAGTACTAGCCAGAATTAATCTATGGATCTATTCCCTTATGCAACCAAAATTTGAATGTGTAACTTAAACTAAGACTAATGTGTGCATTAATCAAACAGTTATTTAAAGCAGAAATTACTTTAAACTGGGACTAACTCATTTTTCTCAGGGGGGTAAAAGCCATGATATTACCTGATAAATAACATGCCTCTCTGCACATGTGGGCATTAACAGCTGTCTTAGATGGGCCCAACAGTGTGTTTACAGGCTGGAAATGAATACCCAACTCTGCTTCTTGACAGAAGGACAGGATACCTGCCAGGCGTGTGTAACTGTCAGCAGAAGGAGACTTTATTACCTTACGAGCATAATCCACTCCCACCTTACCTTCCCAACCATGGGAAAAGGTGGGAGTGGATTTATTTACTTTCCAGGAAAAGCAGTACTTGATTAGAGTGCACAGCAACTAAACTGTTTGGAAGGTTGATGTTCTGCCTAATACAAGAAGCAAGTCAATGATTGTCACACTGAGGGTCCACTTTTCAAGATATGCCGTTTCAGACACTGTGTTTACTGACAATGGACCCCAGTTCGCTTGGGAAGAATTCAAGAAATTTGAACGCTAATGGGAGTTTATCCACCTAACCTTCTCCCTAGCCTACCCTCAGAGTAATGGCAAGATGAAATCAGCTAAGAAACTGTTAGACGAGGCTGTTTCTTCTGGTTCAGATCCCTTGTTAGCATTTTTGGTGCACAGGAATATTCCATCCCAGTGGTGCCAAAGCCGTCCAGCTCAGGCACTGATGGGACAAAGGACCAAAACCTGTGGCAATGAGGGGAGACCTGTTGCACCCAGAAAGATGCATCACTGAAAGGAGAAGGCCAATAAATGTGTCAGACAAAGACCTTCTGGCCCTGGAGGGAGGCATTCTTGTGAAGATCCAGCCATTAGAGACATACCAGAAGGAGTGGATTAAAGGGGTCATGACAGGTGCAGTGGCCCCCAGGTTATATGAGTTGACTACACAAGAGGGAAGAGTGATCCAAAGTAACAGGAGACACTTACAAGCCAGCAGACACAATACCAAAGGCTATAGCGATATAGACCTCATCACGGAATGGGGAGACAAAGAGCTAACTGGAGGCTAGTCCAATGGGGAGAGAGGAGATGCCACAAAAAATATCAAGCTATCCCAAAGACTAGGTAACCAGCTGAATGTATAGTAAAGGCAAGACTCCAGCTCAGCTCTGTACTAGCATATCCAAAAGGACACAGGGTGGGCGTCTGGACATCAATTATTTGTTTTAAAATGTTTATATTAAAACATTTGTAAAATAGGGAAGATGTCTCATGATCAGTGAAACTGGGGTCTATGTTCCCGAGAAGAACACTAGGAAAACAGGGAGTTAGTCTGGAAGCAACTCAACCAAATGAACAGAGTAGTACACTGGGTTTTATAAAGTTCCATTTCCTCATTTTAACCTGCATTCATCCTTACTCTTTGCAAATGAAATAGAAGGTGAACTGTATGTCAGGTTCAGCCTGGCTTCATTGAGAACCATCACCAAATTAAATCATATGCTCCCTTTATCCATGACTGGCTGAACGTAATCCATATGGTCAGAAAGGTCATTTTAGCAGAATCACTCTGCTCCAGCAAGGCCAGAAAAATAATCCCTTGTCTGTCTGCAGGTATCACTTTGCATAACTGGAGAGGATTCCAGGGACCCTTTCCCCACTTTCACTCTCTCAGCTGCTGGACACAACCGGGATCCTTCAAAGTGCTCATATTGAGCAGAAGTGGAATTGAGTTTTAGGGCAGCACCAGCAGTGGTGACAGACACCCAAAAGAAGGTAAAGGGTTAATGATGTTATCCAGCTTCTGCACTAGCTGTCAGCCCAAGCTAGTGTTGTGGAAATATGCCATGCACCCTATTAGATAGACATAATCTGTGTTTATGTCTAGCTTTGGCGATTGCCCTAATAGCTATGTGAGAAGCAAATTAGTGTACCAGATATGACTCAGATAATTCATGGTTCACTCTCTTCTCTTCCTGCATGTTAGAAGGGCTTCTGTGTTTCCATAGCATTGGGTGGAAAAATTAATTGACAAATCCTCCAAGACATTTTTTTAAATATACATAAATGCAGATTTTTAAAGACTTTGAGCCAAACTGTCAAAATAAGATCTTATAAGAAAAACTCCAAGTCTATCATTAAACATCATGAGAAAGCTAGCTGTAAAAGGCCCAAACAGAATTCATTTTTGCTTTGCTATTCCTATGTTCAGGCAGTGCCAGGGGCTAAGTGAGGCTGAGTAGTGGCAGCGCAAGAGGAGACAGCACTTTAGTATCCGTTTCCTGTTTTAGCACAATAGAACTGTATGAACGAGGAGAGGGTCCTGCTGCAGCTGCTGCCAGAAAACCCAGAATAGGTGGTAAGGAGCATGGGAGTGATGCTGTGACTGGCCCCTCACATGCTTCCCCTAGGCAGGTAGTCACAGTAGAAGTCTGTGCTATGGTAGGAGGTGGTGCACGGCCGCATCCCACCAGCAGTACATTGTTTAGTTTGGCAAAGACAGAAAAGCATTGCACTTGGGAGCTTTTGTAGCTGACACCAGTGACACACCTACACAGTTTGTATCATATGTTGGCAGAAAGTTAGCAGGGGAATTGATGCAAAAATGTCAAGCCACTTCATCTCTACTTGCACTCAATGAAAACAAACAGCCTTAGCTATATTCATGATGCCCATGAATAGTCAGTACTTATAATTAAATTAAAGGCCTGTAATCAATCTATCCAATGCACTTGCACTGGCTCCTCATTCCTTCCCTGTTAGCCTCACTCATCATGAGTTAGCTAAAATTAGATTATTAGATCTTCAAAGCAGGGACCTTGGACAACATTCTGTCACTTGTTTTTTGTGAGACTCAGTAATAATTCTATGGAAGTCAATGGAGTTTCACCTCAAGTAATAATGAGTGGAGTATCAGACTTTCTATTGTCTTTGTCCTATTATGTTGATTTTCTGTTGTCTTACAACCATCTTTCCGTATGTCCCTGAAAAAGGTCAGAAATCCTGGATGAGAAAGTGGGACCAAGTACATAACTCAGCCACTTGGAGAGATTACTGAATCCTCCACTAAGTACCATCAAATCCATTGCACTTTTGCTACTCTCTGTTACATGGTTGCAAGAATATTAGTCATTGTTGTTTTTGTATATGGAAGAAGATATGCTTCTTCATGTGGATGTTGGTTGCTTTTTCTCAGCATCAGGTGCCAAAGCTACTCATCTTGCTCTGCTAAGTTCTGCTAACGCTTTTCCAAACAAGTCTGACAAGAGGCTCCACGCTTTTGGAGTAGAAAACAATTGAATGATTATTTGATCAGCTTTGGAGAAGATCTTACAGCTCCTGGCAGGATGACTCTCTGTGAATGTGTGGTTTGGTTCTTTGGACAGTACACAATCTGTGGAACAAGCTGATTGATTGACTAGCTTCTTTCTGGCTTCATAAGGGTGCCAATAAGTGCATACAGTGAATGACAAGAGGTTTGTTCATCTTCTTTGTCTCACACACTGGCTGACCTTAATTGTGGGGGCGTACCTGGGAAGCAACAGTACAGTCAGGATGCTCACAGTGGGACATAAGCTCTGCAGCTACTTTAGTCGTTTCTGGCACAAATCTTATGGTATTGCAGGTGCGGAATGCTCCCCTTCCCTGCCACCAGAAACAACAAGCGGTACCAATTCACATGGATTCTACTCAGCATCTGCTGGATGAGCGGCACATAGCAATCCCAACTTTTTACATATGTTCTAATGTGAACACCAACCTGCACCTGACAGCTGGAGAGTGTGCCAACTTGCTGTAATTTGAGGATGCGAGCAATCTCCCGGACTCCAGCTGAGTGCTTCAGCAATAGCAGTGGGGAGCAGGAAGATTTTCTGCCTCACTGATGTCAAATGCATGAGGACTGAGAAACAGCAAGACCTCCATCTCTTGGATCAACTTGACAGCGGGCATATCAGGCAGCCTTCAAAAGACTGATGATAGGGGATCAGGCAACTGGTGCACTCCTGAAAATCCTGGGCAGAAGCAGCCTGTTGACTAATCTAAAGGACATGCAGAAAAATAGAGAGAAACTCTACTCTAACATACCTTTACTCTGCTTGTAATGTTCTATTCAATTATAAACAAACAGAACTCTATAACTCCTCCCAGCATCATGGATATTACTACTTGGTCACACTTTCTATTAAGGTTCTATTTATAAATGATTAATAGATATTATAAGCACAAACTGTATGTATTAAAGATGGTGACAGCTACCTTAACAGGGTATGCCTGACTTGCAGCACCCCATTGCTCAGAGATAGGTGAGGTTTTCTTTACATCATTGTCGGGGAAACATGGGCCTAGGATTGTCACATAGTGAGGGGAGAGAGTCATAGTTTCCAAAGAACTTTACAACAGAGATAGCCTGCTGGCAAGGCAATGATGCTGAGGAGGGGAGCTGGAAGATAGCCGCCCCATCCCAGTTTGAGAAAAAGACTAGGACCAGGAGATCTCAGCGAACGGGAACCAGGACCTTGGTGGGAACTATTCAATTTGTGGCTGGCAGACAGTTGATTCTGGGTGCTCACCCCATTTGCCAACAAAGATTCACAAGTGATGCCCAGCCAGCTGTGGAACCTTGGTTCTGACAGGCATAGGACTAGCCAAGAACGCGGTTGCCCCAAAGATGCATCCATGCAGATTGCACTGGGGCCTCAAGGGCACAAGAGGGGATACCCCTTCTACAGTCCATGGCCACGCCTGTGCACCTCCTTCCCCCAGCAGTGCCAACCCCAGCTGTAGTGAAAGAGGGAGGGTTTGCCTCCCCCCAAAGCAAGGGACAGGAGCAGGTCTCTATGCTGTCCATGCAATGTCTCCACCACCATGTGGGTCCTGGCACTCTCCTGCGTGAGCCGATGGTGGTGCAAGGAGGGGATCCAGTATTTTGTGAACTCCCAAACAAATGGCTATGGGAGTGGATGCTTGACATGCCCCCTACCACACCCATCAATAGCACTAACCCCATGTATCTCTTGCCCCTCTCCCCTATGTGCAGAAAGATGGGGAGGGTATTTTTCTATCAAATGTACAAAGTAAACAAACTGAAAAGGATCCTCTTTTTCTAAGACTCTGAGTTATAGCAAGTTAACTGTTACTTGTAATAATTACAAGTAGAGCATGTCCAGAGAACATTTTTTAATATTGCCAATGGCCCTTTAAAATTTTAATTTAAGAATGAAACGTGTATGTCCTTTCATGCCTCAGCAGAAGGGGGTGGATTGTAAGGTACCAGTTAAGGCCAAATACACAATCTCTTTTGGTTTGGGAAAATAATAGCATATTTTGCTGCCAGTGTTTGTGACTTAAAATAAGACCATTACCATTGCTTTATAATTGATTTTTGTGGTTATTTAATCTGCACTTAAAAGAACAAAGCAAATATCACTCTCCAAAGCACGAGTCAGTCCCTCATAATGCACTCTGATTCTTAGTGTATGAGACACTTTGTTATGCTACAGTTCTTCCATTGAGATCTCAGTGGAAGTACTTGAGACAGCCCATTTCATTATGTTATAGTTTAATGGGTCGATTGTTCCATTTAAATAGTCAGTGTCAACATACTCATTTCAGACCAGTGGTTTCAACTGAGTTTAACCATTGACATAGCAAAACAGTATTGTTGTACCTGTGTCAGCCACAGGATATTAGAGAGACAAAGTAGGTGAGGTATTATCTTTTATTGGACCAACTTCTGTAGGTGAGAGAGACAAGCTTTTGAGCTTACACAGAACTGTTCTTTGGGTCAAGCAGAAGCTCTATGTAAGCTCCAAAGCTTGTCTCTTCCAGGAACTGAAGTTGTTCCAATAAAAGATATTGCCTCACCCACCTCATCTCTCTCATAGCAAAACATTATCAATCATCCCAGTGTTTTATCTTGCAGTCTTTGCAAATAATTTTTCCAAGTTGCAAGGGCCAAATTCAGACCTGAAGAGTAAATTGTGTGCAACTTCTGAATTAGGTTCTAAGAATAGATCTGTAAGAGAAGTACATTCAAAATCAGCCTGGGTTTGAATTTTGTGAATTCATCTTTTAGGCTCCATCTTTATGCTACCAGTAACTCGGTATTTGAACTGGGGCAAGTCACTTTACTTTTCATAACCTGAGTTTACCCAGGTTTAACATAGAGGTATAATTATTCACCTACCTCACAGAGCAGTGAGGTGTAATTCATATTCAGAAGGTGCTTTCAGAGACTCAAATGAAAAGTGCTACAGAAGTGTCAAATACCATCATATTATTATTACCCTTTGAATTTTAATGACATCCTCTATACATATATTCTGGAATTTGGCTCAAATCTATGCACATTTTACTAACCTTAACCCTACTTTACTAATTGTTTCAATTTGCATTTTGTCAGTTTTTCTAGCCCGAGTTTGCTGAAACTCTCTACCCCATAATATTCAAGCAGCAAATGTTTGGGATGGTTTGAAAAAGTAATTCAAGATTTTTTTGCTATTAATATTTGAATTGATGTCATTGTTTGATTTATTTGTGTCAGTGGATTAAAGCAAAGCATTATTATAGGCTGTTGAAAACATAAGCTAATAGTGAAACAAAATGTGTGAAAATAAAATAGTTGCAAACACTGAGAATAAGAGTACATAAAAAAAAGAAGAATTGGCTCTGGGAAGGAATAGTGGCTGTTTCTTCTCAAGTGCTGGTCCCTATTTATATTCCACCCCAGGCGTGGCACAGATCACTCCATGTGAGCACAAGCTGCTTCCATAGCATCCTTATCTGAGGTTCTGCTGAAGGATACCTGCATGGCAGTCACTTGGAGGTCTATCCTCATGTTCGTGACACAGTACACTCTAATTCATGCCTTGGCTGCAGATGCAGCAGGGGTATCAGCAGTATTGCAGGCATATTTGTTACTGGCTTCCTTCCAGTTTGAACACTGATTGCTAATTGCCCACTCATGGAATAAACATAGGGACCAGCACTTGAAGAAGAAGTGGAGGTAACATACTGTAACTGGAAGTTTTTTGAAATGTGTGGTACCTATCTGTATTCCACTACCTGCCCTCCATCCCCTCTGCTTTGGGACCTATTGGATTTGTGGTATGACAAGGAACTGGAGAGGTATCAAACCACACTGTCTCTTACACCCTCAGTCAAGAGCATAAGGAGAGCTACTGCATAAGTGGGGGCCAAGAGACACTGCTTTGAAGAATTTCAGGACTCAGGCACATGGTGTGCATGGATACTCATATGTGAAATACAGATAGGGACTTCACATCTTGAAGAATCTCCAGTTACAGTAAGTAAACTTTTTAAATTGTTAATGGAGATGTAGAAATAAAATAAAGATGGGATTTCATTAGACCCTGCCTACTTGTCTACAGAAAGTGCATTAGTGGCTCTGGTTACTGTAAATTAGTCCTTGCAAAGTCAAGAAAATCAAACACATTTAGAAGAATGAAGGGTGGTAGCTAAACATGTTTGATTTTAGCATTATGATACAGAAGGCAGGCACAAATGAACCACATATAGTACCAAATCCTCTTTTTATTATTCATATAACAGGATACTAACTAGGCATAGTTCAATGAATACCGCAGAGAATTGGGCCTATTACCTGTAAGAAAGAAGTGTAGCCTGGTGAATTATAAGAATTTCAAGTTACACTTGTTCACTTCCCTGCAGCTTCCTAGAAGATTGTTGTTGAGTAAGGGATTGGTGAGACACACAACAGATATAAATAAAAACTTTACTTAACATCCAAATAAATCCACTCATTAATTTAACCAAACATTATAAAATCACAAGCTCTTAGGATTACTAGAATTCCTAGGATTCATGGAAAACAAAGATAGCAGATGCAGTGCACAATGCTTCAGGGACTCAGTGCACCCAATTTTCAGGGCAAATAGTCAGATCTTTTATCTTATTCTACCTGCATATATTTGACCATTTCAGTTACCATAATAAACCTTGGTCCTGCCCTTTGTCCATGTGTGGTTGTGACATGTTGCTTGGGACACCCAGACCTGTGAGCCAATGCATGACCACTCGGTCTTCCAGTCACATTTTAAGAATGTATTTCCAGGACACACCTATAACTCATTCTTTACAGACTATACATATATCACAGCATGACTTTCAGGACCAGCATGGCACCAGTTTACATGTGATACCTTACATGATACCTTTGGGATATATATTATGACAACAGTGTTTTGGGGCAATGAGTCCTGATGTGAGCTACAGTATTGGGGGGGGGGGGGGATCTCTGTCAGTTGGCATGGGGGGGGCGGTTATGGGGTCACAGTGTTATGCAGGTTGACCACAATCCTATATGCAATTGTTAACACAGGCTAGTTGTGTCAATTAATTTCCTAATAAATCCTATGCATCAATGTGGTTATCTCTATAGAATCAGAGAGGTAGCCATGTTAGTCTGGAATAGCAGAGGTAACAAAGAGTCCTGTGGCACCTTAAAGATTAACTAAAGTATTGAAGCATAAGCTTTCGTGGGCTAATACCCACTTCGTCGGATGCAAGCATTTGTTACCTCTGTTATCTCTATAGTTACAGTAGTTGCAAAAATACCTAATACTACTCTATTTCAAGCTTATGTATGCAATTATGTAGTTACCTATTTTTATTGCACTTAACTTGTTTGTTATATAGCATGAGAGTGCACCATTTATGGCCTTATGTCAAACCCTTAGGCCTACTTCAGCTAACTAATTAGCAAGCCTACATCATTAGGCGTCACACTATAAACATTACTTTATGCTATAGCAAAGATAATTATTATTCATCATTTGAATTCTTTTACTTGCATTTCAGCTATTATTCTATAAAGCATTTTAATATAGTCTGTGAGTATTATATCCCTTAGCAGCATTAAATATATCTGGTCAGCAATATACCCCATAACTTAATAGCAAGCTAATTACATCCTTTTTTTCTGAAGTCAAGACAGGATCATAGGTCAACAGATGACAATGTATTATTATGTATTACTATTTCAATGCCAAAACTGTGCTCTGAATAGGACATGACACAAATAACAAAAGATGGCACAAATTCGTCTCAGTGTTCTCCTGGTCATCACAGGTCCCAGTCGAGCACCCTCTCCTGGGCACTCACTAGATTGCTGTGAGGAGATCCGGTGGTAGAATCCCCAGGGTTAAACCTCCAGTAGCTAAACAGAGCCCAGACACTGTGCCAAGCTTGGGGTTCCCAGGTACACACTCAGGTACAGACCTGCTAGTGTGAGAGCTGGAACCCCCTGGAAGCTGCTTAGCTCCTAGGCTCAGTGTTGACCCTACTGACTCCCCGTTACTTAAACACAGAACTCCGCCTCCAGGTGTGAGCCTCTGGGTTGCAGTGTAATTCTCTCAGGATGCAAATAGCGATTGTAACACCTATTACACACATGGAGACACTTTGAACAGAGTTCTAACATCATTGCTTTTTTACTTAACAGATAAAGCACAAGACAGTACAGATCGCTTAGGAAACAATTTATGTTCTAAACACAATGCCCCTCATTAGCTCAGCCTTCCCTTGGTTGTCGGTAGGGGACCATCTATGTTCAGGAAGTTAGGCAGGGTCCTTTGCCTCATCAGGCCCCTACTTGTTGGGTTGCTTCAGCAGGAGAAAAATGGCCCTGTGAGCAAAGCAGTTCATGTCTTTTTATAACATTTATTCCCTGTGTCAGATGGTGTCCTGCTCAGCCCCCTCAGGGGATCATAGCCCTCTGCCAGGTGACTTTGTTGCCAAGGTGACCTCCTCCCTGGCAAAACAGAGAAGGCAAAAGGCTACACCTTCAAAATGGAGTGTGCAGTTTGGTAAAGACACACACAGAAAGTTCATAATCTCACACAGAATCCATAAATTGCACAGGCAGATTTCTCAAATATATCTCACTGGTGTACATCTATAGCAATGTCATGGAAGTCAATAGTTCTTTGAGATTTATAGCCATGTAACTAAACAGAATTGAATCTTATTCCTTGTCTCTAGGAACTTACTATCTAAAAGACATACCATTATAGTGAACAGTAGATGTGTTTTAAAAGAATAAGAAGGAAGGGAAAATTTAAAGTGAAATTGTACAGTAGGGTTTATGTTGCTATTTACCAGTTTTAGAACATTTTCAATAGTTAATAACCAGTTGAAAATCAAATGCAGATTAGATTTTTCACCCTTTGCTGTCACAAATGATGCAGGGATGGTCCAAATGGGCTACAAAAAATAGTTGCTGTTAAAAAAACACAACTGTTTTCCATCATTTCAATTCTGATCCTTTTTTAAGGGTATGAGTTGCAGTACATTGGTATTACCTACTAATTTCATGGTCCATAATTGAACATAAGGCTATAATTCAATTGTGGTGGGGGTTTTTTCTGATACTCTAAACAGCAAGAGCAGTGCTGATTTACATTCTTAGTATTCACCGAGGACTACATATTGTTATTTATAACACAGGCAAAGGGATTTTGCAGGCACCTAGTTATTAGATTATTTAAAGTCTGTCACACTGGAGGAGAAGTCTTAATCCATGAGATGTAAGAAGAAAGGGATTACTGAGCATGAGATCTCAAAAGGCAGAGATTATGCACATGTTGTTCTCACCAATGTACTCATTTACTGAGGTACATTTTTACACAAATAATGAATAACATGATTGTATGTGTATATTGTATTTCTTAAAAAATAAAAAAGATCATTCATCAGAATGTATGTGAGTGTATTCAAACATTTAAATAATTGTTTTGTAATTTATTTATAACAGAATGTAATTTCCTTGTGATAATACTAAGGAATAACAATATAAAATGAGTATTTCTTATATTTTGCTTGTGTTGATTCTGGTGGATATCTGAATATTGATTGCAGTTGAAATTCAGGAAAATAAGAAAACGGGGTCAAAATCACTGTAGCAAAGGTAGGGAGAGATATGAAACCAATAACTCTTCTGAAATCAGTATTTGAGAGGAGGCATTTGCAACTTGCAACTCTTGCAGTAGTTTTACAACCTATCTCAATGTCATAGGGCTTGATCCTGCAAAATGCTGAGAGTTTTGGTCCTGATCTCACAAAGCACTTAAGCATGTAATGCCACTGAAGTAAATGGGGCTACTCATATGCTTCCAGTTAAGCTTTTACTTAAGTGCTTTGCTGGATTTGAGCTGGAGTATTCAGCACCTTGCAGGATCAAGCCATTATGAATGTCAGCCAACCAGGACAAGGACAGTCTAGCCCAGTGATCAGAACAGGCATCAGCCATTGGGATCAGAGCAGGCTTCAGGAACCAAGGATTGAGATCAGAGCCAGTCAAGTAGCTGGAAGCCAGAGTCAAAGGTCAAACCAGGGGGAAGGAACTGGAGCAAGAAGACAAAGCAGAGACAGGGCAGAGACCAGGCCAGGCCAGGTGCAAGACAGTAACAAAGTAAAACATTGTTGGTGCAGTGGTGGGCATGAGCATTAGGCAGCCAGTGAGCTGCTGCTAGTTTAAGAGCTGGCCTGCTTCCTCCACACCACAGCCAGCCAATCAGGTGGGGTGGCCACTCAGGAACTGTGCTGCAGGCCAGCTGAACTGATGAGGCTGCCTGGAGACTAGCTCTGCTGCAGGCCCTGATTCCTGACAGTGAGTGGGACAAACTGTGCAGTCCTCAAAATCAAGGGAGGTTTTGCTCAGTCTCAGGCTTTAGCTCACCCTTAGTTGAGTATTTAGACAATTGTTACCCCATAATCTGCTCAAAGTCAAAATGTCCTTTCATCAAACTACAGATGCAAATATATTAACTCCACAGGAAAGGTGCTAGGTCCCAATCCAGCCTCTTTACACCAAATGAAGCGGAATCATCAGGGTTCTTCTGCGTGCGGTGGGGTGAGGTAGGATTTGGGAAGTTCATAGACGGGATTTACACCATTACTACACCAAGGAACCAGCTGTGCAGGTTTTCAGGGCTTCGTGGGGGAGCACAGATCAGAAAAGTAGCTGGTGGAGGGCTCATAGATCCATCACCACACAGGTCACTTGTCATTTTTGAACCCCTGATCTGCAGAAGACAACAGCAAGTACCTCTCGCCTTGAAGCAGCCTGACCTTAAAAACCTCTAAGGAAGGAAATTCTACTACCTCCTTAGGTAACCCATTCCAGTGCTTCACCACCCTCCTAGTGAAAATGTTTTTCCTAATATTCAGCCTAAACCTCCCCCACTGCAACTTGAGGCCATTAGTTCTTGTTCTGTCATCTGGTACCACTGAGAACAGTTTAGATCCATCCTCTTTGAAACCCCCTTTCAGGTAGTTGAAAGCAGCTATCAAATCCCTCCTCATTCTTCTCTTCTGAAGACTAAACAATCCCAGTTCTCCCCGCCTCACCTCATAAGTCATTTGCTCCAGCTCCCTAATCATTTGTGTTGCCCTTCGCTGGACTCTTTCCCATTTTTCCACACCCTTCTTGTAGTGTGGGGCCCAAACTGGACACAGGACTCCAGATGAGGCCTCACCAATGCCAAATAGAGCGGAATGATCACATTCCTTGATCTGCTGGCAATGCCCCTACTTATACAAACCAAAATGACATTAGCCTTCTTGGCAACAAGGGCACACTGTTGACTCATATCCAGCTTCTCATCCACTGTAATTCTTAAGTCCTTTTCTACAGACCAGCCGCCTAGCCGTTTGGGCCCTAGTCTGTAGCATCTGTTACCTGCTGCCTGAGAGAAGCCTTTCCAAAGCATGTCACCTTATGATGAGTTGCCTTACCTTTAAGACCTTGAGAACATGAAATTTTAGTACAGATACATAACTCAAATATTATCTGTACATAAATTTCACAAGGCTTATGATGACCAGTGAGCAACTGGCTCTCAGTAGAGACCACACATTCCACCTTTTGGTGAACTAATATGCATATATCTATCCCAGGGAATCCCTATGCACCCTCGGTGCCCTCTGCCAGGAACAAAGTCCCTTTGCCAAGCACTTCCCAGGCCCCTTACCTAATAGGGCACTACAGGAAGGAGTGATCCAACCACTAGTTATTGTGTGTTATTTCATGGGAAACTAAGTGTAGGATGAGATTTGACAATCTTTTTTCCTGATTCTACTCTGCTTTTTTATCGCTATCATCAAATATGGAGGCAACAACTATGTACTGAAGTGAGCTGAACAATCTGAAATCACATTCAGCTGCCAAGAAAAATATAAATAAAATTCCTTCCACCTAATCCTTACTCTTTGGGTTCTTATTCAGTAAAGCGTCTAAGCACATGCTTAAGCCCATTCCTATTTGGACTTTAACACATGTTTAAGTCCTATATGCTTTAATGAGATATGATAAGGTGTTTAAAGTGAAATATATGCTTAAGAGCTTTGCTGAATAGGGATGTTTCAGTGAATCAGGGCTTCAGTTAATGCTGATAATATAGAGAACCAAACTATGAATCTGGATATATGTGGATGGCTCTCACCATCAGGGAATCAGATTCCGATTCCCCTTACTCATGTTGAATAGTACTTTCCTTTTGCCACAGAAGTCATTTGACTATTTATGGCTTCAGATTTTAAAATCTGCACCATAGACTTCAATTTGAGTAGCACACGTATGCAAGAGCAGAATTTGGCCTATAATGATTGAGATGACAAAAAACAAAACATGTTTAACTTGCTTTCTAACACAAAGAGCTATTAGATGCATTTTAGAGGCTGTTTTAGATCAAATCCTGGGTGCAGTTCAGTTATTTCTTTGCTTTTATAAAAAATATTAAAATTGCCTTTTGTTAATAATTTAACAAACTCTGACTGCCGCAAAATGTCTGCCAACTAAAGAAATGCAATTTTCTTCTAATGAAATTTACCATAGCCTGAATTCAAACTGAACTTAAATACTTTTTTAAAAATCAGCTTGCCATTAAATAAAGGATATATATTTTTAATTGTGGGCGTTAGATAATCAGAATTGCAGAATGGTTGCAAGCTGTGCTTTTACATCCTAGATATTTGCACTAACATTTTAGCTGCACGGCAACTGGGAAAGAAGCTCAATCAATAAAACATAGTTTGGTGTAAACTTGCACTTTTCAAACAGCCTTTTGATTTGAGATTTTTTATATTTGCTATATCACAGGCCACATTCAAATGTAAACAGCCCAAATAGCCACCTGAGTAAACTGTCTCTGTCATGCCATAATAAAAATTACTTTTGAGGGCTGGCAGTTGACAGTCCAACACAGTGTAGGAGGGATGAGTGAAAGCTGCTTCTCCAGCCTTCAGGCTACAATATACAGCAGGTTAGCATGATAAACAAGAGCTTAGAGGACAGATATAGAACAGTAAATTATTGTAATTGGCTACAGAAGCCTTAAGTTGTTCTTAGGTGTGCCTTTATTTTTCAGTAGGGTTTCAACAGGAGCAAACCTTAGATTCATACACATGTAGGGCTGGAAGGGACCTTGAGAGACCAACCAGTCCATTTCCTCACCCTGAATGAGTTATGACAGAGGTTTGTCCACATGGTTCTTTAAAATCTCCAGTGACAAGAAATCTACATCATCCCTAGGCAACCTGTTTTAGAGCTTAACTACTCTTATGGTTAGAAATCTAATCTAAATCTCCCTTGATACAATCATTGCCTTCTAACGAACCCCAATGAGGCTGAAATTTTAACTACTCACTTCTTTTTTTCTTTTCTTTTTTAAACTGATATTTCAGTGATCACATAAATCACAAAGAACAATATATTGTAAAATCAAATGATGTTCAGTTAGGTTGGAATTCACCTTTCCTGTAGACAGCCTGCACAAAGACCTATCCAGAGACACTACTTAAATCCCAATTTATCCCTTGGGGCCCAATCATTAGCTCCGTTGAGCTATGACAGTTTGCACCAGCTGACAACTAGCTACTAAATGATGAGCTAATTGGGTGCATAAAAGCTTAAGAATTTCACCCCAGACACAGTACTTGGCTAGACTTAAGCATTTAGGCCTGATCCTGCAACAATGTCTTATGCATGTGCCTAACTTTAGGCACATGAGTAATCCCAGTGAAATCACAACAGAACTCTCTCATTTCAGATCTGGGAAGGTAAAAAGCCAAATCATTCACCTGCTGTATTATTTGTAGTATTTGTACCTACCCAAATTAATTACTCTGTTAATTATTTGGGATAAAATTATATATATATATATATAAAATGTAATATGTTTATATATTTATTATTTTAAATGTATACAGAATGACCCCAGTCTTATTTCCACTGTAGTCATATAGGTCCTGATCCTCAAAAGCATTTAGATGCCTAACTGCCATTGAAATCTATGGGAATTAGTCACCTAATTCCTTTTGAGAATCTAGGCCTTAGAGTTTTGCCATTCCTTTCAATGCCAACAGGACTGAATCCTTGCCTCCATAACACTTTCAGTTTGGGGCTGATCCTCCTCTCACTTGTTCTGGTTTCACATGTTTCTGTGTTTGGGTTAAGTTGAATTATTCTTGAGTTACACCAGTTTAAAGTAGAGCTACAATTAGGCTCTGTGGGTATGATAATCACTATATGGAGCTTCCTCCAATTCCATCCATTTCAGTATAGCTTCTGCCCTTTACACTCCACTGAAACCATTCTCTCCAAGGTGTTAAATGACCTTGTTATAGCTAAAGCTCAGAACCAGTACTACATTCTCATCCTCCTTGACCTCTCAACCATGCTTTTCTTCAAATTTTGCCTTCTCTCGTGGCTTCTGTAACTGTGTCCTCTTCTGGTTCTCCTTCCATCTCTGTAATCACTCTGTCAGTGTTCCCTTTGAAGAGTCCTGCTTGTCTCCCCTCCAATGTCTGTGGGGTTTTCAGAGGTTCTGTCCTTTCCCCCTTCTCTTTAACTGCTATATCTTATCTGAGTAATCTCATCCTCAAAACACAAATTTGGCTACCCTCTCTATGCTGAAGGCTCACAAATCTCCAAAATTGTCTCTTCTATCCAAACTAAAATCTCAATCTGTCTCTCTGTCCTCATCAACATGTAGCAATCAGTACAGCAATCAATATGGCTAAAACAGATAAACTAAGCTTCCCTCACATCCCAAGCCCTCTCTGCTCCCAATCATTGTGGACAACAATGGTGACATCCTGCCTGTCTCTCAAGCCTGTAACCTGGGAATCATCTCTGACTTGGACCCCTCTCTAGGTCCCAGCATTCAGGCTATGGTTAAATCTTGCAGGTTATTTCTTAAAAACATCTCTAAGATAATGCCTTTCTTATTCATGCAGATAGCTAAAACTCTTGTTCAGGGTGTGATCATCTCTCATTGACAATTGCAATTGTGCCCTATTCATATCCATTCAGAACCATTGGTCCTGAGCTGGTTCCAACCATCCTACTCACCTAAGTCCCTTGAAAATGAGACAACAGTCTTCTAAATTACTTAGGCTGTCCTTCAAACTTTTAAAACTAGTAGAGTTCATCCTCTCCCTCTTCATTTTTATTCATGGACTAGAAGAGAGACACATTTTCCTGGTTTTTCACCTCCCAATAGATTTCTCAACTTTGAATGAATTAGTTCAAATGAAGAAAATATTCTGTCTGTGACTGCAGAAGGGGCTACTGCTGACAAAAGCTTGTTGAGCACATTTCTAGCCCATTGCTTTGACCATGTCATTCCTTGTTTTTGCTTCCCTACACTGGCTCCCTCTTGTAAGCCTAACTTGACAAAAGAAGCTTGACATAAGCAAGACCTCATTTCTCAGTGGGCTTATTTGGGAAGGTGTATGGAAAATAAAGTTGTAAATAAGGGCATAATAGCATTAACTTGAAGTCAGTCTAGCTAAGGTAGGCCGGATCTCCCTAGTACTAGGTCAATGGACAAGATAAGACTGTAATGTAGAGATCAGGTTATACATGGACAGAGCATATAGCATCAGGGATTGGTTCCTGAAAAGTAAATGCAGTCATGAAGTGTGTAATGCAGTCTATAATCAGGAATGCAGGTGTTAGTAAAGATGTATATAAGGAAAAGGATCCTGATGAGAAACATGATGGTGTCTCCTAGAGTCAGGAGCTAGGTCCCAACACCTGTAATGACTTAGCCAGTAGCGCATCACTGGGACATCACAGGTTCAAGCCCTTACATGACCTATTGTGCCATATTCATAGTGCTTGACTTCAGAAGTTAGAAACAATAAGGAGAAAAGTAACTTTTATATTGAAAAGCATCCTGTATCCCAAAGTGTTGGATAAAGGCTCAGTCATGGAATCAACATATATATATATTTTAATTTGTAAGAGATTTTATAATAAATTCTGATTTAATTTTAAACAGGTTTGTTTTTTAAAAAAGAAACATAATTTACATAACAAAATCAGAACAATGAGATTTAAATGTAAAATATGACTTAAATTTTAAAAATCCATTTTTTTGTATTTTTTTAAATCACTGATTTTTATCTACCCTGGAGACATAGGCCTATCACATAATTAACATCAATCCATTCTAATTAATAAAAGGGTAGATAACTTAAAATATAAAAGATGATATAGCAGACAAATTTCCATCTCAGTTCAGAACCCTATAATTATCTATCAGCAGCTGAAAGACTCTGAATAGAAAATCATTCAAAAGAAGAAGCCAAAGAGCTATGCAAGGTTTTCTAAGTAATCCACTTCTAATAATATCATGGCAATGAAGCAAGCCAGTATAACTTCTCCGTCTCACATAACCCTTTGTTTGCCTGTTTGGTCATTGTCCTTCAAGTCTCGGCACAGAGTCACTCTGGAACAGTACAGGACGGTGCTCCCTATTAGTTGAAGATATTGAAAATAGGATTGTGAATCTCCCGTTCCTGGTCTATTAAAAAAAATGTGCTGAGACTGCTAGGGAGTTCTGTGTGCCTGATAGATATACTTCAGAGAGAGTGATGTAATATCTGATACACCAGTTCTAGAGGTCAACCATCTCTAAACACAGGGGGAGGGATCTTGTGTGTCCCCCTCCCACTTGTTTATGCAGAATACAATTGTCATATTGTCCATTACTTTGATATGACAGGATCGGATGAGTGGGAAAAAAGCGTTGCTGGCCCAATGGATCACCCTGGCTTTTCAAGGGGTCCAAGTAGCTTCTGTAGTGTGATTGTTCATATGAGCTCCCTAGCCTGTGTCTGTGACTAAAGTCATCTCAGGTGTAGGGGTGAAGAAAGGAAATCCCACCCCAACTTTCTCCAGCTTTGTCCAGCAGGTGAGTGAGGCCAAAACTTTAGCTGGAATTGTTACTTTGTCAGTTATGTTGCTTTTTTTTCTGGTGAGTAGAGGGTCTGTAAACAGTGAAGATGAAGCCTGGCAAATAATGTAACATGGCCAAGGAGGGAAAAGCAAGTCCTGACAATGAGTATGAGGCTTGAGGGTGACCTCTTTTATTATATAGCCCATGACATGGTATCTCTTGGTTGGAGAGTCCCCTGCCACTACTTAAAGGAGCTTTGTGATGATCCTGGGTGCCATGTAGCTCTTTCATGCTAGTCTGAATAGAAGGACCCTGACCTGGAAGTGGTTCTACCCAATGAGGAATCTCAGTAACCTTCTCTCGGATAGGTGAATATCTATATGCAAATAAGTGTTTTTCATGTCAAGGGCTGAAAATCAAATGTCCTTTTCCAGAGAAGGAAATATTGATGCCAATGTGGAATTTTAATTTTTGGATGAATCTATTCAGCAGGCACAGGTCAAATATCAGTCTCCATCTTCCTGATTTCTTGGAGACCAAGAAATATGGGGAGTAGAACCTTGTCCTCCATGTTGAGGGGGCACTAGTTCTGTGGTGCCTTTCTGGAGAAGAGAGTTTACTACTTGATGCATTATCTCCTTGTCAGAGTGGTCTATGAAAAGGGGCCAGAAAGGGGGTTTGTGGTGGGGAGACAAGAATCTCGATTGCGTAGCCGTGGTGGATGATGTCTAGGACCCACTTGCCTGTAGTTATTACTTCCCAGATGAGAGCAAAGTAGGTAAGGTAACCACCAAAAGGTCTGGGAAGAAATGAGGGCTGGCATCATTGTCAGTACTGGTCATTGACCATAGCATCAAAAGAACCTGTTGGATGGTTGGTGAAGTTGGGTGGTGGTTGTAGAGCCAAAGGCCTTTGCTTCTTATATGGAGGTTCATATGAGCATGATGATAGAATACCCGAGGAGGTGGTCAGAATCAATATGGTTGCTTATGGTATTTCCTTTTCAGGGCCAGAGTGTAAATGCCCAGGGAATATAAGGTCTGTTAGAGTGTGCTAAGACTTGTTGGTCCATGTATTAAAAAGTTAAAGGGAAAGTCCTCACTGGTATTCTGGACCTCCCTGGGGAACCCCGGAAATTGCAACCACACCTCATGACTACAACTGTGGCAATAGCTCTAGAGGCAGTATCAGCTGTGTCAACTGCCGCTTGAAGTGATGTTTTGGCCACCAGCCTGCCTTCGTCAATGAGGTTTTGGAACAGAGCCCTGTTTTCCTGGGGAAGTTTGTTTTTAAAATCTGTATACTTGGCTAATTAAGGAAATCATATTTTGCTAACAACACCTGGTAGTTAGTGACTATGAATTGGAGACTAGCTGATGAGAATATTTTCCTACCCCAAAGGGTGAGGCTTTTACTCCAAGACAGGTACAGAATGGTCCAGGGCTAGTACTCCAAGACTACCCCACCAGAGGCTTGTCTGGTGGGGTAGTCTTGGAGTACTAGCCCTGGACCATTCTGTACCTGTTTTCACTACTAAGGAGCAGCAGATGGGAGAGTAAGAACTCTGCCCCCTTTAGCTGATATGAAATACCATTTCTCAGCTTTCTTTGAGGGTAGTGACCCAAGAGGCAGGGGTGTGCTACACTGATCTAGCAGGTTCCAGGATGGTGTGGTTAACTGAAAGGGCTACCCTCGAAGGGACAGAGGACTGGAAAATGTCCAGTAGACCCTGTTGTGTATGTTGGGCCTCTCTGAGAGGTAACTGCAACTTAGTTGACACCCTCTGCAACAACTCCTAGTACTGTTTGTGGCATCAAGTGGATAGGGGGATGATGGATCCACCTCCTCATCCAGTGAGAAGAATGACATGCCAGTTGGATCCAGTGGATCCGACATGATCATTTCATCCTCCACAAATTCTGATAAGTCTGGTTAGGGTTGGCTGGGAGAGGAGGGTTGCTGTGATTCCTGCATGGATCCCAGGCATCTGCTGTATGACTCTCATAAATCCCAGTAAGACCAGTAGAGTCTGACCAGAAAGGGAGGACCTCAGGGCTTTGGGTACTAGTGATCCTCTGCATAGCTCTATTTGGAAAGAGATGGGTAGTTCTAGTACCTTATTCGGTTTCTAACTGGGCTTGTTTCCCTTGAGGGGGATGGCTCATCTGGAGCAATAGATTCACTTGATGAGATAATAAGCTCCTTTTCTACCAGCAACACCCACATTACTGGTGGGGGATATTAGTTGTGGGCATAATTGGAGGTGATATTCTCCACCTCAAGGTGGTTTTCGGGAGCATAGCATTGACTCTAAGGGGAGCTGGACCTGATATCAGAGGAAACTGTGGGTAGGAAAAAGCAAAGATATCCTCCAGTGAGGTGAAGGTTTTGATCCTATCTGGGAGACTCCTGAGGAGGGTACCAGCATATCTGAGTCATCTGAAGATCTTGTACTCAGGGAATACCACTGGGGGGAATGTCAGAGCTGTCAAATGGGATCTCAGCATTGAACTCCCAGATGGAACTGTTGGGTATTGCTCCTTAGGTTTGTAGGGTGGATCCAGAACCGCTGGATCCTTTCTTCTTTTGCATCTCTACTCCTTGGACAAAAGGCTTATGCAGACCTAATTTTTTAGGACCCACACGCAAGGACTCACCCAACTTTGGCCAAGATGGGCAAGGATGCTTTCCTTTGGAGGCAGATCGAGACAGAGATCTCTCCTTATGCCTATGTTCACATCCCCTACTCTCATGAGGGTAATGCTAATGCTCAGAGAGCCACTGCTCACTGTCTGAGCCCATTGTACAGAGGGGTATCCCCAGCCTGTATCTGAGTTTCATAGTCTGCTGCATGTGGTGCTTCTACAGATGGAGCTCTCATCCTCTGTGAGTTCAGGGAGGAAGGAATGGCAGGTGTTGCACTTGGTGGCAATATGAGCCTCCCCAAGGCAATAAAGGCAGCACTGTTAATCATGACTGATGGGGAAGTAACAGGGACAGGACACACAGTTCTTGAACCCCAAAAATCTTGGCATAGCCCCTCTTCAGAGGGAGAAGGTCCCCAAGGTGGAAAGAACTAAATTATGTTAACTATAAAACCACTATAATACTAAACTATGAAACTATTTACAAATTGTATTCATAGGTTCACGGAAGAGGAAGATTGAAACAGACATAGAATTTTGGCCCAGGCCAAATGGCAGTAAGAAGGAACTGGAGAGGCTTTGGTCTGAACGTCCCTTTTTGCCCTCGGTTCAGAGCACGAGCAGAGATCTATTGTATATGTGTTAACCAATGGACACTGCTTACTAAACATGTCCAAACTCAGGTGCCTGGGATGTATGCATACCCTTGTGTGAAATACACATAGGGACTATGATTTGAAGAGCAGCTAATACATTCCTACATTTCCATAACCCTATAAAGGGCATGGACCATCTTAATAGCCAGGCCCCATATTTATAAATTTATTACAGATTAATGCCACCTTCTTCACAAAAGTGCATTAAAGTGCATTATACCCCTGTGTGGATACTCTGATTCAGAAGTAAAGTGGCCTTAGGTCAGTTAGGCTTCCCACCTTTGAAGGAGGATTAAGCTAAAACGAACTAAAGCCACATTACTCTTGAGTCAGAGAATCCACACAGTGTTTTAATGCACTTTAACTTCACACATTTGGCTTCACTTTCCTCATTGTCCTCATGCAGACATGCCCTCAATTTCCCTATCTATATAATAGGTATAATGACATATCCCTCTTTTGCAAAGGACTTTGTGATCTATGGATGAAAAACCCTAAGGCTACATCTAGTCTACAGGCTAGGGGTGTGATTCCCAGCTTGTGTACATATACTTGCCTAGCTCCATGAGAGCTAGCACAAGTATAAATAGCATCAAGGCTGAGGTACCAGGGGTAGCAGCAGCACAGCTGAGGCAGGCAGAGTACATACCCACAGGGTTTGGATGGGTTTGTACTTGGCTCACCTCAGTTGTGCCACCTCTGCCCATGCTACCACAGCTGCACTGCAATTTATACTTCCAGTAGCTCTCACAAAGCTAGCGCAAGCATGTGTATGTGAGCTGGGAATCACAACCCCAGCTAATAGCATAGACATAGCATGAAAGAGCTACATATTCATTTTGCAATATCCGTTGTGCATGTGCAAATTGAGATTTGATTTGGCCAAATTTAGATGGAGTTGCCAGATGTCAAGCTTGACGCCAAATGAAAATGCTTGAGCTGTTCAAAGAACAGATGGAGGGGAGAGGGGGAACAACACTACTTATTATTCGCCAACGTAATGTTTTAAAATGGCTGAAAACTGTTTTTGATGAAACTTTTAAAAAAGGGAGCCACAGATTAGCTAGGGCAAATTTCAGCCTACACAGGTAAAGTCTGTCAAAGCTGTAAGCAACTGAAAATGGAAAATGTTAGGCATTGTTAATATAGGGGTGGTGACCACTCCACTGCCTTTTCTGTAACATTTAATGGTTACGAAAATATAGTAGAATGAAAATGTGAAGAGGTATTTCTCACCATCATTGAAATAAGCAGGTACCTTCATCCTTCTTCAGAGCACCAGCATATTCCTTCCTGCTAGAGCTGCTAATCATAACGAAGTCATTATGCCCACAAGTAGCCACTTCATTAAATGATATTGAAAATAGCTTCAGGGGGAGCTGAGTAAATCACTCTCCAGGATGGAAACAAACTGTAACACTAGCCAGTGTATAAGAAATAGAGAAGAAAGCACTTTTCTCCTGCAGTACTTTATCTTAGCACTCTCCAAGATAGTACACAGACATTCTACCAGAATGATAGCTGATGTCTGGTTTATACAGGAAGAGCTGGGCCTCTCTCGCAGAGTATACCAACTTCATGCACTGGCAGAAGCTGCTTAGAAGCAGAGAGAGAAATTCAAGGCCAAAAAGCAATTTGAAATGATACAGCCCTAGAGAATTATTTAATAACAAAAGTCTGGAAGCCTGAATTACTTTGAGCCAGAAAAAACAGAAGCCCCTTTTTTATATAATACATAGAAGATTCTAAAACTGTGAAACTTCACATTCTTATTAAATGTTCAGTATTTATGTCAGCACTGAACAGTTATAAAAGGGTTTAGAAAGATGCAATATAAAAATTGATATTTACTTTGTTATTACTCTTCAGTATGTCATAACAGGAAAGTAATGTTAGAGTACATAATAAGAAAGTGATATCAAAGCACAAAATAAAAAAATCTTATTATACACTTTAGGGAATGTAAATAGCTCTCACCATGAAACTGTCAAGCCCTTGGATATGAGTGAAAAAGCTCTGATGGCTCAAATGCATCAAAATATGCCAAAGACAGAATATGCCAAGTTTTGTGTTCATGTCATCAGAAATCCTTGATGGCGTAAGATCCCTGTCCTGTACAAAATGGTGTACTCAACGTTATTCTGTGGCTGCACATGGGCCAAAGTGACATGTATGAGAAGCCAATCTAAGGATGTGGCATCAGGAGGGTCAGGATTATAAAGAAATGATAATTACACAAGGAACCAAATCACAGAAGGGCTATTATCTATTTAAATGAGCACGTGAAAAAGATACAATTAGAGCTAACTTCTCTGTTCCTCTCCTTCTCTCCCTTCCTTTGTATTTGGAATACCACAGTTGAGACCTCATGAGGACCAAAATGAGCATTGACTGGGACTTCCTTGACAATTTAAAATGATTGATTAACATTAAAAAATAAGACTGCCCAAATTAAGCTGCAATGAATGTCTTCTGGCAAAAAGGCACAAGCAGTGGCAGGTGTAGCGCTGCCACAATAAAAGTACAACCATCTGCCAACATAAGATGCAGTGGAGGGATCCTTAAATGCAATGTGGTATGACACTGCACATCCCTCTCAATAGGGGTTGAAAGAATAGGTCTAGAATCTATCCAGAGCCAAGTAATGGGATGTCAGTTTGGTTATACTGTGATGGAGGTAGTTTAAAAGTATGGCAGAGGTGGAAGTTGGCGAGTTGGATGGAGATAGAAAGTGATGAAAGAACTGAACCACTTTACAATTCTGTTTATATGGAGTAGAGTCACTTCCCCAGAGTTTACAAGGACCTAAAGACCTGATCACCAAACCCACTACACTGGATATAATGGAATATTTAATATATGGAAAACAAAACAATGCACTATAAAATGGATGCATTTGACAATAAGAGTAGTTTTTCTTGTGCAGTGTCTTCAGTATCTTTTGAATTGTCAAGAAACATAGGAACTGATTGCTCTTACCTCTGTCATGAGATCTCTGGGCAGAAAACTGTTAGATCATAGGAATCCTAAGACTATTCTTATTGCTTATGAGCCCTTTGCGGTAAGAAAAAAAGATTCTGTCTTGTGCAAACAGAACTCCTCCTTTGAGGCTTGTTAATTCTAAAATTGGGATTTCTTCAGATTACTCTTCCTATCTCATGAAAAGCCTTCAAAGCTTCACTAGTAAAAAACAACAGATGTGGGACTTTAATTTGTTGTTATTCCCAGGGACATTTTGTTTGACCTTTGATAATCAGACATTTGTTTTTCAGAACCCAGAGAAAGCCGAGACTTAAATGCAGGAAAGGAAGTCAGAGGTCTCAGAAAATGCCCCAGAATCCTTATTTCAAGATTCAGTTTGGCACTAGACTAATACCTATGGACTTTTCTTTTCAAAGCTCACTTTTATGTGTAATCCTGACAACAAACTCTTTCCTTCACATTGCCTTGTTTGTACCCTCTCAGGTTTTTTCTAGGTAGGATTTCTATTCTTTTAATAATGGAAAAAACTACATTTTGAGCCCAATTATTTCTTTATACACATGCATATTTTGAGAGACAGATCCTCTATCTTAATCATCTAATCTGAGCCTCATAGAATGATATTGAGACTGCCAGAGCAAAATTTAGCTTAATTATCTTTTTATCATTAGAACATCATTTTATACTGATTCATAATTTTAGTTTTCCTTGTTTGGCCTGTTTTCTGAAGGTGAAAGCCATTGGCAAATCTGTGCATTTCAGGAAGTGTGGGAGTATTTTCACAGCCTTCAATGGGCTTTGGGTCAAGTCCTAAATTGTAAGGTATTTTTCTTTAAAATTAGCTATTGAGTTTTTAGACTCTTTACTCTAAGCAGTTCTTAGAACAATGAGCCAGATCCTCAGCTGGTGCAAATCAGCGTAGTTCCACTGAGGATGCAGCTATGGAGATTCACATCAGAACAAGCTATGGCCCGATATTCCATTTCCATAATGTATGATGACTCCTTACTAAATGTACAGGATATGCTTATCTTAATTACAAATAGCTCTTTTCTTGCTGCTTTCTTCTCTCCCATTGACGCACATACATTCACTTATTTTTTATATAATAGGCTTTATGAAGGAATGTAATGAACAATATTTTTAATGAAGGTCCAGATTCTGCTACCTTTACTCATATCAGCATTAAAATTGAAAATAATGGGATTCCTTTTAGAGTACATCACTGCTCAACCTGAATAAGGGTGGTAGAATTGGACACAACATTTTTTTAATAGCCATCTTTTTGTAAGCTTGTGAAAGAAGTTCAGCAATAAGTCATTTCTCATGATATGTATCCACTGGTAATTCTGTCATGAAATTGTTTTCTATATCTTAGCCACCAAAACATCTTCTATGGTTACAGTTCAAAACACTCAATAAAACAAAGGCTTATTTTAAAAAAAGGTGACCAAGAAGGCTGCAGTAGATAAACTAGAATAGTGACAGTGACTGAATCTTAGTAAGGATCATTACATTTAGAGGTAGAGGAATGTCTGTTATTAGGTAAGAGTGAAACCAAGCAATCAAGATGCTGATACTCCAACAAACTTTGCCAAGTAACTGAGAAGGATGGCATGCTGCAAATACCAGGTGTATGACAAGAAGGATGAGGGGTAACAGGGAAAGGCATTTATATACATGAAAAATACTTTTTCTAAAAAAATGTTTAAGAACAAAATAGCCAAGATTGAAACAGTAGCTGATGAGGTAAACGGAGCCTAGATGGGAAGGATTTTGAGAAAATAGTGATGCTGGCATTCTTGAGGGTACCAGAGAAGCTAACCATGAGCAATGGGTGGGAGGTGAGAGATGCGGTATCAGACATCACCATAACTTTTTCTATCATCTTTAAGTTTCACATATCTTCAAATGCAATAAGAATTAGGTTCATTCAAGGTTGTACTAAACTATCCAGATAGTTTGCAAAGTTCAAATTCATTAAAATAGCAATGCCTGAAACTCCCTGAATGTAATTCAAACTGTTCCAAGCCTAGAGCAAAGCCATTTTAATACATTTAAGCAAATTGTACTTCAAAACTGTTATTAGCGTTGCCTAGCAACAGAACTAATTGCCTACCATAAACTCACTGCAAAACCTTAAATCAGGCTTTTATTTAACTACAAAAGAAATTCCTTTTCAACTAAAAACACCAAAAGCTTATGTCCATCAATAACACAACATAAAAGGCCTTTCTAGAACAGCTTGTTTTAGGTCACTCATTGGTATTGGACTGCATATCATGAAGAAGGAATTACATTTATACCCAGCAAATAAGACAATGTATGAGGCAAATCCATATCTATTTGTTTACATTTAAAATCCATCTCAAGTACCAAAATTTTGCTGATATGATTTGATTGTTTTAATTTCCTTTGAAAGTATGTGGATTGAGGCTTAGTTTACAACTCTGCAGCTCAAGTTTTTGTCAGTATCAATAGTCATACACAGTGCAGCAGGGGCACTTTACATATTTCACTTCAAGCTGATGAAGCAGCCCTTAACATTTCCATTTCAAAACTCAATCAGGTGTCCATTTTGTTTAGGTAAAAGTGAAAAAATCACAGTCAGTTCAATTTAGCTTACTTTGGGGATTGAGTAGAGAAGTGCTTAGAGATATAACAAACAATCAACTCCTAGCGCTTTATGCAGTGATAAAGAATATTCATTTTGAAAAGGTTTATTTTTTGTAATATTTATCTGTCTACATTAAAAATATTTAACTATCTAAAGCTCAATTATTGGGCTGGATGTTTATATTCTCTTCAGCATTCTCACTTTTTATAATACTTTTTAATCATGGAAAGAGTTTTGTAGGTATTTTTCCACCCATTGCCCCTTTGTATTGCCCTCTAGAGATATCTCCTGCATCCCACTTCTCTTGGAGTGCCACTTCCACAGTAAATTTAAAGCCTCCTCCGGTCTTGGATCCACATCCTCAGGGAGAAACAAGCTTCTCAGTACCTGGGATTCTGCCACCACATCACTAGTTTTCTGAATCTGTTTTCTTTAACCAAGGGAGACTGGATGGACTTGTTTCAGATGATATTGTTCAGCTCTGTATGAGAGAATTTTGATGTGTGGAATGAATGGATGGTTGCTGAGTGATGCAAGATGTTCCTACCCCAGAGACTGACTCAGCAGCACAGCCAGATTAGATAGTACAGGTTTAAGGATAGAATCCAATTCTCCTACACAGCAGTACAAGGCACACTGGCTCGGCGCCATCCCCGAATTATGGCATATTAAAAGAAGGAATAAAGCTATAGGTTTTTTACAATATCTTTTATATCCTTTTTAAAAAAAGCTATTTTACAGGCAATACATAGAGGTACATACAGGTCTCTGACACAAGAAACCTGCAAATATGAGACCTAAAATTGCCAGAAAAATATGTGTAAATTGAAGTATCTGAGTAACACTTTGCAGAATCAGGTTCTGTATGATAAACTGGACACACAAGGACATTATAAACCTCAAGGAGGGGGTATGAGGAAGGATGTGGATTACAGATATTTGATCCTGTAAATTTAAGCATCCCTTCATGTAGGTCATTTCAAAAAACCTGTCATATATAATATATATTTAAAATATATGCATGCATTTGTTGCAATAGGGCTTTTATTGTGTTTTGCAAAGCTTTTATTAAAAACATTCTGAGTTAAGGCAAAGGTGGTTGGAAACTCATATATTGTTCCAAGCTGCATTTAGAATGAAAGGTTTCTATGTTAATCCAGACAAACTTGTTATTTATAGTGAAAAGAAATGTGGCAGGCTGGAGTTTCATCAGATATTTTCCCTCACATTTCACATTTTGACCTGTCTGATTATTCATTTAGCATTCCCAAGCCTTTTTATGATCTATGTAATCCCGTATGGGAGCAGTTATCTACAGGTTTTGAATTTATTATCTCAAGCCACACAAAAGGACTATAAGATAACCTCTTCCCCTACCATTCTGTCATGACTGATAGTGGCTTTAAACATTCTATTAATGAAAAATAGTACAGCCCTGCCGAATGAGACACAAGTTTTTTCTAAAGAGTATGTTGGAATTGCAGCAAAGCGGAGGAGGGAGAGGGAGGGGAGAAGAGGAGAGCTAGGGGATGGGATGGAATAGGACGGAAGGAAGGGTCACTGTACTTTGGAAAATCAGCTAACAAAGTATAAAATATAAAAAAGCAAAAATTGTAAAACGTGAAGTTATTTTAAACCAAGTAGTGCCTTGGAAGGCACTCCAACATGACTTTTGCTGACAGTGACTGAGACTGTCCTAGCTATGAGCTTCCCTGCAGTTACGGTTGTCCTATATCATCTGCTTCAAGGTCAGCAGTGAGTGTCAAAAGGAACACGTCTCCTTCAAAAAATACACTCTTTTTTTCCTAACGTACTAGACACGTTTTTATTCATCTCTCAGAAAGCGAGAGGGATGCTTATGCCAGGTGAAAATTGTTCAACAGCAGTGAAGGTCAGGAGCTGAACAGATTTGTTTTAAAAAAAAATCTCAACACCACCTTTGTAATCCACTGAGAGAAAAACAACAAGAATCAGACATGTGAAAATTCATCCTACTACATTATTAATTTGCCCTTCTCCCCACCATTAACATACATACTGTAATACCATCCTCACAGAACTCTGTGCACCTGCCTTTAAGATAGGCCTCTGGCATCTGGGCAACAATCCTTGGGCTTTAAGCAAGAAATATGCATCTATCTTGGGGGGGGGGGGGGACTGTCCAGTAGGACAGTTCTGGTACCAGACCAAATGTTCGGTATTTCCGCCTGAGGGAACAGCCCTGGCACCCCAAATTACTTTACATTTTTAATCCTTTCCCACTCACATAAAGGAGATCAATCTTATAATTGAAGCAATAAACAGAACAACACACAAAACGAGCAGGAAAACACAGAAAGAGGTACCCCACTTTGAATGGTTTTATATAAACTAACAAGAAACTGAAAATAGAAAATTGCATCAAAAAGGGGTGGCTAAAACCCTCTATTGTAAGCAATTTGATAGTAAAACCCACAATCTACAATCCCTAGTGAATAGATACACCTACAGAGCAATTATCAATTCCTCTGAAGGATTAACGAAGAATACTGAGTACCTTGTGGCTAAAAACACTTCAGTCTTAACAGGACAACTGTCATCCATCTTGGTGGGAACCAGGTCTGAGGACTGTGGGACCTCAAGTCCTTTTGAGGAAGGCAGGCTTGGGTGTCTCTGTCCAGAGAAGGGGGGTCTCTTCCTTTGACCCCTAGAGCTCCTCTGGAAGTCCTAACAGGCAATATGTAGGGCCTTGGCTCTCTTGTGCCAGCAGCAGGATCAGGAGCTTGCAGTAAAATGTGAGCTCTGCCTGACTCTTTAATTCCCCTGAGTCCTCCCTGCCTGACTTTTCCTATGTCTTCTACCTTTTCCCATCCCTTTAATCCCCCTTCCCATGGGGGGGAGGGGGGAAGTCCCTAGCTTCTGATTAATTCAAAATATCCCTGGTGACATCTCCCAGTCTCTCTTGGCTGATTTCTGAAGAGGGTGACATTGATATGGCAAATTAGAGCCACAAACTGCTCCAAATCACATGATTTTAGATAAAAAGATTGTTCTGGAGCCACTGTTATAAGTAGGACTATATTTCATAGAATCATAGAAAATTAGGGTTGGAAGAGAGCTCAGGAGGTCATCTAGTCCAACCCCCTCCTCAAAGCAGGACCAACCCCAACTAAATCATCCCAGTCAGGACTTTGTCAAACCAGTCCTTAAAAACCTCTAAGAATGGAGATTCCACTACCTCCCTAGGTAAAGCATTCCAGTGCTTCACCACCCTCCTAACAAAATAGTTTTTCCTAATATACAATCTAAATCTTCCCCACTGCAACTTGAGACCACTGCTCCTTGTTCTGTCATCTGCCACCACTGAGAACAGCCAAGCTCCAGCCTCTTTGGAACACCCTTTCAGGTAGCTGAAGGCTGCTATCAAATTCCCCCCTCACTCTTCTGCACACCAAATAAGCCCAGTTGCCTCAGCCTCTCCTCATAAGTGCCCCAGCCCCCTGATCATTTTCATTGTCCTCTGCTGGACTCTCTCCAATTTGTCCACATCCTTTCTGTGGTGGAGGGCCCAAAACTGGATGGAATACTCCAAATGTGGCCTTACCAGTGCCAAATAGAGGAGAATAATCACTTCCCTGGACCTGATGGCAGTGCTTCTAGTAATGCAGTCCAATATGCCATTAGCCTTCTTGGCAACAAGGGCACACTACTGACTCATATCCAGATTCTTGTAGACTGTAATCCCCAGGTGCTGTTCTGCAGAACTGCTTAGCCTGTTGGTCCCCAGCCTGTAGCAGTGCATGGGATCCTTCTGTCCTAAATACAGGACTCTGCACTTGTCCTTGTTGAACCTCATCTGAATTCTTTTGGCCCAATCCTCCAGTTTATGTAGGTCACTCTGGACCCTACCCCTACCCTCAAGCATATTTACCTCTCCCCTCATCTTAGTGTCATCCGTGAACTTCCTGAGGTTGCAGACATCCCATCATCCAGATCATTAATGAAGAAGATGTTGAGCAAAACCAGTCCCAGGACCGACTCTTGGGGCAATCTGCTTGGTACCGGCTGCAAACTAGACATCAAACCATTGATCACTATGCGTTGAGCCTGATGGTTTAGCATGCTTTCTACCCACCTTATAGTCCATTCATTCAATCCATATTTCTTAAATTTAGTGGGAAGAATACTGTGGGAAGCCATATCAAAACCTTTGCTAAAGTCAGGATATATCACATCCACCACTTTCCTCATATCCACACAGCCAGTTATTTCATCATAGAAGGCAATCAGGTTGGTCAGATATGACTTGCCTTTGGTGAATCCATGTTGACTGTTCCTGATCACCTTCCTCTCCTCCAAGTGCTTCAAAATGGATTCCTTGAGGACTGGCTCCATGGTTTTGCTGGGGACTGAGGCGAGGGACTGGGGACTGAGGCTGACCCATCTGTAGTTCCCCGGATTCACCTTCTTCCCCTTTTTAAAGATGGGCACTACATTTGCCCTTTTCCAATTATCCAGGATCTCCTCTGAACACTACGAGTTTTCAAAAATAATGACCAATGGCTCCACAATCACATCAGCCAACTCCCTCAGCACCTTTGGGTGCACTGCATCCAGCCTCATGGACTTGTGCATGTCCAGCTTTTCTAAATAGCCCTTAAGCTTTTCTTTCACCACTGAGAGCTGCTCAACTCCTCCCTATACTGTGCTGCCAGTGCAGCAGTCTGGGAGCTGACTTTGTCTGTGAAGACCAAGACAAAAAAAAAAAAAAAAAGGAAGCGTTGAGTACTTCAGCTTTTTCCACAGCATCTCTTGAGTACTTCAGCTTTTTTTCTATGTAACTACATTGCCTCCCATTTAGTAAGGGTCCCACATTTTCCCTGACCTTCTTCTTGTTGCTAACCACACATTTACTTCCATAATTTGATGCCCCCTACCTGGGCTTTTTCCTTCAACAGTGAGTATGGATGAGAACATGACATGCACCTCAAACTACTTCATCCTTCTTCCCAGATCCACATAGTCTGCAGTGACCCATTCAAGGTAATCCTTGGCAGTATCATTGGTGTCCATGTGGAAAAGTAGGAAGGGATATCATTCCGAGGGCTTGATCAGTCTTGGCAGACTCTCCATCACATCTTGAATTCTAGCTCCAGGCAAGCAGCACACTTCGAGTTTCCCAGTCTGGACAGCTTATATTTATATGAGCCTCCCATCAAAGTCAACTTCCCTCAGTCTCAAAAAAGGCTACCAGGTTTCTCAAATGAAACGCAGACTTCACAGGGGTTCCAGTACCTTCCCATGTACACCACCCCCACTCATTTCACCTAAACCAACTTAATTAGACAAAGTGACATTTAGGCATGGGAGAATATTTAGTTGTGAAATAGTAAGTTTTCTAGAGGAGTTCACTGATGAAGAACAGCTATACTCCCACAGCATTGTTCCTGTAATCAGTATCTTAAGTCACAAAAACATATACTGAGCTTGAAGAGAGGTCGTTAGATTTTATTTAAGGAATATTGTATTTGTTTCCAGAGTTAGGGAAATGGAATATAAAACACAATACTTTAAAAACAAAACCTCACCTCCCTTCAAATTACATTTGAGTCAGTGAAAATCCTTCTGACAGTTTATAAAAACAGTGAAAAGTCTTTACAAAGTTAGAGAAAATGAAAGGTGTCTTCCCAAAAACTAGTTATTTCCATCTTCCCCTCAGGTATGTTGTAAAATCTGTCTACTAAAGGTCATATCACAGGTGTGAGAAGTTTCTCTAATCCAAATTACAGCCAATTTTCACTCAGAAACTTGGAATAAGCTTTTAGGACTTCCCTCTTGTTTATAGTAATAGATTCACTTTAAAACCCTGTTAATTATTTTTAATTCTCCTCCTCAATTAGTTCTTGTTTTGGAATACTCTAGCTTCTAACAAGGCACCACAGATGGTGGCTACTTTAAATACTTTCTAATAGAGCCTAAATTCCATCTTGTTATCTTTTTGTATCTGATTTTCTTGAATCCTACTTTGGCAGTGTACATGGCATGCTGATGACAAAAGAATGGGAGTGCATCTTTCTAGAGCCAGTCCCAAAATGAAAAGACTTTTCTAAGGACTGTTCAAGGCCGCTGATGTACCTTGTTAGCAAAGATGTTACAGATTTTTGCACAAAAAGTCTCATTATAACTCAGACTTTGGTAAACTCTTGGCTTGATTGAGATCGATTTCTGTTTCATTGTGTTGTGCTTAATTGAGGAAAGAAAAGAAGTCTTAGGCTATGTCTACATGACAGACTTTATAGCAGCAAACCAGTCTCACGGCCGCTGCGCCACTGTAAGGTGTCCAGTGTAGCCACTCTACACCAATAGGAAAGAGCTCTCCCGATGGCATAATTAAATCACCCCTAAAGAGTGGCGGTAGCTATGAGCATCTCGCGTCACCATAGCACTGTCCACACTGGCGCTTCTGTCAGTGAAATGTATGTTGGTCAGGGGAGTGTTTTTTTCACACCCTGACCAACAAATTTTTTTCCAACAAAAGTGATAGTTTAATCAGAGGCTACGCCTACACTAACAGAAAGTCTTTAATTTACATACAGTAATATCTGCTCAATTAAGAGGCCTCATAAGGTGATTTCTTGTTCTGATTAAGATGTATACCTGATAAAATGGCTCAATCCAGCATCCACTGAAATTAATGGGAGCCTATCCATCCACTTCAAAGGGAGTTAGTTCAGGCTAGCACAGAGAATACATTTTCGTATGTGAAATAGTGCTTAGATGGATTTACTTTTCCACATAGCAAACCTATAAGCTCAGTTTTTGGAAGGGGGACAGGTTGAGGAGTTTGGGGGATGGGGGATCTGGACATCCTATAACAGGGTGAAGGTGTGGGATTTATTTGTGATGATTTTGGCATAAGAGTGTGGAGTGTCCACTCCACAGAAGACTTGAAGAGGTTAAGGTGGGCCAATTAACTGCTCAGGCTGCCCCTGGAGAAGGAACCAGGGAGCAGGGATTGATTAAATGAGGCTCAGCTGGACAAGAACAAAAGAACCTAGATGTAGGTAGGTAACCTACAGTTACTCCCTAGGAGGAGGGCATTTGGGCTGGCAAATCCAGAGAAGTGGGACAGTCAGAAAAGTAGAAAAGGCAGCAATATATGGGGTAGGGCAGACCTTAATACCTGATGAGAGGGCCCCAGAGCTGGACCTCAGGGTAGAGGGTGGACTCAGCTTCCCCTACCAGTCACTGGGGAAGGGGTGCAGGACAGATGGTAGAGAGCAGACTGCCTGGCGCAGTTCATGTTGGAAGACTGTTATAGCCCAAAAGGGAAGGATCATAGTGATCTGGCTGGAGGGTCGAGTCACAAACAAGAAGCTGCAACTCCTGGAGCGAGAGGGATTGCAGGGTGAGAGAAAAAGATGAATGAGAGACTTCCAGAGAGCACAGCACCTGGAAAGAGCTAATCCCCAGAGTGACCAGGTAGAGGTGCCAGTAGCAATGAGTGGACCCCATGACAGGGAACAATTTTTGTGGATATTATGAAGTTGTAAATGGAAGCTATCATAAATACACCCATAAAATCTAGATTGGCACTTATTTTTGCAAGATTTTAAATTGAAATAAATAAATAACCAAGACTTTAATGGTAGCAGAGGCCTGCTACCAACAAAAGGCCCAGCATGATATTTCCACATATTCTGGCAAAATGCAATTGAACTACAGGTGTATAATGGAATCAAGTGTCTGAAATGTCTGCTGATCCTGCCAGCCTGAAGAGAGTTAATTTTAAGGAACATTTGAAATGACCTGAAGAGGACATTAAACCATGTTTGTTGTAGATTTAGCAGAGAGAAAACATCAACAGATTCTTAGTATCATGAAGATCATAGATGAGTACCACTTCCTGGTATCCTAACTCATCAGACTAGCCATCTCAAGTAAGCAACATTGTGGCATTTTATATGTCTCATTGGGCTTAATTCAATTCCCTAGGAAATGTCTCAATCAAGTGGGATTTCCCAGTCTAGTGCATCCTAGATAAGGCTTTGGGTAAAATTTTCAAAAGCATGAAAGTGAGTCCGTTTTACATTTTTAAAGTATTTAGGCACCTAAAAATTCAGATTCCAATGGCAGCTGAGCACTTAGGTGCTTCTGTAAATCCTGCTCGGTGCTTACTTGGATCTTTAGGACCTACATGCCTTTAAAAATCTGTCCCTTAGGCATTTCTGTAAATGTTATCATTTGTCCATGGTAAGGAATAGTCCTTATACAGAAACTGGTAATAAGCAATTGGTGTAGTTGTACCAGTGCTGACTCCTCTCTGTAGAAAAGGATATGCAGTACATAGAGTATGATATACCTATCGTAGCAAATTATTGGAGTAAGAGTGAAGGGTAGAGCTCCCAGTTTCCAATAGTTCTCTGTCACCTCTCTCTTTAATTCAGTTATCAGCTACATTGTCTTATATTTCTCTCTCAGGGGGAAAATAGATTATGCAAAACACTGCATACAAACACAGGCTTAAATATAAACTGCCAATTAACAAAGAAGCAATTCCAGCTCACATATCCAAACAGCGCAAACTCCTCTTTCTAGCCATGTTAAATGCTGCTTCTCTTTGCACATATCCTGTCTCCAATTGATCTGACTTAATTCTAACCATAGCTAGTTTTTTGTATATCAAATGGCATAAGGTTAATGTACACCCATTGTGAACACCCAGGCTTTTGAATGAAGAACTAACTTGAACACTGCCTATATTAAAGAACGCCAGGAAAACCAAGGAAATTAGTGAATAGATGGTGAGGGGAAACCTTGGTATCTTGGAGTCTTGCTCCACCTGGCTTAACCCTTTTAACTATTTGCACACTGAACTACTGGACCACTGAAATCCTTCATTTGTCTGAGAATTGTAATATAAAGTGATTATACTCAGTAAAATGTACTGCATTTCTTCACTTCTGCACTTCCACAGCCTGCAATACTTAGGTGTCATGGTTTTATCAACCCAACATTCCTATCAGTTGGTGCTGAACGTTTAAAAAAAAAGATCCATTATTTCTTTATTGTATTTTCAATTTGTCATGGTAATAGGGCTGTTCAGATCTGTCTCATTTGTGTGCTTTCAGTGCACGTTCTTCTTTATATGAGGAGGAATTTTTGCAATTTTCTCACTCTTAGACCCAGATCTGAGTGTAACACACACTCCATGATAACCACTTATTACCATGCAGGTCTGACTGGACATGGAGAACCCTTCAGGAGCTTGTGCTGAATCTTATAGTGATGTACAGACTTAAAACAAGTAGGTTTGTTTAATAAATGGAACAGAGCATTAGAGAAAATGATTTCAAAACAGTAAACTGCCTTGACTCATCTAATCTTACACTTCACTACCAGCTATGATAGACAGGCTTCCCTCTTGAGTTACAGGAACAGAACAGACCTATCAGATGTTCTTGTAGCAAGCCCAGGAGCTTGTAAGACCCAGCCTGATCTCAGTTTGCCTTCTAGAGAGCATGTTCCCTAAACCTTTGAATGATGATCCCTCACTCTCACAGACCTTGGGAGAGAGGTCAGTCCTTGCTTTCAGACAACCCCCCAACCTGAAGCAAATACTCACCAGCAACCATGCACCACACAACAAAAACACTAATCCAGAGACCTATACTTGCAACAAAGCCCGTTGCCAACATATCTATTCAGGGGACACCATCATAGGACTTAATCACATCAGCCCCACCATCATGGTCTCGTTCATCTGCACATCAACCAATGTGATATATGCCATCATGCGCCCGCAATGCCCCTCTGCCATTTACATTGGCCAAACCGGGCAATCTCTACGCAAAAGAATAAATGACAAATCAGACGTCAAGAATTATAACATCTAAAAACCAGTTGGAGAACACTTCAAGCTCCCTGGAGACTCAATTGCAGGCCTAAAAGTTGCAATTCTTCAACAAAAAAACTCAAAATCAGACTCCAACACAATTAATTTGGAAACAGGACACCATTAAATTAGGCCTGAATAAATACTGGGAGTGGATGAATCATTATACAAACTAAAACTATTTCCCCATGCTAAATACTCCCCATACTGTTACTCACACCTTCTTCTCAATGGTTTGAAATGGGCAATTCTAACTATCACTACAATTTGTTTTTCTCCTGCTGATAACAGTCCAACTCAATTGATTTGTCTTGTTAGAGTTGGTAAGGCAACCCCCATCTTTTCATGTTCTCTGTATATATATCTTCCTACTGTATTTTCCACTCCATGCATCTAATGAACTGGATTTCAATCCACGAAAGCTTATGCCCAAATAAATTTGTTAGTCTCTAAGGTGCCACAAGGATTCCTTATTCTTTTTACTGTTTCTTCAGTTACCCATATATGTTTGGGGGGCACAACCCATGGTTCTGAGATGTTCTGAGTTTTTTCCCTAGATAATTGTATTAATAGTGGGACTGCAGGAGGAATTGTAGGAAGGGCATTGGAGGACTGTAAGAACGTGAGTGATTTGTTTTTCCTGCATCCTCACCACAAAGTAGGTGGGTTCCTGCCCAAGTTAAAGCAACAACCAGGTTCCTCCCTATACTCCCAGCCAGGTAAACTAGCCCAGATTTAAAGCACCTCCAAACCTGGGTCCGAAGTTTTTGTGTATAGATGGTAGAGGGGTTGGGGGCTAACCCCCCCCCTAAGAGCACAGGTTAATTGTGTGGTGAAGACATACACTGAGATTGTTTTGGGTTGCCTGGTTTGCCAGCCCAGCCATCTAACAGTATGCCCCTGTGATGGCTGCTCCACTGTTTGGCCGGTAGACCTATTCAGCTGTACTAGCTTTAATCCCAGGTCTTGCCTCTGTGGAAGGGAGCGCTGAAAGTGTCTACTTCCCTGACATTCCAACACACTGCCTGGAGAATCCTATACACAGTTTTGAATACTCACAATTCACAATCAAGCACCCCCACATTCATTACTGTATTGCTGCTAAACCCTTCCATTGAGAGAATGCCTTTAATCAGCAAAGTTCAACAACTAACTTGGTAGTGCTGTGAAAGGGAGGCCCACTCAGGTTCTAACTAGTGAGGATGCTATTTTGGCCTCCTGATCCTCACATCCTACTCACTCTGGCTGTGTAAACATTGGGACCATTGTGCTTACAAATGGACCATACCAGTCAGTGCTTCACTCTGCCCCTGGGCTCAGGCATAGGCAACTAATCACACCAATCAGAAAAGCACTCCATAACCAATCAGATAGAATGGGGAATATTGAGCAAACACTTTCATAGTGGGTGGGGGCATGAAAAGACGAAGAGAGAAAATACCACAGGGAATCTTCTAAGGAAGGGAGGAGAGAAGCCTCTCATTAGGAATGGGAAGTGAGGAAATGCCTGAGGGTTGGAAGGCAGGGAATGAGTTTCTGCCTCATTTTTCCCTCTCACCCCAGGCAATCAGTGTCAGATCCTTTCTCACTTCTAATTCCAGTAGATTCAAATTTAAAAACTGAAAACTCCCTAAGGGACAAAAGTGCCATGATCTATCTGATATTGAGGCCCCAGTGACATGTACCTCATGCATCACTGATCTTGATTTTTGCCAGCAATTTATTTACTGTTCTTTCCCCCCACTTATTTGAACAAGATGCAACTATTTTATTTGCCATCTGTGAGCTCCATATGGTCCCAGCTAATAAAAGCAAGAAGTAGGCTCAAAAGGTGACACCACTAAGTAACCATAGTTTCATTGAATACCCAGGCTACTTCTCACAGACTATCCTCCTTGTCAGTAAACATCAAGATAGACTGTGTCTTGAAATATCTGAAGACAACAGGATATGTGATTGCTGGAAACATCTGGGCTGTAAAATTACTACCCCAATTACATTTGTTAAAATGACTTCCAGAGTCTAATATCCTCCTCAATCTTTTTTGCGTAGATGTGGACCATTCATAGAACCATTTCTTTATCACTACTTCATGTTTCATAAACACAGAATCCCCACAGTTCAAGTATCAACTGGCCTTGTCAGCAACAAAAGGAAACTGACACATCATCACTTTTTTTAACCCTACATAGTTTGATCCCTTTATGCAGAAGACATTGCACAGATCTCTGGTTCCTGAGCTTATTTATGAGTTTTCCATCTAAGAATGACAAGTGTTGAATGAATGGACATTGGCCTGGTGGGTTTTCAGGCACCACACATTCTGACATGTTTCGGAATGCTTTGGGTGGAATGAACAAGAAAGAAACTACAGCCCTTACCACTGTACCATCTTCTCACTTGTCTTTCTCGGGGCTTGTCTACATGGGGAATTTGACTGGAATAGCTATTACAGAATAGCTCCCTGTGTGGACACTCTGTTTCCGAATAAAAGTCTCTTTATTACAGAATAACTAGTGCACTTCCAAAATGGAGTAACAGTTCTAGAATAAAATGATTTTTATCCCAGAATAATGTCCATATGGGGAGCTATGCCAGAATAGTTATTGTAGAACAACTCATTCTGCAATGGCTAGTCCAGTCAATTTCCCCATCCACTGATAACCTTTCCAACTAGTTGAGGATAAAAATATTTTTAGGCCTATATCTGCAGCAAGGAGGCCTTTAAGGACTATGCATTCTGCCTTTCTTAAAGGAAGTCCTAGACTGCTACCAGAATCACATCTGTCAAGGTGTTCCTGTGGAGCTTTCTGAGGAAGTTGTTTTCCCTGAAAGCTTTTGAAAGAAGACGATAACCTGTGCTGCTGGTATAGCTTTCATTTCCCAGGACCAAATTGTGCCCTCAGTTACTGCCATGAAATCCCACTGGATCCCTGACAGCCATTGGTGGAACCAATGACATTCCTAGTTCCATCAATGTAGCTGAAGGCAGAAATGAATACCAGGATTATATTGTCATGGTGTTTTATTATATACATGACTTGCTGTTTTTATTATAAGTTAAAGGGCTTAGAGCCTATCACAGGGTGTGGTTATAAAATATTTTAAATCAAAATAAATAAATCTATTGCTTTTGTAGTGTTGTCTAAAGATATGTAATTTGAATGAGAGGTGAATATGCAATAGCTAATTGTGGCCCTGGCGTTCTTTATAATAAAGTTTGAGTAATTAATTGGCTGGTGAGTGCATACTTATTATTTAGTATGAGATTTGTATTCTAATTACACAAACATCAATCACTGTTTCCCCAGAATAGCTGTTATGGCAAAATGTCTTTTAACTGTTTCCCTATGACTGTGTTTGCACATTTTGTAGAAGGTTTTTCCATTTTGGATTAAAGTTTTCATTATCGATGTAGATTGTTTATACAAGAAAGGCCAAACTCTGCTGTGACCTACATGATACAACACAAATGACTACTAAAAGGATTTCTCCCCTCATAATAAAACTCTGCATGTATAAAAGCATGCTGTAAATGTGTCATTGTTAATGACACTGGAAGCTTTTTGTCCATTTGTTCATCTATAAGATTTTTATACAACACCCATCATTGTGGAATATAGAACTCAGTTTCTTCTTCTCTGGCCCTATCCATAGGTAGGCAGGTTTTCTTTAGGAGATATTTCTTATTTGTAGGGACCTACCAAATTCACAGTTTGTTTTGATCAAAACAAATGTCATGGTCATAGGATTTTAAAAATTGTAAATGTCATGATTTCAGCTATTTACATCTGAAATTTCATGGTGTTGTAACTGTAGGGTCCTAATCCAAAAAGGAGTTGTGGGGGCAAGGTGTTGCAAGGTTATTGTAGGGGGGGTTGCGGTACTGCTACCCTTACTTCTGCACTGCTCCTGGCGGAGACGCTGCATTCAGAGCCGGGCAGAAGGAAAGTGGCGGCTGCTGGCTAGAAGCCCAGCTTTGAAGGCAGAGCTGCTGCCAGCAGCAGCAGCAGAGAAGTAAGGACGTTATAGTATGGCATTGCTACCTTTACTTCTGCACTGCTGCCTGCAAAGCTGGGCACTCAGTCAGTAGCCATTAGTCTCCGGTCACCCAGCTATGAAGGCAATGCAGAAATAAGAGTGACAATACCGTGACTTCCCTAAAATAACCTTGCAACCTCCCTGCAACTCCCTTTTGGGTCAGGACCCCCAATTTGAGAAACACTGATCTCCCTCATGAAATCTGTACAGTATAGGGTAAAAGCACACAAAAGACCAGAGTTCACAGCAGGAAAACTAGATTTTACGGTCCGGGATGCATTTTTCATGGCAGTGTATTTGGTAGGGCCCTACTTATTTGAGCTTGTATTCTTGTTCTCCCTTGTTCCTCAGGAGATCATGGTCATGGAAGGTGAGGCAGTATTTGAGACAGCTTGGCCTTGGCCCATTTAAAACCTTGAAGATCAAAACTAAGACTGTATTCAAAGAATCGCCAGTGCTGCTGAAGTGGTCCTATTGACCTGTGTTTGTCATCAGGGAAGCTACTCCACCCGTATTTCCTTTAGCGTGTCTGGACTGTGCATAGTGTGCTACAATAAGATCTGAAAGTCACTAATAAATGGATAACCAGAGACAGATCTGTGTATGAGAGGATGGATCTCCATCTTCTAGCCACCCACAGGTGGGAGAAGGCTTTTCCTGCTGATTTTGCCATGTGGGTGTCTAGTATCACAGAGATGTCCAGGAGCACAGCACCTCAAAGCTGTTTTGGTGATGGTGGAGCAGATGCCTACTATTAAAGAAATGGGATAGTGTTGAAAACTTCTTCAAATGTCTATCCAGTTGCATCACTTCTGTCTTTCCATACTGAGCCCCATACAGTAGCTCTTCATGCAGGAAGTGATCTCATCCAAGCATTGCAATAGCTGGTGAATGACATAATTTGCATTTGAAGTGAATGAAATATATAACAGAGTATCCTCTGAGTAATGCTGGCCTTTAAGTACATAGTCTATGTGTGCTAGCCAGCCTCCCCGGGGACATTCAGGGGACACTGCTGCCAACACTCTGACTCCTGTATGGCCATGCTGGGATGGAAAGAGAATTGCCATGTCCTTTTCCACCTCAGAGCATGTCACTGAAGAACAAGCCCAAATTTGCCCCTTGGTAAAATAAACCCCAACGACACTATCAGCTGGAGCAAGTAAAAAAGTTCCATGGTGGTTTATCATATGCAAAGGATCATATTCTTATCTCAATAGATAGATATTATAAGTCATGGCAGTGACAAAAGCTACAATAGAAATATGGCACCATAGTTACTATCTATATAGGATTGACCATTTGGGGGAATCGGGGAATTGTGCTAACAATAACCAACCATCTATTTCAGGACACACCGCACACAGGACTAACACCACATACCAAACAAGAAACATGGCAACAAGTAACTTATTTATGGATATGTATGGAGCTAAACTATTGGAACCTCCTTAATCATTCTTTTCCCTCATTTGAAGAAGTCGTCAAAGTCTCATTTTCATGAAAATAAATTTAGATCTGAATTAGATAATGCATCTTGTCTAAACTGTGTCATTTTAAAATCTCTTTCCTTCCTCTCCCCTCCAGCAATTTGTTTTTTATTATTATTAATAATGTTTCATTACTTTTCTCCTACACTCATTAAAGAATAGGGGAACTCCCAGGACACTAATTTACAAGCCAATATTCCCCTGTATGTGACCTAAGGTCAGTGAAGCTCATTTGTGTTATCTTCTCTATTTTAAAAGGTAGTCTGTAATAGTAGTGGGTTTTAGATAACTCTCAATTTGTTGTTATTTAAATGGATGTAACCCTTCTGCCCATCAGAGTTGGCAGCAACAAGGGCCGGGTTCAGTATCCAGGGGTTCCATTCTAAGGACACAATACAAAACTGGCTCGAGCCCCCACCCAGTGACCTGGGACAACAATATACCACCCTTCTGGGCGCCTCTAAGAGGCAATACTTCCTCTCTCGCAAGCACAGAGTCTGAGTGTACCAAAACCCTTTTAATGACAGAGAGAAACACTGTGGCATATTATTTGGTAAATACCACAAACAAAAGTCACAAACCAAACCATGAACCAGAATCCCCCCCCACACACACACACACACGCCAATGGGCAGTGTCCTTTCCCTTGGGTTCTTGAGTCCCACAAGCCCCAAAGTCCCCCAAAGTCCCAAAAGTCCAACAGCCCCAGCAGAGTTCAAAAGTTCATAGCAGAGTTGTACCTCCCCACCGAGGTGGAGGGGGGGGCAGGTTATGGGGCACCTTACGTGGTCAGAGGCCGACTTCCCCGCATCTCCAGTCGTGCTGCAGTCCTCACCATGGGCCGTTGGTCAGAGGCCGACTGCCCCGCCTCTCCAGTCGTGCTGGTCGCTCCGCTAGCCGCCCTGCTAGCCAACACAGGAACTGCTCTGTCAGTGGCTCGACTCTGCTCTGCCAGCTGTCTCAGGAACTGCTCCGCTAGCCGACACAGGAACTGCTCTGCCAGCTGTCTCAGGAACTGGTCCACTAGCCGGCACAGGAACTGCTCTGCCAGCTGTCTCAGGAACTGGTCCACTAGCCAGCACAGGAACTGCTCTGCCAGCTGTCTCAGGAACTGGTCCACTAGCTGGCACAGGAACTGCTCTGCCAGCTGTCTCAGGAACTGGTCCACTAGCCGGCACAGGGACTGCTCTGCCAGCTGTCTCAGGAACTGCTCTGCTTAGAGCCCCCCACTTAAGATAAAGCTCAGTGATTTTTCAGCTCTTGAGTGATTTCAGCTCATAGTGGGGGGGGGGGCTTAGTGCAGAGGCACCACCAGACCCAAAGCAACTTCAGCTCAGTGAGCTGAAGTTAGACTCCTAGTGGAAGAAAAAGTCAGCTCTAACATTCCACAGGGGAGAGAGGCCAGGTGCAATAGGCCTGTGAGGCCCTCAGACAAGGCCCTCACCCCAAGGTATAGAAGCCTGCCCATAGCCTCTCTCAATTCAGTGGGTTTTGGAACCCCTGTCCCTTGTCTAGTGAGCGCTACCCAGCTGATGGCGAGTCCCTCCAGCATGCCAAAGGCCAAATACATGTCCCAACCCCTCATTCACATAAACAGGTCAATCAACACCTTATCATTCTTGCCCCAATGCTACAGAAACTGGGGTCCCACAGTAGCCAAAATGACCCTCTGGGCTGTTAGAGTGCAGGCTAGGTGTGGTGGGTGGGTGTAAGCAAATAAGGTGTTATTTTCCAAAAGTCACTGCTATTCCTGCAACTCACCACCGGATGTCACCCATCCCGACACTGCTTACATCGATCACTACATTTTCAACACATGGAGCCGCAATTCTGCTGTCATTTGTGCTTCTTCATAGAATCACTCATGAATTCATTCTATTGCCTTCAAACTGATCCTATAAGGTGCTGAATGTGCTCAATTTCTGTTGATTTAAAGTGGATTTAGAGCAGGAAAGGTAAAAAGAGACTAATGAGATGAGAGGCAAAAGAGGTTGGGGAGGAAGGAGCCAGAAGGAGCATTAGAGTTTAGAGGAGAGGAGGAGGAGAGATGAAAACACAATGAAAGAAAGAGGATGGATTAAAAAGAGGGAAAAGGGGAACAAGAGACACTAAGAGGAATACAAGCAATTGGCAAGAAATAAATTGGGTAAAGCAAAAAGGATAGTAAGGAAGAGCAAAACACTATAGTAAAACTAAACAAATTCATGTGTGTGGTATTACAATAATCTGATTACTGCCATTGGGATATAGAACATATTTACTAATATGTAAACAGACTGGAAGGATCTGTTATCCTGAAACATTAAGAACTTCTGTTTCTACCTCCATTCATTTTTAATCAAATGAACCAAACTGTTCTGAAGTACCTGATTGCTTAGATGCAAACAAATGAAGCAGCTGTTATGTGCTAGGCTCACCTCACACACTGCTATAAGAATTTTCATTATTACCACTTCATCTGGGGTAGAAATGTCCCATAAGTTTAGTCAGGGAACTACAACGAACTCTCTTCTCTTGCTTTTTGAATAGTGATAGTGGATTTTATTCTCCACTGCCTTGCACCCTGGGTTTGCATTTAACACTGTGCAAAGTGAGTGTAAAATGCTACTATTCTGATATGGTAACAATTTACATTCACTTTGACCAGGGAAGTCTACAAAATATCTTTGATGCTTGCACACAAATGCAAAGAGTTTGGGGAGCAAGGAGGATGAACTGGAAGTCATGGTATATGAAAAAAATTATGACCTAATTCACATTACAGAGACTTGGTGGGACAACCTCTATGACTAGAGTATTGACTAGAGCTCTATGACTAGAGCATTGAGGGGAATAGCTTGTTCTGAAAGGACAGGTATGAGGGAAAAAGGTGTTGCACTGTATAGCAAGAATATACACACTTGCTCTGAAGTCCAAAAGGAGGTGTGACAGACTTATTGAGAGAGTCTCTGGGTGAGGATAAAAAGGGAAAAGAACAGTAGAACTGTTATGTCGAGGTCTATTACAGACCACCAAATCAGGAAGATGGAGTGGATGAGTGATTCTACAAGTGAATAACAATGGAGTTCCCAGAAGACTGGGGAAGACTAAGATAAATCCCATCTTCAAAAAGGGTGGGGGGAAAGGAGGAACTGGGGAACTATAGACCAGTCAGCCTGACCTCAGTACCTGGGAAGCTACTAGAACAATGTATAAAAAATTCAATTTGCGAACACCTGGAGGATGAAGAGTTAATCACTAGCAGCCAGCATAGATTTACCAAGAACAAACCATGCCATATCAGCTTGATTTCCTTCTCTGACAGGGTAACTGGTTTGGTGGATAGGGGAAATGCCCTGAATATAACATACCTGGACTTTAGCAAGGCTTTTGACACAGTACCACATGACATTCTGATAAGCTGGAGAAATGCGGGTTTGCTGGAACTACCATTAATTGGATACATAATTGGTGAAACAACTGCAAATAGAGTAATTATTAATGGAATTATGTCAGATTGGAAGAAGATCCCAAGTGGGGTTCCACAAGGAGCTGTCTTGGTGCGGTGTTTATTAATATCTTTATTAATTACTTGTATGTGTGAATAGAAAGCATAGTGATCAGGTTTACAGATGTCATAAAGCTGCGAGGGGCATTGCCAATACTTTGGAGGAGCAAGCTAAAACTCCAATAGATTTTGCTAAATTGGACAACTGGGCTATAGACAACAAAATGAAATTCAACAAAGACAAATGTAAGGTGCTACACTTAGGGGAAAAAAACCAAATGCATAAGTACAGAATGGGGGATACCAACTTAGCAGCAGCACTGATGAGAAGGATCTGGGAGTTGTGGTAAATCTCAACCAAAACATGATTCAGCAACACAATGCTGTTGCAATTTTTTTTGCAATTTTAGATTGTATTAACAGAGGCATTCCATGCAAGTTGCAGGAGGTAATAAGACCGCTCTACTTTGACCAAAGTACTCCCCTGGAGTACTTTGGTCAAATTTTGGTCACCAATGTATAGCAAAGATGTGGAGAAACTGGAAAGGATTCAGAGGGGACTGATAAAGATGATCAAAGGGATGGAAAGCAAGCCCTACGAGCAAAGGCTGAAGGAACTGGGTATGTTTGGTTTGTAAAAGAGGAGATTGGGGGGAACATGACAGTGGTCTTCAGATATTTGAAAGGCTGCCATAAAAAGATGAAGAAAAGTTGGCAAAGGCAGGACAAGAGGCAATGGGTTCCAATTAGTGCATAGCAGATTTAGATTGAATCTCAGGATAAACTTCCTAACTGTAAGGACAGTAGGGCAATGGACCAGACTGCCTAACGAAGTCATAGAATCTCCTCCTTTGGAGGTTTTCAAAAAGAGGCTGGATAGCCATCTGTCTTGGATAGTTTAGACCCAACAAATCCAGCACCTTAGCAGGGGGTTAAACTACATGTCCCATGTGGTCCCTTCTAACCCTGTGCTTCTATGATTCTAGATGTACATACCAAAATAAGGTGCAGGTCACTGGAGAATGTTTCTTTGTCATCCATCTCAATAAGGAGCAATAGATTACTTCAAGTAATCTGGCATATTATTGATTATTTTCCCAGAGAAGTAAGAGATTTCCCATTACTCCTGCATTACATATTTGAATAGTTTCATGATGCTGTGGCCAGACTGGATATCAACAACCATTGTTGCTAAGAATAGGAATGACAGAATTACACACAAAAGAGTAACTGCAGTTAATCCTTGGTACTTTGGAACCTGAAAACTAACTAAATAACTCAGCAATGTGTGGTGGGTTTTTTTAGTTGTTTTTTTTAAAGAATAATGCTATGGCCACTTCAGAAGGAATCTAGCCCTGCCAACTATTGCACCAGTTATGCCAGCCCTGATACCTTCTTTGCAAATGTCTATAGGCTGGATGAGCATTTTGCAGTGCTTTCTGAATAAGGAGCAGCACATAATCACACTGTCCAGGAGCATAGTAGGGACTCAATAGTGGCTCTGAAAGTCACAGTAGAAAAAAGAAGGGGACCGGAGTCCTTATACCCCCCCCCCCAATCTCTGTTCAGGAATATAGCCAGCATTCCAAACAGGGCCTAGATGTTTTATTTCATGATTCCCCTTAAACTTGAAACATCCTATCCTAACTTGCTCAAGTCAACTTCCTCATCTCATTAAAATTCACTTTTGCTATCTTGCCTGCAAAATAAGAAGCATTTTTTTAAATTTTAAAAAATGAACATGTTAAAAGATGTAAAACACTTAATCCCGGGTATCAAGATGCAGACATGCCTTCCTGAGTGGCCACATGATCTTATTATCACCTTTGTCCCTTTCCCCTTTCTCTTGCTGTGCATGTTAAATGTAGACTCTGTACTCTTTAGGGCAAGAGTCATGCATTGACTGGCTTTCTGGGACTCACAACACACTCCTTGTCTCTCAAAATATAAGTATAACTAACTACATTAAATGTCCCTGACTATCCGAACAGAAAGAAAATATATGTAAGCGAGAAATCATATTCAGTTCAAGGAACACAGCCCCATTAGGCAATGGTTAGATTGGTTCAGGGGTGGGCAAACTATGGCCTGCGGGCCACATCTGGCCTGTGGGACTGTCCTGCCCGGCCCCTGAGCTCCCAGGCGTGAAGGCTGCCCCCCCCCCTTGCCCCTCTCCTACTGTCTCCTCCCCCCAAGAGTCATGCCACTGCATGGGCAGCACTCTGGAGGGGAGGGGCTGCATGCATCTAGCTCCAGCTGGACTGTGCAGCTGCCAGACATGCTGCTTTGAGTGGCATGGTAAGGGGGCGGAGAGTGGGGGGTTGGATAAGAGGCAGGGAGTTCCAGGGGGAAGTCAGGGGACAGGGAGTGGGTGGGGGGTTGACTGGGCATGGGAGTCCCGGGGGGACCTGTCAGGGAGCAGGGGTGTGGATAGGGGTCAGGGCAGTCGAGGGATAGTGAACAAGGGGGAAGTTGGATAGGGATGGGATCTTGGGGGTGGTGGTTAGGGTCGAGGGTGCAGTCAGGGAACAAGAGGCAGGGCGGTGGATCATGAGGGGGGGAATAGTTAGGGGCAGTGGTTCCCGGAAGGGGGCGGTCAGGGGACAAGGGGGGGTTGGATGGGTCAGAGGTTCTAAGGGGGGAAGTCGGGGCAGGAAGTGGGAGGGGGCGGATAGGGGGTGAGAACCAGGCTGTTTGGGGAGGCACAGCCTTCCTTACCCTGCTCTCCATACAGTTTTGCACCCTGATATGGTCCTCGGGCCAAAAGGTTTGTCCACCCCTGAGTTAGTTGATCAGCAGATAATGTGGTATAAATAAAGGAATGATTTTATTTAACAACCATTTTTTAAATTAGAAAAAAATGAACTTAGCAGGTAGGAAGAAAAATTTGAATACACAGGCAAAATTCACCCCTCAGTTACACCCCATTGCAGAAGTGTAATGGAAGTTGGAGCCTGGATCTATAAGTTCAAAATTTTTTAACACATTTTATATTAAATATACTATATTTACTGCAGATCTGTTGCATGCAAGGTACTGCATGAACCTAATGCTATAAATTAGGGGTGAATTTTAAAGCATAGATTTGCAATCCAAAATTGCTTTCAGTCCTTCATTGCTCATACATGTGAGTATACCAATATCAGTGCAATAATATACAAGAACAAGTATATTGCAACAGATATTTCTGAGTTTAATGTTTTTTCCTCCAGTACCTTTGCTACTCATCTGCAGACATGCAAAGACGCGTGCAGAGTTTTTATTCCATTTTCTAGCACAAGCATGTCCTGCTTATAATCCATAATAGATTCAGCCTCTGAACAATTGAGCAGTCCAGATTTACTGGCATGAGTGTTCAAAGAAAGAATATTCCCAAGTAATCTGTGAGAGTATGGGTGGAAACTAAATACTAGAGTCAATTTCAATCACATACATATTTGAGATAAAACAGCTTGGGCGCTTATTTAACCATGGAACAGAAAGACTTATCTGACCAGTCATCATTAACCAACATAGTTTGAACATCAAACACTAGACCAGATCGGACTCTCACATACAGTGGCGTAAATAAGGTGTAAAACCAATGTAAATGAGAGCAGAATCAGGCCCATGGAAAATCTGCAGAGAGCTGTTCACAACAAACAACAATATATATGACATAATAATTAGAGCTGACTGGAGGACAAGAAGCTGCCGCAGGGTTCCCTGGGCAGAGGCAGGGGCGGGGGAGCTGCCGCAGGGGAGGAGAGTGCAAAGTGGAAGTTTCACTTAGGTGTGAAATATCCTTGCCCCAGCCCTGCCTCCAGCAACGGAAATTGGTCCAATAAAAGATATTACCTCACCCACCTTGTCTGTTGTGAATTAGACACTTAGCTCTATTGATAGCAAATGGAGCTTCTTTAATGCAGGTGATGGAGCTGTTCTTATGAATTCTGGACTTCTTAGTTCAAATCTCAGAGGGAGAGATTTTCCACAGCTATATATCCTGTTTGTAATGAGTCAATAAAATAGAAGTAGATAGTGGTGGTGTCACTTTTCTCTGAATCATTTGTTCTTGAGTTTTAAATGCCATCCATGTTACTGTAATCAATTGGTTCTGTTTCATTCACCATATTATGAGCTCAGAGAAAATACTAATAGGCCTGTGGTTGAGACTGAGTCAATTAGATGCAAAAAGCAAGGCGCTTGTCATAGTGGGATTATAGCTTTGTAAACTGTTTTTCAGATGAAGCTGATGTAGAGATTATCATGCTTTTGAAATTAAAAAGACCAGGTGGTTTGGATCAAAAAAAGCAACAATATCTCTTCTCTTCTAAATGAAGGGAAACATGTAATGCAACTAATCAGTCAGGAAACCAGAATGTATTTACATGATTTAAAATATATGTTGGACTACAGATATGTTATACCAGGGCCTAGACTTTTTTATTAACATTGCTCAGAGATGTGAGGGGAAGGTGGAAGAAATACTTGTCCCCAAGAGGAAGATAGACAGGTTTTGACCTGCCCTGGCCTATTGGTGGTTGCTTTGTCAATATTTCCTTTCAGATAACAAGCATGTACTATTTCCCAATGTTGTTGAGTTAGGACATGATCCAAAACCTATTGAATTCAATGGAAGGACTACTATATGCTTCAAATGGCTTTGGATCAGGGTGGGATTCACAAAAGTATTTAGGTACCTAACTCCCACTGAAATGAATTGGGGTTAGGCACCCAGTTTAGGGATGCCAGGCATCCAGTTTCTGACTGGGATGCCCAGTCAAAAACGGACTCCGGTCAACAATGCTGACTGGGCTGTTAAAAGTCCAGTCAGCAGCACAGTAGAGCTAAGGCAGGCTCCCTGCCCTGGCTCTTCGTGCCTCCCAGAAGCAGCCGGTATCATCAATAACAAATACTTTCACCTGTACAGCATGCAACTTGACTGGACTCCAGATTCTGACCTAGTGAATGCATTTTCTCAGTATAGAATTACTTTACCCTTTAATGGATACATTGTGTATATGATTAAGTACCCGGGGGGATTGATATAGATCAAGTCAGAATTAGAACTAAGATGAAGAAGTACTAATTCACAAAAATTCCAGTAATTCTAATATAATGACATAACAATTAATTATTTATTGTATTAATATTAATCATGATGAATGTGCAGCACTTGGTAATAACATAAATGACACAAACACTTCACATAAATAGTTTGGTCACTTTCATTCAGTATTACTGAGCCATAATTTGAAGTGTTGCCAAACAAGCAACCTGGCATTATGCAGTCATAAATATATTAAAGAAACAAGAACTTGTTTTTATGAAACTTTTCTTTTTTGACAACAGAAGTAGTACCAGTTCACTCAGAATACTAAATAGCAGTCTTGTAATTCTTAGCCTATTTGTCTAGTTAAATAACATTTTTTGGATTATAGCGCTATTACATCTGAGTCAAAATACTGTAGTAGAATAAAGTGTCAAGAATCTGGGACTGCAGCAGAGCCAGTCACAGGGTAACCTAATGAGCACAGCTGGCCTGTAGTAGACTGCTTGATTGACTACATCGCCTGATTGTTTGGAAGAGTCAGCAGACCGACTCTTAAACCCAGCAGCAGCAGCTGCTCAAAGCATTCCTCCACAGCTGTGATCATTTCTGTGTCTGTTGTTGCCAGCCCTGTCCCTGCCTTAGACCCAGCCTTGCCCCTGCCTTACCTTGCTCCAGGTAACCCGTCCCTGATGCTTGGATCCAGTTCTTGACTTCCTGGCTCTGGTCTCCGGCTCTGACCCTTTCGTTCAGATTCTTGACTTCTGCCTTTGGCTCTAACAGTAAGCTCCAGTTCCTGGCTTCCAACTCTGGCTCTAACGACTGGGTCTGACTAAAGTTCTAACTACTGGGCATGCCTGTCCACTTCCCAATTACTGACAGAGAGCTAGCTGCAGGAAAAGTAGGTACAGCAAACCCTCGATTTAACGGACCTCGATTTAACGGACTTCGGATGCAACGGACAAAATTTCTGAGCAAGTCTGATGCATCCGAAATCCATTTCTCTCGGGCTGGCTGCCGGCTCCCGGCTTCCGCCCGAGTCCCACCAGCGGGCGGGCTGCCGGCTCCCGGCTCCCGCCTGCGGGTGGGCGGGCTGGCTGCCAGCTCTCGGGTCCCGCCCCGGTCCCAGCAGCCGGGACCCGGGCGGGCTGGCTGCCGGTTCCTGGCTGCTGCCCGGTTCCCAGCAGTGGGCGGGCTGCGGAGCTGCCGCCCCGACCCTGTGGTGGGCGGGCTGCTGCTCCGACAGCTCTTTTTTTATTATTATTAAATAACGGACTTTTTCATTTAACGGACACCCCCTCGCCCGAATTAGTCCATTAAATGGAGGTTTTACTGTACATATAAACTACAATACTCATCATGAGTACTGAATATTGACTTCAAGAATGAAATACTGGCCCAGTCTACTACTGATCCTCACTTTTGGCCTGATTCATCTCCCCTTTAAGTCAGTGAAAGGATTCTTACTGACCTCAGTGGGAGTTAAAATCAGACCCTTTACCGCCAATAAAACACACATCAATTAACACTGAGTTATTGGCACACTCCACTAGGATATCATCATCCAGTGACCTCAGTCCCAGTCTGTCCAATAACTTCCACTACATATAAGTGACAGTAAATAGCAAATCCAAAAGTTTGTCGATGAGTGTCAAAGAGAGCTCAGCACTAAAAGCATGAAGGGACCATTCTTATTCACACAACATGTAGTTAGATTTTTTAGTAGTAAAATATTAGGCATAATAAAATTTAAAGTCATAATTTACATTGTAACATACAAGAAATACTGAGTGTTTCCACTCACTTTCTTCCAACAAGGAAATAGGTCACTCCACGAGTCCAAACTGAGCACTCAGAAGCTTATGACAACTGGCATCAGCAATGTGGAATATTTCCAGGGAAAGAAATTGAGATGATGATGGTGTAGAGCTTCTGCTCAAATAGAGACAGTAGCTGGAAGAAATAAAATCTAGCCAAGATCCTTGTCCAAAGCAATTGAAAGCTGACATTCATGTATCACAAAGGGAATTAAAAGATGGCATGGAATGTGGCCAAAAGGAGATCAGTGCAGCATTAGCAGTATGTGAGCTTCTAACTACAGTAGCTTGGTATTCTTTAGTTAGGATTTAATGGCTTGCTATACTGAGTCCTTAACTGCCTCGACCGGATGGTAGAGATACATGCGACAGGAAGCACATATCACTGCCAGAATCTCTGTACAGCTTATGTGTATGAATGGATTTATGGGATTTACTCCTTTCCTCTACTAGGCAGCAGATTTTTCGCTATTTTGATTTGATCAGGGTTAATATTGAACAGTGTAAGCCTTGCCGAGACAGGAAATGCACTGGGGAAAGAGGGATATTTGAAGAGGCCATGTGCTTTAAAAAGCAATTTTGAGTCTAAAAGGAGATTTTTATGGGGGAATGTAAACTGCAAGGGCTCATCATTTACACACGGTACTGTAAAGTGGAATCATAGATTCCTTGTTAAAAAGGTATCTCAACTATTTTTTGTAATTTTGCATTAGGGTATGCAACAGAGTGAGCAGAGACAGCTAGACCATGACAGTCCAAATTCTCCTGCCAGTTACATTGTGTAACTCCATTGAAGTCCTTGCCAGTATGTGTGGAGGGCTTATGTGTCAAAATGGGTTTGTGTGGTTTTATCTAGTTTATCTTTTGCAAACCAGCCGTGGAATTACTCTGGATTTACAACTGAGAGGAGAATTTAGCCACCTGTGTTTCATCGCAGCCAATGTAAAATCCCATTGAAGTCAATGGGAGCTGCTGGTGCTCAATGCCTCTTCAAATAAGATCACTTCTATTTAGAGGCTTAAATGTGGATTTCAGAGCCTAATTTTAGGCATCCAGCTTTGACCATTTTAGTCAGTGCAAACAAGGGGATCAGTTCTGTTAAGTATTCATACTGTGAAAAAATTGACTGCTGAAAGAAAGAAAGATGTGAAGTGAAGAGACATCAGGAAAGAAAACCACAAGTTGGCCACTTTGAATAATTTGTTGTAAATAATTAACACAATAAATTAAGCCCTTTCTTCTGTTTTTAATTTATTCACACAGAGGTTGTGATTGTTATTAATTTGTCACTGAGTAATTGCTGAGTTAGAAAAAATTATAGCCTGTAAAAATTATAGTTTGTAAACAGATCCCTATACGTTTTCATGCCATATAATTGGCTATCAATGGTAAATTCCATGGCATTGGTAACAAAGAGTCCTGTGGCACCTTAAAGACTAACTAAAGTTTTGAAGCATAAGCTTTCGTGGGCTAATACCCACTTCGTCGGATGCAAGCAGTGGAAGTGTCCAGAGGCAGGTATAGATAAATAGTCAGGAATCTGACTATTTATCTATACCTGCCTCTGTCTGACTATTTATCTATACCTGCCTCTGTCTGACTATTTATCTATACCTGCCTCTGGACACTTCCACTGCTTGCATCCGACGAAGTGGGTATTAGCCCAAAAAAGCTTATGCTTCAAAACTTTATAGTTAGTCTTTAAGGTGCCACAGGACTCTTTGTTACCTCTGCTATTCCAGACTAACACGGCTACCTCTCTGATTCTTTCCATGGCATTGTTTCTGTTCCAAGATTAAATTATTTAAGACTTATTTAAGTTAAGATTTTTATTTATTTAATGTAAAATTATTTAAGAAAACAGAATCCTTTTCCTCTTTGTAAATTATCCACAAGCATTGTAAAATTAATCTAGTCTGAGAATAATAAAATGAGCTTTTCAACATGGCAACAGGAGCTCTTCCAATGCAAACACTCTCATAAATATTTATTGGAGCAGTAGAACCCCTATTGTGCTAGCTAATTGGGGACTGAGACATTCATACAATAAAAAAGTGCATAACATTGAAACAACTCAATTACAGTTTATATCGTGCATAATTTAATTTTCTCAATGATAGTATACATAATGCATGATAAAAAAATATATAGTGTGCGTGATTTTTCTTTGTGTCAGAGAACTGCACCTCTTCTTTGCCACCAAATCTGCCTTTTCAAACCTATTCAGCTGCTTGAAAGTTGGCTGAAGGACTGAAGATGCATTCAGCTGCAGAAAGCTGCCTTCAGCAGCTGAAAAATGGTTCAAATAGTCAGCCATTCATAAGAATGATATTTACAATACAGTAGACTCTCGATTATCCAGGATTGGGTTAACCAGGATGTGGATTAACCAGGATGTCCAAAAATATATATGCGTAACTCGCAGGGCCAGCTTTGGCTTTGTTGCCGCCCCAAGAACAAAAAAACCAAACCCCACCATGGTGCAGGGCAGCCAGTGAACCAACACCCCCTCCCCCCAGCGCAGGGTGGCTGGTGAACCAACTCCGCTCCCCCATATTTCCTATGAATAGTGATTATCTGAGATTTTATTAACCAGGATTAATTTTTTCCCTATCATCCTGGATAATTGAAAGTCTACTGTATTAGCATTCTAGGTTCCCTATGGCGATGTTTACCAGCAAAGCAGTATAAAGGGTTGTAAATTACAAAGATGTACAGGAGAACCTCAGAGCTATGGACGCCATAATTATGAACAGACAGTTAACCACACACCTCATTTGGAACTGGAAGTGTGCAATCAGGCAGCAGCAGATAAAAAAAAAAGCAAACAGTACTGTATTAAACAAACCACAAAAATGTTTTAAAAAGAGGTTTGACAAGGTAAGAACACTGTTTCTGTGCTTGTTTAATTTAAATTATGATGGTTAAAAGCAGCATTTTTCTTTCTGCATAGTAAAGTTGTAGTATGCTCTATGAAGTCTATGTTCAGTGGTAAACTTTTGAAAGACCCACCATGATGTCTTGTTCAGAGTTATAAACATTTCAGAGTTATGGACAATCTTCATTCCAAAGGTGTTTGTAACTCTGGGGTTCTTATTTTCAAGAATACTTACTAATACATTTTTGCTGTATTTGCCCAACCCTGATCACAAGTGCATAATCACAGCCCCTCACCCAGACTAAGAAATGGACTGAAAACGCTTGGATTAACCTGGAGTATTTTAACAGTTCTTGTTCAAATTTGGGGTAAACAGTATTAAAGAATCAGAGAGGTAGCCGTGTTAGTCTGGAAATGCAGAAGTGACAAAGAGTCTTGTGGCACCTTAAAGACTAACTAAAGTATTGAAGCATAAGCTTTTGTGGGCTAATACCCACTTCATCAGATGTGACTTCATCTGACAAAGTGGGTATTAGCCCACGAAAGCTTATGCTTCAATACTTTAGTCTTTAAGGTGCCACAGGACTCTTTGTCACTTCAGTATTAAAGAGAGTCTGGTTGTAGAATGTGAAAAGTAAAATGGGGAATTCACAGAAAATTTAGACAATAGCTCAACAACAACAAAAACCCTCACAAATAGTCATTGGCCAGACCTGCTCTAAAAATATTGAGGGACAGAATGCAGACTCTAAAACAGCACAGCCGAATTCTCAAATGGAAACTGTCATAGAAACTTGAACCAATCAAAAACACTGGAAGATTGGTTTAACATTTTGAGCAGTTGAAAACTAAGCACAATGGATGCTTATATTGGATTTAATTTGCACTCAATAACTGTGGGCTGAATCTCCAAGTTCTTACTTGGGAAAATTCCCATTGAAGTGAACAAGAATTTGTCTGAACAAGAACAGATTTAATACAGAGCGCTTCATTTTCCCATGTGTAAGAATAATCAACATAAGTTAGGGAACTCATTTGCAACTCTTGGAATTTTCTATTCAATCTTCCATCAGAGAAGAAGTCTGGGAGGGAAGGGGCATGGCTTCCCACCATAGAAGAACCTGGGAGTGGGGTTCAGTCCCCTTAACTAAGAATTTTCCAAGATCAGCAGAATATCAGAGCAACCACATGGATGCCCCATGCATCTTCACCATCATCAAGCCCAGCTTGTTCAAGCCAGCCTCCCGAAAGCACAGTTCCTGCCAAAGACATGCTTGCTGGGGTTCTTCCATACCCCAGTTGTCCATAAGACTCCTTTAAAAGGGGATTCCACAGCATGATGAGTGGGGGAGGGAAACAGCACATTCTTATATAGCCCTCACCTGTGAAGGTTGCATGGTAGTAAGAATCCTGAGACCAGCCGATTCCTCAGTCATTCAACTATGCTGAGCCAACCCTTAGAGGATTTTTTGCAAGATTAGAAGAAGAGGGTGAGGATGTCACAGAAGTAGAATTCCCCTTCTGTTGGCCCAATCTCCCTATGACCTGTTGAGGTGGGAGGTGACATGGGATCCACAGTAGGCACCTAATGTAAGTGGGAACCTAAAGATTTGACCCTATGTGAAAAATGCCAGTAAAAGGCAGCATTTTGAAAGATAAGAGCTGGGTGGAATTTTCACTGCAAACATTCTTGCACATCTACAGTGGGGAAGGGTTCCAATTAGGTAGCACAGTGTTTCTAGCAGGCAGCAGAGTGGAAGAAAAGGAACAACTCTGGCAAAATAAAATGTCAGCTTGTGAACATAGTAGACTCGGGTGAAGGAAATCCTTAATGGAAATGGGGATAAAGGTGAACTCCTGGCATTTTTACTGGATTTGTTCCACTGGGGTTTGAAACAATTTCTGGTAATGAATCAGAATTTGTGCTTTCAAGCTCACAAATCTATAGATTATGCTCGGCTTGTATGTCATCTTTGATTTCCTGGGCCATGTTAGTTAACAATTTGGATTCTATGAGGGCCTTAAACACAAGTTGATTTTGATATCAAAGCCTTGATTATTTTATTCAGCAGCGGAGACTGAAAACACAAGTATGAAATCCTTCAAAACTTAATGGGAGTAAAAGCCTTCTTCATTCAATTCATTACAATTGATTCAAGAACAAGACCAGATAAATCAAAGAAAATGAAAGGAAAGAAAGATACAGAGAAGAAGAGAGGAACTACAGGAATAATTAGGTGAACTCAAAGTATCTGATTGTTTATCAGGCTTCTGTATTCTCTTGTCTATTAAGGCTCTCACAGGTGTGGACAGGACTGGCAAATCCAGTTAGCTCTTTAGGTTTCATGGCATTCATCTTTTCTTCAGGAACAATGGCAAGCGTTTATAAACAACTGTAAAGTGTACAGTTAGAAAAAGTTCCCAAACTGTTCATTTAAGCCTAATCTCTTCCTTTAATTCAAATAAAGAACCCGAGTTAAAGTCTTTCACTTAAAGGTTATTTAATCCACAGCTGAAAGGAAATGTAAGAAGGCTGCAATTCTTCTTCTTTATGACATATAAAGAAGACCTGCAATGTTTTTTGTTTTTCTTAAGTGGGCCTTTTCCCCCCTTCTCTTAAAATACTTGCACAGTTTGTAGGCTCCACTACAGCTCCTCTGCACTGTAATAGTGAAGAAAAGGGCCCATAATGATCAGCGGAATCAACTGCCTTAGGATTCCTTCAGCATATGGGGACTCTTCAGGTGATTGCTCCTTTCTGCTGCTTTGTACTTCACCCTTATCTCATCCCCTGGAGTAAGATGTCTGACTGGGAAAAAAGAGGCATGCCCAAATAAGGGACAATACAAATATTGCACTCAGCAGGAAAATAACAAATTGATTGGACAGAAGCTGGAGTATACTAATGAAAGTGTACATAAGATCAACAGAAGTGCAAAGTCTCTGAATCACCTATGGAACAATATTCCTATCATAGCAGGAGTGGGACTGAAAACTCTAATTACTGGCATGTAACAGTTCCCATTGTAACAGCCTTCCATTGAGAAGTGTGTTTTTCTGTTCGGGTGAAGATTAGTTTTGATTTGATTGACTCATGAACATTTGAAATTTGCACAGGGAACATGCACAGGAAATTTGTAACAATGATAGTGCCCATAAGGCTCAGAAAGGACCTAGTCCAACGTCCATTGAAGTGAATGGAAAGACTCCCACTGATGTCAATAAGATTTGGATCCAGTCCCATACATGCATCTGAGGAAGGATATGCTATGTGTATGTGGATATAGAGCTAACTTTCCTGCACATTTAAGGTGGGCAGAGGATGAGTCAAGGGCCTCTTGAGGCAGTGCTGTGCACACTCACTCCCCACAGCTCTTATAAAGTTAAATACTACACAGCTCTGGAGCTGCGCAAAGGGCCTCCCATCTGAACACCTTCTCTAAAAAGGAACTAGCAGCATTTAGAGACACCCCTCCCCCATTGTTTCCATCTCTTCTGAGCTGAAATTCTACTTCTTTTTCATGACATATGGGGATCAGGAGGTTGCACTTTGACCCATCAACTGAGCATGTGCAAAGCCAACAGACTGTTGCCTTTGCACAGTGGAACCCTACTCTAGGACTGGGGTGCCTAGGCAAAAATAATGAGTTAAAAGAGTGCAGAGGCAGCAGTCTCACAGAGAAAGAAGCCTTAAAAATAACATAAGTCAATATCTGGATCTCCCACAGTGGTTTCCCTTGGTGAAATTTTCTTATCATGCCATGGAGCCGAACTGTTTCTTGCTGCCACATGCAGTTGTTAATTTTATGTAAGTAGGACATTTCAGAGATGCTGAGCAGCCTCTGCTCTCATGTAGTCCGCATGGATATGTGAGTGCTCAGCATCTCTGAAAATCAGCCCCCTATTTACCAAAGACAGCAAAAGCTTACAGGAACTGAGCTGCGGCACTTTTTCCCTCCAGAAGCTAAATATCAGAAGTTCTCCTGAATGGATATAAAGTTTCTCCTGACATGGATTTCAGGTTCACAAAAAGAAAAATGGTGAATATTTTTTTAAAAAAATTAAATTGATACAAGGAAATGCAATTTGGAAGAATGGGTTGATTGAACTTTACCCCCTGCCCTTAGTTAACGCCAGACTGAATTGACAGTTAGACAGTCACTGATTAATATCACTAAAAATTAGCAATAACATGTCAGGCATATGTTATGAGCAATAACATGCTCATCTTTTTCTATCCATTAGTGAGTTAGAAATCTTCCCACAAGTAAGTGTTGTTTGGAACTCCACCCACACATTGATATGTCCAGTCCAACTGACAAATCTAGAAGATAAGTAGAAAAATGATGTTACAACCACACAACATAAGTAAAATTAAGATGAATTGAGTCCTTACGCTCTCGTGAAAAATGAAAGATGAAATCAGTAAACGTATTGAGATAAATGCTCTTTTTGGCATGAAGTTCATTTCATGAAAGTGGGGTTTAGACAGTCATTAAAAAAGCAGTTATTTGGATCAGGTATATGATTAAATATAGCAGATGTGCAATGAATTCCAACTGTATTGCTGAAAACACAGGAATTTTTGCTAATAGAAATATTTTATTTCTTAAACTGTATGAATCAGAGTTCTTATGAAGGTTTTGGAAGCCTGGTTTTAAATGTGCACTTCCACACTATTGGCTAGTGCTGTAGAGTAGGTATGTTTTTGTTGTTGTTTTTTAATGTTTATTCTGGTGATAATTGAAGGTAATTTACTATGGACTAGGTCTGGGCTGTGTACAGGGGCGCAGTTTAACAGTGCAGCCACTGAAAACCCCCAGGAGAATTTTGGCACACTCCTTGCAATACATTATAACAGGTTTGGGAGACAGCAGTTAGAAGAAGCTTTTCAATACCATTTTGAAACTTCTACTGGTCTGAGAAATTGCCTATGCTTTAAATGGGGGATACCACTGGAACCAGTAATGTTTCTCAGTCTCAACCTCTGATAGCAGAATAACGACACAAGGGTACTAATGTAATGTCACACAATCCCGAGAACCTGTTTAAATCCATTTTGATGAAATGTGAAAAGTCAACATGAAATATTCAAAGTATTCTGTTTTTAAAGCTATCAGGTTTCAGATGATTGCCTATAAAAATATTTTCTTGTGTCACCAGGGCCAGACTAAGGCTGGGGCTCTAGGGGCTCCAGCCCAGGGCCTCAGGCTAAGGGGGGCCCTGGCACAGCAGGGCTCAAACAGGCTGCCTGCATGCCATGGCCCCACACTGCTCTCAGAAGTGGCCGGCAGCTGGCACGTCTCTGCAGCCCCTGGTGGGTGGAGAGGCGGCTGCATGCACTGCCCTGTGCACCCAGTCTACCTTTGGGGGCCCTAGAAGTATGGGAGCTTATGCTGAGCAGATTCATTGGTCAGCAATGTGCTTAACACTAGCCAGTCACAAAAGGTAAGTGTAATGATGCTGCTGGTCATCTGGGAATTAGCTCTTTTTCCAGCACAGAGCACCCTCTGCAGGCTGGTGTCTTGCCTGCTGCTGGCTCCATGTCCCTTCTGGACCCCGGTTCCCCTTACCCTGGGTTCTGCCCCTTGGAAGTGCCCGCGCACTCTGGGTCTTCCCTCCCTGGGGAACCCCCAACCCTCTAACCTCACCTTGCCTCAGTGGCTACTGCCAGTCATCATTTAGCCCCCACTCACTGGGGCAAACCACAGTCTGTAATGGCCACTCATCATTGGAAAGGAGTTTGGACCGGCTGCCTTTACCTATCTCTGGGCTGCATCTCTGTAGTCCCAGTACCTTCTTTAGGCCTTTAACAAGGCCTGCAGCCTGGGAAGTTGCCAGGCTGGAGTTCCCCAACTCCTCTGGCCTTTCCCCAGCCCTGCTACACTCCAGATACCCTTTTCTCCCAGGCAGCCAGGTCCTTCTCTCTTCACAGCTAGAGAGAGACTCCTTACCACCTGGCTCACAGCCCTTTTATCAGGGCCAGCTGTGGCCTGACTGGGGTGTGGCCCAGCTCTGGCTGCTTCCCCAATCAGCTTCCCCTATTAGCTCCCCAAGGCAGCCCTTTCCCAGGGCTGTTTTAACCCCATCCAGGCCAGAGCAGGGTCACTGCCCCACTACAGTAAGTCACAGAGCATTTACTGGATATGTATTATGGAAATAGTGGTATTCATTGTTTCAGCACCATCATTTATTTTTCCCAGTGCTGCTCCTTTAAAGTTAGTGCTCTGGGAGTAACCAAAATTGTTTTCTCTGTCTGTGTGGATGGAATTTAAAAATGATAGGACATGCATATTGGCTGTGCTGGTTGCAGTTTCAAATAAACTAAAGGGGCAGAGGAGGGTGAGTGACAGGAGATTACAGTGGTACAGTTCACTGTCTGTTCTAGGTGGTGGTATATGATACTGGGAAAAGATAGGTACTCAGACTCATCCACACTGTGAATCCATCTTGATGGCTTATTTGCATAATGCCACAGTTAAAGCAGACTCTGGAGTGGACACTGCACTTTCAGGATATAGATTCATTGATTTTAAGGCCAGAAGGGACTATTAGATCACATACTATGACCTGTATATATAAAACACTAGAATTTCACTCAGTTACCCCTATATGGAGCCTCATAACTTGTATTTGGTCAAAGCAAATCTTCAAGAAAGGCACCTAGGCTTATTCAAAGAGATGGAGAATCCATCACTTCCTTTGGGAATTTGCTCGCATGGTTAATCCCCTTCAATGTTACATATTTCTGGACATTTTCTAATTTGAATTTCTCTAGCTTCAGCTCCCAGCCAGTGGTTCCTGTTACGCCTTTCTCTGTAGATGAAAATCCCAGTCACTTCTCAATCTTCTTTTTGATAAACTAAGCAGATTGCTCTCTTCAAGTCTCACTGTAAGGCACTCTCTCCAGTCCTCAACATAAGCAGAGTTTGACTTCTGTTTGGGGGGTGGGGGTTAGAGGGCTTAATGAGTGTAGCTTGGACTTTTGAATTTACTGATTATTATTAGTGATACTTAAATTGCCATTACTTAAAATCACAAATACAGTTTATTTAATCATTCTTTATTTTTTATTTTAATTTTTTGATGTTTGCTAGCTACCACTAAACAGAATGAAGCACTTTCATGTAACTATGAATCATATCTCCCTAGTTTTAGAGACACATAACATTGTCTTAATGTAGAAATACTGTCTTTACCTTAATGTAGATTAATCATTTTCCCCTTCAGTTAGCATAAACATCCACAATGTTCTAAGGAATTAGCTTTGCAGTTAAATCAGCTTCTATGCGAAGAAGAGCCAGTGAAGAAAATCTTTTTTCTCTCATCATTGAACACAACCAGTTTCTATTTCATCTCATTGCAGAAAAGCTTTGTTCTGATGTGGCCATCCCGACTGGCAATGTGAGACCTAACTGAATGAGTTTGTAATAGTTTGTGTATGTAATTTGAGATATATCTTCTTTAATTCTTTGAAAGGTAACAGGAGATTCAGTACAGTAAAACCTCCATTTAACGAACTAATTCGGGCGAGGGGGTGTCCGTTAAATCAAAAAGTCCGTTATTTAATAATGATAATAAAAAAATGAGCTGTCTGAGCAGCAGCCCACCCGCCACAGGGTCGGGGCGACAGCTCCGCAGCCCGCCTGCTGCTGGGACCCAGGCGGCAGTCGGGAGCCGGCAGCCAGCCTGCCCGCTGCCTGGACCCGGGTGGCAGCCGGCAGCCAGCCCGCCAGAAATGGATCAGGAATGCATCAGACTTGCTCAGAAATTTTGTCCGTTGCATCCGAAGTCCGTTAAATCGAGGTCCGTTAAATCGAGGGTTTACTGTACTGTCAAAAATATCAATTTCTCCAGCAGCAAGTTGAGAATTTATGTTGAGTGGGAATGCATGTTTCTGCAAGAGTGGCCAGTTGCCATTTTTGTCACACCTTACAACTGAATCAAAAACTTCAGGAATTGTCATTCAATCTTTTGAGAATCGTCTCTCTAACTCTGCAATTATGGAAGCCAAAACAAGAAGGGATAACTTCTGATGCCACATGTTTTTTTCAGGTGCACTTAGTCATAGGCATTTCACTCATTTGTTGCCTCTTCTACATATTTATTTTGACCCAAATGTACTGGGACAATGGAGTCCATAAGAATTGCCAAGGCTTTTAAAACTCTTCTTTTTGTTTGTTGGTTGTTGGTTGTGTCTTCATCTCACAATGTTGTTGTCTTGGAAGAATTCTGGGATTCCTTTCCATGTTTCATTCCAGTCTTCTTCACTGGTCCATTTTTGTTTTTCCTATGATAGACAAAGCATTTGCAAGTGTGGTGCCGATGCCTTCAAGTGCTTTGTGAGAGGCATGAACAACTTTCATAATATGCTGAAAGATAATCAAGCATGCAATGAATTAAACTCCACACCTGTGATGATAAAGTTCACTTGCTTCTAGAGAAACTACTTTTTGCCTTGTTCTCTGCATTCTTTAAGATGCTGTATGAGGCAGTGTATTGCATTTTCACTGGAACACACTTTTCCATTTACATGTCCAATGCAATGCACTGGGCTGTGCAATCTCTTGATACGTGAGACCTAAAGCTGTCTTCATGTCGGGAAAAACTGTGATGATTGCTTCACTCCACAAAGACTGAATACAATTTCTCAGTTATAATAAGAAAGCCCAAAGCACTTTGACTTACTTTCCTTTACAGCATTCCACAAAGATGACATTGAATTTGTGTGCCACACAATGAATAATCTTTGTGCTCTTACACACTAACATATCACCTAATTCAACTGGAAATAGCTGGATGCCTACGTGATTGCATATTGTTGCATCACCCTCTGCATCATCTGCAAATCCTGTGATACCTGCTGTGAGGGGCAGAAATAGGAAAGTCAGTTGGATTCCTGATCACTTTGCCCCTCATATAAGAAGTCACGGGCGTGTAGAAAAAGTAATCATTTATCAACATATACAGTTTGGGAGGGAGGGAAGACAGTTCCCCTATATGCTCCCCTCCCCCCCCCCCCCCCCAATCTCTGCCCATGGTCTTCAAATAATTTTCTGGAACAATCAGGAAAGTTGTGCAGGAGCATGCTACAGTGTTAGGCTGTCTCCATGTCTGTGACTAGAGCCCTCAGAACCTGACATGTTCTCAGAGCAGACCCCTTTCCAACTCCCTTTAATAAGATCCCAAAAGAAGAAGTGTTTATTTGGCAGTACTAGTTATACTGGGCAGGGCTGGCGACAGAAATTTGGGGGCCCCCTACTTTGATAGTTTGGGCCCCCCCCCAGCCCAGCCGCCCCCCCCCCCAGCCCAGCCGACAGCGGATGGGGGCCCCCCCAGCCCAGCCGGCGCTCCCCCCCCTCCCCCGGGCAGCGAGAGCTGCGTGAGCCGCCCTTTCTCTCTCCCCCCTCCCCCGGACAGCGCCGCTGCCGCCGGCCAGGCTCACAGCTCCTGCTGGGGCCAGGCTCGCTTGTCCGGGGGAGAGCCGCACCGCCTCCCCGCCCCTTCCCCGCTCTCCAGCGACAAGGGGGTACGACAACGGGTACAGCTGTGTACCAGGGCCCCGCTAAAGTCAGGGGGGCCAGTACAGCTGTACCCGTAGTACCCTCCTGTCGCCGGCCCTGATACTGGGAGAACCTGCTGGTCCTATCACACTGCAGTGATGGCCTCTCAAGTCTGGATAGCAAAATAAAATGCATTCCTTTCTAAGTGGTGGTGGTTCAAAATGCATACACCTGGGTTATAGGATCACGTCCTCAACTGGTGTAAATCAACTAATTTCCATTTACTTCAATGGAGTGATGCCAATTTATGCCAGGGGAGGAACAGGCTCATAGTATATAGAAACTGCCCCTTGTCTGGTGCACATTCTCTTTTTTGCAAGCAGGGACGGCTCTACCTTCTGTGCCGCCCCAAGCGGCTCAAGAGGGAAGGTTGTTGAGCTGCCACAGGCGTGCCGCCGAAGACGGAAGATTGGCTTTCAGCAGCACTGCCGCAGCAGCTCTGTGGAACACGGAAGATCGTTGAGCTGCCGCAGGAGTGCTGCTAAAAGCTGCGTTTCCATCTTCGGCAGCAGCTCAATACTCTTCTCTCTTTGGCGCAGCTGACGCAGGCGTGCTGCCGAAAGCAGCCCGAGCACCACTCTGATAGAGCCCTGCATGCCACCCCTCACCGTTTGCCGCCCCACTCACCTGCTTGCTATGCTGGTGCCTGGAGCTGGCCCTGTTTGTGAGTCAAAACCTGCTTTAATAGTACTGCTGAAAACTGGTGTATACTCCTGTCAAACCCTCTGATTCATTTAGGAGAAGAGGTCTGTGCTGTCCCAGCACCTCACAGATGCTTCTAAAGTGAATTACTGAAGTGTCTGCAGTGACCTTGAATAGTGTGGAGGGCAGAGGAGAGGTGGGACATTCAGAAACTATGAAACCAGTTCTGCCTGGATGGGATCCAACACTAAAGCTTTCAAAATCCTAGTAGCTAGGCAGGTAGCTGAGGCCTGAGCATTCAGACAGGCTAGACACCCCAAAAAGAGACCCAATTTTCAAAGAAATCAGGTGGCTAAAATCTGCTTTGAAGATTCCCTTTGTTTTCTGAGTATTCTAAACTGCCCAGCCATATTCCTGGGGAGTGCTCAAGAGTAGTCTTTTGAAATTCATGCGTAAGTGATTTTTCCAAGATCACATGCAGTCTGGTCAGATTTCTGATGCCCAGTCCTTGTTGAGCCTTAACCTTAGAGACTGTCCTAATGGTTTAGCTCTGTCCTTATTTTCTCTAACTCCATTCGCCCATCCATAATTGTTTTTATTGTCTCTGAAAGTCTGTCTATAACAGAACTTCAGTTCTAAGTAAATAACATCTCAGCAGGTATGCTACTTATAAGAGCAGCCACTTGAAAATACTATCAGGAGGAGAACAAAGTTAGATCAACATATGCTTTGAAGAACAGAACAAAAAGTCAAAGAAAACAAAAAGCGCTCTGAAAAATAAATGCTAGGACAGGAGTGCAATTATAGAACAGGAACGTCTTTTGTTCCATTTCCAGCTATAAGCAAGTATAATGATGCTTCAAAAAAGGAGAAGGTTTTTGTTTTTAAAAGACTGAATACAATAAATTTAAATAAGTTTTAATTGAAGATGCTAAGAGAGGTACAGAAGTCTGAATAGCAATGGAAGTGATGCATGTAAATGGAGAAGAAAATATTACCTATCGTACCTAGTATGATAACAGATCTTAAATCAATTGCATAAAAAGATGATATGTGCCTTATAAATGGCCAAAACATGGGTACCTGAAGTAAGGTATTCAAATCTTTATGTAGGCATCTAAGTAAAAGTGATGTGATTTTCAGAAGCAATGCAAGCATAAGTCAGTCTGCACTACAGATGCTCAACACCCCTGAAATACAGACTACTTTTACTTTAGTTTAGGAACCAACTTTAGTCACTCAGATTTGAAAATTTGACCCATTTTCTTTGGGTTCTCAATGGGAGAGAGCCAAAATAATGTAATGACCAGGCAATGAATCACTGCATCCCATTCATCCCTATCAGACCAGGGGAAGACAGAAAGAGGCTACAATAGCAGCCGGAAACAACAAAAAGAAAGGAAAGATGATAATGGGGTTTGGGCAAATTACATTTCCTCAAGGAATCAAATGCATCCTGTACAGCACTTCATTTATTGAAGTCTTTACATAAGATAGCCCATCCCAAGGTTCCCCTGCCTTAGGCTTTATTTCTCTCATTCGTTTTACTGAGATTGTCATGTTTTCTGTGTGATTTTATATTAAACACTCTTCCTTTTATTTTCAAATCTTTGCCAGGAAATGTGTGGACTGTAAGGTAATTTCAATGTGAAAAGTATGTTGTTCTTCATCTGGAAATCCACTAGAGCTGGGCTAATAATTGGGGAAAATTATACCCAAACATGTTTGCCGGTTTTGAATCGCACTTTGTCTTGATCAATAATGATGTGGACATGGGTGTGTACTGCAACTGCATTTTGTTTTCCTGAATGTTTTGGAGGAGTTTCATTTGTAAGAATGCACACATGTACACACATGCGGATGTTTGTGCAGGAAGTCCTCTCCTGGCCATCCTGTATATACACTGGCTTTATTTGTTTGGGAGTGAGGATGTTAAGAGGCAAAATGAGACAAAGGATAAGGGAGATCAAGGAAGTAGATGTAGGAAGCCCAGAGAAGCAGAAAAATTCTTTGCATAGAAACATGACACTTGTTTTAGGTCCAGAACATGAAAGAAGTTATCTGTAATGCAGATAAATACCAAGACAGGAGGAATAAATATCTCTGAACACTGCACAAATCATGGATCCCAAGGCTGAAAGGGACTATCTATTCCAGTGGTTTCAACATTTTTTTCATTTGTGGACTCCCAAAAAACTTCAAATGGAGGCACAGACCACGTTGAAAATCTTAGATGTAATCTACGTGTAACCCTTCCGCCCTTCAGAATTGGCAGCAACAAGGGCCGGGTTCAGTAAATAGGGGTTCCCTCTCAACAATACAATGCAAACTGGCTCGAGCCCCCCACCCAGTGACCTGGGAAAATCCTAACACACCCCTGGGCGCCTCAATGAGGCAATACTTCCCCTCTTGCAAGCACAGATCGGTGTAACAGAAGATCTTTATTAACATGAGGTAAATGACATCACTAAACTGGGAAAAAACACCACACCTAGGGTTCATACACCAACCCGTGAGCAAACTGCCCCTCCCCAGCAAGTTTGGGCTGTGTCCTCTCCTGTGGGTTCAGGAGTCCAGCAACCCAAACGTCACCCAAAGTCCCACAAGTCCAATAGCCCAAAGTCCCTGGAGTCCAGCAACCCCAAAAGTCACCCAAAGTCCCAAAAGTTCAACAGCCCCAAAGTCTCTGGAGTCCCTGGTGGAAAGTCACTCTGCCGAGTCTTACCTCCCAGGCTGGGTGGAAGTGGAGAGCAGAGTGGAGGGTACCTTCATGAGGTCCGAGGCCGACGGCCCAGTCTCTCCGTGGGGTGCTGGTGGCTCCGCTAGCCGCCCTGCTAGCCGACTCAGGAACTGCTCTGCCCGCGGCGCGACTCTGCTTGCTGTCTCAGGAACTGCTCGGCCAGCTGTCTCAGGAAGGGGTCAGCCGGCACCGGGACTGCTCAGCCAGCTGTCTCAGGAAGGGGTCAGCCGGCACCGGGGCTGCTCGGCCAGCTGTCTCAGGAACGGGTCAGCCGGCACCGGGACTGCTCGGGCAGCTGTCTCAGGAACGGGTCAGCCGGCACCGGGGCTGCTCGGGCAGCTGTCTCAGGAACGGGTCAGCCGGCACCGGGGCTGCTCGGGCAGCTGTCTCAGGAACGGGTCAGCCGGCACCGGGGCTGCTCGGGCAGCTGTCTCAGGAACGGGTCAGCCGGCACAGGAACCGCTCTGCTTAGGGCCCCCCACTTAAGATAAAGCTCAGTGATTTTCAGCTCTTAAGTGATTTCAGCTCTTGAGTGATTTCAGCTCATAGCGGGGGGGCCTTAGTGCAGAGGCACCACCAGACCCAAAACAACTTCAGCTCCGTGGGCTGAAGTTAGACTCCTAAAGGAAGCAAAAGTCCACTCTAACATTCCACAGGGGAGAGAGGCCAGGTGCAATAGGCCTGTGCGGCCCTCAGACAAGGCCCTGACCACAAGGTCTTGAGCCTGTCCACAGCCTCTCTCGATTCAGTGAGTTTTGGAACCCCTGTCCCTTGTTTACCGAGTGCTACCTAGCTGAAGGCGAGTCCCTCCAGCATGCCAAAGGCCAAATCAATGTCCCAACCCCTCATTCACACAAACATGTTAATCAGCACTCTATCATTCTTGCCCCAATACTACAGAAACTGGGGGTCCCACAGTAGCCAAAGTGATCATTTTGGCTGTTAGAGGGCAGGCCAGGTGCGGTGGGTGTGTCTAAGCAAATCAGGTGTTATTTTCCAAAAGCTACTGCAATTTCTGCAACTCACCACTGGATGTCACCCATACTGACAGTGCAAAGTCATTGCAATTCCTGCAATTCCCTGACACTGCTTACATACGGACCCCCATGTGATCCGTGAACCACAGGTTGAAAACCACTGATCTAGTCTGACCTCCTGTGTAACACAGGCCAGATAACTTCCCCAAAAATAATTCCCAACCATATCTTTTAGAAAATCATCCAATCTTGATTTAAAAATTGTCAGTGATGGAGAATCCACCACAACCCTTGGTAAATTGTTTGACAGTTAATTTTCTGCACTATTAATATTTTATGCCTTATTTCCTATCTGAATTTGTCTAGGTTCAACTTCCAATCATTGAATTGTCTTATACCTTTCTCTGATAGATTGAAGAGCCCATTATTAAATATTTGTTCCCCATGTAGACACTTATGGATTGTACTCAACTCACCCTTTAATCTTCTCTTTGTTAAGATAAATAGATTTGAGCTCTTGGAGTCTATCACTCTAAGACATGTTTTCTCATCCTTTAATGAGTCTCATGGCTCTTCTCTGAACACTCTTCAATTGTTCTACATCCTTTTTGAACTGTAGGTATCAAAACTGGATATAGAATTTCAGCAGCGCTGAAATATAAAGGTCAAAATAACCTCTCTACTCCTACTCAAGATTCCCCTGTTTGTACACCTCAGCACTGAATTAGTCCTGTGGCTTATGTTCAACTGATTATCCACCATGACACCCAAATCTTTATCCACGTACTGTATATAATCCTACAGCCACATAGATTATTTACAGAGTGACACAGAAGGGCTGATAAAAGTCTTCAGCCCTACCATCATTAATGGGGAGAAATAGGCAGCCAGCAAGCACCTGCATGATGCAGAGCGGAATGGACCACAGCAACATTTGGAGCAATTAGTTGTTAGTGTGTATTATAAAGGCTGCTAAACAGCTAATAAATGGTCATGGCTGCCCTAGGGGTAGCGCTGGCTACACTATTTTGTAGGGTGTATCATCAGGTGCCTTTCAACCTCTGTCCCACATGCCCAGAAGGCATTATACAAACACTGCCATTCAAATGCCACCTCCCACTCCTAAGCTTGAGTAGGCCTCAGAGGACCCAGGATTTGTCCCTTTGCATGTAAAAAAATGTACTAAACATAGAAATTTAGGCTGTGTTGCCAGATGTTCATATTAAGTTTTCACAAAGATCAGCAGCAGACTAGTAAAGTAATTTGATTTTAAAATGCCTAGATTAGTCAATGTAACAAGCCACAGATTTTAATGAAAAAAATGGACTCCTTCTCCAATGACAATAATTAAAATGATTTCAACTATATTATTGCTACATGCCCCCGGTTAAATGAACTCAGTTCTCTTTCTAACACAGTAGCACACATCATAAATCCTCTATTCATTTTCTACAGTCAAACAAAGTGGGCAAACATTGTTCCAGTATTGCTCAAAATCACATGAATCTAGAGAATACTATCTTGTCTTGTGTATTTTTTCATGCATTTTGAGGGGTGAGTCATCTCTCTCTGGTTGAAGCAGCAGCTTATACATGAATGGTACATGCCCATATTCTGCCAAGCTTACTCTTGTTAAGAAGAGTCTTAAGCCTTAGTCTACTAGTAGTTCCATTGAAATCAATGAGAATACTGGCATAGTAAGGTGCTACTCAATATCAAAAAGGGACACAGAATGTGGACCTGAATAATTACTTAAAAATAAAAGGCTGAGATTGCATTAAATACTGTGTTAGCATTCAGAACCAGTTTCATAACATGGAGACAAAGAAACATGGGAAAGGATGGTGAGTATATAGATTAGCAAAATAACTAAAGAAACCCAAGAGGTCATTGGAGTCCTTGGTTGGGGAAGTTTTGCTGGAGTGCTTTTCTTTGTATAGTGGTCTGAACCAGTACATCAGTGTTAAATGTTATTAGCATTATCATGTATTATTATGTACGGTGACTACAGGGAAGGGAGAGTATATTGGGAATTTATATTGTAAAGCCAGAGCTAAAACTTTGCCATGCAATGCACATTCTATACCCACTACCAACAAAATATACAGTATGTGCTAGTGCAGGAAGGGTGATAGCATTTTCTTGACTACCTGAGACATCCAGTATATTGCCAAGGAGGAGGAGCAGGGAGAGCATTCAGTGGGTTTCTCAAAATGGCGAAGGTTATTGAACAAATGCTCTTCTTCCATTAGTAGTGTGTGATTCTGGACCATTGATGAATCAGTAACATCATGCCTTTTCAACTGATGCTTATTATTTTCACAAAACTGATACAGTTTTCCCTACTACAGTAACAAAATTCCTTGTAACCTACCACTTTACTTCATGCCTGTAAACTTTACTATGGCTTTGTTTGGTTGTTGTTTGTTTATCTTCTTCTACTTACTGTTCAAGTGATCCCCTGCTCTGCGGCTCATCAGCACCAGGAACTGGATTGCGTTATTGGAAATCACTTTTCTGCTCTCCTGGCTCTATGAAATGTTGTTTACAGTATCTGACAGGACATTTTGTTTGTCTGTATATTTCTCTGCCTAGGCCTAAATTACGGCATTTAGAAAGAAGAATTCTAAACCTAAGTATTGACAGAAAGTAGGGCCTCAAGTTGGCTGAATGAGCAGAAAAGGGGCTATGCACTACTGCAAATAAAGCTTTGGGACGTTAAGATCATGGCATAAAGATGTTTGAGCAGGAAGGGGCTGTCAACCTCTCTAGTTATCTCCCAGGGACTAGTACAGTGCAAAATTCTCACTAGTGCTCAGCCCCCATATTGCCTTCCTCTGCTTTGCCAAAGCGAAGCTGGCCATTGTCCCAAGGGCACACCCAGTGACCATGGTATATTGTACCAGAGAATGTGCTAATGGTGCTCTGTACATACCTATGAACCACTGCCATCTCCTGCATAGCTAAGCTGCCTCAGGCAAACTCTGTAATTCCAATGTTCTCTTACTCATGAAGGCAGAGGGGATAGCGTGTCACTGCCTTATGGAGCAGGAGACAGGACAGTATCTGTGAGCAACATTATTGCTCTTTGTGTCAGGACACTCCACAGGGCTGTACATACAATGTGCATTTGCTAAGTGTATCTTTCTTCCCCTCAGACAGAAGGGTGTGTCCTCTGCACTAATCTACTTTCCTGCCTTAGAGTGAGTTGGTTGTATCATCTATTTGTGGGCACCACTTTCAGGTCAGATGAGTTCTCCTTAAAATCCACTATCCTGCACATGCAAATGAAGAAAATGGCAAAGAACAACCATTTTTTTTTCTCCCACAGAGTGCTCATCTTGCTGCCTTTGAAAATGCCTCACTAAGTGTGTTCCTTACAGTAGGTGTTTTGTACCAAAAATAGAATGCCTTATCCAGTCAATCTCCATGGTAACTTTGTTTCTTATTAAATGGTAGAGGGAAAAAGCATAATTAACTCACATGACCTCCTATTTGCTGAAAAGTTCAGCTGTATCTTTGATGGACATGTCTGTTTTGCACATTGGACAATGCATGCACTTATGACTAATTTCCTTTTTAAAAACTGCAGATTCTTCATATTAAAGTCAGGTGATCCCATGCAAACAGGGAAAAGGCATATTAAGGGAGAGGCATATCTTACATCCTGTCCTTTTTAATACACCCTCTTGAAACTTCTCTTAACATTTAGTTATAAAATTACTTTGCCTTGGGTTCACTAGAAATCCTGTTCTATTCATCACTGCCCTTGTAAGACCATGTCTACATGTACAGCACTGCAGCAAGTGTGAAAAACCAGGACAGGGTCAGGGATAATAGGAGCCTATATAAGAAAAAGACCCCAAAATTAGGACTTTCCCTATAAAATTGGAACATCCCTAGCTGCAGTGGAACAGCTGTATCGCTGCAGCTGCACTGCTGAGGTGCATCTGGTGAGGACACTACGCCAATGGGAGAGAGCTCTCCATGAATAGCGGATGCTATGTTGACAGGAGAAGCGCCCCACTGACATAGCACAGTGCATGTGGATATGACATAACTGACATGTACTTTATGCAAGATGGCTCGTGTAAGATATTATTGGAAAGGTTATGATTTACTGAATGTGATTATCCAATTTGTATGCCTGTATCGTTTCTGTATCTGAAGTTAGAAGTACTGACCATGTATCTGTATTTCAAATGTGCTACTTTGGGTGTCACCCACAACTAGCCGTTCAGGTAAAACAATAAAAAGCCTGACAGGGCTGATGACCATTAACAAAGACAATATGGAACCTTCAGCAGTAAACAGTAACAGTAGCAAGGAGTTTCTTAGAAGCAAAAGAGGACTCTGTGAGCCTCGTTTCTTATTTACACTAAGGGCCCGATGGCAGGGCAGATGCCCCCACACTAGCTAGGCAAGTGTTAAGGAACTCCTGTGCTCACAATCAGCCCCAACCTGCTGCACTTGTGAGTTCTTCCCTTTTTAGAGGGAAGAACTTCAGTACTGCAGAAGTGGCATGCACAGGGCCGGCGACAGGGGGGTACTACGGGTACAGCTGTACTGGGCCCCCCGACTTTAGGGGGGCCCGGTACACCGCTGTACCCGTTGTGTCCCCCCTTGTCGCCGGACCTGGAGAGCGGGGAAGGGGCGGGGAGGCGGCGCGGCTCTCCCCCGGACAAGCGCGCCTGGCCCCGGCAGGAGCAGAGAGCCCGGCCGGCGGCAGCAGCGCTGTCCGGGGGAGGGGAGAGGGGGAGAAAGGGCGGCTCACGCCACTCTCGCTGCTGCTGCCGCCAGCTGTCAGCTGGCGGGGGGGGGGGGGGAGCGCCGGCTGGGCTGGGGGGGGCGGGCTGGGCTGGGGGGCCCCCATCCACTGTCGGCTGGGCTGGGGGGGGGGGGCCCGGCTGGGCTGGGGGGGGGGGCCCGGCTGGGGGGGGGGGCCCGGCTGGGCGGCCCCCCAAACTATCAGAGTAGGTGGCCCCCAAATTTCTGTCGCCAGCCCTGGGCATGCAGAAGCAAGGAGAGCCAGGACTCAGAGCATCCAGACTGGTAGCCTGATGGCACCAACTGAACTGTGGTTTACATAAGCTACCTGCCCAAGCTGTCTGAGGAAGACGATAGACCAGGCTGGTTTTGTTTTTACAAATTCCTCCATGATTAAGCCCTGATATCTTCCATCTCTGTGAAGCAGGAAGCAATGCTGCCTGCAGGGCTTGAAAGAGTGCTTTCTTCTCCCTAGCACAAAGAACGGGGTCAGGGAAGTATTTCCCTTAGGGTGGACTTACTAAAAGGCACAGCTGGAGGACTGTACTTCAGAACCAGACCACAGGGTTGCAGCTGCCCAGAGAATGATACAGGAGGTAAGCGATGTGCCTGCTCCCACCCTAAGGGGACAACCTTAGGACGTTAACCGCCCACAGGCCCTTTATAACTCTGAAGTGTAACAGAGCCTTAATGTAGGCACAAGTGACATTTACATTGGTCTTGAAACCTCTTCACTTGGCTGAAACTGTGTTAAGAGGCCTTAGTGTATTTGAGAATCTGTGTTTTTAATATTATAATCTATTTCACTTTTAAAATAACACAAAGCAAGTCAGGCAACAGATGAAACCACAAACACAGAATAATACTGAAAATAGTCCTTAGATTTTTCAAATGATTTATTTGAATAGAATTGAGTGAACAATTTGCAATGAAATATTTATTCAGTGAATTGAATTCTGTTTTGTGTTCCTTAGTTTGACTGAATTGACTGAATTTTACAAATTTGGGTCCAGATCCTGAAAACACTTCAGCACAAGCCCTAAGTTTTTGCGGGGTTGGGTCTCCTTCACTACATGCAATTGTTTGCATTTTGATGGAGGAAAGAAACAGATGCACTTTCCATCTAAAACAAATTTTATTTTGTAATTAAGTGACTCTTGGCAACAGGCTCAAAATGTAGTTTTATATGAACTTTCATTTGCACAGAACTCTGCTTCACAAAATAGAGCAAAAATAGATGAAATGGCAATCAAAATTAAAGTCTGTTTAGAAGTCACTGAAAAGTCAATGAATTACTTTATTATTCACAAATGCGTACAGTAAATGAATTTTAAAGGATATTCAGCTTATGTTCAAAGGACAAAGTACAGATTGAAATATAGGGTGCTTGTGGACTCAACGTGTTATGGAAAAATACTCCATAATTCTGAAGGATCTTTTGAATCTATTTTTTGTTCACTTTCAATTCCATATTTTCCCATGGATATAACACAGAAATAACTAGATGCATTTCAATCTAAATATTTATTTTAATGATATGCAACACTAGCAGTGCTTATGTACCCTTCAATTAATTTTCAAATTGGACACAATAAACTAAGGGCTAAATAGAACTTGCAAATGGTTCTCTCATTACACTAATTGATTGCATTTCCCTAGTTAATTTACCTTCAGTAGTTGTTATCTCCTGCCAGACACAGAAATCTATTTCAAAAGGTATTTTTTTCTCCTGCTGATAATGGCCCATCTAAATTAAACAGCCTCTTAGAATAGGTATGCTAATGTACAACTTTTTTTTTGTGCTTTCTGTGTGTATAAATTCATCTTACCTCTGTTCATTCTATGCATCCGATGAAGTGGGCTATAGCCCATGAAAGCTTATGCTGAAATAAACAGGTTAGTCTCGAAGGTGCTACAAAGTCTTCCTCATCTTTTTTATGTACCCTTTGAAAACCTTGGCATCAAAGGGGAATGGTTTTAAACTGCCTCATAAAGCAGTCTAAGAATAGGAATGCTTTTTTATCAGGCATGGAGGTAAGCACATCTGGTAGAGCCTGGATGTAAACTTAGTTTGGACTAACTGCTCTTTTTTGAGAGCCATTGTATCACTTGGAAATATGGAAGTAACATATCTTAAACAATACAATGAAGGAAGGTAATTGTTGGTGAAATCAGAGTCTGCATAAAGATTGAAATGACAGACACATACAGGAGATGGATAATAAAGGTATGAAAGCTTACAGTCTTCATCAATCTACTCTGCAAAGGATACAGAAAAGAACTCGTCTCCCAAAAAACATACACAGTTTAGGCACAAGAACTGCTATGAAATAGTTAAGAACACACTATGTATCATCAGGATGCAAAAGACCACAAGCATTATATTTTGCTTGCATCTTGAGCCAGAGTGGTAATTGGATTGCTCATCTGCACACTACGCTAGTGCTTGAGCTTGGGAGCAAAGTGGAAGGTGGGATGTACTTCTGGATGCAAATTCTTTTCTTTAGAATTTAGATCATCAAAGTACCTCAGATATGAAGCTCAACAAGGAAATGCATTAAAACTGAGATGTGTGTAGGAAAAAAACATATTTGAATAGTTATACTTACCCATTTTATAAAGAGATCAAGTGATGAAAAGTGCCATTAGAGCCGGAAGCATTACTAGTTAGTCATGCCAAAGGATGATGCAACTGAGGTATTCTTATGTTGTTGCCATAATCACTCCAACTACTGTGACAGACCGCTCTCTCACCCCTCTCAGGAACAGGCAGGAAGACCCTTCTTTGCTTCAAACGGTGCTCTTTAATCCACAGTGCAGGCCCCACCACCAATATATACAGCTTTGTACAGTTCTTCAACTTACAGCTCTATATAGTCCAGCTCCACAGCTTACAGCATACAACTCTATACAGTTCTTAACATACAGCTCTAAACAGCTCCAACACACAGCTCTGAATAACTCAAACCACCTCCACACTCTATACCATCCCCACCACACTGGGCTTGCTTCCTGGCAGGCCTTTTATCCCCCTGAGGAGGCTGCCAGGTGTCACTCATGCAGGCTGATTGCCCTGCAAGCCAGGTGGCTAATTAGCCTTTCTGCAAGGGAGGTTTGCAGGCTTCTGCTCCCTCTTAAAGGGCCAGCAGGGCTGGCTCAGGCACTCCTGGCCAGCACCCTGCCACACTACATATGCATCTCCTTGCAGTTGTATTGTTCCACATAATGTAAAGTCTTAAAGTCAAGTGAGCGTGGAGAGATCAGGAGAGTTTCTAGTATTTTTATCAATTTTTTATATAGAAGCCTGGTGCTTTTGAGAAGTTTTTCCCCCTTAAAGCAGAGGCATTGTTTAAACTGTACTAGTGCAATAGACCTTATTAGTTTCATTTATAAAGAGCAGCTGTGCTTTGACACCAAACAAAACACCACATGTTGATATAGAGAAATTTGCTAGTTGCTTTTATTAGTGATATGGTGACCAACACAATGATCCTTAACATCAAGCTCAAGGAACAACCAAAGTTCCATAGATTTTTATAGTGAGTTATTTGTTAAATTACTGAAGCACTCCAAAAAGTTCCCAACAATGCGGAGGAAACTGCAAGATCTTACCCCATGTGCTCACCAAAATGTGATATAATTAATGATGTAACAAAAAACTAATACATTTTCCCTACTTCAGTGCTTTATTGTATTTAATTTAGTGTCCATTAAATGTGCTTGAGACCTAAATCTTGTCATTATCAATAGAATAGGTGCAGGACAGGCAGAGGCAGCAAGTATAAAAGAAAATCTTATTCTCAGGCTCTGATCCTATTTTATTTCCGGAACTCAGTCCTCGTGTGGTAAAAGTTCTTTGAAATGCAGTCCTGAGCCACGATAATTTGTAACTTCTATTGTGCAGTCTGTCATATGGGAGATGTGGCCATTACATGTAATCTGACTGTGCTGTACACTCTCTTTGTCAGGATCTCAGAAACTGACTTGAAGGTAATTTGTTGACAGGGTTCCGGAGCTGGTTTCTAGATATATGGAAATAAGTGTTGAGATCCCCTAAAAGATTATATGTACAATAATTGGTTGCCTCTTAGTTCACTGTTTTGCACAAAATTGTATTTTAAAAAGAATTAACCGCAAGAACATTTATTATTTAGGCCACTTCTGACTATAAAACACAAAAGATTCCTGTTTCCATTCTTGTAGGTGGGAGCCCTGCTCTTGATTTAAATGGGAGCCGGTTTGTATTTTTAACCCTTTATTTTGGACTGCTGTTTATTAGTAGCAAATATTTCCTGTGAGACTAAGATGTAACATTGAATCCAGTTCAATACATAAGCATGAACCTGTTCTGTATTTGAGTAACTCCAACAGGGATAAGTAAAGTGATGAGCATAAATGAGATGAGTGGTAAATTTGGAAATTTCAAGGCTCCTCAGTCCAGTATTACAAATCTGTGTGAATGGTTTGCATAAAACCAGAAACCTGTCAAATCAGGATTTTTGGTTTTCTGACTTTACCAAAGTAACGGAACAAACCGATGTCAGACTCAGGAAGCCACAGGTCAATAGAGATGTATTATTTAAGCATTCCTTCCTGCATGATGTCAAGCACCTATAAATTATTTTGTTTAGAGAGACTATCATTCAGGTGTAAATCATTCTGAGACCAGATTTTCAAAACAGGTGCATAAAAGTAGCCATGACCATACAAGTAACTGTATATGTTAAATGAATAATATTGCTCCTCTTCACCTATTTACTCATACACTTACTGTGGTAGACCCAGGGCAGGCAGCTGCCAGAAGGATCTGTAATTAGAAGGGTTACTACAGGGGAATTGGGTCCAGCTGAGCAAAGCTGCCACAGCCAGGAGCAGGGCCAGCTGAGGCCAGTTAAGGAGGCTGCCAGAGCCCTTTAAAGAGACTCCTCCCCAGGGAGGAGTGTGGGAGTTTGAGGAGTGAGTTGGAGGCAGTAGGAGCTAGAAGAGTGAATTTGGTAAAAGCAGAGGAGTGTGCAGAGTAAGTTGAGGGAAGCAGGGACAGAGAGGCTGCTGGCAAGCAGGGGACGAGAACAAAAGGGTCCCTCCCAGGGGGGAACCTAGCTTTCCTAGGCTGCAGGAGCCTGACCCTGAGAGAGAGAGAGACAGGGAGTGGGCTGCTAAGGAGCAGCAGAAACACGGGGTCTGCTTCAGCCTGGCCAGGGCGCCAGTGCTGTGCCAGAACCCCAAAGGACTTGAGTCAGGGGAGCCGAGGAGCCACCTTGTCACATTACCTATTCATACTACAATTACCTATCTGCGTGCACATCTTAGGTGTTTATTTTTTAGTTTGGCCATCTCACATAATGAACTGCCTGCTGCAGGAGTGTTTATTCCCAAAATCGGTTTCTAAAATCACCAGCTAAATACAAAGCTCTTCTTCTGCACACAAACCCATCAATAGTTGGAACTTTGTCACTCCAAAAGCACAATGTTTTTCTGCAGGATGTAGCACTGCTACCAAGTCACACTGCACAAGAGGCAAAGTGATTTGTTTAAGGTCACACAGTAGGTTAAAGGTAGAACTGCGAATAGTACACAGGGCTCTTGACTACCAATCCATTGGCCACACCCACTTCAACAAGTGTGAGTACAACAAGGCTGGTAAATATGCCTTTGCTAGATTTGTGCCTTCGTTCTGATGTTTCACTTTATCCATTTTGGGCTAGGTTTTGACTTGAAGCCACAGACCACAATGGAAGAAGGTGTAGAGGCCCATACTGCAACAGCAGGAATTCTGGACAGCTCAGCAGAAATTTCTCCAGGGGGTGTGGAGGAGCAAATGTTAGAGGCTACCAGCTCTGCTCCAGCCTCCCACTTTAAACCAGCCCTGACTGATGAATAGGAGGTGGAGTTCATCCCTTTGAGGTGACTGCTACCTCTAGCAGCATTTAAGTGGGAGCAGTCCTGCTGCTAGGTTCTTGCACAAAGGTACCTCCCTCCTTCTTCAGGCATCTGTGCGAAGCTGGACACAATTTGATCCAAATATAGGGAAGCACTTTCAAATGAGACCATTATGGTCAGAAAACAAATCAAAGCTGCTGGAACTCTTCTTTGAATATTTTAGAAACTTCAGAATCCGCTACAAGATTTTTTTGTTTGTTTGTTTGTTTGTTTTGGGCTGGTTTGGTTTTCTCTGTATTCCACACTCACAAATTCTATAATGAGATTTAATATGCATCAGTCAAGGTTGGATTGCCACATATGGCTGAGTAATGCTCATGCTGCCCGGGAAATACTTAGCTCAATTATTTAGCATTGCTCCATTGAGTGTAGAAACAGGAATTCCTTCAGCCCATTGCTGCTGGAGTGAGGTATACACAACAGGGCCAAGATACTCAGTGAGAATTTATTCTTTGTTTTCCTTTTCCTCTTCACTGCTGCAATACCAAATGATCAGGAGAAGATCTGTATCTTATAGTTGTACATTGTTTACAAGCTGCAGCTGCTTGCAGTTCTGTTTTTATAAGGAGACAATGGCTTTTCTTTAACCTCTATATTCTGGTGCAATGGCTATGGATGCCTTACTTCCTGGATTTACTAGAGGAAGCAGAAGATAGAAGTCACTCCTCCATGTTGGTATCCTGTAGGTCTTTATCGGTCTGATATTTTCCTTTTCTTTTTGGCAGTAAACAATTTCAGAGTAGGAATGTGCCAAGGCAAGCAGCTCAAACTGTTGACAATTAACGGTGCGATTCCTAAAGTGGGGAACAGCAGATTGTAGTGTGCAGGTTTTGTGCACAGTAGTTCAGAGAATTTAAAATTCTGTACATCACTCTAATTTTAAAAACTATTAAAAACCAAAGAATTTTGAAAGGGATGGAGATTCAGCATCTGTGTGTTAATGACTATTCTCAGCAATGTGATGTTATGGGTAACCTACATTACCCTGCTATATGGCAAGACACGTTTCAGAACTGATTTGTGCTAGCTGAGATTCTTTGATGGAAAGGGCAATTTTACTGCTAGCTAGCACTCCTTTGCATCCTAAGGAGGATCAGCATATGACAATCCTAGGGCTTTGCTCACTGTAAACTGGTGCAGTGAGCCATTTGCTCCATGGTATATTCCCAAAGTTTTATTCCTGAGGTTTCAATTGCAGTTTATACAAAAGAAACAAAAAGGGTTAGGTTTTTTGGGGGGGGAGGGGGAGAGAGCAGGGCAGAGGGGTTGTTTTTACAGTAATAGATCCAACAGAACAAGGATCCATTCAGGCTACATCCCAGCCTTCTAACACAGAGATGTAGACCTCTGCCAGCTCAAAGAGTTTTCTGCCTGCCTGTCAGGGAGTTGATTTTCTAAAAGTTCCTGGCTGGTCTTTCAGTCACCAGCTCTGTTCGCATTTCTGCCCTGTACTTCTGTGGGAACTCTGGATAGGCAGTTAATGTTGTCTTGTGGTATTTGGGCAAGGCTACTGCATTCTGTCATCCCCATGTATGGAATAAAAGGCCAAAGTAATTGGAAAACTTTGGTTTTGCACATGGCCAAAAAGTGCCTTAATCTTCCTAATACATAGCACACAGCCATGTCTAAATCCACAAAAGGACATAGGCATTGCAAAGCCTAGAAAAACCATTGAAATACCACTGGAATCTACAAAGTCTGAGTTAGTGCCTCGAGCCCTATACAATGAAAGGAGAGAGATCGGTGACTAAGAATGGGGTCCACAAAAGCTTGCACCCTGCATAGGGAGTTCCCTAGGCTACCCAGTGCGAGATGCTGAGAAGAGGTGTGTCCCCTCAGGGGGTTCAGCACCCAAGTCTGAGCTGATGGTAAGCATCTATCTCTGCTAGCAGAGCCAGGAACCCCTCTCCAAGAGTTAGGCAATTTAGGCTCCTAAGTCATTTCTTGCAACACTGTGTTTGTCACCTGCCTCAGTCCATACAAAAGGTTGGAGAAGGAGGAAACCATATAACTTTTAGCCCAGTAGTTAGAGCACTCACCGGAATGTGGGAACCCAAGTTCAATTCCTCCTTCCCCCTGAGTAGAAGAAAGTATTTGAATGGGGTCTTCCACCTTTCCAGGAGAGTGCTCTAACTACTGAGCTATGGAATAGTCTTATATGGAGCTCCCTCATTCTCTCTTACTGATGCTCTTCCATGATATATAAATACTTAAAGAGTCATTGGGCCAGAAAGAAAGAAAGTATGAGAATGATTCTGTAGTCCAATGGTTAGGATACCCACCTGCAAAGTGGGAGTCACAAAGTGTAGTCCATTAGCTCACATGACTGAGTGTGACTTGAACCTGGATTTCCTACTTCACTGGTGAGTGCTCTAAATACTGAGCTAAAAGCTATAAGATGGTGTCAAGGCTAATCCTCCCCTTTGGCACTTCGACTGCAGATGGTGGAGGTCCGCAAGGATTCTAAAAATTAATACTTGCCACTCCAGGCTTGTATTATTCCCAAGGTTACAATTTTTCTCTGACCTTGGATTGGAGATGCTGCCATCACCCAAGTGCAGGATCCCTTTGAGAGCCCAGGAAGGCACACTTGGGAATTCCTTCCTCTGAGGTACCCTCAAGCCCTTTCACTCTCCTCCAGGGAAGAGGCAGAGAAAGGTAAAAAAAAAAAAAAGGGAAATTCAGCTGTTGCCACCAGCTGATTACACAAGATGCGCACAGACCTCTTAAGACACAAAAATCCAATTCTGTTCTTAAAAAAGATAAATTTTACTTTTTTAAAAAGAAAGAAAATACACCTGGGAACTCAGGCTTATTACTAGATTTTAAAAGCACCTCTACAAGGATTAAGCACCAAGAATAGCTTTCTCGAGGTCCAGCTTAAAGGTTACAAGCAAAATAAAAGCACTTAGGGTTAGCACAGAGGAATCCACAAGCCATAAAGAAAGAAAAGGGATAAACCAAATCATGTCTTCCGAGACATTTCCTGATCTACTTACATATCTGGGGTTTTAAATGAGCAGTTTCTAGGTATGATAATGATGATTTTTTCATACCTGGCCCAAGTGTCTTACTGCATTGCTACTGCCCTGTCCGCCTCTCCCCAGGAGAACGACAGACAGACAAAAGGGGAGTTTTTTCTCAATTTAAAAAAAGCTCTAGCCTTCCCATTGACTCTTTTGGTCATGTGCCCCCTTACTTCCTGTGCATAGCAGTGAGACTTTTAAACCCTTTTCAGGTAGAGCAATTAGAAAACAGCTACGAAGAGGGATTTTATAGCAGTTGGTTGGCTGGGTGTCTATAAAAGGAAGTTACCCCCACCCTGCCTCTTCATTTATCACAGATGGACATCACCACCTCCTCAATTTGATTAGGGCATGATCCAGTAGGTGAATTCAGAGCTTCTCCACCTGTCTTCTGCTGGTTTGTGGATCACACCGCAGTTTAAGCAGCAGATAGGTAGCTAGACACCCCAGTATGAGGGAGCAGTATATTTGTCCAGAAGCTGAAACTTAGGTGCATAGGGGACTTTTCAACACCTACTGCATTAGGTGGCAGCCAAGTAGGGATTTTGTGGATTGCAGTGGTGCCTAAAACTGGGAGTGAAGCACCTAAATCTGGAGTTTAAGCAGCTGTGTGGATCTGGGCCTCAGCCTTGTAGCAATGGGAAAGGTTCACTACACTAACTTTTCATACTGTTTTCTTTCCCATTTATTCTAGACCATAAATATTATATCTATCAATTTCTAAAAATGGACTGGATTTAGGTTTTCCATTTCACATTAATGGTACCTTGGATACATATCCTTAAAGAACTGATAGTAAAAATTGTACATGTCCAAGCTACTTTGAAGTAGGCGCATTTTGAAAAGCATTTGTAAACACAGGCGAGTGCAGTCAGAACTTCCGAAGCCACTTCCAGAAAATGCAAAAAGCATCTCAAAAGTGAGCTAATGAATCCCAAGTTGAAACAAGTCATCACTTCTTTACAGTGATCCTATTCTACAGCTGACTTCAGTTCTGTTATTCAACCATTCTTCTTTCACTTGGAGTAAATACAACATACTAAGGGTTTTCATATTTTTATTGTTTCCCTCCCCAAACTGAAATATATCTGAATGTTTTAAGATCAAATTTTATTCAGCTTTGATGACAGTTGAACTTTTGATTCAAAATTGCTATGTTCTTAGCACATCAAAAGAATTTAAAATAGTTATCTTGGCCACTTGTGAAAAGATGGTAAGAACAATCCAACAGGAGAAATCAAGTTAGTAAAATGCATTTCATACAGTATGGAAGCTTAGAAAAGTAAGTATGATGTGGTAAGCCCTGCAAAACTAAATAGAAGCATTAAGAATCTTCACTGGATTAGAGACAAAAACCCATTGTGATATTTTGATATGATGTCCCATAGTTGTCCTCTGGCGGGTCTATCAAAAATATCCTAAGCATTTCATTAATTATTCTTGTGCAAGATTCCTACCTGACATTATTAAGTTATAACTCTGAGTCTCATAGACTCATAGACTGTAAGACCAGAAGGGACCATTATGGTCATCTAGTAGTCTGATCTCCTGCACAATGCAGGCCACAGAATCTCACCCACCCATTTCTGTAATAAACCCATGACCTATGTCTGAGCTATTGAAGTTCTTAAATCAACCACACAGATTTAAGAGATGTCAAAATTAACTACCTAAAGGGACATTATTCATATCAAATGGAAGCCATATTTATCTGATGATAATTGGACTAAACCGTAGAGTGTAGCACATATTTTGGTAATTGAGACTTAAATAACAGTTTTTTCCTTGTTTTTCCTGAATCAAAATTATGACTTGTGCAATAAGTTCAGTTTTAAAAGAAAGTGTATAATACTGAGTGTATCTACACACATTCAGTATCATATACTGTCTTTTAAAATTGAAATACACATTTCTTCATCATGTAATAATACAGTAACTCCTCACTTAACGTTGTAGTTATGTTCCTGAAAAATGCAACTTTAAGCAAAATGATGTTAAGCGAATCCAATTTCCCCATAAGACTTAATGTAAATGGGCTGGGTGTTGTTAGGTTCCAGGGAATTTTTATTTTCACCAGATAAAAGAACTATATATATATGGAATGCCGTCCTGCTAAATGATAAACTAGCATTTGGCTGAATCCTCAAGGGTTAACACATTGTTCTTAATGTAGCCTCACACTCTACAAGGCAGCACAATGGAGGGAGGGGAAACAGCATGGCAGGCAGAGGCAGAGACGCACACCCTGTGTGTGGGAGAGAGAGAGAGATGTTGCTCCTTTAAGTATGCTAACACCACACTCTAAGTACATTGCCTTTAAAAAGATCAGGAAAGTGAGACAGCAGCTGTGACCAGCTCTCTCTGTCCTGAGTTCTGTTATGTCTCCCCTGCTCTATATGGAGAAGTGGTAAGTGGGGGCAGGAGTAGGAGGGAGGAGAACATCCTGACATTAGTCCTCCTCTTCCCGCCTCCCCTGTACAGCAAGCAGGAGGCTCCCAGTAGCAGCTCCAAGTCAGAAGGCAAGAGCAGCACATGGCAGTGGGGGGAGGGACATGTGAACTGCTGGCAACTGGTAGCCTGCTGAGCAGCTGCTGCACAGGGAACTTAGGGAAATGGGGAGCTGATAGGGGGAGCTATGGGGGCTGACGGTCCACCCTGGTTCCAAGCCCCCATGAACTTGCTCCAATGGGCTGCTTTTCCTGCAAGCAGTGGACAAAGCAGGCAGCTCCCAACAATGTTATAAGGGAACATTGCACAGCTTTAAATAAGCATGTTCCCTAATTGATCAGCCAGGTAACAACATTAACTTTATGTGAGGAGTTACTGCATGTGAAAAGACAGGAAATTTGACTGAACAAAACAGTTTTGCTTCAGGAAAATGAAGAAAAAATAGTGCATTAAATCTAATTTTATATTAATTTCTATGTGCTTGAACATATATACCGAGAGAAAGATACACACATTCTCTTCCATGCCACATTTATAAAGTATTGTATAATCTCTTTGATTCAATATGCAAATGACAATTTTCAGTTTGATAGTAACCCATCTGCAATGTGTTTTCATTGCTTTATTGTAGCTCTCCTATGAAAACTAAATCACAAGCAGGAAGTAGTGCTACAATTTTTAATCCTTGTCATTTTTTTTTGTAAACGTCAAACTAAAAATTTCTTTCAAATGCTTTCCCTGGTGGCTAATTTTAAGCCTTTGGTATTCTCACAACTTTGATTCACTTGTAAAGGAACATGCTTCAGGGTAATTTTTTTTTTTTTTGAAAATTAACATTTTCTTAGGCTCTTTAATTTGCTCTAATGACTTGACTGCTTTTTTGTAGCCCTTGCTAATCGGAGAATAGGATAAACACAAATGGGCTTGAGCTATAATAAAACTAACATGGGATCTTACGATGTTGTGCATAAATAATTAATGTTTGAAAAAAGAAAGCCTTTTGGAGCTAGAGTGGTGACTCACCAGGCTGAGAATCCCAAGTGCACATGGAATATTAATTTTTGGTATCTATGTGCTGTGATATAGCTTATAAATCATAACTTGGGAAGTTTCTATATATTGATGCACTATATAGGACATACAGTATATCCAAATACTGCTGATCTCTCTATGGAACAACTCAGAAAAAGAGACCAGTTCCAGCCAAATCTAGCCTGATATACTGCATTAAATTGATGGCCAACATATGTGTTGAGTGTTGTATATCAAACATAGTTGACATTTAGCCAACCAGGTAGCTCAAGAATTACTTTTCTGCTGACAAAGGCTAAAACTCCCACAGTCTCATTCTCTCTCTCTCTCTCTCCCTCTCTCTTTGACCAAAAGGACATCACTGCTGCACAGCAGTACTAGAAGTTCTAAGGCACTTCAAGAATGTCACCAAGAAATGGGAAGTACTTGTGACACCTTAGAGACTAACAAATTTATTTGGGCATAAGCTTTCGTGGTCTAAAACCCATAGGCATAGAGTGGAACATACAGTAGTATACAGAGAACATGAAAATGTGGAGATTACCATACTAACATAGCTATTACTCTGAAACCTGTCATCAAGAAATGGGTGGATGAACCTCTGTAGTGTGAACAGCTCTATAACTCTGATGATTTTGTGTTCGGTGCAGTATACCTTTACATTACTAATATTAGGCATGATTCTTCACTGTTTTTCACCTTGTAAAGTCACATACAATTGTGCAAGCCATTACCTAATCAGAATGGTGTTTTGCACCCACTTTGCACAGGGTGTAAGAGACTGCACTAGGTTCAGGCAGTGAAGAATCAGGCCTACCCTGTTCAGCAGCAGATCATCAGATCCTTTATGCAGCAAGTTACAGACAAGGAATCTGAACGTGGTCCATATACTGTATTCTTAGGTGGAGACTTTATTTTTATTCTTTTGATCTCCCTAATTTAACACGAATCATTCAACCTGAAAACATAGATGTCAGGCCCACTATTCCTAGCCGTAGAGAGGGAAAGGAATCAGTGGACAAGGTGCCATCCCAAATGAGAAAGTCCTTTTTATTTGTTAAACTTCATTGTTTGTGGTCTCCAGCGTACGTTTCTACATAATTTTATGGAAGCTATCGTCAGTTATTTTTGTTTGTTTTGTGATGGTGGGTAGGGCTTCAGTTGAGGATAGCAGCGCCTACATCTTCACCTGGTCCCCTCCCTCTCACCCACTCCACCTTCCCATTATTTGCCTAAAGGAGACCTGAGCTCCGTTTGAAAATTTGTCCACAATAGTGGGTGCTGAGCACTTGAAAATCTGGTCACATATCTGCACAGAATTCAGGAAATGCAAGCTGCATGTCTAACCCCAATTTGATATACTGTCTGTAAAAGCAAGCAAGCACTATTACAGTTATCTTTGCAGTAAGCCCAAAATGATTGTTTTCACATGCCATGCATGGCAATTGGTTCTGACCCTCACACAAGCACTTTAACCCCTAGTACAGTGGTTCTCAAACTGGGGGTCGCAACCCCCCTCGGGGTCACCGGCTGCTTACGGGGTAGGTCACGAGCTCCTGGCGTCGCTGACATGCCGCCAAATTGATTCCTTCCGAATTCGGTGGCTTTTTGGCAGACATACCGCGTGCTTCGAAGTGTCCACCGAAAAGCTGCCGAAGTTGGTTGCTTCCGGTTTCGGCGGACACTGTGAAGCATGCGGCATGTCCACTGACAAGCTGCTGAATGCGGAAGCAGTCAATTCAGTGGCATTTCGGCGGACATACAAGGGTCGTGCCACGAGTCAGGAAAAGAAAAAAGGGTCACGGTTCCACTAAGTTTGAGAACCGCTGCCCTAGTATGAATGGGCAGTGGGCCATACTTAGTGCATACATGACAGACAAGGAACATGGTTCTGTCAGTGTAAGTGAAGTAATTGCACAGCAATCTTCAACCTCCTGCCCAGGCCCAACTGGCTAGGCCTAACCTCACCTCCCTGCTGCCACACATTCCAAAACATGGAGAACTCTCCATGGGGAACTTCAAGGTGGGCGCTTTTACAATAGCAACCTTTCACAGTCTTACCCTGTGTACTCCATCCGGTTCAGAGACGAGAAAAACAGAACTAGTACGCTGCGGAAATACAATTCCGCTAACTCTGAGGCCTTGCATGCCTGAGCACTTTCTAAATCAATGACTCTCTTGTTTGCCAGATGTGTGTTGCTGTTAAGCTAATACACCATGCAAACCTGAACTGATCGTACATAGTTGGGGAAACCTGCAGTATTTATACAAAGTTTTATCACTGTATTGTTATGTTATACCAGCAGGTATTTCACATCTATGGTGAGTTTACATAGTTCTGATAGCACTGCTATGTGGTTCATTGTATGACTTGTGCACTGACAGTAGTTTTACAAAGTTGTGCTGTTATGTCACGGCAGCAAGCAATATGATGTTTTGATGCGTTACTGGCACTCCAAATAATCAATTGTCTCAGTGTTTTCAGACACCAATAAAAAGAGAATAAGTAACTGCTAACAGCTAAGCAAAAATTAAACTGAGTTGTTTTAAGTACATTAAACTTTATGGTCTCAAAATGTTCAACGATCCAGAATTAGGAAACAAGAATCACTTATAATAATGGCTCATTCGCCTGATACAAGGGGAAGAAGGCCATAACAAATCCTCAGTGTACGCCTACACAGAGTCACCAGCAGATGAGAGCAGAGGGCATCTCTTATGCATGACAGTAAGCAGCTCTGTTCCTTATCTGGCGTTATGCATCTCTACTTGGTCTCTGCCTTCGGGCAGCTGGAAGTGACTTGTCCTCAAAATCCATCCAGACTTGAAAAACCTTCCCTTTGCTTTCATAAGTGATAAGGATGCATCAGGCATGCATCCAAGATCAAAATGGCATTGTTCACTGAGCAGTTGTTACAAGGAGCAGGCATCTTCATGGAGGATTCTACCTACAAAAGGCATATGTGGCTACTACCAAGCATCTTCTGTGAGTGTAGTGGAACCATCTTCTACCTGACATCAAGTATAACTTCATAATCCAAACAATAGTGGGTATGCTGGATCCTCCCTCTGAAAAGAGACTCTAAGTCAATATTGTTCTGCTGGGAGAAGAGTTCCTATGTGCTTAGTCTCAAATGGTGCAGAGTTCCTGAAAACCTTCGTGCCATGCACTTTACCCGTGCAGCCAGTAGGAGTCCATGAATATCCACGGTGGTCCATCAAGGCCTACTTTCTATTAATGACTACTTATTAAAGAGGAGGAGATATAGGGGATACAGGACAGACAATGGGTACCAATCATGTCACCAGCATGTATCAGGAGTCCTAGCTACCAAAATCCCTCAATTTTTTAGATATTGGCCACCTTTAATATATACCCATGAAACACAACATTTGTCATATCACAAACCTTAGCTACCACCACTGCTGAGTGTACTTGCCAACTCTGCACTGGTTCCCAATGGACCTATGCCAGTCAAGGGTCGCCAATACACATAGTGTCATTGTCAGATACTTTAGCACAGATATTGGGGCTCTCTCCCTACTATGGTGCTGCAGGCTCAATGTTAACTCCTCACAGAATTTCAAGAAAGCGGCCTTCCTAATCTGAAAATTCTGTAGACACTGCTCATCTTGCCAGCTCTGCAAAACAATATAGCTCCACTGCATTTGTGTGTGTGTGTGTGGAGGGGCTTGGCCCAGAACTGCTGCTTGGTCATGCACATTACATTTGTGGGCCTTATTTGCTTGCTCACGTGCTTGCATTCAGGTTCTCCATTAGCAAAGCTAGAACACACACACATAGACACACAAACACTATGGATCTGCCACCTCAGATGACTTGTTGATCTGTGGCACAGTTTCATGACACCTAGAAAATAGTAAAACTGGCATGACAATCAGAATCCATTGTAAAGAAGATCAAAATTTTCCAAAAGAAGTTGGTGGGTGACAGAAGCAACTTACAACTGGTACCCATTGAGCTTCCCAGCTCTTTGTAGACACTAGAGGAGTTATGGGACTTTCCAGAGTAGGGGCTGTGGGAGGTTTGAGAGTTTAATCTTTCCTCCCATAAGTCCTCCCGAGGTCTATGAGGTCTTAAGAAGGCAGTCATCCATAATACACTACAGTTTGGAGTGATGCCAGAAACTCTAGAATGTGCTCCTGGAAAGCGTTACAATTAAATCAATTGAGCTGAGTGCTAGTATCCGTGAAAGGTGTAATGGTGACTGCACTGAATATATGTGAATGCTGTACGTGGATGCACGTGACACATGAAATGTACACTCAAGGTAACTACATGAAGTTAAGTATAATCAAGGTAACTCTAGCATAGAAAAATTCTAAAGGCCAACTATCCCTGCAGCTTTGTATCCAGAAAAGCTACCTGTTTTGCACTGCAGTCATCTCTCTCTCTCTTCTCAGGGAAGAAATCTGCAGAGAAACATTTAGAAGAAAATCAAATGGGGTTATGCATCTGAAATCCATACTGCACGTTTTTAAGACAAAATTGGGAGGGCTACTTTGCAAATGTGTTATTTACTGATATTACTGTTAGCTAGGGTAGTTGTCAGAGTTGTTTTTTAACATGTGTTTGCACCCTATGTTCAGGCACGATTAGTGTTGGAAACAAAAATGCACCTCCTATCTCCAGCAAATTGGGAACAAACAGATTTGAACAGTTATTTTGAATGTACTGGCCCTAATTTACAAGATTTTAAATGAGTTATTCTTCAAGAGTGTGAAATCCTATCTCACTATACACAAACCACCATGTTACTATGCTATATAGGAATAATGACCTTAGAAAACCGAGGTTTAGAGTCCTGAGGTACTAGGAGCAGAATTTTCTCAATGGCAGAATTCAGGCTGTTGAACTCTGTGCAAGAAGACATCAGATGGAGACCTAGCTTGATTTGGTTTAGATCAAGATTCAAACCCTCTTTGCCAAAGCCTTCCCCTGCAATGACCTCTTCCCTTGGTTAGCACCTGAATGTGATGGGGGGAGGGGGAGGAGAAGAGAAAAGAAAATAGGGATTTAGGGTTGAAAATTGTGGAACTATGTATTGACCATATCAAACAAGATTATGTTGAATCTTACTTATATTTTGCTTAAACAACAAAGTCTTTTGAGAAACATCTCAGTTACACAGACTCATAGAATATCAGGGTTGGAAGGGACCTCAGAAGATCATGTAGTCTAACCCATTGCTTGAAGCAGTACTAATCATCCAACAGATTTTTGCCACAAAATCCTTAAGTGGCCCCCTCAAGGCTTGAACTCATAACCCTGGGTTTAGCAGGCCAATGCTCAAACTACTGAGCTTTCCCTCCCCTTGAGATGTGTGTCCTTTGGGCTCAGCTCTTATAATAGTAATGCACAGTAGTGGGGAATGCATCCATCAATTCTAAAGAAGCTATAGCTACTGCTGCACCTGGCAGCCACATGCTTGCTAACTGGAGTATAGCACTTGAACGCTCAGATCTCTGCACTGGGTGCCATATGATTAAGTCCAAAGACTTAGTCTTGATCTTCAAGGTTTTTAACTATGTTGGGACCAACCTATCTCAAAGACTGTCTCTCCCTTTTGAACCATGATTTACAAAGGAAGATGCTGTCTGAAGGGAGACTGAAACTGCACAGACACGGTAAAATTGGTGCAAGTCGGAGCCTTTTTTTCCCATTTGGCCTACAAGTGTGGCACCTCCTGCTAGATGAACTGAAGATGGCAATAAAGCCACCATCAGGTTAAAACACAAGACAGCTTTTTAACTAACTTCACATCTCACACACACTCACATCTCGCTCACACTTTCAAGTTAAAGAGAAACTTAGAAGGGGGAAAGAAAGAAAAAAGAAACAGCAAGAAAAGAATACTATAAAAGATAAATTTTGCATGAATGTAATCTGCACCTAGACAGGGAAGGAGAAGCAGATCTTTGTGTAAACCACTTATTTAGATTATATAAACTGTCAAACCTAGATTCCAGTACAGTTCATTTTGTTCTTTTTATTTATAGAGATTCTGCTATTCTGCTGCAAGCAATATGTTACCTGGTTTTCTCAGATCTGTAGTATCTTTACCTCCATGTATATTTCTGTATAATGAAAGGCACAATATTTTGTGATATACATTTTTCATTGTTTTGAAAGTTTAAAAAGCTGATGCATTTACTACTAGTTAAAAAAAGTCATATGCATTTACTGCAACTTCACCTTAAAATATTATGGATATACAACTGTTATCGAACCACACATGGCACTATTTACCATAAGTTTCTTCCTTATGTCATTGGGTAGAGACTTGTAAGTTTAGAATCAAACATTATTAATTCTATCCTTGATGCCACATGTTTTCAATAGGCTGCTGACTGTGGTGTCTCCATATAAAGCAGTCATAAACTGTTACTCTGCAGTCAGAAGAGCTGTTATTGCCAAGATTGTCATTGACACTGCCTGTTTTCCTATCTGCAAGTATAACAACTCATAGCTGCAGCCAACAGTGGCCTCAGGAACCAGTTTGTGAGTGTGTGTATTTCTGTATATAAACATCTCTGTGTGTGTAGCATAAAATATACCCATGACTGGTTTTCCCTCAAAGATCCTCCAGGCTCCACAACACAGCAGTGTCAACAATTTCTTCCACATTTTTTATATGCTCTATAACATTTATTCTATGCCTTGCATGGTGACAGATTTCAGCGTGGCAGCCGTGGCAGCACGGTCTGTATCAGCAAAAAACAATGAGGAGTCCTTACGGAACCTTAGAGACTAACAAATTTATTTGGGCATAAGCTTTTGTGATTTGAATCTCAACAGCAGAAGTCTGTTCTGTTTTCTATACACAAAGAACAAATCTATACTTTGAATAACTTATTTTTGATTAAGGTAAAACAAAGCAAGACAGAACAAGAGTAAAATTTCTACTAGAGAGTATGTTGTGTATTTCCACTGTAACATGCTGCACCAATCCAACAATATAGTAGATGCCTTTAAACTTGGAGCACACTGAAAACAAGAGCATAATAGTTTTATACAGGACACTGTGAAGAAGCTAAGTAGTAATCTCACTGAACAAATTATGAAACATCATATCACAGAGAGGAGATGTAACAGCTTTAAGATTATTTTATTGTTTAACAGAGTACAACAAAGGAAGACATCCTTTCTGAACTTAGTTACCAGTGTCTTGGAGTTTAGTACCAGGGTCATTTACTGTGGTCCTCAAGTGAAATCCTGGCCCCACTGAAGTCAATGGCAAAAGTCCCACAGAGCATAATGGGTCCAGGACTGCACCTTTAAACTCAATCTATGTTTTCTGTATTCAGCAAAGAAACTAAGGATGTGATGCGCTTCACCTTGGAAATAACTTCATTAGGCAAGTGGAAACTCAATGAGTTTCCTTGTAACTCTTCTATTCTGGAGGATTTTGATACAGTATTATGAAATTTTGGAAATTTTGTATTGTTTCTATTCAGGGAATTATTTATTTATTTTGATTCTCTAAATGAAATGGAGCCTGGAATCCTGCGTTGTCAAGTAGCCACAAGCATGGAGGCCTGGGCTCCATGGAAGCCAATCAAATGGGCCGAGAAGGAACTGGATGAATGAGGTGGCAGAAACCAGGCATGGTTCCAGTGAAAACGTCCCTGTCAGGCAGAGTGCTGATGTACCTCTGCCTGTAATCTGTCAGAACTTTATCAAAATCTGTCTCGAAAACTTTGATTTTTGCAATTTCAAACAATGTTTTGCACAATTTTTTCAACTAGCTCTACAGATGAGCCTCTCTTACCCAACTGGAAGGATCCAAATGTTCCAAACCCCAAATCCTTCTAGGGGTATGTCTTCACTACAGCATTAGTTCGATTTCCTTTATGTCGATCTTGTGAACGCGACGGTATACAGTCGATGTTGTGTGTCTTCACTACGCACAGCTAAGCACAGCAAGTCGACAGTGTCTGTCTGCAAAACTTTTGCAGGCGTCGACATGACATGCGTTGCACTCTGGGTACCTATCCCACAGTTCCCTGATCCCCCAGCAGGCACCATTTCGAGTGCAGCATTGTGGGTAGGCATTTCCAAATTTCGCGCCCTTTTTCCGCGCCGCCCACCCCCATTACAAGCGGTGCCCTGTGGGTAGGCATCCCATAATTCGCGCCCTTTCTCCGCCGAACTAACGCCATAGCATTGCAAGCATGGAGCCCGCTGACACCACGGCTGCAGTAATGGCTGTTGTGAGGACCTCGATCACGGTTGCTGAGTTCCTGCTGCACCGTCTGCAGAGGAGGAATGCGATCCGGGGAGAACCGCGCTTTCTGGAACCCGATGACAGTGAGGAGGAGATGGACGAGGACAGCGGGGACGACAGGGACACTGACGTGCACAGCGGGGACGACAGGGACACTGACGTGCACAGCGGGGACGACAGGGACACTGCCGTTTTTGCAAGTAGGGCGACTGACAATCTGTCAAAAATGGTGGCAATGGGGCAGGCTCATGCCATCGAACGCCGATTCTGGGCCAGGGAAACAAGCACAGACTGGTGGGACCGCATAGTGCTGCGGGTCTGGGATGACTCCCAGTGGCTCAGAAACTTCCGCATGCGAAAGGGCACCTTCATGGAACTTTGTGACTTGCTGTCCCCGGCCCTCCAGCGCAGGAATACCAAAATGAGAGCGGCCCTTACAGTGGAGAAGCGAGTGGCGATAGCCCTCTGGAAGCTTGCAACGCCAGACAGCTACCGGTCAGTCGCGAATCAGTTTGGGGTGGGCAGGTCTACAGTGGGCTTTGCTGTGATGCAAGTAAGCAGGGCAATCGTCGAGCGGCTGCTACACCGGGTTATAAACCTCGGAAACCTGCAAGCCACAATAGATGGCTTTGCCGCCATGGGATTCCCTAACTGTGGTGGGGCTATAGATGGGACTCATATCCCTATCCTGGCACCGGACCACGAGGCCGCCGAGTACAGAAACTGGAAGGGATATTACTCAATGGTCATGCAAGCAGTGGTTGACCACAAGGGACGTTTCACCGACCTGTACGTGGGGTGGCCGGGAAAGCTTCATGACGCTCGAGTGTTCAGGAACTCTAGGGTTTTTAGACAGCTGCAGCAAGGCACTTTCTTCCCCGACCAGAAAATTTCTGTGGGGGGGGTCGAAATGCCGATCGTGATCATTGGGGACCCAGCCTACCCCCTAATGCCCTGGCTTATGAAGCCCTACACAGGAGCCCTGGACAGGGGTCAGGAGCTGTTCAACTACAGGCTGAGCAAGTGCAGAATGGTCGTAGAATGTGCATTTGGCCGCTTGAAAGGGAGATGGCGTTCCTTACTGATACGCTCAGACATCCGCGAGAGAAATATCCCCATTGTTATTGCTGCTTGCTCTGTGCTCCACAATATCTGTGAGAGCAAGGGGGAAACGTTTATGGCGGGCTGGGAGGCAGAGGCAAATTTACTTTCTGCTACTTATGAGCAGCCACACAGCAGGGAAAGTAAAAGAGCCCACCGTGAGGCCCTGCGCCTCAGGGACGCCTTGAAAGACAGTTTTATGAGTGCCCGAGATGGCGTTTGAGAATCTGCTCCCTTGCTGTGCTGTAAGCCTCCTGCCCTTGAACCCTCTTTCCCTCCCCCCTCCCCATGCTTTACCTCCCCCCTCCCCATGCTTTCCCTCCTCCCTCCCCATGCTTGCAGAGAAAATAAAATCACTGTTTGAAAAATCATGGTTCCTTTATTGGTTACTCGGAAATACAAATACAGGGGATCACTGTCCTGGTATCCTGGAGGGAAACCGGCAGTCGCAGTGGGGAGGAGCGGGCAAAGGAGGGGGGTGTGGAGAGGAGGGGTTGGCAAGACTCAGCAGCTTTCAAAAGTGTTCCGAGAATGTAAGCCTGCTGCTGCTGCTGCTTCTGCTGGCTTGTGGGGTAGAGTGGAGCGGCCCACGGAGCTTGCCCCCCCGTGTTCTCAACCCGCGTCTGGGTGGGGAAGCTATGGGAGTTGGGGAGGGGGGGAGGTGGTTACACAGGGGCTGCAGAGGTGGTCTTTGGTCATGCTGCAGCTCCACCAGAGATCGCAGCATGTCGCTCTGGTCCTCCATTATGCGGAGGAAAGCATCCATGTGTCTTTCCTCACGTTCTACCCTCTTTTGTTCAGCGGCTCTCCATTCCTGCCTCTCTCGATCCCTTGCCTCTCTCTCTCGATCCCTTGCCTCTCTCTCTCGCTTCCTTTCCTCTCTCTCTCGATCCCTTGCCTGAATCTCTCGATCCCTTGCCTGAATCTCTCGATCCCTTGCCTCTATCATTCTTTCCCTCCAGTCCGTCTGGCGGGCTGCCTCAGCGCGCGAGTTCTCCACGAGTTCAGTAAACATCTCATCGCGCGTTCGCGTTTTCTTTTTACGCTTTCTTATCTGCGGTGCACGGCGTGATGAGGAGGCAGGGGGGTTGTGAGATACTTGTTGTTCATCTGTGGGCAAGTGTGGGAAAAGAAAGTTTGAAAGTTATGAGACAGATACATTCAAGGTTAGGAGGCAGTCTCGGACTGTACACAATGGGAGTAGTATTCCATTTGCAACCTCAGTATTCAGAGGCCTGATATGATTTCTGTACAAGGTCATGTTGTACACCTAAAACTGACTGACAAGCTCTCAGAAAATTCAGAGCATCTCAGACACATATGCGTGCCTCAGCCCAAGACGGCTTCTGAAATCACCGTGCAGCCGGCCATGGTAAGTTAAAAGTGGCGCTTGCATACTGTAGAGTAACCCCGCCCCCTTCCCCCCACCGCGTGGCTGGCTCCCACTGAAACCGCAAACTGCAAAGCAAATGCCAAAAAATCTCTCGCTAAGGGCTAAGGTCTTTTTGGGGCTCTTCAGACCGCGTGCAGACGGCTCGGATTCCCTGCCAGCTAACGCTACGGGCTGGGGGGGGGGGGCGGCGGTCAGCGTTCGTGGGGGGGGGGGTGCTCGGTTCGTCGGTCCTCAGCAGAAAAGAGAACTTTGCAGCTGGGACTCTTTATCTCCCTACTAATTGCAGTCCGTATCTCAAACAGGCAACCCTGAATGACATCACTTTGCTGAGAATTTCTCGGAGAGATAGGGAGCGCATGCTCCTTGAGTCCATGCAAAGTCCTGGTCCATACGCCGCAATGCTAGCCTGCTCAATGATACCAGACAACCTACTACTTTCGTGGCGTGGGTTGGTGTCCTATCACGGGGGACCAGATAAGGCAGCTCTCCCCAGAAATCTGCTGCGCTGGATTCATCGCTACCTCCTGGAGAGCTTCATTGAAATGTCCGCGGAGGACTTATGGTCAATCCCGGAGTATATTGACAAACTCTTTGAGTAGAAATTGACCAGCAATGAAAGCACGCTAAGTCCTTAGGGCAAGTTACTCATTAATAAATGCTTCCTTTACAAAATCACGCGTCATGTAATCCCTTAAAAAAGAAACACTTACCCCCCTGGGAGGCTTGGGAGGGTACTGGCTCCAGGGTGACAAACAGCTCCTGGCTCTCTGGGTACAAGGGTTCTCCGCTGGGCTCCTGCTGCTCCGTGAGATTTTCTTCTTCATGCTCGTCCTCCTCGGAATCAGTCTCCTCCCTGACGATGATCCCATCGGTGGAGTCCACGCACACCGGCGCGATGGTGGTGGGGGCGCCCCCCATTATGGCATTTAGTTCATTGTAGAACCTGCATGTCCGTGGCGCGCCCCCTGATCGCCCGTTTGCCTCCTTGGCTTTCTGGAAAGATTGCCGCAGCTCCTTAATTTTCACGCGGCACTGTGTGGTGTCCCTGTTGTGGCCCCTTTCCAGCATGGCCTTGGAGACTCTTCCGTAGGTGTTGGCATTCCGTTTGTTATTTCGTAGTTCCAACATCACGGATTCCTCTCCCCAGATAGCGATGAGATCCAGCACCTCACGAGTGGACCATGCTGGAGCTCTTCTCCTCTGGCTGGTTTCCAGGGTAGATGAGCTCATCATGGATTCCTGTGATGCTGAGCTCTGCATGGCGGCTAGTGCTGATTGCTCTGAATGGCGACTGATCAGTTCAGGTGAGCTGGCCACGCTGACCAAACAGGAAATGGCATTCAAATGTTCCCGGGTCTTATCTACCTGGCCAGAGCAGCGAGTTCAGAGTGCAGTGCAGAGCGGTCACAGTGGAGCAGTAGTGAGGCAGTCCAGAGCGGTCAGAATGGAGCATTGTGGGACAGCCTCTGGAGGCTATTAATGTCGGGTTCCGTCTTCACTAGCCCACGGTCGAGCTTGGAACGTCGAGATTAGCCTTATGCCACTGGTTAGGCTGGAGTGCCAAGATCGATCTTTAAGGCCCTTTACATCGACGTTAAGGGCATGTATGTGAAGACAGGTACACGTTTACTTCGACCTAACGTCGTTAACATCGATTTAAAGTGGTAGTGAAGACATGCCCTAGATCTGTCAAGGGCTATCAATGCAGACACCTCATACTTCTTATGTTGCCAGCCCCACCCGGCTCCTTTGATCTCCGGACAGGAGCCATGTTACCAAGTCAATAGGTTCTCTCACTAGTATGGGACAAGGGACCAGGAGAATGCAGCAGTGACCTGCCAACCTCACAGTCCATACCTCTGCCCCAGTCTCTCCAATTCATGATGCCATAATGCACCTATAGAAAGGGGTCCACAGTACCAGGGTGAAAAGTGGAGCGTGCAGTGAAGGTGGTACTTTTGCACTTCCACACACCCCTAAGCTGGAATCCAAACAAACAAGCTCACCCATGTGGGTACTTGCAAGGAGGCTAAGGCAGAGAAGGCAGAGAAGCTTTGATTTACTAAAAGCCATTGATAGTAAGACTACTCAAGATACAAGAGTAGCATATGACTCTTTCAGAATTACTTTTTTGTATAAGTAAAATAAGTAGACACTGTCCCAGTTCCAGGGTAAGCTGTACCTCTGCCATCTCCATGGTCTGCTCAAGCACTTTAGGTCTCAAACCACTAGCCATCATCACTACTCTGTGAGGTGGGAGGATCCACATTCCGCTCCCACCAGACCAGCAATTTAGGCTTAGAGTTCCCCTGTAACTGATGCTGTTTATTTCAGTAGGTCTGACTTTAATCCATGGCCTGCCGTTCTGCTCTCTCCCAGGGGCTCTAAACAGGGCTTAGCAATGAACAGCCAGCTTTCACAAAGCACTGTACATCTATACAGCATAAAAACATTACAGAACACATAATAAAATAACACTCTATGAGTGTTATCTTATCAGGTGTCACCGATTTTTGCCCTGGAAATCCAAGTAGGTTTCTAGAAGATCAACCCCTTCTAGCAGGGTTTTGCCTGGTCAGTACAATCACATGTCAATTTGAGAAATAAATGAGTGTTGTTCAGGCTGATCCTTTATACCAAAGATGGTGTATACCTGCTTGAAAACTCCTGCCTCAGTTAACTCACTACTCCATAAATACTTTGGAATTTGGTCACTGTCTTTTCAGGGGATCCAGGAATCATTTTCTCCTGCAGTACAGCCTTGATTGCATCTGGTCCAGGTCTGCTCTCTGCCCTCTCTAAAATAGCCAGATTCTCTCTTTTATAAATTGCCAGTCTCCTCCATCAAGTGATTCTCCTCAATGACTTCAAGTTCCTCATCAGGTGATCTGTTGCTTGGTTACAAGCTCACCTAGTTGAACTAGTTCCCCAAGGGGCAGCTAGCTCATTGGAATTTGAGTGAGAATCCCTGCAGGTTAACAACTACAGCTAGTCAGAGAAATTCTGGTAAAACAATGTTTTATTGTAATTTTGTCAATGTTGGTGAAATCTAAGTGGTCTTGAGACTGGTTGATTTTTGCATGGTTTCCTGACAGCCCATCTCCCTGGCTCTTTGGCTTTCTGCCTGGTGTATTATTGCGGAGCCCGGACTTCCCGAGTCCTTAGCAGGCTGACAGGCACATTGCTCCGGCAAAACAAACCCCCGGGCTTCTATGGTACATGGCCTTGGGGGCAGTCTGCCTTTTTAAGTGCACCATTTCCTATGATAGAGTTTTTTGAATGTTTTTGTTTTTGTTCCAAAATAGAATTAAACCATATTTTCAAATACAAAATTCTCCATGGAATTGAATTACTTGTCTCTGCCCAGCTATGATGGGCTGTACTTGCCCCACACTTGAGATGAAGGGGTTAATTCCACACTCTTGGCGTCGGAAGCCACTCCCCCTCACTACTGTTGGGCATGCTCCAACAGTATATAAAAGAGATATAAAAGAGAGCAGTTCAGCTCCATATGGCCTGACCACCAGAGAGGAAGGATGTATGTCATGAGCTCCAGCCTGGTAGCCTCTGAAAACCCAGACTGCAGGAACCAGAAGCACCGAGACCCAGGTAGAGGTCCAGATACCTACAGATGCCCAAGGGAGGTTGGAACTTCCTTGAGCAGCACAGGCTGAGGAATCTGGAGATCCTGAAGTTGCCCAGACTACAGCCACAGGAGATATGGTAGGAAGTAGCCTGAAAGGACTAGCCACTGTCCTGATGGCTGTCAGTGTGTTTTGGACGGCTCCCTGCTGACTCAGTGATGAACCACTTGCCACTACCAGGGACCAGGGCTGGGACTCAGTGAAGTAAGGAGGGGCCAGCTCCCCCTACCCTGTCTGCTATCCATCCCTGGGTGGTAGTGCACTCCCCCACTGGCCCCTAGGCCATGCAGCCCAATACAGGAGAGTGTCCCATATTGACTCTGGTCACCAGGCCCTGCAGCCCCACTGTGGGAAATTACCATATTGATGCTGGCCCAAGGGCTGCCATATTGATACTGTCCTGAAGGTAAGGGTAGCCATATTACCTGGCCACTGAGGCAAAAAGTAGACAGGCTTAACGACGGGGCTGCGGTGCCCTTACCGTACCCCAAAGAAGGATGGGGTATACTTGCCCTATGACATGACATCTATTAATGACTCTTGATTGCACTGTATGGTTAGCCTTCTTCTAGGTGCCAGAATTTTGTCCTGACCCCTCCACAAAGGTTTCAGCACCAAATGGAGACTAACAGGCAAAAGTGTAGAGACAGTGTATTCTTACAACCAAAATGGTGCTCACAAAACAAAAGGGAACTTGTGGTCTGATCTAGATCATCTAGACATACGCTAATCTGTCACTGGAAGATTGGTTTGTAATGGTGTTGAAAAATTAATGAAGAAAATTTTAAACTGAAAACAAAGTTCCTCCTAGTAGAAAAGTGAAGCTCAGTATGGTGTACTGTATATAGAAACACAAGCACTACTTTATTCAGAAGAAAATTCTGTAGTAGAGCAGTCAAATTATTTGTTGTGAATAACTGTCTTTTGAGAAATACCTTAACAAATATGCAGAGAGCAAAAGCCTTTCAGCTTCATTAACTGAACACAACTCCCACACAAATAATATTTTTAACTTTATAGTTCACTTAAATTTTGCTGCATGAAAAAGTGTAATTGTCATTCTTTTTCTCTAATATTTATAAGATTTCCTAATGTTAAAGTTCATGCCATTCTTTATACAATCACACAGCAAAATCTGAAGCTGTTGGCTTTAAGAAACGGATTCAAAGCTTTCCTTACATGGTGCAGAGTTAGCACATGCCTTATCTGGATATAACAAAAATGTAATTATAATGTCATGGGTTTTATCATTCAGATACAGTCTCTATTAGTTTGCTTGATTTGAGTGCATGTGACTTTGATACTAGAATCATAGAACCATAGAGTATCAGGGTTCGAAAGAAACTCAGTAGACCATCTAGTCCAACCCCCTGCTCAAAGCAGGACCAATCACCAACTAAATCATCCCAGCCAGGGCTTTATCAAGCCTGACCTTAAAAACCTCTAAGGAAGGAGATTCCACCTCCTCCCTAGGTAACCCCCAGTGCTTCACCACCCTCCTAGTGAAAACGTTTTGCCTAATAGCCAACCTAAACCTCCCCCACTGCAACTTGAGACCCTTACTCCCTGTTCTGTCATCTGGTACCACTGAGAGCAGTCTAGATCCATCCTCTTTGGAACCCCCTTTCAGAAACTTGAAAGCAGCTATCAAATTCCCCCTCATTCTTCTCTTCTGCAGATTAAATAATTCCAGTTCCCCCAGCCTCTCCTCATAAATCATATACTCCATCCCCCTAATCATTTTTGTTGCCCTCCGCTAGGCTCTTTTCAATTTTTCCACGTCCTACTTGTAGTGTGGGGCCCAAAACTGGACAGAGTACTCCAGATGAGGCCTCACCAATGCTGAATTGAGGGGAATGATCATGTCCCTCGATCTCCTGGAAAAGCTCTTACTTATATAGCCCAAAATCCTGTTAGCCTTCTTGGCAACAAGGGCACACTGTTGATCACATCCAGCTTCTCATCCACTGTAACTGTTGGTCCTTTTCTGCAGAATTGCTGTCTAGCTGTTTGGTCCCTAGTCGTAGCAGTGCATGGGATTCTTCTGTCCTATGTGCTTCACTTGTCCTTGTTGAACCTCATCAGATTTCTTTTGGCCCAATCCTCTAATTTGTCTAGGTCCCTCTGTATCCTATCCCTACCCTCCAACGTATCTACCACTCCTCCCAGTTTAGTGTCATCTGCAAACTTGCTGAGGGTGCAGTCGACGCCATTCTCCAGATCATTAATGAAACTATTGAACAAAACCGGCCCCAGGACCCCAAGTCTGCCAACTTGACATGGATCCCTTGATCACTACCCATTGAGCCTGATGAGCTAACCAGCGTTCTATCCACCTTATAGTCCATTCATCCAGCCCATACTTCTTTAACTTGCTGGCAAGAATACTGTGGGAGACCGTATCAAAAGCTTTGCTAAAATCAAGGAATAACATGTCCCCTGCTTTCCCCTCATCCACAGAGCCAGTTATCTCATCGTAGAAGGCAATTAGGTTAGTCAGGCATGATTTGCCCTTGGTGAATCCATGATGACTATTCCTGATCACTTTCTTCTCTTTTAAGGGCTTCAGAATTAATTCCTTGAGGACCTGCTCCATGATTTTTCCAAGGACTGAGATGAAGCTGACTGGCCTGTAGTTCCCCGGATCCTCCTTCTTTCTTTTTTTAAAGATTGGCACTACATTAGCCTTTTCCAGTCATCCGGGACCTCACCCGATCGCCATGAGTTTTTAAAGATAATGGCCAAAAGTACTAAATTTATAAGTCAGAAATCCTCTATTTATCCACATGGCTGATAAAACATAGGCACTGTCAGTCCATTCTTCCTCATACTGTCCAATCACGGTGCCTTAACTGACTTTGAACAACCTTTTCTTGGCATGGAATGATAGTTGTCCCCATGACACATTCTTTAGCCTTTCTGCTGAAACTACCAACAAAGCTACCATTTAGTACTAATTACTGTGGTTTCTGTGATATGACCACACATCTGCTGGGAATTTATTCAAGATCACAAGTTTCCCATAACCAGCTGAATAACAGTTGGATGGTAATGATTTTTGCTCACTACCACCATAGATTGCAATGAAACTGGTAACCTATAGGTTTTTTAATCCTATTTCCAATCTAGTCCAAAGCAATGTAAATTTTATTGTCACTGAAGCATGTGGTTCTTTTATCTACAGAAAAAAGCAGCACATTATGCCTGACTTTCCTTTTGTTACATCATTTTCATACTAGTGTAACTCAGTTGAGTTCAGTGGAATTACTTCGGTGTGCACTGGTGTAAATGAGAGCAAAATCAGGACCCGAATTCAGAGTGACAATGTGGACCAATATAACAAATAAGGATTTAGAGGCATGTGCTAGGACACACTCTGGTGTAGGGGTAACTAACAAACTTGTTCTGGGCCTCATCAGCTCTAATGAGATGCATCTGCAAGGCTTGTTCTGTCTGAAAGACTGGGGCCAGGGGGAACTTGGAAATGGAAGACATACCACAGGAAAGGGTGGTGGACAAGAGAAGGCTGGCAACAGAGACAGGTCAGTCAAGAGAGACAGTTGCAGGTCTCTCTGCTTCCAAAGCTGTGTGGACTACCTACAAAGCAACATGCCCCAAGAGGAAGGGCTGGAAGAAAACTCCACTAGAAGACAATGGACCCTGCTGATACTCAGCCAAAGTGCTGAATCCAGAAAGACTGCCTGAGAGACAGGCTACCTTTGCTTTCACTTGGATTCCCCTCTCTCATAAGGGACCTTTCTTTTATCTGTTTTACTCAGAGAACTCATATGCTATGACCTGGAAGGGGGGGGGAGGCATTATAAATTACTAGAAGTAGGATCTGGAAGGACTTGAGGAAGAATGCCTGAGGCAAGAGTTTAAAAAACAGCTGTAGAGAGGATAGAGCTCAGCTGCTCCACACAAGAGGGAACCAGAGCAGTGGTATCAGTCAATGGTTTTCAACATGCGGTCTGCAGACCCCCAGGGGTCCAGAGACTATGTCTAAGATTTCCAAAGGGGTCTGCATCTCCATTTGAAATTGTTTAGGAGTCTGCAAATGAAAGAAGGTTGAAAACCACTGGTATAAGTGATTAGCAGAGATGCAGCAGCAGCAAGCTGCTCAGGAACAGCAGTTCTAATAGCAATTGCTGCAACAGTGGACCACCCAGCAGCAAGTTCAGACCACACGGCAACAATAGCTGCTGAGTGATCTGATGGCCCTGCAGCAGGAGTTTCAAAAAAGAAATGATACAGTGGATAGTGCCAGCACTGGAGTCCCACCAGGTCCCGCTTCCACCAAAGGGATTCCCCCACCAGGAACAGTGAAATAACCAAGATGGGTCCAGATGATGACTCTGAAGCCTTCTTAGTTACATTTCAGAAGGTGGCACGAGTAGCCTTGTGGCAAACAGAACAGTGAGCTTTGATTCTGGCCCCATACCGGACAGGTCCAGCACAGGTGGTAGATTGTAATATGGATTTGGAGCAGGCAAAAGGTTACAAGTTAAGTCAGCCATTTTGGACTATTTGGATATCTCCAAAGAAATCCACCATCAACAAATTAGATTTCAGAGCTATTCCAAGGGGGAAAGATCCTGGATAGTAGCACAATGGTTGCAAGAACATTGTTGGAAGTGGCTCCACCTGGAGGAACAATCAGGGGCCCAAGTGGCTGAGGCCATTGTGACAGAACAATTAACACACACATTACACACGAAAGGCAGGGAGTGGGTACTACAGCACTGTAAGAGAGTCTTTCCCTTCACTCTCTACACTAGGGTAAAGAGGAGGGTCTCTTATATGCAAGACCAAATAACTGTAAGCTGCTTTCTCAGCCTAAGTTAAATCTTTTCCCCCAAAACCCAAACTCTCCAGTTGGGGATTGGATCCAGCTGCCACCACTCAGTAATCACCCCAAGACTACGGGGTGGGGTACCTTGACACCCCCCTCTCTCCCTTAAGCCACTTGAGAGAGAAAAGAACTCAGGCTTCCAGCCCCCACTTCTCCCCCCTGCTCTCAGGAGAGAGACTTAGATGCACAGACCCCCCTACCCGGGAACTGGGTCAAATCAGTGGGAGTGAATAAGAACCCTTAGGGACAACAGTTAATGCACTGGTTGTTTCTAATGCTCCAATTCTGACCTGATAATATAGATATGGGAAATAAAGAGACTGTATTTGCACTGATGGCAAAAGAAATTTTCAATAAACCAAAATCTGCATTTTAAGATATTGTACTTGGGGGAAACGCTATATCTACTCTCTCACGTAGAAAGAATCTGAAAAAAAATGATTTTTTGAGAAATCAGTGAATATGTAAAGATTGACACCATTTCTTAAAACTAATTTTCTGTAAACATATGTGAGAAAATAAAAAGTTTCTCTGAGCTAAACAGTAAGATGCTTACAGAGAAGATGCACAAATATTTCATCAAACAAAAAGTCCCAGCAGTTCAGTGCAGACATACCATTTCTCACAACTAAATAATGGAACATTTAATCAGTCAATACATAGACAATCCTCAGGATATTACACAGTGAACAGTAATGTCCCCACCTAATTCTGCAGCACCAAAACAACAAAGAATCAGTTATTTCCCAGCCAAATAAATGTTTCCCCCCATCCCAGATTTGTTGACATGAGATGGTAATGTCAGTCAATATTCCATTTGGTAAATAGTGTGAATGTGTGTACGACCTGGCATGCTTCTTTTTTTGAAGATTGCCAGTTTGAATTTTGACTAAGCAATGTTATAACCGGTCTTATTTATTACCTAATATTTGCTTTTTTTAAAAAAAAACAGGTGCAGCAGTGCAAAACAACAGCAGCATGTTAATTGTCTTCATGGGATTGAAAAGGTTCTTTCCAAAGATTACTAAAGCAACATGTCTCATTGATGACAACCATGAGAAAGGATCACTGTAATAAACTTGTGACACAAAGTACAGGCAGAGTTAACAAAGTCCTGTGGCACCTTAAAGACTAACTATAAAGTTTTGAAGCATGAGCTTTCGTGGGCTAATACCCACTTCGTCGGATGCAGGCAGTAGAAGTGTTCACATACAGGCAGTATAGAAAAGTAGGTAAGAGCCAGGGGGGAGGTGAAAAGGTTAGTCCAATTAAGCTGAGCCAGCTTGTTATCTCCGATCAGGGAGTGTGGATTATTCGTCTAGCATTTGAATGGGGTGTGTGGACATGGAGAGATGAGAAACAATGTCTGTAATGAGCCAACCATTGTAGATCCCGGTTCAATCCCAAAGTGTGTGAGCTGAATTTGCAAATGAATTGAAGCTCTGCAGTCTCTCTTTGCAGTCTGGATCGGAAGTTCCCTTTCTGCAGAATGGTGACCTTTAAATCTGTAATAGTGTGTCCAGGCAGGTTGAAGTGTTCCCCTACAGGTTTTTGTATATTGCCATTCCTAATATCTGATTTGTGTGCATTTATCCTTTTTCGTAGCGACTGTCCAGTTTGGCCGATGTACATAGCAGAGGGACACTGGTGGCATATAATGGCATATATGACATTGGTTGATGTACAGGTGAATGAGCCAGTGATGGTATGGTTGATCTGGTTAGGTCCTGTGATGGTGTTGCTGGTGTAGATATGTGGGCAGAGTTGGCATCGAGGTTTGTTGCATGGATTGGTTCCTGAGTTGGAGTTATTGTGGTGCAGTGTGCTGTTGCTGTTGAGAATTTGTTTAAGGTTGGCAGGTTGTCTGTGTGCCAGGACTGGCCTTCCTCCCAAGGCTTTTGAAAGTGAGGGATTATTGTCCAGGATGGGTTGTAGGTCACTGATGATGCGTTGCAAAGGTTTTAACTGAGGACTGTAGGTGATGGCCAGTGGTGTTCTGTTGTTTTTTTTCTTGGGCTTGTCTTGTAGCAGCAGGCTTCTGGGTACACGTCTGGCTCTGTTGATCTGTGTCCTTATTTCCTTGTGTGGGTATTGTAGTTTTGAGAAAGCCTGGTGAAGATCTCGTAGGTGTTGGTCTCTGTCTGAGGGGTTGGAGCAAATCCGATTGTACCTCAGTGCTTGGCTGTAGACAATGGATCGTGTGGTGTGTCCGGGATGGAAGCTGGTGGCATGAAGGTAGGCATAGCTGGCGGTAGGTTTTCGGTATAGGGTGGTGTCGATGTGGCCGTCATTAATTTGCACTGTGGTGTCTAGGAAGTGGATTTCCTGTGTGGACTGGTCCAGACTGAGGTGGATGTTGGGGTGGAAGCTGTTGAAGTCATGGTGGAATTCTTCCAGAGTTTCTTTCCCATGGGTCCAGATGATGAAGATGTCATCAATGTAGCGTAGATAGAGAAGGGGTGTGAGTGGACGAGAGTTGAGGAAGCGTTGTTCCAGGTCTGCCATAAAGATGTTGGCATACTGTGGGGCCATGCGGGTGCCCATAGCAGTCCCGCTGGTCTGGAGGTATATATTGTCACCAAATTTGAAATAGTTGTGTGTGAGGATAAAGTCACAGAGCCCAGCAACCACCTGTGCTGTGGCATCATCAGGGATACTATTCCGGACAGCTTGTATTCCATCTTTGTGTGGGATGTTTGTGTAGAGAGCCTCTACATCCATGGTGGCTAGGATGGTGTTTTCTGGAAGGTCACCAATGCATTGTAGTTTCCTCAGGAAGTCAGTGGTATCACGGAGATAGCTGGGAGTGCTGGTGGCATAGGGTCTGAGTAGAGAGTCTACATATCCAGACAGTCCTTCAGTGAGAGTGCCAATGCCCGAGATGATGGGGCGTCCAGGGTTCCCAGGTTTGTGGATCTTGGGTAGTAGATAGAATAACCCCGGTCGGGGCTCTAAGGGTATATTAATTTGTTCCTGTGTTAGTGCAGGGAGAGTCCTGAGTAGGTGGTGCAGTTTCTTAGTATATTCCTCAGTGGGATCGTAGGGAAGTGGCCTGTAGAAATTGGTATTGGAGAGTTGTCTGGTAGCCTCCTTTTGGTAGTCTGACCTGTCCATGATGACAACAGCACCTCCTTTATCAGCCTCTTTGATAATGATGTCAGGGTTGTTTCTGAGGCTGTGGGTAGCATTGCGTTCTGCACGATTTAGGTTGTGAGGCAGGCAATGTTGTTTTTCCACTATTTCTGCCTGTGCACGTCGGCGGAAGCATTCTATGTAAAGGTCCAGACTGTCATTTCGACCCTCAGGAGGAGTCCATGTGGAGTTCCTCTTCTTGTGCTGCTGGTGGGACGGTGTCTGTGTACTAGTGTGCTGTTCCATGTTGTCTTGAAAGAATTCCTTGAGTCGGAGACGGCGAAAGTAGGCTTCCAGATCACCGCAGAATTGTATCTTGTTTGTGGGGGTGCTGGGGCAGAATGAGAGTCCTCGAGATAGGACAGACTCTTCTGCCGGGCTGAGAGTGTAGCTGGATAGATTGACGATATTGCTGGGTGAGGTAGGGGTGCCACTGTTGTGGCCCCATGTGGGAGGTAGGATTTTAGATAGTTTGCAGTCCTTTTTCTTTTGTAGAGAGGTGAAGTGTGTGATGTAGATCTCCTGTCTAATTTTAGTAAAGTCTGTTTGTGTGGAAGGTTAGTCGTTTATGAAGGTCTCTAGGTTGGAAAGCTCTTTTTTGATGTTTTCCTGTTTGTTGTACAGTATGCTGATCAGATGATTCCTCAGTTTCTTAGATAGTGTCTGGCATAATCTCTCACTGTAGTCTGTGCAGTATGTGGATTGCAATGGATTTTTCACCTTCAGTCCATTTGGTATGATGTCCTGCCGTTTGCATTTGGAGAGAAAGATGATATCTGTCTGTACTTGTGCAAGTTTCTTCATGTGGTTGATGGATTTCCACTCCATACGGCTAAATGCAGTGCCTTGCATGATGTCAAGAATCAGGGTGGTAGCCGTGTTAGTCTGGAATAGCAGAGTTAACAAAGTCCTGTGGCACCTTAAAGACTAATTATAAAGTTTTGAAGCATGAGCTTTCGTGGGCTAATACCCACTTCGTCGGATGCAGGCAGTAGACAACCTGCCAACCTTAAACAAATTCTCAACAGCAACAGCACACTGCACCACAATAACTCCAACTCAGGAACCAATCCATGCAACAAACCTCGATGCCAACTCTGCCCACATATCTACACCAGCAACACCATCACAGGACCTAACCAGATCAACCATACCATCACTGGCTCATTCACCTGTACATCAACCAATGTCATATATGCCATTATATGCCACCAGTGTCCCTCTGCTATGTACATCGGCCAAACTGGACAGTCCCTACGAAAAAGGATAAATGCACACAAATCAGATATTAGGAATGGCAATATACAAAAACCTGTAGGGGAACACTTCAACCTGCCTGGACACACTATTACAGATTTAAAGGTCACCATTCTGCAGAAAGGGAACTTCCGATCCAGACTGCAAAGAGAGACTGCAGAGCTTCAATTCATTTGCAAATTCAGCTCACACACTTTGGGATTGAACCGGGATCTACAATGGTTGGCTCATTACAGACATTGTTTCTCATCTCTCCATGTCCACACACCCCATTCAAATGCTAGACGAATAATCCACACTCCCTGATCGGAGATAACAAGCTGGCTCAGCTTAATTGGACTAACCTTTTCACCTCCCCCCTGGCTCTTACCTACTTTTCTATACTGCCTGTATGTGAACACTTCTACTGCCTGCATCCGACGAAGTGGGTATTAGCCCACGAAAGCTCATGCTTCAAAACTTTATAGTTAGTCTTTAAGGTGCCACAGGACTTTGTTAACTCTGCTATTCCAGACTAACACGGCTACCACCCTGATGAAAGTACAGGCAGGAGACTGGTCTTTTTCCTGGCTATAGTTACATAAGACCATGTCCACTGCATTGTCTTTCACAATGTAGGCTCTTCCTGGCAGAGAGTAACTGAAAGAAAATTGAAAGTAACTGATTCCCTTCTCCCACAATAGTGGGAGCAGATAAAGTGGGATAACAGTTTTCAAGTACATAAAAGGTGGTTATAAGGAGGAGGGAGAAAAAATGTTTTTCTTAACCTATGAGGATAGGACAAGAAGCAATGGCCTTAAACTGCAGAAAAGGAGGTTTAGGCTGGACATTAGGAAAAGCTTTCTAACTGTCAGGGTGGCTAAGTACTGGGATAAATTGCCTAGGGAGGTTGTGGAATCTCCATCATTGGATATTTTTAAGAGCAGGTTAGGCAAACTCCTTCAAGAATAGTCTAGATAATACTTAGTCCTGCCATGAATGCAGGGGACTGGACTAAATGACCTCCCAGGGTCCCTTCAGTCCTATGATTCTATTATAGGAATCTCTTCCCTCTGCACATTCCACAGAAACAGATGGTAGTGTGAGACAATGTGCAAAAGCCGTCCTCTTAGGAAGGGTCGAAGGATGTGTTTGGGGCATAGGTGCATAAAGGATTAAAAGGGGTGGGAGATGCCACAGCAGTGGGGTTGATGGGATTTGGTAGTAGGATGGATGGGAAAGGTGTGTGTTCGGTTATGAGAGGTACCAAGAGCAACTGGCTGGCTAAAGGGTAGTGAAGTGTGTCAGGGATTGGGAGAGGGTGCTTGGGACAGCTGGGAGATTAGGCTGAGGGGTGCCCAAGCACTTTCACAATGGGGATTGCCTAGGGCAGCTGGAGATGAGAGGAGAATGCCTTGTATCAATGGACCCAGTGCTCTCTCTTCACTTCCTCTGTCATCATTCTGCTGTATGCCACATCCCCATGCTTTCTGTCTGCAAGAGCAGCGAGAGGAGTGGCAGAGAATCCTGACTGCCTGAAAAATAGTGACCATCCTGTGAGAAATACCTGCAATCCTGCTGGATGCATAACCTCTCAGAGGGGTTGCCATGGAAGTGAGATTCATAGCACTTGACATAGCATTTAGGGGGCTAATGCAAATCCAAAAATTGCTTGTTATCTGCCGCAGCAACAGGAGGCTGCAGATAAGCTGTTGGGTCAAGGTGTCTTACTGCTGAGCTTTTATATGCAACTAGAAAGGAAAGACAAAGTGAAGTATGCAGCTTCCTTCTATGTGGCTGTGCTGACAGGGAGGAGCAACAGAAATAACCTGGAGCATATGGAGAGGGAGGGACGATATCCAAATAGGAAGGGGAAAGAAAAGATACTTTGTGTGAGAGCAAAGGAAACTGCCTATATGGGAGACTGGACCCAAAATCAGGGATGCAAAAGGAGCATCAAGAGCTGGAAGAGATGGCACAGAGCGTCTGGGGGACATTCCCTATATTTGCTTGGAGAGAGGAAACAGTGTGGAGGAGACACAGGAACCCTAAGGGCTGGGTGGACATAATGAGCAGGAAAGAGGAGAAATAGATGTGACCAGCAAGCAGCAAGTAATCACATAGTTTCAGGACCTGGAGTCTACCAGGTTGACCCTCTGGAATGTAAATACATCCCTTGTAATAGAGGTCATCCTGAAGCTTGAATATGGAGCTGAACTAGGCATTTGTGTTACCCACTGGCAGATCTGGATTGTAAAGGAATCATGGAGACATGAGAATGGATGGAGCAAAGAACTGTCCAGAAAATCTGCAAAATGGAAAGTAATGAGAGTGACTACATGTTATGTAAAGGATAATAGTACCTTGAGCAAAAAACATTACCCAAATTGACACAAATTCAATCAGGTATAAATGCATTCAGTAAATGGGAACCTTCTGGGCCAAACTGAACCATCATGTAAACAGTAATGTAAATTTATGTCTGAGATGTGAGATGGTCAGTAGGAAGCTCATGCTGGAGGGTGTAAGTGGCAAATCAGTTTATGTTGCATTGACTTGATATTCAGTAGTGGAGTAAAACTTAATATTCAGTAGATGACCCGAACTGGTCTAGCCGCTTGGACTACAGTAGAGGGAGGACCTTGCCTCCTTCCCCAGGCTTTGCCCAGGAACTGCCATTTGATAGAAGTGGCCAGCCCTTTTTAATTTGGCCTGCGGTGTCTGATTGGCTGCTGCCTGCTCCCTGCCCTTCTAGCTACTGGAGGACCAAGTCTCACTAGTTCCACCAATAACTGACCCCGGCAGATCTTTCTAGGTAATCCCAGAGCTCCAAACTCTGTGCCTTTTTATCTTAAAGGTCTGCTTCCTGGGGTGGTATTCACCAAGGCCATGCGGTCCCCAGCAGGGGACAGCAAATGCCTGGTACACCCTGTCATAGAGCTAACTTCAGTTCTAATGTAAGTAGCCAAAACTCCTAATGAATCTAATAATTCTCCTTTCATTTGTACTTGTGCAGTTTCACTGAAATCAACAAGATTTGGATGTAAATTATATTACACTTTGGACCAGTGACTTTAGTAACCTCTTATCCCAGAGTCTAATGTCTGTCGAGTGACTAACACAAAGGGCCCTGATCTTTAATTAGGATCTCTGGCAACTTCTAAAATACAGCTAATTAATAAATTAAATCCACACAATATCAAATCAGTGTAAAGTTTCATCCACTCAGTGCCACGTCTGAGCAAGTTAAACTACATTGGTAATTTCCCCCATCACCTAACTCACTTAGCCTGACTGGTAGCTTTCACTGTCATTTGCATCAGCTACAGAATGATGGTGGACAGAAAATCAGATGTGAATAGAGTTGAGCTCAGACTGCAAAACTGATATCTGGATCCAAATTTCCAGCACTCTGTTGGTAGTCAGATCCAAGTTTTGGTTCATACTATCTACATCATTGCAAAAATGATATGGTAAGGGAAGAAAAGCCAGTACAATTTTGGGAAGCATGTATTACAGCAGAGTACTAGCTGTGCTATATGTAAGGTTTAGAACCCATTCTGGTTTAAAGCACATTTTTCTAGGAGCTATAAAACTAACATGCTTACTCTGATCATCTTGAAATTTTCTGTACGTCCTAGAGGTTTGAGGTAGGGATAGTGATCCAAATTTGGGGTCATGTGACAAAAGGGTTTCTGACAGAGAGCCCCTCAAAAAAAAGAGCATTTCACAAAGACCGAGTCTACCAACAATTTTGTGCACACCTGGGACTCAAACCATGGCTCTGAATGTTCCCCAAGAGATCTCAGTTGCTAGACAATTATCTCACCTATAGTGCATGGCACCCACTGCCTCTTTGGGGAAGCACGATTGAAAATGTCACTAAAGGAAGAGTTTGGCTCTTTCGATTTGCATGTATTAAATGCTCTGACACCAAACCAACAGCAATAAACAGATGCAGAAAGACTAGCCATGAGGGTTTGGAGTCACACCATCTACATTTACATGTGACCTTGGTGGCTCAAGGGGACATCCTGCAGTCACTGAATCTAAGCTGCACCCAGGACTGTAAATTTGAACTGTACCCTTGGCAGAAATCTAAGACTGAACCATAGGAATTATGTTGTTGCAATTTGCCTCGGTCAAGGGGCTTTTAACTTGTGGGAAATGTAATCCGAGTACGCCAGATAATTTAGAAGGGGATCAAATTACTTCTGAAAAGAAAATAAATTCAACATTTGAGGGGTTCTGAGCCCCTTTCCATTACCCCCCACCCCAGACATGCCCCAAGATCCAAGAGGCAGCTGAGAAGAGTCATGCTTGGAGTGTGCTGAACCTGGGTTGAGGGGCTCAGGAGGAGCATGCTTGGTGAATATGATAGGCTCAACAAGCACTGACAACGGTGGCGGGTGGAGGAAGCAGGAGGGATGAGAGATGAGAACACCCGGTGAGATGAATGGAGTGCTTCACACATTTCAGACCTCAGTTCAGGCTGTATTCCTCTCCATGGGGTGCTCTCAATTAGATATTCTCAGATGAATGAAATTACTGGGTGATTTCACACCTCTCTACGCCTCCTATGCTGCTGATAGCTATGTAGAGACCCTTCCTAAAACATCCCCCTTCCTTGGTTATCTTGCACTTGGGATCTTAATATAGAAAATCAATCAATGATTATTAATTTAATACAAAATATTGTATTACTAGTGTAAAAGCCCGTGGACATGGGCCAACAGTAACGCCCCCCCCCCCCGCTCAGCCCCCCCACTCCAAGGGCCCCCCTGCTCAGCCCCCCCACCACAAGCCCCCTCCCCCTCACTCAGCTCGCTGCCCCCGCCTCCCCCGCCTCCCCCTCGCTCGGCTCGCTGCCCCCGCCTCCCCCTCGCTCGGCTCGCTGCCCCCGCCTCCCCCGCCTCCCCCTCGCTCGGCTCGCTGCCCCCGCCTCCCCCTCACTCGGCTCGCTGCCCCCGCCTCCCCCGCCTCCCCCTCGCTCGGCTCGCTGCCCCCGCCCCCTCGCTCGGCTCGCTGCCCCCGCCCCCTCGCTCGGCTCGCTGGCCCCGCCTCCCCCCCCCCCGCTCGGCTCGCTGGCCCCGCCTCCCCCCCCCCGCTCGGCTCGCTGCCCCCGCCTCCCCCCCCCCGCTCGGCTCGCTGCCCCCGCCTCCCCCCCCCCCGCTCGGCTCGCTGCCCCCCGCCTCCCCCTCACTCGGCTCGCTGCCCCCGCCTCCCCCGCCGCCTCCTCTCTCGGCTCCCTGCCCCCGCCTCCACCCCGCTCGGCTCGCTGGCCCCGCCTCCCCCCCCCGCTCGGCTCGCTGGCCCCGCCTCCCCCCCCCCCGCTCGGCTCGCTGCCCCCGCCTCCCCCTCACTCGGCTCGCTGCCCCCGCCTCCCCCGCCGCCTCCTCTCTCGGCTCCCTGGCCCCGCCTCCCCCCCGCTCGGCTCGCTGGCCCCGCCTCCCCCCCCCCCCCGCTCGGCTCGCTGCCCCCGCCTCCCCCCCCCCCCGCTCGGCTCGCTGCCCCCGCCTCCCCCCCCCCCCGCTCGGCTCGCTGCCCCCGCCTCCCCCCCCCCCCGCTCGGCTCGCTGCCCCCGCCTCCCCCCCCCCCGCTCGGCTCGCTGCCCCCGCCTCCCCCCCCCCCCCGCTCGGCTCGCTGCCCCCGCCTCCCCCCCCCCCCGCTCGCTGCCCCCGCCTCCCCCCCCCCCCGCTCGGCTCGCTGCCCCCGCCTCCCCCCCCCCCCGCTCGGCTCGCTGCCCCCGCCTCCCCCCCCCCCCGCTCGGCTCGCTGCCCCCGCCTCCCCCCCCCCCCGCTCGGCTCGCTGCCCCCGCCTCCCCCCCCCCCGCTCGGCTCGCTGCCCCCGCCTCCCCCCCCCCCGCTCGGCTCGCTGCCCCCGCCTCCCCCCCCCCCGCTCGGCTCGCTGCCCCCGCCTCCCCCCCCCCCGCTCGGCTCGCTGCCCCCGCCTCCCCCCCCCCCGCTCGGCTCGCTGCCCCCGCCTCCCCCCCCCCGCTCGGCTCGCTGCCCCCGCCTCCCCCCCCCGCTCGGCTCGCTGCCCCCGCCTCCCCCCCCCCCCCCACGCTCGGCTCGCTGCCCCCGCCTCCCCCCCCCCCCCGCTCGGCTCGCTGCCCCCGCCTCCCCCCCCCCCGCTCGGCTCGCTGCCCCCGCCCCCGCCTCCCCCCCCCCCCGCTCGGCTCGCTGCCCCCGCCTCCCCCCCCCCGCTCGGCTCGCTGCCCCCGCCTCCCCCCCCCCCCCCGCTCGGCTCGCTGCCCCCGCCCCCCCGCTCGGCTCGCTGCCCCCGCCTCCCCCCCCCCCCGCTCGGCTCGCTGCCCCCGCCCCCGCTCGGCTCGCTGCCCCCGCCTCCCCCCCCCCCCCGCTCGGCTCGCTGCCCCCGCCCCCGCTCGGCTCGCTGCCCCCGCCTCCCCCCCCCCCCCGCTCGGCTCGCTGCCCCCGCCTCTCCCCCCCCCCCGCTCGGCTCGCTGCCCCCGCCTCTCCCCCCCCCCCCGCTCGGCTCGCTGCCCCCGCCTCTCCCCCCCCCCCCCGCTCGGCTCGCTGCCCCCGCCTCTCCCCCCCCCCCCGCTCGGCTCGCTGCCCCCGCCTCCTCCCCCCCCCCCCGCTCGGCTCTCTGCTGGGCACAGCTGGCCGGGCCGTGCGCGGGCACCTCCACCCCGCCGGCCCAGTGCCCCCTTCCCGCGCCCCGCCCGGCCAGAGCCCCCTGCCTGCGCCTCCTGCTCCCCGCCACCCTCCTGCCCGCGCTCCCCGAGCCCCTGATCCAGACCCTGCTTCCCTCGTGGCGGCACACGCGCGGCAGCCATGTTGTGCTGCCGAACTACACCTCCCAGCATGCCGTTCCTCCGGGCCGTCTCCACTGCACATGACGGCTTCACACACACTTCCCTAGTCTTTTATAATGTAGGATAGGTGAGGCACCAGCTCTGCTATATTTAAGGTTGAGAAGCACTTTCTGTTTAAAGGATGACTCTAAGAGCTCTAAAATCTGCATGCCTATTCTAATTGTCTTGACATTCGTTTTGCCTTCTGGGGGGTGCTGGGTCAAATTTGTTGTCTAAATTGGGGATAAAATAAGCAAAGGGTTCAGAAGTTACAGCCCCCTTAAAAAAACTTCATTTAAACAAATCAATAGGTTCTTTATACAATTTTTCCCCCGTAACCTGGAATTCAAACCATGGCTCTGATCATCCCCTAATTGATCTAAGTTGCTTGAAATTGTGCCTGGCGCCCACTGCCCCTTTGAAGAAGCCCTTTTCAAAATATTTTTAAAGGAAGTGTTAATATCCTTGGATTTGCATGTACTAAACACTCGTGAAACCAAAGATATTGGAAAGCATGTGAAGCAAGATTAGTCAAGAGGATTTATAGGCAGCCAATTGTCCCAGTAATTTGGTGGCTCAAGGGGACATTAAATGTAAACTGAACCCATGCACTGTAAATGTGAACTCTACCATTGGTAGAAAAATGAGACTGATCTATAGGTATGTTGTTACTATCTGCCTCTCTCAAAGAGGGTTTTGGGAAATATGCCTGCTAATTTGTACAGATAATTTAGAAGCACCTCTAAATATTTTCGGAAAGATATTCAATTACACATGCTTTACACAGGTATGCCAGAATGACTGCTGTTTGAGCCCATCTCCTTTCGCTATCACACCCCAATGGCCCCTCCCTCAAGTCCCCCAGGGAGGTAGATCAGTATTGTATGATGCTAACGCTGTTGCAGGCATTGCAAAGTGTTCTGGGAAGGGGTAAAGGGATGAGAGTGGAATGAAAGGTTCCTTTGTAGGTTTCAGGAGGCCAAGGGGGGAGGGAGACAGCAGAGAGCAGAAAACGGGTTAATTCCATGCTCCTGTTAGACCTGAGATAAGATGCTAATTGCAGCCAGCTCAAGGCCATAGCACACATCTGACTCTCGGTTGCCTACAAGAAGAGCGGGGCTTGAATTCCACCCCAACAAACCGGAAAAAAGGAAGATTCAGCTATACACTCCTAAAGGGGCTGCAAAACCCAGTGAGACTGTGAAGGCCAGTGAGAAAGACAACAACCATTGTGGCGTCTCTGAAGCCGGTGTATTTTGGGAAGCTGCAGAAGCCACAGAAGGCTGGTCTGGACTGGTATACCGAGCATGGGGAACAAAGGTCTCTGAAGGGGACACCCCCAAGAGAACTCAAGGCTTAAAAACCCTCCTGAGAGCAGAAGCAAGTTGGAGATTTGCAGCGGACCTCGGATGACCTGTGCACAGGACAGAACTCCCGTCCACCCCCCTCTTCTGCTAATGTTACACCCAGGCTTTGCCAGCCTTGGGTTGTGTGTGTGTGAATATGAACATGGGTTAGGGCTCAGGTACTAATGCTTTTTCCTTCCTTTGAGTGATGTGGGAACAGTCCCAGTGGCAGGAAGCAGAGCAACCTGGCCCCAGCCCGCTCTACTCCTTCAGCTCCCAGCCGCATCATTCCACTTCCCGCTGACAGTGAGTGTGGAGAAAGGACCGATGTGGGAAGCAGAGAAACACAGCCCCAGTCCACTCCTCTTTCCTTGCCCCTGCCCCAGCCACGTCGCTCGGGTTGGGGAAAGGATCACCCCCTGCTCTCACTGGCAGTGGGAAGTGGAGCACCACAGCTGGGAGGTGGCAGAGTAGAACCAGCTTGGGCCAGGCTGCTGCTCTTCCTGCCACTGTCACAGAGTGGGGGAGGGATTCCCTTCCCCCAAGCCTCCTCCCCCCAGCCACATGGCTGCAGTCCAGGCAAGGGAAGTGGAGCTGGCTCCTCCCAGCCCCCCACAAATGCTCCGGGACACTCTGGCCCTGTGGGGCCCCCAAAAGTGGCCCACCACAAGTGGCCCCCACAGGTCCTGTCTCCCAGATTCTGGGGGGAGGTCTGGGGACCGACACCCCCTCCCCCCCTGGGAGGGTTCGGAAGGGCACCCAAATGAATCGGGACGGCCCTGGGAATGGATTACCTAGGGAGGTAGTAGAGTCTCCATCTCAAGGCCCAGCTTGACAAAGCCCTGGCTGGGATGATTTAGTTGGGGTTGGTCCTGCTGTGAGAAGGGGGTTGGACTAGATGACCTCTTGAGGTCTCTTCCAACTGTAATCTTCTATGATTCTATGAACAATGGGCACATACATCTCTTAGCCTGGGGACTGTCAGCAGTAAGGTAGGGAATGAGAGTAGTCTGTGGATTTAAGGATGGGTAAGTGAAAACATACTGTTGGATGGAATCCTGTTGGTATAGGTAAGGGAATGTAAAATTTAGCAAGTGTGTGATTATACCTGGGCATAGGCTCAGTGTTAGCATGCAGAACAACAGGAGTAGGTACCTCCTTTTCAGTACAGGTCACCTATACACAAAAGTTTGTCATATCAAAAAGGTGTTAAATGCTGTACTACAGAGGTCATGTGCCCTACTCCTTGAATGATGTGAACTATCTGCAAAGGCAGTGTGAGACTAGGTGTTATCGATACACTAGAAAATTGCCCAGATTGGGCAGAATTATGTTTGCTGGCATGTACTCCACCTCAGTATTTCCTGTTTTTCGAGATATGAGTTTTGCTGAATCTAGTATTCTGGAAAGGAGCACAAGACATCACCAGACAACATTAAAACATAGTTAAGGTTGCTAACTTTTTTTCAGTTACTAGAGATACCACATCAGAAAGAGGGAGGTGATATTTCCTCTTCATTTGGCACTGCCAAGACAGCATCTAGAATAGTTCCTTCAAATCTCAGCACCACAATGCTAGAAAGACTTTAATAAACTGCAGGAAATTCAGAGCTGTCTCACCAATTATTAAGAGGCTGGTGTGATAGATTTATGATGAAAGACTGGGTTCAAACCTCTTTAATTGGTGCATATATTTTATGTAGTGTTACATTTAAGAGCATTTTAAATGTACACTTATTAGTAACTATGTAAATGTAGAGATAAGGAGATTTCATTTTGAAAAAAGTTAATATATAAATATTGGTGCAGATTAAAGTTTGTGGGTAAACATAAGGGAAGTTTGTAGTTTTGAAGAGGTAAAATTTTGAATGTCAGCTTTCTAATCCTCTGTTGTATGATATATGGAGATGCTAAAGTTGTAATCTTAAATTTATATTTACTGATAAATTACTTTAATATTTACTTTATATTTACTTTGATAAATTACATTGGAAGGTTGGTAATTAAAGTTGTGTGGGTTTTCATGCATAGATTGAATGGGTATTCTATTGTTTGAGCTCTGTGTGTGTGTGTGTGTGTGAGGATCTTAAATTAATTATCATAAGAGTAGTGGGCTAATCTTTGAAGATTAATGGGTGTAAATGTCACCTTAATTTCTTATTACCTTGCTTTTAGTATTTGCATTGTCAGGAAATTCCCTTGCATGACATTATTTCTATGTTTAAAAGTCATTTGTAGTGTCAAATATTTATAAAAATAACACTTGTTCTTTGTGATAGGAGCAAAGGGCGGTATTCGACTCCATCTCTATACCCATAAATCCATGATCAAGATAATAACTAACTTGGTGAAGCTTACAGTAAAAGCAATTCTAGCTTCAGTGTCTAAGTTTAATTTATTATTTGTCTTTCAACATTCACACTCTGCTACACCATATTGAACAAGCTGAAAAGTCAATAAATAAATGCATTAGTTCGTTATTTATTATAGCAAAAGAAAGCTACTACTGTCACTTCACGACCTATGGGGTCTTCCATTTTGCCCCAAACTATCACAGTAGCATCAATACACATAATGAGAAATATGCATTGGTGGTGGATGTGGGAGGTGAGGGAGAGAAAGGGGACCGCTGTGCTGCAGCTGTTGCAGATAAAATTCTATTATTGTTATTGATGATCTGGCCTTAAGATTTCCACAGTAGCATTACCTGTAATAATTACATTTATTAATAGCTCTGTAATCCCCTGCCCCTCATTATGCTAAAAATGTTCTAGTTAAATTCAAGACATTCGCTTACACATTGATGATTATAAATTAAGTCCCACTCAGAAGGTGATCAATTTGTAATGTTTACACTCTAGATGTTTCTTTTAATTAACACTTGGCTACATTTATTCTATCCGTTCACCATGGGAAAAGACTTGGGCCAGATTATCAGCCAGTGTAAGTAGGTATTGCTTTCCTTACTTCAGGGGAGTTATGCCAAGTTGAGAATCTGGAACTTAATATCATGAAAATTACAGTAAAGAAGTACTGTATAAGGATGCTTCTTTTGACATTTAGCAAAGAGTTTAGCTGCTTTATCTGGCTGGACAATGGCGAGAGATCCCTATAGAAAGTGGCTATGTAGTTTTGCGTTAAACAGGCACTTACTTGTGCTACAATGTTGCCTCACAAAGATTATTAAATGTACTTCCAGCAATAATTAAGAATGCTTAGGAGACAGCTTACATGGTACCGACCCTTACCCCTATGTAAGGGCCTGTTTGGCCCTAGGTTTTTATCGCACACTAATTACCACTAAATCTGAGCTCTTTCACACTTAACAGAAGTCTTTTACATATTTTAAAATTTTCTTTCCCAATTAGCTTATCCCAAATAAAATAAATGTTAGTATATAAATTAAAACTCAGACTCAAAACAAGTTTGTTCCCTCCCCACCCAATCTCGTGACAGAAATTTCTGTTCCTGGAGTGAATTGCAGAATCAAACTGAGAAATATCTCTTCCCCACTCAAGAACATCACCCTGTGTGCCAGCAGACCACATCTTTTACAGCCTAAGAAGATAATTTACAAATTATTATTGTTACTTAGCGTTTGTATTACAGTACTGTGCAGAAACCCCACTGCCATTGTCTTGAAGAGCTTCTGATTTAATGTAAGAAACTAGAATACAATAATACAAAAGAAGGTAGATGGAGAAAGAGGGAGGATCAGGTTAACAGTACATAATAGAAATACATGTTATAATGACTAGCTCTGTGCAAAACTCAATGGTTCAGAATAATTTTTATTGTAAATAAAAAAAATCAACAAAGGACATAACAGCTCTTTACTGCAATGTATATAAAAGAGCCAGATTACAGGACTCATTTGTGTACAGTACATTAAACTGAGTTACATGGTCCGGGCCATAATCTGAAAGAATAGCTGCAAATATTTCAGAGGAATAAAGTATGTACTAGGCAAAATCAGTTTTTACGGAATAATATTTCTTCAGGACTACAAGGATATGCATAATGCACATATTGACCACTTTACCTTTGACACATTTGCATTACTATGGAAAAAGTGATGAAAAATTATATGTTTGGGGAAATTATTATATATAGCCACTTATGTTTCTTTTAAATTGTTTGTTTAATTTTGGTTTTAAAAGTAACCGCCCATGTCAGAGAAGAACAGATGGGTCTTTACAAAAGAAATCTAAAGACCAAATTTTCATCCGAGTCTTAACTGGGCCTCTCTTTTAGTGGCCCAGTTTAACTCACTTAAACGTCTAAGTACGTGGCTATGCCCACCAATCAGGGACTTAGACTATTTGTGGTTGCAATTTAAGTAATTTAGTTAATTACAGGTTCAGAAACAGAGGCCAGTTTTGAAAATGTGTGTCTAAATCCATTCTTAATACCTGTATGGAGAAGAACATATACCCGGAAATACACAATAAGGCTAGAAGGGACAACAGATGGTCTTGTGGTTAAGGCAGTAGACTGGGTCTCAGGAAATATGGATTCATTGCTCCCTATGCCTCAGTTTCCCACCTGTAATATGGTGTAATATCATCCATTACCTTGTAGGAGTGCCGTGAGGGTAAATATATATATATACATATATATATATATACACATATATATATATATACACATATATATATGTATATATATATGTATATACATATATACATATATATATGTATATATATGTGTATATATATATTTACCCTCACGGCACTCCTACAAGGTAATGGATGATATTACACCATATTACAGGTGGGAAACTGAGGCATAGGGAGCAATGAATCCATATTTAGTGAGACCCAGTCTACTGCCTTAACCACAAGACCATCTGTTGTCCCTTCTAGCCTTATTGTGTATATATATATCCAGTAACAATTTTTGGTGACTTTAAGAACACAGCAGTGAAGTAGGAGATTTCCTGATGCTCTTTCACTCTTCCTAAAGTGATCAATTGGGCACAGTTCTCAACAGGTTTAGCCAGAGGTATATTAGTATGGACAATTGGATCATTATTTGGAAATCAGTGAAATGTAAGGGCTAAATCATGTCCCAGCTAGCAGGGCAATATAGATGTGCAAGGCACTCCATACTGCTCTCCACCAGCTACCCACACCACAGGTACCTGGGAGAGAAATCAGGATGCATAAAGCTCTTACTTCACTGCAGAAGTGGGTGAGATGGGGGCCAAAACTATGGCTTTGCCCCCTACCCTCAATGTGCCCAGTGGTATAGTTATGCTCGTGTGTCAAACTGGTGTGTCCGCACTAGGTATAGACCTGGCAGTTTATTCCCATTCTTTGGCTATCCCTCAATGTGAGGATGATTCAGCCAAAGGGGTTCATTGGTGGGTTTTTAAGTGGCTGAGGAGCCCAATTTGTGCCCTGCAGATTTTCCCACACAAGTGACAGGTATAATTTTGAGGAGACATAGTTGTTGGCTGGACTGTTGTGCCCTTTCTTTTCTTCTTTGTCACTTCTCTGTTTCATGAGCATGTCTCCGCAAAGTGAGCTGTGGTGTGCCAAGTCCTCCCAGTTTGTTGGGTTAATGACTCCCTTTTAAACGTGTACTTTCAGTACATCTTTGAAACTCTTCCTCTGCCCTCTGTGAGCCCTTCTTCCCTGACTTAACTGAGAGACGTGTACTTCCTCTGAGAGATGATTGTCAGGCATACATACATTGTTATAGTGTTCAAGAAAGGGGACAAATCTTTGTGTGAGAACTACAGAGGTACTGCCCTCCTCTCTATTGCAGGGGCGATCCTTGTCTGGATCCTACTAAATCACCTTCTCCCCCTTGCCGAGGAACTCCTCCCTGAATTGGAGTGTGGCACAGTTAGGCACAACTGACGTGATCTTTGTGGCATGACAGAATCTGGAGAAGTGCAGAGAGCAACACCAGGAACTGTTCCTGACATTCATCGATCCAACCACTTCCATGATAGAGACCAAGTGGGGAGAGACAAGCAACAGCACAACACCATAATGCCCCTTACACTGGGCAGATTGCAATGTTATGAGATAGCATTAAATTAATACTTAAAATAAGAAAAAAAGGTGCATGTATGACAATTTAAATAAACATATAATGATGGAACTACCTAAATGTACCACAGTAGTAATGACTACAAGGTAAACCTGCAGCCAGACCAGGGCTACTCAATAGGTACCATTACTCACCTCTCCAGTGCAACATGCTGAGCGTAATCGGTGAAATACTCTCTCTGAGCATAACCCAGAGCCTGACAATGATTGCCAGCAGTAAACATGGCTGTTGCTGTGTTGGCCAACATCATATCGGTTAGCCTAAATTATCAAAGCTATGGCAGGAATATTTGTAAATCAGCATATCCTGCTATTTATCCTCTCTCCATTGTGAAAACAAACCGTTTATCCCTACCCTTTGTTACCTATCCTTTAACCAGTTACTGATCCATGAGAAGACTATCTGTCTTATCCCATGATGCTTAGTTTGCTTAAGAGCCTTTGGTAAAAGACCTTGTCAAAGGCTTTCCAAAAGTCCAAGGACACTATATCTACTGGGTCACTCTTGTCCACATGCTTGTTGAGCTCCCCGCCCCAAAGGATTTTAGTAGATTGGTGAGACATGATTTCCCTTTACAAAAGCTGTGTTCACTCTTCCTCAACATATCATGTTAATCTATGTATCTGATCATTCTGTTCTTTAGTACAGTTTCAACCAATTTTCCTGATACTGAAGTTAGGCCTTCCAACCTGTAATTGAGGGTGTCTGGAGCCTTTTTTGAATTACTATTAAATGAGTAGAGAATGTGTCCAAAGTGATTCCTTTTGTTTACTTGTTTCTTTTACCAGTATGACTAACAAAATACTTCTTATTTCAAAGGGTTTCTTCTCCCCTCTTACTTGCTTTCACAAAAAATAAATTAAGATAAAAAAAACCTAGGAGCTATAGTGTACAAAATAAATTAAGATAAAAAAAACCTAAGAGCTATAGTGTACAAAAGCCTTCCCCATCCCAAATTCCATATAGGTATTACTATTTTACCTTATAATTTTCAGGACCTTCATGGTGCTATACTGATTTTGGTCATTGGCTTTATGACTGCAAAGGAAAGAGTGTAGCGTAGAGGAGAGGGAAGGACTTGCTTTCTGGATGCTTACAGTTGCTCAAGGAGCATGGATCAGTGTTAAACTATCACCATCTGAAGTGGTTTAATAGCTAAGGGCTTGATCTTTCCATTGATTGCACACAGACACACTTTTATTGAAGTCAGTGGGACTCTTTGGGGGTGCACATATATGCAGTCAACTGCAAAACTGGGACCTCAGCTGATGAGTTATTTTCATGTAACTTTGGGGGGATGGACAAAGTACATTAAGAACACAATTGCTTCCCCTGCGTTACACAATACATTACTTGTAATGGGGATGGGACTTTTGCGTGGTTTTATTATATAAAGGCAAATGTGAAAACTGAAAAGAGATGACAATAAATAGGAAATGGCTGAAAATTAGTGACAACTGGATGACATGTTAAAATAAGAAATTGTTAAAATAGCCTACAAATGGGTGAAAATTACAAAAGTTTTAAACCAAAAAAAGCTTTTTTATTTTTATTTTTGATTTTTCTTTTCTATCTCATCCATTCCACTCCAAAAAACTGTCATGTTACACTTCCTCCCCTATTCGTCTATGTATATTGTCTATTTAGGGACAGTTATGCTATCATACAACTTCTTACAGTAGCAAGCATTATGGCAGGTAGTAGGTGTTTACAGGATAAGGCCTTTGGATTGTATGTTTTTGTTTTTCAGGATTTTTTTAAATGCAGGGACTAGCCTTACTATGTATGTATTTATATTACCAAACTGTTTTCGGCACCCTGCTTCTGCAGTTGATGTATGAATGGTCCACTGCCTATTGAGGTTTCTGGGATTTAGTGTAGGTGCAACAGTCCACTTGAACACAATCAGTTGCAAGAATGGGGCCTAAATGTTTAATCAATAGCCCATGAAGCCAAATCACACTTTGGCTCAGCTCATCACAAGTGTGCATGGCATGTTACACAAAAGATGCTAAAAGTTCAAAAAAAGTATTGCTTTTCATTTTAATTTAATACAATATATTTTAATATCTCATTTCTTTTTAGATCAATCCTATGCTCAGGATAAAGAACAAATTGACAACTCTAGAAATAAAAAACCTTTATTCGTGTACAAAACAGGGACAGAAGAGAGACAGAAGCAGTGAAAGCTTCTCCACACTACCCCACCAATGTGACTGATTCCTGACCTGGAGGGGACCACTCCTAATGTTTGAAAGGAAAGTTCAGAGAACATGCTCAAACCATTGACTTATTCATAGTATTTCTCAAATAATATGATTTTTTTCTACAAGCTATTTACACATATGTAGCATGTTTTACTACCATAAAAATGAAATAGAGTACATAAGAAAGGCAAATATGTATGAAGGTACCTTGTGAATGAGGCAAGGTCCCCAGCAGAGTCCCACCTCATTTTCTCTGCACCTTACAAAATGTGTTCTATAAAATTATTTTAAAAATTGCAAAATATTCTAATATATTATTTGAAAACTGTCAAGAATCAGAGAGGTAGTGGTGTTAGTCTGGAATTGCAGAAGTGACACAGAGTCCTGTGGCACCTTAAAGACTAACTAAAGTATTGAAGCATAAGCTTTCGCTTTCGCTTATGCTTCAATACTTTAGTTAGTCTTTAAGGTGCCACAGGACTCTGTCACATTTGAAAACTGGTAATTCATGCAGTTGGATCAGACTGTGTAGGCCCAAGGGAGTAGTTATGGTTTCTTATGAAACCTTAACTTTGGTATTTCTAAAGTAGAGTGCTTCACTTTGCAATATTTTTCTAATGTAACTTTCTGGAATAAATGAAAGACAGCATTTAACGTTCAATTAATCATCTAATTCAGCTTGTTCAAATATGATAATCTTCTGTTGGCTTCTGTTTAATTTAAAGTTTATTTATTTACATTGAAATCAGCCTGCTTCTGTTAACAGTAATATGGGCATGTACTATAGCATGTGCTATTCTTCTTGCAGGTTGCAGGGACATCTTAACTAAGTCACACTGTCCACACAGTGCCAGCATGTCAGGGAGCCAGCAGACTCAGTCTCTTAACAACATCCTGGACATAGGTGATTCTGGCAGGAGCTGCCTGATTCATTGCACTTCCTGACTGCTGGAGGGGTGGAACTAAGTTATTACTTCACCCAACAGCAGCCAAAGCTTGCTGGCTGCTCAATGCATTTCATGCCAAAGCTTGCTGGGCTTCCCGATCCCTGGCTCTGCTTCCCAATCACATCTCTGGCTCATTCACTGGTTCTGGCATACAGTTTCTGATCCTTGGCACTGACCTTTGGTTCTGCTCTTGACTATTCCCTTCCTCCCCACTAGCCCTGATTGTTTACTCCAACTCAGTTCTGCTTTAACCTCCGGGCCTGGTCACCCCCACAGCTCTGACTGTTTAGACCTGACTGCCCACATCCCACTATATTTTATTGCTCAGCACTGTCAATTTTTCACTCTTGCTAGTATACAGAATCCCTCAAAATCTGAGTACTTTAAAAAACAACTTGATAAAGCCTTTCAAGACCCACAACTCTGACTTATTTTCTTGGATGAATACTGGCCTTTTTATTATCTTCCACAGAGTTCAGTTGCATACTTTTTTCTACTTCAGGCAGCAGGTTAGACACATCAATGCCATCTTTAATTTCTTTATAGGTGGCCTGGAACGTGTTCAGTTTTGATGTGGCTGCAAATGGAAGCCAATCTTTACTTCCACCTTTAACTTAAATGTTGGATATAGTATAGATCTATCAAATCCAATTTCATCAAATAATCTCCTATTTCATGCAGACTTCCTCTGTTATTTAACAGAGTCAGAGGTCATACTCTATCTTATTCTATTCCTTTCTTCTTCCAGAGATTTTTAACTTTGAAGGTTATTCATCTTTTATTATCCTCTCTGATTACTTTCTTTGCAAATAAAATTAAGCTTGGGGAGTTGATGTCACCACAGCTGGGGCAACTAGAGTGTATCTTTTTGTATTTCACACAAAGAAGCAGAACTGCAGATGATTTAATCTTCTAAGCTTGCCTTTAGTTATTACATATCACTTTTTTTGTCCATAGCCTTGTCATCACTGATATTTAGGATGCATTAGATAAACTCAGCTCATTAGCAATGCACTGTAAAGCATGGTGCAAATAAGGTCATTTAAAATGATTCTTGCCCTTCTGATACTGAGTTCCAGTAAGCACAGAAGGAGAATGGTTTGCTCTCAAACACATAGGGCTTGCACCACTGATCAGGCTTTTGCCCCAAGTGATAAGTAGGGAGAATTTGTACCTTTTAAAATAATTTTTCCAAAGGTTTCCACAGCAGAACTGATCCATCCCAGTGAGGGCTGCTTTCTGTCCTGCTCAGAGGTCACAGTAATTGTGGCGTAAATTACTGTCTATTTGCACTATCTTCTACTCACAGAAAGGTGCCTCTTTGGGGAATCTCCTTTTCAGCACCCAGTTTTCTCCTCATTGCATTGCAGACAGCTGCTTCTTCCTTATTACATAAGGACAGGACCATCATCCATAGATTCTTATTCAAATGCAACACTGAAAGATTAGAATTAAGGTTTGTACAGGTTTTCATGTATGCACTGAATATGATACTGTTGCTTGAACTGTGTGTATAAGGATATTATTCCTATTTTATTATTGTTATGTAGTGGGCTAATGCTTTAACATTCATATTTTGTTGCCCCCCGTCAGAAGATAGGATACTGGGATAGATGAACTATTGATCTGATCCAGTATGGCTGTTCTTATATATTCTCATTTTCACCCATGAAACCTGAATGAGATCAATAGAGTTGCATGGATATAAATGAAAAACAGAAACTGGCTCTTGGATTTGTGATATTCTTTCACGTCAAGCTGATGTTGCTCTTAAGATTCTTTTGACTACCAATCAAGACTTAATTCTGCACTGGGTCTGCCCGCATAGACCTGTGTATGTCTGTTTGGAGTCCCACTGAAGTCAGTATGGATCTGCATTATTGAATCATGATGCAGGTTGGAAACTTAAACCATTTTTATGAAGTCACAGAATCAATGGCTGAATACACATCAAGAGGAAAATTTCTAAATATTTATACAAACCAAGGGACAAGTAAGTAGGTCAGCAATGTTAAGCTGTTTTTGAAAGTTTTTTTTTAAAAAGTTTGCCAACTACCGTGCTTAGCTCGGATTGTACACCACTGAGGGGAACTTTGTCACTGACCTCAGTGAGTGCAGGATCAAGACTTTTATGAGCATGTGTTATGCCACACACAGCCAAAACATTTTCACTCAGTACTGTAGGCTCAAATTGCCAATTTCAATGAAATTCAGAAACACCAGCAATTTATCAAAAATGATACAATTAGGCACTAAAATATCTATGAAGTATTCACACAAATAAGCCTATTCATACTTTTAAACCTTCCACTCCCATCTTGGCACATTGTAAATGCTATTTCAACACAGTTGTAATTTAATGGTAATTGTTTGGGGAAATGCTTGCAATGAAGTGTGATAGTTTGCTATACTTGTGTCTCCTGCTGTTGGCAATGCTATGAAGCCTAGTCAGAGAATAATGGCCAGCAAAGATCATCTGTCTAAACATTTCATTCTCTTCTAGGTAGCTAAAGTATTAAATATACAACACAGCATAAACTATGTCTGCCCATTAAAATTACTTTAACAGATGCAAAGATATTTTCATACCAGATTACTCTCTTCTCTAACAGATATCATTGTATTTAGTAACTTGTGATAATTTCATAAGGAATGTTTCATAATAGAGTAATACTCAGCATACTGATTTTACACAATGTCCTTGTAAACATAAAAATAATTTAAGAACTTTTTCATTTAAGAATGATAACTGAGTTCAGATTTAGGGGATTAAAACAATATTTGTTTATTGTAGCATTTCAATAGGTAAGGATGGGTTCATATTGTAATTAACAAACCTTGTGCATAATTTGGTGGAAAACAGGCAGTTGTTATATGTTAATCTGTGTAGCTAATTGCCGGTGATGCTTAGAAAATAAATCTAGGTCTCCATGATGGCGTATTGTTCACCTAAGGACTCCGACCTGTCAGGAGAAGGCCTGGAACTGTATAAAAATCCCTTGGGTCCTGATCCTTTTCATCTCATATCTGCTTGATGCTTCATGCAGGGGAAGCTTAAATTGTAAGGCTGAGATCTCCAATCCTAATCTGGATCACCGTGTCTATGAACATTGGACTATAATATGAACTAATTCAGAAAGAACTCTGCAACTACAAAGCTCACCCTCTCTACCATGAATCTGATCTGTACTTATGTCTTTATGTATACTGATCTTTTAATCAATATTCTCTCTCTTTTTTAAAAAATTGTTTAGTTAATATGGATTGGCTGTAAACTGGAATATTCATTAACCTGGGAGGTAATGTGTCCAATCCTTTAGGATTGGTAGAACTTTTTTATATGATGAATAAGATATTCAGTAAGCCTCATCATATTTGACTTGGGTGTCTGGGTGGAGACCTGAGGCTGCATTGCTTTAAAGAAATGGTATTGTTGACTTCTGGGTTACCAGTAAGGTATCATAGAAGCTGTCTTGTGCTGGTTTGGTAAATCTAAGTATTGGAATATCCACCAGCTTTGGGGATTGTCTGGCCCATTCTTTTCAGTTCACCTCCAGGTAGGGTGAACGGGGGTGAACTGTGATTCCCAGTCACAAATCTTAAATTTTTTTGGGGGGGTGGGGGTTCAGCTCAGTCACCCCATTATCAGAGAAAAATAAAAAATGGGCTAATTGTGAACTCTCAGAAGATTAAAGTTAGAGCAATACTTCAGTTTAGTGAACTAGCATCTCCTCAAAAATAGTATGCTTTTGAATAAGTGTTTCTACTAGGGCTGTTGATTAATCACAATTGACTCACTCAATAAGCTCAAACAAATTTATCATGATTTAAAAAAATTATTGCAATTAATCGCAGTTTTAATCACACTGTTAAACAATAGAATACCAATCGATATTTAACAACTATTTTTGGATGTTTTCCTACATTTTCAAATATATTGATTTCAATTCAAACACATAATACAAAGTGTATACTACTCATTTTATATTATTTTATTAAAGATATTGGCACTCTAAAAATGATAAAAATAGTAGTTTTCAATTCACCTCATACAAGTATCATTATACAATCTCTTTATTGTGAAAGGGCAACTTACAAATGTAGATATTTTTGTAACATAACTGAACTCAAAACAAAACAATGTAAAACCTTAGAGCCTACAAGTCCACCCAGTCCTACTTCTAATTCAACCAATTGCTAAGACAAACAAGTTTGTTTATATTTACGGAAGATAATGCTGTTGGCATCTTATTCACAATGTCACCTGAAAGTGAGAACAGGCACTTCTGTAGCTGACACTGCAAGTTATTTATATGCTAAACATTCATATACCCCTTCATGTTCCAGCTATCATTCCAGAGGACATGCTTCCATGCTGATGATGGTTGTTAAAAAACTAATCTGTTAATTCAATTTTGACTGAACTCCTTGAGGGAGAATAGTATGTCTCCTGTTCTGTTTTATCCAAATTCTGCCATGTATTTCATATTATAGCAGTCTCAGAAGATGATCTAGCACATGTTTGTTTTAAGAACACTTTTACTGCAGATTTGACAAAATGCAAAGAAGCTACCACGGTAAGATTTGTAAAGATAGTTACAGCACTCAACCCAAGGATTAAGAATCTGAAGTGCCTTCCAAAATCTGAGAGGGATGAAGTGTGGCACTTGCTTTCAGAAGTCTTAAAAGAGCAAACTCCAATGTGGAAACTACAGAATCCGAACCATCAAAAAAGAAAATCAACTTCTGATTTTGATGAAAGTGAACATGCATCAGCCTGCACTGCTTTGGATCATTATTGAGCAGAACTCATCAGCATGGACACATGTCCCCTGGAATGGTGGTTGAAACATGAAGGAACATATGAATCTTTAGTGCACCTGGCATGTAAGTATCTTGCAACATCGGCTACAGTGCCATGCAAACTTTTGTTCTCACTTCCAAGTGACATTGTTGTTGCAGGGTACCCTCGGGAGTCCCGTAGAAACGAGGCTCACACACAGTGGCTAGATGAAACAAGTGGTAATTTTATTGAAGGTAGTGACATCATAACGCCTGGGGGTCCCAGCTGCAGGCTGTCACTGATGGGGGACCTGGCACATCCAAGCAATGCCCAGGGAAGAAGCCCGGGGGGGGGGGGGGAACACAAACATGGGCACCCACACATTTGCATCTCATACATACACATATCTCATGAATAGCAAGCAGCAAGCAAGCAAGCACTTATTGGTTGATTAGATGTTGTCCAGCACTTATTGGTTACACGCTGTCCTGCCTCAGTTTATCTATTTAATTTCACACAAGCTGAAATTCATACAGACGGGGTAAACAGCTCACACAGCTGAGAAACTGTTCTCAGACACACACACAAGATAACAGGAACACAAGGCCATTCTCATGTTGATAACCTTCATTATGCCGTTCCCTGAAGACGACTTAGAAGCGTAACTATGCCCCCTACCGATTGCCATCACAATAATCTTCCATTCACTACAATTGTAAACAAGAAGTGAGCAGCATTATCTCCTGCAAATGTAAACAGATTTGGTTTGTCTGAATGACTGGCTGGAGAAGAACTAGGTTTGAGTAGATTTGTAGGCTTTAGCGTTTTACGTGTTTTATTTTTGAATGCAGTTATTTTTGGTACGTAATTCTACATTTGCAAGTTCAACTTTCATGATAAAGAGATTGCACTCCAGTACTTGTATGAGGTAAATTTAAAAACACTATTTCTTTTGTTTTTTACAGTGCAAATTTTTTTCCGATCAAAAATAAAGTTAGCACTGTGCACTTTATATTCTGTGGTGTAATTGAAATAAATGTTTGAAAATGTAGATAAGATCAAAAAATATATAAATAAATGGCATTGTTATTGTTTAACAGTGAAATTAATCATGATTAAATTTTTTAATCGCTTAACACTCCTAATTTCAACTACTTCTGGCAATTCATGTTGTCACATTCATCTTTTTGGGTTTTAACCAGTGGGCTGCCTGACTTAGTCATTTGATAGGTTTTTCTATTGTGCCTGATAATAAGTCTTTTACATTTCTAATTTTCCATATCAACAAAAAGGAGTCAAAGGCAAGTTTAGCTTATAATTTCTCTTGTTCCCTATAGACCCAAGTCTGCTACCTTTATTAAGATTGAGTAGCACGCTACTCCACAAGCAGTTTTATTGATTTCATTCTGCCTATTTACAGAGTACTACTACTGAACTTGAGAAAATGTGGGAGTATGGTTTTGTAGACATAGCTTTTAGAGAGGTTTATTGTTACTATAACTCTCACTCTACATTTCCCCCTTCCCTCTTGAACCTTCACACAAGGAGCAAAGATTGTTGATTCCTAAAACTAGAATCACTTCTACCTGATTGTTCACACTTTTATATAAATCTTTTTTATTGCAATAGTACCATAATAACACAATGTTGTATGAAAACTAACAAACTGAATAAATATTTTTATCTAGAATTTTAAAAATGTATACATTTCGGTGATCTTGATTACCTTAACTACTTCCAGGTTTGTTTCTGTGTGTTTAAATTTTTTAAAAATAAAATGGTAAGGGCACTTACTACTAGTCACAGTCAGGAGAACAAACTCATAAAAAGTCTATTTTATTATGCAGAATATTAAAAACAGAAGAAAAAAATTTCAATAGCATCAACTCCACATGGACATTAGCTATTTTTAAATTGTTATTGAATTATGTGGGTAATATTTCAAAATAAAATTAAAAGATTCTAGTGAAGTCATAGTGAGTTTCAAATGCTTCTTCTGTAACTGAAATGTCTAGCATCTCATTCTTCAGCCTCTATTTCCTGGCTTTTAAAAAACATGTTTTAAGTTTAAGTGAACAAACAACACAGTCATGTAGGCACAAAATTAGGAAAGCTAAGGCATAATATGAGATTAAACTAGCTAGAGATATAAATGGTAACAAGAAAACCTTCTACAAATACATTACAAGCAAGAAGGCAACCAAGGACAAGGTAGGCTTATTACTCAAGGACCACGGGTGGGGTGGGGGGAACAATAACAGAAAATGTGGAAATAGCAGAAGTGTTAAGTAACTTTTTTGTTTCAGTTTTCACCAAAAGATTAGTAGCAATTGGATGTCTAACAGTGAACACCAGTGACAATGAGGTAGGATCTGAGGCTAAAGTAGGGAAAGAACAAGTTAAAAATTACTTGGACAAGTTAGATGTCTTCAAGTTGGAAGGGCCTGATGAAATCCATCCTAGAATACTCAAGGAGCTGACTGGGGAGCTATCTGAGCCATTAACAATTATCTTTGAAAACTCATGGAAGATGAGAGAGATTCCAGAGTACTGGAAGAGGGCAAATATAGTGCCCATTTATAAAAAGGGGTCCAATTACAGTTCTGGAAGGATAATGGAGCAAATTATTAAGCAATCAATTTGCAGACACCTAGAAGATAAGTAACAGACAACGTGGATTTGTCAAGAATAAATCATGTCAAACCAACCTAATAGCTTTCTTTGACAAAGTACCCAACTCGGTGGTTAGGGAGAAGAGGTAGATGTGGTATATCTTTACTTTAGTAAGTGTTTTGATACTGTCTCACATAAGCCTCTCATAAACTAACTAGGGAAATATAGCTTAGATGGATAAGGTGGATGCATAACTGGTTGGAAAACCATTCCCACTGAGTAGTTATCAACAGTTCACAGTCAAGCTAGAAAGGCATATTGAGTGGAGTCCTGCAGGGATCTGTTCTGGGTACAGTTCTGGTCAATATCTTTATCAATAATTTAGAGAATGGCATAGAGAGAACATTTATAAAGTTTACAGATGATACCAAGGGGGTGCAAATTCAAATGATCTGTATAAAATGGAGAAATGGTTTGAAGTAAATAGGATGGAAGTTCTCCTCTTAGGAAGGAACAATCAACTCCATCCATTCCAAATGGGAAATGACTGCCTAGGAAGGAAGTACTGCAGACAGGGATCCAGGGATTATAGTTGATCACAGCTAAATATAAGTCAACAGTGTAACTCTGATGCAAAATAAATAAATAAAACATAAGAAAAGCAAACATCATTCTGGGATACATTATCAGGAATATTGTAAGCAAGATGTGAGAAGTAATTCTTTCAATCCACTCAATGCTGATAAGGCCTCAGCTGAAATATTGGGTCCAGTTCTGGACACCACATTTCAGGAAAGACATGGACAAATTGGAGAAAGTCCAGAGAAAGAGCAACAAAGATGATGAAGGGTCTCGAAAATTTGACCTATGAGGAAAGATTGAAAAAACTGGGATTTGGATGCTACAAGGGCAGACTCCGTGCAGTTCAAATGCATCTCAGTTCTGAGCTGCAACAGCCCAGTATTTTTGTATTTCACTAAAATGTTATAATTGAGAGAAAGCATAGCAAAATTAATGTCTTCATTAAGTTGAACAGTTCCATTATTTGTGGCCCAGATTCTGACAGTTCTTTATAAAGCTGTGCAAAGTTAAGAGGAGGCCCCTGTCCCCCTGCACATTCCTGACATGGTGGTGAGAAAAGGGAGGTAGACAAAGGCATAACCAAGGAACACAGACCTTGCTTTCTCCATATGTCACTGGAGAGCATATTGTCACAAAACAGAAAGGTAGCAGGGCCATGTCCCTAGCTCCCCTTTCTCACAAGCCTGTACGGACTAGTACAGTGCATCCCTTAAGGAGTGTAGCAGTGAATGTGCTCCCCATGCATACCAGTTTGTTCCAGAGATTTTCCAGGGTAGTATGACATCCCATTATATCCAATGACTATGGCACTGATCCTGCATACTGAAGTTACTGTTAAGACCAATGCAGACTGTGAAGAACTTCAAAAAGATTTCACAAAACTAAGTGATTGAGCAACAAAATGGCAAACGAAATTTAATGTGGATAAATGTAAAGTAATGCACATTGGAAAAATTAACCCCAACTATACATCCAATATGATGGTGGCTAATTTAGCTACAACTAATCAGGAAAAAGATCTTGGGGTCCGCATTTATAGTTCTCTAAAGACATCCACGTAGTGTGCAGCAGCAGCCAAAAAAGCAAACTGGATGATAAATATCTTATTGCCCTTATATAAATCCATGGTGCGCTCACATCTTGAATACTGAGTACAGATGTGGTCTCCTCACCTCAGAAAAAGATATACTGGCATTAGAAAAGGTTCAGAGAAGGGCAGTTAACATTATTAGGGGTTTGGAACAGGCCCCATACGAGTAGATATTAAAGAGCTAGGACTTTTCAGCATGGAAAAGAAGAGACTAAGGAGGCATATGATAGAGGTATATAAAATCATGAGTGATGTGGAGAAGGTGAATAAGGAAAAGTTATTTATTTGTTCCCACAGTATAAGAACTAGGGGCCACCAAATGAAACTAATGGACAGCAGGTTTAAAACAATTAAAAGGAAGTAGTTCTTTACACAGTGCACAGTCAACCTGTGGAACTCCTTGCCTGAGGAGGTTGTGAAGGCTAGGACTATAATGGGGTTTAAAAGAGAACTGGATAAACTCATGGAGGTTAAGTCCTTTAATGAGTATTGGCCAGTGTTATAAGTGTGAAGGGTGTCTTGCCTGGGTGGCACTATGTTATCTAACACAGTGTGCCTTGCCTGGGTGGGGCTTGTTATCTGAAACAGGTAATGTAGGAGTTTCCCTGCCATGGGGGAGGGAGGAGCCTCGAGCCCATGAAGAAGGGAGGAGCAAGACAGTCAGTTCCATCTTGGCTGGCTTCCAGGGAGGAGGCCAGGGCCAGGAGAGCTCCATCTTTGCTGCACATGAGGCAGGAAGCTTGCCAAGGTAGCTGGCAAGGGTTCTAGACCATCTTTGGCTATAAAGATGGCTCTACCTTTTTCTGATACTTCTACTTAGCTGATGTAAGTAAATTTGATTCTTCTATTAAGCCGTGCCTTTGGGATGTTCCTTGCTTTTCAGACCAAAGTGGGAAACCCCAAATGTAAAGTGTCTGTATTTCTGTTGTAACCTTTTTCTTTATTAAATTTTCTAGTTATAAAACCGTCTGGTTTATTTCCCTTAGGGTTTTTCTCTGCTTCCAGTCTGGGAAGGGGGAAGGGAAGGGAATAGGAACCAGGGCAGCTAGGGGCCTAGCTGGAGTGTGAAGACTGTGTCTCCTTACTGTCAGGTTAGACAGGGGAGGGAGGAAGCAGTCGGTTTTTCTCTCTTCACAGGGAAGAGAGGAGGTAGGGGGAAGTGCATAGCCCCTGGTATCTGACTTGTCTTCCAGGGAGGAAGACAGAGTCAGGGTTAAGGGAAGTCTGCCTTCAGCCGGGGAGGGTGAAGGACAGAAAGCAGCTTCCAGGTATCTAACTTGGAAACCCAGAAAGGGGTACAAGGTTAGGGTCTGGCTCTCAGGTTGAGAGAGACAGGGTTAAGGGAAGTCTGCCTTCAGCTGGTCAGGGTGAAGAGAAGCAGTTTTCCGGTTTCTGACTTTAAAACCCAGGGAGGGGGTATAAAGTCAGGGTTAGGGGAAGATCGGGGGCCCCTCCAAGGTTTTGGAAGTATACCCGATTGGTGGCAGCGATTGGTAACCCCAAGAACCCCAACTGGCAAGGTGGAGGTGTCTTGGGGTGGAGGACTTGTTGGTCTGGCACAGAAGAGGCCCAGCCTTTGTACTCAAAGCATAGAGGCTGGGGGGTACCCCCTCTTACAGCCAGGATGGGTAAGGAATCATGCCCCTAGCCTCTGTTTGTCAGAGGGTGGTGATGGCTGGCAGGAGAGAGAGATCATTTGATCATTACCTGTTAGGTTCACTCACTCCGGAGCACCTGGCACTGGCCACTGTCAGAAGACAGGATTCCGGGGTGGATGGACCTTTGGTTTGACCCATTGCGGCCATTCTTACATTCTTATGTACTGGGGCTCTGTGGAAGTGCAGGGATTTGCCAGCCCAGAACTTCTTGCAAGACTGGGGGTTGCGATCCCCAAAACTGCTGCTCAGCTCCCAACTAAACTTACTTGGAACTTGAGTTTTTGCAGTAAAAGTTCCCTAGGTCCCTAAGTTTTGGCCTCTCAGGATGTGCACTGATGCCTCATGCTAGGAATTTGGGTATCTATCTCCTGCCTAAGTCCCAGAGCAAACTATGAAAAAGGGGAAAGCAACCACTCCTCCAGTTAAGTCACATGTATGGTCTTACCCAGTCGGCATGCTCAGTGGCCTCCTAACAATACTGGAAGAAAGACAAAGACCTCCCTTATAATCTTTAGCCCAGGGGCTAGAGCATTCATCTGGCATGTGGGTCACCATCCATTTAAGTCCCCTCTCTGCCTTATGAGGTGAAGTGATTTGAACAGGAATCTGTTGCCTCTTAAGTGAATGCCCTAATCCCTGGGCTATAGAGTCACTCTCTCTAGCTCAATAATTTATCATTCAATTACTGAGTTAAGTGGAACAACCTCAATAGGAGAGATTGAGGGAGATTCACAGTAGACTAGCCCAGAACTCAGGGGTTAGACCACTCATATGAGAGTAGTAGATCCTTGTTCAAATCCCATCTCACTGGGCAGGGAGAGGACTTGAATCAGTGGTCTGTCACATCCCAGCTGAGTGTTCTAACCACTGGGATAAAAGTTATAAGGAAACTCCTCCAGGGCTGTTCTCTGTATAGTTAAGCAGCCTCTGCACACAACTACTGGATCAGGTCCTATTAGGGTGACCAGACGTCCCAATTTATAGGGACAGTCCTGATTTTGGTGTTTTTTTTTGTGTGTCTTATATAGGCTCCTATTACCTCCTACTCCAGTCCTGATTTTTCACATTTGCTGTCTGGATCCCATACTCATCTTAGGTGGAGGAGTGCCTGTCTTCCCCCACTTTGTGGATCACTGGCCTCATTGCAGCCTACATTTAGGTGGCAATCACCATGAGAGAGGTGGGGCTTAGCATATACCCCATATCAGCAGCATCTGCTACTGACTAACATAAGTGGCTCCCCACTTAGTGTTTTGGCTTTGTAGATCATATGCAAAGTTGCCTCTCTCACCCCATTCATCATACTAACCCAGGCTTTGTAGATCACAGTATTGTGCCTGTGATTTTTCTAGTCACCTAAAAGTCACATATTGTGATGCTGAGCATTGCAACACCTAGGTGACTATGTCTGGTCCATGATTGGAACACATTGTTTTCAATGGGAGCTGTGTGGACAGCCTATATCAAAATCAAAGAGAGCATTAGTTAGAAAAATGTGGATTATATTCTCTTTTTTTCTTTTAATTTTCAATATGATGAAGTGCAAAGGAAGCAACAAATAAGTACCAAGGCTGAGATTAGTTTAGAGCAGTTTAATTTTATTTTTTTTTCTTTAAGAAAGTCAGTGCTACAATAATGTTCACATCAGTTGATGAACACTCATCATGTTTAAATGTTGCTTATCAAAAAGTAAACAGTATTGATTAAAGATAACTATTCTATACATGATCCAGCTAAAAAAAAGACCTTATTTCATAAACTTATTTCTAAAAACTAATATGATCTTCAGAATTAAAAGAAGCCTGTAATTAACAGCTGATGTGGGGACATTTCCTCCCTTCTCTCTCTGTATTTCCTTATATTCTATACTGCATATTTAATTACTTTAACAGAGGAAACAGCAGTCAACCTTGTTCTGTGTCAGTTCAAGTCCTGAATTGAAAATCATACTTATACAGTGTTTCACAAATACAACATTTTCCTCTTGCAACTCTTGATCAAGCATAGGATAATAACTATCACATATTCAGTGCAGAGACACACATCAACTTTTTTTGTAATCTAAAGCTCAAGAATGTAAATTAAAGCGCAATCTTCCATGAGTCTGCAATAAGAAATCATGAGTCCAAACTATGATTTTCTTGTTTTTAAATGGAGCTATCTAAATATGGAGAAGAGTTATGATCTTTGAAATAGGTGGGCAGTGTGGTGTTATAGGAAGCTGAAAGATTCTGTTACTTATACTTTTCTCCCTCAAAAATTAATTGTTTTCAGGTTGGTGCAATCAAAGAGAGTTTAGGTTTTTGGAAAGATTTTATTATATACTTTTGGTTTGTTTGTAAAGTAAAACCTTAATTTGACATTGAGAGGCATTCACAGGTTTGTGGGGTCTTTTTGAGAAAACTACAATGTTCTGTTAAAAAAAATAAGTAAAATAAATAATAGATTATTTCAACTATAGCTTAGATTAAGGTTTTTGCCTGGGAACTTTCTTAGAATTTTACAAATATTTTTAAATTGCTCAGCGACAGAATTCACTGCAAACTCTGTAAGCTATGTAAAGTTGCTGGAGGAATCCTGTGAACTGTAAAGATATGAATCTCTTTCCTTTCAAGATAGCCTTTTGTTTTCCGATTCTCCCCTATTGAACCTTTTGTTGCTTTCTCTCTTTTGCTTTTTCTATATAGGAGGAGACAGACGGGGTTCTCTGACAGCATGTACCCTCTTCATGGCTGTGTGTATCTTGGCTATGCACATTGGGTGGGATTCATAAAGGTATATAGGTCCTTAAAGCCCACTGATCCACCTTATCACCAAGTGCTGGAATCCTTCAGGGAGATGCTGACCAATTGTGGCAGCTGCATCTTGTTAATCCAATCTTGATATAAGAGAGGTGGAGGTGAGCATTGTAATAAGATTATTTTAAGGGTTGGAATCAAGATGTTCTAAGAGATGAACTCGAGAATCAACTAAATCTGAGGGTAAAACTGAATCCCACACAATTGATTGTGTTTTTGAACAAAGTGGGAACTACTTCTATGTGTATGTGAGAAAAGTCTGTGTATATAACTTTAAATATTCAAATAACTGTTACTTGAGTTTGCTCAGACTAAGTAAAAGACTTCTCTCTTCTGCTCTAGTTTAAGAAATAGACTTGAAGGTGCCTATAGATTACTGTGAGATATCACTGAAGCCAAGAATTTAACAGAATTCTTAAGGATTAGAGTAGACAATGATATGCACTACAAGAGAAGGCAGTGTAATAAAATAAACGCTAAAAAGAACTTGGGAAGGGATATAAATCCTCAAATTTGGGGGCATAAACCAGCCTTTAACTACCGAGAGAGTTGGTGGAAAACTTTCCCTGAGGCCAGCATATTTGATAACTGCCTACTGTGGGAGTTTCCTCCTCTTAAATAGCCAGTGCTAGCCACTGTCAATGCCAGGATACTGAATTTAATGGACCCGTGGTCTGGCTGAGCACTATCTTTGTTTAAGAAACATAAACTCGGAATATTAGGGGAATCTTTGTTGCTCCATTCACTAAGATTTAAATCCCTGTTTCTGGAACTGCGTGGGTGATTTTTCCTCAAACTTTACGCCCTGGTATGACAAAGTGGAGGGTTGGGGTTTCGAAATCCGATTTTTTAAAATTTGGACAGGGAGCGGCGGCAGGGCTTAATAGGGGTGATCCGCTTGTCTGGCGCACCCCCCCCCCAGTGCCTAGCACACCTAGGGGCTGGAATTAGGGGTGCTGTGGGTGTGACGGCGGCAGCACCCCCTGCTTTGAAGTGGTTTCCATCATGCACAGGGTTTACAGTTTTGTTCGTTAGCTTTCAGCACCCACCACTATAAAACATTGTGTCCAGCAGCCCTGGCAGCGGGCTGGGGTGCAGATGTCTTCGCAGTGGATGAGTCATTAGTAGCGTGTCGGGGCCCCAGTCAAGGCTGTGACCCCAGCCCCAGAGGCGGGCGGGCGGTGAGAACACAGGCTCGGCAGGGCCCCGGCTTCTCCCCGTACGCGGCTTGGCTGAGCGGCCCCGGTACCCCCGCGTCCCGTCCGCAGGGAGCTGTAGGGACAGGGCGGGGTCTCCGGCGGGGGCTCTGCCGCCCCAGCCGCAGTTGCGTAACCAGCGCCCAGGAGCATCCCGCGGGGGCGGCGGCGCCGGAGCCCGGTCGCTCTGGCGCAGCCCGACGCACCTGCTCACCTGTCTCCAGCCGGCGGGAGGGGGGCGCGCAGCCCGGCCACGCCCCCCCACGGGCTCAGCGCAGGCGCCCTGGCGGCTACCGCAGGCAGGGGGCGGCAACATGGCGGAGTGAGCGGCGGCGGCTCCGGCTCCACAACAACAGCGGCGGCGGCGGTAGCGCTGCTAGCGGTTCGCAGACCCGCTCCCCGCCCGCTCCCCAGCGCCGCCTCCGGCCCGGGCGCGGCGGCTGCTCCCCCGGCCGGGCTCCGGCTAACGGGGCAGCGGCGCCCATAATAATCCCTCATTCTAGCGGAGCGGCTGCCGGGACGGTCCCTGCGCCTCCGACCGGCTCCCTGCGTCCCCGCCGGGCGCTGCTGGGCTGGGCTCGGCCGGGGGCAGGTGGCGGAGGGCGCGGGGGGTAGATGGCGAGTGAGAAGCCGGGGTCAGGGCCGGACCCGCAGCCCGCGGGGCTCATCCCTGTCGGGGCCGCAGGAGGCGGCGGCAGCGCTGCGGTGATGGGGGAGCTGCGAGCGTCGGGCTCCGGGTCCGTGGTGCTCCCCGCGGGGATGATTAACCCGTCGGTGCCGATCCGCAACATCCGCATGAAATTCGCCGTCCTCATCGGACTCATCCAGGTCGGGGAGGTCAGCAACCGGGACATCGTGGAGACCGTACTCAACCTGGTAAGGGGCCGGCACCCCTGCGGGCGGGGCCAGGGCAGCCCGCATCCCTTGCCGACCCCCCGAGGGACCCAGGCACCCACTGTGCACCCCCACCAGCGCCCAGCTGGCGACCTCCCTTCCCCACGCACCCCACCCATTCCTTCCGTGCCAATTCCCACCACTGCTCCCTCCCTGATCCTCAAACTATGCGTATCCATTGATTGCCCCTTCTCCTCGTCCTCGCCCTGATCCCCTGCACGCACCCATTGCTCCCTCCCCAACCCTAGGAGAGACCCTCTCCTCGCATACTCCACCCTTTCCTACAATGCCGGTTTGTGAGACGCACACTCATCCATATGCAGCGCACTCGCTCTCCCCTGTACCTAATGGCTCCTTCCTTACCTTGTGCGAGAAACCCCTCTGCTCAGCTTGAACTCCACACAGGACCTCAGTGAAACAAACACGTACTCTTTACAGTCTAATCTCCCTCCTCTCTCTGTGTCGAAGTGGAGGGGGTGCAGTTTGTGTTTGTTTATTATATATGAGAACCAGTAAATTGACAATTTCAGGTGCTTACAAACTGCCAGATAGCCTGCGATTTATTCCGCTGAAGAAAAGGGGCATTTGATCTTGTATCTGTTTTTAATTGTATGAGATTGATACCGAGCTGGTATCTTTTCTTGGTGCTGCAAATGTGTGAAAGATTTAACCCTGTTAGCTGGAAGCTAATCGGGTTTAATATGTTGAGGAGGAGGAGAGTTTTTGTGTGGTTTTAATACGTGTTTATGGCTACAATCTGTTGTAAGGGATTAGTTTGCTCACATCTTAATCCCCTGTTCTAATGTACCAAACTGCATTTTTGCCTCCAGAATTAAGGGTGTCAAAATGGTCTCTGTGTTGAAAATTATTATTACATGTGGATAAAACACACAAAACAGGAAAAGGAGGTTACAGTGTAGCTCCTCATTCATTCACTCACTCCATGGTATGAAAGAGTTACTGCAAGACTGTATGACTTAATGTTTTTGTGCTACTTACACCAAAGCCTGGGAAACCTACAAAAGTCTAAGGAGAGGAAAAAATGAACTAAAAATGAACCCCTTTCAATTATATGTAATTTGGTGCTGTCCCTGAATGTAAGCTTCACTGCAGCAAAGCTTTTGAAAGCAGTTCAATCAACAAAATATATCCTCTATTTTACTTATGAAGTAAGATAGAGTGACGACCACTGCTTAAGGCTGAAGGGCACTTAATTTAAACTGCCCTTCTAACAAACAAGTTTAGAATGTTAAACTTATGTTCATTTTGTAATTACAATTTTATCTCTGTGTATGTTTTATTTGGCACTTTAAAACCATTTATTCTCCTACTGTTTGACAATTATTTGCATTTGACCTAAGGCAGGCTGAATGGAAGTGCTGCAGCATTCAGAGAGAGATGTGGGTTGGTTAGATCATTTTAATGTTTGTCTTATATGGATGCACAAGAGTTAAAGCTCTTGTTTTGTGAATGTCTTGTCAAAGAGAGACAGCTGATGGGAGTTTCCTCTGTTTTCTTTTCAAGCTATTTTGTCATTTTTAAAATTTATCTTTACAAGTAACCTTTCAGATAAACTATTGTGGTATAAGTTGTCAGAACTTGGTAGTCATCACTTTAATGGATATTATCCATTCATTTAACAGTAGCACTGGAAATGGGGAAATAACATGAAATGATTTCTTTTAGTAACTTCAGATAGATCATGACATAAGTGTAGAGTGCTTAATCTTTTCCCTGTGTTTATTTATCTTTGTTATTTCTAGTCAAAAGGGAAGAAGCTTAAATCTGACAACCTAATTGCAGATACACAAACTAAGATTAATTTTTGTTTTTGGTTTTTGTTTGGGATATTTCTTGGAAAGTCATAAAATGTTTGTTTAAACTACAGGATCTACCCAGTGTTTGGTTATTGTTGAAATGTATGCAATTAAATCTAGAAATATGAATAAAGGTTGTAGTAATGCTTTTAACATCAGGGGACACACGTGAACATAAAACCACTTGGGAAGCTACTGCAGTAGCTATGCATTCTGGATAAGTCATTGTTTAACAGATGGACTCAGGCATACAATAGCACAGAAAGAATATCATCTTTCTTTGATGTGGAAATATAACACTCTCCAGTGCACTGAATGACTAGTATGCATTTATGCTTATATTTTGGATGTTCATTTACTCACAGGTTAAACAAACAGAATGAGCCTGGAAGCTAGAAAACAAAATTATGATGATATATCCCATAAACTACTAACATTCCCCTGCTGCTGCATTATTGATTTTTAGCTCCAAGTATTTAAAATGAAAGACATTTCTTTCTTTTTAGATTTTTTTTTTTTGAGGAAAAGCTTGAGGTTGAGGGAAACATGTTAGTTGCTATACTATACTATTTATGAATGAGTATCCTTTAGTTGTGTGTACTAAGGTGAATGGGCATTGTTTAAAGTGCTGTCTTCAAAGACTTCTTGGATTAGATGATGTAGTGTGCCAGTATGACAGTGATAGTGCCTTTAACTATCCAGTAGCATGTACATGCACCATTTGGAGGTGTCTAGCTTTGTTTTGTTTAAGGGAGTCTACAGTGGGTTGGGCTTTTTTTTATTACCGTATAGGTGGCTGTCACAGTAACTTCTGATTGTTGAAAAATGACATCTGTGATACAATATGTATGATGAAAATATTCTCTGTATCCAAACATAACCCAGAATTAAGAAATTGCAGTCCCTGAGTTGATCCTGTGTCAGTTATAATGCTGGGAAATCCTGATGTGGGAGCATTAAAGTAAAAGTACAACATAACCATAAAATATTCTAATCACTACATTTAACCAAAAGTGAATAAACTATTTAAGAATGCCCCATAATCACTTTTTATACTGATTGATCTCAAATGGACTAGCTTTTGGCTGAGAGAGTCTGCTCATCTGTGGCATATGGGAAAGGTACAAAGATGGAGGTTTAAGTGTTATTGCTGTTCACAGTTGTTTAAAATAAACTGCTGCCTACATGTAATCAATTTATTAAGTAACTTAAATTAACTGACAAATCTGTTTTGAGTATTGCAAAATTATGCTGCATTTTTTGCATTTTAACCTATCCCATCAAGTGATCCAGTCTGAAGTAGTACTACGTGTACCATTTAAAAGACAACTTTTGACACTGCAGTGACATAGTACCATTGTATGTTATAGTACAGGAATCTACTGTGACAACTACAGGTACTTCTCAAGTGGGAATATTGGGTGTGTAATGGTGCCCTCTGTAGCAACAAAACAGCACACTCAGGCTAAATTCTACTCATGCAATCCCACATATGTCATGGCAGAATTTGGCCCTTAATTGTATTTATATTTTTTGATATCCCAGCACTGCTTTGAATGTTCCAGAATTAAAAAACTGGTTCATTAAAACATTTATCTATTCCTTAGTCAAAGATTTACTCTAGGGATGTTTTCCATTGAAGATTTTGTCTTGTGGAGTCAATCTGTCCAGGACTTCTATTTACCTCCATATGTGCTGATATAGGTTAGTTTTGAACTATCAATTGTGGGGTTTACCATCAAATATACTCCTTTCCTCCTACTTCTTATGAAAGGTCATCTTGAAACTGAAAGTGTAGCTAGATAATGGTTATTATAGAAGATGCTATGTTGACTGTTGATAAAAAAATCTATTAGGTCACTAACCAGAATGCATGTGTTTCCTGTCCATGCTCAAAGGAAGTTTAAGGTTTGAAGTCAGGTAGAAAGAGGATGGCTGAAGCCTGGCATAATTTATAGACATAGAATTTTTTTAAAGAGCTGAGAAAGATGGACTTGGAGACAGGCTTTGTAATATCCAATTGGATGCAGTTCATCCCTCTCTTAGGAGCAGGATTATTTGCCCCTTTCATAGTGGTGCATGGACCTTCTGTAACTAAAGTTTTGCTCTTCTATGTCCTAAGGTGTGAGAGAAGAACTGGGCAGGCACAGTTTGGTGGATGGGACTGGGGAATCTACTGACTATTCTATTTCTCCTCTTACATTTAGTGGCAATAAAATTGGCATGGAGTTTATCAAAGCTCTGAGCTTCTTGTGGAGAAATAGAAATATTTCCTTAGCCTTGGAGGAGTTCTCCCCTACTCAAAAACTATTCAGATTGTGTGCTGGAGCTAGAATTATTGTTTAAAGAGAAACTTGCAAAGGTATAACTACATCAGTTATGTTGGTGGGGCCCTTAATGTAGATACATGGCATTGACGTAAAATGGGGTTGCCACTTAACCCTGGTCTGACTAACGCTGCTGCCCTGTTGACTCCACTTTTGCCTCTCATCTTGGTGGATTACAGGAGTTGAAGGCAGAGCAATTGGGGATTGATTTATCACATCTACACTAGACGTGATGGATTGATCACTACCTGCCGATCCAGCAGGTAGTGAAGACATACCCTTTGATGCATCATAGGGCTGGTCTTCACTAGCGCTGCCGGAGATCGATCTTCTGGCGATCGATTTATCGCGTCTAGTGTAGATGTGATAAATCAATCCCCAATTGCTCTGCCTTCAACTCCTGTAATCCACCAAGTTGCGTATCTGCCGTCGATTCCCCCCCCCCCCCAGTGAGGACAAGCCCTTAGGCTAGTGCAGTGCAGCACATCTGCCCTGGGGATTTGTGGGGTGTGATACAGAGGCTAAGGTATCTTAAAGTTATTGTTTCAGGGGGTCTCTTCCAGATTTTAAAAGAAAAGTAAAAAGCATTACTTTAGATTTTATTTGTATTTCTTAACTGCAAAGGCTAGAATGCATTTTTTTAAATGAAAGCTTAATTTGCAGTAGCAGATGAGGTAAGATCCCTGTTAACTATTGGAAGATTCCTCTTCCTTTTGAGTAGATATGTCAAGCCTTATGCATTGTTATGGCTCTCCTAGTGATAGTTCAGTGTGGGGAATGAACTTTTTAACCCCCTTGGCACTGACAGTTTATCTTGCTACAGTGTATTTGGAAACAAACTTTCTTTATAAATCTAAGAGAACTAACAAAAGCATGTAAAATAAATATAGCACTATATTACTGAAGGTATACTTAAGGGTTAAACTCAGGTGTTTTCCAGTTTCTAACTTTCCTTTTGTATTGAAAATTCTGATGGCCGTTCCCATAAAAAGCCAGATCTGGTTAATCTGTCTGTTTTTCAAGCATTAGAAATATGCTGTAACATATTTTCCAGAAAGTTTGTAGTGCCCTATATCAACTGTTGTGTTTACATATCTAAGTAAAAAACTTTGGCATGAGTGCAGTCACTTGTGGAATGTGCTCTTAAGATTGAAAATAATTGGTACAAGTAAAAATGTACTTCTTAGTATGCTTGTTTTCATTCTTAAAAAAAAAAGCATAGAGAGGCATTCCAAATAGATGATTATTTCATGTTTGGAAGTCTTTTTTTTTTTTCCTCCAAAAAGTACAACTGCATTTGTTTAAATTAAACCTTCAAATTAATGTTTGTTTCAGAATGAATAGCCATTCCACACCAATGATGAATTTCTAATAATGGGTTTTCATTTAAACACAGGAATATTTAATACAATAGTCACATTAATGTAACACTTCAGTGTTGAATCAAAACATAAGTCAAGAAGTTCACTGGTTACAGTTTCCAAAGCAACCTTTACTCAGCCTCATTTAAAGATATAAAAAATTAAAAACTTTACTGTTAAGGTTACTCAGTACAGTTGAAGAGATGTACCATTCTTTTAAAAGAACAAACACGAAAATAACAAGCTGGAGTTACAACCATTGTTACATTGACATGCAATTTGTATATTGTTAAACAGGGTAAAAGGTGAATAACTTTTTCATATACATGAGGGTGTATATCAAAATATGGCTTATAAAGGAACAGTCAGTCTGAACTATGGAGCTGGAACCAAAACCTGCATAATATAAAACATGGTTTTCTCTCAATTTTCTCCTTATGTATATATATCTTTACATAATTGTCTGGAGTATATATATGCATGGTGTATGTGATATGGTGATGGGACCATTGGGAAAAGTGGAACTGAAGCCAAGACACAGAAGCTCTTCGGAAGTCTTCACCTAAAGCTCACTTAAGTTGCTTAGGGTATTGTCTGCCAAACGGAGGCTCCTCAAAAAGTACTCAGTCTGTCATGAGGTGGAGCTAGGGTTGCCATCTGTCTGGGTTTTACCTAGACAGTCTGGTTTTTGGCTTCTGTGTCCGGATGCCATTTAGGGTTGCCAGGTGCCTGGTTTTCATCCGGAAAGTTGAAAAGCCATTGTACCTGCAGGCAGGCTCTTGTCAGGCTGCAGCAGCTCCTGTCCCAGCTCTGGAACAGAGGGAACACAGTTTGGGGAGAGGTGGAGATGATTCATTGAGTGACAGGATGTGAGGGAGAGGAGTGAATGGTGGGGGCAGGCTCTTGGTGGGTGGATGGGGGGCGGGAAGAGGTAGAGCAGGGGTGGTGTCTTGGGGTCCAGTTACCAGCAAATTGAAAGTTAGCAACCCTAGATGCAGCAGGAACATAAATGTGACTTGAAGGGTTGTGAGAGAAAACTGGAATGTATGAAGAGGCATACTGGGAGACCCAGAGGCAGCAAGAATCTGTTTTGCATGACGGTGAGGAAATGGGATATCTAGAGGGTGCTCTGAGGTAGCTGTGGTCCTAGGGTCAAACAGTGGGGGAGCTGGGAGTCAATGGGATAGAGTATCAGAGGGGTAGCCATGTGAGTCTGTATCCACAAAAACAACAAGGAGTCGGGTGGTGTTCGTGTTTAAGGTGCCACTGGACTCCTCATTGGATAGAGTGGAGCTACTAGGCAACTAGAACCTGGGATCAGAGACTTTTTTGTAGGGAAGGAACAACTTCCATACTTGATCAAGTTATAATAGATTAATTTCTTAACAGAATTTATCCTTTTCAGGAGCCTTTGAAGGCTATGGTGGAATGGGCTGGAATGTTGATAGAACATGGAGGGAAGCAATGCTAACTGGACTGTATCTTTACATGCTGGTTAACTGGAGTATGCATCTTAATAGGTGACAGAGTCCTGTGGCACTTTAAAGACTAACTAAAGTATTGAAGCATAAGCTTTCATGGGCTAATACCCCCTTTGTTGTGGGTATTCGCCTACGAAAGCTTATGCTTCAATAATTTAGTTAGTCTGTAAGGTGCCACAGGACTCTTTGTCACTTCTGCAATTCCAGACTAACACGGCTACCTCTCTGATTCTTGACATCTTAATAGGCTGGTTCCTGTGAGAGGGATCCATTTGCTGACTTCTACTTTCTCATTTTAGAAAAAAAAAACTCAGTCACTTTATAATGTACTGTATTCTTAGTTTTGTATACCTATTTAGTAATGTAAATATGAAGCATGCTGAGAAAATATGCAGATATTCAAAATCTATATACCGTGTTTCCCCGAAAATAAGACAGTGTCTTATATTAATTTTTGCTCCCAAAATTACATTACATTATATTGCAGCGAGAGGCAAAACTGGAAGTACGTCTTATTTTCGGGGGATGTCTTACTTTCGGGGAAACAGGGTATATAAACGTCAAATGGTGTATGTATGTACGTAAGCTTACTCCTTCCACACCATTTGAGCTAGAGACTTGAAATTTGGTACAGTTAGAGGTCTTGGGGTCCTAATTACCGTAAGAGTCGAAAATTTTTCAAATCTCACCTCTGACGCCCCCCAGGGGTGAAATTCTTTAAAGGCCAATCACATCAGCTGGGCAGCTGCTGTTCTCTGTGACATAGTTCTGATGTCATAATACCCCCTCCAACAGATACTGCACTCGCTCAGCTCTCTGCCCCTCCCCCCTCCAACGGAACCCCGGAATCCCTCAGCTCTGTGCCCCCTCCCCACCTGCGACGGATCCCGGAATCCCTCAGCTCTCTGCCCCCTCCCCATCTGCGACAGACCCGAGTTGGGTTTGTCGGAGGGTAAGTGAGGTGGGGGTGTCGGGTTTGGTCGGGGGGTAAGGTGGGGGTGTCGGGTTGGTTTGGTCGGGGGGTAAGGTGGGGGTGTCGGGTTGGTTTGGTCGGGGGGTGAGGTGGGGGTGTCGGGTTGGTTTGGTCGGGGGGTGAGGTGGGGGTGTCGGGTTGGTTTGGTCGGGGGGTGAGGTGGGGGTGTCGGGTTGGTTTGGTCGGGGGGTGAGGTGGGGGTGTCGGGTTGGTTTGGTCGGGGGGTGAGGGGGTGTCGGGTTGGTTTGGTCGGGGGGTGAGGTGGGGGTGTCGGGTTGGTTTATGGGGGGTAAGTGAGGTGGGGGTGTCGGGTTGGTTTATGGGGGGTAAGTGAGGTGGGGGTGTCGGGGTTGGTCGAGGGGTAAGTGAGGTGGGGGTGTCGGGTTTGCTCTCTGCCCCCATCCAACGGACCCCGCACTCGCTCAGCTGTCTGCCCCCTCCCCACCTCCGACTGACCCGAGCAACGCCGGGTATTTTCGCTAGTACGGTAATAAATGCTATGTTGGGCTCCCCAAGCTTTGCCCCTCATCAGAGGATTTCAAATTAAGGTAGATGAAATATAGGTATGTGATTTTTAGGGGTCTGCTTCCAAGAGTCGTCATGATAGGATCCAAATTTATACTTTCATTTTAATAAAAAAGTTTCTGGTCCTCATGGTTAGAAATAAAATAAAATCCTGAGAAATTGAACTCAGTAATGTTTGCCTGAGTTTGCAGAGAAACTCTGCTGGACCAAAGTAGACCAGGTCCCAGTTTCTCTGTGGGAGACCTAGACTAAAAATTTGCAAATTAGACTCTTAGACTAAGCTCTGCTCCTCCTCTGTGGCTCCACAAGTCAGGCTATGGGAAGGGGGAAAATGATGGTACTTTCCCAAGCACCATCCACTCAAAATGGAATTTCATATGCAGAAGATTGTGTAGTGTTTGTAATTTTATCTTCCTTCTCCTTACTTACTTGCTTTGATTAGCAGTTGAAAGTTCACAATGTTGACATCAAAATTCTCATCATTGGGTATTTGAGTAAGCACTTACGAATCTACATTCATTTTCTGATCACTGAGCTGTTTCAGACTCTCTGCAAACCCAGCCAAAAATCACTACATGATTTAAATGGTGCTCTGTTCACACTCTTATGGTGTTCTTCTCCAACTAAGGGTGCTAGAAACTTTTTGATTCTGATATTGTGGAGAACAAGATGAAGTGGCAGGTCTCTGAACTGTTATGACTCTGTCCAGTTTGAGCCCTACTTGAGCAGGTCAGGACTTGTTAGTCTTTAACGTGCCACAAGGATTCCTCTTTTTTGCTGATACAGACTAATACGGCTACCACTCTGAAGCCTAGGACCTCCAAAGTTACCTTCCATACCAAGCAAAGTTGCTTAAACTTTGTACCTCAATAGCTATAGTAAAATGGGTATAATATTCTCATACATGTGATATTTGTAAAGTGTTTGGAGATCCTTTGAATATTTCGTACTAGCAAAAATACCCGGCGTTGCTCGGGTCCGTCGGTGGTGGGGAGGGGGCAGAGAGCTGAGCGAGTGCGGGGTCCGTTGGAGGGGGCAGAGAGCAAACCTGACACCCCCACCTCACCCCCCCGACCAAACCCGACACCCCCACCTCACTTACCCCTCGACCAACCCCGACTCACATTTTCACTAATATTCCAGACAATTTGACATGCTGCATATGAACAATGTGCTAATATTGAAGTGGAAAATCTAAATGTAGAATTTATTAACCATATACATTTTTACCCATGCCACTTTTATTACTCAAGGGTTTTTTCAATGTACTTTAAACCCAGAATGGATGTGAGGTTGGCAATCTGTTAATACATGACTGAAGGGTACACATCTTACTCCCACTACCATTCTTTTTTGAAGTGGCTGTATATTGTTAGCACAAAGGCTTCTAAACATACTTGCCCAATTTTAATTCCCTTACATTAACTTAAACTAATGTCTTTCAAGAAAAGGTGAAAAATGTTGCATGCCAGACTATACTTAGGTGAGATAACAGATCTTGGAATTATTTCCTAGTTTTCAGTAAAGAAATTGAAGGGGCACTGTTAATAATAAAACAAGTCTGAATTTTTCTACTGCTACAAGTAGTACTTAATCCTACTATAAATGGAAGATTAAAGAAGAAAAATGGCGATTCTGTTTTTAGGTTGTGTTTTGTATATAGTTACCCCCCCCCCCCCACAGCAATATTGATCTTGTTTGTGTGAGTCTTTCATACCAGTAATAGAATAGAGAAAACATCACAGACAACGAGGGATGGGGGAAATCTATTTTAGAGTTTTATAAAGCAACCATCGCTGTGACTATAAAACTTCAATTACTGGAAGGCCATAGGAAGTACCTGAAACTATTTTATTTAAAACTTTTTTTAAAAAATTGACAAGGTCTTTAAGACCTTGCTAGGCGTACAATGACTTTAAGATGTTCAGTGTTTGTACAGAGACAAGCTAAAAGGGTTCTGATCTGCAACTGGGTCTTATAGGCACTATGATAATATAAATAATAACTAATATAATATGATTATACAGTTTTATTGGCTTGCAAGCTAAAGTATTGCAATATAATCTCAGGGTGGATTGATTTAAATCACCAATTTTAATCGTGCTTTAAATCAGTAGGCAGGAAAATGTGATTTAAAATATTTTAATCTTGTTTTGGATTTGTGCTTTTCAATTTTCTGTCTAAAGAAGGGTTGATTCTCACTGGGTGGTAACCATTAAAACATTGATTTGCAACTAAATATACCTTTTACACTGTTTGGTGCTTCTTTTTCTAACCAGGGGGTGTGATCTATCTACACGCATTTAAGATGTTGCATAGCTTGACTTATATTTATTCAGACACTTAATTTTTTGTCAGAATATGGATTGATGTTTTTAATTCTATTTGTGTGAAGCTCTGTTTGGATGGAAATTAAAATGCAGAAAAACATTTTAGATTTTTTTTCTAGTTAAATAAAATTACCTTAAATGTGCTGGATACATTAAAAACGATCAAAATGTGGTTAATATAATAGATTCATTAAGCAAAATATTATCATTAGTGAAATAAATGGATTGTTCTGGTCATCATGCCCTTCAAAATTTTAGAACTAGTAGATCTCAGCATCACATTCAATTTTTATTCATAGATTGAAAGAGGAAAACAAGCTTCCCTATTTTTTCTACTCCCAATTGGTGTTTCAACCTTGATTTAACTAGTCATTAAACTGAATAGTTGCATAACCTGAAATGAGGTTTGCAATGCCTGTTGACCATGTGACTAACACTTTTCTATTGCCTATTTTGTTTACCTCCCTTTTCACAGAATCTGCAGCAATTTGAAAAGGTGAAATTGATAGGTGGATTTTTGTTTAGTTGATGAATATAAACATACTGACAGTGTCCTGGTCACTTTAGTCAGTGTCCACCTGTGACCTTATAGTAATCCTTAAAATAGAGCTCTGCTGATGTTCAGGAACTGTGTAGAACAGAGGTAGTCAATTATTTTTTTGTTAAAGTATAGTCAAGGCCCAGATTCTAGAGAAAATACTATAACAATAATGATAAAGATTTTGGAGTCTGTTCAAAAGTGTCTAGTTGTCCGGATTTTGCCTTCAGTCTGCCTAGTGACCACTTTTGCTGTAGAACCTGTTGATGTTGAGATTTGCAGCTGCTTCCTTTTCTTGGATCACACTCAGACCCATTATTCAGGAAATGGGCAAGAAACATGGGGCATGATTAAGTTACTCTTGTGCTGGTACTTGCTAGACGCTTTCATTTTCCTTCTGCTTAACACTGTTTTCCTTGATAATGCTTCTAAAGTAAAATTGGCATTTGCATGTGGATTTTAGAGACCTCTGAAATACTGTCTCTAAAATCAGAAGCTTTGTTTTCAAGATTAAACTTCCAGAAGGAGTTCCTGCAGGATGCTGGCAGAGAGCAGCTAATGTGCACAACATACATGCTCAGAAAGAAACAAAAGGCAGGATTCAGACTCTCAGTATGTGGATGCTGTTCAAGTTCAATGGCCACATCATATCATCCTTGAAACTTTCATTGACATCCAAGCTGCCTGCATACACTCAGGCTTGCAGCATAGCTTCAGTGCCGTTGTGTATGTGCAAATGACTTTAATTTAGCAATGTGGCTCAAGCCACATTGCAGATTCAGCTTTTACCCTAAGTATCTTGTTAAACATAGTTTCCCTAAAGCGGCAATAGATGCCAGACTCGACCCAAGTAGTCCTAAACAGACTGTGCATGCGTGGTAACAATTAGACTGGGGAGATTCATAGGCGTAGTATGAACTCCAGGTGTGAGCAGAAAAAAGTTATAAGGGGTATAAAATATTGATATGAGGTGATTTTTCTAGGTTTCTGAATCTTGGGATCCTCTTGACCTTGTATTTAGACAATTTACCCTATTCTCATTCCTATGAGGGACAACCGTTTTCAAGGTAATCTGAGTAGGTGTGTGGATTTTGGAGCACTTGGGCAAGCCATTGTTTAACCAAAAAACTAATCTAATTCTTCACTGTAGTGATGCTACTGGCCCAGTGTAATAGTGATTTCAGGTTTTCAGCTTCAGTGTTTAATTATTTTCTTTGTGTACTTTTGACTACTTTAGATCCTTGTAACTTCCTAGAAACATGGTTCATATAGGTTTATTTAAACTAATGGTATATATTTGAGAGGAAATCAGTTTTTCAAAAAGAAAATTCACCAAAAGGTTTTTAAAAATGGTTTCCTTTGTTTGTACACAAATTTCTAATTGTTACCACGCATGCACAGTGTGATTTAACATGCTGTTATGTGTGACCAAGAAGTGAATAATAGAGGATGAACAGGAAGTGATGCAGGCTGTAATTTATTGAGGACAATGTGATTAAGGCATGAGTTTGATTGGAAATCCATTTAAAGAAACTTGAAGTTTTGTGGAGGCTTGCTTGTGCTTTCAAAACAAAATGCTGTCTTGAAAAATTACAGCTAATATTTTTTGTTTAGTCTGAAAATTGAAATCCTAGCTAAATAGTATATACATATCTTAGTGAGATGAGTTCTTTTTAGCACTATAATAAAAAGATGCTGGGGCATTGCTGAAAATTACTGCTTACAGTTGCATTACTGAGGAATTTAGCATTTTGCAACAATTGTTAACTGTACTCATTACTATGGATTGTAAACTGTTTTCAGCCTTTTGTATTATGCTAAGGGACTGATTTCTTCTCTCATCCACACTGCTGTAAATCACGAGTAAATAATTTTAAATGACGAAATTGCACTGGTTTAAGTGAAGGAAAAGCAGATCCAGAGTTTTCATTCACATATATAATTTGTTTTATATTTTCCCACAAAGCTGCTGTGGGAGCAAAACCAGTTGTATTTAATTTCCACATTCTCTCAATTCCTAATAGTCCTGGCTTCAGCTTGATGTATGCAGTGGAAGGGGAAATTGTATAAATGGGGGTTGGTCTTTTCCTGGTGATGAATAAGGTTAGAGTGTCCTAGATGTTTTGATAATAGTTGACAGAATGATGTTCAGGTGACTCATTTAAAGGATCATACTGGACTGAAGAGTAATCTCACTCTTTAGTAGTTTCGCTTTTTCCTTTCAGAGATCATGCAGAATAGGGCTGGGCAGGTGCTTGTCCTCCACAGCACTTGCACATGCAGGTTTTGCACCTGGATTGGTCTGGTAATTCCTGCTTTTCAATATGAATGAACACAGTAGCTACTATTTCCTATTCTCTGTGTAGGTAAAAACTGCAAATATCTGACACCATCGTGTAGTAACAGAAAATTATATTTGGGGTTATTAGTATAGTAGGCAAATGCAAATTTTTGGCCGTACCTTGTTTTAGTGTCCATAGAGTGTGTATTGTGAATTCCAAATTTCAAGAATTTAGTAATTTCAAGAAACTGCCCCATTACACCTTGTGATTGTTGAGGACTTTGAAATATGATAACTTATTAATGCCTTCCTCCTGATTCACATATTCATGATAATATTATGTTATGTAATTAGCTAGGCGTTACATATGTTATGTCTGTATCAGTATCTGTATTAGGAGTATATTTTGCTAGTGTGACCCCTTATCCCTCTGAACCAACACTAGTACTCTCAGCATCCTCTCTTAAATTCTTACATTCACTCATGATGATTAATTTTCAAATTTGGACTGTTATTGGTAAAAGCAGCTGCAAATGCTGCACAGATGCAGCATGAGGAAATGGATGCAGCGCTTGAGTCACTGGTTACAGTTGTAACACAGGACATATCTTATATCTGAAATGCCACAGAGTTGTTTCTGGTTTACCAAGCCCATTGAGTCCAGGGGCTTTCATGCAGATAACTGATTAAGCACATGTCACATCACTTTGATGAACTTTTGTGCTGTTGTCTCCAGGCACTGCAGGTATAATTTTGTTCAGAAGTAAGGCATAAAATGTGCTCAAGTTACTCACCTGATGATGATGATGATTTTGATATTCTAATAAGCAGAGTTGGAAAACAATTTGCCCAGTAGGTCAGAACTATTGTATCAGAGTAGACACTCTACAACATATGCACAAAGATAGTGCTGTAAATTCTGAGTGATCCTGAATTAGCATTGCTTTCTAACTTGTCCTCTAAATTAGACAAAACTCTGCTAGCTCTTCACATTGACAGTATCTTTACAAGTGTCCTGATAAATCTGCCATCCAGCCTATAGATTGGTCTTAGTGTACTGCTGAGACTTAAAAGGTGGGTGAGATAGCTCAGTGGTGTGAGCATTGGCCTGCTAAACCCAGGGTTGTGAGTTCAATCCTTGAGGGGCCACTTAGGAATATGGGGCAAAAAATCTGTTGGATGGTTTAACTGGGGATTGGTCTTGCTTTGAGCAGGGGATTGGAATAGATGATCACCTGAGGTCCTTCCAACCCTATGATTCTGTGAAAAGCCCATGTGTTGGCTTCTATACTAACATCAGTGTTCATTGATGATATGAAGATTTCCAAGGCTGTCTAACCTAAAGAAGTAGCTGTAGACAGACATGTCAATTTGACATACTTCACAAGAGGTCACCTGCATAGTCATTGAAGGTTCTGCAGAACCTAGGGTGAACAGAGAGCAAGTGTGAAAAATCAAGATGGGGAGGGAGGTAATAGGAGCCTATATAAGAAAAAGACCCCCAAATCAGGACTGTCCCTTTAAAATCAGGACACTGATCACCCTAGCAGAACCTTTAGGTAAGTACGCTGGCCAGCAAGTGGTGCCAGCAAGGACTATGTGACCAATTTCAGATACTATATTGGACTCAAATGAGCAGCAGCTGATGTATACCATGTCTTCGATAGGTACAAAGACTTCAGCCCAGAGTGTCTAAAATCTAACAGAGCCACAGAAGTGAGCAGAATGTATTTGTTTACATGTACATAGCTAGCTCCACAGAGTGTTGTCTTGTTGGTTATAGAAAATTATAAATTAACATCACTTGTACAGAACTCATTCAAGACAAGAAGTTACTTCAACACACTTTAAAGCCCAAGGTAGTTATCCCAGGCAGAAAACATCCCAGCTAAAGTAAACCAGGGAGTTGTGGTCATGAACGGAGAATAGATGGCTATCTTGCCTGGGGAAACTAATAACATCCTAGTACAATAAAATCAAGCTACAATCAAATTGTGCCACCATGTCAGAAGCATGGCAGAAATCATGATCAGCAAAAATTGACAAAGGTATTAGTCAACACCAAAGCTCAATTTCTTACCACAGACAACTGACACATTTATGGGAAATATAAAACAAGTACATCTTGCGGCATGTGTGAGGACAAATGCACTGGATCCAGATGCCACCCTTTTTTGATCCATTGCTGTATGGATGAATACATAATTGTTTCAAGTAATTTCCAAAAACTGTACCAAACAATATTGATGTTACTCCTCCAAGTATTTGGAAATTAATCAAATTGCAGTGACCTGACAAATTCAGCATTAGCATTTGTAGAGTACAGTGGCAATGACAAATAGTGATCTGTATTACTTACATTAGGACACTTAACTGTACTTCTAGAAAGAACACAAATAATAATTTTCATTCCAAAATGAAAAATTTGATTCAAATTACTATAATTATGTTAAAAATATTTATAATTTGCATATTTTTCACATTAGTGATCATTGTATCATATGAAAATTGTGGTCTATTCTGTATCCCCAAGCACTCTCCTCATTTACCCCTGTCATTCAAATGTGGATAGGTGTTGATTGATATTGAAAATGTTAAATACATTACATTTATTAAAATTCTATCTTGATTTTGTATGTTCCAAATCATGCAAACTCTTAGTGAGTATGGGAATGAGGTGGCAAATATGGGATGAAATGTTGATACTATCACTGCAGAGCATTTTAAAATATTAGGCAGTTTCTTAAAATGTATGGTTTTGAGATGCAGAATCCTAAAAATACCTTCAAGTCAAGTCCTAAAGCAAGGTTGACTAGAGTGGCTGTCAAACTATATGATATCTCTGGAAGCTTTTGGTAGTGCAGAATGTATCTGACTGATTCCTTGTAGGGTAGGGTTCAATCATAGCTTGGGACGCAGCTATCTGCAAAAGTTGTTTTGACATATTAAACTGGGAAAGTTGATTCCTAGAGTTGAGGAGCAGGGTTTTCTCAGCTAAACTTGCTACTCTTCTCTCCCTTCCCCCCCACAACCCTTTACCATCACCACCTATAGTACTGGCTGCTTTAATGATCTGCTAGAGTCTTGTTTTTTGGGCACATGCAAATATTTGTTTATCTTAATTTGTTACTGTAGATACTAGAAATAGATTTTTCTCTTATGGGTAGTATTAATCATAATATTTTTAGAAAAACTTTGTAAATAAGCATATTGATTGAGATTTTCAGAATGACTAGAGGATTTTGCTGTGTGACTTACTGATTTTGGTGCAAGTTGGGTGACTAAGATCACCTTTTGAAAATCTTAACCATATCAAAAGAAAACGGAAGAGAACCTGGGTACCAATACTCAAATGAAAATATGGACAGTTTTGGTGTCATTTCCACAAAATGAAATATGTGAAATGGATGTACTACAGGATATATTTAAACTATAGGATTCTGGAATATTAAAGGTGAACTGCAAAGGTTTGGTTAAAAATAGTCAAGAAATTTGCATGATATAGAATAAACCAAGCCTAACTCCATTTTTGTGCACCCTCTTTCCTGCCTCCAAATACTTTAATATGCACTGCAAAATATCAGGTCTCCCACGTATACAGTACTTTGAATTGTAGGTTTTACTGGCTTTCTCTCTAGTTGTTGACTTCAGTCATAAATCCTGAAGGAGCACTGGAAAATACATGGAAACAAACAATGAAAACTTTTTAATAAGATAAAACAGGCGTTACAAGGTATGGGAGGGAGAGGAACAGGAATGCGGCATGCTCAGGGGAGGAGGATGGGGTGGGGATTTGGGGAAGGAGTCCTAGGGACAGGGAGGGGGCGGAGTTGGGGTGGGAGCTTTGGGAAAGGGATTGGAATGGGGGTGGAAAGGGGCTGGGGCTGGGAACACCCACTGGTACCAGGAGATGTTGGCTCCTATAATCTACAGTAGTGCTTTGGTGAGTGAGGAGTTGAAGGAAGATGAGGTAGGGAAGCTTGCTGCTCCAGGGGCACTTCTAGGCCTTTAGTATGCATCCTGTTGCCTTCAAATGGAATTATTAGTAAATCACAAAGGGAATGCAAATGTAGAGAGAGACAGGAGGGACCAGTAAGCTAGGGTACTGAAGAGTACCTCCAGAGCTGAAGATGAACCCTAAAGGGGTTTTGGGTAGTGTTTTAGTTACATTGATAACTGCAACGATAGTAGTGGGTTTTTTAAGTTGCATGGGGGGAGAAATAGCACTTAAAAATCTTTTTACTGTTTTTCTAAATTTTCCCTGTGGTTCTTGTGCAGCTGAGGACTGTGCAACTCTGTTGCCTTCAATGGGTTTACACCAGTGGCCTGACAGTTGGAAATTAGTTGTTCGTTTTTATGATGCTGAATGATTTAGAAATGAACCTAATTCACCTTTTGAGAAATGTTGGCTCTACAGGATTGACTGCAGTAAAAAGTAATTAAAAATGTACACGTTAGGAAAAACTAAACAAATATGACTCTTTATACACAGAAGCTTATCTGCTGAGTGGCCAGGGACCATTTTACATGCTCTTTAGAATAGATCTCCAGTTTGAATTTGAAGTCCCATATGACTTTATTAGCAAACTGGTGACTTATGGAAAAAGATATTTACATATTGCACAATCAGCTTAACTTCATTTTATTCAAGGATGAAAACTGAGTTAAAATGATTTACATCCTGAAATCCATTTACTTAGGTACAGTGTGTCCATTTTGTACCATCTTTGCTACTGATCATAAATAAGACTTTTTCCTCCCACATACAATCTATTTCATCTTGCAATGATAAACTTGCGGCACTCTATCCCTATTAATAAACTGATCTTAAACACTGGACGATGGCTGCACTTTGATTAAGCAGAAAGACTTAGAGGGAACACTTCTTCTGAAGTATGAATATCTTGAATTGGTGTGATTGGAAGGTGTTTAATAAATGGTGCTGGTGTTAACAGAACTAAAACAATTCCCAGGTGTGGGTTTTTTTTTTTTTTGGTACCGACTGTTTCCCTCAGATTTGCTCTAATGAAAACTTGTTGAAACTTCATCTTATTTTCCCCGTCACTGGTGAATTTTGATACTTATTCTTAAGGAGCAGAATTTCCATGTAATGTAACTACAAATATTTTGTAAGTTTTGAAATTTGTAACCCTTTTTTAACATTCATTCCTGCACAAATCCTTCCCTCAAATGTCCTCTGAGTTCACAGTTTTTTGGTGACTAAAGTTGACATTGTGATGGGACCCCCAGGATACAACCTGTGACTATGGGACCACTGTGCTCCTTTAACTCTCCAGCATGGGTGCTCTCTCTCAATGCTTTGTTAGTGACAAGCAGCAACCCCTTCCAGGTGCTGTTATCACTCAGCTACCAGCATTCAGAGACGCACCCAGCTAAATTGCATGAATGGTCTCCAAGCCACTCATGAACTATATACAGGGAAATACCAGCAAATCCCTCGAGCCTCCAGCCTTGCATTCCGGAAATGTACTGTCTTACACTGCTCAAGACCTTCTCTTGAACTATGCAAATTCATTAATTAGGTGCCACTTCGTTAAAGGATAGTGAACATACACCAGCCTTTGTCATCTGAGCAGATTCCCTGAACACTTCAGACAAACTCCCTGGTAAGGATAAAACATAAAAATAAGTTTATTAACTACAGAAAGATAGATTTTAAGTAATAAGCATAAAGGGCAGAAATAGTTACTTAAGAAAATAACAAATACTCATTCTGAGTCCTAAACTTTCAGATTAAGCAAGATTGAATCAAACCGCTTTTCTCACCCCCATTACTTGTTGCAGGTAGGTTATAGTTCTTAAGAGGCTGAATTTCCCTCTCTGCCTGGGACCAATCTCCTTAATTCAAAGTCTTTGTCTTCCCAGTGTTCTTGTTGCCTTCAGAGTAGGTGGGCTAGGAGGGATGGTCTCCTGATGCCACTGTCGCTTATTTTATACTCTCAATCCATGACCCTGGAAAGATGTGGGTGAGCCTTACTGAGTCAGAGTTGAGTAGTCCTCATTGTGTGGTGCTTGCACAACTCTCTCTTCCAGAATTGTACATCTTGTTTACAATTCCCCTGCTGGTCAATGGCCATTTAATGCCTGCCCGGGTGTGGGTCAACAACCCCTTCTAGTCACAGGCGAGTTAGCAGTGGCTGTCTTTAAGACTCACAGCAGATTTCAATAACAGTCATATAGCAAAATCTCATAACTTCATACACAATAAGAATATATATAGTTTGAGATAAAAATGAGTTTCAGCAGATACCGTTCATATGTTATCTTGCATGGCATACTTTGTATGAAATATCACTACAATATACAAATGATGAATATGGGGTTACAGGGTGCTACCTAGCGTTCCAACGCATATCAGACATTTTCAATATTGTATATTTTTAAGGCATTCTTCATAATGTACACTGGAATATATTGATTACGTGCTAGAACTGTGGTTCTCATCCAGGGGTACATGTACCCCAGGGGGTACATAGAGGTCTCCCAGGGCAGCTCATCTAGATATTTGTCTAGTTTTACAACAGGCTACATAAAAACACTAGCAAGCTTAGTACAAACTACCACATGTTTATGCAGCTCTATATATTATACACTGAAATTAAGTACAATTTTTATATTCCAATTAATTTATTTTGTAATTACATGGTAAACATGAGAAAGTAAGTAATTTTTCAATAATAGTGTGCTATGACACTTTTTTGTAATTTTTTGTCTGATTTTTTTAAGCAAGTAGTTTAAATAAGGTATGCAAGATAAATCAGTGGTCAGAGATACGGTAGTCTGGAAAGGTTGAGAACCATAGTGCTAGAATGTAAAATAAAATTATAATGCCACCACCTTGTATTACGCTCTGTAGCAGATGAATTTGATAGTTCTTTGGCCTAGTGATCAGGGAGTGGCTCCAACATTTGCTGGCCAGATTATTCTGTAGTAGCTCCAGCTGAGTTGTGTACAGTGGGCTTCATGTAGGTAGGGCCTTCTGGGCCCTCCCAGTGCACTGGGTCCCAACCCAGGGCTCGAGAGGGGTGTTACAATATCTGGGCTACTCACTATTATAGCCCAAGTTATGCTGCTCACTGGTTGCTTCCTACCAGGCTGTTGCTTCTCTGTATGGGATATGGTTACAGGCTTTGGAGTATCTGTTTAATCTGTTAGTATGACAATGTCCTGTTCTTTGCAGTCTCTTGTGAGTTTCCACTGCCTAAAGAGGGTGAGTGGGGGAGAATCTGGATCACTGCTTCCAGAGTAGCCATAAGAATGCCTCAGCAACTCCTCTCAAAACTGTAGGCATCCACCTCATTTCCTGGTATACTTCCCACTTATCTCTGGGCTATCCCATATGCCTTTTAAACTATCCTTCCACCTGGAGCAAGCCGTGCAGCTGCTGAGGAATGGGGCTTTCCTAGCCCAGTACTGCTCTGTCTTGTCTTGGTTTAATGTGGGTCTCCAGTAAAGCAAAATGGGGGAGAGAAATATGTAAAGAAAATGGAGAAGATATGATTGTAAATGCATATACACAGGCAGGAAGACACAGGGACACGTAGGATCTGAAATACTGCAAACTCATTTTTAAAAATTGACTAGATTAATATATTCATAGATTAATATTCATGAAGTCTGACCTCCTGCATAACAGGTAATACATCTTCCCATATATTTAGTGAATATTGTTAAACCCCGTAATTTGTAGTTGAACTAGATCATTAGTAACATTTAAAAAAGCACTGTAGCCCAACTTCTTTTAAAAGTAACATAAGTGCTTAGGAGCCTAAAGGCGTGTCTACCCCACAGAACCGTGATATAGTCATGCCACTGGAGCCCATCCTACTGTAGATACAATATGATATGGCAGAAGAAGTTTTCTGCTGGCTTAGTTGCACCACTTCCACAAACACCATTTTTTTGAAAATTTTACCTCGTGTTAGGCAACCAATCCAAAGCTATTGTTTAGCATCTATAAATGATTGCTTAGTTTAGTAAGCTGTTCTAACTACTGTCAAAAATTGCACTTTTATTTTCAGTTTGAATTTGTTGTTGGTAATATCCTTTAAATAGCATTCATTTAGTTTTTGAAACTGTTGTGTAAAAGACTGTAAATGGTATTGGTGTTCTACATTCTATCCTGTGTTCTTGCTTGCAGCAAGGAAGCCATCATAAGAGCTCAGCTATAGTATCTTATTCAAGAATAGCTGTGATCTCATGGAATATTTTCCTGGGGGAGTACAAATCTAAAAGCTACTGCATTATCATGTGGGAATTGTAGTATGTAATACAGGCGTAAGACCTTTACAAAATTTGTGTTAAAGAAATAGCCTTCATAATTATTTTATCTAATTTTCCTGAAGACACTCAGGTTTGTTTTGTGGAAAAGAAACATCAGAAGATCAAGAAGTGTCCTGTCTTCATTTGAGTGTAGAAATAGATTGAACTTTGAGTGTTGGAATTATTTATGCACAGTATTGCCGCAACAGTAATTTAACCATAAATTCCTTTATTAAATTGAAAGGCCAAATATTTGAAAAAAGAACAGGGGTACTTGTGGCACCTTAGAGACTAACAAATTTATTTAAGTATAAGCTTTCGTAGGCTACAGCCCGTTTCATTGGATGCATAGAATGGAACACACAGTAGGAAGATGTGTGTAAAGGTGGAAGTGAAAAGGTGGAAGTTGCCGTACTGTATCTTTTACAGATACAGACTAACACAACTGCTACTCTGAAACCTGTCACAAATGATATTTGTACAACTGCTCTAAACATGCCCCAAAACCTAAATAGGAAGTAATGTATAGCTTCTAGTCCAGTGGTTGGCACACTCACCTAGGATGTGAGAGACTCAGGTTCATTTCCTGCCTCAGAGAGGGAGGAAGGGTTTGAGTGGGGCTCTGCCACATCCTGTGTGAATGTTAACCATTGAGTTTGTTGACCTGAATTTATGGGGCTAGTTTATTACAGCTTGCCAATGATCTGACCAGAAGATATTTAGTTTCTTGTCCCAATACAGGATACAGAATACCAACCCCCCAAACATCTTGCAACCAATGCTCCCTCTATTTTTCCCCCCATACATGTGTGGAATGAATTTTATTATGTGCAGCATCAATAATGAGGTGAGGTGCACTATCAGTGAACAAAAAAATCATAACCATTTTTTAAATGTTACCATAGATATGGAAGGAAACCATTATGAAGCACTTGGTGGAGAGGAAGGTGATCAGGAACAGTCCACATGGATTCACTGGGGCAAGTCATGTCTGACCAATCTGATTGCCTTCTATGATGAGATAACTGGCTCTGTGGATATGGGAAAGGGGTGGATGTGATATATCTTGACTTTAGAAAAGCTTTTGATATGGTTTCCCACAGTATTCTTGCGAATGGACTATAAAGTGGATAGAAAGCTGACTAGATTATTGGGCTCAATGGGTAGTGATCAATGGTTTGGTGTCTAGTTGGCAGCTGGTATCAAGCGGAGAGCCCCAGGGGTGGCTCAGTTCTGGGGCCAGTTTTGTTCAACATCTTCATTAATGAGCTGGATGATAGAGATTGCACCCTCGTCAAGCTCGTGGATCACACTATGCTGTGGGGAGAGAGAGGCTGGAGGATAGGCATAGGGTCCAGAATTACGTGACCTAGACAAATTGAAGGACTGAGCCAAAATAAATCTGAGGTTCAACAAGGACAAGTGCAGAGTTCTGCACTTAGGACGGAAGAATCCCATGCACCATTACAGGTTGGGGACCGACTAGCTAAGCAGCAGTTCTGCAGAAAAGGACCTGGGGATTACAGTGGATGAGAAGCTGGATATGATTCAGCAGTGTTTCCTTGTAGCCAAGAAGGCTAACCGCATATTGGGCTGCATTAGTAGGAGCATTGCCAGCAGATCGAGGGAAGAGATTTTCCTCTTTTTGGCGCTGGTAAGGCCATATCTGGAGTACAGTAAAACCTCCATTTAACGGACTAATTCAGGCGAGGGGGTGTCCGTTAAATCAAAAAGTCCATTATTTAATAATAATTTAAAAAATGAGCTGTCGGAGCAGCAGCCCGCCCGCCACAGGGTTGGGGTGGCAGCTCCGCAGCCCGTCTGCTGCTGGGACCCGGGCGGCAGCCGGGAGCCGTCAGCCAGCCCGCCCGGGCGGCAGCCAGGAGCCGTCAGCCAGCCCGCCCGGGTCCCGGCTGCTGGGACCCGGGCGGCAGCCGGGAATTGTCAGCCAGCCCGCCTGCTGGCGGGACCCAGGCAGGAGCCGGCAGCCAGCCCGCCCATGGCTGGGACCCTGGCGGCAGCTGGGAGCCGGCAGCCAGCCCGCCAGAAATGGATCAGGAATGCATCAGACTTGCTCAGAAATTTTGTCCGTTGCATCCGAAGTCCATTAAATCGAGGTCCGTTAAATCGAGGGTTTACTGTATTGTGTTTTGGGCCCCCAACTACAGAAAGGATGTGGACAAATTGGAGAGAGTCCAGTGGAGGGCAGTGAAAATGATCAGGGGCCTGGGGCACATGACTTAAGGGAGATGCTGAGGGAACTGGGTTTGTTTAGTCTGCAGAAGAGAAGTGAAGGGGATTTGATAGTAGCCTTCAACTACCTGAACGGGGTGGGAGGTCTCCAAAGGGTATGGAGGTTGGCTGTTCTCAGTGGTGGCAGATAACAGAGCAAGGAGCAATGGTCTCAACTAGCAGTGGGGGAGGTCTAGGTTGGATATTAGGAAAGAGGCAAGATGGAGATGTTTCTAGGGTCCTTTATATCTTCTGCCATCTGAATGGAATTTTACTGTTCCAAACAAAGCCAACAGTCTGTTTGTGGAAAATTATGCCCTTACTTGGCTTTGGTGGCTCTCCGGAGCAGCTATTGCCCACTTGGGTATGAAGACTTGCTGGGTGGAATGAGTTTCTTCTGTGGCCCATTGTGAGAGCTTTGTTTGACGCTTAATACCATGTTGCTGCCAGACTGCCTGATAATCTGCCAAATGATGAGCTAGCTATGTTGATGCGACTTGTCAGCTCTTTGTCTTTATTAGCATCATTTGACAAGTGCTGCCAAAATGACAGCAATCTACAATAGCATTCATCTGTGTGTTGCTGATTGTGACTTTTGGTTTTGTCTTGGGTTTCCCAGACACAGGTTAAGTGTCTTCTGTCTTTGGTGGTAGTCAGCCTGTACCTTTTTGAAGATTGTGAATCTGTCTGTAATCAGTTGTATCTCTTCTTGAGTTTGTGCATCTAGAGCAGTCTTTGGCATATAGTAGAGCATGAACAATTGCCTCAATGGCCTTCATGGAAGATTGTAGCCTGTTCAGGTTCAATCATTTGCCAGAGGATCTTGATACTGTCATTCAGATCTCTTGTAGCATCGTTGAACATTGCTTCATAGAAAAGATTGCACAGGGCTGGCCTGGTTATGCAGCCCTGCTTAACACCTTTAGTGATAGGAAATGGGTCAAACCGAACACCATCCACTCAGTTTTGTGGACATTCCATCCTGAAATAGCTTAATTTTTCTGGACAACCAAAGGTGCATAATAGTTGCCAAAGTCTGCTATTCCTCACATATTCCTGAAACTTCATTGCAACTTTGATAGTTTTGTGATTAGCAATTTGTATAGTAGACAGAGAACTCTCTCCAGAATCTGTCCAGTGATGGAGAGTAACAAGATATCATAATAGATACCACAGTTGGACTTTTCACCTTTCCTCTTGTATATGGTGACAATGGTGCCTTTTGAAATATTGCAGTGCATCTTCAGTATTCCATCTCACCCTCTCCAAAGGGAGAGGGGAGGGTGGTTGGTTGCTTCAGCAAGATTTCACCTCCATACATGAATGTCTGTAGGAATGCCATCACATGGGGGTGAGGGGCTGTGCAGTCTTTCATTGCATTGATTACAATGCTGACTTTGTCAATGGATGGGGCTACATTCATGTTGACTGATCCACTACTTTTATTATTGTCCCATCTGTAATGTTGGATGCTGAGTTCAGAAGATCTCTAAAATGCTGTCGCCACCCTTGAAGGATTTCTCCCTTGTCAATAATTAGTATTAGGCAATCCGCACTGTTCAAAGGCACTGTAGTAGTGTAGGTGTATTATCTGTTTATCTTTCAAAGCAGCATAGAAGTCTTTGGCCTCATGTCTGTTGGCATAGTTCTGGACATAGTCCTCTGCCTTGGCATTCTACCATTGATCCTGCATGTCTCTAAGTTTAGATGTCATGATGCAGATTCCTTTGTTGTTGCATCCCATATCCTTGTAGGCACAGTAAGAATTTGACAGTGCATCTCATGTTTTCTTTTTAGTGAGTAGCTGTTGGAATTCTTGGTCATTCTTGATGAGCCAATCCTGGTGACATGTTTTGTTGTACCAGAGGTGGTGAGAGCATCTTGGTATACAATATTAGAGTCACACCCTCGCTATTTACATTATCACTACTAATCAAGTCAGCAGGGTCAGTCAGAACTGCTGTGATGTTGTTTCAGAGCTGCACTCATGTAATTTCAGCTTGTAATAGCTTTATGTTGCACTGTCTGATTTAGACAATTGCTTGAGGTGCACACTGGTTATATTACCAATAAAAGCTTGGAGCAGATCACGTGATGGTCTGTCCAGCAGTTTGCCCTATGTATGACTACAGTAATTCATATGGCCTGTAGATCTTGCTGCAGATGATGATGCAATCCATAAGATACTATTTGGATCATGGATAGGCTGAACATACATCCCGTTTTGAACGGGACAGTCCTGTTTTTTTACATATTTTCTGACCGTCCCGTCTTTTTAATAAAAATATCAAATTTGTCCCATTTTTCGTAAAAAAAAAAAGGGACGCGGCTTATTTCAGGGACCCACGGCTGGGTCCCGCCTCCTCTAAAAATGATAAAAGAAATTTCAATTCACCTCATCCAAGTACTGTAGTGCAATCACTTTATCACAAAAGTGCAATGTACAAATTTAGCTTTTTTGTTAAATAACTGTACTCAAAATCAGAAGAATGTAAGACTTTTGAGCCTGCAAGTTCACTCAGTTGTACATCTTATTCAGCCAATTGCTAAGACAAGTTTGTTTACATTAACGGGAGGTAATGCTGCCTTCTTATTTACAATGTCACCTGAAAGTGAGAACTGACATTTGCATGGCATTTACGTGCCAGATATGCTAAATATTTGTATGCCCCTTCATGGTTTGGTCACCATTCCAGAGGACAAGCTGATAATGTTTGTTTATTTTAAAATAGTGTTAATTAAATTTGTGACTGAACTCCTTGGAGAAGAATTGTCTCCTGTTCTGTTTTACCTGCATTCTGCCATATATTTCCTTTTATAGCAGGCACATGTTCATTTTAAGAACACTTTCACTGCAGATTTGACGATGCAAAGAAGGTACCACTGTGAGATTTCTAAAGATAGTTACAGCATTCTACCCAAGATGTAAGAATCAGAAGTGCTTTCCAAAATTTGAGAGGGACAAGGTATGGAGCATGTTTTCAGAAGTCTTAAAGAGTAACACCCCGATGTAGAAACTAAAACCCGAACCACCAAATAAGAAAATCAACCTTCTGCTGGTGGCATCGTATACAGGTGTTGAAAATGAATATATGTTGGTCTGCACTGCTGTGGATGGTTATTGAACAGAACCAGTCATCAGCATGGATGCATGTCTCCTTGGAATAATTGTTTGAAGCATGAAGGAACCTATGAATCTTTAGCACATTTGGCACATAAATATTTTGCAACACTGGCTACAACAATGCCATGTGAATGGCCTGTTCTCACTTTCACGTGACATTGTAAACAAGCAGTGGGCAATTATATCCTGCAAATGTAAACAAATTTGTTTGAGCAACTGGCTGAATAAAACGTAGGACTGAGTAGATATGTGGGCTCTAAAGTTTTACATGGTTTTATTTTTTTGTACATAGTTCTACATTTGTAAGTTCAACTTTCATGATAGATTTCATTACAGCACTTGTATTAGATGAATTGAAAAATGCTTTCTTTTGGTTTTTACAGTGCAAATATTTTTAGTAAAAATAGTGTACAGTGTACACTTTATATTCTGTGGTGTAATTGAAATCAATATATTTGAAAATATAGAAAACGCTCAAAATAATTAAATCATATATTTTATTAACAGCATGATTAATCATGATTAATTTTTTAATCGCTTGACTTCCCTAAATATAATGTTTTGTTATATCAAGGTGATTCACTTTAACTTCTTTCAACCAGTACTTGAATTTTATATGACTAAAAACGTGTGCTTACATATTGGTATGGTACCAGAAACATTTGCTATCAAAAGTGTGAGATCAAACAATATGCATGGTTTAACGACATATCGGTAGATGCCACAAATGGTCTCAATACTATATTGTAGAGTCAGTTTGTTTTCAAAATCTGTATGTCCTCTTGGGCCTAATGCAAGTCCTTGTAAATCATTTTGTGGAACAATAATTAGTCATAATGGGGTATGCAAATAATGTGGTATAGACATAAAATCAATTTAATGTTATTCCTTTATTAGTCTCATTACACATTTTACAGTACAGTTTTGACATTTCTAGGAAAAGAATATAATTTAATCGATTATCAACATTTTGTTTTCAGGATGGAGTTGAGAAGTCTGTCATGCACCTTTAAAATATCCTTTTTATTTAAAAAAAAAAAAAAAAAAAAAGGGAAAACCCCTATAAAATGAATAACAATGTTGAAAAATTTGAAAGGAAACTTCATTATCTGTACTTTCTTTAGGATCAGAGATCTTGTAAGTTTCCACCTATATGTATGTATAAAGAACTCAAAACACTTATTGTCCATACAGGTGAAGAACTAAGCCCGTTCTCTCCATGCCACTATTATAACAACACCATCTTAAATTTAAGGGAATAAAACAGTTGTTTTGTAGTGTAGGTAGCTACTATATATATAATTATTATTTTTTAAAAAACTGTGCTAAATTGCTCTTGTTATATTTTGGCTTTGCTTCACTTTTTCCTGTAATAGGCTTTCCTAAAATAACACCTAATTCAATGGTCATTGCGTAAAATTGGTTTGAGCCTGCCTATGTGGATCCAGTGAAACTATATTAGGTCTTAGAACAGCTGTTATACTGACAGGTAAACCACTTAAATGAGTGATATCTTGTTTACAAAGTGAGTTAGATACTTTCCGAATTAAATTTTGGCCAGGTGGCTTTTAAGACTTGAGTTAGGCATTGACAATCTTGTAAAGGTCAAAAAATTTATTTGGCCGACATAATTTATTTTTAATCTAATGAGGATTGTTCTCCAGAGGGAAGTTCTTCCTTTTTTTCCAATTTTCTTTAAAGAAAATAATGCTTTTTTAAATGTGATCAGACAGTTTAGACACTTTGGGTAGATGTGTTCAAAATACATTATATTAATAAAAGCAACGTGCACTGCAATTCCATTTAAAATGTAGAAAGTCAGTGGGCTCCCCAATTGAAAAAGAACAAAGTTAAGGATGCATTTTGTTTTCAAGCTTCTAAATTGTACATGTGATTTGGAACAAAGCAGATATATAAAAAAATAGGAATATTTAAAGAAAATTATTTATAGGTGGAATATTTCTGCCCCTTGGCTTGAGCCAGACTTGTCTTAAATAGGGAAGAATCTGTAAAATCAGTTTTTAAAGTGATCTCAATCTTGCATTATTGTCTCAGTGGGTATGTCCAGCAAGGTTTTTCCATCCAAGGATAATACCAATTTTATTTTTTGCTGAAGACCTGAGGAAGATTCAGTTTGACTAATAGTGCTCCCTGTCCAGCCCCCCAAACTGGTGTCAGGAATTTTTAAATGTTCTCTCAAAGTCCATTGATTGTAGGAGATCTTTGTGGAAGTCAGTGAGGGCGAAGCTATCAATAACCCTACCTAAGGATTGACAGTTTAATTGTCTGATGTGGGTATCTACTTTCCAAACTACTAGATCTGCTACTCTAGGTTTGAGATTAATCTCCAGACAGTAAAAAGTTTCTCAGGTCACCAGCTTGACGTGTTGACAGCTGGGGCACTCAGTTGAGTGTGTTCTTCTGAGATTGAAAAGATTCTCTTGGAAAGCAGGAGAGTTGACCAAACAGTCCAATCCAGTTGACTTGGAAGAGCTTCCCTCTCCGATCAGTTCAAAGAGTGGACTTGAGAAAGGAGGTCAGGTGTGGGGGGAGGGGAATGTTCCTTTGCTTCATATGTTAAATATCTGACACATGGACCAGTTAAAACTGCCTTGTGGTTTGGTCAGGGTGCATTTGGCTCTCAGAATGGCTTTCTACTCTTTCTGTGAAGGTCCAGTAACAAAGTTTCTGAAAGGGTTGGTTTGCATACCATCAAGGCTGCTTACGGTAGTTGTTTTGCTGTGATGGCCACTGGAAAGGAGACCAGTTTCATCAAAATGGATGGGCTGGGGGTGTGGGTGCTGCAATGGGGGAGATGTATTGGTGCTGCCCTAGGAAATATTCTCTTTGATGCATGAACTGCTTCTGCCAGAAAACCTCTGTGGCCTCTCTTCAGAACTGGAGTTTTAACCTGGAGTTATAGAGAAACAGGCTTGTGATTATTCCTCCATATATCGTATTCAGTACAGAAAATGAGGTCCTGTTTAAAAAGGTCTCTGATATCTCTCTCTTTCAGGTCATTAGCCTCTCTCTGTCCACAAGCTCTATTCAAATCCAGCTAGATAAGTTCCCCATTCATTATATATTCACGGGGTTTTAAGTGTATCGTATGGGACCAAACTTATCCACAAGTTCCCCAGACCTTTAAGGCATATACGGGTGAGACCAGAGATCAATCCAATGCAGCACTCTAGTGAATTGGGCTCTTAAACAATTCTTAGGTTTAGTCAGGTGTTCGTCCACCTTGAGATGACCTTGCTTCCATAGCATGCCAGTACATTGTTTTCACCACAGAATTTTGCTTGGATGCAATTTGCAGTGCTGTTATGTGATTTCAGTAACTTTCCCCCTCATTGATGCTTGTTTTGGAAGAGCATGGTCACTTTTTATATACTCTTTATTTAGTATCCAGAATTGATGGTAGTTCTGCTTATCCTTGTTTTCCTGGAAATCATTAGCCCACCCTTCCAAGGCCTGTTAGTACTTCTCCAGTCCTAGGGAGGAAAGAAAGGGGCAGGAGAGAGAAAGCAACTTGGGGGGTTTAGTGGGTTATAGATGGTTGTAATAAACCATAAATCCAGTGTGACTATTCAGTCTGATTTTTTTTTAGTGCCTAGCAAAGTTATGAATTTAAGATTCCAGGCTTGTCTTTTGAAAGTGTTGTGCAGGTTTCCTTTGAGATTGAGGACTGATAAGTCAGATATAGTGAGTTCTTTGTGAAAAGTGTGCACCAATGGATGATGTGGTGGACTTTCTTGTGACTTTCGCAGCACTTGGGAGGCAGGCCAGTCCTCGCCCACAGACAACCTGCCAACCTGAAGCAGATTCTCACCAGCAACCATACACTTCACCATAGTAACGCTAACTCAGGAACCAATCCATGCAACAAACCTCGATGCCAACTCTGCCCACATATCTACACCAGCGACACCATCACAGGACCTAACCAGATCAGCCACACCATCACTGGTTTATTCACCTGCACATCTACCAATATAATATATGCCATCATGTGCCAGCAGTACCCCTCTGCTATGTACATCAGCCAAACTGGACAATCCCTATGTAAAAGGATAAATGGACACAAATCAGATATTAGGAATGGCAATATACAAAAGCCTGTAGGAGAACACTTCAACCTGCCTGGACATACAATAGCAGACCTAAAGACAGCCATACTACAGCAAAAAGACTTCAAGACCAGACTTCAAAGAGAAACTGCTGAGCTCCAGTTCATCTGCAAATTTGACACCATCAGGTCTGGACTAAACAAAGACTGAATGGCTCACCAATTAAAAAAGCAGTTTCTCCTCTCTGGGTGTTCACACCTCCAGATCAGCTGCTGGGGCCACACCCTCCCTGATTGAATTTACCTTGTTATCTTGCCTGCATATTTATTCCTGCCTCTGGAGATTTCCACAACATTCATCTGATGAAGTGGGTCTTAACCCAAAAATAGCTCATGATCCCTAAGATCTTTTAGTCTATAAGGTGCTACAAGACAGTCACTTTTTTGTGAGAGTTCAACAGCATAGTGATTGTTTGTTTCACCTACATAGTTGCTATTGGGTATTTAATGTACTGGTAGAGGTACACCCATGTTGTAATAGGCATGTGTGGAACCTGTGGATCTTGAAAGGTGTGTTGTGTGGGTTGTTGATCATTGTAGTAGTCATAGGCGCTGACTTCCTGATTTCTTGGGAGGTGCTCAAGCCCTGCTCCATTTCCCCCCCCCATCCCCGCCCAACCTCATATTGGGGATCCTCGATCTAAAGGGGAGGTCATGTGCCCCCTCCCCCAGCCAACCCTCCTTGTGCTCAGCCCAGGGCCACCATGATCTGCCACTCTCCCAGGTGGGAGGGAGCCTGGGTGAGGAATAAGAGGGAGTTGCTTCTAATCCCAGCCCCTTGTGGTTACTGCTCTGCATCCCAGCAGCTGCCTGAGAGGAGCCTGGCTGGGGAGGGAGCTTCCGCTCTCTGGCGGTACTCAGCTTCTGGGGACCATGGCTGAGTGAGCTGGAAATGTGCCAGGAGGAAGAGGAGTTCCGGCTTGCTTGTCCCCAGCACCTGAGCCTGGGCAAGGAGTGGAGGCTAGTTCCACAGCCAGGCGCTCTCAGGGATCTGCCTGCCTACCATGCTGCAGAGCAGCATCCCAGTGGCTGAAAGAGGCTGCTCTCACCCCTTCCACTCCCTAGCATCTGTGGAAGTCCCCAATGATGCGTCGTCCAACCCCACCTCTCCTCTTCCTGCCACAATCCGTCCCTTCCCCTCTTCTTGCCCCCTGGGTGCCTTCTGCACACCACCAAACAGCTGATTGCAGTGGGAGGGTTGCGCTGGCGGGGGGGGGGGGGGGAGGAGGGGTCCGCTGGTGCATACTGAGCACCCAATACTTTTTTTCCATTGGTGCTCCAGCCCTAGAGCACCCGCGGAGTCAGTGCCTAGGGTAGCAGTGGGTGACATGTTTGCATGTTTTGCATCTGTTTTAGCAGTGTCTGGTGCTACTTTGAGTTGATGTGTCCTGGTCTATGAGCAGCTTGATTCTGATGAGATGGGGGGGGGGGTTGTTTGAAGGCTGTGGGGGTTCAGGAAATATTTATTTCCTGATGGAGTTTCCATCGAGTATGGATTGTAGCTGTTTGATACCCTGTATGTGTTCCAGTGTGGGGTGGAAGGTGAGAAATATGTTTGCGCAGCATGGAAAGGGCCATTGAGTTCTACTACAGTACAATTAAAAATGAATTTATAAGGGGATATTTCCTTGCAGTTACTTAAGGCAGATACCTGGGCAGCTTTTATGAGCAAACGTCACTTTAGATTTAATGGAGTCACTTGGATATGCATCATCTTTGGGAGGCAGATCCTACATGAAGTAGTCTTGTCCTGAGTGGGCTCTGGTGTTGGATGCGGCTGCTTTTGGTCCTATTGTCTGGGGTGGCATAGAGTTACTTGATAAATAAGGTTCTCCAGGTAAGAAATTCTGGTTAAAAAAATACCCCCAAACCCTGCTCTCCATTACACAACTCTTAAAACAATTCAAATTTTTAAATCATAACTTGAAGTATTAAGTGTATTTATGAAGCAGAGAGATGTATTTCTGCATAGACTGGTAGATTTGTTTTCCGTTGAGTGAGGTGGAAATGTACGTATTGGTGTGCAGTCTTGTCCTCACACATGCATATCAGCTATCCTGTGCTGCTGCTGCCCCAATGCACAACGATATATCATGAGGTAACAGAGTCCCGTGGCACCTTAAAGACTAACTATAAAGTTTTGAAGCATAAGCTTTCATGGGCTAATACCCACTTCGTCGGATGGAAGCAGTGGAAGCTTCCACTGCTTGCATCCCACGAAGTGGGTATTAGCCCATGAAAGCTTATGCTTCAAAACTTTATAGTTAGTCTTTAAGGTGCCACAGGACTCTTTGTTACCTCTGCTATTCCAGACTAACACGGCTACCTCTCTGATTCTATATGTCATGAGTAACACATGGGACTGAGAGGTCCAATTAAGCAAAATACAGGAGCAAAAAGGCAATAAAACAATAGGCAACTAATTTCAAATAGAACAAATATTTTTGTTATACACAATCTACTGGACTCTCTACCACTAGATATTGATACAATTGCTATTTTAGTAAGTTTCAACGTGTTTAAATATAAATAAGAACTGAATCTGCACTTAAAATATCTGTGAGAAAAAAGTGAGGGCTTTGAGTTTTCCTTATAAGGCCATAGATGATCGTCAGCTTGTGCCATGAAGAAACTGTTCTTAATATCACAGAATTGGTTTGCTTGTTGGCATGTATTTCTAACTTTCTCTAAACCATCTGCTGTTAGCCACTGTTAATCACTGGAATGAATGCTCAAGTACTCTGCCCAGACATTGTGTTCAAGATTGATTGTAATGTTTTTATTGGTAGGTATTAATCTATTTGCTTCTGCCGTGATATAATCACCAAATCTGCCTTAAATCAGGAGATCGAGGTGGACCTGGGAAAACTAACTATTCTCTGAATATTCACTTGCTATCATTTTTTTAAAAAGATATGAATTCCAAATGAGGAATAAAATTAAGACCAACAGAAATGGCCAGTTTCTTGGAACCCCAGTAGTATTTGTGTTACATTAATTTACCATAGTGACCTTTGCATGTAGTTAAACAGATTCACACAATTTAAATTAGGAGAGAGCTTCTTAGAGCATATTGGTTGGAATATGGGTGTTTCACTCTTCTGTAGCAATGAGAGAAGACCAAGTGTAGGGATCACCCTAAGCATGTCCTACAAAATCATTTCCGGAGATTGTAAGAGGAGGGTCATTGGTGGACTTCAGTGTTTTGTCTAGGTTTTTTTTTTTTTTTTTTTTGCTGTCTCAGTCTATAGAACTCAGTTAATACTCACTATCAATTTCTCATTCTTTTCCAGTTCTCCTTATTCATATTATCATCTGTATAGGTGCTCAATAAGTAAAATTTATAATGAAAAATTGTTACTCTGTAAGTGTAATGTGTAATTCTGACAAGGATACAAAGCACTATATGGGTAGTACAGAATGTAGAAAATTAAAAGCAAACATCCTTTGTGAGTACCTCCTGTGTCAAGTACTTTTAGAGCTAATATTTATAGAAGTTGGTTATATAATGACTTAATGAAAGAGGAGATTCTCCTTTCTTTCCTGTTTGGAGCTAGTAAGCAAAGCTTCAAAGACTTGAACTGTAGAAATAAAAAAATTTTAAAAAAAAACCAGTCATACCAGTAACAACATTAGAGAACGTGAGGATTGCCCATCCAAGTACTAATGAAGCATAAGTCTGTTTTAGAATGAGATGGGATTCGGCCTGCTACAGGCTAGTATGACTGTCGTTTTCCTATTCTGACAGGCTCTGATGTTGTGCTCCTTCAACTGCAAATTGATAGGATTTCTTTAATGCGTTACAGGATGCACTTGAACAGCTGTAAACTTGTTAGTTTACTTTAAAGCATAAGGTTATATCATTCTCTTGTGAAGGTAACAAGACGAAATGTCTAGAATTAGTGTAACATCCTGGGTAAAAATAATCCCACATTAATTAGAGGTATTATCTAGCTATGACCCTTGTCACTGCAGTATGGGTGTGTTAGAAATATTAATTTTTTTATTTTAACACTCCTCTGAGAACCAAACATTATTCCCATTTTACTGATGCACAGAGAGAGGCCTTGTCTGTGTACAAACTGGAACTGCTATACATGTCATGCCTTTAGTTCTTTTGGTGCAGGTCTATATATAGATATTCTGAAATGCTAGTCTGTGTGTGGACACTTGTAACAAAATGCCTATGTTAAGTGTGACACTTAGTTTCAATGATCTCTTTTCATAGTTGTTTGTTTGTATTCCCTGATCTGCACTCAAGTCTTTGGAGGCCTGCAGGGGCTAAACACCTCTCCTGTAGGAGACAATAGGAAAATATAACATGCAGGCAATAACCTCTTTTGGGCAAGACTGGTGCCAGATTACCAGGAAGCAACTCTGCTTCAGGAACTGTCTGTAGTTAGAAAGATTAAGGCAGAGAGTAAACTCCCCTGAAGAACCTGCATCAGAAAACAAACCCAGTCTTTTCTTCCAAGCCTAAAAACTTACTTGTACAGTAAGAAGAGAGAACAAATTTGTCAGACTATGCGTAACAGCATGATCTTTTTATTTCTGCCATAACATAACTAAATTATATGAAAAAGTATTATCAGGGAAAGGTGGACTCTCTAATCTAGCACTGCAAGTAAAGCCTATTAGTCTCTTGTACAGTAACTAGTGTCATAAAATCTTCATTGTCTTTTGTTTTCACTTGCTGTTAAGAGTCCAGAGTCTTAGTTAATGAATGCCCTGGGGAGGTGGGGGCAGGGGAATGTACATGTTTAAAAAGAGCCACTGTCTTTGGACCTGCATAGCATTCAATACACTCTCCGGTTCCAGCCTGTGTGTTTAACCAACATGATACCAATGTATATCTCTTTCAGGTTTATATAATTTTATGGAAATATATTTTCTTTGTATTTCTACCGTGTAAGCATGCTGTTATTACTAGTATTCTGTGACTTATGCTGTTGTATAAAAAAGCAGGACCCACGATGACCCAGCATAAAGGATTATTCAGGTAAACTGAAACAAGCATTAAACAGACCTGATCCTAGGATATTGGTATGCAGTGATATGTTGATATGAGGCAACTGTTTCCTGCGTAAGGAGCACAGACCTCATATTAATTTCAGCTCCAGCCATAATGTTTTTAAGTGTTGCCTATCTCCAACTAAAGTAGTCAGGGATTTTTAAGTTTCAGTGTTGTTAATGGTAGTCATAGCTAATAAATGAAAATTCTGCAGTTATTTGAAAACCATCTTTCAAACGATCCCATTAGATTGCACAGTATAGCTTGACTTGCTGATTATGATAGCAGTGTTATACAATTGTCATATACTTCTTTGCTCAAATTGAATGGAAATGCATGACAAATTGCTGTAAAATTCCTTTTTTGCCACAAACTTCTCTATCAAAATAATTTTGCTATAAAACTTGAGAGTAGAGGAGGGAGCTTCTAACAAGGAAAAGTATTACTTGTGATGGTGAATTCATTCATGGAAATCTAAATATCTTTCTTACACCAAACATACATATGGTTATTCCTGATAGAATTCTGTGCCAAACCATTATAATTTCAGTGCACAATTTTTTAAAATTCTGTAAAATTGAGCATATCTTGTCAAAATAACACTATAATAATATGCCAATTTCAATTATTTTGGTAATTTTATTTGGTAATTTTATTTAAAAATACCTGCTAGCAAATATGTATAATACAGACAATAAAAAAGATTAAAAAAGATTCAGAAATTTTGGACAAATAGATTCCTTACTAGGCATGTTATAATAATACAGACAATAAAAAAGATTCAGAAATTTTGGACAAATAGATTCCTTACTAGGCATGTTAGTACAGAACTTGACCAATTCATGTAAACTGAAATACAGAAACACATTTCCACATTCCCTCAGAAGTAGTGAGTCAGGGATAATGAAGGATTTGAGGGAGAGGGAGGCAACTGGGAGTGAACCTGGAGTGTTGTAGGGTGTGGGTAGGAGAAGTATGGAACAATTTTGTTCAGGAGGGGGATTGTCAGGGAACTGGGGAGCCTCCTCCATGCAGACTCTCGCTGACTCCAAGACTTTTCCATTCAGTGAGGCACATCTGCCCCCATTCCTGTGTGGCCCTGTACCTTCCGTCTGTATGGCCCTGGAACTCTCCAACCTGGTCAGCCTGTGGCTCAATGCTGTCACCGCACTAGCTCTGGAGCCCCTGCTCCGGTCTAGCCCTCCCCTCCACTAGCCCTTCTGAACCCCAGTCTGTGACCTCCCCAGCAGGTCTGTGGGCCCCACTGTGCCTCCTAACCTGGTTCCACCTGCAGGCTGCTGTAATGAATGCAACTTGATGTTAGCTGTTAGTGCTGGTTAGCCAGCTGTTCTGTCACCACAGCGGCCTCTGATGGGCGAAAGGCAGAACTGTAGCACTTCTTGGGCTGCATGTATTTTCTGCAAGGTTAAAAAAATTCTGCATTGGGCATGAACTCTGCACCCGTGCAGTGGTACAGAATTCCCCTTCAGAAAAGTTAAGATAAACAATGCAAGTGTATTGCCCTTTTTCACTAGCAAAGCGTAATTATACAGCAGAGTATTTTGTTCTATGAGCAGCAAAAATAATAAAAAAATACAATTTTCAGTTACTGTCTTTAATTTTTGAAGTTGTAACATTAAGGTAAATCATGCTTTTTGCACTTTCTGCTCATTTAGGAGAGTAACTATTTTGACTGAAGTACTTAAATTTGCAAATATTTAATTACAAATTAGTGTGACAATCGAGATAAAAAGTTAATTGTGTTAGAGAGATAAATTATTATACTACAGTTGTTTGTCTTTATCAAGGTATTTTGTAGTATGATGAGTGCTGGATGAGGAAAGGCTGCACTGAAACCAGCTTCCATCCTGGACATACCACACGATCCATTGTCTACAGCCAAGCACTGAGGTACAATCGGATTTGCTCCAACCCCTCAGACAGAGACCAACACCTGCGAGATCTTCACCAAGCTTTCTCAAAACTACAATACCCGCACAAGGAAATAAGGACACAGATCAACAGAGCCAGACGTGTACCCAGAAGCCTGCTGCTGCAAGACAAGCCCAAGAAAGAAAACAGAACACCACTGGCCATCACCTACAGTCCTCATTTAAAACCTCTGCAGCGCATCATCAGTGACCTACAACCCATCCTGGACAACAATCCCTCACTTTCACAGGCCTTGGGAGGAAGGCCAGTCCTAGACAACCGGCCAACCTTAAGCAGATTCTCACCAGCAACAGCACACTGCACCACAATAACTCCAACTCAGGAACCAATCCATGTAACAAACCTCGATGCCAACTCTGCCCACATATCTACACCAGCAACACCATCACAGGACCTAACCAGATCAGCCATACCATCACTGGTTCATTCACCTGCACATCTACCAATGTCATATATGCCATTATATGCCACCAATGTCTCTCTGCTATGTACATCGGCCAAACTGGACAGTCCCTACGAAAAAGGATAAATGGACACAAATCAGATATTAGGAATGGCAATATACAAAAACCTGTAGGAGAACACTTCAACCTGCCTGAACACACAATTACAGATTTAAAAGTCACCATACTGCAGCAAAAAAACTTCAAGACCAGACTGCAAAGAGAGACTGCAGAGCTGCAATTCATTTGCAAATTTAACACAATCAATCTGGGACTGAACAAAGACCTTGAGTGGCTTGCTAATTACAAAAACAGCTTTTCCTCCTTCCGAGTTCACACCTTCAATTCAGCTGCTAGAAGAATATCTCACCCTCCCTGATTTGAGATAACAAGCTGGTTCAGCCTGATTGGACTAACCTTGTTACAGTAAAACCTCCATTTAACGGACTAATTCGGGCAAGGGGGTGTCCGTTAAATCAAAAAGTCCGTTATTTAATAATAATAATAATAATAAAAAAAGAGCTGTCGGAGCAGCAGCCCATCCGCCACAGGGTCGGGGCGGCAGCTCCGCAGCCCGCCTGCTGCTGTGACCTGGGCGGCAGCCGGGGGCCGGCAGCCAGCCCACCAGAAATGGATCAGGAATGCATCAGACTTGCTCAGAAATTTTGTCCGTTGCATCCGAAGTCCGTTAAATCGAGGTCCGTTAAATCGAGGGTTTACTGTACCTCCTACCTGATTCCTGACTATTTATCTATACCTGCCTCTGGACACTTCCACTGCTTGTATCCGACGAAGTGGGTATTAGCCCATGAAAGCTTATGCTTCAAAACTTTATAGTTAGTCTTTAAGGTGCCACAGGACTCTTTGTTACCATTGTTTTTGTATGCATAATTTGTGAAATCAAATCTGATGGCTATTTTCTGGGTTGTAACAGGAAAAAAAATTAGCCCCCAAACTTCTTAAAATCTTTTTATTTGTATAGAAATAATCCATAATGTGTGCTTGTTGCTTTGCTTGTTCTTCGTTTTTAAAATTGAGCATTTACTGCCTGTTGCAGGGCAGAGGTTTTAAAAACCTCTGCTGCCTGCTAAAGGCCCTTGCTTCCCTGCAGCATGGCTGGGTTAAAACCCTGAGCTGGAAGTCCAGCTGGAGGCACTAGTTAGGGCAGGCTGAGTGCAATGTGCTGAGCCAGGTGGAACCACTGGGGAAGAGCACAAACCCAGGGAAGAGCTCAGAGAAGGGGGCTAGCCAGGCAGGAGGACAGGGAGCACCTAGCCCTCTGTCTGCTGGTTGAGACAAGCCTCAAGGGGCCAGAGGACCTGGTGAGAGGTCTGTTAGGGGCCTGATTTTGGGGAAGTTGGGACTATGTCAGCACTGTAAATAAAGAGCACGGGTGAAGCACCAGAGAGGAGTGTCTGAGACCCTTTCTTTGTCCAGCCTACACATGGGGCACAGGGACTAGGGGAAGGAAGCCTGTGCTGCCCCATGACATTGCCATACAAAATAGTCATACATAGCTCATTTTAATTGGGCTCTCTATACATTTTTAATGTGCAAGTTTTATGAGCATATATTTATCTGCTTCCAACTGTAATAATCTATTTTAAAAAATCCCAATGTTTAATATTTTATTTCCTCTCTCCTATTAAAGCAAAGCAAAACAAAAAAAAAACAATGTAAAATGCCCGAAGAGATAACATACTCAAATAAAGTCATTTAATGGCTCAAACACTAGACACACTGAAGAGATCCAACCTTGTTGTATGGGGAAGTCTGCCAAATAACCTTTTAGAAGTTAGATACCCTAAATATAACTATCAGTCGTGATCACAGGGCTGTCCTGTCTGTTTTTAATGAAAGTGGTTGTAAAATTCTAATTTGGGATATACCCAAAATGTATGTAACTTATCTTTGTTTGAAAAGTGTGTTTGTGTGTATGGAATTGTTTGGACCTTTCCTGGTTCCCCTTGCAGCAGCCTCGTTGCCTTTCCTTGCAATCTTTGTTACTTGTTCAGATCTACTTTATATTGAAAGCTAGCAAAGAGAAAAACTAGAATCTCAATTTAAAATTAAAGCTTTTTGTCTCATGGTGCTGGAGGTTGTGCGTTGTACCTTGTCTTCAATACTTTCCTTTTTTTTTTTTTCAATACTCTCTTTTCCCCCCCTTGTTTAATTTGATCACAGTTCTAATATATTTTGATGGTGACAGTGTTCCTATCTTTGGAAAGTGCCTAGCATATTTTAGGTGATACTCCAATTTAAATAATGTCTAAGTCTTTATACTGCAGCCAATTAACATATGCTGATCTGACAAGATACTGCAAGACTAAGTCTTTAAAATATGGCCCAAGAAGTCTCTCCTTTTAATTGATATATAATTTGGTCTTATCTATGCAGGAAAATAAACCTCAGAAGGTGGTCAGTTACTTTTCACTATGATTTAACTTTTAAAACTGGTTTCATTTGCAGCAAAATAAAGGCTTTACAACACAGATAATTTGTTATAACTAAAACATTATCTATTACACAAAACAATACTAAGGATTTAAAATTAACCAAGTGTTTAGTTTTTACTCAGAATGCCATCATCAGCAGAATGGTATATGTGCCTAAATTATTGGACTTCTGTGTCTAAACTAGTTTAAGTGAATTGACATTAGAAAAAAAATGCAGATTATATACTTTTCATTTATGGACAGACAGAATTACCATAGGAATAATAATTTAGTCCAACTTCATTTGATTTGTCTTTGTATGTAGAAATATTAGGTGGTTGCATTTTATATTAGAGGCTCATGCTCTATATTTGCAAAAATCTAACTATTCAGCAAAGACTACTTTCTTCCTAACAAAGAAGAAAGAAGAGAAAACATATTTACATAACTTTTCAATGTTAAGTATTAATAAATGCAATGATGCATCCACTCACAATCTTTCCCCAAAACAAACCATCTGTTCATAGTAGTTAGTGTCACATATAGCTTTTAGAAGACCGAGGCTGTGTCTACACTTCCCCAGTTTTTTGACTATAAGTGGTGTGAATAGCAGTGAGCATCTGTGCTGGACTGTAACTCCCATGTGGCTGCTGCAGGCACCAACTAAAAAGTTCCTAATTTGCATTAATATAATCCTACTTGAAGAGGAAGCCTGAGCACTGCTGCCTGTAACTTAGTTTCATAGGACCCCCTGTGGTTTGGGTTCCCAGATAGTTGCCCCGCTTGCTACCCCCTAATGCCAGTCCTGTGCAATAAATTTCTATGATTTATTGTTTAGTTCCCACATTCTGACTGATTTTCTATAAAATACCCATGCCAAACTCATGGTCTTAGTTATGTATTATAATGAGCTTGGTTGATCAAAACTATACTGAAAAATCAGGAGCATGGTCTTTTGGGACAATATGTGTGAAGTGGAATTCTTGAGAAATATCAAGGGTGTGGTGAATGCAAAAGCCCTCCACTGGTTATGCAAAAAACAACAACCCTTTAAAAGCAATGCCTTGAGAAAGGGGCCATTGTCTACTGATTATGTGTTCCCTGAATCTGAAGATCAGAGGCCCTTGCTGTATAAATAAACAGGCTGATCAACCACATAGTGTGCTTGGTTTGAACTAAAACTGTTATGAACTTGTAACCACAGAAAAACACACTTTCTGGGGTTTGAAGGACTGACTCCTAAAGATCCCCTGTGGAGTTGGGGGGGGGGGTGATCTTTGGTAAACTTATTACCGTGTGAGTAGTTTCTTTTATTGTTTTTTAAATCTCTGTAATGCTTTCACTTTAAGAATAAATATGCTTGCTTAGAGCTATGTGGTAATTTAAACTGTGGGCAATTATGCTGTGTATAGTCTCACAGAGAGGCAGAGGGGAAGTTCAGATGGTGGCCTGTTTAGGCAGCTTGGCTTGCTGGAGTAATAACACAGTGTAGGTAGGGAACTGTGTAGCCTGAAAAACATCTGGTTAGGATGGATAGAGATACAGATCTCTGCCCAAGAGAGGTGACAGCTGGGAGCCAGAAGCCTAAAAAGGTGGGGTGTCCTTATTGGATCATGGGGGGGGAGGTGCAATTGCCTTAAATTCTGACACTGGCAATATAGTAAATCAGAAATCCTGGTGAGGTGACATTATCTCAGAAGAGAATTGAGAAACAGCTGGAAGGATGGGGCTACCAGAGACACATTGACACATGCCTATTTGTAAGTGTGTGTGAACATGTGTATTATTGTTTGTAAACACAGTAGTGTGCTCTGCAGTGTTTCACATCATCAAAGAGTATAGGAATGGATAAGTGCATAACTTGTGTTCAGAAGGAAGATCTGTTTTATATTAAAAGAAGGTCAAAGGAGATTGGGGATTGCCTTTCTGCCATAGGGGAAAAAATCTGGTGGTATTGTAACTTTAAAGAATCTTTGAAGAATCTATTGTTATGGATGGCTTTAGCACTTGCATGAGACAGTTTATCATAGAAGACGATTCTGTGGAATTAAGTTAAAACTTTTAACAATAGCAGCAAGAGCTGCTATAGCCGAAATGAGTCTTTTTCACTGAACCCCCTTGTTTTCAGTGGTCCATAATTTGCTGAAACCTTTTTGTCTTTTCAAGCTTAAATTTTCCAGGGTTGGCCTGTGCCTGAAGGCAGTTTTGACTGCAGTGTGTTGGATGAACTATGAGCAAAATAATGATTCAAACAATTCTGTACAAGAGGAGACTGGAAAAAACACTATACTTTTCTGAACAAATCAAAGTGACTTGTGATTTAAAAAGTTGGGTTGGTACGTAAACAGCCCTACAGTGAAGCAGTGTCTGTTCCAGAGTAAATTGTTTGATTTGAATGTATTGCTTTAGATTTATAAAATGTTAACAAAAGTGTTTATTGTAAAATCTAATCACCTTTAACAGCATAAACCCACAAGTAACCATAAATGATGATTTTTTTCTCAGTTTCAACAATCTACAGTAATTGATACTTTCTGATTACTGGGAGTTTTTTTTGCTTAGGAAAGCATTCTATATGCTATTACTAACTTGCCTTATTTCTGGTGGCCACATGAGTGCTGTTAACCTAGTTCTTGGTATACTGTTCTACTTCAACCCTTCTGGCTTTTAAGTAAAGTTATTTGGGGACTGTGTGTACTTCTTCTACACTGCCATCTTCATAGTGGAACACCGTGAGTGAAATTCTGGTTTCGGTGAAGTTAATGAAATATTATCAGTTGACCATAATACCAAATGATAAATAGACAATAAAAAGAACTAATTGGCTACAATAGTTGTTTATGCTCCCTCTAGATGAATCACAGATTCTTTTTCATCCTGACTACTCACCACCATCTTTCTCCCTTCAATCTTCCAGAATTGTTTTTACCATTTTGAGCTTGAGTTGACCAGTCTTCAAAATCTGCTTTCTCCTTTATCTATTGCCTTTGGAAATTCTGCTATTCTCTCCTTCCTTTGTGATCCCAACCCTGCTTTTATATTTTGACTTGTCTTCTCCACCTATATGGTGTGCTATCGCTAAATTTGTTTTCATTGTATATCTCTTACTCCTCTTTGCCCAGGTTCTAGTCTATCACCATAACTGCTATAACTTTTCTCGTCTTCCTCTCTGGCTTGTTAGATTCGGTCCTTGAACGATCTCTGCTAATGTATCCAAAATTGTCACACTGCATGTCCCACTGCTCAGGCCATATTTTGCACCTCCTCATGTCAGTACATTGACTTGAGTTTGCACTCCTCAATTTTCTGAGAAAATTTCCCTGTCAGTTAGCTTCCATCCATCTAAGCTGCCTTACTAGTGTGCCATCAGTATTGCAGTTGTATCTGGGTACTGTGCCTAGCCCCATCTGCTTTTTAAATTATTCTGTTATTTCTCTCTCGATGCTTGCACAGTGTACCTTTTTTAAAGTACATTTCTCATCTTTAACGATCAATATTTTATAACTTAAATATACTAATTGTACATGTCATAAGAATAATGATTATTTAAAAATCTATGTATACTGATCTGATGCAAAAATAAAATATTCTTGTCTCATGGTAGTTAGGCAAGAAAACTCCCCCTTCACAAAGGGAGGATCTCAGTTATTCAAAAATGAAATGGATACTTCTGTTATAACTGCACAATTTTAACTTGTGGATATATGAGAGGATAGTCTAAAATAAATTTGGAATAATATAAAATAATGGAATTTTTGAGTGCATGTTTGTTCAGAATTTGTAACTTTATTTCTGACAGGGATGAATTGAGAACATTTGTAGATATCTCCAGAGTTGTACTTTTCTTTTTGATATAGTTCCCAACATATCTGCTATACTTTAAATTTAATTCTTTTGTTGTTTTGGGGAAAATAAGTTCCTTTTACTATGTTGTCATGTGTAGGTCATTCTACTGGTAATTGCTTTGTAATCTTTAATGGACTTCTCTCTGCCAAGCTGGTATTTGTCTGTCTCTCTATTTTCAGTTCTGTCTTCCTCCTGCACTTACATTCTTGTATATAATTTCTGTTGCTGTTAAGGGACATAGCCTTGGGTGTTGTACTGTTTTTACTATTCAGCGCAAATGATTGTTGTCTACAGTAGTGTATGACTTCAGTGAGTTTTCGGGTACTATAGTTCACATATCTTCTTCAAAATTGCTATAAGATAAAATTCTAAAGTTCAAAATCGCTATGAATTGTTAACTTATTTCATAAGTATGGAGTTGAATGGTCTGTTTGTTTCAGGAATGTAGACCTTAATGGCTACTGTTTTGAAACTCCAGGTTGTATAATTCAAATATATGCAATTGAAGTACTGATGCATGTAATGACAATTTAATACATTGATTTCCATTGCAAATATAAAATATTTAATGCATCCTTCTAAAATTCTAGTTTTGCATATAGTAATAGTTGCTGGCTTGCACCTTCATGTCTTCTGATCTCAGACATCTTGGGGAATTGCATCAGCATGCTGAGGGATTTCAAGTATAACTGACTTAAACAAAATAATGTAAACCTGACGGATTCCAAATCTTTTTCTATTTTTGGGTTTACAGGTGCTTTTATATGTAGCTGAATATCAGCCCTACTAAATGCTTGCTTATTTGGTGCTATAAAAGCTATTGGAGGATAGAGTAAAAATAAGGAAATTATCGTGTAGTTTTTTTCTCTCCTTTCCTCTCTCTTCCAATCTAAATGCTTTGGGAACACTCTTCACTATCATTAGAAACATAGTACGTGGTTTTGCTGCTTTTGTGTTCTTGGGTATGTAAACTTCATCTTCAAATATCTTTCTATTGAGGTCCCTTTATGAATGAATGAATGAATGTATGGTGAACTGGTGTTCAAGCTTTCCAGGTAACTCTTTGGATGTTTCTCAGCCCTGATCTGTCTTAGATTTTTTCCAATCCATGACCTCTCTTGAGTAAGAACCATCTTAGATTTATTTTGTGTGCTTCCGGATCATGCTGATGAAGACTTTGAACCTAGGTCCCTACACAGTTTGTATAAAAAGGAATGAACTCCCTTTCCTCCACCCTCCAAATGGTTCAGGGATAATTGCAGCTCTCCACAAACCACTTTATTCATTTTTTTTAAACACAACTTCTGAATAGTTGAGTGAGTCTTCACAATTTTTAACTGGAAGCATGAGCAGAGCAGCAGCTTCTTAGATTATTCATATCGCTCCTTACAGAGAGAGTGAAACAAAAAGTCAGTGGCTTCTCTAAAAACTGTTAGGAAAATGAACTTTTAAATATTAAAATATCTGACATGAGAATTTTATTACTTTGGTTTCCTTCTAAAGAGTAGACTAATTCCAGTAAAAAAAAATGGCTTATTTAATGATCAAGCTAATTATTTAATATAAAAATCTTTATAAAAGGGAAGTGGGCAGTGAATTTTATATTTCTTCTTGGATTCTTCTTCTTCTTTTTTTTTTTTTTTGCCATAATAAACATTTATGTATTAAACTAGTAAAGTATGGTCATCTGTATGCAAATGGTTTTGTTAGCTATTATAATCTGTCAAATCTCCACATACAGATTGCTTAGTTTTCTCAGAAGCATGGTGCTAGAAGTGTGCATAAAATGGAGTAAAAACCAAGCCAGCTGGCCCTATGTGAAAGACACCATTGTGTATCTTTCTAGTTTTATTACAGCAAGGTCATTTGGAACAATCACTGAGCAGTGAAACACAAAGGCGTGTAAGACACTTGAGATCCTTTTGTTTGTGCTTAATAAGCGTAATGTGAGGGCAGCTGACAGTGAAAGCAGGTGGAAATGCTGGCAGTAATTACAAGCAATGAACACAGCTTTGAGAGCTGCCATAGTAAGACAGCTACAACTGAGAACATAAAGATGATGCCCAGCACATTTTATCTTTAACAAATGTGATGTCAATATGTATCTAAAGTACAGAAAATGGAAATAAAACCCCACAAATCTTTATCTGCTACAAACTAGGACATTTAGTAATTAAGATCTAGAGATGTGGTAATATATCTGATATTGATTTATGCTTTGCAGTTTAGTATAGAATGCATACAACATATTTTTTAGCTATGATTCTGATCTGTCATGCTGTGACTGCCATATGTAAAGTTCCTAATGCTCAAGACTAAATCATTAACTTGCTGAAATACTCAGGGACCATGGTCAGTAGTTAAAATGATCTCACATGGAGAAAACATAGTTGGCAAGGTAAAGCATGCTTCAAGATATAAGTACTGTTTTTAATGTAAGTGACATTCTCTGGCTAAAGCTGGAGAGCATTGTGAATGGGAAGAAGATGCAACTGTGGGATAGATTTTAGATCCATTTTAGATGCAACTGTGGGATAGATTTTGGTGAGTAGGTTGGAGAAAGAAGTAGCCTTTCCCTTGCATCTATTTTTCTGGTCAGTTTTTCACATGCTGTGTTATGCTGAGCTTTTTCTACCCCATTTTCTTCCATCTGTTTCATTTTGTGTATTGTCAGAATTTTGATTGAGTTTGAGTAATTGTCTTTCCTTCTCCCTTACACAAATATGTGTCTAGTCCAGAAATAAGTATTTAAAATCAAATGAAGCCAACTTTCTTCTATGGTAGCCTGCATCACAGCATTGTGTTCACCTAAAATATTAATAAATTTTGCCTATAGAAGATTGCAACTGTAACCTTAATTTAATATAGTTTTATCTATTCAAGTTTTAAAAAAAGCAAATTTAAAGGGAAAATTCATAATGTGGAACTGTATCATTAATGATGATAGTCATTAATAACTTGATTGCATGCATTTTTCCATAGGACCCGTGTCTCATTCTGGACACAAGATAGATGGAGCTCAGGGAATGGATCAGGATGGTTTACTGATTCAAGCTATTGTTTGTAGAACTCCTGCATTGTTTGTTGTAAAAGTTGGAAGATATGTACTGAATGAGGGGAAAGGGAAGAAGGAAAGGTTGTAGGAAAGGTTTATCTACAGTGGATATTTGGATAAATTAATCTGAATTAACTAATGATGTGCATTTGAAGTGGATTAATTAAACCACATTAAACCTTTGTGGACACCCTCATTCAGAATTAAAGGGCTTATTTTAGTTTAGTTTAGTGAATTTTAAAACAAACCCAATTAAAGCCACTTTTTAATTCTGAATAACAGTGCCAGTGTTTAACTAATCCACTGCAAATTCACATCTTTAATTAAATTGGATTAATTTTTCTGGCCATCCATGTGTAGACAAGCCTGAAGAGAGTGTGTGGTCTTGTAGTTAAGATAATGGAATGTCATTGTAGACTAGAGTATTGTGGGAGAGGCGAAAATTGAATACAAAGTTCCCATGTGATGCTGATAAAGGCACTTGAACAGGTGGCTGTGTTTTGTTCTCCTCATTTTCTGGGTATCCAAACTGAGACATGAGTCCAGATTTGCAGAAATACTGAACACATACAACTGCAACTCAAGTCAATGGGAGCTGTGGTTTGAACGTACAACTTGCTGAATAAGGCAGTTGTTCTTTTTTTTTAAAAAAAATAGTTCAGTTGCATAATCACATGCTATCATATAATGCAGAGACAGAATGGGCTGGATTAAAATTGTTTAAGTAACCTTAATTCTTGTACTTCCTAACATTTTGAGTTCTCTGCATTCTTAACATTCTAACATTGTTTTGTATGCAATATACAAGTAGCTACTGTTAGTAAACATGTTTAAATGAAGCATTGTATAAGGATAACACTGAATGTTTGTTTTGAATGCAGTAGCAGCAAATTCACTTTATCTTAACAAATTACAGTACAGATGCCAACATAACTGAAACATTTTGTATGTAGATTTACACTTTGGTTGAGGTTCTCCAGAATCAACTTTTTGCTGTTGCTGATATAGGCAGAGATCCTTCTGTGTCTTGGATCTCGGCTTGGTTTATGTGAACAATCGTGTGGCTTTAAAAGCAATTTTTGTTAGTTGCACCCTCAGCTTGCCACTTAAACTAGCGAAGGAGGTGGCATAAAACATACATATTTAATTTCACTGTAGGTGGGAATCTCCTATGCAAAGAGAACTCCCACCAGACTTTTAAAGGTAGATATTTGACTACTTTGTGGTGATGCAGTGGTGCAAATAGTCCAGAGCAGGCACCAATGATCTGGTCCATATTTTTGGAATCCATGTTAAAAACTGGTTAAAACACCTTCATTATAAATTAAAGAATGTTTAAGAATGCAAATTATCAAACTGGATGACCAAATGGTCTCTCCTTCTCATATCTGTAATTAGAAGGTGTATCGCTGAAGTTGTTTTATTCTCAGATAAACAGGTTGACTAGCTTCATAACACGGCTACCCCTCTGATACTAGCAACATATAGTCACTTATGAAAATTTTAGCCTATATCTTTACATTACCAACTGTGAAAACATTCCACTGATACCAAGAGAAATTCTCAGTTTGAATTATGAGTTCTTGACACTGATTTTATCCAAGCAATCTTTTAGTTGGTTCTTTAGATTGAAAGATGAGGTACAGGTCTGCTAAGATGGGGATGACTCTGACATCATAAAAAACATATTAAACCTAGAACCCATGTTTGTGGCAAATAATAAACATTGACTTGTTCCTCTCTTTCTGTTGCTCTAGGTATTGCATTAAAGTTTTTATTTTAAGTTTTTACTCTACAAGTATTTGGTTACCCTAGCTCAGGTTCCCAAACTGTGGTCTGCGAGCTCCATTCAGGTGGTCTGCAGATAGTTCCCTCTAAGATTTGTGCCTGGGCATGAAATGAATGAAGGACTACCCACCTAATTAGTGGAGCCGTGCAGGGATGACTCCACTAATTAGGTGCCTGGACCTTGGAGAAAACTCACATGTAAGGTGAGATGGTGGCCTTGTGGGGAATATGGGCTAGGTGGGAGGAGATAGGGTAAGATGAGGGGGTGGAGGGAATGTGAGATGTGCAGGGATGAGGTGGCCAAAGAGGTGACTTTTCACAGCTCCAGGGTTGCAGCTGCCAGGGAGCCGCCCCTCCTTCCCAGCCCATGCTGGGGGGGAGAGGGCACATCCATTGCATTAGAAAGATAAAACTACTAATATTAAAATGAGTTGAGTGCTTTTATTTGTAGAATCAAAAAAAGTTAATTACTAAGTTTTTTTTATATAGCGTTTTATCCAAAGTGCTTTAAAATAGCTAACTGTGCAAACATTTGGAAAGATCATTAAGTGATCCGTCGAGACCCTCAGCAATTTTCAAGTGGTTCATGGAGGAAAAAAAAGATGTTGAGCCACTGCCCTGACTACTTTTGTTTATCTGTGAAAAGCAGTATCTTGCATACGTGCATGATTTTAATATTTCCAGCTTCTCGTTCTGACGTTTTTTGTTAAATCACGATTAATTTCGGGTATGAATGTTACTTTAAATTGCAAAAGCTTAGTTAAAAGGCCATACCAGTTAGAGGTCAGCAACAAACTCAAGGCTTTCTACAGACAGCACAAACAATTTACATAATTTAATCATGTAATAAACTATAAATTTTTCTTTGCAAACCCAGACAAGGTGCCAGTATACCAGAAAGAAGAAAAACCTTGTCTGAGTGACTTCATGCACTATGATAGGATTTTGCTCTTGGGGCTTCATTTATTTAATACTTGTATGGGACTTATCTTTGACCGAGTCAGACTGGGGTGAATCTTGTTACGCTTATGTAAGCTTTGAGATTTTTTATATATATATAAAAAACATACACACATACTAGCATAAGTGCCCGGCGTTGCTCGGGTCAGTCGGAGGTGGGGAGGGGGCAGACAGTTGACACCCCCTGACCAACCCCAACACCCACCCTTCACCCACCCTGACATCTTCCCACCCCCCCGACCAACCCCAAGACCCCCCGGCTCACTTACCCCCCGACCAAACCCGACAACCCCACCTGACCCCCCAAAACAAACCCAACACCCCCACCTCACCCCCTGAGCAAACCCGACACCCCCACCTCACCCCCCGACCGAACAGTGTATTTAATAATCTGTGTGCTACACAGTGCACCGTGAGCCGGGGGGGGGGTGTGTCGGGTTTGGTCGGGGGGTCAGGTGGGGGTGTTGGGTTTGCTTGGGGGGGTCAGGTGGGGTTGTCGGGTTTGGTCGGGGGGGTAAGTGAGCCGGGGGGTGTAGGGTTTGGTCTGGGGGGGTGGGAAGGTGTTGGGGTGGGTGAGGGGTGAGTGTTGCGGTTGGTCAGGGGGTGTTGCGGTTGGTGGGGGGTTGAGGTGGGGGTGTCAGGTTTGCTTGGGGGGATGAGGTAGGGGTGTCGGGTTCGGTCAGGGGTAAGTGAACCGGGGGGGTGTCGGGTTTGGTCTGGGGGGGTGGGAAGGTGTTGTGGTGGGTGAGGGGTGAGGTGTGGGTGTTGGGGTTGGTCAGGGGGTGTTGTGGTTGGTGGGGGGGGTGAGGTGGGGGTGTCGGGTTTGCTTGGGGGGGGTGAGGTGGGAGTGTCGGTTTCGGTCGGGGGGTAAGTGAGCCGGGGGGTGTCAGGTTTGGTCTGGGGGTGTTGCGATTGGTGTGAGGGGGGGGTGTCAGGTTCGGTCGGGGGGTAAGTGAGCCAGGGGGTGTCGGGTTTGGTCTGGGGGGGTGGGAAGGTGTTGGGGTGGGTGAGGGGTGAGGGGTGGGTGTTGGGGTTGGTCAGGGGGTGTTGCGGTTGGTGGGGGGGTGAGGTGGCGGTGTCGGGTTTGGTCGGGGGGTAAGTGAGCCGGGGGGGGGGGTGTCGGGTTTGGTCTGGGCACCCACCCCAACACCTCCCCCCCCCCCAGACCAAACCCAACACCCACACCACACCCCTCACCCCCCCGACACCTTCCCACCCCCCGAAGCAAACCCGAAACCCCCACCTCACCCCCCCGACCGAATCCGACACCCCCACCTCACTTACCGTCCCACCAAACCCAACTCAGATCCGTCGCAGGAGGGGAGGGGGCCCAGAGCCGAGGGATTCCGGGGACCTTCGCAGGTGGGGGGGGCACAGAGCTGATGTAGTCCGGGGTTCCGTTGGGGAGGTGGGAGGGGCAGAGAACTGAGGGATCTCCAGGGTTCCGTTGGGGAGGGGGGAGGGGCAGAGAACTGAGGGATCTCCGGGGTTCCGTTGGGGAGGTGGGAGGGGCAGAGAACTGAGGGATCTCCGGGGTTCCGTTGGGAGGGGGGAGGGGCAGAGAACTGAGGGATCTCCGGGGTTCCGTTGGAGGAGGGAGGGGTGAGCTGAGCGAGTGAGGTGTCTGTTGGAGGGGGGTATTATGACATCATCACCACCTAACTGCCAAGCTGATGTGATTGGCCCTGAAAGACTTTCACCCCTGGGGGGCGTCAGAGGTGAGATCCGAAAATTTTTCGACCCTTACCAGCATCTAGACCCCAAGACCCCTCACTGTACCAAAATTCAAGTCTCTGGCTCAAACGGTGCGGGAGGACTTCGCAGTCATACGTACATACATACACTCATACATACACCACTTGACTTTTATATATATATATATAAATAATAGGCTTCTAGTTTAGTCAGTGGATAAATTCCTGAGGAAAAACTATGACAGTTGAAACTAAAAAGATTACAAACTAACCTATGCAGTCATGAACATGACCAAATGGGGAAGTCTTCAGATACAGATCGAACAATATGACTGATTGTTTCGTGCTTACACGTTTTTATATATATATATTTATATATATATTTATATATATATAAAAACGTGTAAGCACGAAACAATCAGTCATATTGTTCGATCTGTATCTGAAGACTTCCCCATTTGGTCATGTTCATGACTGCATAGGTTAGTTTGTAATCTTTTTAGTTTCAACTGTCATAGTTTTTCCTCAGGAATTTATCCACTGACTAAACTAGAAGCCTATTCTTAAACATGTTAGGTTGGCAGATTTCTATTTTTAATTTTTCATAATTTCCACACATCAGTTTTTAAAGAATATTTTCTATTTAAATGTTTGTTTGTGCAAAGGCATTTAATTTTTTAACTTTTTATCATTTTACATTTTCACAATTGTGGGAACTTGAATAGATAATTATTTAATAACAGTCGACGTTAAAGTTCAAGAAGTTAAGTTTATAACCATTAAAACGCAAATTGATAACATCAGATGTCAAAATATACAAATTAAATATCCTTAAATTGAACCAAATTTTCGAGCAGCATTTTTCTTATTTTGCCTGTCGGTAATTTCTATTATAGAAATTATATTATGTTTGACATTTTTCTATTAACCCCCCCCCCCAATCCTGCCAACCCTAAACATACAGCATTTACTGGATTTGGAAAAAATTTTAAAAAATCTGTTCTGAAGTAAAAAAAAAATTTCTCTACTCTGAAGTTTTTACTTTTTCATAAGCTAAATATAAATGATTTTGTTTTATACAGTATTACTTTATTACATCACATTTGAGAAATGCATTTACCTGATGGACCTACTTATTTATGTCAAACCTTTTTAAAATTGGTGTACCGTTTTCAACAACTTATGTAACCCACCTCTGAAGTACCTTATCAGTTACTTTTAAATATTGAATTGTGCTTTCTTCTTTGGGAAATTAAAAATGGATATAAAATCTTTGGACATAAAGCCCTTTTTCACGTTGCATGATTTACAAAATATCAGAAAAGTAACATCTAATTTCTTGTGACATTGTTACTCATACTCTCCTATGGTAGTTATGACATTACAGAACACTGCTAGTTAATATTACTTTTCTGAAACATTGTCCATTTCTCTAGGCTTTTATACTGTATTCATCACCATAGCATTTGAGTACTAACACTTGCTGTATGGATGCCATGCATGCACTGTTGTTGTAGGTGTGCTGATCCCAGGATATTAGAGACACAAGGTGGGTGAGGTAATAATTGTTTTTAAACCAACTGTTAACAGAAGTTGGTTCAAAAAAAGAGATTACCTCATTCTCCTGCGTGTCAGATGTCAGTTACCATTTTTCCAAGTCTGTAGAGATAGAAATTCTTTGATAACTGACGGGGCCACTATTGAACGAAGTAAGTCACTCCTCTAAAGACTAAGCAACCTATTTCACCATTTATTTCATCTTGTGCTAAAGTGAAGAGTTATGGCAAAGTGGCTTCTAGCCCTTTTGGTGTTTGTGCAAAATAAACTATTTAAGGGAAGTAATTTGGGCTCTGTTGGACCATTTGAAATATTTTTTTCTTTAAATCTGGAAGGCACATCCTTTACTTCCTATTTTTTTTTGTCTGTTAGGCTGTCGACTTTGGTACTATCTGTGTTTTAATAAGGACTATTGAATTGTCAACTCCTCCTTTTCAAAAAGGAAGAATATAAAAGTCTTCTACTTGCTGAAGCCCCAGTAAAACACTGCCTCCTAATGCTATGGTCTGGCCTAACTGCAGGAGTTTTAAGAGGCAGAGCAACATGTATGTATTACAGGCAGTGATAATGACATCATGGTTATTGAGGGCATACTTTAGTGCTTTGTGGTAATTCAAAATTAATTATTTGCAGTTGTGACAGTGTAAAGTTATGACTGAATTTAAGAGCCAAGCATTCTGAAAAAGCCGAGATCAAGGGCTAAAATGATAGTTTCATTCAACTGTCACTTTGAGAATTAGTTGTGGGATGTATAGACCTAAACTTGAAGGCAAATTGAATAGTTGTTATAAATGTCTCATTTTGAATTAAAATGAATATGTTCATTTAATATTAGAGAATGGTGTTGAGTCTTGCAGCATGTCTTTTAATCTTTGCATATTTTAATGCTTGTTCATTTGAGGGAAAAAAACTGGAGGAAAAAGTGTTCTAAAATGACTGTTTGTATTACAGTAGTACTGAGCGGTCACAAATGAGAACAGAGCTCCACTGTGCCAGGGACTGTACACACACACAATTCCTGTCCAAAAAGTTTACAATTGAAATAGACAAGATGGATAAAACATAGGTGGGGGTAACACAGGCATGGAGAAAGGACTTCCCAAAGTCACACAGCAGGTCAGTAACAGAACTTGGAGTAGAAGCTAGATCTATTGATTCCCAGTCAATTGCACTTTCATTTTGAAAGATCAAGAAATTAACCATCTGCACTGAAAGGTAATTCACACTATTATCTTGAGCTGAATAGCATAGCCTACATAACTAGGCTTGGTGGAATTTGACTTTTTAAATAATTTTCATGGACAATATCAATGTTAAAGCATTTTTTAATTTTTATCAATTTGAATGTTCACAGTTGTGGCAAATTATAGGAGAGGTCAAAACGAGACATCAGTTATTTAATATCAGATATTGAGCTATAAAAAGTTCAAAATTTAGAACAATTAAAACAATATTGATACATATGTTGTTATACATATCAATATATGTTTATATATATATATATATATATATATATATATATATATATATATATATATATATATATATATATATATATATATATATATATATATATATATATATATATATATATATATATATATATATATATATATATATATATATATATATATATATATGTATATGTATATATGTATGTATGTAAGCGGGGCAATAGTCCTGCTGTTGTGGGGAACTCTCCTGGCTTCTGCACTACCCCGGTGAAATGGGCTAGTGGAAGGATCTGAGTCCTCGCTCCCGCTTCCTTTACCCAGAGGCCTCCCTGACCTTGAGGACAACCCTTCCACTCTCCTGTCTGGTGGAGTCCTCGTAACCCCAACTAGGCTGGGCCCAGGATTCCTGGGGGGCTCAACCCCAAACCATGCTGTGGTTACCTAAGAAAGAGGCTAGGGTGTCCCCACTCCGGGGTGCTCCCTCTGCACTGGGCACTTCACTGGCCCACTGATCATTACATAAAACTTAAAGCAAATGCAAATTATTTAATGAACAATTTATCTTAAAAATGAACAAGGAAGAAATAGAACGGTTAGGGAAAACACATCACCCTGCTCCGTGGCAGGGAGCATCACACACAATGTCTCTGGAGTGTCAGGACAGTTCACAGTCTGTTCCTTGTATGGCTCAGGCCTCCTTCTCAGCTGTGCTGCAGGGTTGCTGTGACTTGGACGCTTCCTCTGGTGATGGCCACACGCTCTCCGCCTCTGGATGGCTCCAGCCCAGTTCCACCCTCTGTCTCAGCTCCACTCTGCCTCAGCACGACTGCTGCTGCTCTGCCTCCAGAGCTGTTGCTCTGTTCCCTCTGGCTGTTATAGCTCTGCTCCCAGAACATGGCTGCTCTGCAGGCAGCTCCTATGTCTCTGCCCCCAGCACTGACCTGCTTCCTGGGCTGCTTTCCTGGCCTCTCTGCCTCTGGTTCCTGCAGCTGCTCCCAGGGCAGGTCTGTCTCTCTGGGCTGTGCTCTGGCTTTGGGACTGCAGCTCTGCTCCCAGCACAGGGTCTGTCTCTCTGGGCTGCTTTCCTGGCCCCTCCGGATCTGGCCCAGCTCTATTCTCCAGCTCCGTTCTGGCCCCTGCTCTCTCCTTAGCTCGGCCCCACTCTGTCTGGCCCAGGAAATTCCAGCTCACAGGGAGGACGGGACCCACCTTGCCCTCCTGACTCCTTGATTAGTCTCCCGGCCCTGTCAGTCAGGCTGATCTGGAGTGCTGGCCTCTCCCCATTGTCCCTGGGGACCATCAGTCTCAGGGTCCTGATTGCCCATTGACCCTATATATAGATATAGGGTCAATGGGCAATCAGGACCCTGAGATCTATATTCTCTCCCTCTCCCTCTCCCTCTCCCTCTCCCTCTAAATATAAAAGTCAAATGGTGTATGCGTGTATGTACGTTCACTTACTCCTTCCACACCGTTTGAGCTAGAGACTTGAAATTTGGTACAGTTAGAGGTCTTAGGGTCCTAATCAGGGTAAGAGTCGAAAATTTTTCAAATCTCACCTCTGACGCCCCCCCAGGGGTGAAATTATTTAAAGGCCAATCACATCAGCTGGGCAGCTGCTGTTCTCTGACACATAGTTATGATGTCATAATACCCCCTCCAACGGACGCCGCACTCGCTCAGCTCTCTACCCCCTCCCCACCTCCGATGGACCCAAGTTGGGTTTGGTCGGAGGGTAAGTGAGGTAGGGGTGTCGGGTTTGGTCAGGGGGTGAGGTCAAGGGGTGAGGTGGGGGTGTCAGGTTTGGTCGGGGGGTGAGGTGTGGGTGTCGGGTTTGGTCTACGGGGGGGTGAGGTGTGGGTGTTGTGGTTGGGTGTGGGGGGGTGAAAATGTGAGTCGGGGTTGGTCGAGTGGTAAGTGAGGTGGGGGTGTCAGGTTTCCCCTCTGCCCCCTCCAACGGACCCCGCACTCGCTCAGCTCTCTGCCCCCTCCCCACCTCCGACGGACCCGAGCAACGCCGGGTATATTCGCTTGTATATTATATATATAACTGTTATATTGACATATATATTGATTGACATATATACAATTGATTGAAATTGATTATTCTTAGAGACGAGTAAAAATAATGTCCTTAAATGTTCTTTCTTTGACTTTCTGTAAAGTTAGGTTATCGTCAATGAAAATATCTTTTTATCGATTTGCCTATGATCATGGAAATTGACGTTACTGTAATTCACTGGTTTTAAAAAAATCGAATCATTCCAAGCCTACATATAGCGGACAATATAAGTGAATTCAGTCAGTGTAGGTGTTACATAAGACTTAAAAGGAAAGGCTAGAAGAAGGAGCTGGATGTTACAGGTTATTGACAAAGGGCAGGCATAGTCTTTTCTCATTTGTTCATTGTCTATATTCCAGATCAGTTAGTCATTGATTTCTTTTTAAAGCCAGAAAGGACCAATGTGATTGTCTAGTCTGATTTTCTAAATCAGTGGTCTTCAAAGTGGGTTGTGCAAGACCCCTCACAGGGGGCCACGGTGTCCCGGTGCCACCGCAGGATTGGCCCCAGGAGACTGTCGAATTTGGAAGCATTCTATTTTTGTCCTGCCAAAATGCTGCTGAAAGCAGAAACTTTCTATTCGGTGTGGATGTGGGACAGTGGAAAAGAGCCACCGGGGAAAAACTTTGAGGAACGCTTTTCTACATAACACAACCATAAGATTTCCCTGTAGTAATTCCTTCTTTAAGTTCAGAGCAGTGTTTCTACTAAAGCATATCTGCAGCACATCCAATCTTGAATGTTAGGCTTGAAAATCATCACTATCTGGATGTTATTTTTACTGGTCTCTAAGATGAGTTAGTGGTCTCATTCTAGAATTTCCATCACAACTGATACTTGAATCAGCATGGATGCAAGATTACATAGAAACATAAAGATTTTATGAAAAAGGAAATAATACCATTTGTGTGGCATTATAAGACAGAAATAATGCTGAAGCAAACTTCTCTAGTTTAAAATAATGGGCAGTTATTTCAAATAACCTTTGGTCAAGGCTCTCACTTATAATTTATATTGCAAGTGCAAGTAATTGTAGTTACCCCAAGTCCCAATTCTGGTACTTTTTTCTCAGCTGAAAAAATACTGGGAAAAGTGTGTACGTGCACAAGTTGTGAAAAACCTTTATTTAACAAAAAATATTTTGATTATTGAAAAAGTTCAATAGTGGGTGTATCATGGAGGTCACAGATCTATGTGCTCTGGAACTGTTCTGTCTGAGGCTCAGCCAGGTCTCTGGTGCAGTGTGACTTCCTCTCAGGGGGCACTTTCACCAGAGTAAGGAGCCGCTTCTCTGGTTCTGACCTTGGAGTTTTCAGCACCCCTGTTTATCCCATGAGCATTCTGCTGTGAGTACACCTGGAAGGGATATCTGGGGAAGCCTCATGTGACCCCAAAGGACCATGCACCTCAACTTTGCAGTCAGCAGTGACTCTAAGCCAGTGTTGTAAAACAGAAGGGTTTTTTAGTCGACAGGAACACAGTGTAGGACAGATCTTGCTAGCACAGAAATAATGAATTTTCAGCAAAGTCCATCTTGGGGGTGGGGCAGGAGGGAGAAGAGAGTCTAAAGCCCCAACCCTGGGATTTGTCTTTTTTCCCCCTCGGGCCAGCAGGTCCCATGATCTGCATAAACATTTCTGGCTGATTTTTGCAGAGGAGGAGGGCCTGGCCATCCGTTGCCAGGTTACAGCGTGTCAGCTGTTCTCTATCCCCAGCAGCCAATCAGCAGCCATACTTACCTCTAGGGCTGCTGCAATGATCACACTCCTTTTCCCACCACCTGAATACTTAAATAACATATGGGAAACTGAAGCACAAAGTATTCTTAGAATGCATTAAGAACATTCCCACTTTGTTGCAGGGTGGTACTTAATAGATGAGCCTGAAGTGTCAGTCAGTGAAATTCTAAATTATAATGCTTCAGATTTTATTTAGAAGCTTTATACTCACTTTTAACCTGCTGTTCTTGCCACTCTTCCTGGTCAAATAACTCTTAATCCTTTATTCACTTCGCAGGTGTGTGGTAGGTATGTGATGAATGTTACCTTGACTGTATGCCCCAGATTAGCCACCTTGATTCTTCTGCTTTTTAGGAGTGTTTGTAAAGATTTCTTTGGAATGTACCATGATGAAGTTACCCTTAGAAATGGTCTAACTTAAGTCCCTTTAAAAAATTGATTCAGCAAGAAGTAATATATTTAATACTGCAGTCCAAAAACAATATTTAAAGAAATGTCAAGTACTCAAATTTAGGAAATGCCAGCATTGATAGGTTTTCTGTGCAACCTTAATTCAGCACCTTCTGAGTGTACATTATGGCCCAGTCTTTAATTACAAGATCACATACTTTTTTTTTCTACAGGACCCCTGCTTCTTTCATTGTACATGATGGGTGGTGCTCAGTAAATGGGTAATAATCTAATATACTTATCCTCATTCATTGTGCATTGTGTTGTATTTACTGCACACCATCCAAACTGTGCATTGAATAAAGAAATACTAAGTTTCTCATGGGCTTTTCTATGGTGCTCATCATCATAGTATCTGAGTGCTTTATGAATGTTAATGAATTTATCTTTACAACCCCTGTAGCATAGCAAGGTAACGGAACTCCCATTTTACAGATGGAGGGCTGCAGAACAGAGATTAAGGCCAAAATGTCAGAACAGTTCACCAATTTTGGCTGCTCAATTTGAGATACCTAGGGACTGATTTTTGAGTAATTGGCATTTTTATAGCACTTCATATGTTCAAAGCACAGCTCCAGTTGACTTAAATTTTGCAGCTCAGTGGTCAGCGCTAATGCAAATTAGACCACAAGTGTCAGGTTGGGCGCACAGAAAATGAGGAACACTCAGGTAGTGGCCACTTGTGAAAAGTTTAGTTTGTGATTTGCTGAGAATTGCCCAGGGAATATATTTGCATAATCTAACTGCCAGACTCTGAAAATTTGTGCATTTGATGCTTAACGGAGGCTCCTAACTCAGCTACATTTGAGTGAATTTTTACAGGAATGGCAAAAGACACATTGTTGTCACGGGATAGTGGTCTCCCAAATTTCAGATGTCTGCTCTGAAGTATGGAGCTAGAGCAAGAGCATCTCCAAAGAAATGTTTAACGTGGGAGAAAAAAATGGTTGGCTCAACTTTTTTGTCAGGAAAGGCTGAAGAATTTTTGCTCACACTTCTAAAAACACCACAAAATTCATCAGGTGTGAGGTAGATACTTGCCAAGGAAAACTTCAGCATAAATGATTAATATTCAGCAAAGTTGTAAGCAGTGGAAAATAAGAAAGCCTAACACTTTTCATTCAGGGCCTTAAGTGAAATCATTACTCTCAATTTCAACTGTAATAAAGTTATAACACTTCAGACCCTAAACTTTCCAATAAGTGAGAAACATTTTCTGACCCTGAGGGAAATGAGAGATGATGAGATCATATTATCTGGCGGTTTTGACACCAGATCAGAACTAGACACTTATGCTGTGCTCATTTATAGTTAGACTCTAGCAATAGTGTGAAGACCCTTTCTGTGCAGATTATAGCTGTCTTTGACAAATATGTGATTTTTTTCCTCTTATTTTGGGTACCACATTTGTCATGCAACTAGAGTATTCTTGAATTTCCAGCAGATCAAGGGGCATGATCATTCCCTTCTATTTGCCATTGGCGAGGCCTCATCTGGAGTACTGTATCTATTTTTTGGGGCCTATTCAAGGTAACACCCATTAAAGGAAACAGTAGGCCTTAGAAGAAGCTTATCCCCGACCTGGTGAGCCTTCCTGAGAACACTCCAGAGAGCCTATGAATAATGACTACTCTGACTGGTAGCATGCAAGGGCATGTGACCAGACCATATGGCACTGAATTGCATTTTGGTACCTGTATTTCTCCACAAACTGGGCTGAATACTTAGCTTGGAACAAAGGGTTTCTGCCATATGGAAAAACTATACAAAGTGGGGAGTCACATCTCTTAGCCTCACTCCCCACACAAGAGAACTTTTGAGGAACAAAGACTGAACTGACAGAAGTGCTGGTCCCAGCCTAATGGGATTTCTAACCTATGCATGGAAACTTGGTGGACTGCTTGTATCATTAATCAGGGTGAGAAACTGCTAATCCAAATCCTCTCTATTTAGTATATTAGGCTTAGTTTGCAGTTTTTGTTTGTTAGATAATCTGCTTTGATCTGTTTGCTGTGACTTATAATCAGTTAAAATCTATCTTTCTGTAGTAAATAAACTGTCTTCTGATTTATCTAAACCAGTGTCTCTTTACATGAAGCATCTGGGAAAATCTCAGCTTGATTAACACAGGCTTGGTGCACATCTTTCCCACATCGAGGGGAAAGCAATCTATATTAATGAGCTCACACTGTACAGATCCCTGTGCAGTGCAAGGAGGTATAATTCTGGGTGTATATACAACAAGGGGTAAGGCCGAGGAGCTGGGAAATTAACTGTAGTCTTCTGTTTGTCCTTGAGTGACTTAGATAAAGCACTCAGGTAGCTCAGTTGACTGTTTGATGCCACCTCCTGTCATTTTGGGTGATAATGGCCTAGACAGGCTAACTGAATCATCAGCAGAGCAGTGAGAAAGCACAGCCCAGTTGACTGGTTAGGTGGCACAGCAGTTCCCATGGCTCCCAGACTGCACTCTAGGAGAGACACCCATCGTATACTGTGTACACATGGCATTGACCTTTTTCAAAGCAAGCACTCCGCATTCTCGGCAGGTATCCCATAGTGCTTTGTCCCACTGCTGGCCTCTATAAATTTTGGAATTGTTCTCATGGCACATTATGGAATACCTACAGGAAGCCACTAGAATTCTGGGACTTTGGATCAAACTAAAATTCCCATGACTCTTCTGTCTTTTGTGAGCAAAAGCCATTTTCAAACTGCTGTCAGCCAGGATGGGGGGGGGGGGGACCTCAGTTATTTGCCACTGCCTAGGCACCAATTAATACACAATACCGGATGCACACACATTTATAAACATGCACCCAGGCAGATTTGGAAGCTAGCTGCCATGCTGCTGAGCCAGATTTGGTAGAGGAAGAAGGAGGAGGAAATTGGACAAATACCCATGGATACAATTTTTCTGGAGCAGCTTCACTTGATTCAATGCCATTTCTTGGCTTGGGAAACCAGCATTGACTATTGGGAAAGGACAGTGATCTGGTCCTGGGATGGGCAGCAAAGGAGGCAAAATGTCACGTAGATAAATCTATCTAGAGCTCACCCTAAAACTGCACTAGCATCACACCAACATGAAACCTTCCCTCAGTGTGGAAAATATGTGGTCATAGCCATCTGGAAGCTCACCATCTACAACAGATACTGATTAATAGCTATGCAATCTGGTGTTGGAAAGTTCAGCTGTTGGGGCTGTTGCCATGGAGGTGTGTGCTGCTATACAGAAGTTGTTGATGGCATGGGTTGGAAAGCTTGACAATGCACAGGAGATTATTGATGGATTTGCACTGGTTGGGGTTCCTGATTTATACTGGGCCACTGATGGGAACCTTGTGCCCACACTCCCCCTCCATCCACCCACCAGGCCTTAGGGTTTCAAACAGAAAGGGGTATTTCTTCATGCTGCTCCAAGGCATAGTTGATCACCAATATTAATGTGAAGTAGCCTGAAAGGTTCATGATGTTAGCATCTTTTAAAACTCATGCCTGTTTAACAAAAATTGGCATTTTTGCTTCCACAATGTTTATATACCATAATGGTATTGAGAGTCCCACTGTCATTCTGGGATAGCCCACTTATCTTTAACTTCCCTTTTTTTGGACACTAGGTTGGCAGAAAGGACCTTTTAAATTTTATCTTGAGTATCTACAAAATGACAGTGGAGTGTGTGTTTGTAAAGCTGAAAGGAAGATGACCTTGTCACATAGTGAGGACTAGATGACCTCCTGAGGTCTCTATCAACCCTGATATTCTGTGATTCTATGAATTAACTAAGGTCTTCTCAAATGTCATTGGATTAAATTATTTCATACTGATAATGATCAGTTTTGAAAATGGTTAATATAGCTAAGTTAAATACGCTTGAAAGGAAGGATTGTACCAAACACTCATTCTGTGAGTAAAATTTAAAAGTAAGGATATTTTTATAAGAGTAAGTTAGCTCAAGTCAAGTGAGTATACTAAAATTCTTAGACCACGCTTGAGACACAAGACATGCATCCTCCCAAATAAAAGGAAACTGGAAGGGTGAAAAAAAAAAAGATTAAATATCAAGGCTCAAGGGTTATTTGCACAGAAAATGTATCCTTCAGAAGTTGGAAATATGGCCAAAGTGAATTGATTAGAAAGGCGCATAAAGTATGGCAGGTAAATTATAAAAGTAAAATGTTATGTTATAGTTTTGAAGAACACCTAGCCAAAGGTAACCTTAAAAATGATTTTCTATATATGTAGTCCTGCTGCTCTGCAAGATAATGAAGAGGGAGCAACTGAAGCAGATAAATGTACTGCAGATAAAATAAACTTCATCAGGGTAGGGACTGTCCTCTATGTTGTTCTAAATTGCTGTGCATAATGGGTTTCCTATCCTGACTGTCTTTTTTGGTACTACCAGAATATAAATGTATTGTTTTACTAACTAGACAGTAAGCTCTCTGGAGCAGGGACCGTTTTTGTGTGTTTATACTGTGCACAGCACAGAGGAACCCATATGCCCCAATATAAATAATTTTTGAAAGTACCATATATTTTGGCGTATAAGACGCCTTTTTAACCCCCCAAAATAGCCTCAAAATTAGGGGGAGCGTCTTATACGCCGAATATATTAAACTCACCGGGCAGCTGGAGCTGGGGCGGCTGCAGGTGGCCCGGCGGGCGGGGCGGCGCTTCCCCCCCGACCCCACCCACATGTGTTGGGGCCGGTGGGGAACGGGAGCAGCTTGGGCCCCGGGGCCCCTGGGAGCGCCCGCCCGCGCGGCGGGGACGGGAGAGCGGCGCGCTCCCAGCAGCCCGCCCGCGCGGCGGGGACGGGAGAGCGGCGCGCTCCCAGCAGCCCGCCCGCGCGGCGGGGACGGGAGAGCGGCGCGCTCCCAGCAGCCTGCCCGCGCGGCGGGGACGGGAGAGCGGCGCGCTCCCAGCAGCCTGCCCGCGCGGCGGGGACGGGAGAGCGGCGCGCTCCCAGCAGCCAGCCCGCGCGGCGGGGACGGGAGAGCGAGGCGCTTTTTGTGTGTGGTGGGGGTTTTTTTTTTTTTTTTTTTTTTTTTTGTGTCCGGCTTTTTTATTTAAAAACTCGGGGGCGTCTTATACGCCGGAGCGTCCTATATGGCGAAAAATACGGTACTTATTGCTTTAGGTAATAAAAATGAAACTCTGACAAATATCAGGTTTTTTAAACATACTGATGCTGAACAAATCAATAAATATTAACATGTGGCCAGAACCAGATATGATGGCTGGATAACAGAGTAGGGATAAATGGTCAACTTTCATCATGGTTAAAAATTATCAGTTTGCCACAAAGTTCTGTTATCAGGACTGGTGATGGTTAGTAAGTTTAATGGTCTGGGAGTAAACTTTGTAAGTGGTTCCATGTTCTTGAGGTTAGTCAAATCCAAAGAAGAATGTGAGCACCTCAAGGTCCTAACCAAGCTAAGTGAACAGGAAACATGATATCAGGTGAAATTAAATGTTGATAAATGCAAAATATTACACATTGGAGGGAAGACTTTAAATTACTCTTAGACCATACTGGGTTCAAAGTTAACTTAAATCACGTTGGAAAAAGGACTTTGGCATCGGATAGCTTAATTAATCATAAAACCTTAGTGTTGTCCTGAAAAGGTCCTTGATAGGTCAGCTAATCCAATCCCTGCACTGAGATAGAACTAAGTATTTTCTAGACCGTCCCTTACAGGTGTTTGTTTAACCTGTTCTTAAAAACCTCCAATAATGGAAATTGCACAGACTCCCTGGGTAATTTGTTCCAGTGCTTAACTATCCTTACAATTAGGAAGCTCTTCCTGATGTTTAAACTAAATCTTCTGTGCTACAATTTAAATCTATTACATCTTGCCCTGTCCTCAGTGAATAGAGAACAATTTGTCACCTTTCACTTTATAAGAACCTTTTACATACTTAGACAGTTATGTCCCCCTTCAGTCTTCTCTTCTCCAGATTTAAAATCTTTCCTCATTGCTCATGATCTAAATGTTTAACGTTTTTTTTTTTTTGCTCTCCGCTGGACTTTCTCCACCTTGTCTATATCTTTCCCCAAGTATGGTGCCTTACTCCACTTATTCATTCTTAAGTAGAGTACTTTGCATTTGTCCTTGTTCACTTTCCTCCCATTTAATTCAAACTATTTCTCTAGTTTCTGAAGATCATTATGAATTCTATTCCTGTCTGCCAAAGCGCTTGCAACCCCTCTCAACGCCATTATCCAAATCACTTATGAAGAAATTGAATAGAATTGGACCGATCCCTGCAGGACCCTCCTCAGTGTTTCCTCTGAGGATCATGTAGGTATTGTGGTCCATTTCAAGTTTACATTTTCATGGGAAAAAAAGCATGTATTCGTTACGCAGGTATATGCTTCACTGATTCTCAACCATATCACAATGTCTAGCCGTTGTGGCTGAGCGCCCCAAGGAAACTTGTACAATACCTTTTCTGTGCCACCAAATGCTCATGTGAACCAGTGCATTGATATGTATTGACAAGATATTTTAACACATTACTACCTCCCTTGTCAAAACTCATTACTTATTCATATGCCTATTTTTTACATCAGACTTTGCTCGTGACTTCAAGAAAAAATTCCTTATTCAGTATCAGTATAAACCTTTTTAACAGTTTTGCTTTTTAATAATCCATCACAGGCTTCACTGAAATAAAGTGCTTTCTTCAACTTTTGAACTCTGTACATTAGATAACCATTGATACAAATTGCCAGAAGGTACAAAAAAACTAAAATGTGTCAGTGTAAGAACTACAACCTTCTTTCTTTACTCAGAGTTATTTCAACTTGTTTCATAAACTTCATACCAATAGTAAAGTGCTCCTACCATCAAAGCAGCATGAAATTTTTTTTAATTTACCACACAAGTTTTGGGGGTTTATTTAAGTAGTAAGTCTTTTTGTTTGTTTGTTTTGTTTTTGCATATTTGAGCAGTGGCAGTGTTTACAAAGCCAAGGCTAGAGAAACGCTGTAATCTTGGAAATTTAATGCAAGCCTGGAGTGGAACATATTATTTTTTAGAATCTTTGCGGGCCCCCACCTTCGGTACTCAAAGTGCCAGAGTGGGGATTCAGCCTTGACAGCACCATCTAAAGATTTCTTAAGAAATGAATACCCTGAAATCCATCTTTTGACCATCAACTGCTCAGTAAGGACTTTATGGGGGAAGGGGAGAAGAGAGCAGAGAAGGGGGAGAAGGGAGACAGTCTAGCTCCAGCATGTGAATCAAAACCAAATGTTTTCATTTCAAATAAATATCAAATGCACACATTTTAAAGCTGACTGTTTAACAATGGAATGATTGTGCATGTGTGAAGGGGAAACAAAAATACTCAAAAATACATTTTTAAGTAAGAGAAGGAATATAAATCAATTTGATGTAATGGAAGAAATCTACATGTAAATGGCATTTCTACAAATACAAGAATGAATCTTTTTGAGCCCTGTTGATTTTCCTCTCCTTTAAGAACTAAAAAGGGATAGGAAAAAGGTCTATTCTACTGATGTGAGAAACAAATTGCAAAAACAGGATGGTCCTCAGTATGCTCTTCCAGTTTAATTGTGAATAATTTCCAGCTAGTTGTGCTCCAACTTGAAGGTAGGTTTCTTTAGGCTATATTTCTCTAGTTTATGAGAAGGTCATGTGAGACTATATCAAAGTAAAGTCTATATATATTGCATCTAGTGTTTCCCCTCTCTCCACAAGGCTTGTTACCCTGTCAAAGAAGGATATTAGTTTGGTTAGACATGATATTTCTTGACAAATCCATGTTTATTATTTATCTTCCAGATGTTTACAAATTGATAGTCAAACAATTTTCTCCGTTATCTCTCCAGGTACCAAACTTAAACTGATTGGTCTATAATTCTCTGGGTTGTCCTTATTCCTCCTGTCATAAGTGTAGAGTGTTGCCTTGCCTGGGTGGGGCTAGTGTTACCTGAGAAGGCGGTGTCGTCAGAGCAGTCTGGCTAGACAGAAAGAGACCAGGAAGTAAAGTTTAGTTCAATTTGGGCTTTGAATTGACTCAGAACTCTGGTCCAGCTATGGACCCTCCCACCTCATCCCTTCCCTATATATCTTCCTAACTGGCTAAAATCGTGAGTAAGAATTGTCCTGCATAAAAGCTTTGCGTTTGATCTTGGTGTCTCTATCTGTGTAGTTAGCAGAGGGGGTGAGAAGTTTGTTAATCAAGAAGATTAAGGTTAAAAATTCTGTACCTGTGTAGTGTTTTAATTGTATGTTTGCTCTTTTCTTTATTAAATCTTTTTAGTTCAAAAGCGTTTGGTTTTTTTCCCGTAAGGTTCTCTCTGCTTCCAGACTGGGAAGAGAGGGAGGGAGGGGAGTAGGTATCAGGACAGCTCAGTGTATGAGCTGAAGAGCGGAGTCTGTCTTTCTCTCTACCTTCAGGTGAGAAGGGGGAGGGGGAGGGGAAACAGCCTCTGAGTGTCCGGCTCTAGGGTGACCAGACGTCCCGATTTTATCGGGACAGTCCCGATTTTTCTCTGTCTGTCCCATGTCCTGACCTCGGGACGCATTTTGTCCCAATTTTGGGAATTTTCAGATGAGCCCTGCTCGCGCAGGGCTCATGAAGGCAGCACGGCTCCGCCCACTGCCCCAGGCAGCCATGTGCTGCCTCCATGAGCCCTGCGCAGGCAGGGCTCATCTCTAAAGTCTCAAATTCGGGACAAAGAGTGCTACAAGAGTAGCTTGCTGCCCGCAGAGACAGTGACTTCCCAGCCCGCTCCCGTCCTTCCCCCCCCCCCCACCTCTGGCCGGCAGAGACAGGCGGGGGGGGGGGGGGACCCTCCGTGGACCCTCCCCCCTCCCACAACCAGCGCCCGCAGGCAGAGGGGGCGAGGGGCCCAGCTCGTGTTTTCGGAGCGGGGGGGTTTGCCTCCGACCAGCGGCGGGGCTGCCTGGAGCATGGGGGGGGCGTCTGCCCCCGACCCACGGTGGGGCTGTGCAGTGCCCGGAGCTGGAGGGGTTGGTGCTCCCAACCCACAGCAGGGCTTGCCCGGATGGGGGGGGGGGTGTCTTGGTGCCCCTGACCCACGGTGGGGCTGTGCCTGGAGCTGGGAGGGGGGCTGGTGCCCCGACCTGTGGAGGAGCTCTGTGTGTGTGTGTGTGTGTGTGTGTGTGTGTGTGTGTGTAGGGGGGTGTCCTGTGCGCCAGGAGAAGGGGGACAGGACCTGGGGCAGGGTGGGGGTGGAGTCTGGGAGGAGCAGGGGTGGACTGTGGGCGGGGCCCCAGTGTGTCCCGATATTCTGGTCCTGTGATCTGGTCACCCTATCCGGCTCTCAGGGAAGTTAACGGAGTTGGGGGGGAGTCTGGGTACCCCACTCCAGGCCCTTGGAGATTTACTCAGATGGTGGCAGCTTGGGTAACCCCAATTCAGCTGGTAGAGTGTGTGGGATCTGGGGGTGTAGAGAATTAACTTAAGCTAAGAAGCAGCTAAAGTTAGTTAGTCTGGCATAAGAGTCCCTTCTCTGTACCCAGGGTTCAGAGAAGGGTGGTGACACTCTTACACCACCCCCCTTTCTTTTTTTACACATGAGGGCTACATTTGCCCTCTTCCAGTCCTTGGCTACATCTTCTATCCTCCATGAGTTCTCAAAGGTGATCACTAATGACTCAGAGATCTCTTCAGCCAGTTCCTTAAATATTCTAGGATCTATTTAATCAGGCCCTGCTAACTTGAAGACATCTAAGGGTACATCTATACTACCCAATGGACCAGTGGGTAGTGTTTGATGTATCGGAGATCGATTTATCGCGTCTTCTCTAGATGCGATAAATCGATCCCTGAACGTTGACTCCGGAACTCCATCTCCACAAGAGGAGGAAGCGGAGTCGACAGGGGAGCGGCAGTGATTGACTCACCACTGTGAGGACAGACAGGTAAGTTGAACTAAGATACTTCGACTTCAACTACGCTATTTGTGTAGCTGAAGTTGTGTATCTTACGTTGACCCCTCCTCCCCCTTCCTAGTGTAGGCAAGGCCTAAGTTCTTATCTTGTTCTTCTGGTATTTTAATCTCAGATCATATCCCATTTACACTGGTGGTTGCTGTTAGTTGTTCAACCACTAACTTTTTTGGTGAAAACAAAAAGAGCCTTTAACACGTCAGTCTTTGCTGCATTTTCTGTTACTGTCTTTCCTTCCTCATTGAGTAATGGGCTTACCTGTCCTTGGTCTTTCTCTTCTAATATGTTTGTGCAATGTTTTCTTCTTATGTTTGTTATGCCTTTGCTTGGGGTGCAACGCTGTGAATGTTAGGAAGCATAGGGAACAGAATGGAAATAAAAAAAATATTCTATAAATGAGTTGTACAGGCCTCATCTAGAATACTGTATGCTGTATTGGTCACCGCACATCTAAAAATATTGTATATAGAGAATGGGGTCAGAGATAGGTGATGAAAATAAATAATGCATGTAACAACTCTCTTTATGAGACAGTGAAAAGACTGGGATTGTGCTAGGATGATGAACAAGAGGGGACATCATACAAAATAATGAATAGTATAGAGTGTGTGGATTTTGAGTTTGCTTTTTATGAGACAAGGAGAACAAACAGAATAAAATTTGAAAAGTGGCAAAATCAAAACTAATAATATAACCACACCGCATGTTAGGTGGTGAGGGCTGTCTGGCTTGTTGGAAAAGTATGTGCACTTGGAGAGCCAGGAAGTGACTTTGTGCTGGAGACCAGGTTGGTGTGGGAATGCTAACCCATTCCCAGAATCAGAGACGTAGCAGTGTTAGTCTGGAATAGCAGAGGTAACAAAGAGTCCTGTGGCACCTTAAAGACTAACTAAAGTATTGAAGCATAAGCTTTCATGGGCTAATACCCACTTCCTCGGATGCAAGCAGTGGACATTCCCAGGTGACCAGAAGAGCATGGGGACTATGTCGGTGCAGGAGAATCCTTCATTTACCTGCACCCGGCACAGCACCCACTCTCCCACCCGTGGAACTGGTGAAATACTGGGATTTTTCAGGCTCCGCTGTGGACGTTGTGCTGGTTGCTTATTTTTCGGGGGCTAGGAAGGAATTTTTCCCTGACCGCCAGACTGCCCAAGGTGAAGTGAAGGGGCTTTTCACTTAGGCAACAGCAGGATTTGGAGGGGGCTTAGTTGAGAACATGAAATGGGAGTTACATGATGATGTCACAATTCATTATGTAAACATAGGGAGGATGTCCAGTGCAGGTACTCTGTAGGGAAGGGGTACAGTAATCAGATAAAATGCATTGGTAAAGGATTTAAAGGAGTATTCTTGTAAAGGAGTGGAAACAGATTGGTTCAGGGCTCTTATGGGTGGTCTGGCAGGCAGCCAACCCCCTTCCTTTATAGCCCTACCTTAGCCCTCATTTGATGAGGGGGGGATGCTGAGGTCCCAGCGGTGGGTTGGCTGGAGACCGGGATGGGTAAGGGTGAGAGCTGATGAAAGCCTCCCAGGTATATATTCAAATGATTATGGAATTACCTGCACTTTACACATTTATCTTCTGGCTGACATTTAAAAATAAAGTGGCAGCCTACTTAAACCACATTCAGTGTGTCTCATCCTTGCCACACAATGCATAACTAGATTGTGGAATTCATTGAGGCCAGTAGCTTAGCAGGATTCAAAGAGGGACTGACCAATTGTATGGATAACAAAAATTACAGTAAATATAAGAAAAAAAGTTTTTGGATGCTTTATAAACCTCATGCTTCGGGGCTTAACCCAGTCTTCAAGTTAGCAGGGCCTGATTAAATAGATCCTAGAATATTTAAGGAACTCCAAATTTTGTCAGGGAGGAATATGTAGGGGGCAATATGGGTGCTTAATGGAGACTCAGAAGGATTGATGACTAATAGGCAGGAGCTACTTTGTGAAGGGCTTTAAAGATAAGGGCAAGGAGATGTGTTTGAGGCAATGGCAGAGAGGGAGATCGTGAGGGATGCAAAGAAAGGGAAATAATGTGACTGAAGAAATAAGTCAGGGAAATAATCCTAGTAGCAGCAGTTTGTCCACTGAAATCTATTCAATGTAGCTGAAGTCAAGGCCAGATATTTCAGATGCAGCATCGTGGCCTGAACGAGAGCCTTGGCAGGACAGACAGAAAAAGCTAAGGGAAGACTGAGAACAATAGGGGCCAGGAACATATCCTTGAGGGAAATATTAGTGGGGGAAAAAGGGCAATGGGAAGAGAAGGATGTTCAGTTTTTAAGATGGTACATTTTCCAGTTTTACAATAATATTATTAGCTCTCAACCAGCATTCCCTATTTGAGTGTGGAGTTAACAGCATGGAATGGTTTTTGAAGCCTACTCAGCTAGTCACTGTTCATTGCTGTGCTTCCTCTCATGTTTTGCTGAGTTTCCTGAATATATCCTGGACTGGCAAGAAGACAGTTTGTTCTATGATTTAGCCCATCAGAACCAGAGTGAGGAAATGTGTGTTGATAAATGATACAAACAGAACATTTATTCTACCTTTGGGAAATGGAAAAATTCTGTTGGTGCGTAGACATTTGTATAATGCAAAAGATGCTTTTCTCTTGTTAATGCATGTGTGTATCTTCCATTAATGTCAATGAGATGTGTGTGCATTGATGGGGAAAATAGACCCCTGAAGCCCTAAATTTTGAAACTGAAATATCCCTTCTATGGTAGAGCTAAAGGAATAGTGAGCTATTTGGTCATTTGGAAGAAAATTGGAAGTTGTCTTCACAGGGCAGTCTTGATTATACAAATATTATGGTGTATGTTCTATAAAGCATGGATATAAAGAAGTTTATTTTGTAATAAGCATTGGAGGGCATGACCCCGTTAGAGGAACCATTCATGTAATTGAAGTTCTGATGATTAAGATTGTTCTGTCATTTTTAATGCCTTCGTATCCTTGAAATATTTTACTTGTGTATGCCCACATTTCTAAAACTGGCAGGTAAAATGTTAATTTTTCATTGTTAGCAATTTTTTTTCAAAAGAGCAGCTGAATATATTTTATTCTTAGGCTGGTTAATATTGTTTTCTCCAAGGCTTGCTTATTAAGTAGGGTTTTTTTGGGTGGGGCCAGTTGTTACATAAAGAGGCTTAGTTTCCTGTGGAATTTTGAATTGACCCTTCTAACCACTATGAAACCTCTGGGGGAATTTTTTCTCAATGTCAGTGTCCTATAAATGAAAACAATTATTTTAAAATTTTGTGATAGTTTTTTTTAAAATTATATAGTAAGTTTAAATAAAAAATGTGCATTTTTAAAATAGAAAATAATTTTGCAATGCAAATTTAGTTCTTACAGATCACTTTTGCCAGCTTGTTGGCTTTTTTTACTTGACTTTTCATATGAAATTTTCTGATAACATGAAGTTTGAAGGCAATGTCAATTCAGTGGAGGATTAGAATATTATACAGGAATAACTGGGTAACCTTGAGGACTGGCTTAATAGGAATGGGATGAAATTTAATATGAAGTGCAAGCTCATACACTTAGAGACTAACAAGAATTTCTGCTGTAAGCTGCATGCTCATCAGCTGAAAGCAATGAGGGGGGCAGAGAGTTGGGGTGTGTTGGTCAATCACAGTCTGACTAGGAGCTGCCAATGTGATTCGGCTGCAAAAAGAAGACAGTTGGGATCCTAGGATGTATCAGATGAGGTATTTCCAGCAGAAATAGAGAAGTAATACTATTGTATAAGGCATTGGTAGATAAGACCTTACCTGGAAAAAACTGTACTGTTCTGGTCACTCATGTTCAAGAAAGATGAATTCAAACTGAAACAGGTGCAGAGAACAGCTACTAGGATGATCAGTGTAACAAAGAGCCTCTCTTAAGAGAAGAAATAGTCCAATCTCTCTTTATTTGTAGTCCGTAAAGGGGTTAAATTGAGATGGAACAAGGTTCTTCCCCCCTGCTTTAAAAGTCTTGTTGCAATTTTTCCTCCTATGTCGGCACACTGTCAGGGCCAACTTCATGAAAAGAATCTGTGCAAAAAGCCCCTGTCTGGGTAGTGCATATCCATAGAACTGGAAGACTAGGCTCTCAAGTGTACCAGCTGTTGAAATGGCCCTATTTCTTTCTTCTTATTACAAGTAAACCGAAACTACCTTATTCTAGCTGCCAAATCTTCCTGCTTTCCTCTGCTACAGGAGCCCTAATTTCTCTTCATCCTCTCTAAACCACAATGTACTGCTTCGACACTTAAGAGACACTTATAGAATATCAGGGTCAGAAGGGACCTTTAGTCTAATACCCTGCTAAAAACAGGACCAATCCCCAATTAAATCATCCAACAGATTTTTACCCTAAATGGCATCCTCAAGAATTGAACTCATAACCCTGGGTTTAGTAGGCCAATGCTCAAACCACTGAGCCATGTCTCCGCTGTGGGAACTGTCTGATGTTTTCTGAACCCTGCCCTCTGATTAGTTCCCAGTTTATTTCTCATTAATCAGGGTCCACACAAATCCATTCCCAAGTTCTTCTGTATCATCAAATTCCAATTCACTTCCCAAATGCCAAACTAAGTATTGCTCTCCTTTAGTGATAAGTGATTGCAGATCTTTAAGTTTCATACCTGCAAAATTCTCCACTTGTACTGTCTGGGCTGCTATTCCTCACGTCTTCAGGATGGGTGGGAGTGGACAATTGACTAAAGGGGTAGATGAAGTGTATATCTACAGCCTTGTGTATAATCTGATTGTGCAGTTGTGAAAATAGCTGTATAATTTAGTATGTTGCTAGCAGGCCACAACTCACTCTGTGCAGCATAGAAAAAAGACATTTATCTTCTATTTACCAATTTCTGAGCCCGTCCACTTCTGTTTTAGGAATTCTCTAGGAGAAGTGAGTGACCACTGGGAGAATTGCAGGAATATGAGAATTTGAAGAAACTAAGGGCATGTCTTCACTACGACTTAACGTCGACTTTAACGACGTTAAGTCGAAATAAACGTGTACCTGTCTTCCCACGCATGCCCTTAAAGTCGATTTAAAGGGCCCTCAAAATCGACTTTATAACTCCTGCCTGACAAGAGAAGTAGCGCTAAAATCAACCTCTCTAGGTCAATTGTGATGTAGTGAAGAGGCATCTGACTTTAAGCCTCCGACCTCCCGAGCCGCCCCGCGAACCGCCCCCCCGGCTCGCCCGAGCCGCCCCGCGAACCGCCCCCCGGCTCGCCCGAGCCGCCCCGCGAACCGCCCCCCGGCTCGCCCGAGCCGCCCCGCGAACCGCCCCCCGGCTCGCCCGAGCCGCCCCGCGAACCGCCCCCGGCTCGCCCGAGCCGGCGGGGGGGTCCGGCACGGGACTGCTTGGGCCGGCGGGGGGGTCCGGCACTGTGGGCTACCTACCAACAGTGCAATGCGGGCTATGTCGACCCCTGCAAAAAGTTTAAGGACAGACAGTGTCGGCCACTGTCGACCTGCTGTCCTGGTGGGGACACACTGATTTGATTTTCTAAAGTAGACTTTAGAAAATCGAATTAAGGGAAATCGACCTAGTCCTGTAGTGAAGACATACCCTAAAAATGTGCCTTGGTGGAAAAAGGCAGAGGTTTTCATGAGGAGATGGCTAGCATTTCGAACTTCTAAACTGCACCGGAGAGTCCCACATGACAAGTGCATTCATTTGAACACAATTTATCTACATTTTGAAGTATTTGTCACTAATATTTAGGTCTTTCAATGCTAAAGCAGTAAATTAATGAGGCTTAGGAGCCCCAGATAGCAGTTGCTGCTTCTTGCAAGCTGCCTTGCCTGCTACCCCTCACCTAGTGCTTCAGTTTTTTTGCTACAATATTACAGCTATTTTCATCAGTTAAAGCCGAACCCTAGAACAGTAGCACAGTTTCTTCTAACAGTTTATATACTGGTTTTAGGTATGTAATAATCTTTTAAGCAAGATGAGCTAGAAATGACAATAAAGGGAAAACATGATCAGTGGCATAAATGAAGCTTGTTGGGATGATTGAGACCTTACATGTTTACGTTGAGGCGTATAAACTATATAGGACTAGAATGACTAAGGGGAAGAATTTATGCTGCAAGTGATATAAAATTTGATAATGTAGAAGAGCACAGAAACATACTAGGTCAGTATAGAAGAAAAGAAAAGCAAGTGGGAAACTGCAGTAAAGCTCCTTTGGCCTAGAATGACACCAAGAACAAGAAATTCCTAGATTTATTATAACAACCCGGATATCTCTGGGAACAAACACAACTAAGCATGGATCATCTCAGATTCTTACATTATGTCCATTACTCCACGAACAACAACAACTTTCACACGAACAAGAACAGTAAAGAAGCCACCCAGAATCATGTATTTGCCAACAGGGAGAAAAGTCAGAAGAATACAGCCATCTAATCGTAGAGACTTCAAACCTACCTATTATTAAAGGATGACATATTGAAAGCCAAATTTCAGAGGGCGGCTAGACACACTCTGTGTACTTCAGTAATTTCCTCTGCTTGTGATAGTTACAGTTGATATCAAGCAAGACAGCTGAAAAATGTGTAACTTTAATGTAAAATCTGTGTTGGCTAAACACCTTATTGTTTGTATTAAAATGCTTGTGTCCTTCAATTCCATAATTACATGTTCGTTTTTTATCAGCCCTCCTATATCTCACATGATCTTATTCAGCTAGCTAATATGAAACAGCCAGGTCAATAGATTAATTTTTTTTTGTCTGCAAAGCTCTTGAGGATGCATGACATCATCAATAATACTTTAATCATATTCAACTGAAGCTTGTTGCACAGAGACCAGCTTTGTCATTAAAATGAATCAAGTGACATGTTACATTACATGTGGTTGAAAGAGATGTAAAACAAAAGGTTTAAATATTATTTTGAAAAACTGTCCAAATCTTATACACTTTTGTAAGTGGATTTGTTTGAAAACCTGAGTTTTTAATTGCAGGAGAATTTAGTGTATTCAAAGACACAATCTTTGTAGTTAGTTCTTATTGTAATCATTAAGTACAATGTTAAACTCAAAGGTCATAATATTCAGTAAAATCTGCAATATAGGAGCCATGATGATGGGATGGATCTTGGTCAGTTGCGGGCTGGAGTGCACATTCTGGTCACAAGTATGAGCTGGGAGACTTAAACGTGTTCAATGAGGACAGAATTCTTGGAGATTTTAGCTGTTGCCTTCTAGCAAGTCTGTACTGAGCATGTGTGAATTGTGGTTTCTCAAAGCCTTATAACTTGATTTTCATGGGATGGCAAAAGGCCCTTCACAAAAAGGCCAGCACCTGCCAATTTCAAATTCCTGCTCCAAAGCATGAGGACATTAATCTAAAAGGAAAACTACTACAACAACAAAAAACCTTGATTTTTTTTTAACATAGGCAAAACAGTTATTTCCCTGTTCTCAGCCTTGTTCTCTGAAAATGCTGAACAATTTTTGGGGAAATCTTTCAAAAACTTTTAGCCTGTGGCAGACACCCACCATGGAAAATTTCAACACAAGTGGTTAGTTTGATAAAGTTATAAACAACTCTTAAACAGAGTTTCGTAATGAGAAGAATCAGGCAACCTTAATAGGTGTTGCCATCAGTCCCGTCTGTAATAAGGGCAGCATGGGGCTATATATATATATAGCATTGCTTCATTTGAGATGGTATTCATCCCAAATTACGTCAGACTGAAAGCAGCTATTATGTGTCTGAGGTTCTAGGTCAATGGTCCTCAAACTGTGGAGCACACCCTCAGAGGGTCATGTCTGGATGGGTCTGCACCAGCCCCATGAGGAGGTGGGACCGGAGTGCCATCTGGCCACAGCTTTGGCCCCTGCTTCCTTCCCGGCTCTGGTCTGGCTGCAACTCCGCTCCCAGCCTGGAGGCAAGGCCTGGACGCATTCAATTATTGGTAAAAGGAGGTGCAAGAGAAAAGTTTGGGCATTGCTGTTCTAGGTGATGTGAAAAGATAGGAATAATTGCTTCTTATGAACTTTTAGGCAGTTAGTGCTATGATTACTGAAGTGCTTGTCTTGGAAGGATTAGATTTTTTTATTGCTTAAATGTCAGCAAGTGTTTTCTCTGAACACCCATAAACTGATGAAAAAATATTTCCATCTATAATACTTTATCTATCCTTAGATTTTGATTAAGAAATATGCTGCTTGAGAATGTTGGATTTGAGGTTATTTAAGTATATTTTGGCATGTGATGTTGACAGTTTGTGTTTTTAATGGTTATAAAGCTACATATTTGTGAATCTCAACATCTGTCTTGAAATAATTTTCTAAGCCGCCCCCCCCAATTTCCCATAACTGTTGGAAATTTAATAAAAAATAACATGTTTAAAATCCATGTTTGTGTACTTGAGAAAGTTTAAATAGAAATAGAAGAAATGCTTAAAAATAAATGTCTATTATCCATCAAAATTACTTAAAAAAATCAATTTCTGCTGTCTACTTATATGTGACTGCAAAATGTAGCCTGAGTGTTTAGTATATAAACCAACCAGAGTACTGAATCCCCATACATTATATGCCATATATTGTCATAATCCTCATGACTAACTTCCTTTCATATCTTCAGTCTCCTCTGTAAACCATGTGACCTCCTACGCCTGGAAAATACTCCCTGACCCTCTCTGAAATAAAATCCAGCCTCTTTGTTAAGGGTTTGGAGGGCTAAAGCGGATTGGTGAGGGAAGTAGAGATGATTTCATTAATAATCTGAATGATGCAATGGATTGCACCCTCGTCAAGCTCATGGATGATGTTTAGCTGGTGGCAGAGGTAGATGGGCTGGAGGGTAGGGATAGGGTTCAAAGTGACACAGATAAATTGGAGGATTGGGCCAAAAGAAAACTGAACTGGTTCAAGTGCAGAGTCCTGCACTTAGAATGGAAGAATCCCATGCACTGCTATAGGCTGGGGACCTATTGCTAAGTGGCAGTTCTGTAGAAAAGGACCTGGGGCTTGCAGTGGATGAGAAGCTGGATATAAGTCAACAGTGTGTTCTTGTTGCCAAAAAGGGCGATGACAGACAGTAACTTCTTATAGTTGTAGTTATGTTCCTGAAAAATGTGACTTTAAGCGAAACAATGTTAAGTGAATCCAATTTCCTCATAAGAATTAATGTAAATGGGGGAGTTAGGTTCCAGGGAATTTTTTTCACCAGACAAAACATTATATATTATAGACACATGGTATAAGATTTAATACAGTACAAACAATTTAATACTGTACACAATGATGATGATTGTGAAGGTTGGTTGAGGTAAAGTTAGAGGGCAGAAGAGGGTGGGATATTTCCCAGGGAATGCTTTACTGCTAAATGAACTAGCTTTTGGCTCAGCCCTCAAAGAATTAACACATCGTTGTTAATGTAGTCTCACACTCTGCAAGGTAGCAGGAATGGAGGGGGGGAGACGGCATGGCAGACAAACACACCCTGTGAGAGAGAGATGTGCATTGCCCCTTTAAGTAAGATGACCCCAATCTTAAGTACATTATTTTTTTTAAGTAGATCAGGAAGTTGAGACAGCAGCTGTTGCCCCAAGCTCGCTGTCTCTTTCCCTTCTGTCTGTGTCCCCACCCTACTCTACATGGAGAAGGGGAAAGTGGGGTACAGGAATAGGGGTGAGGTCAGGGGTGAGCAGTTCCCTTAGCCTTTCCTCATAAGTAGTGTGCTCCAGCCTCCTGGTCATTTTTTGTTGCCCTCTGCTGGACTCTTTCCAATTTTTCCACATCCTCTTTGTAGTGTGGGGCCCAGAACTGGACATAGTACTCCAGATTAGGCCTCACCAATGCCGAATAGAGGGGAATGATCAGGTCCCTTGATCTGCTGGCAATGCTCCTACTTATACAGCCCAAAATGTCGTTAGCCTTCTTGGCGACAAGGGCACACTGTTGACTCATATCCAGCTTCTCGTCCACTGTAACCCTTAGGTCCTTTTCTGCAGAATTGCTGCTTAGCCAGTTGGTCCCTACTGTGTAGCAGTGCATGGATTCTTCTGTCCTAAGTACAGGATTCAGCACTTGTCCTTGTTGAACCTCATCAGATTTCTTTTGTCCCTACCCTCTAATTTGTCTAGGTCCCTCTGTAGCCTATCCCTACCCTCCAGTGTATCTACCACTCCTCCCAGTTTAGTGTCCTCTGCAAACTTACTGAAGGTGCAATCTACGCCATCCTCCAGATCATTTAATGAAAATATTGAACAAAACTGGCCCCAGGACCAACCCTTGGGACACTCTGCTTGATACAGACTACCAACTAGACATGGAGCTATTGATCACTACCTGTTGATCCTGATGATGTAGCCAGCTTTTAGTCCACCTTATAGTCCATTCGTCCAGCCCATACTGGATGTGTCTAATATTCTGATCTTTGAGTAGCTTTGTTCCTGGATTGAATAAAGTTCTCTGCTGCTGTAAAAGAGGAGAAAAATTCTGAAAAAATGACAAGTGTTCCTCATTTGAGTAAGATCTCTTCTGTGGATTATCTCCCTTCAGTTATGTAGGAAATATTTACAGTTGCGGTGAATGCACTTTATTTTGACTATATTTGGAGCCAAATAGGCTTTATCATTTTTTGTTCAGTTTTACCTATGTGCCAAGTAATTTTGGGATCTGTTCAGAAAGAAAGCTCATTGGATTGGAATTTTCCACTTCAGGGAGTCTCAGAAGTAAAACATTGAGTTAACATATCTCCAGCTTTATCCTTTGAGTAGGCAACTTTCTTTTCCAATAGCTGCAGACTGGTGTGTGCTATTATTTGAGCCAATTCTAATGCTGCTATTTGTACGCTTGTTTGCTGGAGTCACCCTGCCTTTTGAGTGAGTTGGTCTAAAGATATTTTGATTTCTGAGCCAATTCAGATGCTGCTATTCTTGTATTATTGGAGTCAGTCTGCCCTTTGAATTAGTTGGTGTAAAGAGGACTTCTGAGAGATTTTGATTTCTGAAAATGTGCTATCCAATATGAAGAGAACATTTAAGTTGATTTTTTATATGATCTTAGTGGCCACTGCTTTTGCCATTAGATTATTTTACTGATCTGTTGCCATTGAGATGTTAATATCAAATTTATTTGGATTGTCTCCCTTAACGGTCAAAGAGTAATCAGTATTGGTTGAAATGAGGATCTGAAAAGGTGCCAGCCAGTTCAGACTCACTACTCAGCTCCTCAGTAATATTTAAATTATACATTACACATACTAACGTTTGTTTTTTCTTCTTTTTAGCTGGTTGGTGGAGAGTTTGATCTAGAGATGAACTTTATAATCCAGGATGCAGAGAGCATAACCTGTATGTCGGAGCTTTTAGAGCACTGTGATGTAACATGCCAAGCAGAAATCTGGAGTATGTTCACAGCCATTCTACGAAAAAGTGTTCGTAATTTACAGACCAGCACGGAAGTTGGCTTAATTGAACAGGTACTACTGAAGATGAGTACGGTGGACGACATGATTGCAGGTATAAATTACTGATTGATATGTGTAACATCAGTGTTCCTGAACATTCAAGCTTTGCAAACATAGTCATTATTTACATTTCAAAAGCTGTAAATTATTGGGTTAGTACTGATACTGAGTCAACAGTACTATTTCAACATTAGTTCTAAAACAAGAGTATTTTACAATCTTTGCCCATTGCATTTAGATAATGTTGAAATAGTATGCACAATTCTTTTAAAAAGAAAATAGATGATAGAATAAGACAACTTTCAATATTTCATAAGAGCATCTTTGACACTTATTCTCAGTTTCTAAAAACGATATTAATTGCCATGAACCATTATTATGGCCCATTTAAATAATAGCATAATATTCTTTGTGATATAAACCAAGCGAACACTAGAAATGTTCATATTTATTGAATATTGTATTTTTGGACTGTATTAAGCATTTGTATTTTAGTTCTATACTTCAATTTTTGCCTGCCTTTTAAAATGTGTGCTCTTCATAGTCTCTTAAATTTTCATGTCAGATGGCTTATCAGGTTTTAATCTTGTCTTTTTTTGAGTATTCCCTATGTTTCCTTCTGCTAAAATATAGTTTGCACATCTATGAGAACTCATGAGAGTCTGGGATTACAGAATGATGTTGCCTGTCTGAGGCTTCCAGTTTATTCATGCCCTCAGTATCTGGAGATCATTCTGTTTTCTTAGTTGAAAGTAATCCGAGATACTCTAGTTGGAAGAGCAGGCTAAACTTCCACTTTTAGAATGTGATCAGTAGGATTTTCAGAATGAATTTTTCACTCATTACGGTTGTTGGGGAGATGCAGGAGAAATTCAAAAGGCCATCTTGTTGTCTTCATTTTAGGGTTCAGTAACTTTTTGTTCTTATTTATTTTAGTACTGTGTTTGGGAGTACTGTATTTGATCTAAAAAATAGTGAATTTTTTGAAGGGTTGAATAGTTTTTCTTTCCATAAATTCTAGCTGATTTACAAATAGTTGCTATGCCCCAATATGTGCTAGCTGTTTTACAGAAGTAGTAAAAATATGGTACCTTCCAAAAGAAATTTTGTTTCTAAATTTAGATGTGAGCCCTTAAGTGAAGAAGCTATAATCGAGACAGGAGTTAGGGAAAGGATGATTGTGACAGCAGTGTCAAAATTTGTTTACTGCATCTTGGTGGGTTCAGTAAATATAAAATTATATGCAATATTAACTATTCATAAATGGACCGATTTAATCTGTCCAGAGTAAGTGCCTTTGTGAGGTGCTTAGCACATTTTGGGTACTTAGAAGTATGTTTTAAAATAGTAAATGATTTGTTCTTTTCAGTCTGAGTGAACTTGCTGCTCATAATTCAAGACTATGCATCAACTCGCAGTGCTACTAATTAGCAGTAATAGGTACCCACTGCTATCATCACTGAGAAACATGCTGCATAGTTTTGTGCTCCTCAAGTAAATGCTTAAGCCAGTAGATGATCCTTGTTCTGTGATGTGAAGAACTACAAATTCAAGCAGTAGCAGATAATTATAGTCACACAGCCAAAGATGCATCATTACATATGCCCTGTGACCAACCTTTCAAAGTGTTAAAATGGTACACAAGGAAAGGGGCAGTCAAGTTCTACCTGTAAAGGGCATTATTCTGTTAAAACTAACATTTTGGTTTCTAGACTGTAACCTAATAGAAACCAGTGCAGTAAGTGTAATGCGCTCACAAAACCCTGCTCCACCAAGAAAGCAAACAAGCCATTGAGTTCTCCACTTTCCAAATAGTCTCAAGGGTAACTCTGGTGAGGCACATAACTATGATGATGCCAGCATCATAGGGAAAGAGTAGAAACAGCTTAAGTAACTAAAGATGGCAGAAGACAGTGTAATATGTGGGATCTAGAAGCAGTTACAATCTCATGGTCTTTGATTCCCAAGTATTGATAAAAGGTTGGCATACCTCATCAGTAAAGGAAGTGGATGCATACTCCATTATTTTTTCTAAGAAAGCTTTTTCCTGCCTATCAGCAGCATTTCAGAGAAGGCTTTTATGAGAGAGCTTAGGCAAGTTTGCTTTTATCTCTGCTCCTATAAAAGTGGAAGAAAGGAAACTACTCTACAGATCTGATTAAAAGACAAAGTGAGCATCAGAATTCTGATGGCACTGCAGCTCAGAATGTGTGTCAGTCACTAGTAAAAAACCCCTATGTATGTGCTGTTCAATTAATGTTCACAATAACTGCTGGACCCTTCATGAGAGAGCCATACGGCTGGATGAGTCACCTATCGGATCTTTGAAAGAAAGGAAGAGAGACACCAGAGTTAGCTGCTTTGCTTCTACTTCTCCAGCTTCTGTAGATGTATCACTACCACCTCGTGGTCAGTGGTGACATTGGCTACAACTAAATCAAAAATGAAAGAACATGGGTACCCAATAGCTGATCATCACCAGGAGGCTATTGCCTGACAATAACAAATGCCCTAAGATAGCCTGATATATTGGGATCAATGTTGACAGGATGAGTCCAGATGGTGCCAGAGTTGCTTTGCTACAATCATTTCTATCCACTTTCCCAAAATGGTGAGGTGAAAAATGTGGTGGGTAGTAATTGTCTGTTTCCTAGCATTCAGTGAGAATCTTTTGAACAATGGCCAAACCATGGCTTAGTTCTAGGATGTTGATACCACTTTCTTCCCAAATAGTCACAATCTGTCATTGGTGGGCCCCATATTTTCAAGATGGCTTGTAAAGTACAGGTATCATTCTTGCAACTCATTAACTATGGCTCTACCTCTCTCAGTACTTCCTGAAATACTGTGATCAAAGTTAGGTGTAAATCAAGTACAAAAGATTGTCTTCATTGTGTCGTGTTCACACAGCAGTCTACAGTAAGCCCCAGTCCACATTCTCTATATACGAAGTGGATAGAAAAAATCATAGTGGGAAAAAGCTGACTTTGAGTGCAGGAAATTCAGGTACATGAGGTTGCCATCTAGTTGAAGCATTTCATCTACTGACATTTTGCAGATACTGTGATAGAGGAAATAATATCTTAATCTTCATGACAGCTTCTGCATAGGAATACATTTATCTGAAATCAATTCCATTGAAAAGTGGGATGACTGCCATTGGTATTTGTCTACTTCCCAGAAACTTTGTCCATCACAGGTCATCTGGATACCCTGACAATCTGAAGATTATACTCCAGGAAGGGATGTTGAGCCATTTTATCAGTGGCTGAGGGGAAAAGATGACTATAATAACCAGATAGATGATTGCCAGATGACCTTAACAGCTATAAAGTATTTTCCTTCAGAGAACTTTGAAAAAGGAGTCCCTAAATTTCTGTGTAAGAACTAATGAAACAAGTCTTCTGACCCAACAGTTTCTATGGATACTATATTAGTAATAATAACACCACAATCTGAACTGGTGTTTGGTAGCCTAACTTGTCATATAAAGTACAATTTATAGTTTATTTTCCTTCATTGAGACCCATTTCACCTCCAGGAGCTCAGTTGTTACGCTGCAGGTGGTTGGGCTGCTCAAAAGTTGCTTGAATTTAATTTTGAGCACTGAAACAGGTTCTGTTTTTAAGCAAAAGTTAAACTAAATTTGCTCCCACCAAATAATGCTATGGAAGCAGGTGGGCTGCTAACTGAAATTGTTTCTGGAAATGCATCTATTTGAAAACAGTGGAAAATCTGATTGCCTTATTAAGCAAAAGTTAAACTTCACAGCCAGCTTGTAAAGCTTGGTTACTAAACTTAAGGAAGCACAACATGGTTCCTTCTGAAGTTGTGTTGCCAATGCCTTCCATGCAGATGAACTGTGAAGAGAAAGGCCATGTTATCTCTCTTGTCCAGATGCTATGCTCAATGCTACTTCAGAGACAACTGAGCTATGTTAGTTTTAAGCTCTTCCTTATGTGACTGAATTAAGGTTCTTTCAGTTGTGTTTATAGAGTAAATATGAAATATTAAGTACAGTAAGGGTTACCAACCCTCCAGGATTGCCCTGGAGTTCCCAGGAATTAAAAATTAATCTTCCGTTAAAGATTGTCATGTGATGAAACCTCCAGGAATACATTCAACCAAAATTGGCAACCCTAAGTACAGTTTGACAAGTGTACATGAGGTGGCAGTTACTGTGAGTAAAACCTGTTACATTCATTGTTTGAAATGCACTAAAATAAGGAGAAAAGGTTTTTCTTCTCCCCCCCCATAATTTCATTTTTATAGTCTTACTTCCAAAACGAGACTATAGATGCATGTTAAACCTGTGTGCTATTCTTATTATGATTTAGTATCACGTGAAATGACAAGAACTTCAGAAAAGCCATGCTTTTTGACATTGCCATTCCTATATGGTGAGAGGATTAGTATGGTGTGGATATATTAAGTATTGTTTAAATCGTTTCAGATAAGACTTGTCATATGTAAGTACCAGAATTTATTAATCAAAAACCAAGCAAGAAAAAAGTTTAAACTAACTTCAGTTATATCAAAAGAAGAAATAAATCTAATTTGATCTAACTCTTTGTAACTGGAGCATGTAGCAATACCAATAATAAGCGGTCCAAGATTTTGCATTTTAAGGGCATTCTTCTTTTGTTCATCACTTACAAAGTCCTGGGCTTGAACCTTTTACTGTTTTTTGCTCAGTGTGTATATGATGTTGCTGTGTTTTTAAGTTTGAAAAAAAAAAATTCAGCCCAGTTTGAGTAAAAGGGGAGTGGTGAAAAATAATTTTGCTATTATAAAAAGCAGCTTTTTTGAAAAACTCTTGATCAGCAGCAGTTTGATCACTATTGTGAAATTTGCCATGGAGTGTGTCCCTGACTAACATATTTTGACGATCCAGTAAAGATCTGTTTTAATTTTGTAATCATAAGGATTATTAAAAATATGCTCTGCAAGTGTGTAGTAACTTGAATGATAAAGAATTTTAAAATGTGTGTCTGTTCTGTTGGCAGTGTGATAATACAGGCATCGAAGAGGAATGGAATTTTTGAGAGATCTGCTCTCTACAAAATACTTCCATATTACAACAATTTCTTTTTCTATTTAAAGGGAAAAAACCCTCAAAGTACACACAAATTTAAAAAAAATGTAGAAGAAGGTTAAGGGTGCAAAGTGGAGTACTCAAAAGTTGGGGCCAAAATTGACTTGCAGTCTCAACTTTTCCCCTGTCTGCATATTCAGCATGTTACAGTCCTTAATTATCAGATCAACTACTGTTGTTTCTTCAGGACTTCTGCCGCAATCAAGATGCAGGCTGGATGGTATGCAGTGAATAATGCAGAACACTGATAGGAAATGGATGTGGACTCCCATAAGATGAAGAGACCAAAATGTCATCACTTTAGAACTACAATATTTCTTTGATTTCCCCCCCCCCCCCCTCAATAAGCTCTTCACAGGCAGAATCCCACACATCCACTCTTGCAGGATACATTTACAAAAACCCTCTCAACTAATGAAGTGATTTATACTACAGGCAGGGAAAGGAAAGAGATTTTTATTATTTCTTCATTTAAATACTTGGGAGGCACTTGAACCATATGATGAAAGTGGCCATAAGTGTCTAGGTGGATTTTTTTATTTTTATCTTCACTGTTCAGTGAGTGAACTTGTGCTTCATCAATTGTTCATCATGCAACTTGTGTACTAAATGAGGCCTCATTTTCACTATATGCTCCAATTTGCTCATTGAGAGCTATAAACTGCTCTTTCAGATTCAAATACAAATTCAGAGCAAATCCATTGGCTTCAGTGGATTTACAGTACTCCTACTGTGGGAATTACAAATAGAATTCACTTCAAAATGATAGGACCCTATTCTTAATTATTATGTACCTGCATACCATTCAACCAGCACACAGGAGGAGGGAGTGGTTCTGTAGGAAAAAAAAAGTGTGTGATCCTATAATTAGGATACAGTCCTATAAATGTCTCCTAATAACTTTCTAGGGGCTTTCCTTCAAAGTCCTGCATCATTCAGTATGCATATGTGCATCTAAGATAAGGTGTTTTTTTTAAAGGTACTTGTGGCACATATGTCAGTGCTGTTAGAACATTGGGATTTTTTTTTTTAAAACATGCTTGAAGTACAATATGTAAACTATTCTAACTCAGACAAATCAAATAGATATTCATTAGACCTGTGAAGTCACACATCTCACCATTTCCCAGATTGATTTAAAGTTTCTACATCTTCCTGATGATATATAAGAGCAATTTTAAACACAGACAAAACCACATTTTTTAAAAGAAGCTTTTTTTCACTGCCTACAAACTACTAAATGACTAAAAAATGTTCACCTTTTCAGAAAAAATAATTCCTGGATACAAGATCTGAAAAATTTAAGCTCAGAAAATGAAAATGTGGTAGTTACAAGCAACTGAAAAAGGCTAGTTAGAGAAAATGTTCAGGCTTCTTTTAGCTATAATTCGTCCTTTATGCTCCAGCTATAATGCAAATGTTCTGGTAAATTGAATGGAAATATGATGAGCTTCCTTAGCAGCTGAAGAGTTATGTCCCAGGCAGCTTTCTGACCCCAAACCAGCATACAGAGTAGGAGAGAGGAGTTCTTTGAAGATGAGTAGAAAGAGAAAAATTGAGTTTTGTTAGAACAAGAATGTTATGGAGAAGGAGATGTCTGATTGGTGAATGACCCTGAGGATTTAGAAGCATGTCTAAAATAATGGTAGATAAGGGCCCTAGTTTGCCTTAATCTGTTTGGTCTGAATTCTCTGTACATTGAAAGCTGCTCCTTGAAATTGTAACAGCCTTTTGTGTTTTCTCTCTGAGGGCCACAGTCTATCCTTCCTCCTGGTGTAATGGCATCTTAGAACACTAATAGCAATTCTCAGTAGTATTGGGTTTTGAGGGAAAGCAAAGAGAGATGGAAAGAACCAGGATTCCCCAAATGATCCAAAACTCTAAAATGTGAATAAATATTTCATTTTTTAAAAAAGTCTAAAATCTATTTATTAAACTTGAATGCTACTGTCTCTGAAAAGTGATATTTTTTGTTTCTATTACCTGTATAGATTTCTTGGTTTTTGAAATGTAGTAATGGAGACTTTGTCATCTATTAATTATTCTATAGCAATTTTCAATACTTGTGATGAACTTCATTAGAGCCTCTTTCCCTCCCCCCCATTGTTTGGCATTGCATGGTGGTTAAATTTAAAGTTTTCATACTTGGGTACCAAAATAAAGAAGAATGCAGAAAAATAAAATTGCAAGATAATGTAGCAAACAGTTCAAAGAATGTTGATGTGTACATCTTAGTTCACACTTGCTATTAACATGCTACAAGAAAAAATGAGGAAACATCCTAAAATGTGCAATACAAAGGCATTAAATATTCAGCAGTAGGTTCCTAGCCCATTGTGACAAAACTGCAAATACAGAAGATTATTTTTGTGTACTTATTTACTGTTTTCTTAAAATCTGGTCATTCTAAAAATTGTGATGTAATCAGATGTGTATTTTAAACATAAATGATTTTTTTGGGAAAGATGGACATTTTGTATTTCATTATCCAATATTTAAGAAAACAGTTTTTAATATTTGTGAATAAAGTTTACTTTTAATAAAATTGCCATTTTCAGCTTGTACTTGCAAATAATTTCTTTGGCAAACAGTAAAATTCAGAGTTCAGAATAACTTTATTTTCCTTTGAAGATCTTCTAGTTGATATGTTGGGGGTTCTTGCCAGCTACAGCATCACTGTCAAGGAGTTGAAGCTTTTGTTCAGCATGCTTCGAGGCGAAAATGGAATCTGGGTAAGCTGTGGCCAGATAAAGTATTAAGTGCCAGTGCATTAGTGCCTGAGGTTAACGTAAATGGTCTCTAGAGGCATATGAAATTGATTTTTGTTATGTTAATTGAATTACTGTTTTAAAAGTTTTTAAAAACTCTTTTAGAATTAATTTGCTGGTTTGTTTGAAAACTATCCAGTGGCTAATGTAGCTATAGAATATCATTAACTGATTGCATTGACATTTCTACAATTCTGTTGTTTTAACAGCCAAGACATGCGGTTAAACTATTGTCAGTCCTTAATCAGATGCCACAGAGACATGGTCCTGATACCTTTTTCAACTTCCCAGGCTGTAGTGCTGCAGTAAGTTTTTTTAACCAAAATTCTTCTGTTTCCGGGAACAATAAAATAACTTTCTTGCATGCCTTACTTTATCGGGTTTGGATATCCTTCTTAATAAAGAAATTAGGAAAACATTACCCAGTATACTTTTTTCCAGAATAGATTAGGTCTTGGGTGTTCAGGGAAACTTGGCAGAACTGGCATAATACTGAGATGATGCCATACCCCAAGGTACTTACGGTCAATAGTAAAAGGAGATTTTTTGCATGAAATGGATTAGGAGAGAAGTATTGTGGGGCAACATTCTTTTTTAAATAGAAAGTTTATAATAATGATTAAAACAAGAGGCTGATACTATATAATAAATTAGAAGTGTGTGTGTGTGTGCTGTGTGCATGTACACACACATACACATTTATGATGGTGATAGCCCAGTTCTAAATTTTATCATGTACCTTTAACTGCCTCACCTGAATAGTGTCCACTGAGACTCCTGCTAATGTTTTTAAAAGCAACTTGACAGATAAATGCTCACCCCCCGCCCCCCAACTTGTATACTATCCCTTTCCCACATTCTCCAAAATATATCTGCCTAAGTCCCAGGACAAGCAATTTTCGGTTCTGGACAGGGTCAAGGTGGTATATCTCGTGCACCATCATTGCTTATATTGGAAGCTGTATATTGGTGGAAAGAGATTATTCCAAATAGATCTCTCTGAGATCTGTAAATTGGACTCATGGTAACTAAGGTACATCCTTTATGGACCAAAGAATAGGAAAAACAACTCCAGCAGTATTTTTATGAACTCTTTTATGAATTCTTAACATATGCGTGCTATATATCATGCAGAAAAATTAAAGTATGTTGTGGTATGGAGTATAAAAGTTTTGTCAACTCTTGTTTGAGATGACTTGCATAACTTATTTGTGGCTTTGAGAGTAATGCCCAATCCAAATCTTCAATGATAAACACTGTCCTGCTCCACACAGTCATGTATCTCATTCATTCTGTGTGTGTTTGTACATATATTACATATTATATATTGTGTATATATATAATACCGTATATGTAGTATTACCCACAAAATATATTAAAAGAAAATTAGCAAGCTTGTAAAGTTAAGCACTGCACTCAAAAATTAAGGAATGCCAGAATAAAGGTAGCCTATGCAACCCTAATTTGCCCCCCTTGTGTGGCTTTAGGGATACAGTCTCTATTACATGATCATATACTATTTTTCCACAAGAACCCTGCCTCATTCAGTGCACACAATGGGTGATACTCAACAAATGAGCAGCTATTCAATATTTTATTTTATTCTCATTCACTGTGAGTCCAGAGTCTTATTACTAACCTGCTCTAAATACAGTAAGTATTGATTTATTTATGGGCTTCTCTGTTGTGCTCATCACTATGGTATCTGAGTGGTTCACAAACATTATTTTCAGAAAACTTGTGTAAAGTGAGGTGGATGATGATATCCTGATTTTACAGATGAATAGGTGAGAAAGTGAGGTAGGTGAAGTTCAGAAATATCCATTGATTTTGGGTGTCCAGTTTGAGATGCCCAAGAACTGATATTTCGGTGTGCTCAGCATTATATAATGTTTATATGTTTAAACCATATTTCACACTGACTTTAAATGCAGCTACAGGATCTCAGCACTTGTGTAAATTAGGCTCCAAAATCTCAAACTATACACCCAGAAAATGAGGATCACAAAATTAGTGACCGTCACTGAAATGTTTAATTTAACTGACATGCTTAGCATCACACAGGAACTTTGTAACAGGGGCAGGAATAGAATCCAGTTCACTAGGGCAGTATTCAGCTGTCCCAATCACGATACATCCTTTCTCTTTTTGCAAACCCTTGCCTTGGTCACAACACACCTTCCAATTTTTGCAACAGATGAAGCAGCGATCCTCCGCACAGCCGTCTCCTTCACTGCAGAACCCTGATTTGTCTACTGCATAGATCCAGCCTGCTTACTGAATGAGCAGATTTTAAAAAAAGCAAATTAAAAAGAAACACAAATTTCCTCAAATGGAATGGTATTGACACCCACATTGTTCACTATCAGCGTTAGAACCAGGTTGGGATGACTTAAATCACCAAGTGAAAAGTCTCAGTTTAAATAATAGATTTTAATCAACTTTTCTATTCGTAACTCATTTTCTAAAGAAAAGTGTATCTTCAGTGGTTGATGTAAATGTTTTAATGGCTATAACTTTGTTATTTAGGAGGGTACAACACTATAACTATAAGCTTTTATTTAAGCAATGAGAGAGCTTAATGTTTTCTTATTCTTATTAATTTTACATTTTAGTATGTTAGAACATGATGAATCATATGATGAATGATATATTGCTTATTTACTAGATAATTAACTTTTTGCTCTTGATTTGAATCAAGCTTCTTCGGGGTGTTAACTGGAATTTAATTAAACACACAAATAGCATGTAAAAATTATTTTTATTAACCAAAACACGCCCTTAATACACAGTACATGACCTATTGTGCTATATTTATAAAGCTTGACCTCAAAAATTAGTTTTTCCTTCTGATTCTTTAGACAGAAAAGCAGCTTTTAACTCCTTTGACAGAGGCTCAGTCATGGATTCAACATATTTTGTATTTAAATGTAAGAGATTGCAAAAAGTTTAGGTCTTAATACATTTTATATTAAATTCAGATTTAATTTTAAACAGGTTTATTTTTAAAAAGAAAAATATAATTTAAATCCAAAAAATTGATTTAAATAAACTGTTTTTTATTTTTATCCACCCTGTTGGAACCTTTAGATCCACAGCAGTGTCATCTGCCACTTGAGTTACTAGAATAACTGGTAGCAATAGTATGCTTTTGTCCTCCATGTGAAGCAGAACTTGAGGGAACACACACCTTAGCCCCAGTGGGTTTTTCTCTGTGTGTTTTTTATATCTGTAATATAAACACACACACACACACACACACACACACACACACACAATCTTGATGCATTTTGAATAATATTTGAAATGAGGCCAAGGGAGGGTAAAAGAATAGTAAGTAGGAATAATAATGGGGAAAATTGGGAAAGATGTATATAAATCTTGTATACATAAATGAACAAAAATGAGGATATTAATTTCCTTATATATAAAAATAAAAGAATGGGATTAAAGAACACCTTGAAAAAATGTAATACCAAAATTAAAATCTTTGTTCCGTATGTATCATATTATCCTAGGGACAATACAGACTTACTTAAGAAAGTCAATGGGCTTACTTAAGAGAATAAGCCCAATGCATGGGAGTATTCACAAGACTGCTCACTCAGGTTGTAAACTCTTCAGGACACACACCTGTCTTGTTATATAAACGTAAAACAGATAGCCTTCACTCTCAACTTGCCAAGGCTCAAAAGTGGGTCACAATGTATGACATATTCCAAAATCAGAGAGACAAAAATTATTCATATGGGGAACCTATAAATAGTGTGGGGTGGGTTTTTTTATACTAATAATTTTTTGTTTCCGATGGAAATAATTTGATGGGAAAAGGCTAATTTTTCTTTGAGTGATGGCCCCTGTTATAAACTGTGAGTTTATGCATGCACACTATATAGTGCCCTGAGGCAGAGAATTGGAAAGTAATATCTACTTCTCTGTGCATGTGCACTGGCTCACCTTGTGCCTTTGATTGAGGGGTTAAATGGATAGGCAGACTGACCACTTCTCAAGTTCCTTCTCACTGCCATATGGTCTGGGTGGGAATCTTTAGTGTCCACAGCTTCAACTTCATCCTACAAAATAAAAATAATCTGGTTTGTAAATAGTTTTAATAATGTTTATGCTTTAAAATTAGACTAGTCTCCAGGGGGGACACCCCTTCTCACCCATACTCCGTTCAGGTACCAGACCATGCCCAGGACTCTGGGCTTCAAACTGTGCTTCTTGCCCACAATCCTTCTCAATCAACGGCGACCACCAGAGCTGCCTGTACTCCCTTGGGAAAGCTCACTGCACCTTGCTGCAATGAATCAGCCAATTGTTCCCCAGACATCCCCAGGAAAGGTAGGGACTTCACCTCTGCAGATACCTCATAGAGAAGGCCACAAGACCTTAACTGAACCCAGGCCAGGGAAACTCTTCACTCCCCCCCCCCCCCCCCCATGCATTGGCCTGGTTCATCAAGGAGTGTATCTCCTGCTACAAAGTCCAACTCTGGGGTGGGAGTATTCATGGTGGGAAGCTAGGGGCTGGTCTTCACTACCGGGGGGGATCGACTGCAGATACGCAACTTCAGCTACGTGAATCACGTAGCTGAAGTTTGAGTATCTGCAGGCGACTTACCTGCCATCCTCACGGTGGCAGCAGTCGGTGGCGCACTCCCCCGTCAACTCCCGCTTGCGCTTCACAGCAAGCTGGAGTTCCGGAGTCGAGGGGGGTGCTGCGGGCGATCGATCACTACCCGCCAATCCGTCAGGTAGTGAAGACCAGCCCTAGGAAACGCTCTCATAAGCATGATATTAAATCTCTCTCAAAATCCACTTCAAAGTAGTCGAACTCAGCTGTAAGCAAGCCTTGCAGCTCAGCCCTTGAGGACTTAGGATGTACTAAATGCTGGAGGCATGACAATAAAGTCCAGTACTGAACCATGTTCTGTTGGCACCATCATCCTTGGCAACTCCCAAACTCCAGGATGCATCAGCACTGATTAAGTCAGATCACCGCCAACTTCAGATACCACCCTTCTCGCTGGCTCTGACAGGTAAAACAAGCAGAATCCCTCTCACACCAGGGAGATCTGAATCTGTTTCAGCCCCACCGGATATTTTTGCTCTCCCGGATCTGGAATCCCTCCTTCATCAGGTCCCTCCATTTCCAATGAGATACTATCACCACAAAGAGAATCAACTACTGGAAGAAGCTTAATACGCCTGCCATAAACAGAATATACCTAATCTCTAATAGCATTGTCAGTATCACCACTGGAACTGGAATTAGCCTTCTCCTCATTGGGAGATTATGAGCTATTGGATGAACTGCTCTTTCCTTACCCTACCTATTTTCCACCACTCGGAAGATCCACACACATTTGGGACCAAACTCTACTGCCTCTAACTCAGAGCCGCTGGTACCCCATGTTATGGGGGAAACCCTGCAACCATCTACTGATCCCTCTTACTGGCCATATAGAGGGCCTTGGAACCAGTAACCCCTGAAGAATTGATCCACTCTGCTGGGCGTCACCCCTTGCCTACCCTCTAAGAGGATGCTCAGGTGTGCCCCTGGATCTGACAGAGGAAGATGAACATTATGCTTCAGATCCGGTTGTTGCACTGGAACCAGCAGGACTGCCATAGTCATTGCTGGACGAAATGATGACTTCCAAATTCGCTCCTCTGATGACTTCAGGCAGTTCCAGAACCATCTCAGCAAGTTGCTGGAGAGGTGCAGGTTCCCCTTGAAGACATCCAAGATTCCCAGCACAAACTCCTAGACATCCTACATGCTTCCTGATCCAACAGAATAGCTCTCTCTATTTATGAAGCCATACCGGAGCTAGTTAGGATACTTTGGCATACCCTTGCCACTTGCATACGGAGTCCCAGAGAGGCAGTGAAGCATTATTGGGTGCTGGCCAAGGTGCACTATTTTTTGTTTTTTTTCACCCTGATCCCAATTCATAGTAGTCCATGTCATTTCTGAAAGGACTAGGCAGCAATATTCCCAGTCTACTCCTGCTGACACAGGGCAAATGCATGGTAGATTCTAACCATTTTCACTAGAGTATTTCTCTGCAGAACAGTGTCATGGTCTCATTGTCTTCCCTTGTGTCAACAACTGGCTTCTTGTCGCCAGGTCCTCTGGGAGGCCTGTGCATCAATTTCCATGGTGCTACACCTCCTGTATTACTGGGAATCAGTGTAAACATAGAAAAATCAGTTCTTACCCCCATGCAATCTCTGGATTTCATTAGGGCTGTAAGAGTGTGCTACCCAGTCTCTGTGCTCTTGAGTACAGAGAAGGGGACTCTTGTATGCCAGACCAACCAACTTTAGCTACTCCCCAGCTTAAGTTAATTCTCTACACCCCCAGACTCCCACACTTTACCAGCTGGGAACTTGGGGACCCCCGGCTGCCACCATCTGAGTAAATCTCCAAGGCCCTGGAGTGGGGTATTCAGACTCCCCAAAACCCTAACTCTGTCTCCCTCCCTGAGAGCCAGACACTTGGAGGCTGTTTCCTCTACCCCCTCCCGGCTGAAGGTAGAGACAGACTCCACTTCTCAGCTCCTACCCTGAGCTGGTCCTTTTACCTACTCCCCTCCCTCCTCTCTTCCCAGTCTGGAAGCAGAGAAAACCTTAAGGGAAATAAACCAAACACTTTTTATAACTAACAAGATTTAATAAAGAAAAGAGATTAGAACATAGGCTACAGTACAACTTACAATTTAGAGTTCTCTAACTCCCCCTCTGAAAAGGATAGACACACCCCAAATAGGTACAGAACTTAGGGAAATCAACATTACTTACAGTCAGCTAATTAGAAATATAAGAAGGAAAGTAGAGTCATTCTCAATAGCCAGAGATGCTCCGGGACCCTTTCCAAGCCACATGGCAAGCCAAACTCAAACTGAAAAACCTCCCTCCCTCTCTCATGGCAGGGAAACTCTTACGTCACTTGTTCTCAGGTAACATTAACCCTCTCCAGCACTTTATACTTATGACAAGGGCATGCTTTGAATTCTATCACCTCAAGAGCATACCTGCTCACAGAGAGGATCCAGTCCATGAACAATATCATACTTTATGTCACAAACAACCGTTGAGTACCAGTCAAGCCATGCCTGTCTTTAGGTCAGATGGCTGCAGGCACCTATGTTACCATGTTTGCAAGACTCCCACCTTTGTCTTCAAGCTTGGCTGTAGTCGGTATCCTCCCTAAGCCATCATTTTGTGAACCTCATGGTGACAGTTCCAGCCAAGGTACTGTCTTCCCTACTATGGTGGACAAATCCTCATTGGGTATGCATGTGTATCTCCTTTCTCCATTCCTCTCTGGGCAGGACTATCAATACAGATTGGGGAATCCACATGAACAGCCACATGGTGCCTGGATGAGGTCAGGATGCACATCAGTATCTTGGAGTTGAGCCACACAGAAGGCATGTTGAGTCCTTTCTTCCATTCATCCACGCTCACCATGTTCTTATAATGTCAAAGTTACGACTGTCTTCTATATCAACAAGCAAGGAGGAGCAATAGCTGTCTTCCAGTACGCAGAAGCAGCCAGTCTCTGGAAGTGTTACTTCAGCAATCAAATGACTCTAATGGCAACCTACCTACTAGGGAAGCAAAATGTGCTTGCAGAGTCCCATGGCAGAGATTTTACAGTCTATCATAATTTGAATTACATGTCTCGATACTGCACAATATTTTCACCCTATGGGGAACAAGGGATCCCTCAAGGAACAGGAAATGCATCATGTATTGCTCCAGAGGAGCCCTGGGTCATTACTCCCAGGGTGATGCTTGACCAGTTCAACCATGCCTGCCCCCTGCTACCATTCCTGCCATGAGTTCTGTGAAAAATCTGGCAGGATGGTGGCGATCAAATCCCCATCAAAACAGGAGAATACATTACAATCCCCCTGCAAACTGAGTTTATTACATACTAGTTTATATCAGTTTTGTGGCAGTCTAAATCTTTCCCAGGAGGAGTGTCACGTATGATTAACCTACTCTGCTTTAAAGCAGTTCACCAAGTTGCTGCCCATTTCCATACTCCCTAATTAGGATATCTCAAATGCTACCTTTCTCTTTGAAATTATTGAAATGTATTAGTCATTTGCTGCTTAGGGAATCCTAGTTATTCTCGTTTGTTCAGTAATACATTTTGTTCACTGTTGCTCATTCCTTCTTCACACATTCTTCTGTCCCTTGGAAAAATGCACCACGGTGGCGCTGCTCTGGAGTGGGCAGAGGGAAATCCTAGTAATCAATGATAACGTTGGCAAAATTAAATATATACCAGTGTAAAAATGTTTGTTTGACTAAGGTACTCTTTAAAATGACCAAACTAGAACTGAAAAAGGTAGACTATTTAGTTTTCAAATTAAACTGACCTAATTACCTAGAAAAATACTTCCTTCTATATATCCTTATTATATCGTGTACAAAAGTGAGAAAATATTGTGTGCAGATAGTTGTACAGAAGGCTGATGTTCCCTAATTTCTATTATCTAGAAATATGCTATATATTTTTTTGAAGAAAGCACTCAGAATTGGGGCTTTGCCATAAACCTGTAGTTAGTATCATAAACGTTTAATTCCAAAAAACCATGAAAGTGATTTACTTTAGTTATGGGTTTTAAATCTTTATACAACAAGCCAAAGTCGTCAGTCAGTCTAGAAAATCAAACAATTTTTCATAAACACCAACATCCATGGCACTGCATCAAATCACATCCTTTGATTTCTACACAGGCCACTCTAACATTTATTTAATTTTATCCTCACAGTCAGTTCTTAAACTTCTCCACTTCACTCTGTAACATCAATTCAAAGCCCATGGAAACGGCAGTAGAGTGTTTTCAAATCCTTACTGGACATATTTTTTAAAATTGTATCGTCTTGAATCTTTTGTCTCATCTAGCATGAATAATTCGCTCCTGGCATTTAAATGGATTTTGCAGTTGTCAAAAGTTGAATTTTGTTTTAATGCCTATAAAAGTAATTTACTCCCAGTATTTTTCTACTCAGAATGCTACCCCTTCTGTAATATCTATATATATCTATCTATATATATATATATATATATAAAAGTCAAATGGTGTATGTGTGCGTGTGTGTATGTGTGTGTGTGTGTGTGCGATTACTCCTTCCACACCGTTTGAGCTAGAGACTTGAAATTTGGTACAGTTAGAGGTCTTGGGGTCCTAATCAGGGTAAGAGTCAAAAAATTTTCAAATCTCACCTCTGACGCCCCCCAGGGGTGAACTTCTTTAAAGGCCAATCACATCAGCTGGGCAGCTGCTGTTCTCTGTGACATAGTTATGATTTCATAATACACCCTCCAACGGACCCCGCATTCGCTCAGCTCTCTGCCCCCTCCCCACCTCCGACGGACCCGAGTTGGGTTTGGTCGGAGGGTAAGTGAGGTAGGGGTGTCGGGTTTGGTCGGGGGGGTGAGGTGGGGGTGTCGGGTTTGGTCGGGGGGGTGAGGTGGGGGTGTCGGGTTTGGTCGGGGGGGTGAGGTGGGGTGTCGGGTTTGGTCGGGGGGGTGAGGTGGGGGTGTCGGGTTTGGTCGGGGGGGTGAGGTGGGGGTGTCGGGTTTGGTCGGGGGGGTGAGGTGGGGTGTCGGGTTTGGTCGGTGGGGGTAAGTGAGCCGGGGGTGTTGGGTTTGGTCTGGGGGGTGGGTGGGAAGGTGTCGGGGTGCGTGAGGGGTGAGGTGTGGGTGTTGGGGTTGGTCAGGGGGTGTTGGGTTTGGTGAGGGGGTAAGGTGGGGGTGTTGGGTATGGTTGGGGGGGTCGGGGTTCGTCGAGAGGTAAGTGAGGTGTGGGTGTCGGGTTTGTTTGTGGTGCTAGGTAGGGGTGTCGGGTTTGGTTGGGGGGGAAGTGAGGTGGGTGTGTCAGGTTTGGTCTACGGGGGGTGAGGTGTGGGTGTTGGTCAGGGGATGTTGGGGTTGGTAGGGGGGAGACATGGGGGTGTTGGGTTTGGGTGGGGGGGTGAAAATGTGAGTCGGGGTTGGTCTAGGGGTAAGTGCGGTGGGGGTGTCGGGTTTGGTCGGGGGGGTGAGGTGGGGGTGTCAGGTTTGCTCTCTGCCCCCTCCCCCCTCCAATGGACCCCACACTCGGTCAGCTCTCTGCCCTTTCCCCACCTCTGACTGACCCGAGCAACGCCGGGTATTTTCGCTAGTATCTATCTATATAAAAGTCAAATGGTGTATGTATGCGTGTATGTATGTATGTATGTACGCTTACTCCTTCCACACCGTTTGAGCTAGAGACTTGAAATTTGGTACAGTTAGAGGTCTTGGGGTCCTAATCAGGGTAAGAGTTGAAATTTTTTCAAATCTCACCTCTGACGCCCCCCAGGAGTGAAATTCTTTAAAGCCCCTTCACATCAGCTGGGCAGCTGCTGTTCTCTGTGACATAGTTATGATGTCATAATACCCCCTCCAACGGACCCCGCACTCGCTCAGCTCTCTGCCCCCTCCAATGGACCCTGCACTCGCTCACCTTTCTGCCCCCTCCCCACCTCCGACGGACCCGAGTTGGGTTTGGTCGGAGGGTAAGTGAGGTTGGGGTGTCAGGTTTGGTTGGGGGGTGAGGTGGGGGTGTCGGGTTTGGTGGGGGGGGGAAGTGAGCTGGGGGTATCTGGTTTGGTCTGGGGGGGTGGGAAGGTGTTGGGGTGGGTGAGGGGTGAGGTGTGGGTGTTGGGGTTGGTCAGGGGGTGTTGGGTTTGGTGGGTGGGTAAGGTGGGGGTATTGGGTTTGGTTAGGGGGCTTAGGAGGGGGGTCGGGATTGGTCGAGGGGTAAGTGAGGTGTGGGTGTCGGGTTTGTTTGTGGTGGTAGGTAGGGGTGTTGGGTTTGGTTGGGGGGGAAGTGAGGTGGGTGTGTCAGGTTTGGTCTACGGGGGGTGAGGTGTGGGTGTTGGTCACGGGGTGTTGGGTTTGGGTGGGGGGGTGAAAATGTGAGTCGGGGTTGGTCGAGGGGTAAGTGAGGTGGGGGTGTGGGGTTTGGTCGGGGGGAGGTGAGGTGAGGGTGTCAGGTTTGCTCTCTACCCCCTCCCCCCTCCAACAGACCCCGCACTCGCTCAGCTCTCTGGACCCTCCCCACCTCCGACGGACCCGAGCAACGCTGGGTATTTTCGCTAGTTCAATATATAATTGATTGTATTAATATCTCCTCAAGTCCTCCATTGATGCAATTTATGTAGTAGAACTGAAAACAAGAAAATCTCATAAAAGGAATTAAAGTATTTATAGTGCAATGATTATTTTTGTGGGTCCTTTCAAAATAGTTGTTTGATTAAACACTGCAAATCCACATACTTCCATTAGTAATTTTTACTGTTTCCTTTTCTGTAGGCAATTGCATTACCTCCTATTGCTAAGTGGCCTTACCAAAATGGGTTTACTCTTAACACCTGGTTTCGTATGGATCCATTAAACAATATTAATGTAGATAAGGATAAGCCCTATCTCTATTGGTAAGTAACACATATATATTATTTTAGTTTGGTTTCCTTATAAATAGTCAATTGTAAAATATAAATTAGTAGTTGAAGCTCTTTCCCCCCCCCCCCACATTTCCAGATTTTAATACATTTTACTTTGTTAGAAACTTCTCTAAGGTTGTCTATTTATTTCTTAATAAGATTTGAAATTCAACAATGCAAGCAATATTCCTTTTTGGATCAACCATAAAACAAAATGTACTGTGTTTTAAAAATTAATTTGTAAAGAAATTATTTCCTGTCAGTTCAACTTGGGGATGTGCCTTTTTAGTCTCATTGAAGATTAGTGGAGCCTTAAATGTCTCTATAGTTCTATGACCTTATGAGATAAATTTGCTGTGCTCTCAGTGCTGCTTTTTACACATTAATTATAGGCTTCTTTAAGGTATTGATGATGGAATGATAAAGTATCTCTAAAAAGGAAGTTGCCTGCTCCACCACCAAACAGGTCCCACTAAAAAGAAATATAAGCAGTAGTTCCTAATAGAATATTAACAATGAATGCTGAAAATGGAAGGATAAATTGTTACTCAGTTTCCCTATCTTTCCTATGAAGAAAATGGTGACTCCTTTGTAAAGCACTATGGATTCATAGTAGTATCTCAGAGATAAATGATGATGGCATTTTCATTATAGCAGTAAGTATTTTAAATTTATTTTTATTCAGTTTAAACAGGTGCTTCATCGGGGTGGTGAAAACATGGTTTGTTCATTGTAAAGAAGAGGAAACCAGTTTGGGTATTTGCTCAAACTAGGTAACCTTACTTAGAATAGGAAAAGATAGGAGACAGTAAATCTGTGAATGGGAGAAATAGCCTCGGTGTTAGTGGAAGAAACACAGTGTTAATAAATTCTCTGCATTACTTAGTTCATTGTCTTGTATATTGATTGCATCTTTCCATTTTACTTTCTGCTTCTACTGTTTTTAAACCACAAAAACTGCTTAATTAAGTTATAGAACGTTCAGTAATGTACATATAATTTCACCAGGTAAGCAGGTCCTCCTCCCACCTCACCTCACCACACCACACCCACCAAACAAACAAAAAGACAGCTCCTATGCAGTATCTGGAAATAATATTTTTTTTATTGTTTTCCTTACTGTTCAATGTATCAAAAACTACTATGTTTAAATCTTCTGCATATTTGCATGCATTTTTGTGGGTGCATTTCTCCTCCCTTGGACAGACAGACCATGTGTTGTATGCGTCCTGCTGTTGCCACTTGTCCACAAGATTCTGCTCAAAATCCACAGGAACAAGGCAGTGGTCATACTGGTAGCACTGGCCTGGCCTCACCAGCTCTGGTTCATCATGCTCCAGGAGCTCCAATCTCATTGCCCCTGGTTCCGGAACTGATCACCAAGCCCGTGATTGACTTCATCATATCGAGCTCAAGTCTCTTCACATCACCACTTGGAAGCTTCATGGCTAAACCTGATGGAGCTCATGTGCTTTAAGTCTGTTAGGGGAGTCCTACTTGGTAGCAAGAAATCTTCCACCCAGGCTGGCCTACCTGGCCAAGTGGAAAAGGTTTTTAATCGGGTGTTCTCAGGGTCGTTCTCAGGGTCTTGCCTCAGCTTTGTGACATACTTACCTATTTACTCTTTTCCCGGGTGTGGGTAAGACCAGAACTGGTATCATTTAGACATCATATGTTTCTTAGTTACAGTAATTCCTAAGCATTGTTAATACCTCATCCAAAGTGGGAGCATTTTCAGTTGGCTGCTGTAAGAATGTGTGTTTAAACCTTCAGAGCTTCTTCTCCCACTCTGTGCAGTAAAATGGCTACTTATGTCCTCTTTTTTTTTTATTTGCTTCTGAAGCTTTCCTACAGACATGGTAGCATTGTTCCTGTCTCTTCCACTTCTCCACAAGATTGACCTTTATTTTTTTAATTGGTAGAGTAGTTTCCAACCCTCTGCGTTCAGATTTTTTAAATACTTATTTTCGTGTTTAACTGCTTTATTTTTGCTGTCATGTTTGTGTACTCTATTTCAGTACTCTGTACTTTTTGTTTGGCTCCTGCTGCTCTGTGGATTGCATTTCTTTTGTGTGTAGCAGTTTAGAAAATTTACAAATCCACCATGCTCCTGATAAAAGCAGCCACTGCTTGCAGAATGTGATCGCTTGTGACACCATGTTGTGTTTTCTAGCACGGCCAAGCAGCTGAGAGTATCGCCCCTGTAAGTACTTATAGCCTTCATACTTCAGAAGTCCCAAGTCAGACTAGGAATATAAAGTTCTTAGAGTGCTTGCTCGTATCCATTCCATATTAGATGTGTGGTGCTTGTCACATACACTGATGCCAGAAGTTTTTCCCTTAGCAGTATCTGTAGCGGACCAGCTCTGGCGCCCTCTCAAGTGGCGCTCACATGCGTGGTATAAGAGGCACCGCTGGTTCCCCCGGCCCTTCTTGCCACCGGTGAGGGTGCTGGAACTTCCGCTTCTTCAGATAGTTATTTCATTCTCAGTTCTTGCAAACTTTGAAAACCTGTAATATATTTGTATATAGTTAGTAGTACTTAGTTATCCTTAGCTGAAGTCCTCAACTCTTCATTAGTCCCAAACATGACTCGGCCAGGAGATGGGGCAGGCCCCAGTCTTTAAGCCCTGTGATTGTTGCAAATGGCCTAAGCCAGTCAGATGATCCACATATGAACTGCCAAAGGTGCTTGGGCGAAGGGCACACAAGTGACAAGTGCCATATCTGCAAGTCTTGGATGAAGGAGGAGTATGATAGCCATCTGAAAGCACTCCTGATGGAGCAGGCACTCACTCGGACCACTGTTCCAGTGCTGCATTCTGCACTGAGCACTGGCCTCTGCCCAGTGCTGTTAGTGCCAACCACTAGCCAGCATCGGTCCCCCTCCATGACTCCAGTGAAGAAGCCAAAAAAGACCGTGAGGGGAAGATATACCTCATGTAAGGGAAAGGTGAAGGCTGGAGGTGAGTCACGGCCCATGCCGGGCAGCTCAACACCCCCTTTGGGAACTCGGGCTCCAGCTCAAGTCGAGCAGTACAGCCCATCCCAGGCTTCACCTGTGACCCCAGATGGGCCCTGCAGGCCCCCTAGCCAGCTTCAGGTGCTGTCAATGCTTGAAGCTCTTTGAGTGTCTCAAGAGATCCTGAAACTCCCAGTGCTATCCACACCAGCTTCTGCGGTACCCCGGTCTTGGGAAAAACCCATATTGGGACCTGTGTGTGTCTCCCTACCTTAATGGTACCGATCCCCATTGAGAGGGACATCCCACCAGTGTTCATCTCTATGAAGTTGTCACACCTTAGGACTGGAGAGGCAGGCTCAGTGAAGCCCTCTTCTGTCCCCGCACCGGGGGCATTGATCGGGGGACTCAAGGTGTACCTCACTGGTAGATTGGCACAGACCCTCTGAGGCACATGACACCTGGCAAGAACTCCGGGACTGGACTTCAAGGGCCCAGTGCTGATCCTGGGACTTATTGGACACCAGACACCACTGCTTGCTGGGCCAACCTTGCCTGTCCCCAAGAAGGTTGCCCTACTCAGGACGATCCTCCCAGTAACTGGCCCATAATAGTTCCCAGTCCCATTGGACGTTCCTGTATTGGTTGAGTGGCATGAAGTGTGGATCACTGGGTATCCATTGCAGATCCGCTGAACACCATCAGTTCCTGAGAGCTCCACCAAGTCAGTCTCACTTGGACAGCTCAGTTTTGGGATGCAGCAACCGGCACTGATTGGACAAGAGCCACCTCTCAGCGTGATGCTGGTTTCCTGGTACCAACCATTCCACTGGTAGCCCAGACTCAGAGCGAGGTTCCCTAACTGCAAGGAAAGCCCTGATACCGGCGGTGCCGACTCCATTATTGGCACCGAAACCTGTCCTATGGCCCCAAGTGCAGTGGTCAGCATCATGGAATCTTTGAAACCCTTGGGGATTCACTGAACCTTCCTAGGCTGCCTGACCAATATCGGGAGCCTTGGAGAGGCCAGTGGCCTCAGTATCTTGTCCCCCTCCAGGTAATCTCAGGAAAAATTGAATGCCAAAACTGAGCATACTCAATCACATTCTGTGTGGAAGGGATCACCCTATAAGAATCTGAATTTGCCAGCTTAGTGAAGGAAACTCAGAGTAACATGAAGTCCTATCTATATATATAAAAGTCAAATGGTGTATGCGTGTATGTATGTGTGTATGTATGTATGTGCGCTTACTCCTTCCACACTGTTTGAGCTAGAGTCTTGACATTTGGTACAGTTAGAGGTCTTAGGGTCCTAATCAGGGTAAGAGTCAAAAAAATTTCAAATCTCACCTCTGACGCCCCCCAGGGGTGAAATTCTTTAAAGCCCCTTCACATCAGCTGGGCAGCTGCTGTTCTCTGTGACATAGTTATGATGTCATAATACCCCCTCCAATGGACCCTGCACTCGCTCAGCTCTCTGCCCCCTCCCCCCTCCAACGGACCCCGGAATCCCTCAGCTCTCTGCCCCCTCCCCACCTCCGACGGACCCGAGTTGGGTTTGGTCGGAGGGTAAGTGAGGTAGGGGTGTTGGGTTTGGTCGGGGGGGTGAGGTGGGGGTGTCGCTCAAACGGTGTGGAAGGAGTAAGCGTTCATACATACATGCATACATACATACACGTATACATACATGCATACATAAACCATTTGACTTTTATATATATATAGATAATGGGGGGAGAATAATTGTGTAGGGGCTGGTTGTGACTCTAAAGTAAAGGTTGAGTGATCTTTTGTGCTTAAAGCAGAGATTCATTATCTTTGGGCTGGTCTCCACTACGGGGGGCGTTCGACTGCAGATACGCAACTTCAGCGATGTGAATCACGTAGCTGAAGTTTGCGTATCTGCAGCTGACTTACTGTCTGTCCTCATGGCGGTGGCGGTCGGCGGCACGCTCCCCCGTCGACTCCAGCTTGCGCTTCCCGGCAAGCTGGAGTTCCACAGTCGACGGGGGAGCCGCGAGCAATCGATTTCTCGCGTCCTCATCAGACACGAGAAATTGATCGCCAGAAGATTCAGCGGGTAGTGAAGACATACCCTTTATTATGCATGGAAAATGTAGCATATCCTCCCTAAACTTACACCACTTACTCTTTGAGTACAGAATGAATTGTCTAAGAATTGAAAAGCAAAGCTGTTAATTAGTTTGTTAAAAACTAATTAAAAACTGCATTCTTTAAGAAATTTAAAATCTGAGTGTGTTTTTGTCATCCTAGATTTTCTTAACAGACTAATATCGGCTCTTCAAACTTTCCACAGAGTTAAAGTTAATTGAAATTTTGTGCTTAGGCTATATTTGATTAAAGTAGGTTGTAATTAAGCTAATTTACTAATGAATATCTAATTGTTATACTGTTAGGGTCAGGTCAGGAACTAGCTTGCATGCAACAATTTTATTAGTTGTAACAAGTCAGCCATATGAGGAAGACTGGACGTATTTGTGCACAGTAAAAGGCAACCAAACTTTCTCTGTCCTGTAGTGAACACCATGATGGGGTTAAAATATATGAAAAAATGTCTTTTTAAAAATCAGTTTAATGCAATCTGAGACCACAAACACTAATGTGTACACATAATGGTATGGATGTCATGGCGTTGCTACCAGGAAGAGTTAAGGTGGTTTGGTTGCCTTAACTGTGTATTTCCATACCTTAACATGTTTGGATTTCTTTTAAAGCATAACCTTAACAATAAATTTATTTGGGTTTTAATGTTTGCATTTGGGGTAATTAATCCCTGTAATGTATTTTCCTGTTTGTTACTGATGTGTAGTCTCAACTTTAACTGAATTTTTAATAGTTTTTCATCTTGGAATATGACACATAGCTTGAGCCTTGATGAATGACAGGATAATTGAGCTGTTGATAATGATAGAAACAGAAGAGAGAATTTGGATGAGAGGAAATAGAGGTTTTCGCTGAGTTTAGTTGGTAGCTGACAGAGTTGCATATGTGGGACTGGGACAAAATTCATTGGCACACTGATGAAAAGTGGGCAAGGGCAGAAGAGCTCCTGACGAAGTTGTGGAGGATAGAACAATCAGCTGAATACAAAAATGAGAAAGTTCAAAGAGGGAGAAAATGACAATTGAAAGCACAGACATGAATGTAATATGAAGATAGAAATGACTAAAAAGCACTGTCATTTGTGTTCTTATGGTAAATCTTAAAAGGACTATGGTGGAGCTCTAAGTGGGGTGGGTAGGGGGGAGAAGAAGTCAAGGCAAAGGAAAAAAACACCATTGCCAAAGCACTTGGATTTAAAGGTGAGGAGGAAAAGGGATGGAAGATGGAGTGGCAGATGGAGGTAAGAGGCATTTTTAGGATAAGGTAGTTCAATCGTGTTAGAAAGCAAAGGGGAACAGAAATTAGATTAGATATGTAGGTGACAGGATGATACAGGGAGTCTGAGAAATCAGAATTGGGAGGAGATAATGTCACTGGACATAGTGCATCGAGGGGGTAGTAGATGCTCATCACTTTTGAAAATCAGGCTACTTCTGTTTAGGTGTCTGAGTATGGATTAGGGACCTAATTTCAGACACCTAATTGTTGTTGTACATATATGGTATGATACATATGTAACACAGAGGAAGAATGATCTTGTGATTTTGGCATTGAATAGGATTCAGGATATTTGATTTCAGTTCTTAGTGGTTACTTAGGGACATATTTGTAGAGGAATTTAGGCACCTAGTGGGATTTTCAAAGCATTAAGGTGCCTGACTCCCAAAATGGAAATTAGCTGCCTAGGTTCTTTTGAAATTACCTGTAGGTATCTATCTGCATTTTTAGGTGCCTAATTTTTTTAAAAAATCTGGCCCTTAATGTCTCGTGTGACATTATTCTCTTTGTAAAGTGAAGATAATATTTTCAACTTCCCAGAAGTTTTATGAAAATAACTGATGTTTTTGAGACAATGAGATTTAATATTGCCTAAATACCTAGATTAATGTGTAGATGTATTTAATTTATTTCCCCTGATAAATCAGCTAGCTAATAATTATCTAAAATAAAGGAAAATATTTTACTCTGTGCTTCAAAAGTTGTGGTGATTGTAAAGATTTAATGGGGGTTGTGCCCAAAATTCCCTTTCTCCCGGAGAGTTTTTTACTACTTTGTCCTTATTTTCTCTTTTCAGTTTTCGCACTAGCAAAGGAGTTGGGTATTCTGCTCATTTCGTTGGCAACTGCTTAATAGTTACATCATTGAAATCTAAAGGAAAGGGTTTTCAGCATTGTGTGAAGTATGATTTTCAGCCGCGGAAGGTAAGCAAAATATAGTATTCACAATGAAGAATGATTATGAAGGTGTGATCAAGTACGTGTGTGAGAAAGTAGACTCCTTTGGTGTTACAGTAAAAGTGATCATTTCTCACTTCCCATTTATAACTAGTTTCTATGACTCTGTCATGTGAATTATGTCAGAGTTAGAACAGGGCATCAGCACAAGAAACTATGGGATGTATATAGTAATGATTTGTGGAGAAAGACATACCCATAAATAGGGCCAACTATTCTTTTGTTTGTTTTTTTATTTTATTTGCCCTAGTGCCTAGGCACCCTAGTCATGGACCAGGACTCCATTGTGCTAAGTGCTGTACAAACACAGAATGAGAAGACAGTCCCTGCCCCAGTGCTTAAATACTGTTGAAACAATGAGAGCTTCAGACAGAGAAGGATTGTCAGGGTATTTTTATAATCCTGATTAACTGATTTAGTTTTGTTTTTAAAAACTGTATATGTTTCTGTTCAGTAAGCTTCAATGTCCTTCTAAATATTTGGCCCTTCATTTTCAAAGAATCTATTATCAAACTGTACATTGATGACAGCTGAAGTAAAATATCCAGCTAACCATACTGACAATTGCCTCTGTCAATTTTGAAATGGAATGTTGAGTAATGAAATTAAACTCAGTGGCTGATGTGTGCATTCCTAAGGTTCCTGGAAGTGAAATTAATGCAGTGCAACACACAATGATTTGCAGTATGGATTAAGTTTAATCTCACTTGGAATCTGTGAAATTGAGGTTTTCTACATATTTAAATATTGCTTGAGCTGTTATAATAAAAATTTTTGTTTGGTGATGGGAAAATTCTTCTCCTGTTTTTTAAGAAATATTTGAAATGTAGTTGGATTATCAAACAACTCTGCCCTCCATTTAGCAAGTTCTTGGTAACTCTGGCAAAGGTGTGACACACTTGGTCATCTGCATCTCCAAAGGCCTGATTTTATGATAAGACTTTCATATAGTACTTTTTGGAAAGTTGACCTGTGGAAAGATGCTGGGGGAAGAAAATTAGCTTCCCCTGTCCAGTAGTAATATTTTGCAATTATGTCCTGTTTCTTTATTGCTCTGGAGCTTTTTTGTTTTGTTTGTCAACATTTTAATATAACTAACAAAATATGTTTTTATTGCATAGGTCATTTAATTTCTGAATAAAAATACTGAAATTTATTTACTGAATTTATTTTGCATTTGGTGATGGTAGTGCCTTTAATGAGTCTGCTTGTAGTGAGGCAGATTTTTGTTGCCTTATCCGTTCCATAGAGAAACAAGCTTTCACCTTTCTCTTGTATCTGTAGGGATTTGGGATGTCCCTTATTCCTAGTAACATGAACATTTCTCTACCACCTTCCACTGTTCATTTCCACAATATGTAATCCTGATGCTTCTATGGGAATAATGATTCTGTTGGCTTCCAACTTTTCAACATTCATTCTCATTTGGACTGGTTATCCAGTTGTCAGTTTGCTTAACAGCTTTATATGTCTGTTACAGTAAACTTGTTTGTTTTTAGCCTTTCTTCCAATGGTATATGTAGCATTGGTATAATATGCTTTGCTTTGCGTACTGAGATAGTATGTGAAGTAAAATCTTTTCTCATTAACATGCATACTGGCAAACTCATCCATTGTACTGCTGAATATTTGTGATCCAAAAGGGGCAAGGAATACATTTTAGTCAGATATTTTTCCTGTGTGAGTAGCTCATTTGTCTAGCCTGTTACTCTGAGGTGTGTACACAAACTGGTAGGCCCTAATGGATTCCTGCTGGATCTATTGGCAGTAATCAGACTCTGTAGTATTCCATACCTTGCAAATTGTAATTACATAGATTTTAAGGCCGGAAGGGAACACTGTGGTAATCTATTCTGACCTCATGCATAACATAGGCTATAGAACCTAACCCAGTAATATCTGCATCAAGCTCATAACTTTTATTAAAATTAAGGCTTGTATGCAAAGGGTTGGGTCAGGTGTTTGTCTTTTTTTAAATTAAAATGTCCTTCATACACGTGACATAAATTTCTTCCATATTAAGTGGCCAATGAGTGAAAGTTGGATAATCCACTTTGAAAGTAGATTAAATTCAGTCAATTTGTGTGGATGAATCTGTATCAGATTAATATTCCAGTCCTCCCACTGCCAACCTATACTACATTGCTTTGCACCAGGACCATAGTATGTTTTCTCATGACTTCTCTGGGGTCATGTTGACTGAATTTCACCGCTAGCCTAGAACACCCCACTTGTGATGGCATACTTTTGGAGCATTATATGATCATGGAACCATGCAGAGGGTCAGGAATTTTCTTGTGATTTGGGGAGAGGAGACAGTTCAGTCCTGCCTTAACAACAGATACCATAATGTGAAGATATACTAGTGTCTATCAAAGCAAATAACTAAGAGGTGTCACAGTTTGGACTTCTCACTGCTGCAACACAGGGAATGAGCACCTGCAGAATTATGGGGGAACCCCCCCTCCAAAGAACAGAAACAGGCCCTCTGGAAGTGCTACAAGTACTTGCCCCTACTTTGAGGATCAGATTTTAGGAAGGCCACCACATAATCCTGGTATGTCATGGACAGCACTGAAGGCATCAGAGAGAACACAATCTCCTACCCTGACCAGATTTCCTGTGGAAGCGAGGTTCTTTTACCCACATGAAAACCTAAGGCAAACCCATAGAAGCAAACAATTCCCAAAACCCAGGTGGACACTCAGAATGATAGTGCTGGGAAGGAGACCTCTCCCAGTAAGTATTCTGTCCTATATTACAATAAAGTTGTATGGGTAACTTTAAAAATCTTTTGTTCTGGTTGTCCAGTGGGCACGCCCAGGAGTTAAGAGCCTTTGCAAACCTGGTCAGCTCCAGTCCTCCCTCCCCACCATGATGTGTTTTAAAAATTGGCATCTGTGTCTTGGAATTTAAGATCTGAAGGGGATTATTCCGTGATATTTTCAGTTACCATAGCTATTTGTTTTACTGGGACTCCCTCCACCCCCCTTTCCTGTGCTCTTCATGTTCCTTTTCCCGGCTGGTTGACAGATAGACCCTCTGCCCCTGGTCAAGCTATTGCTCTGCAGTCATTCTATAGTTGTTGTTGTTGCTTTGTTTTTTTTTTAAAAAAAACCCAACAACCTTTTAATGTAGGCATGTTTGTTGAAGTGTCAGTTACAGGAACATAAATGTAAAAGCGCCCCCTCCCCAAATAAAGAGTTGGCTTCACAGTTTGAGCAATACCCAGAAATTCAGCTATCTTAGCATTTTAGTAGGTGTATTTCCCAAAGTAAAATACTGAAAATGCAAAGAGTTCATAAGACAGTTGGCTAGCTGAAATAAGTCTCTCAGCATTGTTCACTCCTTGTGTTCAAAACAGTTACAGCAGGATGCTATTTATTTTGCTGCACACTTTGTGCAGGTTGGCAGGTGACCTAAAACGGAACTTAAGGCAAAGATAAAGCTCTATTCTGACACAATGTTTCAAGGCAAAGCAGCCCTCTTGGGGCTGCCTGTACAGCTAGAAGTGCTGCATGACTGGAAGGGCAACCTTGAGGCGGGGCAGGGGATCCATTCTGGTGAATTAACATATCTGCCTCTCTTTCTGGTCTGCCCATTGCCTTTTTAACAACCTCTTTCTTTATTTCTTGATGATTCATATCAGGGTAACATCTTCCAATAGAACAGGGGTGGGGAACCATTTTTCTGCCAAGGGCCATTTGGACATTTATAATGTCATTTGCGGGCCGCTCCCTCCCCCCCCCCCCCCAGGAAGCCCAGGCTGGCAACGGGAGCTGAGACCCCAGCTGGCAAGGGGCCAGCGGGGGAAACCCCAAAGCAGTGGCAGGCGGAGTGCTTAGCCCTGCACTGCTTTGGGGTTTCCCCCGCTGGCCCCTTGCCAGCTGGGGTCCTGCCGCCTGCCCCAGTCAGCTCCCGCTATCAGCCTGGGTATGTAGGGGGTGATCTTCCTTTACCCCCGCCCAGCCTTCCCCCATCTAACTGCCTTTCCTCCCCCACCCCTGCCTGGCCCGAACCATCCCACCGAACCTAACCTCCTTCCCCTTCCCCCTCCCAACCCGGCCTCCTGCCCCCCATGCCTGCCCAGCCCAGCCTCCCCCCCCAACCTCCTTCCCTCCCGCACCCACGCCTCGCCCACCCCATCCAGCCTAGTCTCCTGCCCCCCTCCCTGCCCGTCCAGCCTGGCCTCCCCCCCACGCCCCCTTGACAGTCGGCTCCCCGGGGCTCCTCCTTTCGCCACCCGGCTAATGGTGGCCGTGCGGTGCCGGCGGCTCCCCCAGGCGCTTCCCAGCCCCTACCTTCAGCGTGGAGCCGCCCCCATGCGTCCCTGGCTGGCGGCTCCCCCAGGCATTTCCCGGCCCCTTCGCCGAGCACAGAGCTGCCCCCACCTGGTGGCCCACGCGTGTCCCTGGCCAGTGGCTCCCCCAGGTGCTTCCCGGCCCCTTTGCCGAGTGTGGAGCCACCCCCACCTTGCGGCCTGTGCAGGTCCCTGGCCGGCGGCTGCGGCGCGTCTTCTCCCCATGCCCCACTGTCTGACTCAGCCCCAGCCCCGCCGTGGGCCGGACGGAATTATTTGGCAGGCCGTATAAGGCCCACGGGCCGGAAGTTCCCCACCCCTGCAATAGAAGTAACTGACTGAACACGTGCACGGGCAATTACTAACCTTCCCCCTGCAGATTCCCAGGCCTTGTCTACACTACTGGCTGGATCGACACGTGGAGATCGGTCTATTGGGGATCGATTTATGGAGTCTCTCCTCAGGATGTTCTAAATTGATCCCCAGAGACACTCCCGTTGACTCCGGAACTCCAGCTTGCCAAAAGGCACAAATTAGAGTCAACGGGAGCCCACTGTCAACCGCTGCCGCTGTGAAGACGGCAGGTAAGTCAACCTAAGATGCGTTGACTTCAGCTATGGTATTCACGTAGCTGAAGTTGCATATCTTAGGTCGACCCTCCCCACTAGTGTAGTCCAGGTCCTAGTCAACCATCCAGCCTATGCAAACCTAAAATGCAGCTGTTTGCTTGGCCTGCTAGCTGAACATAAAACACCAGTCCTAATCCCCAGACCATGCTGCACACCCAGCCAATATCCACAGCAACATAGGATTAGGGTTACTATACAAAAGGCAATTAAGATGGAAAATGTCTTACTGTATGCCAGTTCTCCCCAGACTACCATTTTCACAGTCTCTTCCTATTCCAAAACTGAGGCAAAAGCAACAGTTTATCACTGAATCCTGAGACTTAAAATACTACAATAAATACTACTTTGGTTTCTCAGCTTCCCCAGCTCCTGTGCCTGATGGTGCATGGCACCTGTCATAAGTGTGGAGTGTTGTTTTGCCTGTATGGGGTTAACTTTACCTGAGAGGGAGTGACGTAAGAGCTCCCGTTTCACGAGGCACGGGGGAGGGAGGTTAAGTTCAGTTTCCTTCCGTCCCATCTTGGGCAACACCCATCTTTCTTCTCTCTCGAGCTATGGAGAGAAAACTTCTACGTTTCCCTGTATATCTTCATAAGTAGCTAACAGTGAGTAAGATTGTACCTGCATGGACTTTGCATTCGATCTCTGGTGTCTCTAACTGTATGGTTAGCAGAGGGGGAGAGGGAGAAGTTGGTTTATGCAAGAAGATTGAGATTAGAAAACTCGATACCTTTGAAGTGTATTAATTGTATGCTTGTTTTTTTCTTTATTAAACTTTTTATACCTATAAGAATTGTCTGGTAATTCTAGTAAAGTGATCTGAGCTTTTAATCTGGTAAACTCACAGGGAGTGAGACCGGAGTGCTGTGTGTACCTTGCCTTAGGCTATCAGGGAAGAGTGAAGCAGCGTTAAGTGTCCCGCTTTCTCAGGGAGAGAAAAGGGGGTTTGGGGGTGTCCTTGTGCCCCCCTCCAGGTCTTGGAGACTCACATGGATGGTGGCAGCGATGCCCCAATTTCCCAACTGGTATAGTGTGGGTTTTGGGGGTGTAAAGACTTAACTTAGGCTGGGGGAGCAGCTTATAGTTAAAGGACCATAGGAGAGACCCCCCTCTGTCATCCCAGTGTTAGAGAGGGGGGAGATTTGCTCTTCACAACACCCAAGGACAGGACTGTCACCATTTGCAAAATCCCTGGCAAATCTCTGGGGCCTGGGGAAAAAAAAGCCCAAAACTGACATGTTTGGGAACTCTTGTCAGCATCCCAGAAGAGGCCTAAGAAAACAGAAGAATGGAGGGATGTATTCCGTGCAGACATACAGAAGGACTGAGAAGTTGTCATTGCTGAGAGAGAAGACAACAGAGAATTGACACGGGAAACCACAGAGACAGGGATGGGTAAAAACAGCTCCTGGACCTGATGTAAAAAATTAGTCTTGATGGAGAATGTTTTGGTGCAATGTTCTGGCTCAGCACTGCAACCAAAGCCCTATGATGTCCTGCAGCCCATGGAGAACAATATGTAGTGGGATCAGCAGTGCCATTTCTAAAGTTCAAACAGGCACTTTCTTCCCCCCTCCTCCACCACCCACCGTGTTGAACACAGTGAATGCTGAGAGCCCTCCTTAACTTCTGCACCCACAAATAATGGTTTCTTCCCACACCGTCCTATACCAGGAGGCAAAGGCAACCCGCACAAATCTCGTAGCTACACATGCATGTGACCAGTACAGCACAAATATTTGTACAAACTCAGAACTTGTAGGCATTTGTTACACATCCTCACTATAATGTTGTGTAATGTTTGTTTTGTTTTATATTCTGGCTGGAATCGATACAAGTTTGCAGTTTTGTCCTGTAAATGTTTGTTTGCGCTATTTGATGGTTAGTAAAAAATACTTTCACAAAAATTCAGTAAAGGCTCATAGAACACCAAATATTCCATAAATATGTTTAACACCCCAATCAGTTGCATAAAGCATTTTAAAAGCCCTATAATCTTCTGTTTGAATAAAACCATACAGCGTTATGAAACCATGCCACATTGCATAATAACATTACATTTCAACACCTCAGCTCCTAGCCACAGCCTACGAGCACAGGGCATGCCTCACCTGTGGCCCTGATGATTTGCTGTAGTTGGCAAAGGAAGCCTCACTGGTTGTTCATAGCTGTCTGAAACTCTTTGCATCTCTGCCTTCCACCTGTCAGTGAAGTGTTCTCTTGCTCTCACAGATGTTATGCAAAACACAGCAAACAGTTTTGACACGAGTCTCCAGCCTCACTGTGAGACAAGGTCATCTCCCTTTCAGCCTTACAAACACACATTCTACTGTCATTTTGTAGATACTCAAGATATAATTGAAAAGGTCCTTTCTGCCAACCTAGTCTATATATATAAAAGTCAAATGGTGTGTGTATGTATGTCTGTATGTACGTGCACTTACTCCTTCCACACGGTTTGAGCTAGAGACTTGAAATTTGGTACAGTTAGAGGTCTTGGGGTCCTAATGACCGTAAGAGTCGAAACATTTTCAAATCTCACCTCTGACGCCCCCCAGGGATGAAATTCTTTAAAGCCCCTTCACATCAGCTGGGCAGCTGCTGTGACATAGTTATGATGTCATAATACCCCCTCCAACGGACCCTGCATTCGCTCAGCTCTCTGCCCCCTCCCCCCTCCAACGGAACCCCGGAATCCCTCAGCTCTGTGCCCCCTCCCCCCTCCCAACGGAACCCCGGAATCCCTCAGCTCTGTGCCCCCTCCCCACCTGCGACGGAGCCCGGAATCCCTCAGCTCTCTGCCCCCTCCCCACCTCCGACGGACCCGAGTTGGGTTTGTCAGAGGGTAAGTGAGGTAGGGGTGTCGGGTTTGGTCGGGGGGTGAGGTGGGGGTGTCGGGTTTGGTCGGGGGGTAAGGTGGGGGTGTCGGGTTTGGTCGGGGAGGGGTGAGGTGGGGGTGTCGGGTTTGGTCTGGGGGGATGGGAAGGTGTCTGGGTGGGTGAGGGGTGAGGTGTGGGGGTTTTGGTTGGTCAGGGGGTGTTGGGTTTGGTGGGGGGGGTAAGGTGGGGGTGTTGGGTTTGGTTGGGGGGATGAGGAGGGTCGGGGTTGGTTTATGGGGGTAAGTGAGGTGTGGGTGTCGGGTTTGTTTGTGGTGGTAGGTAGGGGTGTCGGGTTTGGTTGGGGGGAAAGTGAGGTGGGTGTGTCAGGTTTGATCTACGGGGGGGTGAGGTGTGGGTGTTGGTCAGGGGGTGTTGGGGTTGGTAGGGGGGAGACGTGGGGGTGTTAAAATGTGAGTCGGGGTTGGTCGAGGGGTAAGTGAGGTGGGGGTGTCAGGTTTGGTCGGGGGGGTGAGGTGGGGGTGTCAGGTTTGCTCTCTGTCCCCATCCAACGGACCCCGCACTCGCTCAGCTGTCTGCCCCCTCCCAACCTCCGACTAACCCGAGCAACTCCGGGTATTTTCGCTAGTGTCTGATAAAAGGCTTCATAAGGCAGGAAAGTTAAAGATAAGTGGGCTATCCCAAAATGACAGTGGGACTCTCAATACCCTTATGGTACATAGACATTCTGGGAGCAAAAATGCCAATTTTTGTTAAATAAAACAGGCGTGAGTTTTAACAGATGCTAACGTCGTGAACATTTCAGGCTACTTCACAATAATATTGGTGATCAACTGTGCCTTGGAGCAGCATGAAAAAATACCCCTTTCTGTTTTAAACACTGAGGCCTGGTGGGTGGATGGAGGGGGAGTGTGGGCACAAGGTTCCCATCAGTGGCCCAGTATAAATCAGGAACCCCAACCAGTGCAAATCCATCAATAATCTCCTGTGCATTGTCAAGCTTTCCAACCCATGCCATCAACAACTTCTGTATAGCAGCACACACCTCCATGGCAACAGCTCCAACAGCTGAACTTTCCAACACCAGATTGCATAGCTATTAATCAGTATCTGTTGTATATGGTGAGCTTCCAGATGGCTATGACCACATATTTTCCACACTGAGGGAAGGTTTCATGTTGGTGTGATGCTAGTGCAGTTTTAGGGTGAGCTCTAGATAGATTTATCTAAGTGACATTTTGCCTCCTTTGCTGCCCATCCCAGGACCAGATCACTGTCCTTTCCCAATAGTCAATGCTGGTTTTCCAAGCCAAGAAATGGCATTGAATCAAGTGAAGCTGCTCCAGAAAAATTGTATCCATAGGTATTTGTCCAATTTCCTCCTCCTTCTTCCTCTACCAAATCTGGCTCAGCAGCATGGCAGCTAGCTTCCAAATCTGCCTGGGTGCATGATTATAAATGTGTGCGCATCCAGTATTATCTATTGGTGCCTAAGCAGTGGCAAATAACTGAGGTCCCGTCCCCCGTCCCCCCCATCCTGGCTGACAGCAGTTTGAAAATGGCTTTTGCTCACAAAAGACAGAAGAGTCATGGGAATTTTAGTTTGATCCTAAGTCCCAGAATTCTAGTGGCTTCCTGTAGGTATTCCATAATGTGCCATGAGAACAATTCCAAAATTTATAGAGGCCAGCAGTGGGACAAAGCACTATGGGATACCTGCCCAGAATGCGGAGTGCTTGCTTTGAAAAAGGTCAATGCCATGTGTACACAGTATGCGATGGGTGTCTCTCCTAGAGTGCAGTCTGGGAGCCATGGGAACTGCTGTGCCACCTAACCAGTCAACTGGGCTGTGCTTTCTCACTGCTCTGCTGATGATTCAGTTAGCCTGTCTAGGCCATTATCACCCAAAATGACAGGAGGTGGCATCAAACAGTCAACTGAGCTACCTGAGTGCTTTATCTAAGTCACTCAAGGACAAACAGAAGACAACAGTTAATTTCCCAGCTCCTCAGCCTAACCCCCTTGTTGGCTATACACCCAGAATTATACCTCATTAATATAGATTGCTTTCCCCTCAGTGTGGGAAAGATGTGCACCAAGCCAATGTTAATCAAGCTGAGATTTTCCCAGATGCTTCATGTAAAGAGACACTGGTTTAGATAAATCAGAAGACAGTTTATTTACTACAGAAAGATAGATTTTAACTGATTATAAGTCACAGCAAACAGATCAAAGCAGATTATCTAACAAACAAAAACTGCAAACTAAGCCTAATATACTAGATAGAAAGGATTTGGATTAGCAGTTTCTCACCCTGATTAATGATACAAGCAGTCCACCATGTTTTTATGCATAGGTTAGAAATCCCATTAGCCTGGGACCAGCACTTCTGCCAGTTCAGTCTTTGTTCCTCAAGAGTTCTCTTGTGTGGGGAGTGAGGCTAAGATATGTGACTCCCCACTTTGTATAGTTTTTCCATATGGCAGAAACCCTTTGTTCCAAGCTAAGTATTCAGCCCAGTTTGTGGAGAAATACAGGTACCAAAATGCAGTTCAATGTCATGTGGTCTGGTCACGTGCCCTTGCATGCTACCAGTCATAGTAGTCATTATTCATAGGCTGTCTGGAGTGTTCTCAGGAAGGCTCACCAGGTGGGGGGATAAGCTTCTTCAAAGGCCTATTGTTTCCTTTAATGGCTGTTACCTTGAATAGGCCCCTCACAACCAGCTGTCCAGACTGGAAGCATCTTGCCCAGTGGGTGGGTGTTACCCAGGTGTAACCACATTTGAAATACAAATACATAGACAATATTCATAACTTCAGATATAAAAATGATACATGCACAAAAATAGGACAATCCTATTAAAATAATAACTTTTCATAGACGCTTTACATGGCACATTTTGTACAAGATCACAGAATATCAGGGTTGTAAGTGAACTCAGGAGGTCATCTAGTCCAACCCCCTGCTCAAGGCAGGACCAACCCCAACTAAATCATCCCAGCCAGGGCTTTGTCAAGCCTGACCATAAACCTCTAAGGATGGTGATTCTACTCCTTCCCTAGGCAGTGTTTCATCACCTTCCTAGTGAAAGAGGTTTTCCTAATATCCAACCTAAACCTCCCGCACTGCAACTTGAGGCCATTACTCCTTGTTCTGTCATCTGCTACCACTGAGAACAGTCTAGATGCATCCTTTTTGGAGCCCCCTTTCAGGTAGTTGAAAGCAGCTATCAAAGTCCCCCCCATTCTTTTCTTCTGTAGACTAAATAATCCCAGTTCCCTCAGCCTCCCTTCATAAATCATGTGCTACAGCCCCCTAATCATTAGTGTTGCCTTCCTCTGGACTCTTTCCAGTTGTTCCAAATCTTTCTTGTAGTGTGGTTCCCCAAAACTGGACACAGTACTCTAGATGAGGCCTCGCCAATGTTGAATAGAGGGGAACGATCATGTCCCTCAATCTCCTGGCAATGCCCCTACTTATACAGCCCAAAATGCCATTGGCCTTCTTGGCAACATGGGCACAATGTTGACTCATGTTCAGTTTCTCGTCCACTGTAACCCATAGGTCCTTTTCTGCAGAATTGCTGCTTAGCCATTCAGTCCCTAGTCTGTAGCAGTGCATGGATTCTTCTGTCCTAAGTGCAGGACCCTGCACTTCTCCTTGTTGAACCTCATCAGATTTCTTTTGGCCCAATCTAATTTGTGTAGGTCTCTCTGTGTCCTATCCCTACCCTCCAGTGTATCGACCTCTCCTCCCAGTTTAGTGTCATCTGTAAACTTGCTGAGGGTGTAGTCCACGCCATATGCCTAATCATTGATAAAGATATTGAACAACACTGGCCTCAGGACTGACCATTGGGGTATTGCACACGATACTAGCTGCCAACTAGACATGGAGGCATTGATCACTACCCGTTGAGCCTGTCGATCCAGACAGCTTTCTATCTACACTTTTCTTTACTTTCTTCTTGTTGCTAACATACCTAAAGAAACCCTTTATATACTTTATAACTATCATAATCATATAATGACACAACTGTGATGAATATGGGGTACTAAGTCACAATGGGGCCCAAAGCACTATGGATACCTGCCCAGAATGCTGAGTGCTTACTTTCGGGGGAAGAAAAAAAAATCCGTGCCATGTGTATCCACTGATTCAGAGCAAAGCAGATAAACCCCGGCCATGTGGATGCAATTATTTTAGAATATTTATTCTGCAACAGTTTGTGAACATAAATCTAATAGTCAGGCATGCACTCCTCCTTCCCCCGTATGTATATAAGCTCTTAGAAAGATACCAAGTCTTGACTTAAAGATTTACAGATTTGATATAGATTAGTTTAGAAAGTACACATCTATAGTAGCAATCAATAGTAAATTAGTTTTCACTGAATTCAGATAAATCCTCCTTGATTTTTGCCGTGGTGTCTCTGGGACTTGATCCTTTTTCAGCTCTTTTGTTTGTGCTTTTTGTAAGCAATTATACACTTATTACAATCCCAGGCCAAAACAAAATTGCTTACCTTTTGAGTAAGGTTTCAGTACCAAGATTCTATGGGTCTTAGTGACTGTTTCTTTTCTTGTTACTGATAAAACTGTCAGTCCTTATTTTATCAAGAAGTCATCTCACTTATTTTTACCATAAATGAGCATAGTTTGTAGTGATCTTGCTGTAGGCCATCTTTGGAAAAATGTCAGTTTTAGTTTATGTGAAATTGGCTCTCTGCGTTTAATCTGAGGTTTTACTAACTTTGAACTAGTAACAGGTGTATGCTTCATTATGTGAATATCTCTTTCAGGTGATCATTTGTTCACTGACTTGCCAAGTGTATCTAGTGTGGATGATTGCTTACCAATTTTGTATTCAACAGAGATCACACTTTTCAGCCTCTGTCATGTGTTGGGTATAAGGAGGTGCTGAAAAGAAAGACTTTGTCAGATAAATTTGGGTATCTTGAAATGAGATTTTATATGCATCTTTTATTTCCCATTAATAATGTGTATGTATATATATGGTGTGCACATGCTGTATAGTATATTGGGGGAATCTAACCCCATCAAATAAAATCGCCACCTCCAACCTAAGAAATCCAGTGTCCTTTTCTTTTCAATTTTTATCTTGATTTCTTGTTGCCTTGTTTAGAGATTTCACTCCAGTTGTGATGAGATGCTTCTCCAGCATAAAATGTGCTTGTAGACCTTCAGAAGATGCACCTATTGACAAAGCAACTGTTTAGTTAAATTGTAATTTTAGAACTGATGGATTGATGATGGGTGTGTTTAATAATTTAAATGCCAATTTTGACTTCCCAATGGTATTCTTATCTTCCAGTGATTCTCTTAAGGATTTACTTGTCATAGATATTTTTTGGTAAAAACTGTATTATCCTCAATCTCTGAAGAACAACTTTTTATTCTTTACTGAACCACAGTTAAATTTATGCTCAAGTTTTGGGCAGCATTGGATTGTTCTGTTAGACAAGTTTTCCAGAGAGAGGGAGAGAGAGAGAGAGAGAGAGAGAGAGAACATTCCTCTGAAGATCTTCCTATTTGTCTCTGATTTGGGCTAACAAATATTTTTTTGTCATTTGCAGGGTTTTCCACCGCACTGACAAAATGATATGAACTGTTTTAAAATTAAACACCGCTAAAATTCATGAAAGCTAGCCTTTTCCAATATTAATACCTCCATTGGTTTTAATTGTATTAATGCATTTTGATACATTTAACAGGTATAAAATAGGTAAAACAGCAAGACAAATATAAAGCATATGTAATAAAATAGCGAACTATAAAAAGGGAGATTTTACTAAAATATAATTAGGCATGTTAAAGGCCCTAGAAATATTTTTAAAAGACACAATCCAGATTATGAACACGGATGTTCAGTATTTCTATTTAAAATGACACAATTGTTCAAACGAAGAATCGTATCTATAAAGGACTCCCTCTTTTTTTGGACACCTACATAAATAAATAAAATCAGTTTAAAAAAAACTTAATTTATAAAAATTGCTCCTGAACTTGTGATCATTTTATTTTTGAGCCACTTGTGTAATTGTTAGCCCGTGACAACCTCTAACATCCTGCATACAGCTGCTGTGCTATCCAAGAGAAACACAATTACATTTGTAAAAATGAAGCAATTCTGGAGCACTTATCTTTGTATTCATCTGGACTGAGCATTTACATTTCACTGGCACTAAGCTCATAGATACTTCTTTAACTCATTTACATGCACACACGGAAATCTTTATGTAATAAATTGAAATACCCCCTGCTCCCCCCGCAAAAAACAAATAAATCCCACCTAAGTTGAGGGCGACTGATTTGATTTTGAAAGTTTTCAAGTTTATAAATCATGGCCATGTGAATATAAGAAATAAAATGTGAATTATTGCAGGAGTGAGCTTTTTATTTAGAGAAACGTTATGCAGTAATATAATCATTAAATCTTGTATTCAGCAGGATATTGCCATATTATAGAGTGAGCCTCTTAACTCATCCTATTCTATCTGGAGATTATAACATATAGCTGAAGCATCACAGACTGATGCGTCTTTGTGCACTACTTGCGGAACAATTCACTTAGTGTGACATCTTGTGGCTCTAATTATTTTTGAGAGCCTGAGAAGCTAGCTTCTGTTGACATGCTTTCCAGAACCCAGCAATGCAGGCTGAATGAGATGAAAGTAGTAAAGTGAATCAGCTTTTTAACTTCCTTTTCTCATTTCCGTATCGCCGCGCCGAGGAAAAAAAAATGGTTGCGCCGCGCCGAGGAAAAGGGGTCGCGCTGCGCCCCAGGCCGCAGTAAAATTATAAAAGCGTTGACCGGTCCGCGGTCATACAAAGGTTGGGGACCACTGTTTTAAATGACCTCTCGCTCCTTATGCTACAGCCAGCCCTTAATTTGTGCAGGACTTGTCAGGGCTGAGTCCTGGCACCTCTAGGTTTGGCAATTCATAGTCCCAGCACCTCTGGGCTTGCTCCATCAGTTATGAATGTAAATAAAATTGCTTGAGCCCCAGCACCTTTTCCATTACAAATTTAGCACTGGCTTCAGCACAGAGCATATGATGTGTTTCTGGCACTGCTGTCAGATCGATGCTATTTTGATGCTATAATGTACATTTAGGTGTAGTGGTAACCTGAAGCAACTTCAGAGTCATTAGCATATCCATAATATCTCTTGCACAGCAGGCTAAGGCCAAACCAGATAGTCTCAATGCAAAAGAATAAATTGACCCAAATCTAACATTAGGAATTGTAACATTCAACAACCAGTAGGAGAACACTTCAACCTCTTTGGTCACTCAATAACGGACTTGAAGGTGACCATTTTAAAACAGAAAAACTTCAAAAACAGACTCCAACGAGAAGCTGCTGAACTGGAATTAATTTACAAATTGGATATCATCAATCTAGGGTTAGACAGAGACTAGGAATGGCTCGGTCATTACACAAATTGAATCTATTTCTCCATGTTAAGTATCCTCACACCTTCTTGTCAACTGTCTGATATAGGCCGTCTTGATTATCTCTACAATTTTTTTTTGTCCTGCTGATAGCTCATTTAAATTAAATAGCCTCTTAGAATTGAAATGGCAACTTCCACCTTTTCATGTTTTGTGTGTGTGTGTGTGTGTGTGTGTGCTGCCTTACTCCTTCCACACTGTTTGAGCTAGAGACTTGAAATTTGGTACAGTTATAGGCTTTAGGGTCCTAATCAGGGTAAGAGTCAAAAAAATTTCAAATCTCACCTCTTACACCCCCTAAGGGTGAAATTCTTTAAAGCCCATTCACATCAGCTGGGCAGCAGGTTAAAACCTGCTGTTCTCTGTGACATAGTTATGATGTCATAATACCCCCCTCCAACGGACCCCGCCATCGCTCAGCTCTCTCCCCCCTCCAACGGCCCCCACACTCGCTCAGCTCTCTTTCCCCCTCAGGTAAGAATCGAAAATTTTTAAAATCTCACCCCCTCCCCTCACTCCAACGGCCCCCCCACCTCTGACTGTGTGTTCCAGTTTATGTAACTGATGAAGTGGGCTATAGCCTATGAAAGCTTATGCTGAAATAAATTTGTTAGTCTCTAAGGTAACACAAACACTCCTGTTCTTCTTACAGTTTAAGGTCAGGCTTCCTCTTAGACTCTAAAAGTGCTTGAGTCTATGCTTGTGGCAGCAGAACTATTCTTGTTAGTGCTTTACTGCCTGTGTTTCTTGACATCAGATCACCAGTGTATGCACACTCTTAGGCGTCCTGTTGGTATTTAGAGACCTATCTTTTTTGGACTCTCTCCCCATTTTGAATTGTCTTTTCTCGTTCTTCAGTGAATGAGAATTAGACTGTGTTTATGGTTGGATTCTTTTGGAACGTTACAGTTTGGGCCAGCTGCTGAAGAAGCACTTATATTCTGTGGCCTAATGAGCCTTTTTGGTCACCTCCTGCAGTTGACACTGTCCCCTTTGTCAGTGCATCTATGATCCATAGCAGGGGTTCTCAAACTTCAGTGCACTGTGATCTCCTTCTGACAATAAAAATTACTACATGACTCCAGGAGGAGGGACAGAAGCCTGAGCAAGCCCAAACCCCACGCCTATAGTCTGAGTTCCAGCATGTAGGGCTGAAACCCTCAAGCTTCGGCCTTGGGTGGTGGGGCTCGGGCATCAGGCCTGGGCTCCAGCAAGTCTAAGCCAGCCTTTGTGACCCCATTACAATGGGGTTGTAACCCACTTTGGGGTCCTGATCTACAATTTGGGAACCCACTGATCTTTAGAACAGAGATTACTGGGCATATAAACTGTCAGAACAGTTCCCTATAAACTGTGCAACTACATCACGTGAAGTAGGAGCGGCATAGCAGAAAGAGCACCCAGATGAAGGCAGATAACCTTCTTCCGTGTTTCTCTGCCCTTTCAATTGAGCCCCAAGACTGTGATTTTGAATCACGCCAGTGTCTTAATGCACACTTGTAAACTATCCTCTTTGGTAGGAAGGGTATTTACAATCTGTACTGATTGTAGTGTGGAGTGACACTAGCTTCTGAGTACCATAGTTTGAAATGGTTGTGTGTTTCTCCGTTTCAATATCAGGATCTCCAGTCTCCAGTGTATGTTACTTGCTGTGCCACACCTTGAAACAGGGTCTTGATTTGAGCGACAGTGGGCCATAAGGCTTGAGAGGCCTTGGCAGGGTAGAAAATGTAAAAAAAATAATCTAAAATAGTGGTTTTTCAGCCAGTGACTTGCTAAAAGTCATCCAGTGACCCTCAGCAAAATCTAGCTACCGGTTTTGTAGTGGTAGCCCTCCCCTCCAGTGAAAATCCATTAATTGATAACCAACCCTTTGTCTTTTTTCAAAAGTGACTCCGGCATCCCCACTCCCAATGCAAGTTTGTTGGTTTGTTAGCCAATTTCCTGCTGCCATTCCACCACCACAATAGGGGGATGGACTTGGCAGGAACTTCACAGGGTGGTACCTCTCTGTCCACTCTTTCCTCTAGCCAATCATTGTTTTTGGATGCAAGTCATATTCCATCTTGCATTAAAATAGAAAAGATCTGGAAGGTTGTTTATTCATTCTCCCTATGAGTGTTACATTCTCTTTTCTATATTGTATTTTTATTAGAATTTTGCCCTGTCTAAATTTAAGTATGCAAAGTGTTTGGTCTCCCAATGCTTCCATTGGGAAATTATTCTACAGCGTAATAGATTTCTCTATTGTCATTCAGCCTAAAATGTTCCTTTCTTAACTTAATCCAAGGCTCCTGATTATACCCTCTCTTTGATCATTCCTCTTCCTTCTTAGTGTTTTTATCCCTTAAATATTTGTAGATGGTTATCATCTCTCTCCTTTTTTAATCACTGGGGCTCTAATTGGGCTGCTAGTGTGGTGTGGGTTTTTATTTGTTTGAGGCTGCCATCAAATTCTCAAACATCTTAGTTTTAATTTATTTTAGTAAATCTATCTCTTATGGATATAAAGAAGAACACTGTTAAAATGTAAACTGAGTGCAAACAGATTCAGTGGTGCCTGCGTCTGCAAAGAGCCTGACGCTGGTTTTAAGATATATAAACTACCATATTCATCTGAAAGGGATATTGACTCAAATTTTCAGTTAGAATAATTTAAATACCAATTATTTTCCTGGCCACAACCATTTCTTTGCTGAGCACAGTGTATAGAAAAAGAGGGATATGATCATATTTTAAAGATCAGTTCAGCCTTCTCTGACTGCAGTTTCATTTTGGTGTCACAGATGAACCACATTTAACTAACCTGTGAAGCCAATAGGACAGAGTGGATGATGGAAACCTGAAAGGACAGTTGAGACACTACCAAGTGTCGAGTCTAGCAGAGCCTGGTGGGGCATGTAAGCCGTCCCCCACCAGTATGGTTTCTCCACTGAACAACAAGAGTCTGGTCTATATATATGGTGGACTCCTATGTGCACTGGAAACTGTCTGCAGATGCAGGCAAGCCATCATTGCACGAGTTGCGCGTGATTCACATTTTCAAGCTTTTTTTTTATAAACATGATGGCTAGAAGTGTGTTTTTAAGTAAACAAATGCTTAGACATCACATAACTCTGGAAGCCAAAGCCCAAGGCATGTGCATTCAGCTCTGCCTAAAAATGCAAATAAATCTTACTTACCGGAGCCAAATTTGAGGAGCTCAGCAGAGAATGGGTAATCACATTTTGAATGCCTAAACAATCCTCTGTGAGAAGTATTTCACTTTTGTGTCAAGCCATTGGAGTTAGGTTTGTAAGTGAAATTTGGGAGAGAATGACAAATTTGGTTTTTCAGTTTGAGCCCTAGTTATTATTTAAACAAGGTATCTACATTTAACCTTTTAAAATGTTTCCTTCTAAACTAATCCTTCCAGTAGGGTTGCCAATCCTCAATGATTGTCCTGGAGTCTCCAGGACTTAGATTAATCTTTCATTAAAAATTGTCAGGTGATGAAATCTCCAGGAATATGTCCAACCAAAATTAGCAATCCTACCTTCCAGTCCTTTATCATTCTTGTTACTGGTCTCTGAACTGTCTTCAGTTTCCTTTAGGTAAAGAGAAATGACCACATTATTTCAAGTATCACTGTATTAGAATTCTCTGGATATTGGAGGACTGTTGCTTCTGTGGTTTGCAATACTAACTCTGTGTATGCAGCTAGCCCAAAATTAGATAATATAAACATATAATTCAATGCAAAAAAATCCACTAATGTAAATTAGTGATTGCACAGTTAAAATTATACAAAGTCAATTTGTTATGTATTTCACTGCTTAAATGTTACTTTTATTGCTATGTTAAGCTTCACATATAACCACAGGAATACCACATACAGTAGAACCTCAAAGATATGAGCATCAGAGTTATAGACTGGTCAAATGGAGACCTGGTGAAACTGGAAGTAACCAGTCAGGCAGCAAGAGAGACCAAAAAACAAAAACAAAAATACTGTACTGTGCCTGTATTACATCTTAAAGGTAGGCACATCAGGGCTCTCCACCCACACCTGTGGGGCAGCTACTTACAACAAGACACTGGGGCTGGCAGCCGAAGGCAGCTGGAGCCAGCCAGCACAGTAGGAGCAGTGTTGGGGTCTGCACTGCTTTCACCCCTTGTGCTGTTTTTATACCTCCCCTCCCCTCCCCCCCCCCCGCTGGGAGGGAGATGCACTGTTTTACCCTCTTCTCCCCCCCCCCCCCATCCCCTGGCTGGGAGGAGGACACCTGTATTCTCTCTCACAGAGACACACCCATCTCTCTGCTGGGGCTGAGTAGGGAGCTCAGCTGCTGCTGAGGCCTGGCCTGGAATCTCAGCTGCTGGATTTGGAGTCTGAACTGTGCTTTGTTTAGAGTTATGAACATTTCAGAGTTACAGACAACCTCCATTCCCAAGGTGTCCATTACTCTGAGGTTCTACTATATATGCAGTGTGGCTTACTTAGTTTAGCTCTTGGAGCCCTTACTACTGCTTTTCTTGAGGTTTAAGATTAACTGTGTAATACTATTTTGTATTATATGTAACTATGCTAAAGTTCTTGTTTCTTTGAAAGAAAAAATGTTCATGCTCAATAATGTTAATATTTAAATTGTCCCTACGGGAGTTTGAGTTTGCATACATACTTTTCTTAGACAGAGAAGCCAAGCAGTGCTGCTATTTGACTGGGTGATGTTTTTCTGCAAATTGTGGTGTTTCCCTATGAGCCCATAGGTTTATTATCAGAAAGGTAGCTGTGTTAGTCTGGAATTGCAGAAGTGACAGAGTCCTGTGGCACCTTAAAGACTAACTAAAGTATTGAAGCATAAGCTTTCGTGGGCTAGTACCCACTTCGTCGAGTCTTCTAGGTTTATTGTGATGGTTGTATCTTCACAACAGAAAAAGAGTATATATTTTAAATGAAATCTTTGTTTAGAAGCTGTAATAGAATGCAACAGAATTTTCAGGGACACTTGAGGAATTGCAGGATCTACTGATTTTGATTTTTAATTATTATTTGTTTGTAAATTTTTCCTGCTCCTGTTTGTAAGGTAGCGTGGTCAAAACATTTTGCACCTTGTTTCAGACATTTTCAGTTTCCCCAGATTGTCCTATCAATATCCCTCATCCCTGCAGAACTCAGCTCAGGTAGAATGAGTCTCTCCGTGAGTTTACAACGCTATATTGAAACAATAACTGGTGTGAAGTCACAGAGCAGCAAAATTCTAATTAGTCTGCTAAATGTTAACAGATGTCCACTGATGTGTACTTAGTTTTCACTTACCCATAACTTATTTAAAATCTTTCTCTTATGCAAGTAAATAAATTGCACTAATCCTCATTGAGGACTGAGTTTTGCTCTAAAGAGGGAAAAAAACCAACAAAATCAGCATGTAGTTAGAATTTTGGAGTGTTTTTTCTTTCCTTGCCAAAATGAATACCCACTGAACACATGTTGCTTACTTTTTTTTTTAATTAACAAAATTACCTTTGAGCAGAGAGAGAGAGAGAGGATGGAAAACTTGTTTGCAGTTTTTTTTATAAATTCAAGTGATTTTAATACATACTGTTGCACAGTCTTTTCCATAGCATGGGTAATCACCACTCACTCTAGAATCCACAATGGCTGTTCTCTGATGTGTTTAATTTATTGTATGTCTATATTCACTGCTCTAGTGGAATATGAGTGCTTCTAACAGATGTAGAAGCAAACTGTTAAAGGTGGTCCATAAACAGGATTACTAAAATTCCATCAATTTTAGGATTATATGTCAAACACTTCAGATGGCAAGTGTAAGCAGGGCATTCAGCATGTAATTGATTTTAAACTTAATATTTCTTCATTTCCAAATAATCCTTTTTCATTCAAAAGAATTTAGTTGTGACATAAAAACTATATGTTCAAGAATCAGGCACCTGCCACTTGAATGCAGCCACTTATGAGAGGGGAAAGAATTTAATGGTGCATAGCAACATTGCTGTTTAGAACAGAAAGTGAATGATGATTTTATAATAAAAAGACAGACTTTCTAGTTTAAACAGTAGGGAGGAATGAAGCTATGAAGAAGGTTATTACCAAAGTTGAAAATTGTCCAGGATGTGTAGCATTTATTACCCCCTCTCTTATATACAGTGCCATTGGATGTTTAATGGTCACAATTGATCAGGCCTGCACATTTATATTTTATTTTAAAGACTGCACCACTTAGCTCATTAATATAAATGTGAAATTATCTAAGCTTGTCTATGCATCCTGAAAGAGGAAAACTTTTTTCATGTTTGTTACTCTACTCACCCCCAAACTTCAAGAAGAAAAAAGTCTAAAGAACAATCTGGGAACTGCTGCCTGTGAAATTTTGGACTTGTATCCATGAGTGCTAGCTTATGGAGCATGAGGAGCCCAGGACTGAATGTTTTCATACTTAGAAGCATAAAGAAAAAAACTTTGCTAAATCTTTCACCACTCGGACAAGACTTTAAGATATAGGTAAATTAGATATTGGTTAGGCACATTCAGATTAAGCAACTTTTGCAAGTCTTCCTTGGAACACATTCAGAAACTTATGATGAATTTTTTGTAATTGTTTTTGTATGACCAGCAATTGAATATTAACACATTTGGAAAACACTTACTGATCATTGTTCACTACAGTTTATAGTTACGTGAGACTTTTCTATAGTTATAGAGACTTTTCGTAGAATCATAGAATATCAGGGTTGAAAGTGACCTCAGGAGGTCATCTAGTCCAACCCCTGCTCAAAGCAGGACCAATCCCCAGCTTAATGAAGAGTAACCCCTCCAGTCAGTTAAGCATTGTTCTATAGTTTGAGAAAGAATTCTATCTGAAGCTCCTGTTTGGGAAAGGCTGTTTAACTATAAAAAAGGAGCGAGGGATGTGGGGAGACAGGTCACACACTGCCCATGAAGCTTCTTCCCTCCTCCCCCATTGTCTTAGAGAAAGTAGGGCTTAATAAAAAGCACTTGTTGAGTTCAAAGAGATATAAAAGGAGAGGCTGTATGGGAAACACATTTTTCTCAGTGTATTTTTTTAATGTGGTCAATATTAGCAACTAGCTGCTGGAATTTTAAAATTAACTATTGATCCATAAAAATATAATAATCAAATCATTTACTTCATAATATGTATACTATTTTTATTTTATCTTCACGGTCTGGTGCTTGGATACCTTATAAGCATCCTATAAATTGATTACCGTATTTTTCGCCCTATAGGACGCTCCGGCCTATAAGACGCCCCCGAGTTTTTCAATAAAAAAGCCGGACCAAAAAAAAAAAAAAAAGTGCCTCGCTCTCCCGTCCCCGCCGCGCGGGCGGGCTGCTGGGAGCGCGCCGCTCTCCCGTCCCCGCCGCGCGGGCGGGCTGCTGGGAGCGCGCCGCTCTCCCATCCCCGCCGCGCGGGCGGGCTGCTGGGAGCGCGCCGCTCTCCCGTCCCCGCCGCGCGGGCGGGCTGCTGGGAGCGCGCCGCTCTCCCGTCCCCGCCGCGTGGGCGGGCGCTCCCAGGGGCCCCGGGGCCCGAGCTGCTCTCATTCCCCGCCGGCCCCGAACACATGCGGGTGGGCTCGGGGGGGAAGCACCGCCCCACCCTGCCCGCCGGCCCACCTGCAGCCGCCCCAGCTCCAGCTGCCCGGTAAGTGTTTCATATATTCGGCATATAAGACGCCCCCCCTAATTTTGAGATTATTTTGGGGGGTTAAAAGGGCGTCTTATATGCCGAAAAATACGGTAAATTTAATAATACCGTTTCTGGTTTGTAGACATTTACTATAGTGATTGGTCTGTGGCCAAGTCTGAAGAAGACCCTAATTTAAATGATCGTAAGGAAATTTGGCAGAGGCTTAGAGATACAATTAGACCAGACACATTGGAATTACTTGTGTAGGATATTAAAAGGTTATCTTTAGAGTTGAGACACTGACTCATTCAGCAGGAAATCATCCACTGGATATTATGTAAATCAAAGGGTTAGCAGCTGGTGTGACGATTCACTGAAAACCATGAAATCAGGTCAACTTAGAAAAGCCCATATTGCATGGGTACATAATGTAATTGTTCTGAAGTATGCCAAGTAATACAATTTTCTTTAACTTTTATCATTCTAGGCCACTTTTTAAGGTTAGATCTGAAAAAACCAAAAGAACCTGAACATGTTTATCCATATTGATCAAGTATCATAAAATAGTATTTCAAGACTAGAAAGGAAGTAAAATTTGAATTCTATGGAATTAGAAAAAAACTGCACATCTGCATCAGCGGAAAGAATCTTGGATGGGCATATCCTCCAGAATGGGAAAGAAGGGAACATTTAAGGAACCTTTCATTTAAGGGCTTGTCTTCATTACAGTGCTAGCCTGAGGTATAACACGAATGTTGCCTCTAACCTGATTCCTGTCCATGCACCAAAACCTCTAAGGTGGTGCTTTAACCTTGAGCTAGCTGGCCTGTCAGAAGGCATTGGTTGAAGTTCAAGCGCTAACGATGCTCAGGCTAGTTATGTAGTGGGGATACAACTACTTTGTGCTGTTAATCCAATAGTGTGCAGCTCGAATATTGTTTTGCAGTGTGGCCATACTCAGTTGAACTAAGCTAATTCAAGAGGAGTTAGCTCAAGTGTAGATAAAGCAAGTTAACTCTTGAATGAAGATATGCCCTATGATACAAGAGAACCTCAAATATATGAACACCAGAGTTCCGGACTTACCGGTCAACTGGGCACTCTCTGAACTGGAAGTAATTGGGAAACAGCAGAGATGCACACACAACACACATGCATGTAAATACTTACTTCCTTGGAGATTTAGCCCTGGGGCTCAGGGCTTCAGCCAGGGGGAAGGGAGGGTTAGTACTGTAGCCTCAAGGTGAAGAGGGGATTGTCACAGCTTTAGAGCTGAAGGAACTGCTGGGGTTCAGGGCTTCAGCCCTGTGACTTTGTTCCCAGGTTCTCATACCCCTGGGGCGTGCAGGGGCTTGGGGCTTTAGCTTTGATGGGAGCATGGGTTTCAGCCGCAGCTCTCCCTCCTCCCCCCCCCCCCCCCAGCTCCCTATAGCTGGTGCCCTGGAACCCAGCCCGTTGAGATCAAAAGCCTTGAGCCCTGATGCTCCCAAGGGTCAGAAACACTGACCCCAGTCCCCTCTCCCCAATGGCTGAAGTCTGTAATGTCTTGTTTGGAGTTGCAGACATTTCGGAGTTACAGACAACCTCCATTCTCGAGGTGTCTAACTCTGAAGTTGTACTATACCAACAATAGTTATTCTGTCCTTCAATAAAGCATGATATGCTTTATTATTAAATGGTCTTTAGACATGTAGATCTTATAAAATAAAAGGATATTATAGCTAAGCCTAATACTTAATTTTCTTTATCTGAACCTCCTTGTTCATGTTTTGTGTGCAGAACAAAAGTTACCGTACTTAAATTGTAATTTCAAAAAAACATTTCCTATACAGTGATTAATAAGTGCAGTTTTAGGATCTGATTCTGCAAAGAGATCCGAATGGGCAGACACTTAAGCCCATGTGGAGTCTTACTGATTTTAAATGACTCTTTGGGGATGCAAGGGTTCCTATTCCTATATTACTTTACAGGATTGGAGTCAAATGTGATATGTTGATTGTTAGCATTTAATAATAATGCTGTATAACATTAATATCTTTTCACATTCTTTTTAGTGGTATATGATCAGCATTGTGCACATCTACAATCGTTGGAGAAACAGTGAAATTCGGTGTTATGTTAATGGTCAACTGGTATCCTATGGTGACATGGCTTGGCATGTTAACACCAACGATGTAAGAGATTTTTCTTTCCTTCTCTTTCTTTAATGACTGTTTGCTATCCTCTTAAGTGCATGTATAGAACCATAATTCATTTGTACATTTCTATCAATAGGATTGTATGGATATCAGGCATGTTTATTTCCTTTAAATGTATTTAAACTTTTTAAAAATAAAAAAAAATCAAGAATTGGGTTATACTCTAGTTACTCCTTCTTAAATTATATATTTTAACACAATATCATCATCTCTAGGGTTAGATTTATTTCTTATCTTTATTAGCATATAATATCTTCTGTTGAGACTATTTTGAAGATGTATTAATATTAAATTCACAGACAAAGTATTTTTGGATTATAGAAAACATTTTAATGTATGATAATATATACAGACCCTGGATAAGATAATGGATTGGTAATTATCTTTTTTACCTGTGGGACATTAATTTTATAATATAGGTATTTCCTGAAATAGCTAAAATGCAATCTAAACATTATATCTGAGTAACAAAAAAATGTTGTCTAATTCAGCCATATGTCTCATAATAAAAATTCGCTTTTCTTATATATCAGGAGTTCTTGTGTTCTGTTCAGTCCAGATTGAAATGTTTTTAATCAATTTTAAAGATTAAATATCCCAAGTTGAGAGGTGGAAGACTGAGGCAAAGAGAAATTAAATTGTGTCTTTAGTCACATTACGATGTGTGTGACAGGTCCAGGAACTCAGATTTCTGTAGTCTGAATTCTGTTTCTTAATGACAAGATTCTTTCATGTCTCATATCAGTTGCCGTGATGTTAATGAGGTGCCAATTGTGGCACCACACTTAAGCAAGTTGAGTTTTTTTGTGTTAAAGCAGGGATTCAACCTTTTTGTTCTATATGTAAAATGCAACACGTTCTCCGCAAAATTACAGCACTACTTTGGTTGCTGAATGAAATAAATGAAAATTCATAAATAAATCTGTTAATCATTTTGAGTTAGGATCCATTTTAAAACAGGTCCTTTAAATAATATTGCAACATGTTTCATCCCCATCTTAATGGGAGTTGTGGTTGATTGTACTTCAGTGATGAGGCACAGCATCTGGAAGTGAAGTGGAGGTGAGTGCTTGGTGAAGCAGCAGCCAGGCCCCTTCTCCTCCTGATGTCCTTCACCTCTTTTTGGCTGGGTTGTTTGGCTCTCATGCTTCCTTCACTTCATCCTGCTCTATTTAAACTTATCATGGGGTTTTCAAAGGCCTCTTGCTGTTTTCAGCAGTCCCCTCCTCATTTCCCTTGTAGAACAAGAGCTGTGGTCTTCAGGAAGCTGTGGTCTGACTCACTGCCTGCTTGGTCCATTGGGCCAAATTGGCACAGTTCTGTGGATTTTTTTTTTTGCTTTCCTCAGAAAGTTATGGAGGCATGGTTGGGTTGAAAGGAAATAGGCTTGATAGTTTACGCTTAGAGCTGTTTAGCTCATTGCAATTTGTGGCTAGTGTTTAGTGCAAACAAAAACTTAAAGGGCCAGCTCCCAGGGGTAAATGAAAGCTGGGATTTTGTAGGTGGACCATGCCTCTCTAGGAAAAGGGGATGCCTGAAATATTTGTGATTTGAAGTTCCTGCCTTGATACTCTTCCCACTTCTCGTGGAAAGTCTATTCCAAGTTCTTCACTCTGAACCCAGTTAAATGCCAGGTATGTGAGAGAGTTAGGATGGGCATATAGTGATCCCTCTCATGTGGTGTTAAATTAATAAAGTTTGAGACCTGCTATATAAATCCATCCCTGTGTCTGTAGTTCATTTGCCCGTTTAGCCTGATGGCTTGTAGTGCAGCCGTAACCTGTTTGGCAATCAAAGGATGATATTCCCTGGTTTGTGTTTACAAGCTTGTGCTTGCTTGATGAGACCTTGCATGAATATAAATAAACGGTAGCACAGGTAGTGACAGTAGAGTCATGGCTGAGCTGTGTGGAGTACAAACCCACCTGAAATCAGTGGGTATGTGTTTGGCTTGGCTCAACCATGCCTCTTTTGCCTCTCTGGGTGCTACCACAGATATGCTGCTATTTATAGTGACTCTAGTTCTCATCAGGCAAGCCCAAGTATGCATACACAAACTGGGGAATCATGCCCCTAGCTCATAGAGTAGATATAGGCTTTGTTAATTCATTTGAAATCTGGTGAATAGGGTACATTTGAAGACATTAAGAGTACTAGTAATTGTTTACTGCTGTTCTCCATAATTTGCTTCACCAGAGGTTGAGGAATAATATTCTACTCCAGAGGATTCCATGAAGAATTGTCCTCTTTTAAATTTAACACTATCACATATTGTTCTCAGTAGGACTGAGAGAAGGCTGTTCTTAGCAAAGATGGCTCTTGCTTCCATATATATCTTCTCAGAGAGCTTCTCTTCACCTGCTGACGTCATAGAGATACTAGGTTCTCTGACAGGGAGTTTGCTTCCTTGGGAGGCAGTGTCCATTTTGATAGAGGACAATTATTTCTTTTAAGGTTTTGTGCCTCAGAATCTGCTGATAAACTTTCAGCTACGAAAACTAATGACAAAAATGACCATTAATCTTCAGTATTTCTTTTTAAAATATTAATTGTGCCAGATCTACACAATAGGTAGGTCAGGAAGATTTTTTGGGGGGGCAGTATATAGCATAATGTGGAGGTTAGGATTGTACTTTGTATCTCCCTAGATTCTGTATATGAGAGAGTGATTGCCTCTACCCTATGCAGCCTGCCCTAAAGCCTGGTCTCTTTTTTGCTCACAATGCAACAGTCTGTGTCGCCTCTTCAACTTCTTTCCCCTATGTCACCACTTCCCCTTTCCCGCACCCCTCTCTAGCACAGTGGCTCCTTTCATACCCCACCACCTGGCTCACCTGCCCCTCCAAGGATGCCAGAGCCTTGTTCAAGCTTTGGCATAAGTGATGTCTGACAGTGCAGGAAGGATTCAGATATAAATATCTTCACTCCCAGCGGATTTTGAGAAGGGTTTTGAACTTTGAGAAATCCACCCTTCCAACTCTTCTTTGCTATCTTTATTTTCCTGCAAAGATCCTTCTCATCACCCACTTTGAGAGAATGTGCCTCTTAATTAGCATGGGAGCAATGGTAGGAGCTTCCTAACAGGATAAAAGAATCCTCTTTCCCAATGGCAGGTAGTACTTGCCACTTTAAATCCATGGTTCTCAACCTTTTTCTTTCTGAGGTCTCCACAACATGCTATAACAACTCCACAGCCCAGCTGTGTCACAACTGTTTTTTCTGCATATAAAACCCAGGATGCAATGTTAAAGGGTAGCAAGCAGGGTAATTGCCCATGGTCCCACACCACAGGGGCATTCTGAAGCTAAGTTTCTTAGGCTTCAGCTTTTGCCCATGGTGGTGGGACTTGGGGGCCCCAGGCTGCAATCCTGCATGGTCCTGCACCAGTCCTGCCCTGGGCCCCAGGAAGTCTAATGCTGGTCATGCTTGGAGGACCCCCTGAAACCTGTCAGTGGCTCCCAGAGGGCCTCAAACCCCTGTTTGAGAACCACTGCCTCAAATAATAGTGTTACTTTCCATAGATAATTGTTCATGGATGAAAAGATACATAAACATAAGATTTCTTGGAATATATTTCCTAGTGGAGCTATTTTTTTTAAAATATATGCAAAGATTTTTTTCTCAAGATGTTCAATTCTATATAGTTCTTCTTGGCAAGTATATTAACAGTTCTCTTTATCTGCATCGATTCAGGATATTTTATTGATTGAATGGTACAGAATCCAAATGTAAGGGGTCTTTTCATCAAATCTGTTTTCCAGAATAGTCTTATTTCTCTTTTTTATTATTAAATCTGGCTGTGGATCTCCAATTGGATGACTCAAACATCTATCCCTTTGATTAGAATGTAAATATAGTGCCACAGCTTTTGCTAATTGGTGATTCTGAAGTTATGTTAAAGATAGTCTTTATAGAATTTGTAAATGAAATATACTTTCTGGAAAGAAATTATTTTTCAGTCATGATTTAGAATCTCAATGCACACAAGAGAAAATAGTGCTTTGTATGCTTTTTGTATTTTTTTTTTAAAAAACCAACCAAACAAAAGTCCCAGCAACAATCAAAGCCATTGAGAAAAAGAGAGAAGTTAATTGAGTTAATTTTAATAAGTTAATTTTAGAGAAACTTAACATAGTTAGAAATCAATTAAGCTCCTTCATTTAAACACAAGCTAATAAACCCCTCCTTCCTAATTTGGTGTCAGCTTTTTGAGAAGGGTAATAAATGGGAAGTGAAATTCAAAAGGCCACTTTGAGAGTGGGGAAAGAGAGAAACCATTTAATTTGCTTTAAAAATGACATTATTTTCCTTCTCGCTCTGTAAATAGAATACTTAGTTTTATTAAAATAGCACTTCTTCAAGTGGAAGTCTGCATGCCGTTCACTTATGATATTGTGTGCCTCCTGTTGCCAGAAATCAGAAACTTTTTCCTGCTAGGTGTCCCGTCAGTCCTTAGATGCTCATTGTATGCCTGCCCTGCAGCCGATCCCCTGAGGGAATAAAAGGTTGGTGCAGACCAACTGCTACTCAGTTCCTTCTAATGCAGCCTTAAGCTATAGACAGAACATTTTAGCAGTCCTTTATCTTTGTTTTAAATTCACTAGTTTAGTCTGTTGTAAATATTTGTTGTTTTAGTCAGTTAGCTTTAGCTGAGCTCGTTGTTACTATTTTAGTTTTAATTAGTATTTTGAGATAGGTTTAACGTTGTTCGGTACTGGTAATGGGCACTGTTCCTCACTGTGTGCGTGCACACAGATCCTAAACCCTGCGCACACTGCAAAACACTGCATGCACAAAAATTTGCACAGAAGAAATTTTCTGCACACATAGTCAGGCAAAAATTAGAGGAAACATTAGTGATGGATGATAGGGCAGCTATGATGGCTCCTAAATCTCCCTGTTCTAAATATGCCTTTCACATAGTGTTGCTATGTTGGTCAGAGACACTAAAAAAAAAAAGTGTTATTATCTAGAGGATTCGTAGATACCTAGCAAATGTACTGTTTCCTGTTATGTTGGCAAATGGTCTCAAAAGAACAAGGAAACTAAACTCAGGATATATTTCCTGAGCAGATCCATGAGATCTGAATCAGATCCTGCTCAGTCAGATCAGTCTGACTTCAGTGTTCCCTCTATAAAAAATGCTCCTGCAGTAGTTAAAAGATGTATGGCTGAGAAGGGACTCATCGTGTCTTACTAATCTATTAGAGTTCTTTGAAGGGGTCAGCAAACATGTGGACAAGGGGGATCCGGTGGGCATAGTGTACTTAGATTTCCAGAAAGCCTTTGACAAGGTCCCTCACCAAAGGCTCTTACGTAAATTAAGCTGCCATGGGATAAGAGGGAAGATCCTCTCATGGATTGAAAACTGGTTAAAAGACAGGGAACAAAGGGTAGGGATAAATGGAACTTTTTCAGAATGGAGAGGGGTAACTAGTGGTGTTCCCCAAGGGTCAGTCCTGGGGCCGATCCTATTCAACTTATTTATAAATGATTTGGAGGAAGGGGTAAACAGTGATGTGGCAAAGTTTGCAGATGATACTAAACTGCTCAAAGTAGTAAGGACCAAAGCAGACTGTGAAGAACTTCAAAAAGATCTCACTAAACTAAGTGATTGGGCAACAAAATGGCAAATGAAATTTAATGTGGATAAATGTAAAGTAATGCACATTGGAAAAAATAACCCCAACTATACATACAATATGATGGGGGCTAATTTAGCTACAACCAATCAGGAAAAAGACCTGGGAGTCATTGTGGATAGTTCTCTGAAGGCATCCACGCAGTGTGCAGCGGCAGTCAAAAAAGCAAACAGGATGTTAGGAATCATTAAAAAAGGGATAGAGAATAAGTCGGAGAATATCTTATTGCCCTTATACAAATCCATGGTGCGCCCACATCTTGAATACTGCGTACAAATGTGGTCTCCTCATCTCAAAAAGGATATACTGGCACTAGAAAAGGTTCAGAGAAGGGCAACTAAAATGATTAGGGGTTTGGAACGGGTCCCATATGAAGAGAGATTAAGGAGGCTAGGACTTTTTAGCTTGGAAAAGAGGAGACTACGGGGGGATATGATAGAGGTATATAAAATTGAGTGGAGTGGAGGAAGTGAATAAGGAAAAGTTATTTACTTGTTTCCAAAATAGAAGAACTAGGGGCCATTCAATGAAATTGGCGTGCAGCAGGTTTAAAACAAATAAAAGGAAGTTCTTCTTCACACAGCGCACAGTCAACCTGTGGAACTCCTTACCTGAGGAGGCTGTGAAGGCTAGGACTATAACAGGGTTTAAAAGAGAGCTGGATAAATTCATGGAGGCTAAGTCCATAAATGGCTATTAGCCGGGATGGGTAATGAATGGTGTCCCTAGCCTCTGTCTGTCAGAGGGGGGTGATGGATGGCAGGAGAGAGATCGCTCGATCATACCTGTTAGGTTCACTCACTCCGGGGCACCTGGCATTGGCCACTGTCGGTAGACAGGATGCTGGGCTAGATGGACCTTTGGTCTGACCCAGTATGGCCGTTCTTATGTTCTTATGTTCTTATGTTCATTCTCTTGGTCCTTCAAAGGAAAAGACAAATTACCTCAAACTGCTACTTTGGAAGGGACTTTATGGCACAGAAAAGTGCCCACAAAATCCCTGAAACATGTGAGAGAGATTGTACCATTAAAGAGGTAGCTGTGTGAACATTGAAGCTTCAATCCCACCTCTGAAGGTTAGGGTACCTTCTACTTATAGATGTACCTTCTACTATAGATGTACTATAGATGTACCTTCTACTATAGATGTATCTTCTACTATAGATGTACAATATACAAGGATTCAGTACTGAGTTACTCCTGGGGGAATTCTGCACCACTGCACAATGCAGAATTTTGTGGAAACTAATGTGCATGCAGAATTTCCTTTCCCCCACAGAAATGGGGTGCAGTGCTGCTAGTGTCACTAAGGACTGCTGGACCTGCCAGCCCAGCTCACACACACAAGACACTGCTGGGGGAAGAGAGAGGGAGCTAGAGGGTTTCTGGCAGCTGCAGTTTCCAGCATGCCCTGAGGGAAGGAGAGGGCAGTGTACAGGAAACTATGTGCAAGCCTGGGACTGAGCATCAGGCTGTTTCTCCCCCTGGATTCCTGGACTCTGGGTGGGGAGGGGGCAAGTGTCTGGGCAAGGGGAGACAACAGCTGGGCCCTGGTGGGGAGAGGGTGTGGGTATTTGGGGCAGAGGATCCTGCAGCTGGACTCTGATCGGGGAGAGCTCCCTGTCTAGGCTCGGGGGGAAGGGAGAAGAGAAACAGGAACTGGGTTGTGAGAAGAGTTTCTTTAATATTCCTGAGGGAAATGTTCTCTCTCTTTCAGTACAGACATACATGCTGACAGGTATTCTGAAATAAATAAAAATATTTGAAACTGGAATGATTATGTAGTGTTGTTTTGACACATGAAATTTGCAGAATTTTAAAATATTGTGCACAGAATTTTTATTTTTTTGGCACAGAATGCCCCCAAGAGTACTGAGTGCACCGGCACCATCTAAGGCCAAAGATTCTGCCTGTATGATACCTTTCTCATCCATATTGCATATACTGTTACTGATTTGGTTATACATCTCCAGCACTGGTACCAATTTCTTCATCATCTTCATTCATAGTACCATCAGAGTGGTATCTGACTATCCAGAATTGCCTCTAGTGGCTCATGCTGCTATTCCATTATCAGGACTGTGAAAAAGCGAATCATGAGTGTAGTCTATTATACATGTGACTGTAGAATCTGATACTCAACGATTCCTCAAAGATTTACTCCTCCTTATTCAAAAGAATGTGCATTATCAGCTTCTGTTGCAAATTTGGAGCAATCTCCTTCTTACTCATTTGCTTATCTTTCATCAGAGGGTCATCCTAAAACCATACCTCAGAAGTCTTCTCTCAAGGATTATGAACTTTCTCATGCTTCACCCTTATGAACAACCTCCTGTAAATATTTCATAGCTTCCTCTTGACTTGAAAGGTTAACAGCAACTTTTTCCTTATCTCTAGTTAATTATATACTTTTTGAAGAGGATTGCAGCAACTCTGGAAATACCAATTGAGGTGGTTTCTGACAAATATAAGCTTTTAGGTATTTTATATTCTTTTGCTCCTTACAGCATAGTCATGCCCTAAATGACTAGGTAAGAGAGCCAGTGCACACTTTATGGCCAACCCCACCAATTATTGCAGTTGCATCAAAGAAAGCTTATAGGACATATCAAATTCTCAGTGAGAGCTTTGAAACATTTTATACCCATTGTGACAGAGGAAGGTCAGGGAGCTGTGGCAGAGTGTTTGAGGGGAGATATATCAGCTCCAGGTTCATTAGGGCGTGGCTCCCTGTAAACTAGGGAAGCAGGCAGCAGGTTAATTAGGAGCACCTGCTGTCAATTAAGGCCTTAATAAAAACCCATGCCTCAGGCAGACAGGTGTGGGTGTTTGGAAGGAGTTTGGAGGCGTTGGAGCAGTGAGCAGTTTGGAGGCGTTGGAGCAGTGAGCAGTTTGGAGGCGTTGGAGCAGTGAGCAGTTTGGAGGCGTTGGAGCAGAGAGAGTTTGAAGAAGTGCTGTGGTGAGCTAAGAAAGACCCAGACCTTAAGTAAAGGAACACCTGGCTTGTGTAGAGAGAGGGCAGGAAGCCCCCCACAAGCTGAAGAGTAGGAGAGGGAAGTAGTCCAGGGGAAGGAGTAGCTAATCCCAGTCGTTTACCGCTATCCTCAGGGCCCCTGGGCTGGGACCCGGGGTAGAGGGCGGGCCCGGGTCTCTTCCTCTCCCCTTCTCCCCTCTAGGATACTTGTGGGACAGTTAATACCCTGTTCAGAGGCAAGAAAAAGGTTCCCTGAATTCCCCCACAAGAAGAGAAAGCACAGGACCCATCAATATCGTGGGAGTAATTTGCCACACCATCTATTGCCCAAATATTTGGTGGTCATTGCTTCTCTAGAGCATGCATAACAGCACCTTATAAAATTACTCCCAAGAACAAGGAGCCTGTGGGTTTCTCTCTACTACAATTAAAAATCTGTGGATAGCCCATGCCAGCTGACTTGGGCTTACGATATGTAGACGCTTGGGCTAGAGCCTGGACTCTGGGACCTACCCCCTTTGCAGAATGCCAGAGCCTGGTCTCCAGCTCAAGCCTGAACATCTGCAATGCAATTGAAAAGCCCCTTAGTCTGAGTCCCACAAGCCTAACACATCTTGGACCATCTGCGGGTGTGTCTAATTGCAGTGTAAACATAATCTTCTGGGTAAAAAGAGGTATTCCTTGGCTATACTCCAAACAAATATTTGTTGCTATCATGCTTTTCTATGTAGATATGATTCTTCTGGCAAAAACTGTTGGCATTTTGGATCAAGTACCTCAGAAATCTCAACAAGAAATGCAGACGGTTGTTAATGAAGGACTTTGTCTCCAGGATTGCTTTACAAATAGCTACAGATGCAGCTGACACGGCTCCCTGTTCAGTCACATTGGTGATAGTCATGACAAGAGTTTCATGGCTCCAGTCCTCTGGATTTCCACTTGATGTTCAGAATACAGAGGAAGAATTACCCTTTGAAGGAACAAATTTACACAGTCCCAAGATTGCTGATTCATTGCACACTGTGAATGTTTCAAGAGCTACCTAAAAAATCCTTGGAATTTATACTTCACAAATCAGAAAGAGACAGTACAGACAGCCTAATTACCGGCAACTATGATGCTTCAGAGAGGTACTCAAGATTGTGAGGAACCTCACTATCACCCACTTTTATCATCAGGAAGCTTTGTCTGTGCCTGCTGTGGGTCAGCTGCTCAACTCCATTGGCCACGGACAACACAAGCACTCTCCTTTAGGCCTGAAAGGTCCCATTGTCACTCTCTAGGCTAGGTTAACAATTGGCACACCCCAACCCTCTGAGCTCTCTGTGGGGTATCCAGCCACTGGTCTATTGGACAATCACAATATTCACACATGTGCAGCTTCCAAAGAAACAGTACACTCCAGTTTACCAGTTCCACCTCAGATCATTGCTTAATATGCATCAATTATATTAGATGTCATTGTAAACATGTCTAAGTTTATTTAATAAAGCATAGATATTCAACTTGCAGCAACTAGAAGTACATGAAACAAATGGTTACATATATAGTAAAATCATAACCTGTATTCTAGAATATTTCTCACCCAAAGTCCATGCAGAACTTTGAGCCAGCCTGGTTTTGACCCAACTATCATGAGCCAACATGCTGTCAGTTTGCCTCCTAGATGAATAATTGTGAGAATCTCATTGCACCCCAAGTCAAACCACATCAATCCTTTGTTTTTATTCATAACCAGGACACCCCCAACTATTTGTTTCTTCCTGTAGATTTCCTCCTTCATAGATTTCACAATCTCTTAAATCTGACTCAGTGTGCAAATTAGGTATAGTTTTTAAGGCATACAATACGCAAATGGCCAGACGGAGATAGGAATCAATTACCTCCTGGTGACCTGCCTTAACTTCAAGACCTTAAGAACGTAATTTTCAGTATGGATACATAACTCCTTAAATATTATCTGTGCATATGTTTTGCAATGATTATGACAACCATTGAACTACTGGTTCTCAGAAGAGATCTCACATGCCGCCTTTTGGTGACCTATTATGCAGATATCTGATTGGGGATTCCCTGTAAAACCCTATGCACCCCTTGTGCTCTCTGCCAGTTGGCACAAAGGGGTCCCTGGGTCAAATCAATTCTTTCAACCACTGCAGTCTTCTTTCTTTCAGAGACAACCTGATATATTCAACATGATTAGACTTACGCATTATAGTCTGAGGCATTTTTACATATAAATATGTTGGAACGTGGATCAATTCACATGGCCTATGTGTACAATATAAAATGTCCCTGAAAGCAGCTCATCTGCTAGGTCTTCTGAACATTCGTACAGACCTAAGCTAAGCCGACAGTTTCCGTCAGATCGTGAATAGATTTTTAAGAGAATTGTGGCTCTTGTAATATTCCAGAAATGGAGATGACCTCATGTACATGTGTTTTCCACAAACCTCAACAAAACATGTCAGAGGTATTGCTCAAAGTCAGGGATCAGTCCAGGCTCTATAGCTGCTGCATTCACGGTCCCTAGGGTTTCATTACGCTCCCCCTCTCCCCCCCCCCCCGCCAGTACAGCTGATTCCAAGAACTTCTTTGGCGAAACTCAATCAAGACTCAACTTCCATAAATCTCATCGCACCAGCATTGCTCAGGAGATATTGGTTTCCAGACCTGATCTGGTTGTTGATGCATTCACTGATCACCCTTCCTCTGATTCCTGACTTCATATCACAGAACAGAGGGACAAATCTTCCTCTTGGCATCCCAACATCTGACAGCCTGGATTCTGGCTGCTTAAATAAGACTAAAAACCTTTTCTTAAGCAGTTTTGATAGATAATAATAAAAAAAAACTTTCCACCAGAGCTACTTATAGATCTAAATGGAAAAGATTAGATCAGGGGTCTCAAACTCAAATGACCACGAGGGCCGCATGAGGACTAGTGCACTGGCCCGAGGGCTGCATCACTGATACATCCCCCCTCACTGCCCCCGGCCCCACCTCCACTCCACACCTTCCATGATGTCCCGCCCCTGCCCCGCCGCCTCCTCTGAGTCCTGGACACCGCTGCAGAGGGCTCCTGTGAAGCGCCGCCCCAGCTTGTTCATTGAGGTCGCGGCTGCAGCGCCTGGAAGCCAGGGCTCGGCAGTGGCCCAGCCAGGAAACTTCGCAGGAGCCCTCTGCAGCGGTGGCCAGGAACGGTAAGCCTCCGGCAGAGGGAGGCGGGAGGATGGTGTGGAGCCTGGCTTGCCACCCCTGGTCGCCGCTGCAGAGGGCTCCTGGGAAGTGCCGCCCCATTCATTGAAGCCGTAGCAACAGTGCCTGGTAGCTGGGGATCGGCAGTGGCCCAGCCAGACAGCAGAGAAGCTTCCGCTTCTGGCCCCTCCCTCCCAGAAACTGCTATGCAGGGGCGGGGGGAGGGTGCCAGGGAGCTTCACGGGCCACAGAGAAGGGCTTCGCAGGCCGCATGTGGTCCCCGGGCCGCATGTTTGAGACCCCTGGATTAGATGGTTGTTCGTAGGACCATAGTGTTTCCCCTTTTCAGACCAAAACTACTTTCATTTTAGATTACCTTCCATCCTTAAAGTTCTCTAGATTGTCAATGATTTTGATTAAAGTGCACCTAGCTCTGGTATCTGCATAGCATACTAAGATTATGGTTTTAATATATTTTCTCATACTATTACTAAAAGATTTCTTAAACCTCTGGCTAAAGTATTTCCACTTATAAAGGATCCACCTGCTCCATTGGATCTGAATATTGTATTGGCTGGTTTAATTAAAAACTCATTTGGGCTTTTTTAACTACCTGTCCGTTAAGTCTTCAGTCTGTGAAAACAGTATTTTTAGTAGTGAAAACTTTTGTCCGTAGGGTGAGTACACTTTGATACTAAAATATTTTTTCATATGGATAAGGTTTCATTGAGGTCTTATCTGAGTCTCCTGCCTGATCAGTGTGATGTTAATCAGGCAATTAACTTAACAATATTTTGTCCAAAACCTCATGCCAGTAGAATGAAAATGACTGCATTCTTTAGATATATCTAGAGTTTTATCCTTTTATCTAAATTGAATGAAATCTTATAGGCATTCTTCCAATTTTATTATGGCATATGCCAAGAGAGTTAAAGGTAATCAGATTTATTCTCAGAAGCTTTCAAATTGAATTTCAAGACATTTACATTGCGCTATATGCTTGCAGGTCAGGATCCCCCATTAGTAATTAGGGCTCATTATACAAGAGCCCAAGATGCTTCTGGAAGTTCCTTTAATAATGCCTCCATTTTAGAAATTTGTAAGGCAGCCACATGAGCTTCTGTTCATACTTTCAGAAAACATTATATAATTGGACAGGCAACTTGAAAAGATAGGGCTTTCGTTAGAGTAGTACTTAGATCCATCTTTATGTAAGACTTCAATACCCACCTCCATCTCTAAACGGCTTTTCAGTCTCTAAGAATGGAAATCCCAGATAATCACTCAATGAAGCAAAAGAGGTTACTTATCTTATAGTAACTGATGTTCTCTGAGATGTGTTGCCTTTGGGTTTCTCTACACCAACTTTAGTTCACGGCGAGCTGTGGTGTGAATCTGTGCAGCGGTAGTCTGCTGTGGACTTAAGCTTTGTCTACACTAAGCAGTAAGTGGACATAAGCCAGCTTACATTGACCTAAATCTGTAAACGTCTACACTAAAATATCCCTCCCGCCAATGTAAGTCCAGCCCCATGAGAGGTGCAGTGCTTGAGCCAATGTAATTAGGTTACAGCATTGTCTTCATAGACACTGCATTGCTTACATTGCCTGTTGCTGCATGGGACTGAGGGCTCTTGGTTCAAGCGCTCCTGGTGAGGACATGTACCACCAATCGAATATAGTGTGGACTGCAGTTGACCTGTCTTACGGAAGGGTCACGGAAGACTGGAGAAGGGCTAACATAGTGCAGATCTTTAAAAGGGGGGGAAGGAGGAGTCGGGAAAGTATAGAACTGACAGCCTGACTTTGATACGTGGGAAGCTACTAGAACAAATTATAAAATATTTATTTTGCAAATACCTGGAGGATGAAGGGCTAATCACTAGCAGCCAGCATGGATTTACCGATGAACAAATCATGCCAAATCAACTTGATTTTTCTCTTTTGACAGGGTAACTGGTTTGGTGGATAGGGTAATGCAATGGACGTAATATACTTGACTTCAGCAAGGTTTTCAACACAGTCCCTCATAACATTCTAAGTAGGAGAAATGCAGGTTTAGCCAACTATTAACTATTAATGGAAGGAGGTCTCAAGTGGGAATCTGTTCTGGATCCTGTGTTGTTTAACATATTTAATGACCTAGATGTAAGAATAGAGAGCATACTGATCTAATTTGAAGATATACAAAGCTGCATGGGAGGGTTGCCAACACTTTGGAGGGTGGAGCTAAAATTCAGAATCAGAGAGGTAGCTGTGTTAGTTTGGAATAGCAGAGGTAACAAAGAGTCCTGTGGCACCTTAAAGACTAACTATAAAGTATAGAAGCATAAGCTCTTGCATCCGACGAAGTGGGTATTAGCCCACGAAAGCTTATGCTTCTATACTTTATAGTTAGTCTTTAAGGTGCCACAGGACTCTTTGTTACCTAAAATTCAGAGGGATCCTGATAAACTGTAGAACTCTGCTATAGCCACAAAATGAAATTCAATAAAGACAAATGTAAGATCCTACACTTAAGGAAGAAAAACCAAATGCATAATTATAGAATGTGGTATAACTGGTTTGGCAATTGCCCTGCTGAGTAAGATCTGGGAGTTGTGACAGATCACAACTTGAACATGTCAGCAAGGTGATGCTGTTGCAAAAAAAAAAAAAAAAAGCAAAGGCAATTTTAAATTGCATTAACGAGAGGCATAGCATGCAAGTCACGGAGGTGACAGTACCGCTGTACTTGGCACTATTTAGGCTTCATCTGGAGTACTGTGTCCAATTTTGGTCACCATTTATAGAAAGGATGTGAAGAAACTGGAAACGATCTGGAGGCAACCATCAAAGATGGTCAAAGGGATGGAATGCAAGATATAGGAGCAAAGGCTGAAGGAGCTAGGTATATTTAGTTTGGGGAAAAAAGGAGATTGAGAGGGCATAACAATGGCTTGCAGATACTTGAAAGGTTGTCATAAAAAAGAGAAGTTCTGATTTGCTGCAGAAAGCAAGGCAAGAAGCAACAGGTTTAACCTTTAGAGCATAGCAGATTTAGATTAATTCTCAGGAAAAACTTCCTAACTGTAAGAGCAGTAGGACAATGGAACAGACTGCCTCGGGAAGTTGTGGAAGCTCCTTCGCTGGATGTTTTCAAAAAGAGACGGTCATGGATGGTTTAGACATGACAAATCCTGTGTCTTGACAGGGTTTAGACTAGATGACCGTTGTGGTCTCTTGCAATATAGTCTATAGATTAGAAATTTATACCTTGACCTATCATATTTTTATATTGAATTTTAAACAGGTTTATTTTTTTTTAAAAAAAAAAAGCTTATTTGATTTAAATAAAAATTGGGTAAATACAAATTTTAATTTAAAAAACAATTATTGTACCCATCCTGTTGTTAAATGATGATGTTTATATTGTTGCATCACCTAAAAGGCACAGTCAGGTTGTGGCTCCATCATCTTAAATGCTGTACAATGTATAGCAGGCTTCTGATTTTTTTATTTTAATCAATTAGCTCTGTTAAAACACCAGATTTTTTTTTTTTAGAAGAAATTGGTGTTCATCCAGTAAACACCAGAAAAACCACTGGAAATGGTTACTTGTAATAAGCATTGGACCTATCCTCCATGAACTTACCTAGATCTTTTTTTAACCTTTATAGTCTTTGCCATCCTATGGTAAGGAATTCCACTGGTTGACTGTGCATTATATGAAGAAATGCTTTCTTTTCTTTGTTTTCAATCTGTTGCCTATTAATTTAATTTGGTGACTCTAGTTCTTGTGTTATAGGTAAGGCTGCAAGTTTCTCACTGAAGTCGCGGATTGGACTTCCGTGACTTCTGCAGTGGCTGGTGTGGCCGGCCCGGGGGCCGCTTAGGCAGGTCCCAGACTGCTGAACCGGCTGCTGCTGGAGCAGTCTCAGGCCACTGCACCTCTTTCCCCAGCAGCAACAGGTGTTTGGGTGTGGGAGGGGACTGGGGCACGGGAGAGGGTGAGGGTTCTGGGCGGTGCTTACCTCGGAGGCTCTCTGAAAGTGTGGACATGTTCCTCCCTCAGCTCCTTGCTCCACAAGCTGCCTCTTCCCACAGCTCCCATTGACCACGTTTTCCAGCAAATGGTAGCTGCAGAGGTGGGGGCAGTGCGCAGAGCTGCCTGGCTGTGCCACTGCCTAGGAGCTGAGTGAGGGGGATGTTGCCGCTTATGGGGAAGCTCAGAGCCAGGTAGGCAGCCCGCCAGCCCCCCCGCGGCCCAGCTCCTGCACCTGGGCCGCCCATCCAGCACCCTCAGTCCTCCCCTGGTGACACTCTTGGACTGCTCTCCCTCCCCCCCCCAAGGTATAGTCAGGGGTATATAGTACGAGTTATGGACAGGCTGGCTTAAAACTCACAAATAAAATAGAAATAGGATTCCTTGTGATGTCTTCACCCCTAAAAGGGTAGTTTCTTCTTGAGGCTCACTGTCTGAAGTGCAATAAAAAATTAGGTTGGCTCTTAGTAGCCTGACCTGGAATTATTCCTCAGCCTCCTGCATAGTTGGTCTCATAGGAATGAGTAGTTTAATGAGGACCTTTCAGGCTGTGATGCTTCTCTCTCTGGTCCACCCAACAACAGCCAAAACCAACAATCGCCAAAACTGGAAGTAAGAACAGAACTCAGAATTCTGGTTTATGAATGATTCTTGTAGTAGCTTTCAACTTGCTTAGTCTTCACCCTGAACTCTAGGCATTTTGGGAAACTTAGTCCTCAGCCTCTGTGACCATTGCTGTTGTAGTATACAGGAGAGTCTCCTTGAGGCTTAGAGTAATATGAGAGGAACAACCAGCTCCAGAAAGGGTTACACTAATTAGTGTTTTCTTTCTTGATATTACTTTATTCAGTATAAGCTAGTTTGTTTTGTTGGTAAAAAATAAACAAGGACTGTTTCTTTGAATATCCATTGTGTATTTTAAATTCACTAAAATTTCTTCTTTTTTATACAGAGCTATGATAAATGTTTTCTTGGCTCTTCAGAGACAGCTGATGCAAATAGAGTGTTTTGTGGTCAACTTGGAGCAGTATATGTGTTCACTGAAGCACTCAATCCAGCACAGATATTTGCAATACATCAGTTAGGACCTGGATATAAGGTAATAATATAATTTATTTCACAAACACAAAAATTGTTTTGCAATTAAGAACATGAGGTATTTTTTTATTTTTATTTTTTTTATTTTTTTTAAGCAAAGATTTTGTTTGAATGCATCTCTTTTGGGACTGCTCAAGTAGTACTTTGTGAAATGTTTCAATGAAATGTAAACCACATCTGTGTTTTTCAAAACTTTATTTACCAATCAGAAATTCAACCAGCTTTTTAAAAGATTTACTAAATTTTGTTTTCTCTTGAATCATACTTGAGTGTACAATGTGTGTTTTGGGTTTAAAGAAACCATGTGAAATTGCAATTATATTCTATTCCTAACAAGGGAAATCAAGCCTTTTAGTTTTGTACCCCAATCTCAGAGAGAGGTAACAGACCAAGACTGATCAAAATGTAACCATTTACTCTTATAAAGTGCAAATTCAGAGTTTCAGATGGTTCTGCAGTTGAAATATCAGTGTTTTCCTTTGGTTTTCATGCTTGTGCTGATGCCGTCATGCTAATATTTTTGGTAAATTGATGGTACATGGGTTACTTTGTTCTCTGATAAAAGCAATATTTATTATTTTCCGTGGAAAATGTACATAGCATTATTTTAGCTGGTTTTTCTAACTGCAGCAGTGAAAGCATTAGGGTGGGAGATAAAGCTGGATTCTATTCCAGACTCTTCTTTGGTGACATAGTTTCAATCTTTTTGAGCCTCAGTTTCCCTGTTTGTAAAATGGTAAAACTTGTGATATTGTTTTTAAAGCACTTTGAGTCCCTCAGAAGTCGGGTGCTATGTATGTGCAAAATACAGAATTTAAATTAACAGATTAAATTAAGCTAAAATGCATTTAAACTCCATTAACATATGGTATGACATTTGGAAAATACTCCTGTAAACACAATGTTGTTGTGATATTCAGTGAACCTATAAATGTGTCTCATGCTACGTGTATTATATGAATAGAAGAGTATATGTGAGGTACATAGATAATAGGAAATATGTCCTATGTGAGTGGCCTGTATAGGCTTTTCTGGAATTCGAAACAATTATATTCACTAGCAGTGAAAGAAAACCCAGTACTTAGTAGACTTTGTATGTTAATGTTTATTGGAATGAAAGTTGCTTTAGTTCAGTAATTTGTGTCCAGGATCCTGTCTCATTTAATATGTTTGACTACAGAAGTGGTTGTGGTATATATTCATTGGCCAACACTTGCAGTAATATTGTGCAACAAGATATAAATTTTCCTTTATAGAAAAAATGGATATCTAATCCTGATGGTTGCAACAACAATCTTGCAAACATGAAGGATAAATCAAACAAACAATTCTTACTGGAGTTTGCAGAAAGTTTGGAATAATAAATTGGGATATGTGAACTCCAAAAACAAAAGCAAACAGTTTAAATATCAACATTATTTACTCTCTTGCTGCTGATCATTTTATTAGAATCATACAACTACCAGGTTTCTCACAATCCCAGATGTTCTGGTGCACATCTCTCCATACTGAAAGTGTTAGTTGTTTCCGTTCCGAGCTGCCAAAATCTCAAACTTCCTTCTTGTCAAATTCTATTATGTATTGTATATAAAGTTGCTATTATACAGAGAACTAGAAGATGTAGTGACAGTGGATAATGATGTATGATATCACAGTAAATGAGTATTGACTGTACCACTTATTTTCATGTTTAATTACTTTAAAAACACAATTTAAAAATGCTGCAGAATTTGTAGTCTGCCACATTAGAACACACAATTCTAGAAACTTCTCAAAAGGTTTGTAGGTCAGTTCAGATAAGTATCCAGACATTGCCCAACTATATGAAAACTCTGTAGTTATTGTCCTGGGCTGGAAACACTAGAAGAGATTTTTTTTAGTGGCTTTTCAACCTCTAAATGTCTGTGCTTGGATAGAAAAACAATTGAGATGCACTAAAATCCCAAAGATCATACATTTTAGACAAAGGTTGGGGGCATTTACTTATCTCTGAGCTATTTTGCCATCTTGGATCTGCTGAGCAACTTCAGTTATGAGCCCTTAAATGGCTTGTGCCCCTAATAAGTAGTGTGGTTGTAGATCACAATCGGAGAATCTACACTACAGATGGTCAAATTTCTGCTGGAAGTTTTCTATTGGAAAATGCAGTTCTTAGAGTGCTGGTTCATATGTGTATTCAACATGTGGATATGCCTGAGACCAGAGATTTGTTATCAAATAATGTCAGTTGCTCCATGCCTGCATTGACCAACATATCTCTAATTCCTTCTTACCACCGCATGTCCTGAGTTAGAATTCTCCATGTCCATTACAATCCTCCTTTATTCTAGAGTCTGTCAATATGTATTTTAAATAGTTTTAGTGAGATTAGACTTAGTATTTCTAGTGTTTGAATATATCCATAGTCTAGTTCCTACCCATCTCAGGGAGCTTCTATTTGTGAAGGACTATGCCCAGAGTCCCAAGGTTTAAAAATAGGTTTCCGCACTTTAGCCTGTTAGTCTGTATCAGCAAAAACAACAAGGAGTCCTTGTGGCACCTTAGAGACTAACAAATTTATTTGGGTATTAGCTTTTGTGAGCTAGAGCCCACTTCATCATATGCATGGAGTGGAAAATACAGGAGCAGGTAAATTTATACATAGCACATGAAAAGATGGGAGTTGCCTTACCCAGTGGGGGGCGGGGGGGCGGGAGGAGTGTCATTCTGACAAGACAGTAGATTAATTGACAGTAGAATACCAAGGGAGAAGAGAAATCACTTTTGTAGTGGTAATGAGATGCTCTTGGACTCAGAGAGTCAGAATGTTACCACTGCTCTCTCTGGCGCCATTCCCCTCTTGTAGAAGTCTGGCTGAATCTTTTGGAGACCTTCCTCTGCTCTTGCACACAATGCTAAAATGGTTCAATGTGCCCCATTCCTTGCAATACTGTCCTAGTGTGGAGTGCTTCTCCTTTGCCCGTTTGCTGTCTTCCACAATAATGCATCTCACTGTGTGTATGACTGCTGACTCTCCTTTGCTTTTGTCTCATTGCTTGTACTTCTGGGGGTATTAGGCCTTCTTGGGCTTTCATCTTTTCTCTCGAGGCTTCTGTTGCATGTCCCATGTCTAAGCATAATGTGAGATCACCTTCATGGAACAACCATGCCCACAAGTGGTGATCTCAAGTCCTGCAGAAAGTCCTGCCATGAATCAGGGAGTCCATCAAGTCCCCAAATTTACCCATAATGGCCAGTGTGTGTAAGGCTGTAATATAGGAATCAATTCTCTCTCCTTTGCATTGATTTCTAGAGAAAAACCTTTTGCTCCTCAGGTCTATCCATGGAATGTGGACCCTCTGACTCTAGTTCCAGTGATCATGATACAGGACCAGAACAAACTATTGGGGCCAGGGGCAGATGGGGTCAGGCTTACAGGGACAGAAGCAGTAGGGTTTGGAACCACTAGAATACACTCCCCTCAGAACCTAGAATCGGATTTAGTATTCCTGAGTGTCAAAATTCCTCTGCTGTTAGCAAATACCTGTGAAACCTTCTGGCAAATGTGTGCCTTATATGTGAATCAACTAAATGATAACAACGCTCTACTGCTATCAGTGACTCTGTTAGCTTAAGTGGCAGATGTCTGTGCTGTGGATCTAGAGGTTCCATGTGATGGAATTTCTTTTATTTGTTTCCTTTTTTAAAAACGTAGGAAATTTCATCCAAAAAAACTACATTAGAAGAAAGTTAAGATTGCAAAGTCATCAGAGAATGAGTTAGGACCTTTTCTAACTTATCAACCTCAATCCTGTGCACATGAAGCATGGGTCCTGTGGAAGAGAATAGCATGTGATCATGTAACTAAAGGCTATGATAATTCAGCTGCACAAGAAGACCACACTGCACAAAAAACTTTTTCTGCCTTTTCCTAACTTTAGCTGTTTGATTTTGCAATTGTGGATATAATATATGAAACTTCTGTGAATTTATTCTAGTTTTACAACAGAATTTATAAATAATCCTTTAAATGTTACTTGCAAAGGAAAATATAATGGTGCCCTTTTTGCTACTTTTTGTTTTACAAAATAGGCTTGAAATGTTTTTTGTCCCTGCCTTTTTCCACTCTAGATATGCTAGTTCTTGACTTTCCCTGTTTGTGCTGGTGAACTGAAGAGTGGCAGAAGTTCAAATAAATGAGAATGGGGAGGAATTTTCATTTGGATTGGTTAAAATATTTGTATTTAAACAAAGAACGTCTACAGTGCTTAATGCTAAGTGCTTATGAATGATTGGGAGAAAGGTTCTTTGTGAAATTTTAAAAACTTTCATGCCTTCAATTGAGGGCTCTCAGTACAGTTCATTAGTTCTCTGCCGAAAACAGAGAGCAACATGTGAGATTCTATTTCAACTGTATAAAAAAGTTGAGTAAATATTAACCTCCCCTTCTTCACAATTTCTCAGAATTAGAGCTGAGCAAATAACTGATTTTTGGTTTGGCAGTTGAACTGGAAAATCCAGAAAAAAGATCAGCTCATTTCAGATCAAAACTCACTTTATCACTGAAACAAACAAACAAAAATCATCCCCGTTAAATGACATGATTTGAGTGTTACATTTCAGGGGGAAAAATAGACAAATTATTCACTGAATGTGACCCAAATTTGTGAATAGTTTCAGTGCCCCGAAAAATCCATTTTTTTTGGCAAATTTACTATTCACTAAAAAAAAAATTTGCCCAGCTCTACTCAGTCTCTCTTAAATTCTTCACACTCTCATTATACATCATTAAAAGCTAGTCCACACAAACAGTTTTTACCCCTTTCCAGTGCAGTGTGATCTGGTGCCTCTCCCAACCTGCTATACAAATACCATATGTGCATATTATTTAAATGGCAAATTTAGCCTATTTCCGGTGCTTGTCTTCATTAATAAAAAAACCCACAAGAGAACCAAGATTAGAAGCAGTGAAGCCTCGGGAGAAGGTTGAAGCTAAAATTCTTCCCTTGGAATACTTCAGCCCACACCTTCCATCCTCTTTTCTCATGAAGCCATTTCCATCGCTGTTTAATGACTTTTTGGCTTGCGTGAGACAGCAGACCCCATTTTCTGATCAGGATCAACAGATGCTACAGCGTGTGATATGTTAGGAAAACACTACTATCCTATTAAATTTACCTTTTAAACTTTTTCCTTTTCTATGCTTTTTTCTTTAATTCAGCCCAGATAACTTGAATAGAACCCAACATGAGAGCAGCTTTCTCCACAAGTATGGGGAAAGGGCCACACCTTATGAAGACATGGAACCTCTCAATGAGCCAACATCACAGATTTATGCCATTTGCTCTAGTACAATATAAGTGGTCAGAGTGTTTACTGTGTGCGTACAGCGAGTCTCTTCCCTCATGATACTAACAATATAGGTAACAAAGTATTATGTACAAGCATTTAGTGCATATGTTTCCCTTTCTTGATGATTATTCTGAGTGTGGATCTTATGGGAGCTCCAGGTTATCATCACTTCCTTTGAACAAAAGCTTCCTGTCTGCTGTTGTCAGAAACCTGACAAAATACAAGAGAGATGTTTAATTTGTGTGTCTGGCTTTCAGGTTGTGATCTAGAACATTAATTCGCTTTTGAACCAGTGTAAACATTGTAAACCAGTAGGCAGCACAAATCTTAAACTTATTAATAAAATGGGTTTGTTTGAACCTAAACTTTTTTTGAAAATCAAGGTGCTGAATTCTGAATAAAATGTTCATAGAACCTGCTGCAAACAGTAATAGGGAGTGTTCATGCTAGATATAACTAAATTGTTCTGGTCTATATAATGAAAAAGGCCAAATGGGTTAGAAGATCCTAAAATGTTGGACAATCATGGTTTTCCTCTCTACTCATCCTCAGTCATTCCTTTTCATTTTTTTTCTCTCAACAAGTAAGTATTTAATTTAAAAATAAAACAAAACTCACCTTTTCAAGTAGTAGTATTTTAACAAGGCTATCAGAGGGCTTGTTTTAAAATAAGAGACTAGCTGTGTGAATGCAGGGCTTCTTTCCTTGATCTGTCATCCATATCTTTCTGACTTTTCTGTCCTTGGTTGAGCCCTTATTTCTCCTCAAGTAATAAATCAAAATGTTTCTTTTAATTTCAGTTTAAATTGCATTTGTCTTCCATTGTTCAATGATATCAGGTTGAAGTGGTTAGAAGTTTAGATTTCTGGTAGACTTTAAACTGGATAACAAGTGTCCTAATGCTCAGAAGCAGTAGATATTAGAATAATAAGAAGCTACTGAAATTGCTTTCTAGAGTTATGTAAAGAATTTATAACCGTTTACAGTGACAAAATGCTGTAGAATTTTGCCATTTCTCTGTGTCTAAATCCACCATATTTAGGCCTCTAAGTGCTACCAAAATGTAAGGGGCAAATAATAATATGAAACTGTCTGCCATGCTTATAGTTGCAAAACCTAGACATTCGGCAATGTGAATTTTCGTTAGCCTTCGGAACAGATTTAATATAAATTATGTTTTTAGAAATCATTGTATTGAAATTCAAAATTCATTACTTTAACAGTAATAATTTCTAACAATTTTGGTTTATTTTTACAGATACTGTTTTACCAACAGTTGTCTTCCCATAGCTGTCAAATGATTATAGCATGCTAAAATAGTAAGTCAAGTAAACGTGACAGCTTTTTGCAGAAGGAAATAAATGCATCTCTTCATGCTTGGTCAGTTTGACAGTGTTGCCGTAAAACATGGTTTTGAATCAAATAAGAATCACAGTATATTTGAGGGTTACAGATTTCCAGTCTTCCCTTAATGTTGTAAATCATTATGCTTGAAATCTGGCATTTGGAAAATTGTGGGGGTTTTTTATTATTTTTATTGTTGTAAGTAGTTTTTCACATCAGTAGCTCTTTGGAAGGTGTTACTGTCTGTTAGTTAATGAAGCATGAGATGCATGCTGTTTTATAAAACCCCTTTCTATTAAATCAAAAATATATTAGTAAAAGCTGTGGGAAGCTTTTCCATTAAAATATCCTATATAATAAGCGGCTAGAAAAGTTTGTGTGAAGCCATCATGCGCAGTAGAGACGGCCCGGACGAAGGGCATGCTAGGAGTTGCGTGCCCACCGCACATGCTGCTCCCGTCCCCGCTGCAACCTGCTCTGGATGCAGCTTCACTGCTGGAGCCCCCGCCCCAGCCTCCCGCCAGCAGCGCACGGCACAGGCATCCTGCCCGCTGCGGACGGGGGCGCCGCAGCATGGAGGCGCCCAGGGGCCACCTCTCACCTGCTGCTGGGAAGGCGCGTCCCAGACTCGAAGCCGCCGCTGCCGGGAGCGTTCCCAGCCAAGGGTCGTCCGCGGCTGGGCCCCCTGCGTGCGCACAGCCCGCCGCCGCAGCCGGGGATCTGAAGCTCATGGGCACCAGGTTTGTGGTGGTGCCCAGGATGGGTTCAAGCAGAACCATCCCATCCATAGGATAGATCAGGGCAACCGGCCGGGACCTGCGCTTTGTGGGTCCAGTGCTTGAGGGAGACGTGGGGTCCAAGAAGAGCCGTTCTGTCCATAGGATGGACCCGGCAACTGCTCTGGGCCCTGCGCTTAAGGGGAGGTGGGGTCCAGGGTTGTCTGGTGGGTTAGCGGGTCGCTGGCACCAGCCCACCCTGCTCCATGCTGCCACCAGCCGGAAGCTTTGAATGTTATAGTGCGGGGCAGGTGGGGGGGGGGGGGAGAGCTGGTGGGGGCAGGGTCCCGGGCGGTATGTCGCGGGCAGTGCCTCCAGTGGCCGGGCCCGGCACCCGCAGCAGCTGGCGCCCCCTGGGAGCATGTTACAGACCTGCTCCCTGTCCGCGCTCTGCCTGTAGGGTGGGATGGATAGGGGGTGGTTAGGGGTGGGACATCTCTGGAGGGGGTGGCCAGAGAGCAGGGAGGGTTGGATGGGGCATGGAAATCTACACAGAATGGCCGGGCAGGTAACGGGGACTTGGGGTGTCAGCAAACGGAGGCGGGGGGAGTGAATGCTGCTGGGGGGGGATGGGAGGGAGCAGGCTGAGCTGTTGGGCGCATGACGAGGGGTTGAGGGGCCGTTGGAGTGCGGGGAGGGGGGAGAGAGCTGAGCGAGTGGGGGGACCGTTGGAGTGCGGGGAGGGAGCTGAGCGAGTGGGGGGGCGTTGGAGGGAGAGGGCTGAGTGAGTGGGGGGGCGTTGGAGTGGGGGGGAGGGGGAGAGAGCTGAGCGAGTGGTGGGGCCATTGGAGGGGGGGAAAGCTGAGCGAGTGGGGAAGCCATGAGCCGTTACCCTTGGCCCGTGTACATGGGCTTTTACACTAGTTTAAAATATTGGGGTTGGTAGACATGTAATGTAATGTAATTGGTAAAAAGTCAAAAAAGCAAGATTAAGAACATACAAAAATCTATTGAGACCACAAGAACCCATATAGTATGTAAGCAATTTTTAATATCTTTGGCAATAATGAATGGTGTCACTGAAAAATGGTCTTTGTTTAAAATGGATTGTCAGTATAACAAAGAGTTTGGTTTGGAGTAAAAAATTTACAAATAAAGAACAAGTAATACAAAGCATTTCTAGATCATAAAACTTTTATTATCCTAAATAAAATGTGGAAGAATGGAAATGTGCTGTACTTTGCAAGATGTATACTGTATTACTGTTAATATTATCAGATTGGTATTTGCTTTTTGTGATGGATTTTCTGAAACTTAGATTAATGTTTTAACAGTTTGTAATTAATGCTGCTGCCAAAAAGAATAAATCATACCAGATAAATGAACAAAATGACATGCTAATAGTATCATGTAGTGAATACTTTGGTTCATTTAGGGTAAGAAAATTATTCTCCCCCCATCCCACTTTTACATTACTAATGTTAATAAAATTCAAGATATAAACTTGTGGCTTAAATGTATGAAAACATTTAGAAAACTGCAGAAAATACAAAATTTAGTTTAATGATAAATTCTGTATTGCTTGCCTGCCCTTCCTTCATGTAATACAATAAACGGATCTGTGACATGCAATTTGTATTATTCATTTAAAATATACATTTTTCAAGTCACCTTTTTTTTTTCCCAGAGTACTTTCAAATTTAAATCAGAGAGTGATATTCATCTGGCCGAGCACCACAAACAAGTTCTATATGATGGGAAACTTGCAAGTAGTATTGCCTTTACTTACAACGCTAAGGCTACTGATGCTCAACTATGCCTTGAATCCTCACCAAAGGAAAACCCTTCCATTTTTGTACACTCTCCACATGCTCTTATGCTTCAGGTTTGTTTATATTGGTTCTTTATTTTCATATTTTTGTTAATGGAGCTTACAGCTATACAGGCTCCCAAAGTGTAATTGAGGGTCTGTTTCTAAATAGTATTGTTGTTATCTTTTTGTGTGTGTAGTCTTTCCCAGGTTTCCATTAGCCCCTTTGACATCTCATCTGACTGACATTTTCTCAGTTTAACTGATAGGTTTCCCTTCCTTTTGTACTGGCTAACATTTCTGTATTTTTCATTCAACATGGAGGACAGCAAACACTGTTGCTTCTGTGGCCATCATCAACTATATAATTTATTAATTCTTTGAGGTGTATTGTTTAGCAAGATATATGTAACTACCGGTATATTTCTCCAGAAGTATCTTGCGTGTAGGCCAAACTCTGCTAACACAAAAATTCTGCAATCTCTGCCCAATCTATGTCATTTGTATGATGATACAATATGCTGCTGCCATTGCTGTTTCCCTTAGAATTGATTTAGTTCTAGATTAACATTTGTTTGTTTTTAAATCTGAGTAGCTATCATTTTCACCATGATTCTCGGCATATTTATTACGTTACGTTTCCACTTGTTTTCTTGAGCCAAAATTATTAATGATGCATTAAAGAAATATGTGTATTACGCAATGAGCAGTACTTTGTCAAATTATATGGTGAGAGCTATTAGTTTAATTATGCCTTATTTTCCAGCCCAGTTATTTTGAGCGAAACATATAGGTAATGAAACCAAGAAGTTTGAATAGGTCCAGTTTAATATTAGAATTGACCAACTAAAGCATTCTGTGTTTAAAGTATTTTTAATGGGGCTATGGATAGTTAACTCACACAATTAAGTCCAAAAAATAGTCATGATTAATCACAGTTTTAATTGCACTGTTAAACAATACGTTACCAATTGAAATGTATTAAATATTTTTGGATGTTTTTCTACCAAATATATTGATCTCAATTACAATACAGAATACAAAGTGTCCACTGCTCACTTTATTTTATTATTTTTATTACAAATATTTGCATTGTAAAATGATAAACAAAAGAAATTGTATTTTTCAGTTCACCTTATATGAGTACTGAAGTGCAGTGTCTTTATTATGAAAGTGCAGCTTACAAATATAGATTGTTTTTATAACATCATAAACTCAGAATTAAAACAATGTAAAACTTTAGATCTTACAAATCCACTCAATCCTACTTCTCATTCAGCCAATCGCCAAGACAAACATGTTTGTTTACATTTATGGGAGATAATACTGCCGACTTCTTATTTACCTTATGTCACCTGAAAGCAAGAACAAGAGTTCGTATGGGACTTTTTGTAGTTGGCATCGCAAGGTATTTACGTGCCAGGTATGCTAACATTTGTATGCCCTTTCATGCTTTTTTAGCTGAACGCCTTGGTGGAGAATTGTATGTCCCCTGCTCTGTTTTACTCACATTCTGCCGCATCTTTCATGTTATAGCAGTCTCCTATGATGATTCAGCACATGTTGTTCATTTTAAGAACACTTTCACTGCAGACTTGACCAAATGCAAAGAAGTTACCAATATGAAATTTCCAAAGATAGCTACTGCACTCAACCCAAGGTTTAAGAATCTGAAGTGCCTTCCAAAATCTGGAAGGGATGAGGTGTGGCGCATGCGGTCAGATGTCTTATAAGAGCAACATTCTGATTTGGGAACTATACAACCTGAACCACCAAAAAAAGTAAATCAGCCTTCTGCTGGTGACATCTGATTCAGACAATGTAAGTAAACATGCGTTGGTCTGCACTGCTTTGGATTGTTTTTGAGCAGAACCCACCATCAACATAAACACTTCCTGTGGAATGGTGGCTGAAGCATGAAGGTACATATTTGGCATGTAAATATCTTGACACATGGGCTACAACAGTCCCATGCGAACACGTATTCTCACTTTCAGGTGACATTGTCAACAAGAAGTGGAAAGCTTTATCTTCTGTAAATGTAAACAAACTTGTTTCTCTGAACGATTGGCTAAACAAGAACTAGGACTGGGTAGGCTCCAAAGTTTTACATTCTTTTATTTTTGAATGCATTTTTTGTATATACTTTTACATTTGTAAGTTCAACATTCATGATAGTATTTCAGTTCACTTCATACAAGTACTGTAATGCAATCTCTGTTTGCTTTGATATTTATAGTGCACATATTTGTAATAAAAAATAGTGATCAGTGCACACTTTGTATTCTGTGTTGTAATTGAAATCAATATATTTGAAATGTAGAAAATATTCAAAAATGTTTAAATAAAGAGTATTCTAATATTGTTTAACAGTGTGATTAATTGTGCTTAATTTTTTTAACTGCTTGACAGCCCTAATTTTTAACAACTTTTTTGGTGGCAAAATGGCCACAGGCAGGGCCGGCGACCGGGGGGTACTACGGGTAGAGCTGTACCGGGCCCCCCGACTTTAGGGGGCCCCCGTACAGCTCTACCTGTAGTCATCCGGCGCGGCTCTCCCCCGGACGAGCACGCCTGCCCCGGCCAGAGCAGAGAGCCCGGCCAGCAGCGGCGGCTCAGTCCGGGGGAGGGGGGAGGAGGGAGCAGCGAGGGAGGCTCACGCTGCTCCCCGGCTCTCGCTGCCGCCAGCTGGGGGGGGGGGCCCGGCTGGGCTGGGCTGGGGAGGGGGGGCGGCTGGGCTGGGGAGCCCCCAGCCGCTGTCAGCTGGGGGGGGGGGCGGCGGGGCTGGTGGGGGTGGCCGGCTGGGCTGGGGGGCCCCCAGACGCTGTCAGCTGGGGGGGGGGCGGCAGGGCTGGTGGGGGTGGCCGGCTGGGCTGGGGGGGGGAGCGCCAGCTGGGTTGGGGGGGGCGGCTGGGTTGGGGGCCCCCCAGCCGCTGTCGGCTGGGCTGGGGGGGGCCCTGCTGGGCTGGGGACCCCCCAGCCGCTGTCGGCTGGGCTGGGGGGGGGCCTGGCTGGGCTGGGGACCCCTCAGCCGCTGTCGGCTGGGCTGGGGGGGGGGGCGGCTGGGCTGGGGGGGCCCCCAGCCACTGTCAGCTGGGCTGGGGGCTGGGCTGGGCTGGGGGGGGGGGGCGGCTGGGCTGGGGACCCCCCAGCCGCTGTCGGCTGGGCTGGGCTGGGGACCCCCGGCTGGGCTGGGGACCCCCCAGCCGCTGTCGGCTGGGCTGGGCTGGGGGGGCCCGGCTGGGCTGGGGGTCCCCCAGCCGCTGTCGGCTGGGCTGGACTGGGGGGGGCCCCGGCTGGGCTGGGGGGGGGGCCCAAACTATCAGAGTAGGGGGCCCCCAAATTTCTGTCGCCGGCTCTGGCCACAGGGACCTTACGGTACATGTTACCTGTGAAGACTTTTTGTGAAAAATAACATGGTGGTGCTTATTTACATATTTGGATGGCTTGAAATTATGAAAAGAGATGATTTTTATAGAATTTAGACTAAATTGACAGAAAATAAGCACAGTAAATCATTTGTCTTTGACGCGCCACTAGTAACTAGTTTCTAATTATTAGTCATATATGGTACAATGTGATAGTGGAAAATACATACTAACATTGAGAAACTTCTTTTTTTTTTCCAATATAGGATGTGAAAGCTATAGTAACCCACTCAATTCACAGTGCAATTCATTCGATTGGCGGGATTCAGGTTCTTTTTCCTCTCTTTGCCCAGTTAGACAATCGACAACTAAATGACAGTCAAATGGAAACAACTGTCTGGTAAGCTTATTTCAAGCAATTTACATAAAGTATGCTAGCAATGTTTTTCTTTCTAATGTGATAATTTGGTTAATATAAATGCTGTGACTTTTATGTATATTTTGTTAATGCTGTAGATCTTGCTTAATTAAAATTCTCCTTTAGTTGGCCTGCTGCCCCAAATTAACAAAGGACAAGGCTCTGGTGAACAAATCTGTTGGAGAAGACGGTACATGCTGCATCAAGACAGATATGGGATCCCTGTTTTATTAGCCCCAGCTCTGAGTTATTCAGAATGATAGCTGTGGCTCAGTGCATATCATTGGTGTTGAAGGACTTGAGCTGTTAGTCAGACAGCACAGATCTGACAAAGTGTATTTTGAGCATTGCCTTTGTGTTTCCTCATGTGTAAGATATGTACAATGGGGTGGGGGGGTGCTGATCTTCAAGAATCTTCTAGAAAACAATGTCTTGCTGGGTGGATAGGAGCACTCCCCCTCATGGATTTGAACGTTTAGCAACTGCACAAGGACTGGTCAATTTAAACCTCTTTCTAGGGCTAGTCATAGGCATAGGGGCCTCTTCCCCTGCCCAAAATATTGGCTAGGTTTTTTTAATCGACCCTTTTGTGTATTTTATTGTAATTAATAGTGTTGAGTAATTTCTAGTCATTTTAGATAGTTCTTCAGGAAGTGTATAAATTGTTACATTTTTCTGGTTTGTTGTATGTTTTTTAATTCTTATACATAGAAAATGCACTTCAAGATTAGACTACATGGGAAATCAGACTTTATTTGCAAGTCCAGTGTTACTTTTGAAAGAGTGGTTAACTGAAGAATGGTTAAACTAGTGTTAAAGTAACACCAAACTTTTGACAGATAGATAGAATGTAGAAAATCTTAAATTTTGTGTTCATTTCCATTGTAAGAGTAATTTCCTATATTTCATTGTATATTTAACAGCAAATCCAGAGTGGTAATATAGTGGCAAATTCTTCTCCCTAAGCACCTTTCACTTGAATTGGGTATTGACATAGAAATGATTTCCAAAAACAGTATTTAAAGTTCCTATATTGAGTGTGTATATTTTCACTTACATACGTATAAGTTAATCACTTGATTTCCCTGAAAGAGTTATACTCTTTGTACCCCAGTGCTATTGATTTGTCCCCCACCCCTGCTCGAATCCCTTCATATTTTAACAAGATAGGATAGTTGTGTACTTCCGTAGGTAGGATACTCACTTATTACTAACATAGATTTAATTATCAGAGAGGTAGCCATGTTAGTCTGGATTTGCAGAAGTGACAGAGTCCTGTGGCACCTTAAAGACTAAAAGTTAGTCTTTAAGGTGCCACAGGAATCTTTGTCACTTCTATAGATTTAATTATGTGCTTTGCACATGATTCATTTTATTTCAAAGTTTGTAAATGCAGAAGTGAAAAAATGCTTGGTTTGAAGTAACTGAAGGGAGTATGCATTTATCTGAATTTAATAGCATAGAAATAAACAAAATTATGCATTCTAGTTTTGGGAAGCTTTATATATATATGACAAAATCTACTTTGTATTCAATTTATTAAACTTATTTTGTAGACAGAAAATAATATGCCCTGATATTTCTGTTTGAAGCACTTAAATGAGATTATAATGTGAGTTTTAAAAAACCCTCTTTCACGCTGTGGTTTCCCTAGTGAAAACACTAAATCCAATTTAAAATGCACATAGCCATTTATGGAGTTAGTGGAACTTTAACAAGAAAGACATTTGTTCTACTTGAATCGGGCAATAAATTCCTTTTTTTAAAAAAAAAAGATACGGACATTCTCATGGAATCAGATTATTATTTAATTTCTAATCAGAACCTTTCACACTAAACACTATGCAAACATACTGTACCAAGATGCAGTCCCTGCTCTGAAGAGCAAATAATAAAGATACAAACAGATGACAGATTGGGGAAAGAGATATCACAAAAATGATTGAGCTGGTGATTGGTATACACTGTAAAACCACTGATTATCTTTTTATTTTACTTGCTTATGGAATGGAGGTGGGATGAGGATTATGGCAGAATTGGGGAGTTAAAATAAACAAGGACATAGGAAAATGAAAGAAAGGGGAGAAGGGACATTGAGGAGAATGGGAAAGTCAGATGGGCAAAGGTGCTAGAGAGGGAAGGATGTGGAGGCATAGACATTAGGGAGACTAGGGTTTGCTATGTGGAAGGATTGTGATGGAGAGGAGAGGGTTCCTTAACTATATACCGTCTGTTAACTTTCCTTATTTTCTATTTTGTAAAGTTTAGCTTCTTATGTATTTCACTTTTTACCCAGTTGCTATTTTTTCAAAATTTTTCTAATTAATTATTTTTTTAATTTATAAAAAAAAAAAAAACAATTCGTTTTTTTAATCTTTGCCTATTTTCTGTTTAAACATAAATGTAATCATTATCTTGTCTGTCCTATGTATATTTATAAAGATACATTATTACAATGTGTTTAACAAAATAGCATTCCAGTTCTTTCAAACAAAACTGTTAATCCCCATCTTCATTAAAAGCAGTTAGGCCAGAACAAAATGTGTATTATCTCCCTGCAGAAAGTCTAAATGACTATTGATGTCATGAGACCATTTAGTTTGTGTAGACTGGCTACTATTGCTGTCACCCCCTCCCCCTTGGCAAATTGTGGGACACTTTCGTAAGTGGGCCCCTAGAATAACTGGGATGTTTCTTGCCTTGTGTCTGACTGGGAAGCCTCAAGGAGAGCTCCAAAATAAATACCTTAGGCTTCCAACCTTTTTTCCCTTTGATTTTCTCAAAGAATGAAAATCTGTTTAATTCAGGTCCTTATGAAATCTGTTTTCCTAGATTTAAAAGGCTCTGTAAAGATTAATGGTTCCAACAAGATTCCTACATTAAACTTTTTCTCTTTGACATGTTGATACCTTCATTTCCCACAAAATGGTAGATTTAGTTAAAAAAATAATAATTTCTGCATTGCTGGGTAACCCTAGCACAGCAACCCAATGGCCTGCTGATATTCTTGCTGAGTTTTATTGTCCCATAGCTCTGTCTTATCAGTTCCATTCTTGTGAGTGGGCCAAGTAGTTAAATATCCAATAATCTTGCTGTCTAAACACTGTAGAGATTCTTGTACTTATCTACTCAGAGAAGAGAGCAGCAGAACAACATGATCTGCAGTCTACACTAAACTCAGTTATTGGTCTAATTTTAGACCATCCATCATTGTGTCTCTTTCAGAAGGGGAACTTGGATGCTAACAATTTCCTCTTTTCCTCTTCTCAAAGATACTAGTTATAGTAGAAAATTCTGCAGTTTGTCAGAGATATTTATCTACCAGCAAGAGAGGTGTTATACCTACATATGTTGTAGTACAGCTGCAGATCCTTTTGATAATATATATTGGGATTATAATATCAGAGGATTAACATTGTTCAGCAGTGGTTTTATATTTGTATCACTGTTGGTATTAATTCAGTTGTACTTCTCATCATTGACATTAATGTTGAATTCAACAGTGTATGAAGTGTAATCTTCTGTACTAACTCAATTCCTGAGCAAATCATAGGTGACAAGTGCTAATTCAGATTATTTTTCTGGTTTTGCTGATAATGGTTCAGTACATCTGGGGAATAATCCTGAAAGAAGTAGGAGGATTTAAATTGTTTGGTAGACTAGATTAGGGTCAAAGCATTTAGAAGAAAAATCAGACTTGAACCCAATCTCTCATATACTTATTCTAGAAATGGCAATCCAGGACTGTGCACTACATATTTTAGACCGGGGTGGGCAAACCTTTTGGCCCAACAGCCACACTGGGATTGCAAAATTATATGGAGGGCTGCATAGGAAAGGCCTCACCCCTTATCTTGCCCGCTCCCAATTCCCGCCTCTTTATTGCCCCCTCAGAATCCCTGACCCATAACTCCTCTGTCCCCTTACTGCTCCAACCCCCCCCCCCAGCTCCCTGACAGACCCCCGGGACTCCCATGTTCAATCCAACCCCCCTGCTCCCTGACTGCCCCCACGAGAGATTCCTCCACCCATAACCACCACCCTGGAGACCCACTCCCTATCCAACCCATTCTGTTCCCTGTCCCCTGATTGCCCCCATAACTTAGCCCTCTCACCCCGACCCCCTTACCAAGAGGCTCCTAATAGTGTTTGTTTTGGCCCTGGGGAGCGGGAGCATGAAACTCTGGCCCTCAGAGCACTGCCTGTGCGGCTTGGTTCCGGGGCGGAGGGGAGCAGGAAGCTCCGCCCCCCCCCCCGGAGCAGCTCAGGGGGAGAGGGGAGTGTGCAGCCATGCCCCCCCCCCCCCGGGAGTGCTGGCCGTGCAGTGTGGCTCAGGGGGAGAGGGAAAACCGCATCTCCCCCCCCCCCCCCCCCGGAGTGCTGCCGGCAGTGGCATGGCTCTGGGAGAGGGCTAGTGCGCAGCTGCGGCTCCGGGGGAGGAAAGGTGCTAAGCCGCAGCCCCCCTGGAGCGCTGGCCGTGTGGCACGACTCTCCGGGATGAGGTAGTGTGCAACCCCATCCCCCGGAGTGCTGCCTGTGTGGCGGCTTTGGGGGGAGAGGCCGGGGGCAGCCTTCGCAGCCGGGAGGCTGGACGCAAAGGTGTGCCATGGGCCGGATCCAGCCTGCGGGTCATAATTTGCTCAGCTCTCCTTTCCACAGAGGAAACCCAGAAGAATCAGAAAGATATCACACAAGTAGGAAGTAAATACAATAACTAGAGCTGTTAATTTTTTCTAAATACTAATTTTAGACAGAGGAGAGATGAATTTGTGGCAAAAAATTTAAAATTTATCCCCTTTTCCAAACACCTTTAGTAATAGGGTTCTGGTTTTTTTAGCTCAGTCAGTCCAGATTGAAAGGATGTTGTCTGCCTCTTGAGAGAGAAGTGTGACAGCCTCGCATCCATGTTTCTGTTCTTTCTTCACATCCATTTCTGAATAGTTTCCAGTGTCTGCCCTGCCTTCATCAATCAAATATCTTGCAATATCAGTGATTTTTCTAGTCTTTTTGTGTTTGTTTTTCCTTTGTTCCTATCTTCAGTTTGCAGTTACAACTCATGTATTGGATAGCTGAATTTAAGAGCCGGGAAGAACAAAATGGGGAGGGGTGAAGATGGGAAATATCATTTGTCTTAAACTTTTACCATAGATTTATTTCATACCAGTGTACAGCAACGCTGCTAAGAGCATACTTGTTCTGATCTGGGTTTTGGAAACTTTTTCTGTCACTGTGTCCCACTAATTGACGTGATCATGGAAATAATGAGACACACACACACACTGCGGTATGATTAAATATGGAGGCCGGAACTTTATTTAAAACTATTGCCTTTCCTGGGGTAATCACCCCAAATTACCTGACAGGGTTGTTTCATTGTAGTTCTTCACTGCCTCTAATGACACCAGGTACTACAAACCTGTGGGTGGATATGAAGGCTGTGCTCCCTCTATACCTTCAATCCTACCCAGGGACTCAGACTAGAAGTCAGAGTCTGGTTCCATCCCACTTCTCTAATGCTGGAGATAGGGGACATGAAAGGAGGGGAGTTGCATGCTGCATGAGACATCTAATACCTCAGTGCTGTCCTGAGGGCCAGCATATATCCAAGCACCTCACTGAGTTACAGGATGTCAAATCAGACCTTTCTAATGTGCCAGCCAATCTGCCAACAGTGTAACAGTTGTAATTTAATGCCCCCAAAGCAGACCTCCTGGATGCTGGACAGACTGTAAAAACCCATACATCAGTTCACCAGTTTGGCTATATGGGAAAAGACCCTTTCAGATCTCAGAACTGGGGATCAGCTTAGCCTCTGACATTGAAGGAGATCCAGCAACCAGATTGAGTGAGAAGGTTGGGGCTGAGACATAGTGCCCTAAATGGCTACTTCCCAGGCAGCAGGCAGTAGCAATCTCCCTCCCTTCCATCTCCTGCAGGGAGAAGCTAATCACTTTAGGCCCATTACCAGTACCACAATCAGTGGCAGCAGTGGTGCGAGGTCAGGCTTTGATGGCTGAATCCAGAATGTGATACCTTTCCCCCTAGCCTGTATCACAAGGAGAGAGAAAGAGGAAGATGTATTCGTCTTCTTCCTCCACATACATTGAAGGCAAGTGGAATGGGGACGGGGAACTTAGAAAAGCAGAGGGAGCATATGGAGACTAACCTAACTAGCTGCTACTGGTTGAGATATCATCTGAACACACGCACAGCCCAGAATGTCTCCACTGCTCCACCATTGAGTAATAATAGGAAACATTGGAGCCCTTCCTATTTTATGACTAACTAGCGAAAATACCCGGCGTTGCTCGGGTCCGTCGGATGTGGGGAGGGGGCAGAGAGCTGAGCGAGTGCGGGGTCTGTTGGAGGGGGGAGGGGGCAGAGAGCAAACCTGACACCCCCACCTCACCCCCCGACCAAACCCGACACCCCCACCCCACTTACCCCTCGAACAACCCCAACTCACATTTTCACCCCCCCAACCCAACACCGCCACATCACCCCCTACCAACCCCAACACCCCCTGACCAACACCCACACCTCACCCCCCGTAGACCAAACCTGAGACACCCACCTCACTTCCCCCCGAACCAAACCCGACACCCCTACCTACCACCACAAACAAACCCGACACCCACACCTCACTTACCCCTCGACCAACCCCGACCCCCCTCCTCACCTCCCCAAACAAGCCCAACAAACAAAACCCAACACCCCCTAACCAACCCCAACACCCACACCTCACCCACCCCGACACCTTCCCACCCCCCCAGACCAAACCCAACACCCCCGGCTCACTTACCCCCCGACCAAACCTGACACCCCCACCTCACCCCCCGACCAAACCTGACACCCCCACCTCATCCCCCGACCAAACCTGACACCCACACCTCACTTATCCCTCGACCAACCCGACCCCCCTTCTCATCCCCCCAACCAAACCCAACACCCCCACCTTAGCCCCCCACCAAACCCAACACCCCCTGACCAACCCCAATACCCACACCTCAGCCCTCACCCACCCCGACACCTTCCCACCCCCCAGACCAAACCCAACACCCCCCGACTCACTTACCCCCCGACCAAACCCGACACCCCCACCTCACCCCCCAACCAAACCCGACACCCCTACCTCACTTACCCTCTGACCAAACCCAACTTGGGTCCATCGGAGGTGGGGAGGGGCAGAGAGCTGAGCCAGTGCGGGGTCCATTGGAGGGGGGAGGGGGCAGAGAGCTGAGCGAGTGCGGGGTCCGTTGGAGGGGGTATTATGACATCATAACTATGTCACAGAGAACAGCAGCTGCCCAGCTGATGTGATTGGCCTTTAAATAATTTCACCCCTGGGGGGCGTCAGAGGTGAGATTTGAAAAATTTTCGTCTCTTACCCTGATTAGGACCCTGAGACCTCTAACTGTACCAAATTTTAAGTCTCTAGCTCAAACGGAGTGGAAGGAGTAAGTGCACGTACATACACGCATACACCATTTGACTTTTATATATATAGATGTTTTAGAAGGCATGATTAAATCTGAAAAAGTCTATTTAATTAGCTGAACAAAGAGATGCTTCTAGATATGCACAGGAGGATGACTCCAGCTTTAGAGTCCTGATACAATTCTATTTTGGACTCTGTAAGTGGGTAATTTGCCCCACCTGCACTACAAACACAATCAACACAGTAAGTAAGGTCCAAACAAGACCTCTTCCTGTGGTTTGATCTTACTAACAAAGAAATGAACAATAAAATAATGAAAATCAGTTTAAACCTTTTCCCTCTGGCATTACTTCTTAAGTGAAGCAGATTAAGTGGTGAGTCACCTCTTCAGTGAGTCAGCAAAACTCATTTAACCCTTTCCCTATAGCATTTACTCTTGTTGAAAAAGTGAGATGTTACAAGCTTCTATCAGTTTATTACCTTCTTTATAAAGTACATCTTCTTCATCAATATTGTATTTGTCATTGGACTGGAAAAGTTAACTTTAGGTAGTTTAGTAAATTTATTTGTCAAAACTGAACACAGCTTTTTAGGTGTAGGACTATATATATTTTCCTTTATATTAATTTTCTCTCTTTATGTCTAACAAATACTGGTGAATATATTAACTTTTGATACAGTAGATCAATTGGTGCTTTTGTGTCCTCTTTTTGGGAATTATGAAATGTGAATGGGATCAGTTTTTAATGAATCCTCTCCAAAGTTAGTACAGAACGTTTGTTTTCCATCCTTTCACATCTTCTCAATGTACATTTCATACTGTTATTGGAGACTGAGAGACGTTTGCAATAGCTCTTCCTTCTGTTTCCATGAAACCTAACTTCTATAATTTTCTTACATCCTGCTGTCTAAACACAGCTAACTTTACATTTATGGAGGAAATGCTAGTGGGCAGGGGAAAAATGGAAGAATTTAGGCAAAAAAATACTTTTTCCTCTGTTAAGGGATATTTTCTATTTTGTCTCAATGGCTCACCCTCTCAAGATGTTATAAAATCAATTTCCATAGAATCTCTGAAAGCAACAGTGGCCAAAGTTTCTTTTACCATCTTTGGTTGATTTGTAGACTTATAACTCTCCCTCACTATTACAGACCGTGCCATGTTTATCCATTGCTTCATTATCTCCGCAATGTATTTTTATTATTTTATTACAAACTCCCTTTCTACTTCCCCCTTATCCAGATTTCTATTGAAGCATTTGTTGTTTGATATGGATAAATGATACGTTTGTTACATGATCTGGTCTGTAAGAGACATAGTTAAATTTCAGCCTATTTAGGAACAAGTTCTCCAATTAATCAAATGCTTTGGATCCATAAAGCAATAATAAATTACTCTCAGAGGGGAAAACAACATTAATTTTAGAGCTTATTTAAAAAAAAGTTGCCTATTATTCATTGATTCACTCAATATAGATCATATAGCAGGGATCTCCAGATGTTACAAATGAATTGTCTTTATACTTGAAAATGTTTCAGGGTCTGAATAGGCAACTTAAGGAACTATACAAGAAGCTATTTTGATTGAATTACATGCCCCAAGCAAAAGTTACTTTTATATATATATGTGTGTGTGTGTGTGTGTGTTTTAAAATGAGGATTATCACATTATGAAGCCCCATTATCCAAAATCTGTTTTTTTACAACTGTAAGATATTAAACTATCGGTCTTCTGTTTAAGGTGTGGCATTGCTAAGTAGCTTTTTGGAAAAGATTTCAACAGAAGATGATTTACACATAAGAGGGATTCATATTAAATCATGTTTCTCAATGAAGGAAATCAGTTTATAGAGCATGTAGATAATGAATGTACTGACTTTATAATGTGTATGCCAAAACAAATTGTTATGCACAAATTATATAGGAAAAATAGCCAAAAAGTGCAAGTATAATGGATATCTTTGTTTCCCTGTTGAGCTCAAAAGTTATTCCTATAGCACATATATTTTCTGATAAATAGCTTTTAATCAGAAAATGGAGTTTTCTAACCCTTCCAAGATATATATACTTATTAGTACATTTGTGGGAAAAAAAGTTTGTAGTAGATTATTAATGTAACCAGCTCCAGGTATTTATCATGCTAAAGTATATATAATCCTCCAGAGACTGTTATCTTCATTACTTGCTAATTTTAGAATAAGAGGTGTAGCATCATCCTTTGAAAAGTGTGGCAGTTTCCTGCTGTGGATTTAAAAGTACTGCTGGAAACATATTCCGATATCCTGAGGTCACATTTTTCATCAGAAATCACAGTATCTGCTTTCTTTTGTATTCGTTTACATGCATACTTGCCATTGTGTATATCGTATATTTCAGCTGTTGTGCTGCCAACCTAATGTGTTCTAGATGGGACATGGTATAGAGGAGATATAGGAATGGGCTGAAGTATCCTTTATATTTGCCTTTGTATCTAGGGGAGTTGGAAATAGGCAAGAATGGAGAGAAATTTTGTATGGCAGTGCACAGAATTTTGCAAGTTTAATGTGAGCCCTGCAGCAATCCGATGCATTTTAGTTACTGGTAAGTTTGTTAAATTCTGTTTGAAAAATGTTCATCTGGGAAGATGGCCTTCTAAACAATATTGCTTCCTTATGTCAACAGTAACCATTTTTAAAGCTTCTTTTTGGCTCCATGGTTCTGCTGATAAAATAAATTTTATTTAAATTCTTTAAAAGTCTTCAGCTATAGCTCATTTGCTAACATTTTGAATGGCTAACTTAATACAATTAACTGTTAGTTTGACTAGCTCTAGAAATATACAGTATTAAAAACTAGGGGCCTAATCCTCTGATGAGATGATCCTCACCTTCTCGAACAAGACCCTTAGAATGCAGTGTCCGAGAAAGTGATTACTTGTTTATTCTAGTACTATCTATATGTTTGGCTGGGAAATCAGTCTCAACAGACGTTAAAGTGGAACTTACATGGGGAGGTTGAAAGGAAGTAACTTTCAGATTTGTGTAATTGTTAGATCCTTCAGGTAGGCAGATAAAACTTTCTATAGTATAAAAAATACATGTTAGATAATATACAGTGTATAAAAGAGAGAGGTCTGTCTCTGTCCTCTTTTCTTTAATTAATATTTTGTATAGGAGCTGTTATTTAACATAGTCTGTCTCTTTCCCAAGCCAATGACTGAAACTTGTATACAAGACTTCCACAGCAAACTCAGGCCAAGCATGTAATTTTTCTGTCCTTTCCTTTAATCATTTCATTTCTATGCGGTATGTGTAATGGCAGTTTATAAACAAATATTTGTGAAGTGACTTTACAGATCTTTCTTGTATAAATTGAGATGTTAGACACCTCTTAATAGCTCTGTGTTCTGTTTAGTAATATACATAAACCATTTTTTTCTAGTTATGTTTAACTGTGAGGCTAAATGTAGTCAATTCTGTTGCATCTTATATAGCATTTGCCCCAAACTTTTTGATGGTTATATCTTTAAGTGAATGCGAAATGGCTCTATTTAATGTCTAATTTCTCTGGTACTTTTAATTTTAATTATTTTAGGTTTGCAGCGGCCCATTAACATCTTCTCTTTCAAAGATTTGATTATACTGTATATGGTACTAATGGCTTTCCCCTATAAAATACCATGTTTGTTTATTGTGATTGTGGTATATATTTATGTTATAGTAGTGCCCAGAGGTCTCATGAGAGACTGGGGCCCCATTGTTCTAAAGACAAAATGAATATATAGTAAGAGTAGCTCTTTGTCGGTGAGTTTACAATCAATATAGACAAGACAAACAAATGGTTAGAAGAACTGAGAGGTGAAGTATAATAATTTATAATTTTTATATGAAGCCTATTCATGATTCTAGGGCCTAATCTCACAATGATTTATGCTTTTCCTTAACTTTACACACAAGGTGATCAGTCCTGTTGAAGTAAAGGGGGCCATTCACAGTGCATAGTACTAAGTACAGATATAAAATCTATGCAGGATTGGTATATTAGGTTGTGAATAGTTTGACCTACAGTTAGAAATATAATTGTTTAATCTGAAATGTTTTATAGTCAGTTTTTTATAAAACACAGTTTGCCTCTCCTTAGTAGCTAGAGAGTAAAGCTGTTCACTATAGGTATCTATATATATAAAAGTCAAATGGTGTATGCGTGTATGCGTGCTTGTATGTACGTTCCCTTACTCCTTCCACACCGTTTGAGCTAGAGACTTGAAATTTGGTACAGTTATAGGCCTTAGGCTCCTAAGCAGGGTAAGAGTTGAAAAATTTTCAAATCTCACCTCTGACGCCCCCCAGGGGTGAAATTCTTTAAAGCCCATTCACATCAGCTGGGCAGCCGGTTAACACCTGCTGTTCTCTGTGACATAGTTATGATGTAATAATACCCCCCTCCAATGGACCCTGCACTCGCTCAGCTCTCTGCCCCCGCCCCCCCCTCCAACGGCCCCGGCACTCGCTCAGCTCTCTTCCCCCCCCCCCCCCCATCAAGGGCCCCCCACACTCGCTGAGCTCTCTCCCCCGTCAGGAAAGAATCAAACATTTTTAAAATCTCACCCCCCTCCCTCCCTCCCTCCAACGCCCCCCACCCACTCGCTCAGCTCTCTCCCCCCTCCCACCCTCCAATGGACCCGGAACTCGCTCAGCTCTCTCCCCCCTCCCTCCCTCCAATGCCCCCCCGCACTCGCTCAGCTCCCTCTCCCCCCTCCCCCCCCCCCAACGGACCTTGCACTCGCTCAGCTCTCTCCCCCCTCCCACCCTCCAACGGACCCGGCACTCACTCAGCTCTCTCCCCCCCTCCCTCCCTCCAACGCCCCCCCGCACTCGCTCAGCTCCCTCTCCCCCCCCCCCCCCAACGGACCTTGTACTCGCTCAGCTCTCTCGCCCCTCAGGTAAGAATCGAAATTTTTTTAAATCTCCCCCTCCTCCCCCCACTCCAATGCCTCCCACCCACTCGCTCAGCTCTCTCCCCCCTCCAATGGACCCCACACTTGCTCAGCTCTCTTCGAGCAACGCTGGGTCCCCTTCCCCCCCTCCGATGGACCCGAGCATTGCCGGGCATTTCTGCTACTACTTAATAAAATACAGTGCTTTTCTCTCAGGATAAACAATAAATATGCTGAATTTAACATTATTTGAAATGAATGACAGTTATGACAGACTAATTTGATTAAAAGCTTTTGAGTACTGTAATTGGATATTGTCTGTGTTCTTTACTTCTGACAATTTGTAAAGAATACTGTGTGTGGTTGTATACTGATTATTGTGACCAAACAATAATAAAGCAAGACAAGACACTATATCTTGTTCACAGCATACCTTCTGACTACACTGTGTACGTTCATCTCAGCGCTGCTCACCAGGCATACTGCTTCCTGTTTCCGTCATCATGCTGATAATTTTTTTAGTGCTGACATGGATTAACTGGTCTCAAAATGTATTCAGAAATAAAAAGTTGTGTTTAAGGAGCAGTAGAACATTTGGCTGGTTAGTTTCTTTAAGTAAAATTTAAATTTATAAAGTGTAGCGTTGATATTTTCTTTAATTCATTCTTCCACAGTTGCAAGTACTCAAATTAATTATCCAGGGAGAATTTTTATCACAAACTAAATATAAGGGGACAAATAGATATTATCTGTAAATATGAATGAATATTTGTTACTTTCTTTTTAGAAGGGTTATATTTAAGGTCCCTGCCTTTGATACACTACAGTTCATTTACAACCATACAACAGCTCCCTGGTTCATTTAAAAAATCATCCTGCGAAAAAAATGATCTCCTCTTCTTAATCTCTGCCACAAGTTCCTATTTTTCCCCTTCTGTGTACTTCTGAGCAACAGGTGAATTCATTTCTTTCCCTTCCTCTGACTCCATATGCATTTCTTAATGCATTTCTTTTCCATGCAATATTGCTCACCCAGCTTTAATTGATTTTTCTCTCTCTCAATTAATTGGTTTCTCTCACATCCCTCTATCACCCCAGGTTCTCACAATTTCACCTTATTTGGCAAGTGTCTTCAATATTCTCTCCCACCTTTTCTTCTGTTCCTTCAAATAGTAGTCTTTTGTGACCACTTGTTTTGTCTCTCTGTACCAGCTAAGCCCCTCATTCAGAGAGAGGGGCTGAGCACTACTGGCCTGGAGGCTGGTTTCCTTTATTCTCCTGGACTGGTCTCTTCTTTGCACTTTTCCCAACAGGTGAAACTGATCTTTAGCCCATAGTAAGGTAAACATAGGACCCTCTTGTGTGGCCAGATATTGATGCCTGGACTCTGTCCTCTGGGTTGTTGGGGAGAGTATAAAGGAAACACTCAATACTACTGCTCTCTTGTGCTCTGTTCTGTGTAGCATTGCCCACATGAATACATATCAGCTTTAGTAGTAACAATAGAGGCTGGAGTAATGGTGTAGAGTGACTACAAGTTTGGTCTGAAATTTACAAGATTTCTCTTGATTTTAAAGTTTATAAGATTGCTGAGACAATTCCCTGTCTACACCAATCTCTGTCAGCTGGATCTTACTATCCGTTCCTGCCTCATCCAACTGCCCAAGACTTTGATAGCAAGTTCTGGAAGTGGGTGTTTAAAACATGGGGCAATCCTGGCCAAAGTAGGAGAGTTGGCATAGATGATCACCACTCCTAGTTTGAATATGATCACAAAAGTAATGTACTATGTGAATAATGGACTAAAAACTATTCAGCATAAAATGTGAAATTTCTAGTCTCATACTTGAAAATAAAGTTCATTTTAAGCCTGTTCCTTCTCACTTAACTGATGGCTAGTGAAAACACACAAGATTGCTTTTAGAACATTTTAAATCTGATTAATGCCTGTACTTTACATGCAGTGCCACCCTTTTGGCTTTCCTGGTCGAACTTCTTAAGAGTTCAGTAGCCATGCAAGAACAAATGCTGGGTGGAAAAGGCTTTTTAGTCATTGGCTACCTCCTTGAAAAGGTAAGTCTTACTAATATTATTCTTAGTCTTAATACTATCATTCTGAAAAACGAGCTGAATATTTTCAGTCATGTACTTTTTGTGCTACTAGCCTTTTAGTTTTCTGTTAGTAAGTATCTAGGAAGTTCTCTAATTTGGATATTTTATATGATGTTTACAGTATGCTTTTCTTAAAGGGAAGTTGTCTTACCTCTAAAACCCTGAGTAGAACTGGAAAGCCAAGTTTAAGCATAGTGGGCACTCTTTAAAAGTTCCTCCGTTTTTAATTTTTTTTTTCTAATTTCATTTTATTTACACATACAATCCACATCAGATGGAGTAACTATTTCTTATTCTAGGCACCCCTGAAAATTCCTTAAGTATACAGTTTTGAATAGACAAATGCTTCAACATTAACAAAACAACAATAATAAAGAATGGGCTACCATCAAGAGCAGTCTCCTTCCAAAGTCTATCCATTCCTTCATATCTAGGAAAAACAAATGTGTCTTGCATCATGTCCTGAAGTTCACTAAGCTTGGGTTATTTATGATTGGATTGGATGAAGAGTGAATCAGAGTTCTTCTCAAATGTGCTCCACCAGCTGCCTCCTTGACTCAGAAAGGAATGGACATTCACTACCAGTAATGGACCTAGTACTTGTCTACAAATAGTTGCCAACCAAGAACAATCATCCAAACCCATGCTGTTGGGACAAAAGATCCCAACACCTCCAAGCAGAGATGTAGCATTTGTTCCCTCCAGAATGTATCTTGCTCCCATGGTGCCAGATAGTTCAGACCAAATTCTTGCAATTTAGTCCATAAAGTAATTTTCCCAACAATGGAAGGTATTTGTATCAGCAGCCAAGTGGAGACAGTTTAGATTAGCCAAGGTGTCCACCACTTGAAACAAAATCACTGACTGAAACTTAGTAGATGCTGTCACGGAGCAAAATAAATGGAAACATTCTTTCCTTGTACTGCCACGGCAAAAGACTTGAAAACACCTTAATGAGTTCTAGACTTGGAACCACTAGCACTCTAGTCATCCTATTGCCTATTCCAGTTACTGTCGACTTAGATGACCTATGATGAAGGTGTGAAAGAGGAAACTTAAGAAACCTCATTGATAGAATCATAGAATATCTGTTTTGGAAGGCACCTCAGGAGGTCATGTAGTCCAACCCCGTGCTCAAATCGGGGGATTGGAGACAAAATGTGTTATAAAATTCCCTCAGATCATAAATGTGTGTCTTGTAATGTAACAGTATTTTCACATAAAACCTCCTGAAAATTTACTGGTTCCATTGGTTTCTGAGGATGGATCATCAAAAATGGCTTATCACCATAGGTAAAGTGAGTTCCAACCTGAAATTCAAAGGAGGCAATGACTGATATATATAATAAGGGTATAATTTCCACCTTCTTTTCCGTTCTGAGCATCAGATCAAGTTTGACTAGCTGTATGAGTTGAGCTGACAAACATCTGTATTAGTGCTATCGGTGCAAGGATGGCCACATACACAGTTTATTTTAGATAGGATAGCCCCCCCTTTTTTTCTTTCTTTTTTTTTTTTTTGACTGACTACAAATCCTCATGTTTCAGAGCATTTGCAAATCATTAAGTGAAGTTTATGAAAAAACTTCTCTTAAGAGCATTTTATTCATAATTCTGTTGCTTTCCTTGTCCGATGGCTTCTGTATTGTGGAAAACGGTGCAAGGTTAGTAAAACACTGGGAAGCCTCTGGAAGGGAGATAAAACTCAGTTTGTCTAGTCCCTTTGGTAGTTATTTATTTTAATTGTGATGATCTAGGCCTACAAGAGTGCAATAGGTTTCTGAAAGTGTTTAAAGGATACTCCAAAACAAAAAAAAAAAGACACTCGGTGAATGAAAAGTGTCAGTCCCCTGAAGAGAGAATTTTTTTTCTCTCCCACACCCCAGGACTTGCAAGATCCACCATCAAGATTTTTCTTCTTATTGATCAGTGATAGGAAAGAATGCTCTGATGAATTATTCCTTCCAGAAAACTAATATTAGGTCACAAATTCCAAATGAACATACCAACCATCATATAAAGCTCAATTGGTCCCTGATTTATCTTCATTATTTGAAAAGTAAATTTGGTTAGGATTTTTCTATTAAAAACAGAATAGAGGGATTAAAATAGCTTTTTTTATTCTAAAAGACTGTACCATAGTTCTTATTAAAAGTAGCATTAGCGGTTCTGTATTTTCTTCTATTTTAATATTCTAATCATAATTAAAAATATGATTTTGAACACAGTATATTTCTTTATAATGTATCTTTTTATAAATTTGAAAATTTAAACTTAGTCTAAAATACTTTTTGCAATTTGCAAAAACTCTAATGAATGAACAAATACCAACCTAAGATTTGTCTTTTATATTATTCTGTAATCAATTTCCATCATGGAATTTTAATACAGTTGGAGTATTCTGTTGTTTTTCCCTCCACTTGTTTTACATGAAAGAGGTTTAGAAAACAGTTTTGGTATGGTTTTGTTTTGAGGGTGAGGTGGTCTAAATTAATTCAATATTAATTTTTTTAAGAAAGGATTTTCATTTGGGAGGCTTGGGGGATTGTCAAGCAATTGTCACAATGTTAAATTTGATATTTAATTGCACAGAATTCAAAGAGTTCAGAGTGGCAGTTCTGTCGAATCTAATGGAGCTTTAATATCTATGGTTAATGTTTATGCATACAAGTAAAAAATGACATACATCAGAATTCTTTGCTTTGGGATTCTTCTGTACATTCATATATTTTTTATAATACATGCCAATGGGAGAAAGGACTGAGGAGAAGTAAATATCATTGTAAATATTCCTGAACAACGGGATTTTATATCGCTGCCCCAGACTAACCAGAGCCATTTCCTTAGTGTAGATGTAGGTTAATACTTTTTACAGCAATTTAGCTGGTTGAGGGTGATACTAGGAGGCTCCCAACATGGTTTCAACCAGATAAACTCAGGTAAAATGTGTTAGCTAGCTGTCACAATTTCTCGTGCAATCCAGGCCAGTATCACTGTCTATCCTGTAACCCTGGGTGCCCTAAATACTCCGTAGCTGTGACTAGCAGATAAGCACGCTGCAGTTCTGTGAGTGTCTGTGTGCTGTGCAGCCCTGGTCATCACTCTGACCCAGCAGCCTGCCTACAACACAAGAGCTCAACTCTGATATCCACCAGCCTTGGTTACATCTTGGCAAATGACTCCAATACACTTTGAGTATCGGATTTCCCAAAGACTGTCTGCCCTGAAGTGTCCAGTCCTCTTCTGGAGCAGTCAGAGAATTAATAAGGTTTGTTCCTTCTTTAAAGAGACAAAAGTACAGCAGCTTTTTGTCTCAGCCGGAGTTAAGTCATTTCAGTTAAAAGCAAAACAAGTTCATTAACAAAAGTGAGAGGTTTTAAGTGAGTTCAAGTACAAGGGATAAAGACAAAATGGTTACAAGCAAATAAAAGTAAAATGAGGTTTCTAGTGACTCAGCAACCTACAATCTTGGTTCAAGGCAGATTTTGCACCAATCTTTGTCTTTCCAGCCATCAGTGACTTTCTCTGTCAGGCCGTCCACAGAAGTACAAGGTGCTGGTTTCCTTTGTCTTCCTAGGTGAAAGATCTTAGCCTAAGCAGATTTCTCAGCTAGATTCAGTTCACAGAGAGGTCAACTCCCTTGGCTGAAGAACTTGTCTTTCTGAGCATGCAAGAGCTCTTGCTCCTTGTGTCTGTTCAGTGTTGGATGCCAAGATAGCTTCTCTCTCTATATATTTTTCCAAACTCACTTTTATTCTCAGACTCAGTATGACCTCATTGCTGTTCTTCCCTCCCTGTGGACTTCTCATCCCCCTACTGATTTGTATGTAAATAGGGGCTTCCATTGTTTTGATTCCACAGTACTACCTTCCCTCGTGCCTAGGGAGAACCTTTTTCTCTTGGTGTTTGGTCACAGACTTTAAACCATAATATCAAGTATTCATATTCCATCATATAGTGTTAATACATACATGTCACAATACACTAATTACCAGGGTATCATTAGCTTTTAGACCTGACTTGATGGACTTTTATAATACAGTAACATTTTATATGATCAGTTGAGTCAACTACTTATCATTCAGTGTTCAGACCCTGTCTCTCTATAGTCCAGTAAACCATTGAAATATATTCTCAGATAAAGTTTCTTTGCCTGTTCTGGAAAGAGACCATGTGGTCAGATAAGGATTTCATGTTGCTTCAACCCCTGCTGGTGATAGATGAGTCGTTAGCTTGGTGGATTTGTTTACCTTTTATGTAAATACATCACCTTTGTCTCTACCTGACAACCAGGCCACTCAGACAAACAAATACCACATGCCTTTGCGAAGGCGGACTGTGCTTATGCATTGTTTGCCAAATACATTTTAAAAACATAATTCTAGCACATATCCATAACTCTTTGCACACACCATAAAAGAATGGCCATACTGGGCTAGAGGTCCATCTAGCCCAGTATCCTGTCTTCTGACAGTGGCCAATGCCAGGTGCCCCAAAGGGAATGAACAGAACAGGTAATCAAATTGGTGAGAGCAAGAAATCAAAGTGTTGAGAGCCAGAACAGCAGTCATGAGTGAAAGAATAAAATGCCCCTCTAGGGCAGCATTCAGAAAAAGCAAGCAAACAAAGGAAGCTTTTCTATCTGAGCAGAAAGGAGCTCTCCTGAGATACATAGACGCATGTTTCATGGTGAGCCTTCCGGCCCTATTGAGAATGTGAGTAGTGAGGAGATGCCTGATCTTCCAATTAGTCAGAGTGCAGGTGACCTGGCAGCCACTGCAGCATCCATATTTGCATCTCAAATGGATGTAACCATGCACATTCCTGAAGAAAAGTGTAGATCAGAGAAGCGTGTACAAGAAAGAGCTGCTATTGAGTTTAGTTCCTTAAGTGTAGATCAGGGGTCTCCAAAATTTGAGTTGAGGGCCATATTAGATTTTTGATGGGGCTTCATGGGCCGAAGCGACTGTGAAAAAAATTAACATATGCAAATATATGCAAAATACAGTGGAGTCCTGCTATAATGCGACTGATGGGATCCAAGAAATCCCATTGCACTAAATGCGGGGTCGCCTTATAGGGGGGCCCCACTCCCCGGCAGGCAGGGGCTGTGGCTTCTCTCCCCGCTGCCCAGCTGGGGAGAGAAACTGCAGCCCCGCATCTGCCAGGGACAGAGAACTCTAGGGCTGCAATGTGCAGCCCCGGAGTTCCCTGTAGGAGCAGCTGCCCCTGCCGGGACCCTTCCCTGCTGATCTGAGGCCAGGCTGAGTGTCTGCATGTGGCACTGTGTGCTCATCACAGCCAAGCTGCCCTACGGCCCCAGGAGAATTCAACACCTTCACCTGGGTGGAAAGGTGGAAAAGAACTGGATGCATAGAGAATCTGTTCAAGCAGCTCACGCTGGGACTTATCCTGCCTTAGCAAGCAATAGGAGTGGAAGTGGAAGAACAGAGATGCTGCTCAGTCAGTGACAGGATTTTCACCCTCTTGGCCACCCCCACACAACGTTCATCCGGCTTCATAGACTCTCCCCCATGCCCTTAAGAGCACACTGTCCCCATTACAGATGGGGAAACTGAGGCTCAGAGGGTGATCCCCCCCGCCCCCCCAATACCAACAACTCCCAGGTTTTTATAGCACCTGTGAACCCATGGTCGCCTGAAGATACAAAACCACTGAAATACAGCCAATCTAGGTTGGCATGGAAAGCGTTTAACAGCCCATAGCAGCAACACCACAGACGCAGCAGTGCACGTGGCAGCGACTGGGACAGCAGGGGGATTTGGCTTTGCACTCTGCACAGGTCCCAACAGCCAAGGCAGCCCAGGCTCTGACTAGGCAGGGACTGACTGTCTTCACCCCAGCTGAGACAGCCTGGGATCGGGACTTCTGCACTGCACCCCTACACTCCTGCTGCCCCAAGCTCCTCCTGCAGTTCCCCAGGGTTCCTCCGTGTAGTGACCGGAAGATTATTGTGACGGCGATCAGCAGGGGGTGTAGTTACGCTTCTGAGTCAACTCCAGGGGAGGGCATAATGGTGTTATCAGTCTGAGAATGGCCTTGTGTTTCTGTTATCTTGTGTGTGTTTGAGAACTGTTTCTCAGCTGTGTGAGTGTTTACCCCGTCTGCGTGAGAATGAGTGCGTGTGAAACTAGATAGGGAAACTGAGGCAGGACGGCATATAATCAACAAGTGCTAAACAGTGTGTAATCAACCAATTTGCTTGCTGCTTGCTATTAATGAGATATGAGTATGTATGAGATGTAAATGAGCATGGATATATCTGTGCTAACACACCCTTGTTTGTTGGGCTCCTTTCCTGGACATCACTTGGGTGTGCCAGACCCCCCATCAGTGACAGCCTGCAGCCAGGGCCCCCAGGCACTGTGCTGTCACTCCCTTCAATAAACTCACCACTTTCCATCTAGCCACTGTGTGTAAGCCTTGTTTCTACGGGATTCGAGAAAGTACCCTGCAACACTCCTCCAGCGTCTCCTCCCTGGCCCTGGGGGCTTCTGCTCCTGGCGGCTGCAGTCAGGGCAGCGTGGGCTCAGGAATCCACCCTCTCTCCCTCCACCTCCCCAATGTCCGAGGCAGCCCAGGCTCCAACCAGGCTGGGGACTGATTGTTTCCCACCCCAGCGAAGGCAGCCCGGGATCCGGATTTCTAGTTCTGTCCTGCAGCCCAGCCCTGCCCTCCTGCAGCCTCCAAGTTCCTACCGCGGCTCCGGGGCTTCCTTCTCCAGCCTCTCCGTCCTGCTGGGGGCTTGCAGAGTCAGCGTCTGCGTGGGCTTTCCCCTCCTCCCTCCTCTCCCTCTCATTGGCTCCCAACGGCCGAGGCAGCCCTGGGGCTCCCTGCTGCTGCCGGGGCTCGGAAGTTCTGCAGCCTCCTCCCCCTCCCCACTCCCCCCCGTAAAATTGAAGACATTTCCTACTATTTAAAAATTCTCCCCCCATGGCAATTAAGATCTAAAAAGCCGGACATGTCCGGCAGAATGGTGAGCCTTTCCTTCTCAGCCCAGCCTCCTGCTGCAACCCCGCCATCCCCCGGCCCTGCGTCCCCCGCCGACCCCCATGTGCCATCCCTCCCCCCCCCCGCTGACCACCGCCACTGTGCCATCCTCCGGCCTCCCTCCCTCTTCCCCCCCCCTCACCACCACGTGCTCTCTCCCCGCCGACCACTGCATGCCTTCCCTCCCGCCGACCACTGCATGCCTTCCCTCCCGCCGACCACTGCATGCCTTCCCTCCCGCCGACCACCGCATGCCTTCACTCCCGCCGACCACCTTGTGGCCATCCCCTGACCCCCCCAGGTGCCATCACCCCCCTTCCCCTGTTCCCACCACCACCGCCGCCCCATCCCCCGCCCCTTCCATCATCCTCTGGCCCCCGTTTCCCCCCTGCCATCTTCTGGCCCTCCCACCGCCCCCGCTGCCCGCAGGGACACTCACCTCTTTACTCCTCCGCTGCGGGAAGCAACTGGCATGGTGGAACAGGGCTTCCCCACATGCTTGCTGGGCGTGACCCACCCCCTTTGCTCCTCCCCCTGTTGCTACGATAGTCACAGCCACTGTCACGCCCCCAGCTTTGCTCTTTCAGCCTCCGGCAGCTACCGGGAGTCTGCTCCACGTGCATGCTCAGCTGGCAGGCCGGAGAAATCGGGCCTATTTTGGAGAGCCCTGGTCTAGATGATCCAGGACTGTGGACCCACTTGAAGCAGTAGCCCAAGGGACATCCTTGTATTGCATGGGCCACGACAAGTGAAAAACTTCATGTTCCCCAAAGACAATGGTGACAAGGTGGAGAGGCCATGGCTTATATACTCAAAAACCCAGAATGATGTATACTGTCGCAAACTCTTCCAGCCTAATGTTCTAGCCACAGAACAAAGGCCTGGAAAAATCAGGCTAGAAATCTGGCATGCCATGACAAGGCAGCAAATAACCAGAGAGCTTTCCATAGGTGGAAAGAGCTTGAGATGACACTAAGGTTAAAAGCCACAATGTGCACTCATGTTTAGAATCCAAATAGGGATCACGTATCTTGAAGAACCTCCAGTTACAGGTAAGTAACCTCCTCTTTTGCTTCTCTGGTAAATGCTCCTGTCAAACTTGCAGCTATAGGAGGAGAATAAAATAGTTATATAGCTAGAGCTTTGAAATTGCAGTTCAGGTTCTGACACCTATCACCCTCTCTAGTCTTTAGAGCCTGATTTCTGGAGTCTTGTTCCATAATGCTGTGTAGACATATCTCTAGGTGCTACAATCAGACAAATGAAGAAGAAAGAACCTATTTTTAGTCTCAAATCTTGCAGCATTGACAATTAGGGGAAAAAATCTTGTTAACTGAGAAAATCTGGTATATTCCTTAATAGTACATAGAGCATTACAAATAACTGATACTCTTACAGTGGCATTGTATTGCTGCTCAACACTATTGGTTTCTCTTGTTTACTAAAACAAACAAAAACATGTAAAATGGATCTACATGTCATATCACTTCAAGTGAGAAAATAGCACTTCAGAGTTTTACACTGTATGCTATGAAACTGAAGGCTTCTTTAAATGAAAAGGTAGTAAGAAAAAAACTCAAACTACTCTATAGGTTTAAAACCAAAAACCTGCTTGCTCAGTTGTTTGTGTTGACACCCATTGACTTGGGGGGAAAAATGTTCCACCATAAAATGTTTAAATAATTCACAGCACTGAAGAAATGGAATTAACTTCAAAGGGAATTAACACGGCTCACCTCTGCAAAGAGTGGAAGACTGACTGATACGGATATGGAGGAAAATAAAATGGAGAAAACAGGAAAAAAATAATCTTAACTGCAGATATTTAAGCATAGTTTCAAAGAAAATATTGAAGTTAATAAGATTCATACACCGTATCATTAATAAAAAAGGAGCATTTAAATATTGACCATTACTGAGATGAATTATTAGTGAACACAATATTCATCTTTTGAACTAGGAAACTGTATGGACCAAAAAATAGTTTCCTTCTCTGTGAGAAAGACCAATAGTATGAGTTCGGAGAATGTGTATGTATTTGTCTGATTTTAGTCTTGCCTTTTAGAGTAAAAGGTAGCATTTTTGCTCGTGCTTAGTAAATACTGCTCAAGTTCAAATCTCAGTCAATCTTCCAGTTTTACTCAAAGAGAAGAAAAGTGTATTATAAGACCAAGTTTACATTTTTCTGATTTTTTTGTTGTTCAGTCATCTAGAGTTCATATAACCAGGGCAGTTCTGGAGCAATTTTTGTCTTTTGCAAAATATCTGGATGGATTGTCACATGGAGCACCTTTACTGAAGCAATTGTGTGATCACATCCTTTTTAATCCTGCTATTTGGATACATACTCCTGCAAAGGTATGTGTACAATGTAAATGTGGTTTTGCTTCTTGTACTGTACAGTGACATCCAAGTTTTCTTTTACATATGGTAATTAATGAGCTTACTTTTTTAATGCAGTATTAAATATTTGTAATTGTAAACCAAAGGCAAATCATCCTATAATTTGGAGTTTTACATCTAACATATACTGTTTTTAATTGTTCGTTTTTCTGTGTTAAGAAATATGATAGAAATAATTAGTCATCCCAAATAGTAATCAACCTGCATTGATTTTCTCATGCATTATGGTTTAAAACTTTATGATTGGAAACAAAATACAATACAGCTTTAAAATCTGAAAAATCATACTTTAAGTAGCCAAAATATGAGTCATTGGGGTGCAAACTCACTCATTCTATAATATTTTTTATTCACTTACTGTTAGCATCTCTATTTAATGTGAAAAGAAAGTTTAACTGGATATTTGTGGCCTATAATTTTATTCTTCAGGTGCAGCTTTCACTGTATACCTATCTCTCTGCTGAATTTATTGGCACTGCTACTATCTACACCACCATACGCAGAGTAGGAACAGTATTACAGCTAATGCACACACTGAAATACTACTACTGGGTAGTTAATCCTGCAGATAGCAGTGGCATTACTCCTAAAGGACTAGGTAAGTACAATACAGTATAATTCAGTTTTATAACAAACTGATTATACAACTTTCTCATATTGAACTACAGTAATACCAATGGAAATGTGAGAGCTTGTGTATATGGTATATAAAGGAGTTAGATGACAGTTGATAATAGGCACGATGTGTGAAACTGGCTTACAGCTCAAATACTACATAAATACTTACTTTTATGAAATATTAAAGGATGTTTTATTGCACTTTATGCATCTCTTTTTGGGTACTTTTGAAAACATTTATATTTTAGGTGTCTTCTTAGATGCCTGTACTACATTAAAAAAATCAGAAAATCAAAAAATTCTGATTTTTATTAATTTGTCATCCTTTATCCTTCACATAAGAAATAATTCTGTAGTTCTATATTTCTATAATACCCATCTTCTGATTTTCTGCAGTGTGTAATAATTTTAGTGTTCTCAGAAAAAGGGTTTTACATTGTGCCTGCCTTATAGGCAAAAGGAAACTTCACTATACAAGATTTGACTTTTGCGTAGTGATGGACTACTGTCATAGGTGACAGTAAAACTGCGTGGACAGCTCTGATTTTTGTCTCTGAGATCTCTAATGCTGTATTTTAAACTCAGTAATATTTTCTCTCTACTCATCAAAATAAATAGATTAATTTAACAGCATTTAGTTATATACAGCTGTTTAGCTCAGTGAGTAATTAAATGCAAAACCACCATAATATATAAGGCTAAATTGCATCTATAATATATGTGCATAAGCAGAACATCAGATCCTGGTTTTATGTACTGCAGTACTCCTGTGGCATTTAATGGATTCTTCTTTTGTAACACAAATTTTTGGCTCAAAGCCTGAGAGCCACTGGAAACTTAAAAATATCCTCCTCAGCCTCTATTCTGCTGACAAACTGAAAACTTAAGGGAAATTTTATTTCTGTGCTATAATAGTATCACAGTTTGAGAATACAGAAATTAAGGAAGAATATGAAGAATTGGAATAGTTTGGAATAACCATTAATTGTCAGGGAGCTGTTGGCATAGTAAGTATTTTTTTCCTCCATTTTTATGTTTCTGAATAATAATATAATTGCAGGGCTAGAGAATCCCATAGAGCGAGATCTCCATTTGATAAGTGAGGAGGTAGGGTATCTCAAAAGGAGTCACAACCAGAGTGGGGATTATGCCTCAGGATTTCCTTGTTCCTAGCCTGCTGCTCATTCCGCTACATGATACTTAGTTTTCTTTCTATGATAAAATTATAAAAAATTGCAAATGACATTTTTGTGCTTACATTTTCCAATAAAGTGAATGAGAAGTCTATATCATATTAAATTATGAAAACTACCTCTGGTAATTGGTGATTAAGTACAAAAATAGCTTTCCTATAGATACCCACCTCAGTGGATTCCCACTATTGTCTTGCTTACAGCATAAGGCCAAGTGGGAACTTCAATAACTTTACAGTTTGGAAACTTTGATGCACCCATAGAGGTGCCTCTTGCATCTCTCAGTCAGGTTCCTTAGGTTGTAGAACCTCGGTAGTACCAGAGGGGCAGAGGCTGCAGAGTATGCCAGGTTCAGGAATTATTGCCATAAATCATCTTACTCTGTTCTGAGTGTGGTGAAATGACTGTGTGGTAAAACCAACCAACCAAACTCAAACTGATCTTTGTCTACACTACAGATTCCAATGTTGCTATTAGTGGAAGACGTGGGGGTGCTAGATTCAAAAAATCATAGTGTCTTTAAGACCTAAACTGTGCTCTGAAAATGGGTCTAATTAATTCAGGTCTTTAAATTTGATATCAAAGGGTTTTCTCCTCTTCAGAAAATCCAACTCATACTCACATGACAACTTGTTATTGACCTATTCTTCATAATGTACCTAACTTTCTTGAATATGCTTTAAATTGCAGACTTTGTCATGGGATTTTTAGAATATGCCAGTCAAGCTCAGATAATGTGCAGTTGCTTTCAGGCTGTAGATTTTGTAGCAATTGAGAGTTCAAAGCTATGGGACACTTAACAGTACTTCAGTATTTGTAGAGTGCTATCAGGAATTGTATTTCCATCTGCATCAAGATGCTAATAATCCTCAGCCTTTCCAAAGCAAGTAATGAGACTTAATTGGATGCAAATTAGTAGCACTAATTTGATGCCTTTAAAGCCTGTCTCCTAATTAATACGTTGGAAGTTTTATAAGAGACCGTAGAAGTGTAAGTATACCTAATTTTCAGTATAAAATAAAAATTTTTAAAAATGATAGTGTCATGCTTTAAATAGCTTATGTAACACTGAAAAGGAATGCAAGAATTTCTAAATTTTTGATTATATTTGCTGTTTTAAAAACTTTGATCACAATTTGAAAAAAATGTAGAAATACTCGGACGGATCTGATTCATTTTTTACACTTGAATTGCTTCAGTTTGTATTAGTTATTCCATTCATTCGGTCCTTTCAAGGCATTGTGTGAAGGTTAGCAAATGCTTTAATAATTATTTTAATGATTTTCTTTTTTAAAAAATCATTTATTTTGGTCTGTAATGTTGGATTTATGGCTCAAAGGGATACTTACAGTAAAATCAGAAGAAACCTTATGCTCTGGGAGTCACCTCACTTCTGACTGCCAAATGGCAGGGTATTGATCACTTGATCTGTTCTGTTTATTCCCTATGAAGGAACAGGCGTTGGCCATTGTCAACAGACAGTATATTGGTCTAGAATCTAGATGGATCTTTGGTCTGACCCAGTATGGCCATTCTTATGTCCTTATGCTATGTTTATATGCAAATCAAGAAACAGTCACTTGCCCTGTCACAGATCCTAGAGGCCAGGACAAATTCCACAACAGCAAGGGCTGTCTTACCACAGGACAGATTGCTTGCACTTCAGTCATAACTGGACACTATGGTATTGCATCCAGCGACAACAGTACATTTTCACAGCTTCCTATTGGCCAAGCAGCCTGTTGACCACACAACCCTTGATCAGGCACCCTGGCCACCCAGACCTGGTGTCACAAAATCAAAATAAAGTATTCCATCCAGACCCAAAGTTGCTGAATCCAATGGCCAGGATATTGACTGTCTGAGTGCTGTGGAAAGGGATGGCTCTTGATAAGATTCTTGATATGGATGGGCCAAGACAGGCTAGAGCTGGTGCAGACTCCAGTACTGGTGATTCTGGACCATTTGCTGCAGTTTAAGTATATTGGGCTTTCATTTAGTTCAGTCAGAGTCCATCTAGAAGCCATATCATCCCTTGATATAGCCACTCTGTTTTCGCTCATCTAATGGTATCTGAATTCCTTAAAGACCTAATGCGTGCTTACTTATTGTTTATGGAAACTATTTCAGGATGGACCTTAACATTGTCCTTTTGACGCTTATGGAGCTCCACCCATCAATGCTCTTCCCAGAGTGCTTCATTCACCATCTTATTTTCAAATGGTCTTCCTGTGGTTTTCACCTTGGCCAGAGGAGTGAATGAGCTTCGGGCACTCATGCTGGAACTCCTTTATACCTTGGTCCATAGGGATAAAGTGGCACTGAGGCTTTATGCAAAATTTACCCCCAAGATAGTTTCTGAATTCCACTTAAACCAGCCAAGCAACTTATTTGTTTTCTTCCTAAAGCCCCATTTCAAACCCTGTATGTATCCAGAGCTCTTCAATGTTACATCAACATGGCTCTTTCAGATTGTCCTCACATCTATTTGTGGATGGCTTCACCAAAAGGCAGCACGTTTCATCAGAGACTATGAAAATGCTTAACACTTATTTCACTGTGCTACTAGTTGGCTGATGTACTGCTCACACTAAGGGATACTTCACCCCCTCTCTAGTGGCTTGTCCACATAGAGGATAATAGCCTACTACTGCTACTAATTATTCCATTAGCTCAAGTGATATAAGTCTGTGCTATGGATCTAGAGGTTACATTTTTTCTGATGACTCTTCTGGGGACAGTCAGTACAGTTCCATATGACAGAACTTCTATTTCTTCTTTGAGTGCCCTTTGCATATTCCCACCTTTGGAATGTGAGTGTTTGGTGCTAATGAGCAGTGCAGCCCTTCTACTAGTAGTACTTGTTAGAGGAAATCCTACATCCCTCTGTCACCCCTCCTCTCGGCACTCCAGCATGTTCTGAGGGTGGGGCTATAAAAAGGGACACAACCGTGGTTGCCATTTCAGTTCTTGCAAACTTGCTGACCAAAATGGATTTGAGTCCTTCTCATTAAGATCTGTAACAGCTTAAATAAGTACTCACACTTCTGAACCATCTTCTCACTCCCACCTCCCACCTGAAAATGTACAGGGAAAAAACACATCTCTTATACAGTTATAGGAATGGAGGGTGAGGCAGCTAAAGAGAACAAAAGGCTTTAAAAAGCCTGGATAGATGTTTACATTAATGTGTGTGGAGGGGGGGGGAGTAGTGAGCGGTCAGTCAGCTCCCATCTTTCTTTGTCTGGCCAATGAGAGGCAGAGAAGCTCTAAAGGAGTAGGAGTCCGTCCCCCCCCCCCCCCACATGTTCCTGGGCATATGATCCCACTGGTCTCTGGGGTTATCCACCATACTGGGGGTCTGATCAAGTTTCCCACCCAGTGAAATAGGTAGGTGGCTTTGTATACCAAAAATACTAAGCAAGGTTCATAAAATGAAAATACTTTTATCATAAGAATTCCAGTGCTTGAATGTTATCATCCCTACATTGTAAGTGACATTTGGTATTTCAAGATGAAAGAATGAAGCCTGTTGTCTGTGACTGGTAATTTTATGTTAAGAAACTGAAAAATGTCACAGTATGGGAAAACAGCACAAGGCATTTTATTGTCAGAGACAACTGAAGCTCTGAGCTAATTTGGCATAAGGCTTTTTAGACTTGGAGGAAATTTTAATAGAAATTTTGCCAATTTCATAAATTCATTGTGAATGTTACAGTGCATTCAAATAACTTATCTTTGGAAGCATGAAATGTCTCATTAAAATGTAAACCTATTACTTTTAGACATTTAAGAAGCTTAATGTTGTCTTGTTTTATGGACATATAACTTTTCTTATTACTTGGGGAGATAAGGAAATACATTTTCTTTAATATTAGTACAATAACTTGATTAAATATCTGCTACAGATAAAACCTGCTTTAAGGCTTTATTTCTGTGTAGTGTTTTAAGAAGCAAAATGTGGTGTTTTTGTGACCTGCTAGTTAAATGAATATTGTCTGGAGCCAATATATTTGTGACTTTATGTAAGAAGTCTCTCAATACAGAAACTGTATTTGCTTGTCATCTCTGTATACCTCTCTTGAAATGGGAATTGCAAGCATTTTAAATTATTACAAAAGTTGATTAGTTTATGTAGCATTGTAAATATTTTGGATACGTTGCTTTGATACTACTTTGTAATTTCAAGCAACAGTGCTCATCTTTGGATTTTGTACAGTAGAAATTAAGGCTTCATTTCTCAAGTAATCAACACTTTTTTTAAAAAAAAGTGGTTCTTTAGAAATTTAGCACCATAGAACACACATTAGCACACTGTACACTGAGACAGATCTACAAAGTGATTTTTTATTGTTTACTAGCAATACAACATAGAAGGAAATCCAGTTTTATACCTTGAATTGTGAGTTTTTCCATTTAAAGTAGTATTTTGTAAGTTAACCAAGAATCCATCAAGCAGTCATAATGGATGGGTTTCTCTCCTATGGCAGCTCAAGAGTAGAGCTGAGTGAATAATTGATTATTATTTTTTGTTCAGTGGCAGAACCAAAATCATAGGGAGGAAATAAGTGTTTTGAATTAAAGCTGAATTGTTTTTGTTTTATTCTCACTAAAACAAAACAAACGTTCAGGACCTTCTAAATGTTTCAAATGTCCTTTCAAAACATTTTTTTAAATGCTTTTTTTCCTTTCTCAGTTCCCTTCCCCCCATTGAAACTCTTTGCTGAATTAAGTCCCAGTGTCCCTCCTTCACTTGATATCTCCCTCTGACATCCCCTACCATCCGTGATCATTTATCCCTCCCCCTCAAAGCCCCCCCCTTGCCCCTTTCAACCTTATTCCCCACACTCTGCCTCCTGCCTCCTCTGCCAGCAATCATTCACATTTTGTTTTGTTTTTGTTTTTTACAAAAATACTTTTACATTCCTCCACCCCAATAAAAACAAAACACTTGCCCATCATATTTTAGCAATATGGCTTGTGGATTTTTCCAGATTTCTGTCCTGGATGGCACTCGAACTGACACTGACTGGATAGGTCCAGCTTGTGTGAAACTTGAAGCTTAAAAGTTCTGTTAACCCCCCTGTCCGTACATGCCAAGTGTAATCTTTCTGGGGCACGAGCCTTTGAACTGCTTGACACATGCATCACTGGAGAAGCAAATTTTTTTCCAAACCACATTTTAATTTGATTTCCCCAAAAGGGCACACTGGGCCAGGCACTGTTGGGGTAACTCCTGAACTTTGGAGACTTTGGTGAATGATCGGAGACCTGCTGTGATCTCTCCCTCTGTGCAAAAAAGCATTGCCAGAATAGGTTAAGAAAAGCTGCATTTCAGGAACCCGTCAGTGACCGTCCCCTGTACTCCCATGAAGCACACCATATTTCAAAGTAACTCAAGTAACATTACAGATCTTAGAGCACTTAGAATAGTTGAGCTTCAAACAGAAATCTGGTTTTTAACCTTAAACTGCAGCAGAGCTCCCATTCAGCTATAATCATACTCTGTTCTGTTAAATCTCATGTGATAAAATGCCAAGACGGGAGATTTTCACAAGGTTACATATTTATAGCCATAGTATATAAAGACATGTAGCAGTAGGCAATTGAGAGTAAGGTTCCGAACAGTTGTATTCCATCCCTCTTAAATTATTTTTCTGTCAACATTGTAGAAAAGAATATAGTTAACTCCTTTCTATTTCTTTATGATGGATGGTGCATTTTAATGATAGTATTACAAATTGAGTATTCCTCAAGTTGCCCAGGAAACCTCAGTGGTATGTTGCTGCTATTTACATTTTTATTTGAAGTTTCACCATTTTGAAATGTGTTCTATGAATATTTAAAACAAAATCAAGGTAAGGACTTATTAACAGTGAATCCCTGAATGTTGCAGTTTAAATTAAAAATCTGAACATGACCTGAAAAGAAAAAATGGTAATGGTGATGTTAAAAGCCTATTAATTCTCCAGTTATCCATATTCTGGTTTTGTGATACCTGAATTTTTAATGTCAGAAACCTGCAAAGGAAAGCTTAAAAAACACGTATTATTTTCTTCTATGGGTTACTCTTAATAAGTAATGGCTGCAACATCAATACATTGATTTGGTGGTACATTCCTACCCCTCCTGGCTGGTAGCCACTGATAGACCTATCCTCCATTAAGTTATCTAGTGCTTTTTTTTTTTCTTGGCCTTCATGACATCTCCTGGCAATCAGTTACACAGGTTGACTATGTGTTGTGTGAGGAAGTACTTCTTTTTGTTTTTTATACCTGCTGCCTATGAATTTCATTGGATGATCCCTTATTTTTCTCTTCTATGAAGGAGTAAGTAACATCTCTTTATTCACTTTGTCTACGCCAATCAAGATGTTAGACCTTTTCCATATCCCCCCTTATTCTTTTTTTCAAACTGAAAAATCAATCTTTTTAATCCCTCCTCATACAGAAGATGTTCCATACCCCTAATCAGTTTAGTTACCCTTCTTTGTATCTGTACCAGTTCCAACATACTTGAGATGGGGCATCCATATCTGCAGACATTAATCATGTGAGTGTATTATGGATTTATATAGAGGCATTGTGATATTTACTGTCTTATTATCTATCCCTTTCCTAATGGTTCCTAACATTGTTAGTTTTTTTTTTACTGGTGCTGCACATTGAGCAGATGTTTTCAGAGGACTATCCATAATGACTCAATGATCTCTTTCTTGAGTGGTAACAGCTAATTTAGACTCCATCATTTTATATATGTAGTTGGGATAATATTTTCCCATGTGCACTACTTTGCTTTTATCAACATTGAATGTCATTTGTCATTTTGTTGTCCAGTTTTGTGAGATCCCAAAGAGTTTGCAACTCTTTGCAGTCTGCTTTGGACTATCTTGAATAATTTTGTATTGTCTGCAGATTTTACCACTTCACCTTACCCCCTTTTCCAGATAATTTATTAATATGTTAAACAGTGCTGGTCCCAGTGTACACCATTATTTACCTCTCTTCATTTTGAAAACTAACTATGTATTCCTACCCTTTCTTTCCTATCTTTTAACCAGTCACTGATCCACGAGAGGATCTTCCCTCTTTTCCCTGACAGCTTACTTTGTTTAAGAGTCTTTGGTGAGGGACCTTGTCAAAGGCTTTCTGAAAATCTATGTACACTATAGCCACTGGATCCACCTTGTCCACATGCTTGTCAACCCTCTCATAGAAGTCTAGTAGATTGGTGAGGCATGATTTCCCTTTACAAAAGCCAAGCTGACCACTCCCCAACAAATTGTGTTCATTTAGGTGTCTGATAATTCTGTTCTTCACTATAGTTTCAACTACTACAGTTAGTAGTTCTACAATTTCACATTTGAGTTCCTGCAAAACCCTTGATGGGTAACATCTGGTTCAGTGGCTTATTACTGTTTAATTTATCAATTTCTTCCAAAGCCTCCTTTAAGGACACCTTATTCTGGACAGTTCCTCAGATTTGTCACCTAAAAATAATGACTAAGCTTTGGGACTAGTTACATCTGTATGCCTCTCTGTGGAGAGTTTTAAGCAGAGACTACAGTTTCGAGTGTGAACCCCATCTTTGATGTGGCACTTTTCTCTTGGTAAATTAAGACTAAGGTCTTATCTCTCAAAATTATTTTTCTCAAAATTATTGTGAAGCCAGTCAATCTATCCTTAGATAACTAAGACAATAGGCAAGATAGTTTTGCTTCTGGCCAAGTGGAATCTGTTTAGTTGTTGTCAATAACCAGCCCAGTTTATAATTGGATAAAATAAGCTATCCTAACTAAATTTAAATTAGTTAGAGGAAGCCATGTAAGAATCTGCCTTAAAGCAGACCAATTACAAATACTGAAAATCTTAAATCCACTAAATCCCACTATTTTTCTGCTTACCACCATTGAGCCCTGTTTCCTTTCCAGCAACATATGGTCTAACCACATGGGGATTGATTCACAAAAGGACTAATGTACCTAACTCCCATTTTAGGTACCAGAATCAGGCCCCACTGGGATTCACAAAGCCCCAGCTCATCTGCCCCAGAACACTGTAGGTACCTAAACTTGCTCATCACCTACATTTTGCAGTAAAAATTCCCTAAGCATCTATATTTCTGCTTATGAGCATGCACACTGCAACCCCACACCAGGCATCTGGATGCCTAAGCGCCAGAGTGAGAGTGATTCATGTACCAGGAGAGACTGAAGGAGCCACACATCGGACTATGCTGTAGCCCAGTGGCAAGGAAACTCACCTGAGAAGTAGTACAAATCAGTTTAAATCCATTCTTCTTTTCATATGGAGGGGGGACTTGAGCTGAGTGTTTCCTACAGGTGAGGTGAAAAACCTTTACCACTGGATTAAAATTTTTATGGAGTAGGTCCCCAGCTTCTTGCTAAAATTGCATAGGTATCTCCTGAAGATAGGGTCTGCAGCTAAGAATCCCAGATGAAGGGAGGTGCATCCCTGCAGCCTGGGTTTAGGTACTTACCTCCAAAAGAGAGGTGGGGCTTAGGACACATGCCAGCTTGACATCTCCCATTGGCTGCTTTAGGTTAGGCCCCCTATCTCCCTCCATTCCATGTATAAGGAGACTAGGTGCCAAATTCAGGCTTTGTGAAACCCAGTGATTTTCTAAATGATAGGTGTCCTTGTGCTTAAGTTTCTTTGGGAATCTAGCCTTTGGTGATTAACTGGAGAAACTGTCAGTATTTTAAGGTGCAATAGTATTTTCATATCCCAATAAAATCTTATCCTTTGGCACGGTCATATTTAACTTTCTCTTACAATCAGTGTTGAAATATTGGGAAGTTTCCTTGGGTTGGTTTCTTTGTGAATGCTTTTCTATTTTAATTGTGGGGAAGGGCAGGATAAGCTGATGAGTGCTTTTCTGTTGAGCAGGGTATTAGCGGGCCTGTGGGTGGGTGTGAGGGACGTTCTCAGAGTTATTGTGCTTTTCTTCCCATTTTCATGACATTATGGAAGAACACATCTCTTTCAGACTTATTTAGATTCAGGTTAGTTGCTGTCACTTTTTGATTGCCTCCATGCCTTAGGAAGTTGGCTTAGGTGACATGTTCAGTTTCTGAATACACAGTCTGTTTGATGAATATGGATATTTTTGTTGCCTTTCTTCTTCTAATTACAATTGTTCTTTTATGTAAAAGTTTTTATATAAACAGTCTTTTAAAATAACTCTGAGGCCGTCTTAAGCTTAAATAGTTCTCAATGCAGTTGCTGACCCTTTATAATAATTTTGAAGCAATAATTTTTCTTGTCTTCCTGAGCTGGGTGAGTGAGTTGCTTGAGTGCTACCAGTAATTAATTTCCCATTAATACAAATATTCTATACTTAAATGCCTTCTTACATTTGGAATTAGTTTAGCAAGATCATTTGATTGATTAGTTTAGCAAGATCATTGGCAGAGGCCCTGGAGGTTTTCGCCTTCCTCTGAAGCAGGGGGCATGGGTCACTTGATGGAGGATTCTCTGTACTTTGAAGTCCATAAACCAAGATTTGAGAACTTCAATATCTCAGATATAGGTGAGAGGTATAGTGAAGGAATGGGTGGGTAAAATTCTGTGGCCTGCGTTGTGCAGGCGGTCAGACTAGATAATCATAATGGTCTCTTCTGATCTTAAAGTCTGAGTCTGTGATTCCATGTTGATAAAGCATTTTACCATGGATATAGCAATGATACTAGGAGCTCTGTACTTATCTAACTTGTTTGTAAGTATGTATTTCACAAAGGTACTTGCCATTTCAACATTTAAGAAATAACCTAGAGGTTTTAAACACTTCTACCTACACATATTTTCCCTGGAGTTTTAAGGACACAAACAGTGGGGTTTATTTGAAAAGAGAAAAGGGGGTTGGTGTAGGACTAGTTTACCCCTATGTTTTATGCTTTGATACGGACTTGAGTGTTGCTTCTTTTTGAAGTCCTCCTTGTGTTTGCCAGTTGCAGTTGCTACAATTAAAAGTCCTATCAAATATTTTTATACAAAACATCAGTCACAATAAACAAGCTTACATCCATTTTTCAAAACACAGAATAAAAGAAATTGGCATAGAAAGTTAAAGCAAGATAAAGGTTAAAATGCAGCTGTTTTGACTTTGTGTAAATACTATTAGGGTTTTTATAAACAAGGTTTTCTGGCTAAGGAGGGGTTGTCGTCTTAACATTTGCTTTTCTGTAGGAGGAAAAAAACCTGAATTTCTTTGATTAGCTTGTACACTTTGTAACATAACATAATATGTATTTTTATACTCAAGTATCTTGGCAGCTATGTATTAATATTCAATAAATGTGTAAATAAGTTCATATCTACCTAATATTAAAAATAACTTGTAATAATTGAGGTCTGTCCACCACAGCAAGAAGCGAGAGAAACAAGAAAAAGTGGGGAAGATAATAATATTCGCCAATTAAGAAAAATGTCTCATTTTTGAGGCCAGGCCACCTCTTTTATTCTCAGTGTTACTAAGTCTCTCAAATTTATAATAAGTAACATGATTTTGGCTCCTGCTTCAAGCCGTTAGATGAAAAATTCAAATCTTCCCATGACTTACGAGAAGCTAAATCAGAGAGAGACTTTTCCCTATCGTTGCCCTGTAATCTAGGGGAACGTACAAGCCTGTAAACCATGAACTCTTGTTCACCTCTTTTGCTCTTAATGGGCCCTTCACAACCCTTATTCCCAACCCAAAACTTTATACCATTACCTCGAGGAATAAGAGATGCAGGGAGGGGGATTACTATCATTCACCCATTTCACAGATGAGCAACTTGCATAATCTGTTCTGGTATTTCTAGTAATAGAACCCAGATCTTCAAATTGATGAACCCAAGTCTGATCCACTTTGTCACATAACGTTACAGAAAAAAAAATAAATTAGGTGTTTCTGAGACCTACACTAACCCCCACTGGTTCTGTCACCACTGGTGAAGAAGCCACATGTTAAGGATTAATTATTCCACTATTGCTTCCGTGCTAAAAAAATCTAATTTATTAGCCTAAGGATCATGCTTTTTAAATTCAGAGGCCCCATGGTCAAACCCAGCAGAAGACCCAAACAGAGGGGTTGTTATTTGGTTATGCTGCTTATAGCCAATAGATCACATTGTGATCCCAGATCTAGGAAAAGAAGCTCAGAATCCTGATGCCGAGTGTTCTGCTGTCTCACAAATACTTATGTAGTATGCTAACAAAGGATATATTATATCTCCCTTTACATACTCATCCACCCATACGCTGTCTCCCTTACAATCAATTACTCCTATATCGCTGAAGTAGAAGAAGTCTGTGCGGTAAATCTGAAGGCTGTTGATCAAACCCTGCTGGTGACCCATGTGTGGATGACAACCACACACACATACACACACACAAAAGTTAATGTGAGGAGCTTGAAATAATTGTTGGAATGATTCCATATTGCAAAAAGTATTTAGAAGTGAATTTTGGTGTTGGGCTAATATTTTTTCTTGTTGTGTTTTTAGTATTTATATTTTGGGTAATGGGAGCTGTCCCTTTATGAGCAGGAGGTGGCAACTTCTTATAGTGTGTTTGAGACTGAGTGCAATGTAAGGGAGAGATTTTGCCTGTCTCCAGAGAGTGGAAACACCTGCCTGTGTAAACTCCAAAAAGGTCAGCATGTGATTTAATAAGCTTATCTTACCAGAAAGCAAGCCTCATTCTCTAAAGTGTTATGTTAGCATTTACTGGGCAATGGATGCCTCAAGACATTGCTAATGAGATATAGAGCTTTTCACCAGGGGATCACTAGTTTGAATCAGGTTCAGCTCAGCAGAGATTAACAATTACTCCCATCTAATGGAAGTTTCATAGCCACTAAACAATTTGTTACTTGGTCCTAGTGCCAGCTTTCATGTAACGACATTCATCACCATGCTTTGCACTAGATTGTATGTGCTTTCAGGCAGGGACTGGGTCTTGCTATGTGTTCTACAGGCTCTAGCACAGGAGTCTGCAACCTTTCAGAAGTGGTGTGCCGAGTCTTAATTTATTCACTCTAATTTAAGGTTCTGTGCGCCAGTAATACATTTTAACCTTTTTAGAAGGTCTCTTTCTATAAGTCTATATATTATATAAATAAACTATTGTATGTATAGTAAATAAGGTTTTTAAAATGTTTAAGAAGCTTCATTTAAAATTAAATTAAAATGCAGAGCCCCCCGGACCCGTGGGCAGGACCCAGGCAGTGTGAGTGTCACTGAAAATCAGCTTGCATGCCACCTTTAGCATGCGTGCTATAGGTTGTCTATCTCTGCTCTAGCACAATAAGACCCCGGTTTGGTTTGGGTCTTCTATTGAGTGGTCCTGCAGCAGGGGCCAGAATTGGATTACTCTTGATAAACTTGCGAAAGATGACAACACTGTAATTGTGCTTCATACATTGGAGACAGGAAGGATGATATTTAAAAAGTCAGAAAATAAATGAGAAAACTATGATTTAACCTTTGGCTCAAAAATTGAGATGATGGTTGTGTTTTGTTTTTGTTACCTCATAGTCTTTGAGGTCTGACTTATTATTTTTGAACTCCATGGATGGAAGTACTACATTCCAGAAAATAAGACTGTGTCTGCATTAATCCCTCTACTAGCATCAAAGCCAAATGAGACTCATAAAAGTGGAAAATTGACAGCAGCAGAATCCAATTTACTCAGCTTCCCAATATTTTCCAGTATTGTTGTCCCCGGTCTAGTATTAGGCAGCTCGTGTGCTATAACTGCTGTGATTATTGCTTATTCTGCTGTTCATAATTATCTTACTGTTCCCTTGTGCTCCTCCCATCTGTTTGTTTTATTCACCTGTTGAGTCATCTTATTTCAAACTAGCATAAGTGCCAGGCGTTGCTCGGGTCAGTCGGAGGTGGGAGATGGGGGTGTCGGGTTCGGTCGGGGGTAAGTGAGCTGGGGGGTGTCGGGTTTGGTCTGGGGGGGTGGGAAGGTGTTGGGGTGGGTGAGGGGTGAGGTGTGGGTGTTGGGGTTGGTGGGGGGGTGAGGGGTGGGGGTGGGGTTGGTGGGGGGGTGAGGTGTGGGTGTTGGGGTTGGTGGGGGGGTGAGGGGTGGGGGTGGGGTTTGCTTGGGGGGTGAGGTGGGGGTGTCGGGTTTGGTCTGGGGGTGTTGCGATTGGTGGGGGGGTGAGGTGGGGGTGTCGGGTTCGGTCGGGGGGTAAGTGAGCCGGGGGGGTGTCGGGTTTGGTCTGGGGGGGTGGGAAGTTGTTGGGGTGGGTGAGGGGTGAGGTGTTGGGGTTGGTTGGGGGGGTGAGGTGGGGGTGTCGGGTTCGGTCGGGGGGTAAGTGAGCCAGGGGGTGTCGTGTTTGGTCTGGGGGGGGGTGGGAAGGTGTCGGGGTGGGTGAGGGGTGAAGTGTGGGTGTTGGGGTTGGTCAGGGGGTGTTGTGGTTGGTGGGGGGGTGAGGTGGGGGTGTCGGGTTTGCTTGGGGGGGTGAGGTGGGGTTGTCGGGTTTGGTCGGGGGGTAAGTGAGCCGGGGGGGGGGTGTCGGGTTAGGTCTGGGGGTGTTGCGATTGGTGGGAGGGTGAGGTGGGGGTGTCGGGTTCGGTCGGGGGGTAAGTGAGCCGGGGGGGTGTCGGGTTTGGTCTGGGGGGGTGGGAAGGTGTCGGGGTGGGTGAGGGGTGAGGTGTGGGTGTTGGGGTTGGTCAGGGGGTGTTGTGGTTGGTGGGGGGGTGAGGTGGGGGTGTCGGGTTTGCTTGGGGGGGTGAGGTGGGGTTGTTGGGTTCAGTCGGGGGGTAAGTGATCCGGGGGGTGTCGGGTTTGGTCTGGGGGTGTTGCGATTGGTGAGGGGGTGAGGTAGGGGTGTCGGGTTCGGTCGGGGGGTAAGTGAGCCAGGGGGTGTCGGGTTTGGTCTGGGGGGGTGGGAAGGTGTCGGGGTGGGTGAGGGGTGAGGTGTGGGTGTTGGGGTTGGTCAGGGGGTGTTGCGGTTGGTGGGGGGGGTGAGGTGGTGGTGTCGGGTTTGGTGGGGTGGTAAGTGAGCCGGGGGGGTGTCGGGTTTGGTCTGGGCACCCACCCCAACACCTTCCCCCCCCAGACCAAACCCAACACCCACACCTCACCCCTCACCCACCCCGACACCTTCCCACCCCCCCAGACCAACCCTGACACCCCCCGGCTCACTTACCCCCCAACCGAACCCGACACCCCCACCTCACCCCCCCAAGCAAACCCAACACCCCCACCTCACCCCCTGACCGAACCCAACACCCCCCCCTCACTTACCGTCCCACGAAACCCAACTCATATCCATCGCAGGTGGGGAGGGTGCCCAGAGCCGAGGGATTCCGGGGACCTTCGCAGGTGGGGGGGCGGGCACAGAGCTTATGGAGTCCGGGGTTCCGTTGGGAGGTGGGATGGGCAGAGAACTGAGGGATCTCCGGGGTTCGGTTGGGAGGGGGAAGGGGCAGAGAACTGAGGGATCTCCGGGGTTCCGTTGGGAGGGGGGAGGGGTAGAGAACTGAGAGATCTCCGGGGTTCCGTTGGAGGAGGGAGGGGTGAGCTGAGCGAGTGAGGTGTCTGTTGGAGGGGGGTATTATGACATCATCACCACCTAACCGCCCAGCCGATGTGATTGGCCCTGAAAGACTTTCACCCCTGGGGGGCGTCAGAGGTGAGATCTGAAAATTTTTCGACCCTTACCAGCATCTAGACCCCAAGACCCCTCACTGTACCAAATTTCAAGTCTCTGGCTCAAACGGTGCGGGAGGAGTTCGCAGTCATACGTACATACATACATATATACATACATACATACACCACTTGACTTTTATATATATAGATTTAGATTGTGATCATGTTGTGGGAAGGCACTTCCTCTGTCTTGCCGAACTTAGTATTTCCCCCTTTGGCAGTGCCGGAGGCTGTGGTAAATCAGCCCCACTCTGGACAGTGGGTGTCTTCCTCCTCTGTTATTCTCTTATTGGTATTTTCAAAGTAGGCCTACGGGCAGGCAGAAGGCGTGCTCTTTCAGCAAACAAAAAGAAACCAATTTTCAAACACAGAACAAAGGGGGACACTTTCCCTGCCCATTCTCTGGACATGGGGGGGGGGGGTGCTGTGTTGTTGACCTGTCATTAGCTGGGGTGTCAGTCCTTCCCCTAAACAGTGCACTCCGTTTTGGCTGTTTCCCCTGTAGGGTGGAGAACTACCTCTCACCCTGGTGAAGCCTATATCCCTGCTACCACTAGCCCTGCAGCAGCTTGTCTCCCTTCTCCTTCTCGCACCAGAGAAGGGGTTTTTAAAGGTCTGAGGTAGCCCTTTACTGGGTTCAGATGTCCTTATTTGACCTGAGGTAACCCCTTCCCAGATTATAGGAAAAACGGCCTTTATCATTCTAAGGCTAACATATCTGCCTTCCACCATTCTCTTGCACCCCTGTCCCGTGCACCCTTTCCCCTAGCTGTCATCCCCCTGTATACCTGGAGCCAGGTATGTGATCTGCTGCTGGTTCACTTTCTAATCTTGCCAAGGGCACATACGTACACACTCATACTCCATACTCTACATTTCCTCATCCTTGTGTCCTGCCACAATAGGCGGGACCTATTGACATCTGTTCATAGAATCACAGAATATCAGGGTTGGCCTGCCGATGATATCTGTTGGTGCCTCCCTCATGGACCTGTAAGTACAGGGGCATACCTGGAACAGTTCACCTCTATACCAGATGCGTGTTCCTTTTGCTGCATGAGGGACACCCTGGAACATGCCTACCTTGATTGCACCAAGTTGTTGCTTATTTTCTGGCTCACCCTGACCTGCTTGAGCAGTTTTGGCTACACTTCTCCCTGCCTCTTCTAATTTATGCACATCCCATCCATGGCCCCATGAAATTGTGAGACTTCCTCATCAGCCTCCTCCTAAGTATGGCCAAAGTGGTCATCTATAACACCTGGGAGAGCATATTGGCCAAGGAGGTGCTCTGTGACAGTGGGGCCTATTTACATTCCTCTCTTCATTCACGTATCTGGGCAGAGTTCCTCTGGACCACATCTGCTGACTTGACACCTTTGAGGAGCAGTGGGTACAGTCCTGGTTTCTCTGCATGGTGTCCCGTTCAGGTTCCATACTTCTGACCCTTTGACCTTCACACCTGTCCTTGTTTTCTCTTTTGTTGTCCCCCATATTTATTTGAGTCCCGGGTTCAGTAGCTTCTCTTGTTAGACTGGAGGAGGAGCCATTAGCTGTGGGCAGGTTTGCACCCGCCCACTTCCTGGAACCAAACAAGACCATTCTCTTGTAGTTGCCTAGCCTGACTTTGTCCTGATCTGCTTTGGTCAGGAACTGTTTCTGTTCTGTTTGTATGGTGCCTACTACAGAAGTAATAGTAAACTGTGGAAGGAGGGAATATGTTTTTTCAGTGTTTGGACTATAACCTGACAGCAAAGTTTTGATCATCATCTGGTAAAACATTGAATGGCTCATCTGTATCTCTAGATATGTTAGCAGGTATTGAACATCAGCATGAAGGTTACCTTTCTATGAATAGGTTTCTATTTTATGTTAGTTAGGGACACCTTCCTGCAAATCACTCCTTTAAAATCTGTTTCTTCTAGAAATCCTTCCTGTCTTTTTCTTCTGATCAGTATTGCACCCTTAGCTGTCTACCATGATTCAAGTTTTGTTTTGAGGTTCTTTCACTATAATCTCTGAGACGGTTCAGTGCATTAGTCTACTTCTCCATACTCTAAAAGCAGTATTCTCTCCAAAGTCTAGACTAACATTACTCCGCCAGTGGAATCATGTGGGTTGACATGGAGAGGCATGAGGAGATGCATATATCTGAAGTAATTAGGGGTATGCTTTCTGACAACAGTGATAGGATATACCACTGAATATAGCATGATATGACCTTTTGGCTGGGAGCATTATTATCACTGTAATATTTCATGTGTCTGCTGATGTAGTTGTAGGCTACTACCTTGAAATCCCAATTTCTGCATTTTATGTGGGAAGAGGTCAATTGCATGATGGCATAAAAAATCCACGTGTATAAAAATATTTTTTCCCTTTAAAAGACTGCTTCTTTTGGGTTGGATCTAATAACAATGTCCATATCTTCAAATACCCTGTATAAGGCAGACACTGTATTTCATACGCAGACCTCAAAGACTAGAAAATGTCCTTCACAGTGGTTCTTAATAATGTTTCATCCATGAAATGGGACAGAAATATAGTCACTGAAATAAAGTATGTTATTTTGTGCAAGTTAAATTATTCCTGAAAAAGTAGTAAAATAGGCTATTTTATTTATACCACACAAATTGTGTGCTAGGCATCACCAGAAAGATGGGAAAGATGCAAGGGAGTTTTCCAATGTAACATACAATATACTAAGATAGGAGAAGAATGGGGAATCAAAAAAGAAAGGACCAATAAATAGACCATGATGTTTATTGCATTTTATTGTTATCTTCCACTGAATTTTTTATTTTTTTAAAGTCTGTTTTAATAAGAACTGTTGTTTGAATGGAGAAATACTGGTTATAAACTATTGTAGACAAAGTATATTTAGCTGATATGGATCTATTAGTTTACTGAGCTGGCAATTTCTCTTTGCTCATGTAGGATTAGTCTTTCATGCAAGTAATGCCATAATCAGGTTCGATTTTTTTTTCTTTTTAAATCCTTCCGTATAGTTTTCAATCCAACTGGTATAACTTTGATGGCTTAGTTATTGTTAGCCCATATTAGATTTTCACTGGTTAACATTTGAAGCTTCTGTGTCTCTGTAAAAACTGTGATTAGTTTTTCATTGAAAAGAAAATATCATCACATAAGGAATTTTGGTTATACATAATATAATTCTGAAGTTTATATATTATCATTTGCAGATACTAACTTTCATGTAGATAGTACAGTACTCAGTCTACTGCAGGAAATGCAATCCCTTGAAAATGCTGCTGTCAGTAAGAGCAGGCACATATAGTTCATTTTAAAAAGTGTTGTTTTTTGTTTCTTCCAGAAGGTCCTCGGCCATCACAGAAAGAAATCGTATCACTACGAGCATTTATGCTTTTGTTTTTGAAACAGCTTATATTGAAGGTAAAATAATCTTCTTTGAGAATGTTAGCAATTTGATAAATGCAACAAACATGAAGGCCCAGGGTAAAAGCACTAGATACATAATTCTTGGCAATTATTTTATTGAAACATGATTAATGGTAATATTGGTCTATGCCAATAATACTTCTAAAAAAAAATTAACCCCCCTCCAATAAAAACAAAAACCCCCACACCTACTCTGAATGCAATGAAATTTTAAGATATTTCATATCAGTCATAGTACACTGCTTTTATATCTATTTCAACACATTTATTTTTAGACCAAAAAGGTGCAGACTCCTAATCTGCTGCTATAGAGCAGTTGTGCCAGATTCTCTATTTTACCGCACTGTGGTACAGATCCAGTTAGTACAAGAAGGGGAGAGGTCAGTCAAGAAGTTAGTTACAGCTTCTTGGTTCTGTCTGGCCCTGGTGCAGTTTAGAGTAGTCTCTGAGCTGCTCTTGTGTCTCAGATGACACATTGTAAGCAGTGAATCATCTGTCATTTGAGAATAACCAGGGTGCAGGGTTCAGTTTGTTCTGCCCATACCTCTTCTCTCATTCTTTCTTTCTCCATCTATGTCCCTTTTTTTCGGGAACTGTGGGAATGGGCTGTAGTTGGCAGTGCTAGCTTTGTCTGCTGCAGACTCCCCCACCGCCCCCTACAAATCCAGTGCAGTGGGGACATGTCTGTCTCTGTTACACTGTCCAACTGGTAGATCGGTAGAGTGGAAGAGAGAATCTGGCCCTTTGACTTTAGCTGGTACTTCATTCATAAGATAATAGATTAAAATTGAACAATGCCTATCTTATTTATAGGGCTGGTCTTCACTAGGGGGGTGAATTGGCTGTAGATACGCAATTTCAGCTATGTTAATAACGTAGCTGAAGTCGTTGTCTCTACAGCCGACTTGCCTGCCGTCCCCACGGCGGCAGCGGGCGGCGGCGCGCTCCCCCGTTGACTCCAGCTTGCACCTTTTGGTGAGCTGGAGTTCCGGAGTCGACGGGGGCGCTGCTGGCGATCAATTTATCGTGTCTTGATGAGACACGATAAATCAACCGCCAAAACATCAATCCCTCCCTGCTGTAGTGAAGATAAGCCCTTAGAGAGACTTTGTGGTCAGTAGTTTTCTTAGACAGTGTATGAAGAATGTAAGCTCTCTATGAAAAAATGTCCATTCTTTTTTAGGATAGAGGAGTCAAGGAAGATGAGCTGCAGAGTATATTAAATTACTTATTAACAATGCACGAGGTACGTTTCTATAATTACTTATCTTTTATGGTAATAAATTGTACCTACTTTTTGGAAAGCATTCAATTAAGAATATTTTGTAAAAAGATTTTGATGCTTGTCACACAGGATGAAAATATTCATGATGTGCTGCAGTTGCTAGTGGCTCTAATGTCAGAACATCCAGCATCTATGATACCTGCATTTGATCAAAGAAATGGGATACGGTAAGATGGAGAAATAACAACATACTTTTGAAACTAATCTCCCTCCAACCTGCTTCCTTTCCCATATACATTAGAAATGCAATTGCTTGCTTTTGGAGTACAAATATGTTTATGGAATATACTAAATCTAGCACTTTATTCTTTCAAAATGGAAAAGCTTTTATAACATATCCTGGGGAGATTTCGGTGAAAATATTTCAGCTGGGCTCCTGTTTATAAAACTAGACATGTTTGGGAATATTTGTTTTTATTTGCAATTCAATCTGGAATATAATGTGCCACTCACCAGTACACTGAAAAATTCAGATACGGGTATAAAGGTTCCCTTTTCTTTTAACTGTTAAAGGAGACTATTTGTAGTCATTTTTATACATATTTTTCTGAGTTAAACTTATATTCATATTCCCATCAGAAGCTAAAAAATAGTGTCTCTACAGTACATATGTAAGTTGGTCAGTAATTTATAATTGACTACAATAAGAAACACAGTGCTATCTTGGCATTTTCTTATATCTAGTATAGTAACAAAAAAGGTCAATATTTTAAAACAATAAATGTGGATTCTGTGTCTTGTGATATTCTGAAAAATAATTTCAGTATGACTGAGATACTGTGTTTTTTTTAAAAAAGCTACTAACCTGATAGTTTAGTCAAACAATGTCTTAAAAATATTAAAATCTTCATGGAAGTCTTTCTATTTGAAAGTGTTTAATTAACAATGCCAGTCAATTCAAGAGATGGGATCCATCTAGTTGTTGCTAGCAGAATTTAGTTTTCTGCCATACTTTTGTTCAGTTGTGATTTGTTCAGTATTTGTTTCTGGCTCTATTCCAATACTTTCCTAAGAGGTTTCTTATATGGTGAATGACCAGCAGCTGAGCTGGAGGAGTTAAGTCATCTTAAATGGCCAAAGAAGTGGTGATTATAGAAAGAGAGCACTAACTGGTGAATAGAACATGGTTTAGGTAACCTGGGAATGCATTTAGTTTTGAAAGTTATTTGTTTTTATTTATTCTGGACAAAGGGTCTTGTATAATTTAGCATCAAAAGATAGTCTAATCATTAGAACTGAGTATACACAAGAAAAAGAATCCATCTTGCAGAAAAGAAGAAAAAGATACAAATGGCCTTTCGTGTCATCTGGTTGGTCATCCTGGCATATTGCAGGGTTGTTTCAAACAGTCCAGGTAAAAATGAGTAAAGTTATGTCTAAAGTTGACTTTCTAGTAAAGCCAACATACTTTCACTGTTTAATTCTTTTGTGCTTTATCCTCATACATAGCATGTTTTTAAACAATAGTTGCTCAAACAAATACTGACTTATCTTCTGACCTAATCTCTCTAGAGTGTAAATGGGAAGCTAGGGAGGGTTTTAAATACACCTATTAGAAATAAATATTTTTAAATCCGCCTGGATAACTTGCTCCCAGGAGTTCTAAAAGATCTGCCTGAGGATATCTTGGCCACCAGTGTTAATTTTTAATCTTGTAATTCTGGTGAAATTCCTGAAGACTGGAAGAGTAGTGATACTATGACAATATTAAAAAAAAAGGCAAGCAGGATAACCTAGATAGTCAAGCTAGCCTGACATCAGTCCCAGATAAAATAATGGAAAAGCTGATACAGTGTTGAGTTAATAAAGTGTAAAAGAATGGATAGATGATTAATGCCAATCAGTGTGGTTTCATAGAAAATAAGGCTTGTCAAGCCTTATCTCTATTTCTTACTGAGATGACAAGCCTGGTTGATAAATCTATAGATCAGCAATGCTGGAACCTTGGTAAAAATGGTGTCGGGCATGCTCCTCTTCCCCTAGAGGCTCCACCCCTAGCTGAAGCCAGAGTAGGGCAGTCGTCAGATCCACCAGGGAGCCCTGGGCTGCTGTGGGGAGACCTGGGCCCTCTACCTGCCCTGGGCCTAAGGTCACCAATTTTGGTTGGAAGTATTTTTGGTTGAAAGTATTTCTGGAGGTTTCATCATATGATAATCGTTAATTCCTGGAGACTCCAAGTTGATCCTGGAGGATGGGCAACCCTACCTGGGCAGTGCAGCCTGGGGGTGGGGCCATGGCTGGGGGCTGCTCTCAGGCACCCCAGTCCCCTGATCAGGGCAGGTGGAGGGTCCGGGGTTCCCTAGGCAGCTCTTACCATGGCCCATCTCTGGCCCCTGGGCTAGCCAGGGAGTAGTGCCTCAGGGAGAAGAGAAGGAGCAGGGGCCATAGATAGGGGCCTTGAGCAGGGGACTGGGGTGCCTGAGAGCAGTCCCCAGCCCATGGCCCCACCCCCATGCTGCGCTGCCCAGGTAAGATTGCCAATCCTCCGGGATCAATTTGGAGTCTCCAGGAATTAAAGATTATCATATGTTGAAACCTCCAGAAACAAAGATTGGCAGAGTGGTAAATCATAATGAGAGCAGTCATACAGAGCAATCTGGATAATTTGTTAACCTGGGACCATTAAAAAAATGTTTTAATATAGCTAAAGGCTATGTCTTATATCTAGGGGGGAAATGCAGACTTTGCCTACTGAATGTATTCTGAAAAGCAGTGACTGAAAAGGACAAGCAACTCACCATGAGCTCCCCAGTGTGATGCTGTTTTGAAAAAGGCTAATGCAGTCCTTGGATCAGGGGAGTTAGGAGTAGGGATGTGACTTTACCTCTGTATAAGACATTAGTAATATCAATTTTAGAATGCTGTGTGTTCCGTTCTCATGTCAACATTTTTGAAGGGGGTTAAAATATTGGAGAGTTCAGTAAAGAGCCACAAAAAATATTTGAGGGCCTGAAAGTGAGAGCTTGCAGCTCAACCTGTATAGTTTCTCCTAGGGCTTGTCTTCACTACGGTGGGGAGGGATCGATGTTTTGGCGGTCAATTTATCGTGTCTCATCAAGACGCGATAAATCGATCGCCAGCAGCGCCCTTGTCAACTCCGGAACTCCAGCTCGCCGAGAGGCGCAAGCTGGAGCCAATGGGGGCGTGTGCCACCGACTGCCACTGCCGTGAGGACGGCAAGTAAGTCGGTTGCAGATACGCCGACTTCAGCTACATTATTAACGTAGCTGAAGTTGCATATCTACAGCCAATCCCACCCCCCTGGGGTGAAGACCAGCCCCTAGAGGGAATTGAGACATGACTTAGTGTACAAGTACCTTCACAGGGGGAAAATACCAGGTACTTAAAGAGTTTTTTAATCTAGCAGAGAGAGACATAATAAGAACCAATGGAAGCTGAAGCCAGACAAATTCATATTAGAAATAAGGATCAGATGCTTAAAGTAAGGTTGATTAACTGTTGGAACAATCTACCGTGTAAATGGTGGATTCCCCATCTCTTGATCTCTGCAAAGTCTATAAAATTCAAATTCTAGAAAACATTCTACAAATGCATTAGAAGCAAGAGGAAGACCAAGGACAGGGTGTGCCTGTTTCTTGATGACAGGGGGAGGAAATAACAGAAAATGTGGAAATGGCAGAGGTGCTTAATGACTACTTTGTTGTGAAAGTTGGTGGTGATTGGATGTCTAACATAGTGAATGCCAGTGCAAATGAGGCGGGATAAAAGGCTAAAATGGAAAAGAACATGTTAAAAACTACTAGAAAAATTAGCTGTCTTCATGTCATCAGGGCCTGATGAAATGCATCCTAGAATACTCAAGAAGCTGATTGAGGAGATATCTGAACCATTAGTGATTATCTCTGAAAAGTCATGGAAGACAGGAGAGATTCCAGAGGACTGGAAAAGGGCAAATATAGTGCCAGCCTATAGAAAGGGAAAAAAGGACAACCCGGGGAATTATAGCCCAATCATCTTAGCTTCTGTACCCGGAAAGATAATGGTGCAAATAATTAAGTAATCAATTTGCAAACATCTAGAAGATAATAAGGTGATAAGTAACTGTCAGTATGGATTTGTCAAGAACAAATCATGTCAAACCAACCTGATAGCTTTCTTTGACAGGATAACAAGTCTTGTGGATGAGGGGAAGCAGTAGATGTGGTATATCTTGATGTTACTAAAGCTTTTGATACTGTCTTGCATGATCTTCTCTTAAATTAAGGAGGGAAATTCAACCTAGATGGAGCTACTATAAGGTGGGTGCAAAACTAGTTGGAAAATCACTCCCAAAGAGTCGTTAACAGTGGTTCACAATTATGCTGGAAGGGCATAATGCCCACAGGGATCAGTTCTGGGTCCAGGTCTGGTCTTCATATTCATCAGTGATTTAGATAATGGTATAAACCAGGGATTCTCAAACTGTGGTTTGGGACCCTTCATGGAGTCGCGAGCTTACTATGTGAGGGGTCGTAAGTTGTCAGTCTCCACCCCAAACTCTGCTTTGCCTCCAGCATGTATAATGATGTTAAATATATAAAAAGGTGTGTTTAATTAATGTGGATGGGGGCACACTCAGAGGCTTGCTATGTGAAAGGGGTCACCAGTACAAAAGTTTGAGAACCACTGAATAGAGAGTACATTTATAAGGTTTGCGGATGTTATGAAGCTGGGAGGGATTGTGGGTGCTTTGGAGGATAGGATTAAAATTCAAAATGACCTGGAGAAATCATCTGAAGTAAATAGAATGAAATTCAATAAGGACAAATGCAAAATACTTCATTTAGGAAGAAACAATCAGTTGCACACATGCAAAATGGGAAATGACTGCCTAAGAAGGAGTACTACAGAAAGGGATCTGGGGGTCATAATGAACCCAAAGCTAAGTATGAGTCAACAGTGTAACACTGTTGGGGGAAAAAAAAGAGAGAGAACACATCACTCTGGGATATATTATCAGGAGTGGTGTAAGCAAGACACAAAACATAATTGTGCTCTACTCCATATTGATTAGGCCGAAGCTGGAGTCTTGTATCCAGTTCTGGGTGCCACATTTCAGGAAACATGGACAAATTGGATAAAGTCCAGAGAACAGTAACAAAAATTATCAAAAGTCTAGGAAATATGACCTATGAGGGATGGTAGAAAAATTGGGTTTGTTTACTCTGGAGGAGAGAAGACTGAGAGGGAGGAGGCATGATAAGTTTTCAAGTACTTAAAAGATTGTTACAAGGAAGAGGGAGAAAAATTGTTCTTAACCTCTGAGGATAGAACAAGAAGCAATGGTCTTAAGTTGTAGCAAAGGAGGTTTAGATTGGACAATTTATTCCAGCCAAACTATCAGTCTGGAATAAATTGCCTAGGGAGGTTGTGGAATCTCCATCTCTGGAGATTTATAAAAACAGGTTAGACAAACACTTGTAAGGAATGGTCTAGAATATTTAGTTCTGTCATGAGTGACGGGGACTGAACTAGATGACCTCTTGAGGTCCCTTCCAATTCTATGATTTTATGAAATCAAGGCTGAAAGCCTTTCTGGAAGATGTTAGTCTTGGGCAGTTAGTTGGGCTCCACACTGGTAAATTGAGTTAAATTCTGTACTCTGTATTATATAGGAAGTCAGACTAGATGATCTAAAGGTCCCATCTAATCTAATATGTATAAGTCTATGACAATGTAGTGTTATAGGTATTTACAGTGATCACCCTTTAAAAATGTGTATATTATGCATGATAAATAGTTTCTTTAGTATTTGCATAATTATATGTAACTTTTTAAGATTGGGTATATGTGCCCAATCAGTGTGCAGACCAAAAAACAACAAAATCTCCTCACTGGGTTGAAAGGAGAAAGCTAGTCCTGAAAGACTGCCTAAGATGTCAGTCATGGAGAAAAGAACTGGCATCTATGACATCTTAATTTGCTGCAAGGTGGAGTTGATAAATGGCATAAACGATGGGTGGTATGTGAACCCCTGCTGACCTTTCCCCTTCTGCCCAAGCCCTCCTCTACCCACCCTGCATGATAGAGCCCCAAACCACCCCACCAGTAAAAGGAGAAGCCCCTAAGGGGCCCCACCACAACAGGAGCCCTGGCCCGCCCACCCCAGCCACATTGGTTTGAGCCACCGCAGCCGCTAGCAACCCCGATAAATGGCTCTTCTCCCCCACACACACACCTGAGCACCAGGCTGAGCTGCCAGCCTTCCTGAGTGCTCGGCCAGCCCCCCTACTCCTGATGGCCCCCAGCCAAGTCACTGCCCTCTTGCCACAGCCCAACCTTCGAATCCCCCCCGCAAGCGCCAGGCCAGCCGCAGTGACAGGCTTAGTCACTGGCTCCTTCCACCCCTGAAGGCCCTCCCCTGGCCGAGCCGCTGCCCCCACCAGTGCTGGGCCAAGCCACTGGCTACCCGAGCTCTAGCTCTTACTGCCCTCAAGGCCCTGCCCCCCAGAGTGCCCGGCTGAACCTCCTCACTTCTCTGACTCTCTCCGCCCTGAGGAGGGGGGGGATGCAGCTAGTAGCGTGGACATCTGTGACTGGAAGGTGGAGTGGAGGAAGCAGTGGGTGTGTCAGGGAAGGAGCAGGGCCACTGCGGCTCAGGTGTCCAGCAGCGAGTCATCAGTAGCACCAGGGAAGACTAAGCCATCCCTGGCCTTTATACTTGCCACCCATGGCAGAAACCTTTTTTTTTTTTTTTTTTTTTTTTTTAAGGCTTCTAGGGTGGGAGAATGAGTGTCAAGTGTTGCTAAGAAAGGAGAGGAGTTCTCTCTAGTTTCCTGCTGTCTCATAAAGCTCCTGAACTTGGCCTCGGCTACATTAAAGGCCTAACTGGGGAATTAACCACTCGTTTTGAACACAGCAAAACTGTCCTACTGTTCAGGGACTGTAGAATGTTTTTTTGATTTTGTTCCAACTGCAACCTTGTCTGAAGGAAGCACCCCTGTAACTGTGGAACCTTGGTTTAGATTGAATGAGGTCTTGTTTGTTTTTCTTCATTTGGGCCAATCCTCCAATGTAGCTGAAACATCCCCCAAAAGGAAGAAGCCTTTTGACTGTTTAATTTCGTTTGGTTGAAACTGAAATGATTTCTCCTCCATTTTGGGACCTATCTTAAAGCAGCCATGATCCCAACCTATCAGCATAGCTTGTGATCCCACCATACTTCCTTTCACTTATATATGCATGTTCCTTTCTTAGTTTTTCTTATTATTTTATTGTTTAATTTCACAGTATTATGAACGATGCCATAGCTGGTGTTTGGTGGTAAACTGAGAATATGCTGACTGATGTTTTTTCTTCTTCTTCATTTTAGAGTCATTTATAAATTACTGGCTTCCAAAAGTGAAAGCATCTGGGTGCAGGCTCTGAAGGTACTGGGATATTTTCTCAAACACCTGGGTCACAAGTAAGTATACTGTCTGAAGTAGTTGTAGTGACATACAATGATTACATTTGGTTTTCTCTTTTGTAATATTCAGTTTAAAATACAAAATATGATATCTAGAAGGTGCTTAGAATGCATTAACTGCAGTGTCTGTGATGAGTAATTTGCAGATTCTGTTATATTTATAGATACGCAGTGAGAAAAAATACCTAATTTTCAGATTAATTTATTACAAAATAGTAATTTCAAAAGGTAAAATACATTGGTAACTTTTAAATGATCGTGTGAAAATACTACTTAAACCAAAAATTGCTTTAGAAAATGAAACGAAAACCCAGTTTATAAATTAAATGTATTGTTCTCATTTGACCATACATCTCTGAAAGTGCAGTAGATATGAACCTCAATGTTTTATGGATTATCATAAAATGGTTGGTCAGTCATTTGAATTTTCAGTTGCATTAGGAGTAAACATTCAGGAGGAACTGCATAAAACATTTTAAAATGATGATGGAAATAAGTAAAATTGAGGAATAGTAAAACTCTCTCATAAAAATATTAGCAATCACTGTGGTATACAAATACAGAAGGAACAGCATATTAAGTATGTAAATGGTGATAAAAATTAAATACATAAGTAAGATGTAGAAAGTGACATAAGTGAAATTGAGAATGATTTCATGCCATCTAGACAGATTTTGTTTAGTTTCCCAAATACTATTTTGAGTAGCCCCGAATTATTTCTAATGTGCTATTACGTAGTGCTTTACATTTTCAAAATGATGACCATGCACTGAGTAATTAATGCTCTTAACACCCTGCGAGGTTGAATACATTATTAATCCTGTTTTACAGATGATGATATTGCAACATAGGTTAAATGACTTTCATGGAGTTACACATGTGCATCAGTGACAGAGCCACCATAAGAACTCAGGAGTAGCTGGTAGCAAGCCCCCTGCTCAGTCATCTAGGCTACCCTACCTTCCTAATTTAATTCAAGTAGTTGTAACCGTATTGATGGCACGATATAGTAGGTATGGTAGAGTAGCATCAAGGAAAAATGTATGACACAATAGAGCGAAGCACTTGATCATTTGGAAAATAAAATCTCTATATGCAGTAGTTAATTTTTACATAGCTTAATGTGCTGCATACATGACTCACAAAATGCTTTAGATTTTGATCTGCATAACATAAAAAGAAAAAAAAGTTTTTAAGGTATGCTTTTCTAGGATAATTTTGATTTAGATTAAGAAGGTCAGTGATGATTTACTATAGACAAGAATATATGTTCTTTTTTCTTGGAGTGAGAATGTTATCTGGCTTCAGTTTTCAGTATTACCTGAGACTTCAGGGTAGCAATTTAGGAAGACTGTAAAGAGGGAATTTTATTAATAAATGTAGGATGCGTTTAAGCCAAGGATAAGGATTTTTGTTCAACTTGATGATTAATCCTGAGACTTTAGAGATGGTGATTGGCCTACTTAAACAATTGAATTATGAGAAAAAAATATTTGGAATAAAGAGTGTTTCTAAGATTTCTGTCCCTGGGACAAGTAAAAGTCTAAGGAAATCTGCTGTGGAATAAGACACAGAACAGGTAGTATAGAAGTAGAAGTTTTGATCTGGTGAGGAGCTGACATGAACAGGAAAAGTAGATAGATGGGACTTGGAGTTGATGGACATGTAATTTGGAGTGACATACAAGGCTGAAACTAGCAATATGATATTCCAGAAAGAGAATGTAGATGAAGAAGAAAAATAATGATCATCTCTATGATGAAGGGGCTTAAGTCCCATCTGTAATGCCTTCATCAGAAATGAGGAAGTGGTTAGAAAAGTAGGAATCTATCTAGGACAGGATATTTGTAGACATACTTGAGGATTTTTCTTGAAGGGCTCTACAACAGAATGATCAATAAAGTACACTCACTTAACTTGGTTAATTGTGGAAAATATGCCAAAATGGATTTTTTCTCAAGGGATTTTTAAAGTCCAAATTGCTGTTGATAATCATATTTTTTATTTCTGATTTGCATTCCACCTGAGGATCTCAAAGGGTTTTACAAATATTGTTGGTTAAAACCTGAAAATAGTTGTGTTAGATAGGAGTTATTTCTAATTTAAAAATGGGTAAAGAGGCCTGAAGCAGTTGTAATTTGTCCAATAACCATGTTGTGCCCAATCTAGTGAATTGACTACAAAATTACCCTTCTGCTAATAAATCAATGGCAAGCCCTGTTGCTTCCCAGGAACATTATAGGTCCATTGGAAATGAAGAATGGGATTTTCAAAATTGCTGAAAAGAAACCTCACACTGAAAATTTTGGTTGTAAAAACCCCTGAGGCTTTTTTGAGAATCCAACCAATTATGGCTGCATCAGGAGGGACTCCACAGTTAAATACAAATCAGCGCATCATTAAAGAAGAAATAAAAACCCTTCTGTTTTGCATTTTAGTTACTGAATTTGCTTTCCAAATTTGATGCCATAACTCTTCACAAAAGAATTTTCTGGGTGTTTTTTTTTAGTGACCTGTAACAGGGCCGACACTCACCCCTGCGGCGCCTCCCGCTGGTTGATCGGGGAATCAGCTCCTCGAGTGCCCTCCGCAGGTTAATGCCCTGCTTCTTTTCCTGGCCCTGTGTCCCTCCCAGACCCCGGTGCCCTCTACCTGAGGGTGCTGCACCTCTGCAGTACCCTCATAGGTTTAAGGGTCTCCCCTCCCTGGGGGAACCCTCCACCCCCTATCCCCACCTTGCCTCAGAACGTGCCACTGCCAGTCACCACTTGACCCCACTCACTGGGGCAGACTGCAATATCATGGCCTCTCATCACCGGCAAGGGGGGTTGGCCTGCTGCCTCTATCTCTGGCCCTGGGCTGCCCTGCAACCCCAGTACCCCTGGGTGGGGCCTCCTTAGGGTTAGGGAGGGAGTTAGGGAGGGAGTCTGGGCAGGGAAGAGACTTGGGGGAACATAAGAATTTGTGAAAGAGTTTGGAGAAATAGGAATTACGAGTAATTTGTGAGACCGGGGCAAAGAGGCTTGTGTGCAATGTGAGGCCTGAGCTAGAGAGGCTTTACTGAGGCCTAGGATGGAAGGGAGCCACTCCATCTTCCTGGCCCATCCAGGCAATAGTGCCATTGGCAGATCTGGATGCCTCAGTAAAGACATGCTTGGCTTTCCCCACACACAGCCTTGATCTCTTCCTCCACCAACCAAAAGCCTTTATCCCAATCCCTTCCCCCATTCATAACCCCGTTCTGTTTATATGGTGCACTGTGAAACAGTATCATAGAGAGGAAAGAGGAGGAGGAGGTTAACAGATCTATGTGGGGAATTTGGATGGGTGAGATTGTGGGGGACAGGGAGGAGCAGGTTTGTGTTATGGGAGTATGGAGATAAAGTGAAATTTGCCCTAAGTTGCTGGTGGTAGGAGAAGATAGAGAGGTGGTTTATCTTTAATGCTGTAATTTTTAAGATTTTAAAATAATTGCTAACATAAATCACTCATTTTTATACATTTTTCCTAAACATTACAGAAGAATGACACTTGCAGTTCTTCATACACCAGTACAAAACCACATATGCAGCTCCACATAATGTAACTTACAAAAGCAGCATTGATATTAATAATTAAAACACAAAAACTTAAAACCATTTAACATTGCTATAGTTCATAGCTGTCCACTGGCTCTTTAGTCAAAGAGTCAAGATAGTTGATGCTGAGCAGGAGAACTAATGGATGAGTGGAGTGGAGTTGATGTGTCGAGTGACTTGATTCTTTCCTTCTTATTTATGTTTTTTGTTAGTTGACTATTCCATCTAACCACCTTAATACAAAGTCAACAAAGTTGTGTGTCCCCTCTTCCCCCAGTTGTATTTAGTTGATTTTTGTTTTTATTTTTATACAGAACTAGCGAAAATACCCGGCGTTGCTCGGGTCCGTCGGAGGTGGGGAGACGCCAGAGAGCTGAGCGAGTGCGGGGTCTGTTGGAGGGGGGAGGGGACAGAGAGCAAACCTGACACCCCCACCTCACCCCCCCGACCAAACCCGACACCCGCACCTCACTTACCCCTTGACCAACCCCGACTCACATTTTCACCCCCCCACCCAAACCCAACACCCCCACGTCACCCCCCCTACCAATCCCAACACCCCCTGACCAACACCCACCCCCCGTAGACCAAACCTGACACACCCACCTCACTTTCCCCTCCAACCAAACCCGACACCCCTACCTACCACCACAAACAAACCCGACACCCACACCTCACTTACCCCTCGACCAACCCCGACCCCCCTCCTCACCTCCCCAACCAAACCCAACACCCCGACCTGACCCCCCCACCAAACCCAACACCCCCTGACCAACCCCAACACCCACACCTCACCCCTCACCCACCCCGACACCTTCCCACACCCCCCAGACCAAACCCAACACCCCGGCTCACTTACCCCCCCGACCAAACCCACCTCGGGTCCGTTGGAGGTGGGGAGGGGGCAGAGAGCTGAGCGAGTGCGGGGTCCGTTGGAGGGGGGAGGGTGCAGAGAGTTGAGCGAGTGTGGGATCCGTTGGAGGGGGGAGGGGGCAGAGAGCTGAGTGAGTGCGGGGTCCCTTGGAGGGGGTATTATGACATCATAACTATGTCACAGAGAACAGCAGCTGCCCAGCTGATGTGATTGGCCTTTAAAGAATTTCACCCCTGGAGGGGCGTCAGAGGTGAGATTTGAAAAATTTTCGACTCTTACCCTGATTAGGATCCTAAGACCTCTAACTGTACCAAATTTCAAGTCTCTAGCTCAAACGGTGTGGAAGGAGTAAGCACACATACATACATACACGCACGCATACATACACGCACGCATACACCATTTGACTTTTATATATATATATAGATATGTTAAGAGAATATTAACTTTTACATTTTAGCACAAATCAGTACATTTCAAAATTAAAGGTGCATACATTGCCATAAATGTGTCCCCTTGCGTATGCATACCACAATAGTCAAATTTTATGAAAACATACTATTTCTCAAATATATTGTCTCAAACATGTAACATGACCATATTTGCAGTTGGGACATTGGATGAGCTGATACTACAGTGGTACTGAGAATTTTCTTGGGTACTTGGCTGGTGAGTCTTGCTCACATGCTCAGGGTCTAATTTATCACCATATTTAGGTTCAGGAAGGAAATCCCCTGAAGTCAGATTGGCAGTGATTTTAGGGAAGTGTTCATCTTCCTCTGCACCATGGGGCACGAGTCACTTATGAGGATCCTTTAGGTATATGTTACTACATTAATACTGTGCCACTGCAGAGGCTTCAAGAATTAATGCACATCAGTCCCTGTACTCTGCCCGTCGCACAGAATAATTTAGTCTCTTGTAATACTTCGGTTTAATTTTAATTGTTGGCCTTGGTTTGTGGATGGTTGGATAATGTTTGATGACCTGTGATATAGAGCACTGGTCCCCAAACTGTGGGAGGAGCCCTGCTAAGGGGCACAGAGGAACATTCAGGCAGTGCAGAGCATGGCCCGGGCCAGCGCCTATGAGGAATGGGGAGGGGCCCCACTCCAACTCCAGATGAATTCCACCCCACAACCACATTCAGCCCCAACTCCTGCTCTGCCTCCAGAACAGATTCATCCCTTGCCCCCTTCCACACCCAACCCCGCTCTGGCCCATGCCCCAGCTCCACTCTTGCTCTGCCCCCAGACCAGCTCTGCCCCCATTCCCCCTCTGCCCCCAGACCAGTTCCGCCCCCAGCTCCACCTTTGGCCCATGCTCCACTGTTGAGGAAGCCTTGGTTGTGCAGTAATTGAGGTGGGGGAATGGACAGATTCTGTAACGGTAAAGGGGGGGGTGCACCACTGATATAGAGGAGGTCACAGTAGATGACCTGATTGTCTCTAAATTCTGTGGCAATTTCTAATCTATAATATTTTTCTTCCTTACGCTAATTTCATAGCCCCAATGGTCCTCTGTACCTTTAAAATGTTGGGGTCTAAATTAGCGTTTACCAATCAAGAAAGAGATCTTGGAATCATTCTTTCCCACAACTCACCACAATTAATCACCAGATGTCAGGGGAGAGCTTATCCAGACACTGCATACATCGATAGTTCTCTGAAAACATCCACTCAATGTGCAGCGGCAGTCAAAGGTGAACATAATGTTGGCCATCAATAAGAAAGGGCTAGATAATAAGACAGAAAATATATTGCCTCTCTATAAATTCATGGTACACTCACATCTTGAATACTGTGTGCAGATGTAGCTGCCCCATCCCAAAAAAGATATGTTGCAACTGGAAAAGGTTAAGAAAAGGGCAACAAAAATTATTAGGGGTATGGAACGGCTTCTGTATGGGGAGAGATTAATAAGATTTGGACTTTTCAGCTAGGAAAATAGATGACTCAGGGTTGGGGGATATGATGGAGGTCTATAAAATCATGACTGGTATAGAGCAAGTAAATAAGAAAGTGTTACTTACTCCTCATAACACAAGAACTAGGGTTCACCAAATTAAATTAATAGGCAGCAAGTTTAAAACAAATGAAAGGATGTGTTTCTTCACACAATACAACCAACCTGAGGAACTCCTGGCCAGAGGATGTTGTGAAGGCTAAGACTATAACAGGGTTAAAAAAATAACTAAATAAGTTCATAGAAGGTAGGTCCATCACTGACTATTAGCCAGAATGGGAGGGATGATGTCTCTAGCCTCTGTTTGCCAGAAGTGATGGGGATAAATCACTTGATGGTTACCTGTTCTGATCATTCCCTCTGGCATTGGCCACTGTCAGAAGACTGGATACTGGGCTAGATGGACCTTTGATCTGACCCATTGTGGCCATTCTTATCAAATTTCTATGAAAGTTCTCCTTTGTAAGATAGGTGCTTACAAAACTTGTTAAAATGCCTAGGTACTATATGTTTTCTTTCAATGGGCAGAAAACCTTTCCTTGGGAGCAGTGTTGGTGAAAAGTCAGTTAACTATAAAGCCAATATTGCTTTGAACACATGTAGTATATATAAGTCAGTAAGTTTTCACTATTATTGTTTTGTATCCTCAATCTGTAGTATGTTGCATACATCTGTATTGTGGTCATAGAAATGACTCATGAACTCCTTGCTGTGTACATGTAACGGGGTCACCACTCACCCCTGCGGCGCCTCCCGCTGGTCGTCTAGGGAATCAGCTCCTTCAGCGTCAGGAGCGCCCTCCGCAGGTTGATGTCCCACTCTTTTGGTGGCCCCGCGTCCCTCCCAGACCCCGGTGCCCTCCAACTGTGGATGCTGCATCCCTGCAGTACCCCCTTTGGTGTGAGGGTCTCCCCTCCCCAGGGGAACCCTCTACCCCCTATTCCCACCTCGCCTCAGAGTGTGCCACTGTCAGTCACCACTTGCCCCCGCTCACTTGGGCGGACTGCAGTATCATGGCTTCTCATCACAGGCAAGGAGGGTTGGCCTGCTGTCGCTATCTCCAGCCCTAGGCTGCCCCCTGCAGCCCTGGTACTCCTGGGTCGGGCCTGTGTCCGGCCCGGAGGCCTGGGGCTCTTGGCTAGAGCCTGCCCAGCTCCCTCTGCCCTGCCCCAGCTCTGCCCTAACCCAGGTACCTGGCTTCAGCTCCTGCAGTCAGGCCTGTCTCCCTCTGAATACAGAGGAGACTCCTTCCCTCTCTGCCTCCCAGCCCTTATATCCTGGCTGGGAGTGTTTGGGGCATGGCCACACAGCTGAGCTTAGCTCCCAATCAGTCTGGGAGCTTACAGGCTCCCAGCCACAAACCCCTCCCGGCTATCTCAAACCCCTTTTGGGGCTTTTCCAAGCCCCTTCTGGTAGGGGGCGGGTGGTCACCCCGCCACAGTACAGAACAGAACATAGTTTTACAAGATGCTACACATGTATTTAAGGGCAGGTCTACACTACTCACTGGATTGGCGTGTAGAGATCAATCTTTTGGTGATTGATTTATCGCATCTCGTCTAGACGCGATAAATTGATCCCTGAGCACTTTTTCGGCATGGTGGAGTTCCAGAGTCGACGGGGGAGCGACTCAGCACCATGAAGGTAACGCCTAGGTAAGTCGACCCGCATACATTGACTTCAGCTATGCTATTCATGTAGCTGAAGTTGTGTATGGTAGGCCGATTTTCCCCCATCCCCAGTGTAGACCAGGGCTAAGGTTGTTGAAACTTGTATTATATTTTTTTTAAATACTGTGGTATGTAATTATGAAACTAAAGACTGAATTGTAATGAATATACATGAGAAGGAGAACTAAGATTGCATTTCCTGACTCTTACATGATTAACCATGCAATTTAAATATTTTATTTGTGGCTTTCTATAAGAAACTTTTTTATTTATTTTTTTAAAATAAAAAATAACCATGCTATATTCTATTTATTCTCATCTCTCTTGTAAAAATTGACAGAAGTATCTGTGAATTTAATAAATTAGAGATATTTGGCTATATATCACCACAACACTTTCCTCTATGGAACTACAAAGGCAAGTTAGACAAAGTCATGGAAAGTTTTCTAGTCTAAGCATTTCAGATATTACCACTAGTACTCTTTATCTGTTATGTATTGTTTTAATCCATATTGTATCTGTTCTTCCAGATAGATTGTAAATGCTTCTGGATAGGGAGTTTGCACTTCATTTTCCATATATTTTTCTTAAAGCACTGTGTAGATTTATGACCCTATACAATAAGAACTATGCATATTTATGGTGCTGTATACATGTTTAAACAGAATATAATTTGGGGGATTAGCTGAATTTCCCCGATGTTTTATTTGGGAACCAGAGCTTCTTCCTTCTCTACTTTTAAGGTATAGTTTGTTCTGACTTGCATTATAATATGCTAAAACAGTATACCACTCCACTGGAATTTCACAACTCTCTTCAGAATTTTGTATTGAACATACTAGATTCTTTATAATAGTAATATCTGAGGACTGTTTTATTGTCTGTGTGAAAGAAAGCTGTGCACAGAGACTGATAATGGTAATAGAACCCATAATTGTTAAAGTACCTTTCTTGGAAGACATATGAAAGCATAACACTCAGTCCTGTGAATGAAAGGCAGCACTTTGTGTTGCTCATCGGTCACCCATCTGTCCAATGTACGGATTCCTTATGGATTTGGCGGGGGGAGGAGTACAGCTTAGTCTGTCTGTCCTCTACCAAAGGAAGGAGTCTGTGATGAACATATTTGAGGGCAAGAAAGTTTAGAGGTGGTTACATATTGGAACCCAGCCTGCATATGAAACTGCATTCTCACGATGATTCAGTATGTCCAGAAAAGCGTAAATTAATTTTCAGAAATAGATTAAAGTAATATGCAACATTACATGATAAAAGAAATAATGAACAATTTAAAGCATAGATATTGTAAAGTCCAAGTTTGATGTAAAATGTTTTTGATAGCATGAGCAAATGCATTACTTCTCTGGTTTTGCATCTACTTAAAATCTTCAATATGTTTTGTGTTTTGTATTTTTATGTTCTTTCCTCCAGACGAAAGGTTGAAATCATGCATACGCATAGTCTTTTCACTCTTCTTGGAGAGAGGTTGATGCTGCATACAAATACTGTGACTGTTACAACATACAACACACTTTATGAGGTACAAATTACTTAAACATGCAAATAATATCATTTGTTGCAAAAAATGTGTATGATTAGAAAAATGTTTATATGAATCTGTATTTAAAAGATCCCAATCTTCAGGTCACCAAGACTACATTAAAACCTGAAATGTTAAAAGATCCTCTCTGAATCAAGCAAGTACTTACCATGTTTAGATTTTTTTTCATAAGCCCTATGGCATTATAGATGGAGCTTGAAATGACCTTTTATTCAGATTTGTTACAGTTTTTCCTTTATAAAAGAAACTTTGAGAGCTCTAAAACCTGTTTTTGCAGCAGTCTTTTGAAATTCAGTGGGGAGAAATCCCTAGGGCCATAGAAATACCACATTTGATTTTTTTTCTAGTGAAAGTCAATTTGGGTTTAGTTGAGTAGTAAATTGTTGACAATTTCTATTTCCTTCTTTCACTTGTGTGGTTGGCAATGTGCCAGAATAACAACTGAATATGAACACTCTGATTTAAGGCTGGGTCCATGTTGTATTTAAAAGAGCATCAGCACACACTGAATTGGGAGCCCCATGAGCAGACAGCCAGGGTATGCCAGAACAATTGAGATAGTGAGGCCTGATTTCTCCTGACATTCTCCTGGGATCCACCAATTGACCCCAGTGGTCCATAACCTTCCATATACATTTTTGATCTGTGAGTACCGCATCACTGTGAATAGTCTGAATAAAATATGTTTTTGGTAAAAATACATCTATTAAAGTTAGCCATGTGTTTATGGCTTCCTGGACTAGGCTTTATTTTGTGCTGTTACTTCAATTCAACATACTCAAAGTAACTGCATACAAATGATCAGCTGCACAGCTCACTTTTCTTTTGTGTACAGAATAACTGTGATTATATGCTGAACCTTAATTATACATGTACTTGTGCACATACCCTCCCAGGGGATGTAATGCAGGTATGACTTTTTTTTTCAATGCTCAATCCAGATATTTTTAGAAAGATGTGCCCTGAAATAAGTTTTCAAAAGTTTGAGCAACATTTCATGTTCTGTACCTCTGTAAAATCTATTAAATATACAGCTTTTCTTTTTACTTTTGCCATATGTTAAGTTTATGAAGGACCCCAAAGTGCTTTACAGCTTTTGAATTTTGAAGTCACTTAATACAGACTCTGAAGTATAACCATATGTGGGTGAAACATATTTTGAACTGTACATAGTAAAGCTATATAATAGTTTACATATTACTAACACTTAAAAGAGACCATAAGCTACATTAGAGGTAACAAAGAGTCCTGTGGCACCTTAAAGGCTAACTTACCATCATCAGCACACTGCACCACAATAACTCCAACTCAGGAACCAATCCATGCAACAAACCTCGATGCCAACTCTGCCCACATATCTACACCAGCAACACCATCACAGGACCTAACCAGATCAACCATACCATCACCGGTTCATTCACCTGCACATCTACTAATGTCATATATGCCATTATATGCCACCAATGTCCCTCTGCTATGTACATCGGCTAAACTGGACAGTCCCTACGAAAAAGGATAAATTCACACGAATTAGATATTAGGAATGGCAATATACAAAAACCTGTAGGAGAACACTTCAACCTGCCTGGACACACAATTACAGATTTAAAAGTCACCGTATTGCAGCAAAAAAACTTCAAGTCCAGACTGCAAAGAGAAACTGCAGAGCTGCAATTCATTTGCAAATTTAACACAATTAATCTGGGACTGAACAAAGATCTTGAGTGGCTTGCTAATTACAAAAATAGCTTCTCCTCCCTCCTATTTCACACCTTCAATTCAGCAGCTAGAAGAATACCTCACCTCCCTGATTTGAGATAACAAGCTGGTTCAGCATGATTGGACTAACCTTGTTACCTCCTACCTGATTCTTGACTATTTATCTATATCTGCCCTTGGACACTTCCACTGCTTGCATCCGACGAAGTGGGTATTAGCCCACGAAAGCTTATGCTCCAATACTTTAGTTAGTCTTTAAGGTGCCACAGGACTCTTTGTTACCTCTGCTATTCCAGACTAACACGGCTACCTCTCTGATTCTAAGCTACATTATTTAATTTACAAAAGTAAAATATATTCCCTACACTCCAATAACTAGTTTAATTGTCAATAATTTAGGTGTCAAGCTTTGATATAATAGATAACCTTTTCCCTGATTTCAGTACAGTTCCAGAGAGACCTTTTGTTAGATGAAGAAAATGCATAATGTTTGTCTTGAATAACATAAACCAAAGCCCATTTGAAGTTCATCAAAGGTGGTGTGTTTTGTTTTGTTTTGTTTTGACTTTTGTCCTTATTACCAACTGTAAAAATATTTTCTTACATTTCTTACCACTATTCCTTAATGAATCTTAAACTTAAATAATAAAACTAGTTTATTTAACCAGCATCATGGTTCAGTAGACTCAGGTCAGTTTTTCCAATTTAGATTTGTACGTTAGCCATTCAAAGTTCATCACGCAGTTTCACCAGGCATCATTAATTTAATACTGATGCTGAAAGTTTTTAGATTCCCTACAGGATTCTTTGTGTATTGAGCCATATGCTACATAGTTGTACATAAATCTCTATAACTGTGGCTTTCTTTAATTTAGTTTATACATTTTCAGCTTCTGTATGTAGGTCTGTATAATTAGAACAGGACAAAACCAACTGAGCAGTTCTTTGTACAGTTTAAATGAAGAAAACCTGATGGATTTTCTTTACTGATATCCAAAATTCATGAGTTTTGCTCAAAGTTTTATACTCATATGAAACCCCAAGGTCCACACAATGATGAACAAAATGGGAAATATGATTATTTCATTATGCAATGACAAGTTTTTCACATCTAAACAGATACTTGATCAACACATACTTTCAACCCCCTATCTTCGCCACAGGCTAATGGTTCCACCAGGCCTTTGTTTATACTTAAGTGTCTTCAGAGGGAGGCTGCTACTGGTCATCGGCTACTATTTTGACCACTTCTTAACCTTGTCTGTGGTAGGAAATTTCTTGCCCACATTACAGGAGGTGCCAACAACTCTAGGGTAAACTGGTTGCAGGCATTTCGACCACCATATCGTCTACCACCCTGGCATAAGAATATGAGAAGATTTTTAAAAATGGATCTCAAAAATCACGCTGTTCAGTCTGTATTTAGGCATCTTAATAAGTGGCCTGATTTTTAAAAGTGCTGAGCACGCAACACTTCCTACTGAAGTTGGTGCCTCCAGCTCTTTCCAGAAGAGAGAGATGCTGATTAATAGGTCATTCACTTGTCCAGTCATGGGCCTGTCTTAACCTTCCTCACCACATAAGGTTTTGAATCAGTACCTGAAACCATACCGTTTTTTGGCAGCATATGTTTTAAACAGATCTATATATTCAAAATAATACTATCACGCAAAAGTCAGTCAAGATTTCATTTACAAAATGTTCACATTTGAGATGCCTATCCACAGTGAAAATATGTGAAATTTTGACACAGTTTTACATCAAAATATTCTGAGGTGATACTGAACTCTAATAAAAATAATCAAGGTGGATTGGAACCAGGGGAGGGGTTTAAAACTGTTTTAAAATGTTCTTAGCTTTCCCAGAATAAATGTATTTGTTAATATAGTAAATGAAAACTTGATTCCTTGCATTCAGAATTGGTTGTAATTAAAATCTATTTCTTTCTTTACATAGTTGCATCAATATTATTATTTTACTAAAGGTTGTGGGGCTTTTTGGTACCAAGGCCTAAGACACACATTGTTCCATTGTTCATAAGAAGTTTATGCCATAACATGAATAGATGGTAAAAAATAATTGGTTTGTTTTAGATTTTGACAGAACAAGTATGCACTCAAGTTGTTCATAAACCACATCCAGAGCCAGATTCTACAGTGAAAATTCAGAATCCAAGTAAGGAGATTATTTTGTTTGCTTCAAATTAATGGCAAGAGGTTGTTTTTTAAAGAAAGTGTTATTTCACATTGCAAAGGCCGTTAATATGTTGAGTACTTCAAAGAAAATTGGCTTTTGTTCAGTACTTTTATTTTATTATTTCAACAGCTGGTTTTTGGATGGGATTTTAAAATGTGTTATGTAACATATTTGCTCTTTTACAGTGATTCTTAAAGTAGTGGCAACATTGTTAAAAAATTCCACACCAAGTGCAGAGCTGATGGAAGTTCGACGTTTGTTTTTATCTGATATGATAAAACTTTTCAGTAATAGTCGTGAAAACAGAAGGTATATAAATTAAATATTATTTCTCCCAATAACAGAAATAAGTCACTTGTTGCCAAATTCAGTGTTAACTGCACATAAGAAATTTTGGATAATAGTCTTGAGTATTGTATTGTGCAGATTTACATAATGAACAATAAATATGTGGCTAAAACAAATGGTATGAACATCTGGTAGTTAATCTTAAATCAGTGATGGATATTTTTGTTTTGTTCACAATGTTTTACTTAGCAACATTTTAAGATCCTGAATTTAAAACAAAAATAAGAGATCTATTAAGATTACGTTGAAGCTCCTAGAAGAGAGGCTATTTAATTTTTTTTGTCTGTTTACTCATCTGAATTTAATTTTTTTTAAAAAAAGTTGAATTTCATTTGGATATATTTTGACCCAATTATTTTACTTTAGATGTTTACTTCAGTGTTCGGTGTGGCAGGACTGGATGTTTTCTCTGGGATATATTAACCCTAAAAACTCTGAAGAACAGAAAATCACAGAGATGGTGTACAACATCTTCCGTATTCTCTTGTATCATGCAATAAAATATGAATGGGGAGGCTGGAGGGTCTGGGTGGATACTCTTTCTATAGCACATTCCAAGGTAAGAATTAGTTTCTGGAGGTTCTATTGATCCCAGTATATCCCTAAGTCAAAGGGGCCAGTAATACAGTAGTTACAATGTAAAGTGATTCAGTGCCATCTTGTGGATAGCATAGGACATAATAGGTTTAGCATTTTTCTTTATTCTTTGCTGTGAAATGATTAATGAACTATACATTAATTATACTATTTATTTCTCCCCCTACATTGACAAAGTATATATTTACTCTGAAATTATGATCTGTCATGTTCCATTTAAGGTCACCTATGAAGCTCACAAGGAGTATCTAGCAAAAATGTATGAAGAATATCAAAGGCAAGAGGAAGAGAACATAAAAAAAGGGAAAAAGGGGAATGTGAGCACTATCTCAGGCCTTTCATCTCAGACAACAGGAGCAAAAGGTGGACTGGAAATTCGAGAGATAGAAGACCTTTCACAAAGCCAAAGCCCAGAAAGTGAAACAGATTACCCTGTCAGCACAGATACCAGGGACTTGCTCATGGCTACAAAGGTGTCAGATGATGTGCTTGGAAGTTCAGATAGACCAGGAGGGGGTGTACATGTTGAGGTTCATGATCTGTTAGTAGATATAAAAGCTGAAAAGGTAGAAGCCACAGAAGTAAAGCTTGATGATATGGATTTATCACCAGAGACTCTGGTAACTGGAGAGAATGGTGCCCTCGTGGAAGTTGAATCCCTTTTAGATAATGTATATAGTGCTGCTGTTGAGAAACTCCAAAACAATGTCCATGGTAGTGTTGGTATCATTAAGAAAAGCGAAGAGAAAGATAATGGGCCTTTGATAACACTGGCTGATGAGAAAGATGAACCTTCTACTAACAATACCTCATTTCTTTTTGATAAAATACCCAACCAAGAAGAGAAACTTCTTCCTGAACTTTCCAGTAATCACATTACTATTCCAAATGTACAAGAGACTCAAATGCATCTTGGTGTAAGTGATGACCTTGGATTGCTTGCTCACATGACTGGTAGTGTAGATATAACATGTACTTCAAGTATAATAGAGGATAAGGAGTTCAAGATTCATACAACTTCAGATGGAATGAGCAACCTTTCTGAAAGGGAGTTAGCGTCATCATCCAAAGGATTAGAATATGCTGAGATGACTGCTACAACCCTGGAGACAGAGTCTTCTGGTAGCAAAAGTCTACCTAATATTGATGCAGGAAGTATAATATCAGATACAGAAAGATCTGATGATGGTAAAGAAGCAGGGAAGGAGATAAGGAAGATCCAGACAACCACTACAACCCAAGTAAGTTAGAGGTGCTATAATTATATCAGTATGTTGCATATATGTATTTGATTACAGGATAATTAATCCAATCACAAAAGTGTATCTAATCAAAGCTGTGGCCAACTTTTAAAGGTATTCTCTTTGCCATAATATAAGAAATATGTCTTGCAAACATTTTTATTTTCAAAATGGGTGGTCCATGTTTAATGAGGTTATTTTACAATAAGAAAAATCTCACTCATTGCAATTATGGAATATTACTTAAAATCACTGAGAAATATACTAGCCCACATGATTTATTTCTTGTGGACAGTGTGACTAATACTAAAGGTTTATTGTATGCATCTAAATTATTTTTTTTCTGTTTTAAGGCTAGAAATGTTTGTACTTTACTTAAGCAAGGTGCTTGAGGTAATAATTTTATCTGACTCACTTCTCTGGCATCAATAGAAGTTGGTCCAGTAACAGATATTACCATACCCACCTTGTCTCTCAAATACCTTGAGACCAACATGGCTACAACCATGCTGAATTTTATTTAGGCTTTTTGGTAAGACGGAGTATAATAAAATATAACTGCCAGTGTTTCTTCACTTTGTTTCTCTGTGCCAAGAAGCGTTTTGGTAGAGTTCCAACTTTGGAGACAGTACTCAAAATTTTGGTATCATCCTGTGTATATAAGAACCTTACTATCTCATCATTACTAAGGCAACAGTTTAGTAATGGGTATTTTTAGTAAAAGTCATGAGAGGTCACGGGCGAAAAATAAAAATTCACGGTCTGTGACCATTCCATTACTTGTATTAAAAATACTTGTGACTAAATGTCGGAGTGGGTCATGTGGGGTGACTGCTGATGGGGTTGCCCATGGTCCACAGCACCAGTTTCTGGAGGCTGCCGACTGTGGCTATTCTGTCCAGCCACCCAGGGGGCACTGCTGGGGCCAGCAGACCATGGCTGCTCCGGCCACCTCGGGACTGCTGCTGGGGCCGCCCAAGCAGCGGCTGGTGTGGCTGTCTCCGGGACTGCTTTAGCTGCAGCTAGTGAGGCTTTCCCCTGGGCCACCTGAGCAGCTGGCCCTGGGAGCCAGCTGCTTGGGTGACCCTGGAGTCCGCCACACTGGCCACTGCAGAAGTCATGGAGGTCATGGAAAGTCATGTGATTTGCGACTTCCATGACATCCGTGACAGATACAGAGCCCTAATCATTACCAGTCCTTGCTGTCTCCATGTGAGGAGATCCGTCTTCTTATGGGCTGATATAGAGAAAAGTGCCTAAAATACAGAGAAACTCTTCTGATAATGGAACACCCACAGTATATGGCTTTCCCTGATTGTGCCCAAAGAGAATTATTCACATCCTTAGTCTGTGTTTCTACATTGTGGTCTCTGGCAAGGGGTTAAACATATCTGACTCTCTCAGACCCTCAGATGACTATGCTAGGAAAGCTTTACCTGACTACCAAAGGTAGCAACAGGAAATCCTCCTTTTCCTTCAAGGAGTCTAGTGGATCATGCTTAGGAAAAAAGGAGCAGGGTAATGGACAAGATATCTCTTCCCAATCCCTATGGAATCAAGGCAGAAAACAGATCAATCTCTCTTACTATGCTACACAATCAGTGCTCTGCTGAGTAGGTCAAGCGTGCCTAGCATTTTGGAAATTTTCCACCTCTTCTGCAGATTTTACAGTAGGGCCAAGGAGTCATGTAATTTGTAGGGGCAAGGAGCCCATCAGACTTAGAGCCCCTCTGGATTCTAGGGTGGCTCAACTGAGAGCTTCCAGGCCAGAACAACTTCATTTAGTCAGTGAGAGAGTCCTGTGGCACCTTAAAGACTAACTAAAGTATTGAAGCATAAGCTTTCGTGGGCTAATACCCACTTTGTCGGATGCATCATGCATCTGATGAAGTGGGGTAGTAGTCCACGAAAGCTTATGCTTCAATACTTTAGTCTTTAAGGTGCCACAGGACTCTTTGTCACTTCTGCAATTCCAGACAAACACGGCTACCTCTCTGATTCTTCATTTAGTCACTATCCTTCTCCTCCCTTCCTTACTACTGCTGCTACTCTTACCTGCTTTGCACAGGGGTACATTCCTGTGCCCTCCGCATGGCTATAGCAAATATCACCAACTTGTGTCAACAGGAAACAGGAACTCGCTTTCCAGTTTGGATTGCCTTATTCTTGCCCACTTTCCAGCCTACTATCTTCCTCCATGGCCAGGCTTTATACCACTGGTCTCACTCCACCATCATGAGGCTGTGTCTGAACAGACAGCACTTCAATTCAGAAATACCTTGAGAGGCATACTGATATCTGTAGCAGCACAATGCTTGATTATCACTACAAACGTTTTTTTTTCTCCTACTGATAATAGCCCATCTACATTAAATAGCCTCTTAGAATTGGTATGGCAACTTCCACCTTTACATATTTTCTGTGTGTGTGTATATATATATATATATATATCTTACCAACTGTGTGTTCTTTGCATCTGATGTAGTGGGCTATAGCCTATGAAAGCTTATGGTGAAATAAATTTGTTAGTCTCTCAGATGCCACAAGTACTCCTGTTCTTTTTACGGATATAAACTAACATAGCTGCTACTCTGAAACCTATCATCTGATCAGTCACCTAAGGTTACCATGTCTTTCTGAAGAACACTGCTGCATGAAGAACTCCTCCAGAATCTCTTGTAGTCTCTCTCAGATATTGGGAATTAGGGCTTCCAGAAGGCAGTTCCCTCCCCACAGAAACTACAGTACTCCTCTCAAAGTAACGGATACTAGCTTCCCTGTATCTACCCCTGCTGTTCAGGGAGAAGAACAGTTTCTTTAGCAAGAAGATTGAATAAGAGTACAGTAAAACCTCCATTTAACAGACTAATTCGGGCGAGAGGGTGTCCGTTAAATGAAAAAGTCCGTTATTTAATAATAAAAAAAAACGAGCTGTCGGAGCAGCAGCCCGACCGCCACAAGGTCGGGGCGGCAGCTCCGCAGCCCGCCCACTGCTGGGACCCGGGTGGCAGCTGGGAGCCGTCAGCCAGCCCGCCGGGGTCCCGGCTGCTGGGACCCGGGCGGCAGCCGGGACCCATCAGCCAGCCCGCCCGGGTCCGACCCAGGTGGCAGCTGGGAGCCGTCAGCCAGCCCGCCCGCTGCCTGGACCCGGGCGGCAGCAGGGAGCCGGCAGCCAGCCCGCCAAAAATGGATCCGGAATGCATCAGACTTTTGTCCGTTGCATCCGTTAAATCAAGGTCCGTTAAATCGAGGGTTTACTGTAATGCTAACTGTCAGTGAGCAGAGATACTGAGCCTCTTCCTCCACTTCCTGCAGTTGGAATGTAGGTACAAGTTCCAGGAAAGGGAGGCATGGATTCTTTTGTATGCAAACTCTCAAATTGGTGAAAACCTTCTGAAAATTACTGCAGCATGTTAATCAAGGTGTAGGATCCCCTGCATTTTAAGGGACTGCATAATAGAGAGCCCCCAAAACCTTCCGTGAAGAAGGTGTCAAAGCTGTTCAAACTGTGATTTTCCCGTTGCCAGATGGTTTTCATTCTTAGTCTAAATCATCAAGCAAAGACTGCTGATTCCAGGAAAATCAGCAAATGGACTGAGAAATAGGAGAGTAATGGGGAACAGATTGCTTCTATTGTGGAGTGAAGGTTTTTTGTTTAAAATAGCAAAGGGAGAGGGAGGTAGGGATATATTCCTCTTCTTTCCTGTTTTAACCAATATCTATATAGAGATCTATACACATAGAGATTACTAAAATAGGCAGAGCTATGCTATCTTATCTTGTCACTGTTACTCTTCTGTTTTCTCCTGTCTCTCCCTTCCACCCTCCTTTGATAAATTCACTTGTTGCCTTTTGTTCAGATTGTAAATTCTTCAGGCCAGGGACCATCTCTTTAATCTATGTTGGAGTTGGAAGCCCCTAGCACAGTTCCATCCTTATCCTTACTGAGGGTACTAAACACTACTAAAATTGTTTAGTCTAAATACTCATTTCAGTTTGATGTGATACAGAATTCAAGACTGAAAGATCTTTCCAACTTGTGTAAATATTCTGGTGTTTCCAGATTCAATTTTAGGTGAAATTTTCACCTCCTTTTGTTTCCCCACACTTCATTTTAATTACCATAGTCTTCCAGGTTTTAGGAGATAATCCTGGTCTCATTCAAATCAATGGTAAAAATCCCATGACTTCACTGGTATGGGATAAAGTATGAAAAAATTATTGTGATGAGATCTAAAATATACAAACAACAGTAGCAGTAGAAATTTAGATCTTAACAGATCAGTTTGAAAATTTAGTTAATGTGTCCCTCTACTGCTCTTAAAATGGAGGTTACAACATTTCAGACTAAAGATCAAGTGAACTTTAGAAATGGGTCTCTGTACTATTCTGCTTTTTAAAATGCAAAAATAAATACACCATAAGTGTCTTTTGCTGGCAATTGGCATGCAGTATTCAGGAATTTGCAATTTAATGTGATTTAAAAAATCGACTTACTAAAATGTCCATTTTAAGCAACTTGTTCTATATTTGTTTCATTTAGAATAGAAAAGACAAAAAAAATCACTCAATCCATCTTCAGCTAATGCAATATTATTCCTTACAAGAAAATTTCTTTTGTATTGTCTAGTTTGGTTTTAAAATAATCCCAAGCATTGTGGGTTCTATTATTTCTTTTTTAGGAGATTGTTCCATTGTCTATGATTTTATCATTAGGAAGATTTTCCTAATATTCAGTTTAAATTCTTTCTCTGTAAAAATTTTCCTCCCAGTAAGCTTGTGTGTCATACTAAATAATTCCCTTTTCTCTCTTGCCTTTGTTCACCAAGCGAAAACAGCTCAGGATTACCTAGACATTAAAACAATATAACCCATAAATGAGCCACCAGCTAGGAGACACTAAAGGCTGTCCCGGGAGGCCAGAAATCTTACTCAATTAAGACATGAGATACCTGGAAAGCTAGATTTGTATGTCTGTGATAAAAGACTATGATGATGATGATCCTCGTAAAAAAGTATAAATTAATACCCCCTGTGACTGGATCTCTGGGGTGCAGCCTGGGACTATGGGACCACTGTGCCCCCTTAGCCTGGACTCTCTCTCACAATGCTTTGCTAGTGACAACCAGCAAACTCCTCCAGGTGCTGATATCACTCAGCACAACCACATGTGGAGACCCACACCCTGGTAGATTGCATGAATGCTCCCAGAGCCACTCGTGAATCACACATAGAAAGACATCAGCCAAATCCCTCCAGCTTCCAGCCTTGTACCTCCGGAATATGCCAGTTTGCACTGCTCCAGATGAGCAGTGCAAGTTTATTAATTGGTTCACCACTTCATCAACGGATAGTGGATATACACCAGCCTTTGTAAACCTGAGCAGATTCAGCAAATACTTCAGGCAAACTCACTGGTAAAGATAAACAGTAAAATAAGATTGTTTAAAAAATATAGATTTTAACTGATTATAAAGCACACAGTCTAAACTCTCAACCCCATTAGACTGGGCAACATCTAGATTAAGCGGTTTTTCTTACCCACTGGATATTGCAGTTCACAGTACACAGGTTTCATCCTTGAAACTTAGGCCAGTCTCCTCTGTTGGAGTCTTCAGTCTTCTGAGTGTCCTCGTTGCTTACAGCATAGGTTGGGGGAGTGGAGGGAAGGCCAACCATAGGGCCATTGTGTTTTTATACCCTTATTCCCATGTGCTTGGAGAACACAAGTCCAGGCATGGTTGGTGGGTATTGCTGATTCACAACGTGAAGCAATACCCCGGTGTGTCACTTGTGAATGAGTCATTAATTGTAACTCCTCTGCAGGACAGTGGCTGGTGATATCTGCTCAGCACCAGCCCAGGCGTTGGTTACCTCCCTTGTCTTTGTATCTGGAGAGCTAGTATCTGGGCACTTCCCAAACCCATACCATATTTTACTGAAAACCATACAGCACAATTCTTATAATTTCATGTGCATTGATTATATACATATTTAGATAGAACAATGGCTTTCAGCAGATCATAACCTTTCCCCTGACATCTCACATGGCATGCACATAAATTATAATTATATATAAATATGGGGGCTACAGGGTGCTCCCCCAAGATATAGAGTGTCTCATTCACATCCCTTAAAAGATCTAGACATGATCAACTTGCCAAAAATAAACACACTATAAACAAAATCCCTTCAGGATGCACTTTGAGGTATTTGAACTATAAAATATCACTAAACAACTGAAATGAAGGCCCAGATTTGAGGCCAGATTGTTAGCTGGTGTAAATCAGAGTAGTTTCAATGAGGCTACATCAAATTACATCAACTTTATCTGGATGGCACTACTGGTATATTTTATTTTTTATTTTCAGCTCCAATTATAGCCTCTCCATCTCCAAATCTTGTTCATGTGCAGTATTAGAATTCATTGCATATGTTTAACACAAACTTTGAACTTTTTGTTAACATAGGCAGTGCAAGGTCGGTCTGTGACCCAACAAGACAGAGACTTGCGAGTTGACTTGGGATTTCGAGGAATGCCAATGACAGAAGAACAACGACGCCAGTTTAGTCCAGGTCCACGAACAACTATGTTTCGGATTCCGGAGTTTAAATGGTCTCCAATGCATCAGAGGCTGCTGACAGATTTGCTGTTTGCATTAGAAACAGATGTACATGTTTGGAGAAGGTAGAAAAGCCATATTTCTTATTTTTTACTTTATTATGTATATGTTCATCAGCAAAGTAAACATAATTAGATACAAGACATTCTGATAACTACTTTTTTAAAGGTAAATTTCCATTGTAAAGTCAGCTTTGCCAGACTTACCTTATCATAGTATCTGACATGTCTCAGTTAATTCCTATCCTTTGTGAGGGATAACAATTCCAGTATCTTGCCTATCCTTTTTGAATTACTGTGTCCCAATGGACTTTTTGTTGGTAACCACTACATTTAATATGGGGATAAAAAATATCTGTGCCATTATTTTTGGTAGCCACCACTAGCGTTTGGAGGTGTTTGCAGTCTTAATCCAGAAATATTTGTTCCGCACACCAGTCTTCATCCTAAGGGGCAGATCTATGTTTGAATAATTTATATATTTTATGACTTAATACAGAGACTCCTCCAGGAGAATTTACTAGGTAGTCACATCAAGCCTTTAAACAAATTTTCATTTCTGTAAATATTTCTAATTGTAAAACAATAAAGACCTGCTTTGTCTTGATAAGACTTGATATTTCCATTGCTATTACAGTAACTGTATATTTTTGGACATATCATCATAATTCATTTATGTATTTAACATATTTTTAGAATTTAACAAATAGCACAGGTGATCTTGTGTCTTTTTTTAAAAAGCATCTGTTTACTATTTTCAACAATAATTTGTTTAAATACATTGCTTTTCATCTTGATGACTCTTCTGTTATACCTTTTAGTTAAGCAAAGAAACTACCTTAATAGTTACTACTTGTAGTCAGAGTCCAGCAGTACATCAGGCACTATTTCATCTATTTCCCAGAATGGCAAAATTCACACTGCAAAGGCTGTAATGATGTATTATCAGTAGCTGAGAATTTGCTTAAATCAGATTACCAATTGACTTAAATTTAATTTCCAATTTTGTGACACCTTACTATACAATAGTCAGTAGTTTTTTATACCATCGACCTTATGTTTGCCACCTTTGTTTACCTGAAATTCACAGGCAAATTAGAAGTTTAGTTTGTAATTGCTTCTACAATTAAGACCAGTACTGTTTGTTTACTGGCCACTAATTTCACGAACTGGGTAATTTAATTACTCGTGCTTTGATATGGACAGCACATAACATCAATAGACCAAAGATTCCTAAATATTTTCAAATGTGAATTACATCTTGAAAGTAATTTGCCCTATGGGCACTTTCCCACCTATTTGCAGTCATGGGGATGGTTGTGCCTCATGTTGATCATTTGATCCTCATTGCATCTACAGCTATTACTAACATGGAAAAAAATATTAGGAACACAATTCTATATTTTTAGCTATCTTTTTGTGGAATATAGCACATGGGCAACCAGCTCTCCAAAGAACACCAGCAGGTGCTTTGTAGATTACCGGTGGTCTACAGATAAGTCTGGGGACCTCTCTTGTAGACAATCTGATCATTCATTATTATCAGAGCTGCTTTTAGAGGGTATCAAGTGCCAAATTCTGCCACCTTTATTCATGTTGAACAATACTTTATTCCATGAGTAGTCCTATTCATTGCAACAGAATTATTTTGTGAAGTAAGGCACTAAACAATGTGAATAGGGTTGGCATGAGTCTGGGCTCTATAACGGATAGTAGAGAAATAGTTATAGTCTAGTATGAAATAAAAATACCACTAAGCTGTTATGCTATGGTAGCTCCTATCAGTATTTTAAAATATTTTTTGTTTTATCTTTTTATTGTTACAAAGACAATACCATACAGCTAGGACACATTCAAGTTTTTGTTTAAAAAAGCAGAGAATCTAAACTTTTAAAAAACATTGATATCTTTTTTTTCCCCTTCTATTTTTGTAGTCATTCTACAAAATCTGTAATGGACTTTGTCAATAGCAATGAAAACATTATTTTTGTACACAACACGATCCACCTCATTTCCCAGATGGTAGACAATATTATCATTGCTTGTGGAGGAATTTTGCCATTGTTGTCTGCAGCCACATCTCCAACTGTAAGTACAATATTTCCATCTAGTGGTCATGTTAAAAATTGCTGTTAAGAATAGTAACACAGGATTGTGTATGAATGAATAGGTTTATTTTTAACAGGAGAAAACACAATTAATTTCTTCCAAAAGTCTGATCAATATCAACCAAACTGTTAAGGTTCAGTGTTTTAAAGGGCTGCATTGGGAAGGGTGAAGGAAAGGCCCCTCCTTTAGCATGGAAGATGCAATTTAATTAGTAATAGCAATGTTTTGTTCTCAATATCTCATCTGAAGATCTAAAAACATTTTAAATAAAAACAGTATTAACCTGTAACACTCATGTAAGGCACTGTGGTTATTAATGACATTTTCAGATGGTGAAAATGAGATACAAATGGGTTAAGAACTTCCCTAAAGTAATACAAACAGATCAGCAGCAGTGCCAATAATAGAGCTTAGGGATCCTAGCTCAATCTCCTGCTTGAGCCGCAGAACAATCCTCACTTCTTTGCCTATATTCTTGATCATCAATACTTATGTAACTAAAAATAATTTCACACTATTGCTCTACTAGCTGGACCAATAACATTTGGCACTCAAACATAGTAATTGGATAGCAATTGTCTAAACAGAATCATAGGATACTAATTTAGACAATGGATATGTATAATGTACCTGTATTATTTGCATCATCTCAAATGGCAAGCAACTTTATTCTTGTTCCATTTGCTGTGAACAAAAAGTGTTATAATTCACAGTAATGACTCTACCCGGCACTTTGGTCACAAGAATGACACCAAATATGTTAAAGGAAAGATTTCTAGAATGTTACATTGCAAAGAAAGCTGCTTTGTGATGTGTACAGGGAAAAACCACAGCAATACATCTTAAGATGAAAGCTGCTCTGGTCGTGTTTAGAGGAAGAGCTCTCATACATGTTTTTCAAAATAAGCAGATGGGGCTTTGTTTAAAAATGAAGAAGCTTTATGTGGAATCCTCATAGTATATAAAATATAAAACAGGGACAGTTTGAATTACATGACTATAATTTCATCTCTGGATTTTGGTGACTCTAGCTTTGCTATCATGATTTATGTCATTGCAAAACCACTTGATAGACCTTTAGTCCTGTAATTCAGAGTTGCCCTTTATTTATTGTGTATAATTCATGAACATCTGATACTTATAAATTACCCTCATCTTTCAAATAGTGTTGTGTTTACACATCTTAATATCCTGATTTGCAACGATAAGATGTTCTTAATGTAGGCGATTTTGCTCTATGTTCCACAAGATTTCAAAATTAAAAGGTTGAATATTTAAAAAAAAACATTTTCTTAACTAGACTACAGCAAGTCACCTTACAAAACATTGTTTTGTCATCTTGTTAGAATAGTAACAACAAAAGAATTTGTACAACACACTTTTTAATTAAAATATAAGTACATACATGATGTATATTTTGCCCAAGAACTTGTCACTTGTAAGTGGCTCAAGCTTTTTTCTTGAGCTGGAGTTAATTTTATTAAAGGAAGCCCTTTAGAATACATCCTTATATTATACATCTGGATATAGTCATTTCTCATTTGTGTGGTATTGTTCTGTATTTAAAGTTATTACAAAATGAAGTAGATTTAAAACTAAGAGGTTAGAACTTTGAAGTGTGCCAAACAGTACTGCTGAAATGCCATCCCAAAATTAAAGCTGGCATTGAATAAAAATTTGGGAAGGGGGCAATGAGTAATAGAGAGAGCTTGCCATGCAGATGAGGAAGGTTTAAAAACAAGTAGGTGTAAAGACATAGAGGAATCTGGGTAGACATGGATGTAAGACTTGCTTCCATGCGATAGCATGTACACACATTAGATATGTGAAAAAAATGAAGAGTCCTTGTGGCACCTTAGAGACTAACAAATTTATTTGGGCATAAGCTTTCTTGGGCTAAAACCCAGTTCATCAGATGCATGGAGTGGAAAATAGAGTAGGAAGATATATATAGCAGTACATGAAAAGATGGGAGTTAACTTACGCAGTGAGGGGTCGAGACAAATCAATTAAAGTAAGCTATTATCAATAGGATGAAAAGTCACTTTTGTAGTGGTAATCAGGATGGCTCATTTCTAACAGCGAGAAGGTGTGAGTAACAGTAGGGGAAAATTAGCATAGGGGCATTTTTTAAAAAAAGTTCTTGTAGTGACTTATACACTCCCAGTCTTTATTCAAGCCTAATTTGATGGTGTTCAGTTTGCTAATTAATTCCAGTTCTGCAGTTTCTCATTGGAGTCTGTTTTTAAAGTTTTTGGTTGAAGAATTGAGACTTTTAGGTCCATAGTTGAGTGTCCAGGAAGGTTGAAATGTTCTCCAACTTGTTTTTGAATGTTACAATTCTTGACGTCTGATTTGTGTCCATTTATTCTTTTGAGTAGAGACTGTCCGGTTTGACCAGTGCACATGGCAGAGAGACATGGCTGGCACATGGTGGCATATATCACGTTGGTAGATGTGCAGGTGAATGAGCCCCTGATGGTGTGGCTGATATGGTTAGGTCCTATGATGTTGTCCCTTAAATAGATATGTAGACAAGGCTGGCAATGTCCCTGGGTTAGTGTTTTTGTTGTGTGGTATTTAGTTGTTGGTGAGTATTTGCTTCAGGTTGGGAGGCTGTCTGTAAGAGAGGACTGGCCTGCCTCCCAAAGTCTGTGAACATGAGGGATTGTCCTTCAGGATAGGTTGTAGATCCTTGATGGTGCACTGAAGCACTTCTAGGGGTCACCAAATTGAATTAATAGGCAGCAAGTTTATAGAAAACACAAGGAAGTATTTCTTCACACCCTCCACAGTCGACCTGTAGAACTCTTTGCCAGATGATGTTGTGAAGGCCAAGATTATAACAGGGTTCGAAAAAGAACTAGATAAGTTCATGGAGGATAGACCAATCAATGGCTATTAGCCAGGATGGGCAGCTGTCAGGGTTCCCTCCCCACTCTGAACTCTAGGGTACATATGTGGGAACCCACATGAAAGACCCCGTAGGCTTATTTCTACCGACTTAGGTTAAAACTTCCCCAAGGCACACATTCCTTGTCCTTGAACAGTATGCTGCCGCCACCAAGTGATTTAAACAAACATGTAGGGAGGGATACTTGGAGCCCTATATTCCCCCCAAATATCCCCCCAAGCCCTATACCCCTTTTCTGGGAAGGCTTGGGGATAATATTCTAACCAATTGGTTACAAAGTGAGCACAGACCCAACCCCTGGGTCTTTAGGGCACTGGAAAAATAATCAGGTTCTTAAGAGGAATTTTATTTAAAGAAAAGTTAAAATAATCAGCTCTGTAAAGTCAGGATGGAAGATGACTTTACAGTGTAACAAGTGATTCAAAAACACAGAGGAACCCCCTCTAGCCTTGGTTTCAAAGTTACAAAAAAACAGGAATAAACCTCCCTCTAGGAAAGCGAAAATTCACAAGGTAAAACAAAAGATAATCTAACATGCCTTGCCTGGCTTTTACTTACAATTTTTGTAATATGAGAGACTTGCTCAGGATTGTGTGGAGATGGATTTTTTTTGTCTGGTCCCTCTCAGTCCCAGGATTGAACACCCACACAAACAAAGAGCACAACCAAAGCCCTCCCCACCCCCAGATTTGAAAGTATCTTCTTTCCCCATTGGTTATTTTGGTCAGGTGCCAGCCAGGTTATTTGAGCTTCTTAACCCCTTACAGGTAAGGGGGAATTCTAGGCTACCCTTAGCTGTGTGGTTATGACAGCAGGGATGGTGTCCCTAGCCTCTGTTTGCCAGAAGCTGGGAATGGGTGACAAGGGATGGATCACTTGATTACTTGTTCTGTTCATTCCCTTTGAATCACCTGGCATTGACCACTGTCGGAAGACAAGATGCTTGGCAGGACTCCATATTAAACAGTTGCCTGATTGTTTTAGAAGTGCTGAGTATCTGTAAATACTGTTGATTTCAGTGGAAGCATAATCTGATCAATTATTTCAGGCACCCAAGTTGGATAATATGTATGCAGCCAGTAGATAGGAAAACAGAATGTCACACCTGAGAACAGGCTAAGATTTGACCAAGGATAGTTCAGGACTCTTTGATACAATAATCATATGCTAATTCTTCCTAGAAAATCACCTTCTGGCTACGCTAATATTGCCTTGTCTTTAACTGTTTTTCTTACAAGCTGGTTTTCAGGAGGTCAGAACAGGAGCTAACTGGCTTTGAGATTCAAAAGTTCCCCAGGATCCTTTCTGCTGCATTACTGTAAGACGAGTCTCACAATCAGTGGAGTGGTTTGGAGGTTCTCTTTGTTCTGATATCTAAAGTAGAAAGCTCAGTCATAAGAAGGGTTACATTGTACTCACCTAAATTTCCATTGTGGTATTGCAAACTTTTTATTTGCATAACTAGGTACAGTCTAGTCAAAATTAGCTCATTAAAGCCACAGCACGGGGTCTCTGTGTAGTTACATCAGGTGTCAGCTTTGGACTCAATTTTCTGCTCTCCAGTTCTGAAAGAGAATGAATCATTGCAGAGCTATCTGCTGTGAATCTGTAGGGATCAGCTGGAAGCAGAGTATTGTATGCCAAGAGATGTGTAGAGCAGCTATCAGCAACAGTTTTTTAACTTTAAAACACTCCAACAAAGCCCTGTGTCAATCCCCCATTGCAATGGATACAGAAGAAGGGAAAGTAGAAATTCAAAGAGAAAAATTTAAAAGATGGAGAAAAAGAGAACCACCGTATTCTTCCAACCTGAACCATCTAGGGTAAAATAAGTAAGCCAGGGCTCAGTCTTGCTCCTATTACATAACTCACATTCAGTTCATAATCATGGTCCAAATTAGTACATCCTTGAGAAAAGTGAAATTAGAGCATAAGGAAAAACTTTGAAAAGAAAACGATTCTCCCAAAAGTAAAATCCTAAATTGGATTCATTTGTTAAAATAAATAAAATTAGAAACTAATATTTAAGATAGAGATCACATTACTATTTCCCATTTCCTGCATTTACTTGATATTAAATAAATTTACGTTTTCAATAAATTCAGGTTTCAGTTACCGTTCATGAAAGCAAGATAAGAGTGATTTCCTCATGGAAGCAGTGCCTTGAAGTAAATTTAAAAATAACTTTACAACATGGTTGGACTGTGGTATTTGTATATCATTTATTATTAATCATGTTTATTATGGTAGTCCCTACAGGGCAATCAAGAGTCCCTGCCCCAAGAGAACTTACAATGTAATAGACAGGATTGACACAGGGTGGGGAAAGGGGTATAACATAAAACCATAGTGAATTATGTGATGGCAGCAAATGTCCCTTTTTAGGAGAGGGGGTTGAGGTTATTTAGGAATGGGGGAGCAAAGACAGGGGAAGAGAGATAATGGAGACAGGCCCTAGTAAGAGGATCAAATGTGGAGTGAAGCATATGCGAAAGGTGTGTAAGGGAAGGATTGGTGCAAGCAGCCAATCAACTCATGGCAGAAAAAGTCTAGTCAAAACTGTAGAAAGTTCTGAGTGTGCAAAGGACAAAGGTTCCTGCTTTGGCTGCTTATACCAATGCTTGCTAAAGTACCTCACTGGCTAGCTACAGTTTTCCCTCAAGGCCACACGGCAGGAGGGAGGGGGAGACACCAGTTGACATTTCCCATTATAAGACCCTGTTCTCAGTGGCTTATAACTTTGCCAAAATTTAACAACTTGGAGTGAAATTTTCCATGCTGGATGTCTGTCTCAAGTTGAATCTTTGGTTCAGTTGATTCTGAAAACAAAAGTAGGAGGAAAATGCATTGTTTTGCCCATATTCAGAAATTCTTGCAACCTTTTCTTGGTAAAACTCTAGTGACTTTTTCTTTTAAAAGTTTAGACATTGGGACTGAGAGCTGGGTTGGAGACTGAGACAAACTAGCTGGAAGACTACTGAGTCTGGCCTCAAGCAGGAAACTGGGATTGGTTGGGCAGGGGGATTGGGAGCTGTGGAGGGAAACAGGAGGAGCCAGTAGATGTTGGGGTACACTAAAATTTGATGAGATTGGGAGATGGAGAGAGACTTGAACTGAAAAGCAGTGGGGCAGGAGGAAGATGTTAAAAGAAAGGGAAACCAATCTGACAAGGAACTGGGATGTGAGGGCAGAATTGGTATTCTCTGGGCAAAAAAAACTAGGCAAGAAGATGGTGGAGAGGGGACAATGAGATTGGACAAGCAGCCCAGAGATGGAGATTAGGACTGGGATGATTGGCGCTGCACAACTGGAGGTCAGGGTTGGGGAGAAAGATGGGATGAGAAATCAAGATAAGGAAACTTGAAATGTCTGGGCAAGGAGACTGGGCAGAAGGAAATTGGGATGGTGGAGGAAAAATATGACTTGCTGGACAAGGAGATGGGGACTGGGATGAGAATCCTGAAATGTGGAGAATGGGACTGGGATGAGGGGTGGTGAAGGGTCAGGTCTGGGACAGGGACAGATTGGAGGAGAGGGGCAGAAGGGGTCACACAGGAAATGGACAGAAGAGTCTGTGTCCTCTAGAATGCACTCCTCTCCAGGGCTTGGGATGGGACCCACACTTCCTGAGTCTCCACCATTCCTCTGCTATCAGTCTCTGTGAAAAATGGCAAAGTGTCCATCCTCCTTTAGTGCTGGTCCACATAGTAGACGGTAACTGACTACTTATATCAATTATTCCATTGGTTGAAGTGGCAGCGGTCTGTGCTGTGGATTGAATGGTCTCTATTCTGCTGATGAACCATAAGAAAATAAAATGGCTATTTTGGGTCAGACCAATGGTCCATCTAGCCCAGTAATTACTCTTCCAACTATGGCAAATGCCAGATGCTTCAAGGGAAATGAGCAGAACAGGGCAATAATCCAGTGAATAATCCTGTTGTCCAGTACCAGCATCTGGCAGTCAGAGGCTTAAGGACACCCAGAGCATGAGGCTGTATCCCTGACCACATAGGTCCATCAGTGACTATTAGCCAATCTTCCATGAATGTATCTATTTAGTTTTTTAATCAATTACAGTTTTGGGCTTCATACCATTCCCTGGCAATGAGTTCCAGAGGTTGACTGTGTGTTGTGTGAAGAAAGACTTCTGTTTGTTTAAAACTCCCTTCTCATTTTGCTGGAGTCAATACTGTGATGACACGATTAGTGCATCATATCTGAAATGCTTTTAGTTTAAAAAATATGCTATCTAAATTATGACAGTATTAAAATATTCTTGAAAACTATTTTTTTACTTTCATACCTGGAGAATCTTCCTTGTACGCAATAAGTTTGCAGCACAGCATCACGGCATCTGAGATACCATGGTTTTGTTCTATGTACAAGGAAACAACAGATATCAGTGTGGTAACTGTTCGTAAATATATTACCGTATTTTTCGCCCTATAAGACGCACTTTTTCTTCCCCAAAACGGGGGGGAAAAGATGGTGCGTCTTATAGGGCGAATGTGCGCCCCGGTTCCCCCCTCCCCGCCGCGGGCGGGCTGCCGGGAACATCTCGGTTCCCCCCTCCCGGCCGCGGGCGGGCTGCCCGCTCCCGGCAGCCCGCCCGCGCGGCGGGGACGGGAGAGCGGCGTGCTCTCGGCAGCCCGCCCGCGCGGCGGGCTGACGGGAGAGCGAGGCGCTTTTTGTGTGTGGTGGTGGGGTGTTTTTTTTTTTGTTTTTTTGTGTGTGTGTGTGTCCGGCTTTTTCATTTAAAAACTCGGGGGCGTCTTATAGGACGGAGCGTCCTATATGGCGAAAAATACGGTATATTTCAGTATTAACTACATAAATTGTCTTCAGTGCTGAATGTGCAGTAGTCTATTTTTCCACCTCCATTTTCCAAAGTAGTTAGGGCCTAAATGATCAAAAATGACTTTTGATTTTTGGTCCCTCCATTTTTAGATGCCCCCACTTGCTCAGGACCCACCCTTTAAGGTTTAACAGGTTGGGGATTTAAAATCTTAAAGGCCCCAGAAATCACTAGTCAGTTTTAAAAGTATGGCACCTGACAATTAAATGACAGGCCTGTTGTGGGGAGATGGTTCTTACTGAGGGCAAGGGGTTCTGAATGAAAATAAAACAAGAAACCTTTCAGAACTGCTAAGATTGGTGTTCTGGGGCTAGCCCCAAACTCCCTGAGGTGATCCAAAACTTGAGCTTCCATGGCTGGCTCAAAATGTTTAGTACAGTTTGGGATTAGGTTTGAAAATTGTGCACAACTCTGGTATATAACAAGGTATGTTGAGGTGCTCCAGTCCAAAGAGCATTACAGCTAAAGAATCAAGCATTTTTCTTCTGATTTATATGTATATTTTGTTTAATTATATACATATGATTTATCTCACAAATCATAAGGCTGGATTTACTTTTTTAATTTTCAGTTGACTGGAGAAGGGCACAATTATGTCATGTACTTCTGTGATTCATATAACAAGTAAAATTCTGCTGTGGGTATACATTACTAATATACTATTCATTTTCTCCATGTGCATATTTAAAATATGTATTTCAGTTTGGATGGATCAATATGGAAAGGAACTGTATAATAAAATTAAGATTAGATTTAAAGTCCACACTGTTTGCAGTTTAGTTATTTTTGAAGTCTTTATTCTCAATTGTTCACTTTCTAAGATGCAATGTTTATTCCTATTATAAATTAATCAGATAAAGGTATGATTCCAAGATATTACTTTGTTTCAATTTCACATAGTATTTTCAGTTAACTTTAATAATTTTCTTTTTCTTTTATTGTTGTAATCTGTCGTCTGTTTTGTCTATTGCATGTCCAGGGTTCTAAGGTTAGTATTACTGCTGTAAGTTTCAGTTTTTAAGTTTTTCAATCTTTATTATTTTTGATAATTTGATATGTTGGCTTTTTTGTTTTGTTTTTTAATTTTTCACACCATATTTTAATATGGTCAGGAGTAAATTAGTTGCATTTATGGACTTTTCCTGAAATGTTTATTTTAGTGTAATCTAATGCATTCGCTAGTGATTATATGTTACTTATTGTAAACTATCAAGTCAAAGTTAGACAAGCCTATGATCTCATATAAATTGCAGAAGTGTCAGTCTGCTGTGAAAATCTGATTTAGTTCAAGCTCTGGACAGATAACCATCTGGGAATTTAGTTATTCCTTTTAAAATTTACATAGCAAGCATGAGTTTTACCATACCGTTCTAAAACATTCTAGCTTCTGAAAACAGTTTGATGAACAAGGAAATGTCTCTTAAATGTAGTTAGAATACATATTAGCATGTTAACTTTAAGAGGTGGATTTCATTATAGTAATTAGAATAGAAGGCTAGTTATTGTCTTTATAGTGAATTGGCAGCATTTAGGGAGATTTCCTAAAGACAATCCTAATTTTTTCTTCAATGTAATGCTAGCAAAAATCATGTAAAACTACATTATAAAACATTCTTTTACATGGATTTACTATCTCATGTGAAAATAGACCTGGACATATCACATTGGGAAGTAATAGATCTATTCCCGAATAAAAATATATGCGGTACAATATAATTAATTATATTATAGCAATAATCCACAACATGGAGTCTACTAATAGGCCATTGGTGCATATTTCTGGTGTATGGTGAGGCGAGTCCAAAGGCCATGTTTCTATAACCACCTGAGAATTGCACCAGCAGCCTACTAATGCACACCCTGGCATGACTTCTTCAGTTTCAATTTCATTTTTGTAAATGTTTTATATATAAACAATTTGATACTTTTCTATGTGAATTAATGTTTTTTCCTACTATGACAAGGGAGTCACAGTAGAAAAATAACATAAAATAGCAGGGAATAACTGCCTAGTGGAATGCTAGTGGCAGTCCTTCAAAGGGAAATGGTATGTCAAAGGTCTAATTGTCATAATATCATTTGTTTTGTCTTGCTGGACAGATTTTAAATAGTGACAACCCTTCCCAGAATACCCATGTAACTGACATGTCTTGCTCAAAAAAAAAAAAATTTTAAAAATGCAATGTTATCTATCATTCTGATGACAGAAAGGCACATTATACCTTTCATGTGTCAAAACAATTGTTTTCTTAATATTGTTTGGCATTATTTGCACTGTTGGTATGTTGTTAAACCTAAACAACTATTTCAACAAGTTACTGTTCACTGAGGACATTAAATTCTCAGCAATAGGGAAATAAAATGTTTTAAAAGAATTTTCTCTACTCTTGTAGAAAGAAATGTGTATAACAGGACAAAATAATATATTTTAAGCTTCTTATTTGTCTTACAGAATCCCTGAAACTGGAACCAAAAGGGTAAAATTTTCACAAGCACCTGAGTCCCATTTTCAAAAAAGACCTAGGATCTTAAGTCCCATTGATTATCAGTGAGACTTGAGCTCCTAAAACCAAGGTATTTAGTACCTGAAGATTCAGGTAGCCACCTCATGGGATTTTTAAAAGGACCTAGGCACCTAATTCTCAGAGATTTTAATGGGAGTTGGCCTCCTAGGCACTTCTGTAAATCCCACTAGACGCCTACCTGCATATTTAGATACCTAAATTAATTTAAATATCTATCCCTAAGAGCTTAACTCACTTTTGAAAATGAGGCTTAGGCTCCAGTCACTTAGGCACTTTTGAAAATGTTACCCTAAATCATAACCCATTTTACATTTATGAAACAATTGTAGACTCAGGAGTGGCTTTGCCATGAGCCAAGGCTGTGGGAACAGCCCAAGATGGAGATTGTGATTCCAAGTGAAATGTATGCTGCACCAGGTATAAACTTGGCATGATTTCCTCTCTCACTAGGGCAGCGGGGAGGGACTAAACTCCTTCCTTTGCTGATCCAGGGAGGGTGTAAAATATGCTAGGTTGATGCCCAATACAGTGTGCATTCCTCAGCATGTCACTAATGTGTAATAGGAGCCAAGACTGCTCAGTTCCCACCCCATTCTACTTCTCCCACCCATCTGGTTTAGTAGGGGCAATGGAGACATGTCAGTTCTGCAGAGCCCATTTTCCTTCCTGTGCTATCATGCAGTTACATTGTTCAGAGACAAAAAGCAGTGTCATGCACTCCCTTATGTCTTGTACGGCTGTGGTAGCTGGGCCACAATTTGGTTCTACGTAAATAGTAATAATTTCCTCACTGATATTAGACTTCATAATACTTGTTACAGCATGCAAGTGTGAATTCATCTTCCTACTCCATTGTTTTTAAGTTCAGCCATAAGTAATTTACATTGATGAAAATATAGATAGGCTTGGCAGGATTCAATTTTAATCAATAGATTTTGATAAATGTTGATTTCAACTGACATACTGAAACCAGTGACAAAGAGAGTGGTTGGTAAAAGTTAGCAGGAGTGCAGCCTCTCCCTCCCCTTGTGCCTGTAAAGACTGAGCATCAACTGCTATCACAGGAGTGGGGCTGCAGAGAGGTCTCTGTTCTGCCATTGACCCTGGATTCCCTCTGGTGCAAGGTGCAGAGAAGGCTGAAGCCCTGATGGGCCAGAGTAGACACCCCCAGCCAAGATTGCAAGGAGGAGGCCACCTTGATCCAGGCAGGAGCCATTCAGCAGCAGGGGACAATGACAACTTCTCGCGACCTGACCGAGGGTCTCTGCTCTGCCCTGCTCCATCAGGACCACAGGCTTCCCCATACCTTGTGTCTGACGGGATCTGCTGTCACCAGCCCCACAGCTCTTTCAGGGAGCCCTTTGCAGCTCCATTTTCACAGTCCCGCTCATTCATTCATCATCCAGGAATGTGACAGCCATCTCTGGGCACAGGAACTGTTTAGCAGTATCATCCGTTAGCCAGGGGATCATCCTCCTTGCCACCCTGGCCAGGAGTCTCTCTTCCACCAAGCCAGGACCACAGTCTCCTCTACATCTTGGGCTCTGGTGCCTTGAACCACTTATCTACACAGGGAGCCCCTTGCAGTCATTGCTATCCTAAGCCAATCCTACACCCCTTTAACTTCCAACAACTGTAAAAATAAAAATAGAAAAAAATGAAAAATGTCTTAAAATAAAATATTAACCATCAAAATTATAAAACAAACCTGAATTCTGCCAACCCTAAATATAGGAAATATTTTTTTGAATTTTTTTGTCATTGACTTATTTATAGTTAATAATTAAAATTAAGATGTGGGTGTACTATATTTGTTGTTTGAAACTGTTAAGTCTAATATAATTATTTTCTCTTAAAGACTGAATTGGAAAATATCGAAGTGACACAAGGAATGTCAGCAGAGACAGCAGTGACTTTCCTGAGCCGTCTGATGGCTATGGTTGATGTACTGGTATTTGCCAGTTCTCTAAACTTCAGTGAGATTGAAGCTGAAAAAAACATGTCTTCTGGAGGCTTAATGCGACAGTGCCTAAGGCTAGGTAAGTCTGTATAGAAGAACACAGAAGTGCGCATTAAATAATTACTTACAGATCAATGAGCTCAGGCTACAATGAATAAAAGTAGGAATTTACCTGGTTTTGACTATGATGTGATAGACTAAAATACTACTGAGTTTTTACTGACTTGTTACAATAGTTATGCTGGTTCTATTGAAACACAAAAATAGATGAGGATAAATCACATGTCTAGATTTATAGTTGCCATTGATGAAATTCAAATTGATCATGTTGTGGGATAGTAAAATATTTATAGAATCATAGAATATTAGGGTTGGAAGGGACCTCTGGACCTCATCTAATCCAACCCTCTGCTCAAAGCAGGACCAATCCCCAACTAAATAATTCCAGCCAGGGCTTTATCAAGCCTGACCTTAAAAACCTCTAAGGAAGGTGATTCTACCACCTCCCTAGGTAACCAATTCCAATGCTTCACCAATGAAATGAAAGTGACCTTGAAGGATATTAATACAAGAAAAGTAGTGAAAGGAAGAAATGCTGTTTCCCTAAAACACTTATCTGCTGTTCTGCTTTTCTTTTGTAAGATTTTTCATCATGGTCTTTCACTTTCTGAGAATTTCCTCTGCAGATCCTCTTTTTTTTGGGAGACTATACCTCAGCCATGTGCCTGTAAAACATCTAGCAAACTGTGATAGTTTGGTCTATGTGTACACAGTTTTGTAAATGAAAACATTATTTGAAAGGGTATGAGGAACTGTGACCACGTGTCCCCTCGTTATCTTTCCTATTGCTGTTGGCAGCAGGTTTTGGAAATATTGTCTTTTCAAATGAATTGCAGCATCATTTGTTGCTGAAAGAAATCATTTCGCTCAGAATTGAGTAGACTATGAGGAATTTGAGGGACCTAACCAAGCTACATGAACAACATGCAATATGATGGCAAATTCTGTTCTGTTATTTTCATGCTGTTTATAAACAACAGTATATCAATTTTTATTCACAAGTTGTTAGATATAATGTTTGTGAAAATAGTATTTTAAATTAAAGTGACCGTGAAGGATCCAGACTCAATGGTGTGGAGTGAGCTGCAGAACCTCAGTGGAACAAAGAACCCTGCTTTAAAGACAGTTTTCTGGAGCACCGATGTCCTATGGTTTTATTTTAAAAAACACTGGATTCATTAAAGCCTCATATAACAGCACATCTTTGTTTCAGAGGTGGTTACAAATCCATAGCAAGCTGTCTGAATATTTCCAGCTCTGAAATCTATAAAATCACTATAAGGACCTCCATTTTGTTTCATTCAACCATATCCTTCTGATTTTGGAGCCATAGCTAATGGTCATTTCAGGAGAGCAATTTCCCAGTCTATTCTTCAACTGTCCTTCAGTGTTTTACAGCTTTTAATCATTTTATCCAGTGTAGGGATCTCCGAATGAACCTTGTCAATAATTCCCTTTTAGAGTTCACTGCTAGTTCAGAACCAAACCTGTCCACACTTCTTCCCCATTTCCTTCAGATTCCTTAGAGTATATTTTGAATCAGAAGATACTGAGTTTGGCTACGGTCTATTATAAGCGGTTACACCAAACAGTATGACTTGTGAGCATAAGTGCACCTGACAATGATAACTAGTTCCCAAAATAAGTACTGGAGCTGCAGATAGCAGTCTTCTCCCCCCATACCCTCTGCACCCCTGGTATCGTACAGTTGAGTCTTACGGTCAAGGTAGAAAAACGGGGCTATTACAAGGAAGAGTTTTGGTGGAGGGATAAGGGAAGTTGATGGAAAAGGGTGTCTACCTTCTGGCTCCCACTTCCCATTTAGAAATAGAAAATCTGATCACTTTATAGTAAGAATCCCAATCTTTTCCATCTTTAGTCAAGTAAGAATCTTCTAATTATGCTAATTATTCTTGTTACCTGTCTCTGAACCCCTTTATATCATTTTTGAGATGTGGTCACCAAGACTGAGCATACTATTCTAGGTGAGGTTATACCATTGGTTTATATAAGAGCATTATAATATTTTCTGTGTTGTTCTCCATGCTATTTCTTATGCATTCTATATTTATATCATTATTTTTTGGTTTGGGGGAGGATATTTTTGTCTGCTGCTGTTCATTGAGTGGAAAGTTACTGAGCTGTCCTTGGTGATACCCAACACTTTTGGCTAAATTGCTGCAGGACCTTAGAAGCAGCCAGCGTAGTTTAAATTATTCTGTTTGTTGTGCATTGCTTTAAATTGTAACTGCTGAATTCCATCTGTCATCATATTGCATGTTGTTTATCTAGTTTGGTTAGGTCCCTCTTAAATTCCTCATAGTCTTCTCAGTTCTTGACTGAGCTGAACAATTTTTGTCAGCTTCAAATTTTCATAGAATCATAGAATATTAGGACTGGAAGAGATCTCAGGAGGACATCTATCCCATCCCCTGCTCAAAGCAGGACCAACACCAACTAAATCATCCCAGCCAAGGCTTTGTCAAGCCAGCCCTTAAAAACCTCAAGGGTGTTTTGCCACCAACACTGTTTTCCTACCTTTTCAGATCACCGATAATTACTGTTGTCATTCCTCATGTGGAACCTTGTGGCAGTCTGCTGCTAATCTCTGATGTGAGAGAAAGTAATAATTGATTCCTTCCTTTTGTTTTCTGTCTTCTAGTCACTAAAAATATTAAGGTTGGCTTTGGCAACACTAAGGAATATGCTTCCAAAAATAGTGGCTCAACAGGGACATGATCATTATCTAAGAACTCCAGTTAGAGGGGAATAATTTGCCTTTTTCAGACTTTGTAGCCTTATGTACAAGCCTTGTTTAAGACACCTAGTCATAAAATTAAGGAACATGATTAACTAAAAAGAGAGTGAAATTGGAAAAGTCACCATAATATTTTCTTAGTATCACCAGAGTACAATTTAAGAGATTTGTGATCCCTATTTATTTATACAATTGCTACTGGGACATAATCCTTGTTTGGAGCTATGGACATTTCATTAAATGGTAACATTGTAATCACCTAATGATAATGTTCAATTACATTGTTTTTTTAGTTTGTTGTGTTGCTGTGAGAAACTGTTTAGAATGTCGACAAAGACAGAGAGAGAGGGTGAACAAATCTTCACTAATCAGCAGTAAAACTCAGGAAACTCTTCAGGGTATGACTGCAACAGCAATGACCAAGGTAATCTAATGTTTAAATAAATTGTACCAGTGCTTAAAATGAGCAGGAGATTATTATAGTTAATTTCTAGTTTTCTTTTAAACAGAAGCTGAATAGTCACCCATTTTCTGGCTCTCAAAAGAAAACATTTTCTTTTTCAATGAAACAAGAAAAAAAATTAAAAGGAAGAAAATTGTTAATTTAATGGTATGATTAGAACTGTTCTCCACACTTTCTCTCCTACTTCTTCTCCAAAGAGCATATCTGCTCCCCCACTCTGTTTCTAAAGCCTCATGAGATGCATGGCCAAAGTCTGCTATCAGATCTCTGTGGGTAGACTCGTAGATCCCATTAACTTCAGTAGGGCTCTGTTTATAAATCGTGGACTGTCTTTGTGGATATAACTCGAAGAATGGGGTCTAAATTTGTTTGTCACTTACATTTCTGCCACTTCGGTGTCCTTATTATTTAAGAGGTAACAAAGTCCTGTGGCACCTTAAAGACTAACTAATAAAGTTTTGAAGCATAAGCTTTCGTGGGCTAATACCCACTTCGTCCGACGAAGTGGGTATTAGCCCACGAAAGCTTATGCTTCAAAACTTTATAGTTAGTCTTTAAGGTGCCACAGGACTTTGTTACCTCTGCTATTCCAGACTAACAGGGCTACCTCTCTGATTCTTATTATTTAAGTTACTCATTTCTGAATATTCTACAATTAGTTCACAGTTTGGGGGGTTGAAGGGCCCTAAACTAAATACACAGACCATCCCGGATCTCAAAGATGATGCTTTGATATTTGTAGCTGAAATTCACTTATCATGATAATCTCATTACTACTTCCACAATATAATCTGTTGCCACAAAATACTGTTTCAGATACGACTTATATCTACAAATATGTTTGCCCCCAAATATTACTAAATTATTTTATAAAATGAAACCAAAAATATATTTTAGCAATTTTGCCAAACTCTGCACAAGACAAACATTGGACAATGGAAAACAGAACACTTTTATATGTTGTTTATTATTTGGATTGCAGTGTTTATTGTTTAAGGAAAACAGGTCCCATTACTGTAAGTAGAATACTGAACATGCATGGACTGCATGGGACTCTAATAATAATTGCCTGTATAAAATAGAATAAGGCTGAATTTTCTAAGTTATTTTAAATTATACTATCACATGCATAGGAAATACTACTTATTAATAGAACAAAAAAATAGTCTCCTCTTGGTACAGTTAATATGCTAACTACTAGAGACTGGTACATTTCTCCAGTAGGATTAAAATATTGTTTTTGAAGAACATAAACAATTATGTGTCTGCCTGTTCAGTACAAATGCATTAAAATAAATAAAGCATCACTATGTTTGTAAAACCAGTATCTGAATGTTGCCTTTTTTGTCTTCAAGTTAGTACTAAATTATTTTATTTATTGTGGATCAAATAAATCTATTGAATGAAAATCTCTGTACATTTTGGAAAAAAATAATTTAATCTTTTTTAGACACCTTTGGAAAATGTTCCTGGTAACCTTTCCCCAATAAAGGATCCTGATAGACTTCTTCAGGATGTTGACATTAATCGTCTGCGAGCAGTTGTTTTTCGTGATGTGGTGAGTAATATGGACTTCGATTTTTCTGTTTGCAATATATTCACTAATATTTAAAAGAAAGATTAATGTTACAAATTGCTTGCATTTTAAAAAAAGGACAGCTTTGGAAGCTGGATAGACTTAAAATCTATGTTCACCTCTAAAAAAGGCTTTTGATTTCCATTGTGGGGGGGTGGGCGGGAGAGAAATCTGCCAAATTGAAGTGTTTAATAAAAGTGATCTTATTTGGTAAGAAAGATGCCTTACATAATTTCATTCCACTTTACAAGCTAAAACTGATACGCGAACTACATGCAAGGAAAACCTCAACAGCCTCTGAAATCCAGCAACCTCTGAGGTGAAATGTTACACCTCCTTATTCATGGAACATTTATAATCATATAAGAACCAGTTCTGTGATGGTGCTGAGTAGCTTTATATAATCCATCTATGCTAAATGACTTTAGTATCCCTTCTGGCAGTATTATAGGTGAATGGATGCTGAATCACAAATTCTGATGTAGACTTTTCATAATAGTTGCTGCATCCGTAAATGGCACAGAAATAAATACACCTTCAGCCATTTTATGCTATACATATTGTGTGGTCTGGAAGTAAGAGCAAGTGACTGGGAATTCCGACTCTTCAGTTATATTGTTAATTTTGCCACTTGTTTGTTGTGAGATCTTGGGCAAGTCACTTAACCTTTCTGTGTGCAGCTTCCCCGTTCATCAATTCATAGATATCCAAAGCCAGAAGAGACAATTGTGATCATCTAGTCTGACGTTCTATATATCACAGGCCATAGAATTCCCAGATTAATTGCTAGAGTATATCTTTTAGAAAATATTTAATCTTGATTTAAAATTCATCAGTGATGGAGAAATCACTCCTAGCTGATTTTGGCTCATAATTGTTTTTAGCTTTGTGAAACAGGCTTTTAATACACAGAGTATACATATTAGTGATCTGGACTTGAGTCGTCTTTCACATTGTAATGTAGTCAAGTCATGATCACTTGTATCTAAGATAACTTTAATTTTAGTTCTGTGATCAGGTACTATTTACCTGTTAGGAGAAGGTCTAATAAAGGATTCCTTCGTGTTGGTTGCAACACTTTTCAAGTTAGGAAATTGTCACCTATAATGTATACAAATTCCAAGGATGCTCTAGTACTGGCTGCATGACACTACCAACATATGGCACATAAATTGAAGTCCCCTATGATTACACAGGTTTTTCCTATGTTATAGATTGGTACGTAAAGCAATGGTCAACCTGTGATTTGGTGGTCCGTAGCAAAACACAAGATGGGGTATTATTTGGTGTCTATCTGTTAGGACATTGATCCATAAACATTCAACATCATTTTGTTCTGAGTGCATCAGAAACAGATAATGCTATTTTTGACACTGAGGGCTATTCTCCCTCACCTTTTGCCCACACTATCCTTCCTAAATAGGTTTTAACCACTGATGTTGGTAATTCAAGAATTGAATTGTAAGCAGGTATCTATATATATAAAAGTCAAATGGTGTATGCGTGTATGTACATTCCCTTACTCCTTCCACACCGTTTGAGCTAGAGACTTGAAATTTGGTACAGTTATAGGTCTTAGGGTCCTTATCAGGGTAAGGGTCGAAAATTTTTCAAATCTCACCACTGACGCCCCGGAGGGTTGAAATTCTTTAAAGGCCAATCACATCAGCTGGGCAGCTGCTGTTCTCTGTGACATAGTTATGATGTCATAATACCCCCCTCCAACGGACCCTGCACTCTCAGCTCTCTGTCCCCTCCCCCCTCCAACGGACCCCACACTCGCTCAGCACTCTGCCCCCTCCCCACCTCCGACGGACCCGAGCAACGCCGGGTATTTTTGCTAGTAACACCTAAAAAAGTTGATGTTTCTAAAACATATTGATTATCTTGATTTAAAAGTTCTGTGTGAGTGTCAAGTATGATAGATGTGTTTCTTTTTCCTCTCACTTAGGATGATAGCAAACAGGCTCAATTTTTGGCTTTGGCGGTAGTTTACTTTATTTCTGTGCTGATGGTCTCCAAGTACCGTGATATACTAGAACCTCAACGGGAGACTGCAAGATGTGGGAGCCAGGCAGGTAGAAATATCAGACAAGAAATAAATTCACCAACAAGTACAGGTACATCTATTTTTCCCCACTTATTTTTCATTATTTTTTTTTCAGAATTTCCTTGAAACCATGAATATAGACACAAACTGTTTTAAATTGTCTGAAAGGTGTGAAGGCTAATGAGACTGTTTTGTTGTTCTTTAGTTTCTCCAAGCTTCTTTAATATGTTGATTGTTAATAAGTTAGATTTAAATTATGAATTTCTGTTTATAGGGTTTAACTCACTTTCATTTGTTTATTCTGTATTTATGCATCCATTTTTTAATTTATATTTACATTCACAGGAGGGCCCTGTGAATTTAAAATTGTGAAAGGAAAAGATATTAACAAAGTAAACTTTAAAATTGCCATTTGTCTACCGTGAGCAGCTATCTCTGACTCTAAATGCACTGTTTGAAGTTTGTAATCAGCCAACACAGCTAGCTCCCTAGTTGAAGTTAACTTCTGTTTAAACTTAGGGCTTGTCTTCACTTGAGCCGGCAGGGATCGATCTTTTGGTGATCGATTTATCGTGTCTCGTTAAGACGCGATAAATCGATCACCAGCGGCTCCCCCGTTGACTCCGGAAGTCCAGCTCCTGAAGAGGCGCAAGCTGGAGTCGACGGGGCACCGCGCCTCCGACCGCCACCGCCGTGAGGATGGGAGGTAAGTCAGCTGTAGAGATGTCGATTTCAGCTACGTTATTAACGTAGCTGAAATTGCGTATCTACAGTCGATTTCCCCCCCTAGTGGAGACCAGCCCTCAGTCTTGCGAAAAGCTAATATAGCAAGGACTATTAACTCTCTTGAGTCCTGCTGTCTTTCTAGTCTGGGTCTACATTGAGAGGCCTCTGGAAGTCTAAAATATTATAATTGTTGCCTTTATTGCATTCTTTACCTGATTAGTGTGAATTCTTATTTTTTCCTGGCAACTGATATCCCAGCTTTTGGGCATGCTATCTGTCAGCTGCAGAACCTGTCAAGAGTTTTGTATCCAAATGTGTTCCTCCACTATTTGTAATGTTCAGTCTGCTAGTCGAATGGCTTATTTAAGTGGATTGGTTTATGACTGTGCTCTGTTTTCTCTCTCAGAACAGCCATATAAAGATATTGGAAAAGAGTGATTAGAAATCAGTGGCCAAAACTCTGCATGTTGTTTTTCATGAACATGTTGCTTCTTGTACTGAATTTAATTTGCTGTCTCAGTTTCTGTAACTTCTGATTTTCATATCATGTATAATGTAATTTAAATTCATGTCCTATTTGTTCTTATTTTGGGCTGCCAAATGATTAAAAATTATAATTAATCATGAGATTTTTAAAAAGTAATGATTAATCCGTTTTAACCACACTGTTAACCAATAATAGAAAACAAATTTAAATGTATTATTAATATTTCTGATGTTTTTCCTATATTTTCAGATATAATTTCATTTACAACACAGAATACAAAGTGTATACTACTCACTTTATATTTTTTTAATACAAATATTTGCACTATAAAAAAGAAGCAGAAGAAATAGTACAGTATTTTCAATTTACATCATACAAGTACTCTAGTGCAATCTCTTTATCATGATAGTGCAACTTACAAATGTAGAATTATTTTTTAATAACTACACTAAAAAACAAAACAGTGTAATCTGTTAAAGTATTTCAGGTCCACTGAGTCCTCCTCCTTGTTCAGCCATTTGCTAAGATAAACAAGTATGTTTAAGCTTTTGGGCAATAATGCTGCCTGCTTCTTTTCTAGTGTCACCTGAAAGAGATAACAGAGTCCTGTGGCACCTTAAAGATTAACTAAAGTATTGAAGCATCTTCGTCTGCTTGCATCCGACGAAGTGGGTATTAGCACACGAAAGCTTATGCTTCAATACTTTAGTTAGTCTTTAAGGTGCCACGGGACTCTTTACGTCGGCTATTCCAAACTAACACTGCTATCTCTCTGATACCTGAAAGAGAGAACAGGTGTGGGCATGGCACTGTTATAGAGGTCATTGCAAGGTATTTAATTGCCAGATATACTAAATATTCATATGTCCCTTCATGCTTTGACTTCTAGATTATACTATGTTTTTGTTTACAGTGCAAATGTGAGCACTGTACACTTTATATTCGGTGTTGTAATTGAAATCAATATATTTGAAAACTTAGAAAAACTTCCAAAATATAGATAATAAATTTAAATTGGTATTATGGTTTAACAGTGCGATTAAAACTGCAATTAATCTAGTTAATTTGTTTTGCCTTAAAATTAGAGTTAACTACAGTTAATTGACAACCCTACTTTTATTCATTTTATCTAATTCATTGTTACATCTTGGCTTGGTTACTTTCTACCTTTGTATGCCAAGTTTAAAAAAAAAATCCATGTCCTCATTGGCTGTTTTCATTTAATAAATTTATATTTAAGTGGTCAGCTATGAGAAACCATAATTTTATGTTGTATTTAGTGTGTCCTTCCTGGTCATATGTTATGGTGCTGGAGTAGGAAACTGCTTGTTTCAAATAACTATTTCAGCCATGTTTGTCTTATATATGTGTATTTTTCCCTATATATGTTCTTAAGATTCCCTACTAATTGGTCTGATGTTTCCTATCTCTTGATACAGAATTTCCTTCCTTCAGAAATGCATTGTTGTTAATAGTGCCATATTTGCATGTTTCAATGAGATAGGACTTCTGTCATGGATCCACAGTGGACCAGATCACAGGCGGTTATTAGCTGGCTCACATTTGATTCCATGATTTTCTCCACAGTTGTGGTCATACCATCTATCCCTCACCCAAGTTTGAACCACGGATTCCTTGCCAAGTTAATTCCTGAGCAGAGCTTTGCCCACTCATTTTACAAAGGTAATATTAACATCATCTCCTAACCTGTTTGGGTGTCCTTATTTAATGTAATGTCATTAAATAACTAGCCGTGATGTAATTGTTAGTAAATAACCATACGCCTCAGGTTACATGGAGATCAGACTGCCACCTGATGAGGATACCCTTAAGACAAGGCTTTCTTCCTGGCTACATTTACTTTAGGAAGTATCTTTCCCACTTCTTCTACCCTTTGTTCATTTCAGTGACACTTACTAAATTAATTAATAGTAAGTAAACACAAAATTAGTGTTAAAGTGGAGAGAGATGAGAAGGAAATTTTGAATGTTTTTGGTTTAGACTTAATCTTTTTCTTCTTGCTGCAACAAATACCTCCTTTAGTTATGAAAACAAATCAGACCTATTTTAAAAACATTACATACAGGGAATAAATTAAATCTTTACTACTACTTTTTTAGTTCTCCGTTTCCTCACACTTCCTACAGGTCTTCTATCTTCCTTTCCTTTTCTTTTTAATTTCACTTTTTGTTTGTATGTAAATCTTTATATTGTATATTATGTAAAGTTTTATTTTATATGTTGTTGATTGCTGTACTGTGCTATTCTGGAGAGAGACAGTTTCTGCAGTCAGAGCAACTGTTTTGTAATATAGGCTGGTTTTTCAGATAGAAAATATGCATATGCATGGGCTATGTTTTTCAAATGTCAGGGATATGCATATGTACAAAGTTAAACAGGTGCATTTGTAGCCAAGTGTGCATGTTAATTTACCAGCTTGTGTGCACATGTTACAGAGGGAGTGGACAAAGTGGTTGGGTGCAACCATACTTTATCTGATGATCATGCTTTCTGTGTCATTCTGATAAAAACCCAAAGAATAAAAAGAATGATAAATACAACAACAAAAAACCCTAGTAATTAATTCTGTTACTACTTCTAATAAAATATGAGCAATAGGCTGACTTTCTAAGAACACTTAGAACTTGTATGGTGCTTTTCATGTTCCAAGTGCTTTACAATGTTAAACCCTTCAATCAAGGGTTCTCACAAAAAAAAATTGGTAGTCTGAGTACGGTCACCAATTCTTGTTGGTGGCCGCTCCGCCAATTTTTCCTAAAATAATTTAGCAAAAGCAAATAAACATGCACATACATGTCCAAATCATTATTTATTTATGTAGGGTTTTGTTTGCAGACTCAATAATAAAAATAATGTACAGAAGTCTCTTATTTTTTACTGGACCAACATGGAATAGAAACACAAATATGGTGCTTTTCATGATCCTGTCTCTCTTGTTGTTGCTTCTTTTGCACTTCTTTTTTTATACTTAAGACTTGCTAGCTAGTAAGTGTTCTAGCTAGCTGGCAGACACTGAAAACTCATATTAACAAACATACAAATATCACTTTTCACAGCAGAGACTTACTCAGTCCCAGCAAGCCTGGACAAATTAAGCCTTGGATTGGGAAGTGGGTAGGGCAGCCGCAGGGGCCAAGGCAATGTGAGGGATTGATGGGGGACTAGAGAAGGCAGGGATTGATGGGGGACTAGAGAAGGTGGTCAGGGTCAGTTGGTGGGTTGAGCCTGGGACCTGCACCCAAACCTGGAGCCTGCTGCTGCATGCCCGGAGCCCACCACTCCACTGGCTCAGGAAGGTGGGGAACTCACACCAGCTGTCTGTTCCTCCAGCATTTGACTCCAAAGGAGGGCAGGGCCCGACCCCTGTTGATGGCCCCGGGGGAGGAGCCGCTGCTCTACGCCACCCCCGCCATCACCACGCAGGAGCCTATGGCAGCATTTGAGAAACTCTGATCTATTACATAAAGTTCTGTATGTCTCAGTCCCTCATTTATGAACCTTTATAGTTTACTGACTTCACTAATTAATTTCCAATTCAAATGTTTCTTACCTGAATTTCAGTATTTCTCCTCCCATAAAGTTTCCCCATTATTGCCAAAAATCATTCTCATTCTCTCTCTCTCTCTCTCTCTCTCTCTCTCTCTCTCTCTCTCTCTCTCTCTCTCTCTCTCTCTCTCTCTCTCTCTCTCATATATATATATATATATATTTCAGGATCATTTCGTGAGCTTTGTGTCACTTCAGTATGCTAATTTAATATTCTTAGTTGTGACATAACTGGCATACTTATCCACCCTTTATAAAAGGAATTGTATGCTGTTAATTCAGAAGTGCTGCAAAATAAACCCTAAAATATATTTGAATCCTGTTTCCTCATTATCTCCTTGTTCCACTTTTATAGCACCTTTTTATATAGCAGGCATTAGGATATTTCATTTTTGGCCACATCTGCTTGCAAATCAAAACACAGATAGCAATCCAGAGACAATGTTAATTTTGTTTTATTAAATTTTACGCAATAAAAAGGATATATAAACAAGAGTAATATTGTTGTTTGTACAAAATATGGCACTTGAAATAAAGACAGGTAGCAAACATAGAAAAGATTAGTTTTGCCATTTAGTTTTGCCATTTATATGCAGTGTGGTTCTTGAGATAAAATATAAGTAGCAAAAGTGTTTTTTTTTAAAAAAAGTACAGATTCTTAAAATAGAGCGGATGGGCAGACATACAGAATACATCAAAATATTTAAGAGGAGGCTTTTTTTATCTGTCATTTCTCCTCTATCGTACATTATGATAATACTTTTGCCTTCAGAAATGGGTACTAAGTTTGTCTTTATTTGTTTTTCATATGTTTATTGAACATATGTATTGTATTTAACCAGGCCTTACACTGAATATATTAAGAGTTCGTGCTTTTCCAGCCTATTGTGATAATTGTATTGAAAGTTTGGTGAAATATTAGCAACATGGTTTATGTGTAGTAGCAGTTAAAAAGCTAACAATGTTAGGTGCAATTAGGAAAAGAACGATAGATAGCAAGACAGAAAATGTCATAATGCCACTACATAAATGCGTAATATGACCACACCTTGAATACTGAATGCAGCTCTTGTCTCCCCATCTTGAAAAAAGATAAAATTGGAAAAAGTACAGAAAAAGGCAAGAAAAAATGGTCAGGGGTATGAAACAGCTTCAATATAACGAAAGATTAAAAAGTTTGACTGTTCAGTTTAGAAAAGAGGTGGTTAAGCAGGGATATGATAGAGGTCTATAAAATCATGACGAGAGTGGTGAAAGTAAGCAAGTTTTATTAACTCCTTCACATAACACAAGAACCAGGTGTCACCCAATTAAATTAATAGACAACAGGTTTAAAACAAACAAAAGGAAGTACTTTTTCACAAAATTCAGTCAATCTGTGAAACTCATTGGCCAGGTATGTTGTGAAGGCCAAAAGTATAACTGAGTTCATATAGAATTAGATAAGTTGATGGAGGATAGGTCCATCAATGGCTATTAGCCAACATAGTCAAAGACATAACCTCATGCTGTGGGTGTCTGTAAATTTCGGGCTCCCAGAAGCTGAGACTGGATGATAGTAGATGGATCTCTTAATAATTGGTCTGTTCTGTTCATTCCCTCTGAAACATCTGGCAGTGGCCACTGTCAGAAGACAGCATATGGGGCTAAATGGATCATTGGTTTGACCCAGTATGGCCATTCTTATCTTCTTAAGGAACTTTTGTGAAAACGGGTCTTGGCCTTGCTGCACACAGTAACCAGAAAGGCAATGGAAGAGCATAATCCTTATTCTCAGTGCTCAGGACAGGTTATGAGATACCTCCACTTTTGAGTCCTCTTTCATATGGCTTAAAAACAGCAATATTAGATGTCAGTCTAGATTGTCAATACAGTTGATTACTTCCAGTGATGTGCAGTGGATGGCAGAAGTACCACTAGGATATGATTGTTTGGATGTTGGTTGACAAATGTTTTTTAAGGCCATTTCCGCAGTAAAAAATAGGATTGTGTCTCAGTCCCCATTTATGGAGGACATAGATGCATCTGTCATATAATTTGTGGATGCAGCTCAAAGTGTATCACATTTTCAGTGGGAGTGAAAAGCCTTTGGGTTCTTTGGTTGGGTCCTTGAAGTGGTGTGTTTTGGGACATTGACATCCTTCCAGCTTGCTCAGGGGAGAACCCTAGGTCTTCAAGCTCTTGCATCTCAAGTGAAAAAGGTTTTCTGGATTTAAGTCTGAATATCCATATATTAGTTAGGTCTTCATGTGTTGGAAGTTCTTTTTTCCCTTGAATACACTGGAACTCCTGAAGGATTTGTCATGCTGTGACAAATTTGGGATGCATAGATGTGTGTCCGTATGAGAAGCCTAGGTAGTGGTGTTGATTTTACTGTGTCCATAATGATGTGCCCAACTGTGTTAAGTTGAAAATTGACAAGTGATGTTTTGAAGCTATGTGTCTTGACTGGTAAGCAGTATTCTGTCGTAGAATATAGACAAGGTCCTGTGCATTGGCTCACCAGGTCATCCTGCCAGTCTCTGGATGAGATTTACATGCATCTCTGTTTTGTCCTGGATATTTTTCAGGTGCTGCTGGTATCTGAGATTTCGGTCTCATGTCACACCAAGATATTTAGGGGTGGGACTGCATCTTATTTACTGGCCACAAAAGTCCATGCACAGCTCCATCCTAGCCTTTTGATCATGTAGGTAAAATGCTCACATGCCAGTCTTAGTGGGGTTTGGTTTTAGCCATCAATACAAGTAGTATTCTTCCATGTTTTTAGGGCCTTTGGTTAGGATTAATTCAAAAGTAAGTAGATCCCATGTTTTTGTAGTCAGAATAATGTAATCAGCATAGACAAATTTCCATTCGGTTGATTGTGGAAGGTCTCTCATGTACATATTAAACAGGATCAGTGCTATGACTGATCCCTGTGGTAGGCCATTGTTGAGAGTTCGTAGCCTGTTGATTTGGTCACCAAGGAAAATGGAACTCCAACAATTAGTCAAAACTTCTCAGAGGAATTTTTTCATTTCATTACATGGGATAATTTGCTGACTTTCAAGAGAGAGTCATTCTTGCATATGGTCTCATATGTGACAGATAAGTCTAAGAAAACTGCTCCTTTCTTGAGTTTTCACTGGAATTCTGCCTCAGTGTGTGGTGTTAAAGCCAATACTTGGTCGGTACAGCTTCATCCTGCTTGGAAACCTGTTTGTTCATTTGGTAACATAAGCGGCATGATCCTTGCCAATAATATTCTCTCCATGAGCTTCTACAATATACAAAGGAGTGACGTGGGCCAGTCTAACGAAGGATTACTGGTTGGCTTCTTGGGCTTGGCAGTGGCAATGACCATAGCCTTGTGCCAGATCCTTGGGAAAGGTCTTAAGGAATGGATATTGGAGAACAGTGCTGCCAACTATTTCTATCCCTTGGCTCTGAGGTTTTTAAGAAATTCTGCAGCTTTCTTGGCTTTTGTGAGTGAGAAGACCTTATTCACCACCTCAGTGGGGAAGGCGACAATATGGGGAGGAGGAAAGTAGTGAGATGACTATTTGTCAGAGTACTCTGCATGCTTTCTGCTTAATGGACTTGTCCTCTGGTGCTTTTGAGTTCATAAGGAGTGTTTTCTGATCACATCAGCTGAGACTGCATATTTTTGAATATGGGGTTTGTAGCCCCAAACTGATGCGATAATAGCCAAGCTTTGTGTCTGGAGTGAGTCAAGTCCAGACCTTCAATCATTTCAATACAGCTTTGACATCACACTAGGTTGTTACTCTAAGGGTATGTCTATACTACCCACCAGATCGGCGGGTAGTGATTAATCTATTGGGGATCGATTTATTGCATCTGGTGTAGACGCGATAAATCGATCCCTGAGCATGCTCCCCTTTGACTCCTGTACTCCACCTCTGCAAGAGGCGGCAGTGGTCGACTCACCGCCTTGTGGACGGCCAGGTAAATTGACCTAAGATATGCCGACTTCAGCTACGCTGTTAGGTCGACACTCCCCCTCCCTCCAGTGTAGACCAGGCCTAAGGAGGATTGTTGCAGTGATCATGTCACCAAACATTCATCTCCTTTAATAGCCTTTCAGTTTCTGGTTTCTTTCAGTTTCTGCTTTCTTTCAGTTTCTGGTTTCAAGCATGAAGTATATCTGATAGTTGAGAGAGATTTTTTTTTCTTGCAGCTATTTGAAGGAGCCAAGGGAAACTGTCAACACTTGTGGACTTCAGTGGAATTGCATCAATGGTGGCCTCAACTGGCTTTCAAAAGTTTTATTGTTGTTTGGCTGATGACATGCTTATTGGGCATTCAGTCCAAATGATGATTATTGCTGGTCAAGGCTGGCTATGTGAAAAGTTGTCAAGAATAATTCTGGAAGTATTCTGAGGAATTCTGAACTGGCTTTTGGTGAGGAAACAGAGATGTAGGTTTGTAGCGGGGTGGCTACCCTGCTCCAGAGAAAAAGGGTTAAAACAGCCCTGGGAAGGGCTGTGGCTGGGGGCAAGCAGCTCCCAGGCTGGTTCAGGAAAAGCTGGGCTGATTGGGAGTCAGGCTCAGCTGGGAGCCATGCCCCAAACAGACCCAGCTGGCCATATAAAGGCCAGGGAAGCCAGCAGCTGAAACAGAGAGTCTCCTCTAGCTGTGGAGGAAGACAGGTCTGGCTGCTGGGGAGCTTGACAGGGTACCTAGAGTGGAGCAGGGCTGGGGTGAAGCAAGAGGAGCTGGGGGAGCTCTGGCCTGGAAACCCCCAGGCTGCAAGGCCTAAGAGATGGCCCAACAAAGGGTACTGGAATTGCAGGGGGCAGCCAATGGCTACAGAGGCAGCAGGCCAACCTTCTTTGCCAGTGATGAGTGGCAATGATACTGCAGTCTGCCCCAGTGAACAGGGGTAAGTGGTGACTGGCGGGAGTAAGTGGATGGGAGACCCTGAGACTGGGGGGTACCGCAGGGGTGCAGCACTCTAGGGAAAAGGGCACCGGGGTCCAGGGACAGACATGGGGTCAGTGCAAGTGGGACTACAGCCTGCAGAGGGTGTTCCAGATGCTGGAAAGAGCTAATTCCTGGAACAACCAGCAGGAGGCACCACAGGGGTGAGTCGCCACTTTGCTATAAGGTTGTAGTCTCTGATCCAGGGGGCAAAATGAAAAGTGCCTCTGTTGGAATGAAAAGCGATGTCTTCGTTTTGATGACCATTCCACAAGTCCTTCACCCACAATATTGTTGCTGTCATAGTCACACATTGTATTTTGGTACTGACATACATGGTGGTGTGATACGCTGTGGGTAATGGGAGAGAAGGGCAAAGTACTATGCCGCTTCCTGGAGCCCCCATTGGACCGGGACGGTGAACCGCGGCCAGTGGGAGCCGTGGCCGGTGAACTGGCAAGTAAACAAACTGACAGGGCTCACTAAGGGTCTTTACCGTGCGGTTCCACGTGCCCTAGGTTGCCAATACCTGCTCTATACCGTGGTTGACTTTGAGAATGTCTTGTAGTGGATGTCCTCTCAGCTTGTTCCTCAAATGGCAATAGGTACATATCTTCTCATCTAAATTGGGATGCAAATTTAGACTATGGTTTTTGGAAGCTTCAGGAATTAGATCTCTGCATATAACTTGCTAGAAGGCAGGGCATTACTTTCTCCTACAGATCTGAGAGTAACCAGCACAGATTCTCAGACAGTGTGGGTCTTATATATCACTTTACTAGAATAGGGAGAAAAGGCAAAGATTGGGTGCTTCAGTGGTGTCAGAAGAAAATTAGCGTATGGGAATGCAGTACATGGAGAAAAGTGGTCCTCCTCCCCAAAACATAGCCAAAATCCTGAGCTGGAAAGATGATCAGTGCTCACTTAGATCTTCAGTGGCATGTTAGTTGCAAGGTGGGTCATTTGGACAAGGACATATTTTCTACAAGTCAGGACACTTGTTCCACATTTTGCTTGAGAACTGATACATTTTCACAGTACTGTATATCAGATACATCTATTTTATGCTGTGAAAAAGGGCTCCTTTATACTTTCTTTTCTGATTTCTTTCTTCCCCAGAGTACTTAAGAAATTTTTAGCAGGACAGACTCAGGATGATTTTTAGTCAAGCTGGCATGATTTTCAGAGTTGCTGGTTTCTGTCCAGAGATCATCCATTCACTCTCTCCAGTGTCAAGATCTGCTATCAGCAGAAAAACATCCAGATCTCAAGTTCCTTAACCTGACAGTATGGCTGCTGGGTTTCTAGGACAAGGCACTTTAGGATTACCTGAGGAGATTCGGGCAGTCTTGATAGAGTTGAAAGCCATGTGCTAGGAAGTGTTATACTACTAAATAGAACTGGTCTGAAAAGTTTTCTCCAGATAGTTTCCTGTCCAGATCCAATTATTATAGGTTTCCCCTGTCTCTGGTGTAGCCAATGTTATTTCTGGCTACTCTAAAGATTTACTTAGCTGATATTTTTGCCTGCTATGTCCTCGTAAAAGAGAACCATATTGTGTTTCATCCTGAGAAGAGAAAATATAAAGAGCTTAACACATTTTTGTTCCCTCCCATCTGGTAGCCAATAACCTTTGGGACTAGAATTTTAAATTAAATAAAATCATGGAAAGGCCTTTTGGACCCAGGTGGTGGTGGTTCTTTGTACCACTTAATGGACATTGCCTCACCCATGAGGGTCTTGGAGTTGCAGATACCATCAGCTTACCCACCTTGTACAATATTCCACAATGACAAGTGGTACATAAATCTCAACCCCATCTTTTTGCTCCAAATGCTGGAGTGTGTCTGCTGAAAAGCCACTGAAGTGAAAACTTCCGCTGTCGGCGGCATTTCGGTGAACACAGAAAGGAACGCTGCGTTCCTCTCTGTGTCCACCAAAATGCCACTGATAGCGGAAGTGTTCAATTAGGCGGAGTTTTGGTGGACATGCCGCAAGCCACGATAGGATGTGGCAAATCAAAAAGGGGGTGCCGAAGAAACAAATTTGAGAACTGCTGACTAGTTCAACCCCTTGCTCAAAGCTGGAGCAATCCCCAATTAAATCATCCAGCAGATTTTGCCCCATATCCCTAAATGGCCCCCTCAAGGATTGAACTCACAACCCTGGGTTTAGTAGGCCAATGCTCAAACCATTGAACTGTTCCTCCTCTCTCCCCCCTTTTTCCTTGTGACCAGCAGACCAGGAACCATTCATTGATGGTGCTCTCTATGGGGGTGGGGGGATAGAAGGGCTAAAAGACAAAATGTCAGTGTTGCTTTTAATTAAGGTAGAGTGACAATAACTCTTTTGTTAAGGTTGCCTAACACTTTCCATATATATGTATATGTGTGTGTATTCCATATATAAAATAATAATAAAAAGTGAGCCTTTTTTGTTTGTTTGTTTGTTAAGACCTCTGGCATTTCCCTGGTTTGCAACAGGACATTGACATATGGTGTCAGGATAGTTGTGGGATTGGGGCATGGGTGGTGCATGAACTGCTGACTGGGGGAGGTTAACCTTCTGCCCGATGTCCTGCCTCTTCTGCTCACACCCCCCACTGGAGCCCAGAGGTCTTCCCCTCGCCCCCACCGCAAGTCCCAGGTCCAGGCTAATACCTCCAGCCAGCTGGGAGGGTGGGTGGCATGACCCGAGTCAGGACCACCGCAAAACGACAGAGGGAGCCTGGGGTGGAGCATTGGTGGGGCCATGCCTGGCTGTTTGGGGAGGCACAGCCTCTCCCAGTCTATGATACCCATCGCCCATGGATCGGGGGAGTTGCATTTGCTGCCTTCATGAACAGCTATTTTGATTTGGCCATACTATAAGCAGTTTAAAATTGTTGCTTTCAAATATTCAACTTTTGCAAACTTTCAACTTTATTTTGTGTGTAATAAAAGATGCAAAATATATGTGGCAAAGAAATCCAAAATGAGTTCACGTAATATACACAAATATTAATTATTTAGAATTGGGAAGCTTGGGGTAAAGAGAAAATGTCAATTTGTTGGAATACCAAAACCTACATGAATATACTTTTAATGTCTATGATAATAGAAGCCTATATGCTTGTTTCTTACCATTTAGATACTTTAAAAATAGTGTAAGAATTATTTAGGTAACTTAGTAGGCAAAAAATGGTGGTGCACTTCATAAATCACAGTAAAACAAGATATTTTAGAGAAGGAATGTGACAGATGAGGTCACCACATAGACATCATGTCATTTACTTAACTTAAGCCCATATTTTTTCCATAATGTAGTAGATGAACTCATTAGTTACAATGAAAAACAGTAAGAAAGAGGCATCTGGTATCCAACTGCCGACTTCTGACAGGGTTAAGATCACTAGGTCTAGTAATGTTCTTGCTTTGTCTACTGACATGCCCTAATGCTACAGAAAACTGATGCGGGTTGTTGAAAATTTACAAGCCGGCTGTCAGAATGTTATAACAATAGACAGAAGCAATCAGTTATATTTTTGCTGCTGTTCATGTTTTAACTTTTAATTTAGCTAAGGTGGGCTAAGTACTCAAGATTCTTCTGTTCTAAGAGCACCCACTCTATAAATTTAAGAGAATTGGATAAATATAATTTGATTGCATTGTGTGAAAAGATATACTCTTTGCTCCAATCTTGCAGTCCATAGAAGACACAAGATTCTGAAAGAAAATCAGTGGGAATGTAATAAAGATTTGACATGCAGCATTATAGCTAAATCAGTTGGTTTCTTTGGTCCCATGTATAAATTGTAATTCATTTTAAAAACTTTCTAATAGGGATGTCAGATAATTAAAAAATAATAGTCATAAAATTAATTGTGATTAATCATGCAATTAATTGTGCTGTTAAATAATGACAGAATACCATTTATTTTAATATTATTGAACTTTTTCTACATTTTCAAATATTTATTTCAATTACAACACAGAATATAAAGCATATATTGCTCATTTTATACTTTTTATTAAAAATATTTTCACTGTAATAATCAAAAAGAAATAGTATTTTTCAATTCCTGCATTACAAGTCCTATATTACAATTTCTTGATCGTGAAAGTTGAACTGACAAATGTAAATATATGTACAAAAAGTAACTGTACTCAAAAATAAAACTGTGTCAAACTTTAGAGCTTCCAAGTCACTCAGTCCTACTTCTTCTTCAGACAGTTGCTCAGAAAAACAAATTTCTTTACATTCATGGGAGTTAATGTAAATAAGAAATGGGCACCATTGTCACCTGACGATGAGAACAGGCATTCACATAGCATTGTTGTGTCTGGTGTTGTGAGATGCTCTAAAGATTCATGTCTCTTCGTGCTTTAACCATCTTTCTAAAGGACACGCAGCCATGCCGGGGTTATCACCACTACGCTAAGCAACTTTACAAAATTAACGGACTTTGTGACAGACATTGGCAGGGGATGGGAGGGGGCTCTGGGCTGGGGCAGGAGGTTGGGCTGCAGTGGGGGCTGGGAATGAGGGGTTTGGAGTGCAAGGGGCTGCTCTGGGACCAAGAGGTTTGGACAGTGGAAGGGGGATCAAGGTTGGGGTAGGGGGGTGAGGCACGGGAGGCGGAGAGGTATACAGGCTCCATGCAGAGCTTACCTCAAGCAGCTCCAGGAAGCAGTGGTTTGTCCCTCCTCCAGCTCCTACACACAGGCGCAGCCAGGGATGTCCCCACAGCTCCTAATGACTGTGGTTCATGGCCAATAGGCTGGGAGCCACGGAGGCGGCGCTCGGGGAGGGCGGATGGAGCCAGTCTGCAGAGCCGCCTGGCTATGCCTTTAACAGCCAGCAACAGCAGGGACAGAGGAGCCACTTGCGGGAAGGCTTACCTCGGGCAGCTCCCCACAAGAGCCCCTCCCCATCCCTCTGTTGCTGCTGGAGGCGCAGGCACTGCCCCCTGTAGCTCCCATTGGCCATGAGCTCCTGCTCCTGGCTCTGATAGCTCGTCCAGGTAGGCACCGGGTGCCCCGGCCGCTGCTCCCGCCCAGCGCCCCGCCGTTCCACCTGTGCCCCCCTGAGCCCAGGGCAGGCGCTGCCCGGCGCTCTCCCCCCACCACGCAGGGGCTCCCCGGGTCTCGTCTCTGCCCCCCCCCCCGCCGGGGTTCGTCCCCATCGCGGCCGCACTGGTCACCTGCCAGGCTGAGCCCCCAGGCAGGACCCTTCTCCCCCAGCTGGTCAGAGGAGCGGGTCCCCCAACCGCTCCCTCCAGCGGGCTGCAGAGTTGGGGGGTGCAGGGGGAGAGGTAGCGGGGTGGGGGGCTGGGTGTTTGGGGAGGGCAGGGGAAGTGGTAGGTGTGTAGGGTGAGGGGCTGGGTGTTTGGGGAGGGGTAGCTGTGTGGGGAGGGCAAAGGAGTGCGGTTGTGTGAGGTGAGGGGCTGGGTGTGTGGGGAGGGAGAAGGTGTATGGGGGAGCTGGGTGTGGTAACTGTGTAGATTGGGGGTTGGGTGTGTGGGGAGGGCGGCTGTGAGGGGTAGGGGGCTGGATTTGTGGGGTGCAGGGGAACCAGTATCTGGGGGGCTGGGTGTGTGGGGAGGGCAGGGGGAGAGCGGCTGTGTGGGGTGGGGGGCTGGGTGTGTGGGGAGGGCAGGAGGAGGGGTAGCTGTGTAGGGTGAGGGGCCGGGTTTGGGGGCTGATGGCTCAGTCTCTCCCCTCCATTAACTTTGGAGCTGGCTCTGGGTGAGGTTCGGGGCCCCTTGTTCGAGTGCCCCCCCTTTAATGGGGTGAAAGCCGTGGGGAATGGAGAGGGGTCTGGGAGGGTAAAAGGGAATTTAGTGCGATCTCCCCCCACTTGTGCCCCTTCAGCCGCCTGCCTCCCCTTCCCCCCATGTTCCCTCCCACACTGCAAACCTTCCTCATCCCCTCCTCACCTGCCCTCTGTTTGAACAATATTACTTATTTCTTATAGTCCCCTTCCCCGTCCCGTTTTTACCCCCAAAGAATTATGGAGTGTGAGAAGTTTTATGATAAGGTGTTGAAAGATCGAAATTTGCTGCGTAAGATTACTTCATCGGAGAAATATTCATGGTACGATTGTGGTAAAATACAGCCCCCCACTATGTCTACCTAAATTTTTGATGGGTTCTTTCACTGATGAATAATCAGAATAATGGTAACCTATGTATGCACATATGTGTAATATGCAATATGTTTATATAATTAATTTTTATTGTCTTTCTTTTCCAGAAATAAAAAATGTTACATAAGTTATAAATACAGAACATTATTAAATTATGTAAGCACAACCTTTTTCAGCAGGCGGGACAATTTATCCATTTCCAATTGTTCGTGGGCCGCAAGTTGACCCCTGAGACAGAGTTCTCTAAAAAACGGCAATCGCCAATCGAATTCTCTAAAAAACAACAACCGCCAACCGTCGGCGGGCCGCGGGTTGTGTATCACTTGTAAAATAACCCCGTCCCGTTTTTGCCATCCCAATGTCCCGTTTTTGTCACAAGGAAATATGGTCAGCCTAGCCATGGTTCCTGGACAAGGGGATGGGAGCCGCAGAGTTAGCGCTCGTGGAAGAAGGGGGGATGGAGGCAGTGTGCAGTTGCCTGGTTGTGCTTCTGCCAGAAACAGATATCAAAATTTTTACCATGCTGATGATGGGTTCTGCCTGACAATGATCTAAAGCAGTGTAGACTAATACATTTTCATTTTCATCATCTAAGTCAGATGCAACCAGCAGAAGGTTGTGGGTTGTGTTTGTTGTTGTTGTTATGGTTCAGGTTCTGTAGTTTCCTCATCAGAGTGTTGCTCTTTTAAGTCTTATGAAAGCATGCTCCACACTTTGTCCCTCTTATACTTTGGAAGGCACTTCTTAATCTTGGGTCGAGTGCTGTAGCTGTCTTTAAAATCTCACATTGGTACCCACTTTGTATTTGTCAAATCTTCAGTGAAAGTGTTCTTGAAATGAACAGCATGTGCTGGGTCATCATCTGAGACTGCTAGAACATGGAATATGGCAGAATGTGGGTAACACAGAGCAGAAGACATACAATTCTCCCCTAAGGACTTCATTCACAAATATTATTAATGCATGTTTTTTTTTAGTGAGCATCATCAGCGTGGAAGCATGTCCTCTGGAATGGTGGTTGAAGCATGTAGAGACATACAAATATTTAGCATATCTGGCATGTAATTACAGTAAAAGTTGTTTTAAAATGTAGAATACCATTTATTATCCTTGTATGTACAGTGGTTTTATTGATTTTTTTTCTTATTTCTAAATTATTGTAAATATAATCCATAATAGGGATAGTTAACTTTCTTAATGATCTCTTTTGTTTGCAGCTATTTTGAGAAATATGGTATATTTCAATCTTAAATTTTAGCTGGATGAATAAATTAGAATTTTAAGTTAGAATCTTAACATTTCCCAGTTTTGTGATTGCCAACTATATTGTAATGTCTGCATATCAAAATTCTAGGTATCTGATCAGAAATTCTTTGCTATTGCAAACCAGATTAAAGTATAATTCACCCTTCATTTTGAACTTCAAAAAGTACACTGGCATTGGGGCTTGACTTTTGCTTAGAGAGATAATAAAGAGGTATTCTTACATTGTTTAAAATAACCCCAGTGGTGATTGCTGAACACTGTGTGCATGATATTTTGCAATTTCAGAAAAAAAATCTACCAGAAGCAATATATCATAATACTAAATTCCCTACATTTGTACATGTAGATTATGGATTTTTATTGTAAACCAGATAAAAATTCAAACTATAGGCCATTTTTAGTGTGTCTACTTTTGAATGATACTCTACATAGTAACTCTCTCTTCCTCTGCAGAATTTAGTCATTATGACTATTTACTGTAGGCCTCCGCTCTAGATTGTGTCAATTTGACCTACTCATCTTCCCAAAGAGCAGGATATTCATAGGAAACCAATAAAGCAGCTTCATCTTAAGCAGAGCAACAGTGTTCTTAGATTGCATGTCAAAAGCCCCTTGTTTTCTCCAGTTCAAAATTATCTTTCTTATTTTTGTATGGGGAAATTTAGTCTAAAAAAACCCATTAAGATCATGTCACTGATCTGATTACTTTTTCTAAACTCTATCATGTTAGATATCTGTGATGATAAATATTCTGTGGACTAGTGGACAGTGTGTGTGTGTAATGGGGATATATATCTTTTCAAGTGGCTGTCAGCTTTGCAGTACATAAATCCAGTTTTGGCTTCCTGATTCAAAAAGTGGGGTTGGTATCCACTTTGGAAAAGACATCATTCTGTTTGTGAAAATATATATGTGTAATGGGGAGTGCATGCAACATTTAGAAGAAAACGGTGTTCCTATTAACAAATAATTTTCCTTGGGTCTTCTCTAGGGTTTGCAGTTCATAGAATCATAGAAGATTAGGGTTGGAAGAGACCTCAGGTCATCTGCCAATATATGGTGTATATCATTATTGGTATACTATTGTATATGAATTGTTTTAAGCTGAAATTAGTTTGAAGGCATGTGTGCATAATATATAAATATATTCTATACTGTTCACTTATACAATGTAGATACATATATGTACATGTATAAAATATATTTGTATCTAATATACTTTTATACTGTTTTGACATTATAATACACTTTTCTATTACAATTTCAAGTCATAAACTGTTACCATATGATTTCTGCTAGTTAAGTTAAAAATGTTTTATTTAGAACCATTAGTAAAGCAGAATTTTATTTACATATACTGCAGCACATTATCTTCCAAAGTAACCAGATTTACCCTTTTCTCAGAATCACAAAGGCAAATACAAATCACAAATACATATGAGGCCATAATTTATATACAAACTATTCAAATTTTACTTTCAGGGTTTTTATCTCAAGTGTCCTTAATAAAAATAAATTAATATTATAAATAAACATTTAGTTCAGGCTTTTTGGCATCTGAGGCAGGTCTTCACAGCTCTAGCCAAATTCCAATGGGACCATCAGGTTGCTATGCTTTTATAGTGAAGTTATTTGTGTGTTTCATTGTAAATAGTTGATAAAAGCAGACATTTGCAAGATGTTATTAATAAGGCCCCTGGACATTTTGCAAAATTCCACCGATTTCACTCCCCCCACCCCGCGTCTACGTTTCTGTTCATATTTGGGATTTAGATCAACCTGGGATCTGAAAGTTGTGTTCATTCTTCTCTTAAGGTGTGCCAAAAAACTCTACCAGAATTTTGAGTTATTATTTCTCTGTCTTGTTTACAGGCTCCAGAAGGATTCGCAGATATATGTTATCTAGGATACCAGAAAGGCTAGACACTTAATTTTCTGACAAAGTTTAAATTGTCCTGAAAGCAGTAGATATATTAAGCACTTGAAGAGATTTTAAAGCTGTGAAATAGTATAACTTTTTTGCACATATTTCCAGTGTCCCTACTGGTAATATATGTAAATTAGTGTTTTGACATCTGATTTGTAGCTGAGTAGTGAGTTTAGACTACCACAATAAATGTATCAAGCTATGTTCTAGCATGCAATGTTCTGCCATTTAATAACTTTATAAGGAGTGGGTTGTATTTTTTAAAATATCACTGAGATTATGTAGCACAACTCTGGGCTCCATTATGCAGCCCTTCATGTGCAGGAAATGTCCATAGAAACCAATTAAAGTTTTGTGTTCACTGTGGCTTTCTGCAGGGTGGGTTCTCTGTTGTTAATTTGGTAAGATTTATATGCTTTCTAAGACTTGATAGCTTCTATCTTATAAAGCTTCAGTGATATATTTGTTATACAACTCCAGACTAAGCTTTAAATATTGTTTATAACCCCTTTTCACTACAGAGACGCCTGCTGTATTTCCAGAGAATATCAAGGAAAAAGAAACAGCAACACCAGTTGAAGATATTCAGCTGGAAAGCTCCATTCCTCATACAGATTCTGGTATTGGAGAGGAGCAGATGCCCAGCATCTTAAATGGGACAGACTTGGAGACAAGCACAGTCCCTGATGCTATGAGTGAACTATTGTCTACTTTGTCTTCTGAGGTAAAGAAATCTCAGGAAAGCTTAACTGAAAGTCCCAGCGAAATCTTGAAGCCTGCACCTTCAATATCCAGCATCAGCCAAAGCAAAGGCATGAATGTCAAGGAGATACTAAAAAGCCTTGTGGCAGCCCCTATTGAAATTGCAGAGTGTGGTCCTGATCCTATCCCTTACCCAGACCCTGCTTTGAAGAGGGAAGCTCAGTCAATTCTTCCCATGCAGTTTCACTCCTTTGACAGGTATATGGCTGAGTTAATTATTTTATATTGTTATAATGCTGAGATTTGAAGTATGTATTTGTAAGCACAGTGATAGTCCAGTGTGAATTCAGATTAGATAGTACAGTAAAACCTCCATTTAATGGACTAATTCGGGCGAGGGGGTGTCCGTTAAATGAAAATGTCCGTTATTTAATAATAAAAAAGAAAACGAGCTGTAGGAGCAGCAGCCCGACCGCCACAGGGTCGGGGCGGCAGCTCTGCAGCCTGCCCGCTGCCGGGACCGGGTGGCAGCCAGGAGCCGTCAACCAGCCCGCCCGGGTCCTGGCTTCTGGGACCCGGGCGGCAGCCGGGACCCGGCAGTCAGCCCGCCCGCTGCCTGGACCCGGGCAGCAGCGGGGAGCCGGCAGCCAGCCCCCGAAAAACGGACTTGGGATGCATCGGACTTGCTCATAAATTTTGTCCATTGCATCCGAAGTCCGTTAAATCGGGGTCCGTTAAATCGGGGTTTTACTGTATTAAAAAATACGGTTGCTTTACTTCTTCATTGTATTATTAAAACCAGACCATATAATATCTACAAAAGTTATTCACATCGTTTTATTTGGTGCTTAGAGAGAAAAACAAAGTGATGCTGGAAGGACAGGCCTGTTTTAAAGAACTGTTGTAATAAAACTTTTTTTTTGTCTTTTAAAACCATATTTTGAATGGGAAAAAGTCTCTGGTTATATACAAGAGACTGGCTGTGTGAAGTTCCAACAAAATGCTTCCAAATGTTTCTCATACCTATCTTCTTCCAGTAGTGAAATCAGTCATGCCAGATTGTGTGCATACTTCCATGAGAACAAGATTGAGACTGACTTCTGTATTTCATTTTTAAAGCTTTAAGCCCAATTTTTTAATATATTTTAAGGGAACACATTTTACATTGTGAGACATAATTTTTAAATTTCTCATGGTTTACTAAAAATTATTGCAATACTGATTAAAATAGCTTAATTTGAGGCAAACACACCAGCTGCATGACCATATAATATCCTTGTGGCAATTAATATAGGAATTGTGTTGGGAGATGCAATTGCCTGCGTCCGGCAAAAAGGAGTTACTTGTATTGTGTGTTCATCCTTAACCTATGCAATAGTCTAATTCTGTAGTACACTGATGTGACTGAATTTACCAGTATGATCATGTTGTTGTAGACTCTCTTCTAAAATATTTAGATAATCAGAAGAATCAGTTAAAAAAAAAGTCAATTAAGCAATCCAGCACAAACTCTGATGTGTGGCAAAACTGTAAAATAGTGCTTTAATAGTATGACTTGTGATTCGTATAACCACATCATGGGGAAAAAATTCTGAAGGAACCTCAAAAATAAGTATATCAAGTTTAAAATATGAAATATCAAAAAGGGAATGTGGTCTTCCTAAAAATATCTTGGCTCTTTTGATCGTTTCAGAGAGACAGTCTACATATTGCCTCTTAGGAAGATTTTTTTCTTCTATTCATGAACTTACATATGGTAAATTGGGTTGGTTTCAAGGGGGAAAATAGATGAAAACCCTTGTTGTTGTTTCAAGTTTTTTCTGTGTGAACAACCATCATATTCCCAAATATATTCAAAGCTGTTTTATTTTGCACTAGCAAAAGTGCCCGGCATTGCTCGGGTCAGTCGGAGGTGGGGAGGGGGCAGACAGCTGACACCCCCTGACCAACCCCAACACCTCACCCCTCACCCACCCCGACACCTTCCCACCCCCCCAGACCAACCCGGACACTCCCTGGCTCACTTACCCCCCCTGACCAAACCCGACACCCCCATCTGACCCCCCCGACCAAACCCGACACCCCCACCTCACCCGCCGACCGAACAGTGTATTTAATAATCTGTGTGCTACACAGTGCACCGTGAGCCGGGGGGGGGGGTGTCGGGTTTGGTCTGGGGGGGGGTGGGAAGTTGTCGGGGTGGGTGAGGGGTGAGGTGGGGGTGTTGGGGTTGGTCAGGGGGTTTTGTGGTTGTGGGGGGGTGAGGTGGGGGTGTCGGTTTGCTTGGGGGGATGAGGTAGGGGTGTCAGGTTCGGTCGGGGGTAAGTGAGCCAGGGGGTGTCGGGTTTGGTATGGGGGGGTGGGAAGGTGTCGGGGTGGGTGAGGGGTGAGGTGTGGGTGTTGCGGTTGGGCAGGGGGTGTTGCGGTTGGTGGGGGGGTGAGGTGGGGGTGTCGGGTTTGCTTGGGGGGGGTGAGATGGGGGTGTCGGGTTTGGTCACGGGGTAAGTGAGCCGGGGGTGTCGGGTTCGGTCTGGGGGTGTTGCGATTGGTGGGGGGGTTTGGTCTGGGCACCCACCCCGACACCTTCCCCCCCCCCAGACCAAACCCAACACCCACCCCTCACCCACCCCAACACCTTCCCACCCCCCCAGACCAACCCCGACACCCCCCGGCTCACTTACCCCCCGACCAAACCCGACACCCCCACCTGACCCCCCCAAGCAAACCCAACACCCCCACCTCACTTACCGTCCCACCAAACCCAACTCGGATCCATCGCAGGGGGGGCCCAGAGCCGAGGGATTCCGGGGTTCCATTGGGAGGGGGGAGGGGCAGAGAACTGAGGGATCTCTGGGGTTCCGTTGGGAGGGGGGAGGGGCAGAGAACTGAGGGATCTCCGGGGTTCCGTTGGAGGAGGGAGGGGCGAGCTGAGCGAGTGAGGTGTCTGTTGGAGGGGGTATTATGACATCATCACCACCTAACCGCCCAGCCGATGTGATTGGCCCTGAAAGACTTTCACCCCTGAGGGGCGTCAGAGGTGAGATCCGAAAATTTTTCGACCCTTACCAGCATCTAGACCCCAAGACCCCTAACTGTACCAAATTTCAAGTCTCTGGCTCAAACGGTGCGGGAGGAGTTCGCTGTCATACGTACATACATACGTACATACATACATACATACGTACGTACATACATACATACACCACTTGACTTTTATATGTAGAGATTTAGTAGTACAGCATGTACACTAGTTACAAATTACATGATAGTTGTCTAAGAAATAGTAAATACTTGAACTTTTTTATTATACATTATATACATTTTTCCTTTTTGATCAGAGCACTGCATGTGGGTTCTAAGCCTTCAACAGACTCTTCGCCTGCAGAGTCCTATTAATTTCAGTGAGACTCCAGGTGAACTTGTGCATCTACATTAATGGTTCTCAATACAGATTCAGGGCCTAAGGTTAGATGCAGTTGCCAGCTTTTTAATAACTTTATAAATGTTGTATAGACATTAAGGATTTGTTGTTTTTATTTTCTTATTACTGTAGTGTCAAACTGTGTCCTGGCTAATGAAGTGGCACGGATGTGTAAGGAGGTGTCCCTGCACTCTCTACCTGCATCGCTCTGTGCATGTGGGGGACGGGATGTAATGGAGTGGGGAAATGGGCAGACCATTAGCTCTACCCCTTACTGTGCTGGATAGATAGCATGGCTGTACCACTGCACTTGATAGCATGTGCTACACTCGGTATATGTGTGGCGAAGTTTACTCCCTCCCTTGAGCAGCAAGAGATTCCAGTGAAAGAGAGTGACTGAAAAGACTCTGAGTCCCAATCTTTGAATGCACTGCCAGCTAGTTAAAGCAGATTGTTATCTCAGGTTTTAGTCCAAGTGTAGATCAGTGATTCTATATATTTTCTATACTAACAGGCCCCTTCCCTCACCATGCTCTCGTCAGTGACACCTTTTAGCTGGTGGCTCCCTCCCATTTACTAATATGGGGAGGACAGGGTGGTTGCAACAAGACTGTGCTCGTGATACACGTTGATAAATTCCAGTTTGACACATACCACATTCAATCTCTGGGAAGAATAATTCAGAGAAGGCCAGCGCTGATCTTTAAAGTGTTTTGTAACAGCAGAGCCGTATTCATCAAGGAATGTAGCATATCCTGTCAGTGGACAGCAAAACAGGAAGTTCTTGTGTTTGATTCCTTCCCACTCATACCAGACATATATTAAAAGATGGCAGAAGAAGACACACCTGTATCTTCATTCACTTGTACTAAGTAGCACTAGTTGTCCTTACTTGGCTAAACAGCAATTCTTGCAGCTATTATAAATTAGTCACTAGAAAAAGTGAATAGCTTAGATTTTACTGGCAGCGGCAGATTTGCCCCATCTGCGACACAGAGAGAATTCAGTGTTTCCCCAGTTCCCCAGGCATCTTTGGCTATTACACTTGGTGTTACTGGGAAATGTTCGGAGGGTTTTCGGGTATATGGTATTGCTATTAAAACTGTCTTCTGATTTTTGTAAACCCATAAAATTTCACTAGAAGGATCTAAAGGTTTTCTTTTGTAAAGATGGATTCTTGGTCCCCCAAATAGCTCAGTGCTCCCTGCTTTCCATGGTTATATGCATGCCCAGGTTCCCTAGTCATCTGCTGCAATGGCTCCTTTGAAGTATTGTGGTTGCTGACAAGCATTCTGGTGCATGCTTTGATCTAAATCTGCCAGAGAGGAAAGCTGCAAGAGATAGATCCATAGAAGAGAGGAAAAAAAGACACTCTGCTGTCTGGTTCCATCTAACAGTGTAGAGAACATGCATTGTAATTTAATTAACTTCCAATTGGGAGACCAAAAGACAGCTGCAGGGAGGTCCCAGAAGGGCAGGGAGACAAACCAGAATATTGTATGTGACAAAATAGAAAAATACTGAATTCCATGACAATTTGGAAAAAAAATGCCAAATGTCATGGCTGCAGTATCCGAGTCCATAGGACCTAGGTGGAGATGAATGGAACAGTCATATCCAAAGGTATTAATGTGGGTTGCCTGCAGTTTCAGGCAGGTATCCTGGCATCAGTTTGCACTTAGATCATGTTTTCAGTTTTATCTTCCCAGCTACAAGGAGACAGAGGCCACGGAGGCATCTTTTTTTTTTTTTCCTAAAAAATAATAATGAAAGTCTATAAAATGGAGAAAAACAGTGGGTCACCATGACTTTTCTGAAACCTGTTTTGGGAGTTGCAACCCATGGGCTGAGAAACACCTGATAGGAGATTTAAAAATATATGTTAGAGATTGTCATAGAAATGCATTAAGAAAGCCACTTAGAAACAATAAGTCTGTATTTTAGGTTGTAATGCTTTGTGAATTTTTTCCTCCATTATCTTTGAAAGATTGAAGTAAGTTGCAGCCTAGTTGTTCTCTCTCCTGGTGTTTCCAGGCTATACCTAAAGACTGTTTTTGTCTAGAAGGAAAGTATTAAAATAATTATTTGTGTTGGAAAATCTATAATAGACTTGTAGGTATATTTTTGTTTAGCAGTTTATTTAAGAAATTTGAGATAAGTGGTATTTTCTTTGAAAGTTAATGTACATTACCATGTGCTGCAACATATGTATTTCTTACATTAGAGATTATGGTGATTCGTATAAAAGAAATCACTAGAATAATGGTAAAATAATTAACAAACAATATTTTGAAGAGCTGTGTGCTTTTAAAGCATTTTTTTAAATTACAGCTTCTTATATATATTGGGGTCAAATGAAAATTTACCAAAAAACACATGAAATAAAGTTCAAAGCAGTGTTCACTTTTATCTAATACAATATTTATAACACTGAATATTTTTTATAACTAAATTGGCAATGGTACTTGCTCAGAACAAATGTGTTGCAGTGTATTATTTCTTAGAACTTGTATAACTACAAATGAAATGTAAAAGTACAGAACCTGTTCCAGCACATTTTATCAAATGGGGCTTCTGTGTAGTTAATGTATGCAGCAGGTCAAGTACTATCGAATGTAAATGATGAGGTGATATTGATGAGAGGAGGGGATTGAGGTCTCGAGGGGTGCTGATGACGGATTGAACAGAAGCGGCCTTGCGCTGCACGTAACTCAAGCCTGTCATCTTCACTGCTCAAAGCTATAATGGGAGGTGGCAGTCTGAAATGGGTTGCCACGGCAAAGAGTATTATTTTTGAAATGCTTTCACACAAATCACTAGGCCCTGCATACAACTTAGTTTCATGCTTTAATGTCATCAGGAGGCACAAATTGGTGTGTCTAATTGTTTGCCACCTGCCAGCAAAATGAGCTGCCAGCCAGCCAGACGGGTTTGATTGTCTGTCAGCCATTCAATAGATTGAGAGTGACAACATCAAAAATTTCACTTCAAACTCTGAAGCTTTGCATAGCTTTTCAGAGACCTCTTCCCTGCAAGTGCTTCTGGACAACTGCATTTTTCAATTAGTTTTCAATATATTGCTGCCTTCTGCCTCATCTGTGTTAAGGTAGCTGTAATTACATTATGAGCTATATAAACAGATTTCCGGGACATTGGAGCCTGGATTTTCAAAGTTATGACATGTCTTTTAACATCAAACCAAACTCCTTGAAAATAACATTCAGGGTGACATGTTTAGAAGAAGCATTGAGGGTTATCTGTCCTAGACTTATAACTGTAATGGAACATAACATGCCAGTAATTCTTTCTTCCATTCTCATCTTTTTGATGGCAAACAAACCCCCATAAAACTCTGTTCTAATTATTACTAGTATCAGAATATTTCTAGCATGACAAACCACATTTAGAAAATATAATCAGTCCAGGACACTGGACATTGTGAAATTGTTTGATTCTGTATAGTGCTCATATTGTGCAGTTTTTGATACATTACTAGTCTTCCTGCTAGAAATTTCCTAAACTGAAATTACTGAAGTTTCAGATCATCTTGCTTTTGTGCCTTATGAATTTCTTTTAAAATTGTTCAATGAGTGCTACAAACATTCTATACTTTAGAGAGTCATTTTAATAAGAAGCATTTCTTCATCTGCATTTATGCAGAAAATCCTATATCTTGAAGTCCTGGAACAAATGAGAAAGAAGTCTGCCATTTTTGCTGTTAATCAACATCATTCAGTTGGTTTGAATGCCAAATCATATCTCTTTGGATAGGATAGCAGTGTGCAGCTTGCACACATACCACAGATCTATAAATATCACAAGTGCATTCTAAACCTTGGTCTACACTGTGTGTGTGTGGGGGGGGGGCAGTCTAAGGTACACAACTTCAGCTATGTGAATAACATAGCTGAAGTTGACGTACTTAGATCTACTCACTGTGGTGTCTTCACTGCCTCTTGCAGCAGTGGAGTACAGGAGTTGACAGGAGAGCTTTCAGGGGTTGAAGTTTGTAGTTTGTCATTCCTCTATTTCCAGTATACCAAGCTGTTTTCCATTGGCGTGCAATGGTTTATATGGTGCTCTTTTTTACCCTGTTTTATCAGACTGTGTTTGAATGTGCTAGCATGTCTACGACTGCATGTCTTGATGCTTTGAGACACCTCTCTAGTGCCAAGTTCATTTAGAAATTCAGGAGGTGCTGAATGGGGAGGGTGGGAGGAATAACTCAGTGGTTTGAGTATTGGCCTGCTAAACCCAGGGTTGTGAGTTCAATCCTTGAGGGGGCCATTTAGGGATCTGGGGAAAAAAATCTTTCAGGGGACAGTACTTGGTCCTGCTAGTGAAGGCAGGGGACTGGACTCAATGACCTTTCAAGGTCCTTCCAGTTCTCTGAGATAAGGCATATCTCCATTTAAAAAAATAATCAAGAAATGTCAGTGACTTTGATCATCTCTCACATAGATGGATTCACAGATATTAGACCACTAGGGATATGTCCTGTGAAGAGAGTAGCTTTAACCCCCTTCTCCAATTATGTTCCTATGGACAAATAATAATTTGCTTTGAACAAACTGTTTTCTGACACTGCATTTTCATACCAGTAATGAGTCTGGAAAAAAGTCTATAGCAGGTGCCAGAACTCAGTTGGACCTTCTGAGGATATAGGGTCCTGGGACCTGGGTATGCAGTCTAAAAGTAGGGTCAGTCGCAGGATTCTAAATGTAGTACAGATATGGGCCTGTAAAATGGAAGGATGCTTAATGAGAGACTGGGTGATGGATTAAAAGAACAGCTTGCCCTGGAGTCATAACTGGCCTAGGTGGACCTCAGCTCTGATCCAGAATGGCAATTCTTGTGTTTCAATTCTGGACTGTTCTTTCCTTTCCTAAAATACAGCAATCTTTTAATCTAGCATATCTTTCTATCTTTTCTGAGATCTTGTTTTGCCCATTGTAAGATCTCAGCAAATTTACCAGTCATACACTCTGGAAGTTCCTGGAGATCTGAATTGTTTTAGACGGTCCTGAATACATTCCCCTGAAAAAGTCCCATAGGCTGCAAGATGTGATGAAAAGAACAGCTGGCCCAGCAGACACGTCCAGATCCTACAAGATCTTTGTTGACAATAGAGAGGAAAGACCCAGTTGGGAACTCCACAATGGACCATATGATCCAGTAACCAGAATGAAGCATTTAAATTACATGACAGAAGATATTTCTTCTCACTACATCACTAAACAGATTCTGGGTGTGATTTTGAAAAGTGCTCACTTTTGGCCTCTTTCTGCTCCCATAGCGGCTAATTGCAAAACTCTTATCTTCAATGGGAGAAAAATTAGCACCAAGCACTTTTTGAGGTCACACCTTTAAAGTGCAAGGGAGGCCCACTGCGCAGTCCAGGCCTGGAAGGAGATGAAACAAACTGCTTCTGACAATGCTGATACACTGTCCTGTTTTATTTTATATAGGTTCTTACACTGCTCTTATCACCATAGAATTTGAGTGCCTTCCAATGGTGCATTAAGCAATGTGACTAGCCTCCATTGTGTGGTTTGTTCCTTCTCTCATCCTCTCCCCAGTGGGAAAATTGTGTATACATTGTCATGTGTTACTGTGGTAGGATTTTGGTTGGGAGGTTGCTTGTGTGTGTTTAAATGTACACATAGCTTAGTGTTTGTTAGACAGTGCAAGGTTGCATAACTACAGGAGCAGATGTTGAGGTTTGTAATGGTCCTTAATTCCTGTGGGAGTTTGTCCCACAGTCTCAGACCACATGCCAAGAAAATTCAGACTCCTGCACAGATTAGCTTTACCCTTACAGTAGGGAGTTCCATTATTGAGGAGAAGTGGAGTTATTGGACACAGTTTGTGACCCTGCCTTTAAATTATCTTTTAGGTAGACTAAGCCCAGGTCATTGAGTACTTAGGACCGAGAACTTAAACATGTCTCGGTATTCTATTGGAAGCCAGCATGGAGCATTTTCATAGACAACTAGAGCATTACTCATGGATGTTGCTATGTGAGAGCTTAGCATCTGCAAACACTTCTTCTCTTCACATAGATGAGTAGGAGAAAGGGAGCAGCAACCATGCCTCAGACTACTGTTCTGCAATATATACTGTAGGGTGGTAGTGGTGAAGACAGTTGTTCAGCAGAGGAGAAGCTGAATGGTCCTGGGACCTTGGTAAGACCCCAGTCTTATGTGAAGTCAAGAGCTCCTGGACCACTTTGCAAACAAAATAATAAAAAACAGAGAGCCTTGAAGACACAAGAAATGGCATCTGACCTCTGTCTTGATGAAATTTGGACTGAACATACAATTCAAAGCCATAGAGACTGAAGAATGTGCATTCTTCTACCTTTGGAAAGTGACCACTGCCCCAGATGGCCGACATTTATTGAGTGACACCTTATTAACTAAAACTTATGCTTCTAGTACTTATATGCCTCCATCACCATAGTATTAGAGCATCTTCCAGGCTTTTGTGGATCTACCCTCACAACATTCCTGTGAGTTAGGGCAGTATCCCAGGTTTACAAATGGTGAACTGAGGCACAGAAAGATGGTTCAAAGCCCAGATAGGAAATCTATTTACAGAGGCAGGGAACCCAGATCTCCTGAGCTGCCAGTCAGTCTGTTAACCACATGATTATCCTTTCTCTTCTTTTAAAAAAGGCGATGTGCAGAGCATTGCATCCTCATCCTTTAGCTGATATCTGAGCTCTTTTTTACTTCATAGCAAGAAAAAGGTTCAATTTTGATTGCCCACCATAGAATGTGTGTTCCAAGCTACCTTCCTAAAAATTCTAATGGAAATTCTTACCAAGCCAAGCAGTTAAGTCACACAGATCTGAAGGCATCCTAGATAGAAACACTCCCTTCCTGCTCTCTCATTGTCCCACAGATTATTGAGATTCTCAGATGACCTGTCACAGAAAAAATATGAATGATGGATACTCAACACCAAGAGCATAAGGTACTTACAGATATGGAGAGGGAAAGGCACAAACAGTACTTTAAGTTCTTGTGCCTTCTTTGTGGAACTATCTTGGCCTATTTTTACAGAAATAATCATGCACGTCTGAGATGGCTACTCTAGTCTCCAGCTTTCAACAATCGCATTCAGATGGAACCCTTTCTCAGAATGTGGCCCAGTACAGCACAGAAAATCTGACTCTCCACTGACAACTCTGACACATGGTGGCCCTAAATATTAAATGATAGCTAAGAGCCTCTGGGATGCTGCTAACAGGTTGATACTACTATCAAGTTCTATGACCGTATGGTCAGTGTCTTTGAAAGAGAGTTGTCTGTCACCCACATTTACTCAACCTTGCTACTAATGAAACCAACTCTTGATGCAACCTATCTCTACATTGCTACCCAGTGTCTAATCTTCTGTTTCTAAGCAAGATGACTGAGAACTTAGCAAATCAGTTTCTCCAAGTGCACCTGACACCTGTCAGCATTCCCATTTGAGTTTTAGGTTTAAATGAGCCACAGAAACAGCACAAGATACCCTGCTTAAGGACTTCTGTTGGACATAGACAGTAAACAGCATCCATTCCAATTTTGACTCTCTGCACTTACTCCTAGTATACATGGAGTTTCCTAAAGCTCCATTCTCTACTGTATCCTACTCAACATGTAAGTCAAACAATTGGAAGCAGGCCTTTTAAAAAACATTCCAACCCAAAGAGTCCATTGGGACTCTTACAGTTTGGTTAAAAATCCATCTTCTTTTTTGTCAGCAGACTGGAACAGTGTGTACTCCCCAACCAGTAAGTTGGGCTGTCCTGAATAAAAACAAATTCTGAGGTGAAGTATTTTAAAGTTGTTTTGTTTTGTTTTGCAAGGGGAGGTGAAATATTGGTCTATACGTTTACCTTGGATCTCATTTATTTAGTAAATGAGAATCCGAGATCTATCTACCCTTTCTTCTTAAAACACACTTTTTTTTCTGAAAGAATCTTGTTAGGTTCACTGAGAAATCCTTACTAAAAGCACTTTCAGAAGTGCAGAACTGTTGCCAGGAAGCTGACATATTACCTTAAATAGCTACATTCTTTTGTTCTTTTATTTCAGTACTACAATATTATGCCTATTTTAGTTGAAAAATGAAGTGCATGTGTTCAGAAAAAAAAGCATGTGGGTATGATGAAAATAAGCATCTTTTTTTCTTGCATTTAAAAATCCCTTCTGTTTCAGATTTGTTCTTCACTTTCTAGTTTTGTTATGAAGCGGGGGCCACAGAAATAGTTTTTCTATAGAATAAAGAGACAGTAAAAGTAGGCAGATTTCATTTCTGCCAGACAGAGACCTCTTGTTAAGAAAAGCACTATTTAAATGTCCCTTTGGTATGTTCCTTTTTTTAATTTTGAACTGCATATATCCGGCCACTTAGTTACAAATAAGATGAAGACAAATACTGTCTTCAGATGCGAATAATATATACTTGTTTCAGTACAATAATCACTGCTTGTATGTGGTCTATACATTTTTTTGAAAGTTTATAAAGTTTCAATACTGCAACAAGCTTTTTTAATTATAAATTTTAAATTTATAAATTTAATTTTAAATTAATAAAATTAAGTATATTATATACACCATGGGCTTGAGTCTTTTCTGTCTTGCACATTGTGTCTTCAGTTTACTTCTTGGCATTGTTGAGAGCAAAGTGGATATAAAACACCACCTCAAGTGTGAGTGCAGAACTCTGGTACATTTATACTGTTTTTTTATAGATATAGTTGACTGTACCAGGTGCAAGGCAGTGGGGAATCAGGTCCTATATTCAGATATTCTCTATAATAACTAATTTTGGTGTCTTTGATAAGATCATCTAATGGCATCTATTCAGTTTCAGTTTAATCTAAGATTGTACAGATGTGCACTAGGAGTATATACTGCATTATCACAATAATTGCAGTATTTGTACTTATAAAGCAGTTTGAAAATTCAAAGTGAAATAAAGACATTAATGGTAATTAGATCTCAAAACATCCTTCTGAAAGAGGATATATTTCGATTTTGCAGGTGTTGCAATTTAAACAGAGATTAATTGAGATTCTCATGACCGTACAGTGGCAAGACCTGGATTAGAATTTGGAAGTTCCTAGCTCTTAATTTCATGCTTAGTCAACTAGACCACACTATCCCATAAAAGTTAAGAAAATATATAGGTATAGTTATGCCTATTTTGCTTCACCCTTTGCTAAAAAAGTTGGTGGTGACCATGTACTCAATACAATTAAGATTAACAACAAGGGAGAACAAACCAAAATAGGGACAGAACAGGTTAAAGAATATATAGATAAGATAGATGTATTTGAGGTACTTAAGGAACTAGCTGAAGCTATCTCGGAACCATTTGTAATTATCTCATGAGGAATGGATGAAGTTGTAGAGGACTGGAGATGGGCTAACTAAGGGCTGGTCTAAAGTAGGGGGAGGGATCAACCGAAGATATGCAACTTCAGCTATGTGAATAATGTAGCTGAAATCGACACATCTTCGGCTGACTTACCTGCTGTCGTCACGGCGGCGGCAGTTGGCAGCAGGCTCGCCCATCGACTCCAGCTTGAGCCTCTCGGTGAGCTGGAGTTCCGGAGTCAACGGGAGCGCCCTTGGTGATCAATCACTACCCGCGATAGTGAAGACATACCCATAGTACCTATCTTTAAAAAGGTGAACAAAAAGGGGAATTACAAATCAGTGAACCTAACTTGGATACTATGACAGATACTGGAACAAATTATTAACCGATTAGTTTATAAGAACCTAAAGGACAGTAGGGGTTATAAGGAATAGCCAGTGTGGATTTGTTGAGAACAAATCAAGCCAAACCAGCCTAATTTCCATCTTTGACAGAGTTACTGGCCTAATGGATAGGGGAGAAGCAGTAAACATGATATATCTTGATTTTAGTAAGGCTTTTAACACAGTTCCATGTGATATCCTCTTAAGAAAACTAGGGAAATGTACTCTAGATTAAATTACATAAAGAGTAGTTATCAATGGTTTGCTGTCATGCTGGGAGAACGTATCTAGAGGGGTCCCATGGGTCTGGTACTATTCAATATTCTCCTTTGTACTTGAATAATGGTAGTGTAAAATGTTTATAAAATTTGTAGTTGACACAAAGATGGGGGTAGAGGGTGGCAATCACTTTGGAGAACAGGATTAGAATTCAAAATGACCTTGACAAATTGGAAAATTAGTCTGAAATCAGCCAGATGAAATTCAATAAAGACAAGTGTAAAATACTTTACTTAGGAAAGAGCAATCAAATGCACAACTATAAAATGAGGAAAAAACTAGCTGGGTGATATAACTCCTGAAGATGATCCAGGGGTTGTAGTGGATCAGAAATTGAACACAAGTCAATAATGTGATGCTGTTGTAAGAAAGGTTATTGAGCTAAGATCAAGTGTAGTCTCTGTTCTTATCAGTTTAATCACTCTGGGGTATATTAGCAGCAGAGTCATATGCACGACATGGGAGGTAATTGTTCCACTCTATTTGGCACTGGATCTTCCTGGTGGTTGTTTTGGTTGTCCTCCAGGTTTCAGCTCCATACAGTAGGAGTGATTTCACATTGGAGTTGAACAGTCAAATCTTTATTGCCAAAGACAGCTCTCTAACTATTTGGCACTGGTGAGGCCTCAGCGGAAGCAGTGTTTCAAATTCTGGATGCCACGCTTTAGGAAAAATGTGGACAAATTGGAAAGAGTCCAGAAGAAAGCAACAAAAATGATAGAAGGTTTAAATAAACCAGATCTAGAAGGAAAGTTTAACAAAAAAACAGGGAATGTTTAATTTTGAGAAAAGAAGGCTGTGGGTAAGAGGTGATAACTCTTCAAAGAGACCTGTCCTCTATATTTGTTAAATTGTTGATCAATCATTCTCCTTGTATACTGAATGTAGAAGTAGTAGTAATGGGCTCAATCCACAGCAAGAGAGATGTACTTTTATATGTTAGGAAAAGTGTCCAACTATAAGGGTAGTTAACCTCTGGAATAGAGTTCCAAGGGAAGCTTTGGAATTCCCATTATTGGAGGTTTTTAAGAACAGGATAGACACATACCTCTCAGGGACAATCTAAATTTACTTGGTCCTGCCTCAGCACAAAGGTCATGGACTTTGATTACTTTTCAGGATGCCTTTTCAGCCCTACATTTGTATGATTTTTTGTGTTTTGTGATTTTTCTTATCAAAAGTGGTTACAAAAACAAAAACAAACCCCCGTGTCACTTTTGTGATGTTGTATTAACTTGACATTTCTTTCTCTGCAGGAGTGTTGTCGTACCTGTAAAGAAACCGCCTCCAGGTAGTCTAGCTGTTACTACAGTTGGAGCTGCCACTGCTGGAGGTGTTCTGCCACCGGGTACTACACCAAACATATTTGCTGCTACAGGAGCTACACCAAAAAGTATGATTAATACAACAGGTATCGTCCTTAAATATTTTTGTGAACCTCATCTTTTTCTTTGTGTTGTTTTTTTTCCCTTCAGTTGTCTCCTTTCTACTATTACTATACATTTTTAAAAATAAAAACCTTGAAAACTCAATTATCTTTTTGTCCTCTATGAAGGACATAATTTCCTTTTGCTGTAGGTGTATTCTCACCATTATTCAACCTTATATAGATGAATATATAGTCCTAATGATGTCTTAGAAACAGAGGATTACAACAGAAATAAGTGACTTTCCCTAGTGCCTCCTCTCTCCCCTAATAGCATATTTGTTGGGGATACACACACTTAATGCTAGTACATATTCCCTATTCCCTATGTTGCTGCTAATATATTGTAGAGTGGAAGAGGAAATATATTCCTTCTTTACCCCAAATCTGTTTATTAGTATTTGTGAATAAAAGTCATAATGGTTTTCTTTCATAAGGCCTTTCAGTAAATACCCACCAATGTTAACATGAATCATTCTTCAAGTAACAGTTGAATTTCACCTTAGAGTTAACCTATAACAGTTTATAAAGAGAGGTAGGGAATTGTTTGTTTCCTTATACTTAGGGTTGCCAACTTTCTATTTGTAGAAAACTGAACACCCTTCCCCATCACCACTCCTTCCCTGAGGCCTTGCCCTTGCCCTACCTCTTCTCTGAGGCCCCGCCCCATACACTCCATCTCCCCTCACTACGTTGCTCGCCCTCCCACACCCTCGCTCATTTGCTCATTTTCCTGGGCTTGGGCTAAGGGGTTGGATTGCAAGAGGGGATGAAGACTCCGGCTAGGTGTGTGGTCTCTGAAGGCGGGACTGGGGATGAGCAGTTTGGTGTGCAGGAGGGGGCTCCAGGCTGGGAGAGGGGGTTGGTGCATGGGAGGGGTTTCAGGGTACAGACTCCAGGCAGTGCTCCCCTGAGGTGGTTCCCAGAAGCAGCGACATTTCGCTGTGGCTACTAGGCAGAGGCACAGCTAGGTGGCTCCACTTACTGTCCATGCCGTCATACGCTGCCTCTGAAGCTTCCAATGGTTGTGGTTGCTGGCCAATGGGAGTTGCGCAGACAGCATTCAGGGTGTGGACAGCACATAGAGATCCCATGGCCACCCCTATGCCGAGTAGCCAGAGGGAGATGTCAACAGCTTCCTTGGGGCCGGGTGGATATGGGCAGGGATCCTGCCTGCCCAGCTGAGGACGGCCAATCAGACTTTTAATGACCTAGTCAGCAGTGCTGACCAGAACTGCCGTAGTCCCTTTTCAACCAGGCATTCCAGTCTCAGACTGGATGCCTGGCAACCCCAGTTATAATGCTGTAAGGAAGGCCTTCGGGAGATGGGGCTTTAATTTTTATTTGTTACTTATTTATTTAAACGTTATTTATTTGTTAGAAATGCAGAGGCTGCCTACCCTAGAAGACTCTATGGATAACTGGAGACTGGGTAGGATTTTGACATCTGATATCAGAGCAATGAAATAGAGTTGGAAAGGGAAGTTATTTTTACTCATAGATATCGGTATCACTATGTACCTAAACACTTGAGTTACTTCAGTGATATAACATTCCTCAACTTCAGTCAAGAAAAAAAAAATTGTGGGGGGGAAGAGGGCTAGGGAATGGAGCAGCAGCAATCTTCTCAGTCTTCTTTCTGCTTCATAAAATAAAATAGGAAATATATTCATTTTTCCTTTGCAGGTCACTTTTAACTCTCACTAACAGGACTTTGCCAGTTGAAATGTTATTTAACCTGTTGAGAAAAAAAATCTGCTCTATAAATTAACACTTTTGTAAACATTTCTTTTTACCTGTTTATGTTTAGTTGAAGTTCTGTTTGGAATCCACTTTTTAGGTATCCATCTACCATAAGACAGTCCTATATTTGAAGGTTTTTCTCCAAATGATATTTTAGGCCTCAGATCTTCAATATTCACATCAGAACTTTAAACACTCCATACCTTAAATCAACTAAGTAGCTCTTTGTACAGTGATTGCTGTTAAGAAAGCACAATGATTCTAAGTACAGCACAGGAAAATACTGCAGTATCAGATGCCACAATGTGCTGACTGTGGGTAAATGTTAGTTTTTCATAGTTATCCCTGCACCTTCTGTGTATTCTTTTTATCCTACCCATTTTTGTCTAGCAGATTATGCATAGCAGATTTTTGGGAAAGTAGTGACTGGAAAATATTTCAGCAAATTTTACCAGTTTATTCCTCAAAACTACAAATGTACTGAACTTCTTAACTGACCTTTGGGTAAGGAAGTTTGTTGCCATTTTGGGCTTGTTTCTTTTTGTAAAGCTTTTTATGCATGACTTCACCTGAATTAAACCAAATATTTTAAAAGCTGTTCTTTGCCTCCCTCCATTTCCAAAAGATAGAACATAATTTCTACATTTTAAAAAGTGTATGTGTGGTCATGATAAATTGCCGATCAGAAACTGTTGGATATATCTGGCACATTGAAAATATAAACATGTTCATTATGGTGTTGCTTACATTGAGAGTCAAGTCATGATGAGGGTTTTTTTGTTTGGTTTAGGGTTTTGTTGTGGAGGTTGCTTTGTTTTTGTCATCGAATTAACTGAAATGTGGGATTTATAATTCAAATGATTCAGTCAGATTATACCTGCAATAATTAATCTATCATATGGTTCTGTTCTTAAGGCGTGTTTGCCCAAAGTATCCAGAAGCTGTCCAGTTTATATACTTGCTGTGGAGTTTAAAAATCCCTTGGTAAAAAACCAGTGAAACAAATACTACATTGTAAAATGAATCAAGTCGAGTTTACTGAGGTGATAAAAATGCTATTCAGTCATTTAGAGACACTACATGTCCCCCACATCCTCTGTTTCCTGTAGTTTTTGCAATATGCCACAGATGTCACATGGATATAACTTCATCTTTGAAAAGTATTCTGCGCTAAGGTTTTTAGGACAATTATTTAAAAACAAAAATCAAAAGAAAGCTGTCACCTTGCAAATCATTGTGTCACAGTCAACATCCCATTGTTATCATCACTGTCACAGAACAAGCTTCCATTTTAGACCTCTATTAGTATGTCTCAAGTGCACCCTTTTGGGAACAGGTTTCAGTACCTAGACTTCTCTCTGGGTGTACCCATGCCCTCCTACCACTGGATCTCTGGACACAGCCATCCTGTTTCCAACTGCCTTAACTGGACATGTCCAACTGGGTTTGACATCTGCAAGCCCTTTTCCTCCAGGAGCCTGTGACAGTGCATAATTATAGTGAAAACAGCTTCTTGAAAACAAAGCATTTTTTATTTTTCCAACTGTATATATCATGCAGAGCAAAAACAAAAAAGGCCTATATGCCTATTTTCCCTTCTATAAACCTTGAAAGCTTTTGTAAGTTCCTTTCATCCCAGATACCTTCACCTCTGGGCTGGGAGAGACAGCCTGCTTACTGCAGTTTCTGTGTTTGTGCAAGCATCTCCTTCCTCTACAGCTTCTGACAACCCACCTTCTTTTTTTAGGGCAACATCTTTTAGGATTTTAATATCCCTTTTGATCCTAAACTCAGGTGTGGAATGAGGTAAATCTTTCCAGCCTGGTTGGAGTCAGGTAGGAATGTTCCACAATTAATAGCTTCCCCATTGTTTCCTCAAGGACAATTGGTATTCTTTCAGACTGTACCTTAACTTTGCCGTTGTTTAATTTTCTCCCATATAACATTTTTTGAGGTATGGCATCGCAATCTGGCAAGAGAATACCAAGTAGATAAACTGAGGTGCATATGGGATGACCAGATAGCAAGCGTGAAAAAATCAGGACTGGGTATGGGGGTTTGTAATAGGGAGAATGTAATAGAAAAAGCCCCTAATATCAGGACGTCTGGTCACCCTTGGTGTATGTGATACTTTTTTTTTTTAAGAAAATATACATAACTCTCTTTCTCCACACAAACCCATAATGAATATGGCTTTATCATTCTGATGATGGTTTGTCTCATACAATGGTATGAAAATATTTTAGCCTGTGGAATTTATTTTTAGGATCATTGAGAACAAGAGGTAAGACTCATTTTTATTTTGTTTTTCTCCAGAACTGCTATTTAATGTTTTTGTAAAAGGGCTTTTTAGGATGAAAAGTGCTATCTAAAATATTAATATTAATATGTAGCTTTGCAGAGTTAAACTGATCTGTAAAAATAATTAAAAAGGCAGTGAAATTAGGAGGCAGGAACATTTTTGTTTGAACCTTTTTAAAAAATTTATATATAAATTTCAGTGACTGAGTCCTTATTTGTTTTCAGACCATTTCATTTTATGTTACGGTGTACTTTGATCTGTGGTTTCCCTTCATTTTTGTGTTAAAATACATTCTAATTTGTAACATACGGCTATCTAACTTAGCAGCAGACATAACTTAATTGTATATATGCAGAGCAATATCAAAAACGTATAGCCTTATTAACATAATAAATTCAGTTATTTATATGTTAAAGCTCTTTTAATGTTTTTAATGGATAAGATTTATTACTTATTTTAAAATAGATTGACATGACAAGAAACACCATTATATTTACAATCTCTAAAATTTTTATTTTTCAAACTGAAATAAAATCTAAATGTATTTTGGTGATAGGTGCAGTGGATTCAGGATCTTCCTCCTCCTCTTCATCCTCTAGCTTTGTGAATGGTGCTACCAGTAAAAACCTTCCAGCTGTACAAACTGTTGCTCCAATGCCAGAAGATTCAGCTGAAAACATGAGGTGCATATACTACATATTTTTATTTTAGTTGTCTTTCTCATAGCACAACAAAATCACACATAGACAATAACCAAAGTAATGCAAAAGTGAAATTTATAAAATATCCTGGGATGGTTGAAAAATTTCCAGTGCAAGTTTTCCATCAGAAAATGCAGTTTCATCATAATAGAAACCTATTGCAGGTACATGTCAAGTTCAATGAAATTTTCCACAATAATTCCATCAATTATTTTGAATTGATCATTTCATGTCATGATGGAATGTTTTGTTTAAATTATGTCAAAATGCTTTGTTTTGATTCATAATATTTCAACTTTGATATATTAAAATATCAATTTAAATACTGTAATTATCATCGATTGAATATTGTATATATTTATTTAATATTTAATATTTTGCCTCATTGAAAGGAAACATTGTTCCTTATCAAAATGAAGTGTTTTTACATTATTGAAACAAAGCAATCTGATGTTATTGAAACAAAGTTTTGGTTTTTATTACTCTAAAATGTTTGGAATTTCCTTCCTGTGGGAAATTTCAAAATTTTGACTTTTCATTCTCATTTGGAATGAAATTAAATTTCAAAATGTTGGAATTTCCCATGGAACATAAATACCATGTTCTGACCAGCGTCAGTTCTAATACTGCAGCTTTAAAACTGCTGGTATAACTCAGGGGTCGGCAACCTTTCAGAAGTGGTGTGCCGAGTCTTCACTTATTCACTCTAATTTACGGTTTCGCATGCCAGTAATACGTTTTAATGTTTTTTAGAAGGTCTCTTTCTGTAAGTCTATATATTATATAACTAAACTATTGTCATATGTAAGGTAAACAAGGTTTTCAGAATGTTTAAGAAGCTGAAATTAAAATTAAATTAAAATGATGATCTTATGCTGCCAGCCTGCTCAGCCTGCTGCGAGCCTGCATGGGTTCCATTCACCTAGGCTGGCAGCAGGCTGAGAGGAGCCTGCGGCCAGCACTCCGGCTGGCAAGGAGTCAGCAGCCGGAACCCCAGACTCAGAACCTGAGCCGCTCAGCCCGCTGCCGGTCTGGGGTTCCATCCACTGACTCCTGCCAGCTGGGATCCCGGCTGCTGGCCCTGTTCAGCCCGCTGCCGGTCTGAGGTCCCATCCCTGCCAACATAGTGTGGGTACCTACCTTCTCCCTGATTCTGAGCCATTCTCATCCTCTCTCTCTGCACTGCACTGCACTGCACTGCGGGTGGGAGTGCACTAAGCACAGGGCTGGGGGTGAAGGAGCAGGCTAGGGATTGGGGTGTAGGGTCTGGCTAGGAGCTAGAATGAGGGAGGGGTCTTAAAGGTTGGGGCAGGAGGTTTGGGTGTGGAGCGCTTATCTGGGCAGCTCCCATTTGGTGTGAGGGGTGCAGGTGGGAATGTTGGGGGGGGGTCTGCAGGAGCTCCCGTTTGTGCTCGGGTGGGGATGTGGGGGCTGCAAGAGTCATGGCAGGGGTCTGGGGGGTGCCAAAATCAGGGAAGGGGGCTGGAGTCCTGGGGGTACTCACAGCAGGGGGATGAAGGGGATATGCCCTGATTGCCCCCTCTTACCCGGAGCAGTGCTGCAGCCCCCCCCCCCACCCTCCCGCAAGGGCCATCACCTGTTTGGCCGGCAGGCAGCAAGAGGAGGAGGGACAGAACCCAGCATGCTGCGGAAGAGTCCTAGAGCCTGCAGCAGCTGGCAGGACGTGCTTCTTCCCCCGCAGGCAGGGAGGTGGGAGGTGGGGGCAGAGAAGAGCGGGGCAGGATTTTTAACGGCCCGCTGCCTGCCTGCCAGGCAGTCAGATGCCGTTAAAAATAGGCTTGCGTGCCATAGGCTGCCGACCCCTGGTATAACTGAAAAAGTAAGAGAAGCATTTTTGTCACCACTTCAAAGCATTGGAACCATATCCCCTACTTCCATCTATATGCCAGTTCTGAATAATAGTAGAGATTATTAGCCATATTTTCCTTTAATTCTATGATTGATTCCTCTTGGATTGTCCTGTCTTTTTTCACCACTCATATGATTTGCCATAATAAAATCATTGTGCAAAGCAGTGAGTGGAGGGAGAACCAGTGCAGCAGGCAGCCGTACTGACATAAACTGACTGGTTGTCTGGCTATGCCAAAACAATGACAGGAGAGATTAGATATGTGGTTAATTGGGCCACATCTTTATTATTAGATGTCTGGTACTAACCCCCAACTTGGGGGCAGTTGAGGACTCCTCTGATTGGTACTGCAGGGAGCCAACCCCCCACCCCATCATTATAATCCCCTTCTATAAGTGGGGGTGGTTGGTAAGGTCCCTGCAAGGGAATTGCTGGAGGGACATAAATGGAAGGGGGGGGGTGAAAAAAACACATCCCTCTCCCCCGTTGAATTGTGGGGGTTTTCACCTGCACTACACATTTTATCCACCATTGCTCTGCTAAACCCAGGGTTGTCAGTTCAATCCTTGAGGGGGCCATTTAGGGATAAGGGACAAAGTAGAGTCCGGTGCTCTGTCCATTTGAACTAAAATGCACTGGAATATAAGGTCTTGGGTTTTTTTCTTATGATTTAAAAGGTGTATAAAGGAGCTTATTGTAAGACTTTGGCTCTTGTTCAGAGTCCTTAGAGATCTATAGAAGTCACAAGGAATAGTTTCAATACCTGAGAGCTGAATAACTGAATTGTCAGCTGAAAAACAAATTATTAATTCTAGTGACTGATGACCAGTGGAAGTTGTACATTTATGACAGTATTATTTCTGTGTAGAAAAGAAATGAAACTGTAGAACATTTACAAGTATGCAACTTAGCCTCTTTGAGTCTGAAGTCACTGAGGATATAATTGCAAATGTTCACTGCAATCATCATTGTGTGTTTGAAAAATCTTCCATTTTAGTGAGTTGCACACTTTTTAGATTAAGTAGTTTCTCTTGACTACCATTTAATATAGCATTGCTTTCTCCAAGTGTAAACTGATGGATCTGCCATGTAATAAATCCTACTGAAAAGGCAAGATTTTAGATAGAGTTTTGAAATCTTTAAGGAAACATGTATGAATCTGGATTTTTATTTAGCTCAAAGCACATTGCAAAAGGAGATATTCCAGGACAGATGGTTAGTTTCCCTTGAGATATAGTCCTCTGTATAAAAGTATATTTAATAAAAGCTGCTCTAGCCATTCGTGGTAGGTTTAATCAAACCCGACAGGCAATCCATCTAAGCCTGGAAGCTGTACAGGTTGAAGTAAACTAATTGCATACCTAATTTTCTCCCTGGTTACTTTTCCATCTAGTAAAACCTTTAATACAGGTCATGTTTGTGTAGCTGGCATTTTGCCAGTTAGTCATTTAGTTTGTTTTTCTGTCGTCGTCTTTGGGTTATATAATCTTCTAGATAATTTAAAGAAAACATCTTCCATCCCTCTTTGTGATTGTATGATTTAAATTGATTATTAATTGTAGAGGTGAATTTATTACATACGTCCTGTGTAATCAACCATACTAATAACTAGCGAGGCCTCTCCCCAGGGTGACATACTTTTTTCTTTGGGGAAAAAGTTATCAAGTCCCTGCATTTAAGAAATCATTTTCATTTCAGTCTACATTATTTTGTCTTAAAACATACATTTCCAGTCTAATCTTTCCAGACTTTCCCTTATATTTCTGGGTTATGTTTCTTTGTCTGCAAAATGAGAAATTATTAATTCTCAAACTTTAAAAGCTTCCTAGAGTGTTACTGGGAAGCCTCCAGAAATATGTTTACTTTTGTGATTCATTTACTGCCCACAGTATATTGTCTTGTCTATGTAAGGAGTACTATGTAATCTCCATATTTTATAATTTCCTAGTATCATCCGATTAATAATGTTACATAGAGGAGAATGATCTGAGAAGGTTCTGTATTCTTATAAATCTATTCAAGTGGCCAATGGAATGCAGGTCATTGAGAATATTTTGTTGATGCATTAAATGAGTGCATTTTCTATAATATTCTGTCCCGAAGAGTTTTGTATGACCCACAGGTAGAAATGGAGATCAGTGGTTGGGAGAAAGCTTCAGTTACTTTTGATCATGGTTAGGGAGCTCAATCCTCTGTACTACTTCCGGCAAACGTTTACTTATTCTACCTGCTGGTAGCAGTTTGGGGTATACTCCGGCTCCTGCTGAAGTCAATGGCAAACTCCTATTCACTTCTGAGAGAGCAGGAACCGTCTCTTTATTAGTTGACCCACTTATTCAAACAGGGATCCTGTCTATCACATCTATATATGTACTTTTGAGGCCCTCATCATTCTAGTATCTGAACAACTTCAGAAGAGAAGAACTGGGTGGTACAAGATATTTGTAATATGATACAGAGTCTTTCACGTGTATATCAGACAATTCAAATACTTTACATTTGATCCACTGTTGAATTGGACTACACTGAAAAAAAATACATGAAGGATTTCCACTTTGTCCTGAACATCTGCAAATTGAGTGAAAAAGGCAGCATGAAGTTATTGCAAAACACTCTTAAAAGTCCCTTATTTCAGAAGTAAAGAGGGATTTTATTTACTCCCTACCTGTAGTTTCCTTATTACTGCTCATTGTACTCTGAGCTATTCTAGCTTTACAGAATAGGTAAGTGGCTGTTGCAGGCAGCTGGAGGACCAGAATAGTCAGTCTCCCTGCCCCTTCACTGCTATGTGATTTAGTTGAGGATTGGTCCTGGTTTGAGCAGGGGTTGGACTAGATGACCTCCTGAGGTTCCTTCCAACTCTGATATTCTATGATTCTGTGATTGATTCTCTCTGTGTGTGTTTGGGTAGGGAAACAGCCAGCAGGTCACATGCTTCCTTCAAAATATATTTTGGCTCTTTGTGGAGGCTAGAATAATTTGACAACCCCCATGAAGATTGAAGATAACAGGAGTCTGCTAATCAGTTAAACTTGGAGAATCCAGAAAGGCATCCCTCAAAGTTATCAAGAACAGTGTTGAGTAACAGGCTACAAAATCTCCCATCCCTATTATGTGGGTAGATCACGAACAAAACTTGCAAACATCAGCTTAGTACACTCAAATTTCATTTGATGTTTTCAAGGTGAAGTGAACTCCAAACTCAGGAGTTGTGAGCATATCTACAGTGAAACAAATATATTAAAAAATGGTGGGTTTTGCACTGTTCTGTTTGTTTCCTTATCTCTAGCAGCAACTGTAGAATTCTTCAAATCCAGTATCTGAATTTCAGCTAGTACAAGCAGCGGTGTAATGCACTGCAAGAAAGAATCAAAATGATTTTGAACTGTTGGAAAAGAGCTTCTGATCCGTATTAGCATCATCTGTTTTATATTATTTATTATAAGTTAAAGGCTTTCATATGAACGTTGTTTATATATAGTTCTATATGTAGTGGATGCCTTTGAAAACTCAGAATTTATCATTCCAGGTATCATCAATAATTTTAGTTTCTTCCTGTACTTAAAATGTCAGCACTTAAATAATTAAGAACAATAATGTTTTTAGTGCTGTAAAAGAAGCAAAAAGATGGGTTTTTTGCCCCCAACAGCATGCAGTCCAAAGGCAAAGACAATGAAAAGCCCAAAAGAGGAAAAGCCTAGTTTCCTGTTTTTTGTTTTTTTTTAAACTAATGATTCATCTGTTGTGGGAAACACAAAATACTTTGAATCTTTAGTACAGATTTGAAAGAGGAGACGGAAGTAGCTTGTCGAGCCACTGATGGGGAGGGGAGTTACACACATGGGGAAGCCTAAGGGACTACAGTAAATCAGTCACATGTTGAGTATTTAATAGCATCTGATATACTTGAAACTCTAGACCAATGGTGTCCAAACTTTTCCTGTTGTGCCCCACTTACCAGTGGATTCTGTCCATTCCCCACCCTCCATAACTGCACAGCTGGTTCAGTAGAGGAGCTCAGTCTGAAGGCAGAGTTGGGGGCAGAACTGGGAAATAGCAGGAAGCTGGCCATTGGGTGGGAGAGGGAATGAGAGCAGAGTTGGGCTGGGGGTGCAGTGGAGCTGTGGCTGGAGTCAGAGCTGGGTTGGGATAAAGTAGGACTGGGTGGCGCTCTCTCCCTGCCCTTCATGGGGCTGGCCCAGGCCATGCCATGTGTCCCCTGAACATTCCTCCTATGAGGGGGCATCCCACAGTTTGGGAACCACTGCTCTAGACAAAGGATTATTACTTAATATTTATCAGGTAGCACCTAGAAGCCCCCACAATGGTAGGTGGTGTACAAACAGATTCTCAGAAATAGTCCCTGCTCCAAAAGGCTTACCATCTAAATAGACAAGACAGAGAAAGGGAGAGTTTGAAAACTGGTGCGGAGAGGTGAAATGACTTACCCAAGGTTACAGAGCTAGTAAGTGACAAAGCCAGTGAGTAGAATCCAGGTATTCTGACTTCCACTCCAGTTCCCTATCACTTGGGATCACTTTGCCTAACATCTCAAAGCTAGATTTGTTGTCTGAAAGTTTATCAAGAAAGCAAGAATGTTTGTATGAGGTGGTCATAGCCATTAATAATTTTCCTCTTCATGCTTCTGAAGTTTGAGAAAAATAATGAAATACTCAGAGTGCAAAGTTGTTGCTGCAGAGCAACTGCCAGTGCACATTCATAATGCAGTTATTGATACTCTGTTCACTTGTATAATGCGAGCAGGATAAACATTACAACAAAGAAAAATGATATTAGACTCTTCATTATGGAAGGTGCTATAAAAGGGGACATTTAAGTTCTGGTGAAATCAGGCACATCCAGTTTGCTATTTCAGTATTGAGAGTCCTTACCTCATGGATGTGAAGGTTCATTTGGGAAAAAATTGCATACAATGAAAACACTTAAAATTTGGACCTTTTTCGTGTTGCAGTATTTTCACCTTTTAATTGATATTTTTGTACTTAAAATGTAAATTCATTGAGGTTTTTATCTAACTACCATACGTTTTTATAGTAAAATTATGGTCTTCTTTAAGCACCACAAATGTACATCCTTAGTTAAGATGATAAATGAAGAGGACTTGCATTTTGATACCTGGGGTTTTCTCATCATCCCTTAAAATTGAGAATAAAATGGTTTTTATTTTGTATTGATTTACAAGTCCTACTAAGTTAGTGAGACAGTGATTTTCCTGAGTTGGACATGAGCATTGCAATTTCTTTACTAATTTAAATAATGCTTTTTAAACACTGTATTATTACTCAAATCACAGTCATTCCATTATCAGAAGATATACTGGATACTTACAGCCTTGATTAGTAAATAGATGTAATGTGATATCATTTAATTGCTGATATTTATTTGCCTTCAGTTCACATGCTTTCTTTTCAACAGCATCACTGCAAAGCTTGAAAGAGCTTTAGAAAAAGTGGCCCCACTCCTACGTGAAATTTTTGTAGACTTCGCACCTTTCTTGTCCCGTACACTGTTGGGCAGTCATGGACAAGAACTGCTAATTGAAGGTACTGAATCATTATTAAATTACTAATATTTTAGCTATTACTTTGTGTGCAAGGCACAAAATGCTATATACATGTGACCTGTGAATTAATCTTTCCTTTTAGAGGAGGTTATATAACTATTTAGTGGTGCATTAAGAAATTTAGGTAGATATAGTTTAATTTCCTGTAACTTATTTTCTATTTGAGTAATGAATTAGAAATAGTGGGGTCATGAAAATTGACTACTTTTGTTCCCAGTTTCTTAATTTGGTTCGTAAGTGGCACCCTGGGTGAATGTACAATCCGGACTTCCAAACAAGCACAACATAATTAACTTTAATTTCTTTATATTAACTTTAAAATACTATGAGTACTGTAAGTCACTCAGTCTGATTTTTAAGAGACTAGAAAAATGAGAGAGCAGATTAAAATAATTGAACCTGGGAGAGAAAAAGGAAGGAGACTATGTGCTAAAATAGATAATGTATGGAGATAGAAGTGAAAAATTCCATGGCAAGTAACCCTTCTTACTCCCCATCATGTACAGATGAATTTACATAGGTAAATTGCAAAATATATAAAATAAGGTAACAATATGGTCTGGGGTGGGGAGGGTTGAAATGTAATTATTGTTGAACGGAACATTCTAACCTTTTTAAAAGGCTTTTTAGTTCATATTTACATATTGCCCTGACTTGCTCTAGTGGTCATAAAGTGTTGGGAAGACAAATGAATAGCCTTCCTACACTATTTTCATTCACAATATGCAAATAGTTACTGTTTGCCATGAACAAAGATATTCATGCAAAGCAGCAAAGTTTACACACATAACAATCTACATAAGGTCTATTGTGGAAAGCATAACTTTGTATTCAAATTCTTCGGCCAAACTCCTTCTCTCCTGCACACGCACCACCCAAATACTAATAGGCAATTCTCCCACTGCCCAGAGCCAACATCCCCTACCACATGCCTTCTTCTATCCTTAATGTTCAGTGTATTTGAATCTGATGATTCTGTCTGTTGGGGAATTGGCCTTATGTTTGTTGTCCGGCTAGACCAAAAAAAGGATGGGAAATACCTGATACGAGTTTAATTAGGCTGCAACTTTATTGGTAGATATTTGGGACTACCTGGCAAATAACAGTATACAGTGCAAGTAACCCCATATTAATTCAATAACTATCCAGAGGGCTTCTGCCAGTGCACTCCCCCCGCTTTTTTTTTTCATTCAGATCCCCCAGCCAACCCTTTGTCCTTCCTTCATAAAATGGTTAAGGGTTAAGCTGGACTATAAGAAAGGGAAATTGGCTCCCTGCCGTACCATTCATAGGAGCCCCCCCCCACACACACACCCTTTAACCAGCACCTCCTTTTTAAGTCCCTTACCAAGCCATTTATGTGGTCACTGTACACCTTCCCTATGGAGTTTCTGCTCTTGGCATCCACCCCAGACTTGCATAATGAGTTGCAACTATAGCCTAACCCTCCATGTCTCACGTTAACAATGCCCTCCCTGACCCAGTGTGGGGAAGGGGAGATCCCCACCAACTCCACCAATCTGGTGGTGAAGGAAATATTTCTTCCCAGCCCTGCTAAAAAGGGGCCACTAGCATAATGCCCAGCAGGTCTTAACCAAATGTGGCACTTTGCCACCTAAAGAGGGTAGCTGCTGCCTCACCTGCTCTGTGGACGAGGGTTTCTCCGGCCTGGGCTTGCTCCTTTTTAACCCTTTTGGTCCCAGGGGATGAGTCACCATTGCCAGTCTGACCCATTTCCCAGTTTTGCAGCAGTTCTGACCTCATTTTCCCATCCCCCACCGCCCTAGAACACTGTTCCCTTTCCCTTGGCCAGTTGGAGAATCTTCTCCCCTCTTAAAGGTGCAGTGTGGTCATTTGTCTAGTTAGTCTGTTACACAAGGAAAGCCATTTGAATGCAATAATTCCTCACATGGGTTCAAATATTTTCTGTTGTCTCATAGTTTTAAAATTGTGAAAGGAAACTATTGATTTCACTTAAATACATGTAAATCTACTGGTCGGGGATTCTCCCAGAAATTTGAGGTGATTCTAAGCTGCTTCACTGGGTTTCTGTCTTAGATACCTGATTTCAGTGAAATTATTGGTGGCACATCTTTGCAACTTTGGTTACAATGTTATTTGAATTAGCCTCTTAAAACCAGGAAAAAGAAAATCACAGTTCATAGCAGATATTTGACAGATATTGTTTGGTTTCACTCTCTCTTAGAGTGCAAACTGGCTTAGCTCAGTTTCATTTAGGTCCTTTCCTGAGACAAATTCCTGCAGATACTAGCACTGGTTTAGCTGTACTGGTGCCAGCAATGGTGGGAGCCCCAGCCTGAACTCCAGCAGCTCCTGGCAAATGACAGAGATTAAAATGTCAGAAGCCACAGGAGTCCTGACCACAGTTAGGCTCCCAGCCATGCAACTGAATCAGTGGCAGCACTCATGGGAATTTTCTCTATAATACTTTACACTTTATAACACACACAGAGGTACACACACGATGCACACAACACATACACAAAGAGGTAGGATTTGTCTTGTCATTACATGTACCTTGTTGCAGTAAAGAGCAGTATTTTAATGTGATCATGTGGTGATTGATCTTTATCTTTCTGCAGCAAGGTTCAAATGTTGGTTGTCACAACTGTATAGCATCATCATTAATTATAGTAACAAAACTCTGGGAAAGAAGATATGTGTTGCTTTGTATTTCATCTAGTGGCTGTTTGCCTGTAAAGAAATACAGCAATTTTTTATAGTCCGACACAACACCTATTATCTTCTGGGCTTTTGTGGTTTTATAACAAAAGAGTTGAGTTTTTAATATATATATTTAGAACCCGTTAAACGTTTACTACAAGTTTTTAACAATTTTACACAAGACCAAATTTTGAACCTATGCTTGGTGATGTCTTAGCTGAACAGGAGTATATTCATCTAATTAAAAAAGAGAGAGAATTTCATTTTTTATCTACTGCATTACATTTTAAACTCCTTCCCTTATGTCATTTGATTTACTTATTAATTCTCTAGTGCTATTAAGGCTGGCATCTTCTCATTTTCAAAGCTTTCATCAAAATATGAAACTATATTCAGCAGAAATAAATTGCTGTTGATATAGATAATTACTCAGTTATTACTAGAAAGGTCTGAAAATTAGATGGAATAAAAGTTTCTTAAACCAAGAGTGTCTGTTACCCATATGTATTAATGGAATGACAACAAAAATAATTCTTCCACATTGGATAATCATTTTTTTCATCCAAGGAAAGATAATTAATCATGTCTTGTACCTTGTGGTTGCATAGCTTATTCATATCTATACATCTATATCATATTGGGGGGAGGGATAGCTCAGTGGTTTGAGCGTTGGTCTGCCTCAACCCAAGGTTGTGAGTTCAATCCTTGAGGGGGCCATTTAGGGATATGAGGCAAAAATAAGGATTGATCCTGCTTTAAAGCAGGGGGTTGGACTAGATGATCTCCTAAGGTCCCTTCCAACTCTGAGATTCTATGATTTCTATACATCATTCATTTATTTCCCTTTTCGGAAGATGAATTGTTACTTGGGCAGTCCAAAATTGGACATCCAAAGCTAAGCAACTAAATTATATGTTGACACCTACATAAGTATCCTCATTTTCAGATATGCTTAGAACTCATAGCTCCTGTTAAAGTAAGGCCAGTTATTTGGGTGCCTAGTTTGTAGACACCAATGTTTGAAAATGTTCCACTCAATGCAAAAAAGATATTTCTTGTCTACTGAGTAGTTGTTGATCAAGGAGTACTATTTCTTCTTTAAGTTACAAAGATAATAAAAAGAATGGCTTTTGATGAGCAAGCTGTCTTAGGCACACTTGATGGTTCTTGTGGAAAAAGAAGCAAATTGTTTACTGTAGTGTTAGATATAATAAATGTGCTTAGGGGTTGATCTGTCTATCTTGGATATGTATATAGTGCTTATCTTGATATCTAAGTGTGGATCAGAGTAAATTATATAAATGGAAAAATTTCTATTCAGAATAATTTCCTAGCATTTCTTCATTAAATAGATTATGATCCCCTTGTCCTCTCAAAGGGCATCTCCACTGACTATTGAATGGAGTTTACCAATTGAATGCTTCCTAGGATGTGAGTGTACAGATTTCTTGTGTAGTGTCTTGATAATGTAAGCTGAATCTTTTATTGGCAAATGACAATTCACTTGTCTGTTCTCTTTGTAAGAATTTGATCTACTGTTTTATATGTTTAAAGATTTTAATTATAACAAGATTACAAGTAGTAAATAAACTTCATTTCATCTAGTTTGGAGTTGCTGCCTCTTTCAAATTGATCAACATAAATCTGTTTATTGTATGTTGTAAAACATATTTCCTTTTAATTACTCAAGTTGAAGCATAAATATTTCATTCCTCTTGATGTCTTTCAAAATCTGCATGCCTGGTTTGTTTTATTTTTTTGCATGGTTCTAAAGCGCCTGCCATAGCTACCAACAGCTTAATTTTGTGAGCTGCTGAACACCATCAGTTATCACTGATGCCAATAGAAGATGTTGGCCCTCAGCCTTGATGGATCTAGGCTCTTTTATGTGTATGGGTTTTATTTATTATTGCACAGTTGTTAAAATCCATGTAATAAATTACATAGTCATGGGTGCATTTATAACCCACTTTACCTAGCACTCTGCTTACTAATATATACCTGCTGAGACAGCATCTAACACTCCAGACCTTTGAGCAGCTTCAAACAGCAATTTCTTTCAAATTAAAAAACTCTCCCCTTGTACTCTCCCCTTCAAAAAAACAAACAAAAAAACCAACCCTGTTCTATAAGTGTGTGTTCCTTACCTCACCAAATAATGGAATTTCATTTAGTGTTACAGTACCAGTATTCAGTACATAAAACAGTGTTAATTTTAAGAACTGAATTTGAGAGGCTTATCATTTAAACTATTAAAAACCTATTCATTGATACATGGCATCCATTTTATCCCTGTTAGATCATGAGAGATTAGACCATAAATTCACAATACTAGACAGGCTATTTTAGGTTATGGTTAGAGCTTTCTAAAATATTAGTTATAATTGTTCTTTCCCTCCATGACCTGCAGAATTCTAATTCCAATTCTAAAACACTTCCACTGCTTGCATCCGACGAAGTGGGTATTAGCCCACGAAAGCTTATGCTTCAAAACTTTATAGTTAGTCTTTAAGGTGCCACAGGACTTTGTTACCTCTGCTATTCCAGACTAACACAGCTACCTCTCTAATTCTAAAACAATTTCTGTATGAGATATGTGCATAATATGTTTTGTGGTACAATAAAAGTTTTATTGGCATCCTTTTGAGAAGACCTGCTTAAGTCATTCATAGTTTCACCTCTCGGTTAATGCAGTAATCTCAAACTCTGGATGATGAAAACCTGCATACTACACTATGCTGTCATATATACCTTAAACTTATAGATTCATAGATTAGAAAACCAGAAGGGACCACTGATGGTCTGGTCTGACCACCTGTCTGACACAGACCATAGGATTTCCCTAAGTTAATAACTTGAAGCACAGTTCCAGTCCACGCTCAGATAAATAAGTACAATGTGGTTTACATTTTGAGAAGAGATAAAGGGAACTGGCTGCTGTGGTCAGGACTGAGCCAGAGACGAGCAGAAATCTCACAACTGTTAGTTGTTCATACATGTTCCAGTAAGATCACTGGTGTCACAAGGATTTTGTGTAGCTGCTGACTGGAGATGCAGGAGGTGTTTATTGATATACTGATTTTCTGCTTGCTTTATAAAGTAGAAGTTTTTCCTTTTTTGTCTCTCTTCCCAATAAACTTTATTTCTCCTAGTGTCTTGCACTTTTACTGTTTGTATCTTGATGTGATTCATTGATTTCTTAAAGCACTATGTAGGTTAAACTATTCTTGGAGATGTCCCCATGCAAGGTAGAGCTACTATTTTAGTGTTACTAATTGATTGTCAAATTCAATTTACATTAAATAGTTGACACCACAAACCAGATCAATGCTACCCAACTTACAAACTCAGGCCTGTCAGACATGTTGGCTAGTGCCACCTTATGCAACAGGAGTTATAAAGTTTAAAACCAACAGCTCAGAATCAACCCCAAAACAGCCAGCCAGCCTGGGTAGATAACAGAAGTCAGGGATTCGGAGCTTTCATTGTGAAGCTCTGTTTAACAGTTGGGCAGACACATAGTGTGATGTCTTCAGTGTCCAGATGGTCTCCAGATGCAACCCATGTAAAGTGCATTACAGTAGTCTAGCCTTGAGATGACAGTGGTTTGAATAACTGTAACATGATCTGTATTGAAAAGAAAAGTATATACACCCTCCTTCCTGGGCACAGATGCACCAATAAATAAATGAGCACTCTTTACTATAGCTGCACTGGAGTGTCCCAGGATCTAACAAGACTCTTAAATTGTGATCGTTTGTCACAATGTCCTAATCATTATTACCTCAGTCTTGTCTGAATGGAGCCTCAACTAGAAACCCTTCTTTCAGGGTCATTTTCTTACAAATACTGTGTTGTACATTCCACTGCACCATTCAAATTAGATGAAACAGAGAATATCATGCTGATGGCAGCACAGGCCCATGCCTCCTCATTAACCCATCAAATGGTCTTGTGTACATACTGCACAAGAGACGAGATAAAAAGATTCATGTGGAACCCTGCATGGGAGAGTTCCTTGGGCAGTTGCCCAAAACAATCCTTTGGGACCAACGAAAGGAATTTAGCCAGTAACGAGCAGCAGTACAATTCACTCCTCAAGTAAGACCGCACATTGTGATCAGTGGTATCCCTAGCAGCTGATGGAGTTAAAAGAATCAGTATGAACACTTTGCCTCCTCTATCACTAGAAGAAAACCTATTGACACTACCTGCACAGTTTGTCCCATTTTCAGGTCTAAAACCTGCATCACTTGTAGCTTTTGTGGTTGCATATGCATGGGTTGGAGTTTCTTCCAATGGATTGTGACAATCTAGGAATTCCTTGGTATACTTTGTTGAAAAATGGGTAGTCCTGTTTGCTCAAAATTTCTGTCCACCTTTCTCTCTGAGATTTTTACAAGGCTTTTTTGTTGTCATTCCTGTGGTCTGGAGCACAGATGCTATCAAGCTGACTATCTCCTTGCTAGCCCCCAGACCTCTTCTGCTACACACTGTTCTTTCTCCCCCCTTCTGCCACATCCAGGCTCCCAGTTTTATTCACACACCCAGGAACTATTCTTTACAGCTAATCAAGTTATTTTGCTAATTGTTTGGCACTCTCCAACAGGCCTGTCTAAAAGTTAAAAAGCAATATTAATATGTAACAGAAAAAAGTTAAACTCCATATAAGTAACATTATCCCTTTGGATTCACATCCCTTTTTCTTACAGATCCTGCCTATGGACTCCATCTGGGCCTCCAAAATGGCTACTATGAGTGTGTCATCTTTTTGTTTTCTCTGCAAAACTTGCACTGGTCACAGAGTTCCAAGAGCCCAGTTTAGGGACCATCTTGAAAGTATAATTATTTTCAAGGGGTACACTAATAATGTAACACATCTTTGAGGAAGGGGGAAAGAAAACGCTTTGTCAGAACTCATAACAGAACTTTCACTCTAAAATACCTGCGGAGAGGAGACTATACCTTATGCCATTTTCTGAAGCAAAAAGCAACCAGAGCCCAGTTCTGGGCACTCCTTCAGTTCATAAATCCTCAGAACAATATTTTTAAACTCTCAAAATATATTGGTCTGTACAATTTTCAACTGTTAAGGTACCTAGAAGCTGATCAGGGAGAACTGTATATTTCACCATTGACTTGCACAACCAAACAGTTGTTTGCTCATCTCACTGCTTATTCTTTTCCTTTATCTTCTGAATCTACTATAAAACACTTGCAACACAATCCCAGGAAAACAATACTGCAGTCTCTGAAAGACTTTAACAAGTCTCATATGGCTAAAAATTGGAACAAGAATTTGAGGTACAGATAAGTGACTTTCTTCTGAACTTCTGAAGAGTGTTCAGTGTCACTAACAATGCATTGAACAACTGAATATTATTAGCACATTTGATGAGGGTGGCTTTACACATGTGGAATGTTTTGCACATTGCTTTCATGTGGTATTTCATGAGATTTTGTAATAAAAAATGGAATTTGCAGGATTTGGTTCCAACCACATGAAAATCAGCAGGTGTTTATTATACAAGACAAAATAGGTCCCTTAAACAGCTCCAAGCAGAAAATATCACTACAGACTGGAATCCTACTGTACATATTTTACAGCCCCTTCCTAAACAGAAACAAGTTGCTGTTGAATTAAACTGTTGTGTACAGCCTGCTGGAATTTCATATATATCAGTTATGCAAAATTATTTCCCTTATTGAAATTACCAAAAGAGATATTACTGAAACAGCCTTCCTGTATACAATCATACCACTTAAAAAGCTACTAGGACATGAAATCTTTCTTACAAAAAGACATTTTTAACAAGTCAAATAAATATGAAGAAGTGCCATACTTCAAATTTGCCATAAATCTGGATCAGAGAATGATGAAAGGTTAAAGGGACAGTAATAATCAGCATGTGTACATGCTTGTCATTCAACAGAACCAAGATTCAAGACTTTACAGTTTCCACTCTATTTGGCAGAAAACACAATTTGATAGTTCACAGATCTTTGGATACACGGGAACTGAAAACTGTCATAGCAGAAACCTCTGCTTATTTTAGCCACAGTGCAATCCTCCTTGAGAACCTGCCATAGAATAGTTATAGAACACACTGTCTTTACCAATATACTACTAGCTTGGTGAGCCATTTAATTAGGTTATAGGAATTCTGTGAAGTAGGAAACAAGGTATGTTGTCCTGGTCTTTCATTTTTTAACTCCTGAATTGCTAAGATTCCCACCCAGAAGCGTATGTTCTGAACACATTTAACATAGCCCGAAATATTACAAATCAGAGTTTTCAGATAGCTACTGGGAAATGCATATCATCTAACACTTTTTTTGAAAAGTGAATCTACAGTAATTAATTTCACATATAACTGTATTTCTGCATCCCAGGTTTGGGTGGGGTTTTTTTTAAGCTAGTTGTCACTCTTCAGCTCTCAACCCGTTGAGGAAAACCTTGACCAAAATCTGTGTCCAAAACTATAGTAGAGGACTTCATAGAAATGTAAGGCTGGAAGGCACCTCAAAAAGTCACCAAGTCTAGCCCTCTGAACTGTTGCAGGACCAACTAAATTGAGACCAGTACTGAAAGGTGTTTGTCCATCTTGTTTTTAAAAGCCTCCAGTGATGGGGATTCCACAATCTCCTTCAGAAGCTTATTCCAGATCTTCGCTACCCTTATAGTTAGAAAGTTGTTCCTACTATCTAACCTAAATCTCCCATGCTGCAGGTTAAGCCCTTTTCTTTTTGTCCTACTTTCAGTGGACATGGAGAACAGTTGATCCCCACCGCCTGTATAACAGCCCTTAACACACTTGAAGACTGTTTCCAAGTTCCCTGTCAGTCTTCTGTTCTCAAAACTAAACATGCCCAGGTTTTTTTTTTTTTTAATCTTTCCTGATAGGTCAGGTTTTCTAAACCTTTTATCATTTTTGTTAGTCTCCTTTGGACTTTTTCCAATTTGTTCATATATGTCCTAAAGTGTGGGCCCAGAACTGGGCATAGTACTCCAGCTGACGCCTCATCAGTGCCAAACAGGACAATTACTCCTGGGTATTGCATATGACACTCCTTCACAGAATATTAGCCTTTTTGGCAGGTGGGGCATCACATTGTTGACTCATACTCAGTTTCTGATCCACTGTTACCCCCACATCCTTTTCAGCAGTACTATCAATCACCTAGCCAGCTAGTCCCTATTTTGTAGTTGTGGATTTGATTTTTCTTTCCTAAGTGAAGTACTTTCACTTGTCTTTACTTAATTTCTTTAACAATTTAATTTAATTATTGAATGTAGACCAATTCTTCAATCTGTAAAGGTCATTTTGAATTTTAATTCTGTCTTCTAAAGTGTGAGCAACCTCTCCCAGTTTGGCATCATCCACTAATTTTATAAGTGTACTCTCCAGTTCTTTATCCAAGTCACTGATGAAAATATTGAATAGTACCAGACCCAGACAGTCCCCTATGGCACCCCACTAGATATACCATCTGTTTGACAGTGGTCATAACTGCTTATTGAATATGGTCATTCAACCAGTTGTTCACCCACCTTATATTAATTTCATCTAGATCAAATTTCCCTAGTTTGCTTATGAGAATGCCATGTGGGACAGTGTCAAAAGCCTTTCTTCAAATCACAATATATCACATCTACTGCTTCCTCACTATCCATTAGGTCAGTAATTCTGTCAAAGAAGGAAATACTGGTACTCCTTTGGTCTTGGTACATTTAGGGTCAGTGGCTTGAGACCTGAAGAATGGTCGTTCTGGGTCAGACCCAGGATCCTGCTAGCCAAGTAATGTTGAATCTCTCCCCTCATCCTCACCCCCAAATCCCTTTCTCTTGCAGCCAGCTGGCCTTCTGATATGCGGAATTAATTTTTTTTCTTTTTCTGCCAATTTGTCTCATCCTGGAGCAAACCTGGAGAGAGGCACTTGATGTTGCTCCTAGAAATTTTTTTTATAAAGGCTTTCTGAGCAAGCCCTTTCATTTGTAAGCACTACTCTAACATAACCTGTAGGTGGATTGTACACATGTCAAACAAGTGGAACTGCTGCTTGATAACACTGGACTACAGAGTAGATTTTTTTTTTAAGGACAAACATCTCTTTTCCTTATATTATTTTCTCCTCCTCTGTCGAGGTCCAAAGAATAATGAGGCACCGTGCCAGAATTTTATTCAGCATCTAAAGGATGTTCATGCTGTGATTGCAGTTCCCTGCAGACAGAGGTTCTCCAGCTCTCATTCCACTTAATTCATCATTCAAAACCCAGCAGGGGACTCTGCTTGATTTTGGACTTGAAATGGTTAGACTGGTATTTGCCTCACTCCTTACCCTCACGAGGTTTAAAATAGAATCAATCTACACAGGGATCCTAGCAATTTCTCCCAGAGAACTATCTAGCCTTGATAAACCTATAGTATGTAAATAAAATCTCACTGCTAGATTTTGCTCTGGAACATTTCTTCTATAATACAATATAATAGTCCTTTACCTTCAGCCTGACCTCAGTACCCAGGGGTTTTCCAAAACTGATGTTGGTAGCAGTTGTTTTTCACAGCCTTCCCTTCTGTGTGCCTTTAAACCCATATCTGTTCAGCACTTGCCTTAATGACATGTATTGAAACCTTTAATTGGGTGACCAATTAAACATTACAACAGTACAAAACTTGCCTTCAAGATGTGCACCAGGAAAGAACTTGAAAAACTCTTGGCCAACTTCAAGTTAACTTGAAAAATTACTGTTGAGGTGTTATGGATATAAAATTTATTTTACACTGTTTATAAGTCTAAAATTCAGTAGATTAAAGATAAAAAACAAAATTCATTGCTGAAAACTGACTCAAAGGTTTGGTGATAAAGTTAAAAAATTAAGAAACTGCATTCGGGCCTTCAGAGATGTTGGAAAGAAACATGTTGAATGATAACTCCTATCCTTTGACTTCCTCCCATTTTCTGGGCTCATCTATGCAGGAAAGCTTTACTGGTACAACTACCCAGGTGGAGACTCTTATTCAAGAATGAGTGGAGACATTTTTATAATGGCAAATCTCAAGTAATAAAATAATGAGGGCAAATGAATTTCAGTTCATTGGTGGAGACAACTATAGGATGGCAAATGAAGGAGGCAAAGGGATGTCAATGCTGGTTTATGGGAGCTGGTAACAATACCAAGACTGCTACTGTCATTGGAATAAAGGAAACTGAAACACAAGAAATAAATATTTCAAAATAACTATGATTTGGATTGGCAAATTCTCCATTACTGAGTCTTTACTCAAGTTTGGGCATCTTTTTAAAAGATAAGCTTTAGTTCATCCACAAATTATAGGGCTAGATACAGGAGTTACTGGGTAAATTTCTGTGGTCTGTGTTGTGCAGGAATCATAATGTTTTTTCTGGTCTTTAAAAAAATATGGATCTATAAAACTGCATGAGAACCTCAGGACTCTTCTTTAACTGCTTGCAGCTCAGCTGGTTCCACCTCTTATCTGTCAGTCTGAACTGTGTCCAAAAGTGGTAGTTCAACAGAGGGCAAAGACATATGAGTGAATATGAATGAGAAGATATTCAAGTGTGATCATTGGGTTTTTGATTACTGGTATAGATGTGCTAAAAGAGGACTTCAAAGTAGATTGAGACGTGAATTTAATGGCTCTGCTGTTGTAAGAGAGTACCCTCCCCCACTCTAAACTCTAGGGTAAAAATGTGGGGGTCTCTTATGCCTTACCACTTAACTCTAAGCTACTTTTCCAGCCTAGGTTAAATCTTTTCCCCCAAAACCCAACTACTCCAGCTGGGGCTTGTAAATTTGTTGCCACCATCAATGTGAATATTCCAAAACCATGGATTGGGGCACATTGAAACCCCCCCTCTCCCTTCTTGCCAGCTGAGAGAGAAAAGAACACAGACTCCGAGCAACAGCCCCTCCCTCCTGCTACCTCGTTGCTACCAAGGAGAGAGATTCAAACACACAGATCCTCACTAACCATGAGCTGCCCGATCCAAAGCTAGGATCCCTTTACTAGAATTATCAGACACTTCTTATAACAAAAAAGGTTTATTAAAGAAAAGAGAAAAGCTTACAACTTACACAGACTTAACAGGTACTTAATTTTCTAACCCTAACCCCTCCCTTGAGATTTCTTCTTCTGATGAGGTTAGAGACACCACAGATCAGTTACAAAACTTATACAATTACAATTCTACTTACTGTTAGTCTAAATTAGAAATTTATGAAAGGAAAGGTAGGAAAATCCATACCCCCAGAGCCTGTGAAGATGGAGGCAGACCGAAAGCCCCGGTAGAAGTGAGACTAACTTCCTTATTTGTCTCTAGGTAGGCTAGCTCTGACGTCACCCCCCTCTCCTGTTCAGTTAACCCCTTACAGGTAAAACAGTAATTTTAAGGTACTTCATACTTATGACAGCTGTTAATAATTTAGGGCCAAAATCTGATATATTAACTCATATTAAATAGTACCTTACTCCAAAAGTGGTCCTATTCACTTATAGATGTGGTAAAAGAGGACTTCAAAATAGATTGAGACATGTGAATTTAATTGCTCTGCTGTTAATAATTTAGGGCCAAATTCTGATATATTAACTCAGATTAAATAGCACCTTACTCTTCTTAAAATGGAAGAATTGTTTTTTGTACCTATGGTGGTTAGATTCTTGATTGAGCTATCTCAATTTACACCAGCTGAAGATCTGCCACCTTTATCTCAGTTGGAGAAGACAAATTAATACACTGTATCACTCCAAAATATTTTCAAAGGTATTCTTTTTACTTGAAGAGGGAAACACAAATATGGCACATTAAGAACATCAGTATCTGATGTCTTACTGAATAATTACCAAATGTGGGAAATGACAAAGTGAGTGATGCTTAAAACCATTTTTTTGGCAATGTTATAAATTAAATTGTGGGGGTTTTTATGGATTAAGTGTTTTCTTCTCCATTTGATGTATGAAAATTACATATATGACTTCCATTCACATTAGTGTATCTAGAACAAAAATTCTAGTCAGACTGGATTCCTAAGAGTAATGTGGCATCAATTTATGTACTATTTACATCATTATAGCTCATGAGATAGTGTGAAAGTCTGTAATTCTGTAAGAGTAAATTTTGTATATGTTGTGTTGTAATATGTATGTATATGTATGTATATACATATATATGTATATACATATATATATATATACATACATATATATATATATATATATATACATATATATATATATATATACATATATATATACATATATACATATATATATACATATATATATATATATATATACATATATAGCCATTCTGTTACTATTCTCTGTATGTTATGTTTCTACTTTAGGTTCCCTTCAGTAACCCAGAGAGTCCAAGGATATGTAGGCATTATTTCTTTTAGAAAGACTATTTGAACCTTGTACAAATACACATGCTTATTTCCTGTTCCAGTTTTCCTTAGGATCTGTTTCTTACATCTTAGCCCAAATTGAACTGACAATTTGAGGCAATTTGTGTTATTTACATGACCTATCAAGGCTCACAATAGTGTTCTTAAGATAGGAGTTCCAGAAATCCCCACAAACTTTGAGAGATACGTCCTTAGTGACCCGTTTGATGTCTAGGGGCATGTCTACACTTCTCTCCGGAGCCATCGATCCAGCAGGGGGTGATTTATTGCTTGTAGTGAAGATGTGATAAATCAACTGCCGAATGCTCTCCCATCAACTCCAGTACTTCATTGGAGCGAGAAACGTAGGTGGAGTTGATGGGGGAGCATCAGCAGTCAGCCTACTACAGTGAAGACACCACGGTAAGTAGATCTAAGTATGTCAACTTCCGCTACATTATTCATGTATCTGAAGTTGTATAACTTTGATCGACTCCCTCACTCCCCACCCCAATGTAGACCAGGCCTAAGAAACAAGGTGATGGCTTTTCTATATATAGGATACTAACTTTGAAGAATAAGAGTTACATGTTGCACAGTACTTGGTACTAGAACCAGATGAGACTGGGATGTAAACATAACAGTTTTTATTAACTATAAAAATACTGGGTCAAATTCATGTTCACTTAAATGGCACCTCTCATTAGCAGCCCCTTATACTCCATTGGGGATTTACCCCTTGTGTGGGGTCAGGCTGAGATGGTTATGCAGCCCATCTCTCATGATGCCTAGCATAGGGACAGATTTAATTTTCACTGAGGCTGTCCATAGGAATATTGCCAGCAAGAGCTGCTGAATATCAGTGCTCAGTCAGTGACCCTGACTCTATCTCCCACATTTTTGATTGGTGCATACTTCTTGGATTGCAGTTCGTGTCACTGCTGGCTAGTAATTAAATACTGCTTAATTCATTGTTTTTTCCAGATCTGGGCACAGGCAAGTACCTCTTACAGTGTTTCCCTGTGAGCTGACTTAAGTCACCTCATCCTTCCAATAACCTTTCACACTTTTTCCCTGTCCAACAGTTATGCTGTCATATTTTAATTAATAACTAATTTTACACATATCTCACTCATTTCCAACATTTCTGTATCTGTTGTTGCACTCTTTCTTGAGTGCGTTGTCTTCCCTATACATCCCTTATCACTTCAATATTGCCTTACCCTTCGTGTATCTCTCGTAGTCAATGCTACAGTTGAGCCAGAACATTGAATCCAAATCCCTTTGAATGTCAGGTTAGGGTAGGAAATGGAAGGATACAGATTTGAACCCACACATACAATTTTTATTTTTCCTAAATTCAAAACCTGGAAGATTATTTTCTAGCTCCACTTTAGATATAGCCAGAATCCCTCAAGCAAACAGTCGCAAGATTTTGGGCCCAGATGGAGGGAAGCTTACAAGAACTGCTAATTTTGAAATATTTTGCCATTTTCAACCAAAATTTCACAATACATTTGTAATAGATTTAATGTTGTTAAACCCAAAACTAATCCTGCTTCAGTCACCAGTACGACCCCTCAGACGAAACCTAATATGGATCTCATTGCCACTTCAGTGAACCATCTCTAATAAACACAAATAAAATACAATGGAAAGGCTGAATACAATGGAATAGTTGTAATTATCTGTGCTGTGTCAGGTGGAGAGATCCATGTTTGGTTTCCATTTCATCCCTGGATACACAGGCCAGGTGGGACTGTGGGACTTGTGGTGGAGATAGAGCACTCAGCTCCTGTGGAAGGAGTGTCTTGTGATACTCATTAGTAATCCCTAAAGATAAACTAAGGGAATTTAGGTTTGTTAAGAGGACATGGAAAGAAATAAAAAATAGCCAATATGAAGTTAGAAGAGGAAAGAAAATGTGTATCCAATTCAAGTTTTTTCAGTATTTGAGTTTTAAGCAATGTTGTTCATTTCCAAATATTCTTAATCTCATGCACTTTCCACATGGAATAAAAATAATGCATATAACAATAATATGGCATTTTTCTTGACACATGCTTATATTTTATATAGAGCTTCTTAAGTTATGAGTATATGCCATGGGTTGGTGAGTGTGTGTCAAGTTTTTGATGTGAATTAAGTCTATAATAAGTAGCCTGCTCTATGACTTTTGGCATAAACATACCTGAGACTTGTTCGGGAAACTAGAAACTGTAATTGAATTAGTTATTTGCAGGTTCTAATGATCTGCTTAATTAAGAGTTTTTCCAAGCCTCATAAAGGATATAAAACATTTTTTTTTCATGCTAATATTACAATTGATTCTAGTTCAATAAGCTTTTAAGTTAACCCAAAGTAAAATAATTGAAAGAAACTGCAGACAAACCTTGATAAAGACCAGACAAAATAGTGATGGTATTTTAGTTAGACTCCTACACACATTGTGTTAATAATAACAGAAAGAAGTTCAAAACCATGATCTTATTTCATAAGGGTTTTTTTAAAAAGTTATCATCCTCTTTTGTATTTATTCATAAAAAGAAATTCATCCAGATTGACTAGTTCAGCAAAAGTGAGTTTTACATTTTGAATAACTTTCATTGTATCAATTCCACAGACGTAACTTAAAATAGTAAAGTTGAAGTTAATCTTTTGTATGCATTAATAGGTCACAGTGATGGCAAAAGAAATAATTGCTGTATATTAATAGGCAACTGAAAAGCACTGAAAAACCAGAGCATTTCTGACTAATTACCAGCCATACATCATTTATTACAGATTAGCCAAGGTCATGCACTTGGTGCCCCCAGTTACTGAATCCATACATGTGGTCATTGTTGCCATCAAACTGCTGAACTTGATGATTATATTTAATGAACTGAGACTAGACCATAAAGGAAAGTACTAAGAAGGGCATAAATAGACAGCATATAGTCCATTCAGTTGAACAGTGACCTATTTAACCTTGATGTATGCAGGAAGTATCTACTTGTATTTTAATAATTATGTTAAACTTCAATAGCATTTCATACAGATTGTATATGGACAACCCATCTAAAGCTGAAAAACACAGGCAACAGTTATTCTTTCAAATTACAACACATTTTATCACTGGAGCTATTTTGGGGGAGGGAAGGGGGGAAATAGATACATGTTTTCCACAATCACAAAAGCAACAGTTTTGTAAAACTGTATCCCTCTAATTTGCTGTAGCAATCTTTACCCAATTTAATGACTGTATAATTTCTAAAAATCACTCTGAAATAAGAATGATGTATAGCTGACTTGTGCCTCCCCAGACTGACGGGGTGGGACATAATCTAAAGGGGAGGATACATGACCACCTCACGTCTCCTCTGCCCAGCGAGCCTCCACACCCTGCACCAAGCCCGAGGCCAACATGCTCTTCCCACCTTATGTTACCTGAGGTGGGAGAAGGGGGCTTGTCTTTCTCTCGCTGTGCCTGCCCTCCAGCACATTTGGCTGCTCTCCCTGGCAGCGAGCGGGACGGAGCTCCTCCTGCAGCTGAAGCCAGCTGCCCCAGGTCACTGCTCTGTGCAGTATGGCGACTGTCTGAGAGAGAGCCTAGCTGGGGAGGCAGTGATGTGCCGGGGACAGTGAGATGGAAACATGCCAGGTGAGCGGGGCGCGGAAGCCAATGCCTGCCCAGCCAGACTCTCTCAGGCAGCTGCTGCGCTGCACAGAACAGTGACTCTGAGTGGCAGGCATGAGAAGTGAGTGGTCCCACTCCTTCCACTCCCTGCCTGTAGGGGACAGGGGCCGAGTGTACCAGGGCATAGACACAGCAGGAGAAGGACAGAACCCCTCTCCCCGTACCCCACAGCAAGCCAAGTAACAATCTTTGGGGGGACTTTGATGCCGCATGCCCCCCCATGAATTGCCTATGGAATGATGTTTAGTTCATTTAAAGAAGGGGAAGCTAGCAATTCAAGCAGAAGACTGGGACTAAGGAGACAGATTCTATTCCTATTTGTGGCACAGAGTTATCTTTGGGGAAGTGATTCCATCACTTTGTGCCTTATTTTCTTATCTGTAAAACGGGAATAAAATTTCCTTTCTCCCACCTTTTGCCTGGCTAGACTGTGAGCCCTTCAAGGGACAAAATGTCTGTTACCTGTGTGTTTCTACAGTGCCTACCACAATGAGGCCCCTATCTAAGCGTGGGTTTCTGGGTACTATCATAGCTGGAAGAGGCTGCATGCTTGATTACTTCAGTAGGCCAAACTTGCATCCTTCAGTTCCCCTTCACAAGCTCCCTGTGTGCCTGCCTCTCTTTCCCCTCTTTCAGTGATTCCCTGCAAATCCGTTCCCCACTCTCTCATGCCAGGGGCTCTGTATATCTCCAATTCTCCTGTTCCTTCCATATGAGGGTTTCCTATTCTCCTATCCATGCCAGTACCTACCATTCTCTCCTCTGCCATATGTGCCCCACCAGTTCCCCCACTGCTATATGTTAGAAGCTCTGTGCATCCCCATCACTTTTCCATTGTTACTACTCCTGTGTTAGCCCACAGGTGTCTAGAGGATTGCACACATCATTGTTTTATATTGTGGCCACTCAAACATTCCTGGAACACCGGACATTCTGCTATTCTGGGAATAGTGTGGGTCCGCTTCTGTCAGCATGGCCCACCCCTTCTGGTGTGACTGCATGTGCAAGGTTATGCTGGAGAGAAAAGTGCCATTTTGAAGAGTCTGCTGCCCCTCCCCTGCCGGCATAACCCTTGCATGCATGGTGTGTGCAGGGTCACACTGGAGGGGTTAGGGGAAGGAGCGGATCTGCACACTCTTCAAAGTGGTGTTCCTCTGTCCAATATGGGAGAAATCCATGTACAGTTTTGTTTCAGAACCAAATGAAAGAAACCACTCAATAAGGACCGATACCTGTCTCTTCCTAAGGAAGGAATGGAAGGGTGGCCAGGAATGGATCCCTGTTCCGTTCCTCTGGGGCACCTGGCAGTGGCCACTGTCAGAAGACAGGATGCTGGGCTAGATGGACCTTTGATATGACCCAGTATGGCTGCTCTTATGTTAAAACCAGACAAGTGGCCTTCCTATTCAGTAGGCATAGGCTCTCCTCCCTGCCTCTCCTCCCCTCCCCCCCTGTGAGCTGCAGTTCCTCCTCACCTGTTTTCATGTGTAAATGGTTAAATATTTACAATTTGTAATTTGTTAAATAACTTTTTTTCTGTCTGGGAGATAAGTCCTTCAAGGTGTCAACATTTTTAAATGTAGTGGAATGAGATGGGGGGGAGGGGGCAGTGTTATTAAAGGTATTTAATAGCTGTCATCAACTGATCTATAGACAATCACAGACCTGATTAGTGTGCTACCAGATGTCAGGGACTCTGGATCCTTCAGTTCCCCAGTCTGTTTTTTACCCAAATCAATAGGGTTCTACCTGAAATTTTGGCATTGATTGGATACAGAGTTCCAAGGTTCTCCTATTACATCCAGAGAAACAGATAAATGGCACAGAGTGTGGGGCCTTGTTTCACTAAGCCAATAATAATAATACAAAGAAGATTCTTCAAAGTTTGATAAATTATGGTAACTTTTTATATTACAAATAGCTACATTTGCATTAATATGGATTCTAAGTTCCTTTAGGTAGCTGTTGTATTGTGTGCGCACTGCCTAGTACAAAAGGCTCCTGATACCCAATTATTAGCATAATAGAAATAATGAATAATAATTTTGTCTTTCTGTCTGATGGTGTCTTGTTCTACTTTTGTTCCACATACCAAACTTTGTCCATGTCAGTGAGAGCTCTGCACGTGAATTAACTACTATAAAATGCCTTTCGACTTCAGACATTTCTAATGTAATGAAACAAACAGAAAAATGTTCATTGGACATATTTGTTCTGTGTACAAAATATTTCCACATAGTTCACTCTATTTTTGAAAATGTATCGAAGGTATATAGAGGAATCACTGCAGAAGACCTAATTACTTATCTACTGTAAAAGTGACAGAGTCTTGTAGCACCTTATAGAATATAGGGTCTTATAGACAAGACTCTATCGCTTTTGCAGACCCAGACTAACATGGCTACCCCTCTTATCTAATGTAGTTATCTTGTCTTTATTCTATTCAATTGTATGTGATGACCGGAAACATTTGCTTTCTTTTTAAAGGGCAATTAATAGTTCAAGAAGTATTTTTTTGAGAAAATTACTTTAGCAGGAATTGTTTTATAATTAATTTTGCATAAATCACACAGTGTAAGACAAATATTTTCATTTTGAAAAGAAATATGTATGTGTGGCAGAAATAGAATTTTGAATTCCGGTGAACTGAAAGTGGATTCATATAGGTGCAAACAGAGTATTCTGTCTTGAAATAGTCAGAATACCCATGCTAATTGTTGATTTAACTATAGTTTGATCATCCTTTTTGGTTTTTCCATGTCAGGTTTCAAATAGTTGAGGTAACCTGCAGGTGAAAAGTGTCCCATTAATCGTTTTGATCCTCTAGCACTTGAGCATAAGAATAGCTGATCAATTATAGCAATTGTCTCCCTAAATGAGCTTTTCACATCAACATCTTATTTCATTAGTTAACTGTCTGCTCATAGAACTGATAAAATGGAATACTAGTGGCTTCTTACAGATTGTTCTGTCTTACAGTACAATAAGGATGGGGTTATTAGCAATGTGGGCACAAAAGAGTATTTAGCCACTACTTGCAATAAATATACATGCTATTGTGTAGGAGTACTTTTCTCTCTAATGGCTGTTTGTTGAAACCTACTTAAAACAAGTCCATTTGCTTTTCAACTTTCCGTTTAGTAACTACTGCTATGAAGAAACTTTTTCTATATTTGACATTTTTATTCATCATCCTAGGGAAGTGTGTGTCTCTGCCCCAACCCATTAAAACAAATATATATCCTATTTAATTTTTAAATTTGAAACTACTGAACCTATTTAAAATTAACCAAATAAAATTGACTTTTTCCTCCAATACCTATTGTATTTCAAATGGACCAATCCACTATTTAAAATATATATTTTACATGCAAAGATGTGACACTGATTCTCTTCAAAAGGAAATCTACAGTTTTGAAGCTGTGAATAAATATGAACACATTATATTGTAATAATTATTTAGAGCTAAGTATAAAGTTCTGTATATTTAACTATGCTCATGTTGCTTTAATTTATAAATGATTGATCTAAGAATTACAGATGACAAAATCCATTCATCATTCTAAGTGTTGATTTTATTTTTACTGACACTGTAACTAAGAAAATTTATTTCTCCTTTACATCTTCAGACCATATTTTGGGGGAAACAAAGTAACATTTAATTATGACATTTTAGAGGAAGCATGTAGTTCATTGCATTATTTCAGAAGCACATTAAACAAATGACAGCTATTATTACAATCATATTTTCCTTAACTAAACCTTTTATGTTTTCAACTTTATGAAGGGGAAATTTCCAAAAGAAAATCTGACTAGTTACTAAAGAAGGGTCTGATCCTGCAAAGACGAGAGTATGTGGCTAAAGTTATTCATATGCATAAGTCTATGTAGGTTCAGGCCTTCAAAGATCATTGTGATATATTCACTATATGAAGTTTTATTGCGTGAGATTGCCTTCTACTAGTCATTGAAATGCGCTAACCCTCAAAAAAATGTATTTTAAATACAAAAGATGATTAAATAAAAAACTCTAACCTACACATGACAATGATAACAATGATGATTCCGAACAATTGTGTGCTGCTTTCTGTACATTTATGTATGTCATTGAAAAGTTTGAATGACTGAAAATACATGTTACATTGGTTTAAGGAAACCAATTCAGTTTTATAGAATGTATAAAACTGCAGAGTCTTGGCAGTTTAATACAAGTAACCTTTTTAATTCACTTATGATTGTTTGTTTGTTTATTGCAGGCCTTGTTTGTATGAAGTCAAGTACTTCTGTGGTTGAACTTGTTATGCTGCTTTGTTCACAGGTGAGTTTTTTAGCTTTAATTGTATTAGTTTCTTCACACAGTAACATATAACTAAACTTTGAGTTTATTTTTGCTAATTTTTTTCTTTCATTCTTTCTATTTGAATATGATGCAAATGCCATTTCTCACACCTTACCGTAAATTGTAATTTCTTGGTAGAGCAGCAGTACATTCATATTGACATGCAAAGTAATCTTTTGTAAACAGTTATTTGTAAAATATATATGCATACACATACTTTATCCTGTTATGCAGAATTTGTGGTCATTATTTCACTAAAACGTCCATCTTCCTGAATTTGTTATTTTTAAAATGTTGTTATGTAGTGACATCAACTTATAAGTTACAGCACATTTGGTGTAAGCTTTCAGTCAGTATTTAAAAAGCTGGGTAAAATGGTTGTTAATGATCCCTCAGATGTTTGGGGGGGGTTATTTACCATTTTTCCAATATCATACATTCAAATTATTTAACATAATTGAGTGTTTATGTGAGAAATCTAAAAAGATGACAAATTTGAGAATACAAAATCATTAAAACATATTTTGAAACTTCTCCTGGTGCTTTTGATAATTCACCCCCTGAATTTTAAGTAAATTTAAAATGTTTTACTGGCTAGATTTCATACACACCTGTCATCTTGTAAAATATTAAGAAGTATTAAGAATCAACAAATATATTTTTGGTTTCATTAGTATGACCTATTAGATCCCCAATCCCAAACAGATTCTAAATTTTCTCCAAAGATTTATGTATTTCATATTATTTAACAAACACACACACACACACGCCTAAATAACAATTAAATTCATACAGAGTAGTGTGTAAAGTGAGATGCCTATAAATACATATATAGATATATTATATATATACACACACAGCACTATAACTAAGCTTGTACTTGTTCTTAGTTTATGTTGTAGAATCCACTGTGCATATTTGAAATATGCCCAGACAATGAGTATCTAATGACAGCTTAAGTGAAGACTGGTCAAAAGTATAGAGAGCTGAAAATTAGTAATATTTACAACTGAATGTAGCTGCTTTTTTTTTTTCAACTTACCTGCTGTTTGCCAGTCCGTAGGTTACATTTCTTCAAGCCTGTACCCATAAGGAAATCATTAGATCCTGTTTTTCTTTTAGCCAAGATGGATATTGGTTAGGGAGAAGTTAAAGAAAAATACATCACTGGCAGGAATCCTCAGTGGGGTTTGAACTTCAAACCTTCTCCTGCAGGGCACTTGAAAAATTTGTTACCTAATGGTTAAGTCCTGGGTTCAAGGGAAATTCCAAAAGATCCATTAAGGCCTTTGAGTTTCATGTCATGCTGCTTTTTTTAACAGCTTTTGAAGGCTTTACTTGAGGGAAGGAATAACTTACAATGCCTTCTCCCTTAGTCTTTGGTTTTACTGCAAATCACAGGAATAAAGTGGAATGTAGCATTAGGGTCTAGTGTCTTTGATGGCCTCATCATCTAATCATAGGTTTAACATTACTCATTTGCTGGCTCCAGGAATTCCTGCCATTAAGGGCCCTAGAGATGAAACTTTGCCTCAAATATTGATTGAAAGGAAGAGTGAGAAATTTAAGCTCTTTCTGAAATGTTTTTTCTTTAGACTTCTTAGTGAAGCTATTAACAAATGTAGCTAAATCAATTTGATATTCTTTTGTATTTTAGAAAAGTTATTTAATGATTCAAAATGTATATCTGTCCGGTTTTTAAATGTGAAAAGGCATGTACACTGATTTAAAAAAATTAAAATACAATTCTTGGTAAAATAGAAACTGAATAAATTAATGTTTTTTGTATAAACAAGCTTTCCTCTCTCTACCCAGTCACCCACATAAAGAGTTTTTACTGTGTGTCCCCCATATCTGACATTTCTGAGCATTTAAGGATTGTTCCCTTTGTATCTGTATTAATAGGCTTTAGAACCCCATTGTCACTAGGCAATTCTGAGATTGCTGTTATAACATTACATTGTTGCCTTCTGTCAGAATGGCATGAAATGCAATAGGAATTGGTCAACAGGGGGTTCGAATGTAGTGATACAACTGTTCTCCCATCTTCTTTATCAAGCCTGCCTGAATATATTCATTTTAAAATGAATCTAACCTGCACGGTCCCAGAACATTGTGTTACATCAAGTAGTACCTCCTAGCCACCAGACTTTCAGTTGCCTATATTTTATATAAAGTAATTTTATAGACATGCTTTTCTGTTTAATTTTAAAACTAGCTGTCAAAAAGGTATACTAACTAAATATTAAAGAATTTGAATATGAAGGAAATAGTTGGAAATATTGGCTAAGAGGAGAGAGACTTTGGGAAACTGCATATAGGGAGATACTGTGGTTCTCTGTGTATGCCATAAAACTGGGAGTCAGGAGACTTGGGTTTGGTTCTTAATGCTGCTACTGATTTTTAGATAAAATGAGGATAATTGTACCTGCCCTTCTCCATAAGATGATTTGAGAAATACAGATTGGAAGCACTGTGTGTTTCGTGTGCTTTTTAAATATTTGTGTTGTAACTAAGGCTTTTTAGATGACATAAGCAAATCTTTATTTAAAATGGGTGTTCAAAATATATTACATTCTCCAGGTTACTTGTAGAAGTTTTCTGTGTGTATTTTTGTCTTTCAAAAAACAGATGATGATATAGAAACCTTTGAAAAGTAAGATGTTGTTTACCTAGAACAGGGTAACTTTAGACATTGAAAAAGGAAAGGGAAATGCAAAGTTTGTTTTCCTTTCATTTGCTACAGCAAATTAGATGCTTTTATGCTCTTTATGTTAGAAATTCCATGTTAACGACTACAGATTAGCGAGGATGTCAGAATTTTTTTTCTTATCTGAGCTCCTGAATAAACTTAACATTGCCAGTGGCTCACATCCAAGGTATGGTCTAAATTTACATGAAATATCGCATTACAAATGTCTGAAGGTACATGTCATGGATAATTCATTTCATATGGGTAGCCTTTTAGACTCTGAAGGATATGCAATCAAGTCCATTCCCCCAAAGGAATTTAGCATCTCTTTGAAAAATACATTTTAAGATGTAAGGAACTTCTATAGCTGTAGTGCATCATTTGGTTTTCAGAATTGTTTTCTCTTCTCTATATTTTTAGCTTATCTTTCTCTATTTTTTTCTTTTAACTAGCCATAATAAGACCCAATTCATTAGACTAAAAACTAAATTAATTTTAGGTTTATTTTCATTTTATATTTACATAAAACAAAAATGGTTCTTCAAATACTTAAAATATTTTTTTCTGGAAAATTGGTAATATGTAATGACTTGCATGTATAAAGTAGGCATTCTTATGCTGGATTCAGTATATTTTCACATAAAAATTATGAAGATGTGTTATTTTTGACAAGATCTGTGCTTGATTATAGTCTTTGTTCCCCATAGCCTAGTTCTATATGTCACAGCTGTGATGCTGCCTTGAGTGGCAGATTTCTCAAACGATGCAATATTTTTAAAAAGTGCTTCACGTTATTTTTTCGTTATATTTTCTTCTTTGATATGGAGCACATATAGATTTCAATATTTTTTCCAATCTTTTTTCAACACTACAATAGCGTCTAATTATTTCCAGATTTCTTTTAAAGTTTCCCTTCTTCAGAGGTACAGCTTCTGCATAAATTGAGTGATTTTATCCCATAGGATTCTTCAAGTTTTTATAATAAAGCCTTATCAGATATCACTTACAATTTTCTGTACCTTGTCTGTCAACAAGAGAGGTTTATTTTCTTAAATGCTAAGACATTTTTTATTTAAAATACATTACTAGTTCACCTGTTTAAAAGTATAAAGTAACAAATTGAAATTCTTAATAACTAACAAACTTCAATACTTGGCAGTTTTTGAAATTGTTTCATTTATTCTCCTGATTAACTAATAGGGATTTTTCCCACTGTGCTTTAAATTTAATCAGGATTATAACCCAAGGGTCTGCAAAGGAAGCATTTTCAGAGCGACTAGTGTTGCAAGGAAAGGATCTGTTCCTGATTCCTTTTTTTTAAGGAAAGACTTGGATTTAGACACTACACATTGCATACAAGATCTCCCAAGAGTCTCTGTCTGGGGAATTATGAGGGAAATTTCACATATAACAAGCAAAAATGATTTACTTATAATTAACAAATAAAACTACTTATGAGACTCTCATAGAAATAAATCAGAGAGGGAGCCGTGTTAGTCTGGAATTGCAGAAGTGACAAAGCGTCCTGTGGCACCTTAAAGACTAACTAAAGTATTGAAGCATAAGCTTTCGTGGGCTAATACCCACTTCGTCGGATGCATTCAGTGGAAGCACACCACGCCATAATAACTCCAACTCAGGAACCAATCCATGCAACAAACCTCAATGCCAACTCTGCCCACATATCAACACCAGCAACACCATCACAGGACCTAACCAGATCAGCCATACCGTCACTGGTTCATTCACCTGCACATCTACCTATGTAATATATGCCATTATGTGCCAGTAATGTCCCTCTGCTATGTACATTGGCCAAACTGGACAGTCCCTACAAAAAATGATAAATGGACACAAATCAGATATCAGGAATGGCAATATACAAAAACCTGTAGGAGAACACGTCAACCTCCCTACACACACAATTACATATTTAAAAGTCACCATATTGCAGCAAAAAAACTTCAAGACCAGACTGCAAAGAGAAACTGCAGAGCTGCAATTCATTTGCAAATTTGATACAATCAATTTAGGACTGAATAGGGATTAGGAGTGGCTAGCTAACTACAAGAGCAGTTTCTCTTCTCTCGCTGTTCACACCTCCAATTCAGCTGCTAGAGGAATACCTCGCCCTCTCTGATTAGAGATAACGAGCTGGGTCAGCCTCATTGGACTAACCCTGTTATCTCTAACCTGGTTCTTGCCTACCTATTTATACCTGCCCTGGATATTTCCACTCTATGCATCCGACGAAGTGGGTATTAGCCCTCAAAAGCTTATGCTTCAATACTTTAGTTAGTGTTTAAGGTGCCTGTCAGGGTTCGTGCCCCCAGGCGGGGCAGTGAGGCCTAGTGGCCGGAGTATCTGACGAGTCCCCTCGGCTGGGGCAGTGTGGCCCAATGGCCAGAGTCAATATCAGCCCCCTCGGCTGGGGCAGTGTAGCCCAATGGCCAGAGTCAATATCGGCCCCCTCGGCTGGGGCAGTGTGGCCCAATGGCCAGAGTCAATATCGGCCCCCTCGGCTGGGGCAGTGTGGCCCAATGGCCAGAGTCAATATCAGCCCCCTCGGCTGGGGCAGTGTGGCCCAATGGCCAGAGTCAATAGCAATCCCCCTTCCCTGGGGCAATGTGGCCTAGCGGCCTGCGCCTGACCCCCACTCAGCGGGGAGGTCCTACCGCAACACGCTGAGTGTCCTCGGGTGGGCAATACCACTCCCTCACTATCCTGGGGTCAGTTCCTACCTGATCCAGCGACGGGGTCCCCTGGCTGGTTGCTGATCCCCCGTATAGGGCTGGGTCCGTTGCCCCCTCAGTCAGGTAGTGGTCTATGGCACCTGGCTGGCTGTTGTCAGCTTCAGGCTCGGAGGCAGGGTCCTGCCACGGCTCCAATTCCGGCTCCTGGTGTGGCTGGAGCTGGTCCTCCGTGGGAGCTCTCCCGGCACGTCCTACTCCTCCGGCAGTCCACCCAGACTGAGCTGTGCTCCCTTCCTTTATACTGCCTGAGCATTTGGAGCATGCCCAGTGCAGCGGAGGCAGGACTTCCGTTGCCAGAACTTCCGGCCAGGGGCAGCCCTGGCCTGTGCGGGGCCGGTCCGCCCCGTCACAGTGCCACAGGACTCTTTCTCACTTCATAGAAATGAGAACATTTCAGAACTTCAATCTTACAATTCAGGTGTGAATAGCTTTTGAAAATAGTGTCTGTGTGGAATTGTAAATTGGTTTACAAAAAGGAAATTGTGTCAGATTATGTTGATAGTGTTCGAGATTTACAGAATTAGTGAACAAATTAAACATAGTAAGTTCAAACACTTTGCAGTTCATTATGGTATCAAAAGAATAATGGGCAATGTACACAAAGTGGATTGGAGAATTTATAGCAACTCTCTGACTATGATGAGATCTCACTTAGAATACTATGTTTATTTGTAGTCACTTTAACACTAAAAGATGTAGGAAAGTTGGAGGAAATGTATATTGAAAACAACAAAATTTCTTAAGGAAGGATGATTGATGTAGGACTTCGGCTATTCAAAAATGTTGCATTGGTTTTATTCTGGTTCAGTTAAACTGAGTTAGTTAAATGGTGTAAATCCTGGTGTGGACACATTTATTTCAGTTTGTGTGGTTTATTTTGGTTAATCTTAAGTGAATTAGGAACAGGTTGAGGATAAACCCAGGTGAGCCAGGTTGAGGATAATCTTGGATAAACCCAGGTGAGGATAAACTGCTTACGAAAGCTTATGCTTCAAAACTTTATAGTTAGTCTTTAAGGTGCCACAGGACTCTTTGTTACCTCTGCTATTCCAGACTAACATGGCTACCTCTCTGAGAATTAAATAGATGCATATTTCGGATATAGATAAACCCTTATAAGAAGTAACTCCAGACCTTTAAACACTTAAGCATGTGATTAATTGCAGCATTTGACAGTCTTGGAAACATTTAGACATGTGCTTCACTTTAAGCACATGAATAATCCCGTTGACTTCAAATCAAGCACATGTTTAAGTGTTTGCAGGATTCGATTTAAATGTGTATAATTTGGACAGGACTGTAATATGAAAACCATTTACAAATATTTGAAGCATGTAAACATCAAGGAAGGAAGAGGAATTTGTTTGGCATTCTACAAGGGGAAATAATTGAAGCTAATGGTTTGTAATTAAGAATCTATACATTTAAGCTGCTGTATATAAGGACGATCCTCCTAACAATGACATCTATTAGACTGCAGTATTCTTCCAAATTAAGCAATATATTTTATTATTTATGTATTCTATATTCTGTACAAAGGTGTGCCTGTCCTTTACTTTTTGTGTTCCTTAAGGCATCTTAAAGATTCAGTTGTACAAGTATAATATTCCAGGAAGTCACAAATATAGCTTTGAATATGGATCTTGGGTCTTTGTTGTCTCCCAAGTGCAAGATGCATCAGCTCCTCATACATTATTTGACAACCTCTGGTTACTACAAAAAAACTAAGTTACGGCACAACTGTTTCAGTCACAGCCTGACCTGCTACAGGTCCTGGTTTTCCAAGGGGTCCCTTAGGAATGGTTCTCCGGTTACAAGTCCTTCTTTCCTGAGGAAATGGAACACCAAGGTGGGTGCAAAATACAAACTCAGGGATTTCCATGTATCAGGATCCTTGAAGGGGTGTGTTGGAGTGGACAAACACTATAGTGGACCGGAACAAGCAAAGACTGAAGCTGGGATCCACTCTGCAATATTAAGCCTGACTTGAATAAAAAAGTAAAGCCACCTCAGAGCCAGACTGCCCTAGTAGAGAGCTATTGGGTCTGAAAATGTTTTAAGCAAGGACTCATATTTATTTTAAATGGAAGTATTAGACATCATCTGAACCTGGCCTTATTACTTATTACTAATGACACCAAGCAGAAAGATTACACTTGGAGTGCAGATGTAACCAATGTAGGAACCCTCTGAGATAACTTCTCTCAACAATGTGTCCTGAAAGGTTGGGGCTCAAATCCTTTGATATACCCAGGGGAGAAATGCTGGACTATTCTCAGCTCAGTAGGGCAGTTAAGATGGGTTAGCAGAACAGAAGGGGGTAGATGGTTGTAGTTCAGTCTTCAGATTTTGGATCAGCCCTGAAAGGGGGTGGAAGACAATCTATAAAAGCAAGAGGCTGGTTTAGGACACCAGAAAGAGATCGGGGAGGAGCTGGAATAGAGGATAAGTGGAAGAACTTGTTTCGGACCTCATTTGAAAGTAAGTAGGAGAGGAGGGTATGGGCCAGATTCAGATGATGTCTAGGTCTTACATTTAAAATAAATATATGAACCACTGTTTAAAAATTGTCCATTCTCAGGGTTTAGGATCTCAAAATGTACATCTCCTGGTTACTGTTATAGGTGTTTATTCCCTACTTGACAACAGTGAGGATTTCTTGGGAATAGGAAACTACATATACTTTTTATTTGGAAAAGAATGATAAAAACCTATTTGCATAATACAATGAAGTTAGCAAATCATCAGCAGTGTTGGAAAGGGAATGGTTAACTCCAAAGTCCCAGTTATTAATTTCCTGTCTTATTGAGGCCCAAAACTGTTGATCACAAAATAGTTCTCACCCGTTTAAACCTGTCACGAATCCAGTTAGAATGCAGCTAGGAAGAGGCTTCCCTTAACCTGTCTGCTGCAGGCCAGTGGTGTCCTCACTAACAGGTCTTGCCCCACTGCACCAGTACCAGGAAGCAACAGATCAAAGTCATTTCCACCTAGCTCAGGTGCTGCACAGTTCTTATTCAACAAAGCAAAACAAGACACAGTCTGTACAGAATGTATGGTCACTGTGGTAGAATTTTTGGTTTGTTAGTTGAATTTGGGCTCACTACCCAGTATTCACAATGTGTTTTGTCAGGATGACACACTTTCCCCAGATTATTTCTTTCACAAACTCTTGGCCATACATAAATATATTTACATGCACTATTTAATATTTCCAAAACCAGATCACAAAGAAACTCCAAAACAATAAATTATAGTGCACTGCACAGATCCACACGGGATTGAATTATAGTATGTAAATTAATCTTGACAGAGCTAGCTCTTCCCTTCTATAGGGGAAGCAGAGAGCATCTTTTCCCTTTAAGCCTTATCTCTCTTGGGCTTACACAAGTGCCTGTGCCTTGCAATCTAAAATTCAGGATCCTCTGGAAAGAGTAATTTGCCTGGTCTCCCAACTGCAAGCAAGAGGAGTGGAACTTTACTCCCATTAAATTCTTATTTATTGTAGGAATATCGTCTGGCCCATCCTTAACCTCCATCTCCTGAGTATCTCTCTCTTAATGTAAATTTCAGAGTTTATTCATTTCTTCATTCTGGCCAATTTCCTTTGCTAGATTGTTCTGTAGGACACCTGCCTTTACACCCCACACCCATGGCACTGTCAATTTCTCTGATTTGTCCTCAGTGATTAGCGCCGTCTTGTCTTTGGTCTCTCCTTCATGTCTCGGTCTTTGTGAAGATCCTGGTTGTTCCAGAGGCCAGTTATTATCCGGAAGGGATATACTGCTATGTCTATCTCAATGACATCTTGATCTGGGCATCCTCTAGTCTAGGCCACTACCAGACCAGTCATAAAAAAGAAAACTACAGTACCTTCTATCTGCTCACTTCCTAATCTATCAAGATATTTCTCACTGATTGCCCTATCAGGACATTTGTATTTGTGATTGATCTTAGATATCAGAGTGGCAAAGGCTCATACTGCAAAGACCTGACAGGTAGGAAACAGGCATGTGGTACATCCTAAAGAATAGAGAGCGCTAGCTGGTACCAGAAGGACAATGCATGGAGTTTCATCTATTAGCTCTCATCCTCCACTTCACAAATGTAGTTTGCTACACCTCAGAAAATCCTGATTTACAAAGATTAATGTCAATTTTTCAGCCATGTAAACCAGATAAAATCTTGAAATTGTGGAGATGCACTAATCATTCCATAGTGGAAATTGGGCTTAGTAATCTGTCATTTAGATTTATCAATTTTTGCATAGTATAATTGCAGACTCCATGAGAAATGGCTCTCTATGCTTCAGAGGGAGACAGAAAAAGGTGAACGTGAGTTTCTCTGCAGGTCAAGGAGATAAATGGTGGCTGAGGCCTTAGTCTCCTCAGACTGTAGCCAGTGAATTCTAATGTACCCACCATGATGGTATCTTTGTGCCATCTATAAAAAGCCTCTCTTGGAAAATGGTTATGTTTACTTTGAAGACAGCTGCTATTCAAGTAGCTGAAGTAGTTGAAGATTTTGCTTCAAAAGTTCCTAAATCTCTTTCATTGTTGTGATTTTCCCAATATCCCAAGAGGTCCCCATATTTGCTGGTTGCCTTCCAGGAGCATGTCGCTAATCATTCTGGAACTCATTCATTATGACAGTAGGCAAGTACTTATCAAAGAGGTGTCTTTGATAAGAGTCCTAAAATTGGCTCAAAATTTACATGGAGGACTAGCCCAGATGTAACCTCATGTCTTTTCTTCTCTTGTTGCTCATCAGCAGCTAGCTGCAGAACCTGGAAAATAATTGCTCAGGTCCATATTTTTCTATCTTCTGTCTACCCTAACAGTAGGAATGGGTGTGGGGGGAGGGGAGAAGAGAGGAGAGGAGATGAAGGAGGGTAAAGGTAATCGGAGGGAGTTGGAGTGCTTAGATCCTAATCCTTGCTCTGATCAGTATTGGCAAGTTTGTTTAGGCTTCATTCCCTGTCCAGATCCATTCCTTCTGCCTCAGGGAAACACTTTCTGTAATCAAAATGAAATTTCCTGTAAACCTTTACTTTGAAGATAACTTAGGTCATGATTTTAGATAAGTGACGTGACCACCCCACAAGTAAGAAATCTTGCAACATGAAATTCAAATCAAGGATAATCCTAGGGTTAAACCACATGGATTTCATGAAGACATGAGTGGTTTTTATAAAACCCAGAGAACCTACCCCCAAGAAAAGGAAGGTCACAGCTATAGAGTTGACCTCAGAGACTTATTTTTCCAGGCATATTCAAGGAACAGAAACAAAAGGACCAATATAATTGAATTGTTTCCTTGATAAGAAATTATAATTAAGGTACTGTAATTGAGGAATTAACTAGGTTATTAAAATCTTAGAATTGAATATTCAATTAAGGTTCAATGTTGCAATAAAAATGAAGGAAGAAATAAAATATTCAGACTAAGTTACTGGGGAGACAGAAAAGAGAGGATTACAACAAAAGAGAACATTAATTGAGATTTCAGTTCTCTTACAGTGGAATGAGAATTGCAGGATGATTTTTAGAACTTGTAAAGTCTACTTATTCATTTACTAGAGTCTGAGAAAAATATAGACATTGGAGGAGTTTAAGGGTCTTTAATCTTTATAATCAGAAAAATTTTAGTTGTTGAATTTTGTTATTGAAAATATTACCTTTTTCTTTTATTGCTATCACAAAATTTAACACACATTGTCCCTGAGCATTTCACATGTAATAATCTTTAATAATATCTTGCTTTTTGGTATCTTGGAAGACCATATCAAGTAAACTGATATTAGCTGTAGAGATGGTTCTCCAGTGCTCTGCACCTTGTGCAGTCATTTCCACCTGAACAAAATGAGTGTAAAATGCTACCAAATCAGAATAGTAGCAGTTTATATGCACTTTGCACAGGTATGATTCACTACACTGCGGACACAGTGGAGTGTCAGGCCCTTATTTTTTAAAAAAAAATAGTATAAAAATGGAGGGTTTAAAAGAAACACTGTGGAAATTCAGTCAAATAATAAAAAGTAAAAAAAAAAAAAAGCAAGAACAATAGAGAAATAAATATAGTCCCTGAACAATTCAAAAAATTAAGCTAAATGGAAGCAATAATAGCACACTATTTTTAAGTGCAAATCTCCGTTAATGACACCTCTTAGCCTAATGCTGCCAGCCTAACTCTACTCCATAGAACACTTCTATAAGCAAATGAACAGAAGTACTGTGAACTTTCTGCCAGGAAGTCTTGTACTGCTTCCCACTTGAGAGAAGAAATTGGATCAAGCAGTCAGGGATGCAAGCAAAATGGAAGGATAGGAAACCATTATTATAATTGGTCTATCAAATGAGAGCAGGAGAGGTCTGGCGTCTTCAAAGCATCCCAATTGTTCCCAGCTCTTTGCTTCCCTCCAAATACATGGAAAATAGCTACTTCTGAATACTTGTCTTAGAACATACTGGGACTGAACAGTGACTACATTCAGTTTCTAAAGTGACACTGTCTGGCTGAAACTGAGGAGAATATTTGGAATATTTTTTCATATTAATATAATTTGAATTGTTAATTGTAATGTAAGTAATCTTTAATGGTTATTTTCCATACTTTCTTAGCAGAAGGAATTAAAGCTTTGTGGTTACTCAAGTTTAGGCCTTGTAGGCAAGATTAGACTCAGGCAATCTGGCATCCCAATCGCCTTGGAGAGCGAGTCTGGGCCTCGCTCTCCACCTTGGAGTGGGGCTAGGGGGAGCAGAAAAATGAAGCACCCAGTCTTCCCCCCCCCCCCATCCCAGATATGACAGTAGAGCATCAGGGATCCCTTATCTCTTTCTGGAGATGCAGGAGTGCAGTAGTGGGGCCTACCAGTACTTAACCCATCAAACAGGGTGTATCTACTTGGGAGAAAGGTGGGTTGAGGCCTAGTGGATTCTCTCCTCCTACTACACAGAGTCCTCTATTGAAGCAGTGTAGGTAGTGCCCCCTCCATTGTTCTGGGTATAGTTAACACATCAGTGAAATGCATATGACAGTGGGACACTGAGGTTTTGTTTCCGGCTCTGTGCAGAGTTGGGCAGCCATCACTGTATCAGTTTTGCTTGGTTCATATTTTCAAGCTTTTTGTAACCACGAGTTAGAAATTGACTTTTTAAAAATATTAGAGTGAAAGATGCTGATGTAATCATATTACTTCAAGAGCTGGGACTTTAGACACGAGTTTATAGAATCAATACCTTTAATGCCCCCATGAGTTTATGGTATTCTGCTATTTTTTGTAACCCTTAAGTGCTGGCATATTATATAATTATTATTAATAAAGGCTGAAGGAACTGGTCAGGAACAGAGGTCAAGCAATGGGTTCAAACTACACACAGCATAGCAGATTTAGATTAAATCTCAGGAAAAACTTCCCTAACTGTAAGACCAGAAGGACAGTGAAACAAACTTCCCAAGGAAGTCATGGAAGCTCCGTCACTGGAGGTTTTCAAAAAGAGGCTGGACAGCCATTTGTTTTGGGTTATTTAGACACAACAAATCTTGCATATTGGTAGGATGTTAGACCACATTAATATTGTGGTCCCTTCTAACCCTGTGGTTCTATGATTCTATGACCTTTATCCCTAAGAGTAGATAGTAGCAGTAATAATTGTATGTGTGGATCAGCCAACAATGAGGGATGTGACATCAATTTTTGTTAAACATCAGAGGAATGTTGTGAATCAGGAAGCCATTTCTTCCTGTTGCTGGCTCCGCAGGGGCATTTGGTCCAGTAGTTATGGACAGTTACAGAGAAAGCAATGTTTTATGTTTATTCTGAAAGACTGTGTGACTAAGTTGATCAGATTTGCTGTGTTAGAGACATATGTCTGTACCAATTGCACAAGCAGTGACTGTGCAATTTCTGTTTATTTTATTTGTAAACTAGGTGAATAAAAGTTGCTCACTTCCTAAGGCTGAAGCATGAGGCCTTGCTCAGTGATGAAGACTATAATAGACACCGAATTAATGCCAGCTAATGGCAGGGCTGAAACTAAGGGTTTATTGATATGAATACTTAGTTCGCAGTGAGATGGGGTGAAAATCTATCCCACACTAACCTGCTGTACACTAAATGTGCATGTGGATTTTGTTACACAAAAGTTCCCCAATGCACTTTAATATATTCCCATTTTAAAACAGGATAGATCATAGCACACAAAGAAACTTTTCATTCTAAGCAAAAAGCAGATTTGACAGTAGAATGAGTTGAGCTCAGTCATTGGGAAATGCCCTTGTTCTTTTATCCTAGCAGAGACTTCATTTGTGTTCTTGATCTGGTTTTATGGTATTCTTTTGAACCCTTCCATTTACTGGCATTAGAAACTTACATATCTCTAAATTGTTACGTACATCAGCATAATATTTCAGTTAATTGTAATATTGGCTGCTCATCTTCCAATGATAGAATTTCAGTTATTATGTTACAGAAGTATGAAGATGTATTTTAAAAGACAAAGCATATGGTGGGCAGACAATCCCATGCAAACTGTTGATCAGATAATCCTCAAACACTCCTCAAGGTCAAATTCAGGCTTCCTGTTAAAATCCCTTGCTGCTTTTTAAACATGGTATTCTTTTCCCTTTAGGAATGGCAGAATTCTATTCAGAAGAATGCAGGACTTGCATTTATTGAGCTCATCAATGAAGGAAGGTAATTAATTTTAAAGCTTTTGGACAAGTAGTCATTTTGAATTTCATTCCATTGGGTGATACTACTTTCTCACCATCTGCTCCAGAAAGACTTGTGAAAAGGCCATTTTAATTAAAATAAATTTACTTCACAAATACTGTGCAAAGCAAATATTTAATTTAGTAAGGTATAAAATGTTAAACTCTTATTAATTGACTGAAAGCACCCTGTGTTCTGTGTAAAGGTTTGAGGTTTATTTGAGATTTGAGCCATTATCCTACTGAGTAGCAAGGTTGTTTTACACAGAGGATCTAGGGAGCCCAATCTGTAAACCCATCTGCCACTCCATCTGTTTTAGGAGCGTAGTATTCATTGTACAGATGCACTCCCTTGTACTCAGTTCATGAGAAATAATTTTACCTAGACTACTTGGTGCTGTCTAAGGTACTACATAAAACAGATTGAACATTGAGTTTATGGGAGCTACCTAGTTTTACAAGATACTTATTAACACTAGAGTAATTTTAATGTTACTTTGGTATGTGTCTGCTTTTATTTTTTGTTCTGTGCCATCATTTTTCAGTATCCCGTCCAACCAGCTGAGCAATAATGGTGCACTCTTTGGCTTAGCTAGCAAAAGATATTCCAGGGCAGATGTAGTAATCACCTCCATTCCCTGTTCAGCTTCTATTGGTCAGGGAATAGAAGCCTTTTGAACCTAGATGTCTTTAATGATATTATATGTACTGCTGAACAAAAATCTTCACAATAATACTCTTGTTGAAGATTTTTTGCTGGTATGTTTTATAGTTTCATTTTTACTGGTAGTATGACATTAACAATACAGAAACACCATATCTTCCCTTGTTGAAATGTTATCTTTATTGAAGGAGCATATTTTTTTTGGTCTGATGTGTATGATATACTCATATATTTGGTTCAGTCGTACATTCTTGTCATAGGCTGACTAGTAAACACTGAAAAATAATGCAGCAAACAGCTCTATCTAGAAACGAATTTTATACACTTGGGCTAGATTTTCAGTTGCTGTAAATGGGCATAGCTCTTTTAAAGGCAATGGAGCTAGTCTGATATACATCATCTGAGAATCTGGCCCATGTGACTGTAAATTATTCTGGGCAGGAACCATGTCTTTTAATGTGTTTGTAGAGCACTTATCACAATGGGGAAATGATCCTGACTGGATCATCTATTGAACATTATTATAGTATAAATATTAAACAATAATGAACTGTACTGTAAACTTGGTTTCTATAGTTTTGTCCAAATTTCCTGGCTTGTCTCCCGTGGTTTTTAAACTTATCCATTTTAGCTGGAAAACCCACTTTTTTTTTTGTTTATAACATCATCTGATAGTAAAATCAGATCTGATTATTGCACACTCGATAAAATTACATAGCTGAACAAATCTTAAAAAATGCAGTTTTGACTTCATATGTAATAACCGAAAAATATCCGTGGACTATGTACATCCATCTAGCAGTAACCTTCAAAGCAAAAGGAGCAGTATTAAAGAACTTGCTCTTTAGGTCCAATCAAACGAATGCCTAACCAAACTATCCGTAGGCACATCTTCTTCCACATAGTTTTGTCAAAGGTACCGGTATGTTTCAGAATATGTGTGTGAGTATTACTAGAACACTTGTTCTCCACAGTTAGCAGATCAGTTTTTAATTTACCCTTCTGGGGATAAAGATGATAATCCTTTAAGTGGAAATTGTTATAAATATTTATTCTACTTAATAGCTAAACTTGTGAATGTGATTCATCAATCATAGCTAGAGAATGCAATTGTGCAGTTGTCAACAATTAACAGGACATAAACAGTTGATGAATGTGCAGCTGAATTAAAGTGCTCCCTAGGACAGCCTGAAATTATAAACTGGATCATTTAAAGGAATCTAACAAAGGATCTTTATAATTAAAACAAAGCATGGTTAATGGGATGTAAAATTGCATATAATCACTATGCAATAATGACTGGATTTTAAATTATTAAAGTGCAAAATGAAGACTAAGAATAGTTTAAAAGTCTGAATTAGATTGTGAATGATCTATTTAATAAATCAACAGTTTCACCAAAATAAACCCTGCCTAGCTCCTCATTTTTTAATGAAAAAAACCAAGGGAAGTATTTCATAATTTTTAATACAAGGGGAGTGGTATTTTTAATACAAGAGGAATAGTTCATAATTTTTAATCATTCAGCCTTACACCTTTTGGTTTTAAAATATGGATTTCATTAAAAGGTTTCCTAATTTTGATTTCCTGTTTGTTGTTTCTGCATCAAAACATTAGTGCATCGTTCTGATCGTTAATGACTTCACTGGGAATATCATGAAACAAGACTTTTCATTATAATCATTAGTTTTGACTCCTAAAGTAAAAACAGATTGCCCACATTCCTGTTGCTTGGGTTTTGATAATAGCATCCTGATTTTAAATAATGTGCATTAGTATATTTGTATTTTAGCTTACTCAATGTAGTGTTGTGCTATAGATCGCTGAACCACTTCTATTTGTGTAGTCATTTTTACATGACATTCTGGCACTATTTTCCAGTTTTAGGGACATGGGATTACTATATAGGTACTCCTGAGTTTATTTCTGATTCTGTTGCTGACTCTCTTTCTAAATTTAGGGCTTGTCTTCACTAAAGCGGGGAGGGATCAATCTTTGGGCAATCGATTTATCGCGTCTCGTCAAGACGCGATAAATCGATTGCCAGTGGCTCCCCCGTCGACTCCACAAGTCCAGCTTGCCAAAAGGTGCAAGCTGGAGTCAACAGGGGAGCACGCCACCGACTGCTGCCACTGTGAGGACGGCAGGTAAGTCGACTGTAGATGTACTGAATTCAGCTACGTTATTCACGTAGCTGAATTTGCGTATCTACAGCTGATCTCCTCCCCAGTGAAGACAGCCCTTAGACAAGTTACATCACCGCTGGCTCAGTTTTCCAATCTGTAAAATTGAGATAATGCTTACCTGTCTCAAAGGGCTGTTATAAGGATTAGTTAATGGTTGACCATTAGCAATTACACAACTTTTTAATTTTAAGTATTATTCATAGGCACCATTTTAGTAATTCAGTATAAAAAGAGCTACTGCTTATAACATAAATTTAATATTTGCAAGAAAAATATCTTCTAGGAAAATGTCATTAAATATCAGTGTGTGGAAGAACATTGCCTCAGCAAAATTTTTCATTCCTTAGAGTCATAGAAATGTAGGGCTCTTAGGACCTTGAAAAGTCGTCAAGGTGCTGAGGTAAGGTTAAGTACACCTAGACCATTCCTGATGTGCGTTTATCCAACCTGTTGTTAAAACCTCCAGTGATGGGGATTCCACAGCCTCCCTTGGAAGCCTACTCCAGAGCTTAACAACTCTTCTAGTTAGAAATTTTTCTCTAATATGTAACCTAAATCTCCTTGTTGCAGATTAAGCCACCTATTCCTTGGTTATCTTCAGTGGACAAGGAGAATAACTGATCATCTTCTTTGTAATGGCCCTTAGCACATTGGAAGACTGAGGGTCTTCTCCCCCCACCCCCAAGTCTCCTTTTCTCACGAATAAACGTGCATGTTTTTTTTAACCTTTCCTCATAGGTGAGGTTTTCTAAATCTTTTATCATTTTTGTTTTTCATTTGGAATCTCTCCATTTTGCCCATGTGTCCTAAAGTGTGGCATCCAGAATTGGGCACAGTATTCCAGCCATCAAACCTCACCATTGCTGAATAGAGCCAGACAGTTACCTTCCATGTCTTATATACAACACTCTTCTTAATGCATGTTGTTAGCCTTTTTTGCAACTGCATCAACTTCTAGTCCAGAGGTGGGCAAACTACGCCCATTTTTAACTGGCCCTGAATAAAATATGGTATGGTGCAAAGGTCTCATGCTGAAGTTATCATTAGCTTTCCTATGTGAATCAACCATCAGATTCATCACCTAGATTCTGAATAACAGAAAATTTACCATATACCTTATCACATCTAACAGTAAATCAAGGTGATTGAATAACAGTCTCCCATAGGTATATATTTTAGTACCTGCATCTCTATACCAGTGACATTCCAGTCAGATCATCTTGTAAATTCATCTCTTCAAATGACGTTGCACTAACACCACCAGTGTCCTCTCTAAAGTCCCCGGAAAAAAGTCATGAACAACAACCTCCAGACACTTGAGATGTATTTCAGAGCTTGGCGACTGAAACCCAATGCTTCAAGAACACTTGTCTCTGCCTTCCATTTGAATAACCAAGGGGCCAAAGTGCCTCTGAAAGTGGACTTTTGTGATCTGCCTACAATTCACAATATTTTGGAGTTACCTGAAATCAGATGCTGAGCTGTAGCCAACATCTTGACATCGCCTAAAGAAGATAAAGACAAGGATTAACTTCATCCAGAATCTTGCTGGCACATGCTGGGAATATGATGCACACACACTTCAAATATCAATACAAACTAGGCTCTTGACAACAGTGGAATATTATACACAAGTTTGGTGCAACAGCTCTCACGCTAGTCTTGTTGACACTGAATTAATGCAGTGCTTAGGAATGTTTAGGGGCGTTCTCAAATCAACACCATTACTGTGACTTCTAGTTTTGGCGGGCAGTGCTGTGGTCCAGGGGCACAATAAGATTCTGATTGCTCCTGACCTGCTAATACAAGATCTCAATTCACTCCCAACTCAAATCCAGGGCACATTTCTGGATACACATGCCAACATTACAGGCCAATAAAAAGCACACCAGTACTTACTGACTTGAATCAGGAGGCCACTTGTGATGTCCTAACCAGAGACTTGATTGAAGATTCAATGAAAGGAATACAGAGAAGCCAGAATCCCAGGAAGCATTGGACTGTACTTAACAGCATTCGGACAATGCACAGAAGGCGTGGAATTTCCTCCACAAATGCAAAATCTAAGAATCACGAAATTGTGACTGTGGTGAGGTACAAACCATGCAACACATGATGGACAACTTCCACATTTATGCTAACAGTGGTGGCACTAGGGGGATCCATCTAGTTAATCCAAAAGTATTGGAATGGCTTTTGAATCTTATAATCTCAGCCCACTTCTTTTCACATGCCATACAAAAAGATGTTGATTGCTGGATGAAGTGGTATATCCAGCATCAGTACAGGCACTGGATGTATTTAAAGTGGTCCAGGAGCTCCTTGTGAAGATTGCTGAAATCCCAAAGATAAAGACTTTTTGGTCTTATCAAAGAAATCCCACAAGCAGTGGTTCTGCCCCTTGAAACAAGCACATCAGACTTCCTGAGCTCCCCAGTCATTTGCATACATTTCCCCAGAGTTCAGCCAAGGCATCCTCCCTGAGTCGATCTCACCCTTTCTGTGAGTCAGAGTCTGCTGGCGGCTCAAGCTGGGCAGAGTTCCTCCTGCCCTCTCGTTCTTGCAAGGCTTTCAGTTCTGGTGGTTGGCCCTCTAATACCACCCCTTTTTATGCTTCATCCACCTCTCGGTAGAAAACCCATTGTTCCATGGGTCAGTAGGTGAATCATTCAAAGCTGACAGCCTCAGATTACTGTATTGGTGGCTTCAACATACTGGTTAGGCCCCTATTCTGGGCAGAGCAGCTATCTAGAATGCAGTTCCAGTACGTTGCCTCCAGAAAGTTTAGACGTGTTCGGCATGTAATGCAAAAGGAGTTCACCATAAAAATGGAGTTCACAATTTGATACAGATATATCCAACTGTCACATCCTTGTCCTTGCTAAAAGCAAGGACTTAAACTAAATAGCCTGCACTGTGTTATGCTTGGTGCACATAGCCGCCATGTCATGAAACAGAGAGGTAATTGTCTGTCTGTCTGTCTGTCTATCTGTCTCTCTCTCTCTCTCTCCTGGAATATTGTACTCAATTCTGCTAATCTTTTTACTGGAAATTCAAAGAAGAGCAACAGGTGTAGGAGGTTAGAAGAATTAATATATGAAGAAGGATTAAACAATAGCTACCTAAATTATGACTCTGTGTGGACCTAACTGTCTCAAAATGCTACACATTAGACTTGATTCTGATTAACAGAGAGGAATTAGTTGGGAGCAATTTGGGTAAGAGTGATAATGAAACAGTTACATTGTCCTGAGGAAAGGAAGTATGAGAGCTGCAGAATAAAGACAGTGAACTTCAAAATAGAAAACTTTAGCCAAGTCAGAGAACTGGTAGATAAAGTACCATGAGAAGAAAATCTAAGAGAAAAAGGACTTCAGGAGATCTATCAGTTTCTCAGAGGCAGTACTAAAGGCACAATAGCAAACTATCCTGATGCAAAGGAAAGATAGGAAGACTAATAAGAGGCCAATATGGTACCATTGGGAGCTCTTTAATTACCTGAAAATCAAAGAAGGAATTCTACAAAAAGTAGAAACATGGACAGATTGCTACAGATGAATACAAAAGAATACCACAAGCATGTAGGAAAAAAACAGGCTAAGGCACAAAATGAATTTCACCTAAGAGGACACTTAAAATGTAGTAAGTTCTGTAAATGCAGTATGAACAAAAGAAAAATAAAAGGGAAGTGTAGGTCCATTACTTTGCAGGGAAAGAGAACTAATAACTGATGACATCAAGAAGACTGAGGTGTTTAATGCCAATTTTGCTTCAGTCTTCACTAAAAAGGCTAATTGTGACAAAATCCTTAATATTAATATAAACTACAATGTAGAAAGTACAGGTTAAAGCAGAGGTCCCCAATCTGTAGGGTGTGCCCGCTTAGGGGGAATGAGGAACGTTTGGGGGTGGGTGGCTGGGGACTGGGTCAGCCCCCATGGAAGGGGCTCTGCTTCTGGCCCTGATCCCACAATTGGGGTCCTGGATGCCAGCCCAGGGTCTTGGCACCCATGCCTGGATTCTGTGCCTACCCTTAGCTGTTGCCCCAGCCTTGGCACCCTTTACCCCTGTCTGCATCCCTCCTCCCAGTAAGGGGTAAGGTGGGGTACAAGGTAAAAAGTTTGGGGGCCACTGGGTTAAAGAATATTTAAATAAGTTAATGTATTTAAGTTGGCAGAGCCTGATGAAATTTGTCCTACAATGTTTAAGGAACTAGCTGAAGCAACCGCAGAATGGTTAGTGGCTAACTTTGAGAATTCATGGAGCATGGGTGAACTCACAGAAGACTGGAGAAGGGCACAAATATAGTACCTATCTTAAAAAGGGGCACAAAGAGGCTGTGGGGAATTATATGCCAGGCAGTCTACTTGGAAAGATACTGGAATAAATTATTAAACAATCAGTTGTAAGCACCTAAAGAGTATAAATAGCCAACATGGATTTGTCAAGAACAAATCATGTCACACCTAATTTCCTCCTTTGACAAGGTTACTGACCTAGTCCATGTGAGGAAACTGAAGAAATGATAATCTTGATTTTAGTAAAGCTTTTGACACAGACTCTTAAGCAAGCTAGGGAAATGTGGTTTAGATTAAATTGTTATAAGGAGAGTGCATAACTGGTTGCAAGACTACTCAGACAAGTTATCAATAGTTTGCTGTCAAACTGGGAAGGTATATCTAGTGGCGTTCCACAGGTGAATGTCATGGGTCTAATACATTACAAATATGTTCATTAATGATTTGGATAATGTAGTGGAGAATATACTTATAAAATTTGGAAGGGTTTATTAGCACTTTGGAGGACAAGATTAGAAATCAAAACAGCCTTGACAAATTGGAGAAAGAGTGTTATTTCAACAAGATGAAATTTAATAAAGTGCAAAGGAAGGAAAAACAATGTACAATTACAAAATGGAGAATAACGGAGTAGGCATTAACACTGCTGATAAGGATCTGGGGTAATAGTGGGTCACAAATAGAATATGAGCCAACAATTTATTGCAGCTGCAAAAAAAGCAAATATAATACTGGTATTAACAGAAGTGTCATATGTAAGAAATGGATTGAGCACTGGTGAGGCTTCAGCTGGAATATTGTGTCCAGGTCTGGGTACCACACTTTAGGACATATGTGGACAAATTGTGGAGAGGCCAGAAAAGAGCAACAGAAATGTTGAAAAATGTAAAAAAAACTAACCTATAAGAAAAGGTTTAAAAAGATAAGCAGGTTTAGACTTGAGAAAAGAAGACTGAGAGAGGACCTGATAGCAGTTTTCAAATATGTTAAAGTCTGTTATAAAGATGATGATCAGTTGGTCGTCTTGTCCACAGAAGGTGCAACAAGAAATAATGGGTTTAATCCACAGCGAGGAAGATTTAAATTAGATATTAGGGAAAACTTTCTAACTATAAGGGTAGTTAAGCTCAGGAACAGGCTTCCAAAGGAGGTTGTGGAATCCCCATCATTGGAAGTTTTTAAGAACAGATTAGACAAACCCCTGTCAGGGATGGCTCAAGTATACTTGTTCCAGTGTAGGGGGCTGGACTAGATGATCTCTTGAGGTCCTTCCAGTTCTACATTTCTGTGATTCTGTGAAATGTATTTGGGATGTAAATAAGTATGGGTAATATATTAGTAAATATACAATAAAGAACAATCCTGGCTTGTCATAGAGAGAGAAAATAGATGACTAAATAGCTTTTATTCTATTTCTATCTTCTGTGATTCTATTGTAAGAGATGGAAGAAAAAAAACTAAGTCTGCTGCTCCTCTATGATTTATTGAGAGATTCCTTGTTTAGGGTGGTATAAAGCAACAGACTTGGCTCCAAAGTCTGGTGTAGCTTTCAGTGCTGTGGCAGCACTATTTGTCTTTGTACAAACATGACTAGAAAGTCAGATTCATCACCCTCTTGACTCCAAAACCCTCAGAACCCGGGCGATGGTCGTGGTGCAGTTAGTGTTGATGATGGCCAAGGTAGGATTAAGACGAGGAAGAAGACTTTATAGCACCTTAGAGACTAACCAGTTTATTTCAGCATAAGCTTTTGTGGGCTATAGCCCACTTCACCAGATGCATAGACTGGAACAGAAGTAAGATGCATTTATACACACAGAAAGAAAAAAAAAATTGTACATTAGCATACCAATTCTAAGAGGCTGTTTAATACGAATGGGCCATTATCAGCAGGAGAAAAAAATACCTTTTGAAATGGATTTGTGTGTCTGGCAGTAGATAACACCTATTGAAGGTAAATTAACTAGGGAAATGCAATCAATTAATGTAATGAGAGAACCATTCGCAAGTTCTGTTTAGCCCTTGATTTATTGTGTCCAATTTGAAAATAAATTCCAGTTCCTCAGTGTCTTGTTGGAGTCTGTTTTGGAAGTTTTTCTGTTTCAAAACTGACACCATCAAATCTTTAATGGAATGGCCAGGAAGATTGAAGTGTTCTCCTACTGCTTTTTGAATGTTATGATTCCTGATGTCAGATTTGTGTCCATTTATTCTTTTGCGTAGAGACTGGCCGGTTTGGCCAATGTACATAGCAGAGGGGCATTTCTGGCACATGATGGCATATATCACATTGATCGATGTGCAGGTGAATGAGCCTCTGATGGTGTGGCTGATGTGATTAGGTCCTATGATGGTGTCAGCTGAATAGATGTGAGGACAGAGTTGGCATCGGGCTTTGTTACAAGGATAGGTACCTGGGTTCATGTTTTTGTTGTGTGGTGTGCGGTTGCTGGTGAGTATTTGTTTCAGATTGGAGGGCTGTCTGTAAGCGAGGACTGGTCTGTCTCCCAAGATTTGTGAGATGATTGACTTCCACTCCTGTTGAGATCAAAGCTGTTTGCACACTGGTAATTAGAAGAACTCACCTGAGACCTCAGGTAGCTGTTCCACAACAGAGTAGGAGCAAAACAGTGACATCTACTCTGGAAGTTGACTAGGATAGGTAAGTTTAAGAAGACGACTCATATCTTGACTGAATCTCTTCCCCAGGAGAAGTGTCAGAAGATGTATAAGGGTATTGACTTGGGAGGACATCAGGTATAGGTGGTCTTTGATGCTGGTGACACGTAGGTGAAAACTGATGTCTTTAGAATGGATGCCCAGCCTGATCTTGAAAAAAGCAATTACAACATCTTCTGTGGTGTAAAAGGTGTGAGCTCAGGTTTTTTAAATGGTCATTTGCCTGGTGACAATTAGCTTGCAGTGTGAATGAATCACCTTAGACTATATTTTACAAGCAAGCTATGGACTCTTTAAGTTGGAGATAGGCTCATTAGGATGAAAATATATCATCCTCACAACATTTCCCTGTGCTCAGATTTCTATCCTGATAAGGCTTTTAAATGCTAAAAGTTCTTTTGATTTCTAATTGGAGCAGACTAAAGTCCTTAAAAGGTTTACTAGACTCTTATTTTCATGAGACATCTGCTCAGTGGGCACTTTTGTCACAAAAAATGATCATGTCTAACTAGCTGTACAATTGCATTTTTTACTACCAAACTAAGAGCTGCAAGGCCTTTTTTCCAGGAGGTCATGTCATGGCTCATACTATCTGAGGCAGAAGTATTGCATTTGCTAGCCTCAAGGGATATCCAATTTATGACATATAAAAGGAAACCACAAAGTCCTACCTATAAACATATGAAGCATCTCCAGACCAGCCTGGTTTGATCTCTTGATACTGTGGTACCTGGTTTCAACGTGCCCAAAATCTCCTGGAGTTTTGTTTCTTTTAGGACTGTATGTTTCTGAAAGTTAACAATTGAGAGATGGCACCTCTGAAGACTTTGTCTATTTACTTTTATTAGACTCCTTTCATTTACAAAAATGAGCATTTATGTTAGACAATGACCGTTGGGACTTCTTTTTGTTATGTTTTATCATAGTTCTTTCTAGATTGTGACATGCTTCTGCCCTCCCCCTGCAAGCTCTACTTACTCTTAAGAGTGAGAATCCTGCACAGATGGAGGCCCTGGTTCTCATTTATACTAAGGCTTCTTTACACCATAGGAACATAGAAATTGCAATACAGAATCTGGGATAAGGGTCATCTCATCCAGCATCCTGTACCAGATGCTTCAAAGGAAGATGTAAGGACTCACAGTTGGTGCATGTAGGATAATCTGCCTCCCCTCACACACACGCTAGGTTTCATCCTGATCATTAACAGTTAGAGATCATCTTAAATCTGAAGCATGAGGTTTAAACCCTGAAGCATTTGTATGGCTGTCTTCACCTGGTTGCTGTGTCATATTGTCTTACTGTAAAGTGTGTTCATGTTACTTTGCCTGAATTTGGACTGACCTATCTATTGCTATGGGAACATAATAGTGTCTTGGAAGATACAAATGTGATGATTTCTCTGCTTTAATTTCATGTGGTATTATTACGGTAATTGAGGATATGATTGTGCTGGGGCAATTTCATGCTACAATTTGATGTGTGGATTTGATTCTTGTCTCTCTGGACTATAAAAGACACCTGGAAGTGCTGTTCCCTTATAAGGGTTATTGTAAAATTTTCTAGCAAGAAGAGGAGAGGAGGAGAAGGGCAGCTTTCCTTCAGTTTTTAAAGAAGCCATTGCAAGCCATATGCACTGTAAATCTACTCTTGATGCTGATAATCCGTGTAACTACCTACAAGCATCTCGTCTCCCATTTTTGGTTTAAGTCCCCAAAAAGATTATGCTGGGGCAACTTCTGGCTGTATCTTTTTTCTTCAGACTTCCTTTAACCTTGGTCAGTCTGGTGACAGGTCTGTATATGGGGTACAAACTGCATTGCCTGCATTTGTGTACAATCTTTATGTGCATTCATTATGATCTCTTGCTAGCAGTGGATGAAGGCACTGATGACTTTTGATCTGTTGGCAGCCTTTGAAGCTGTTTATAATGCAATTTTGTTTTTTTTTAATTTATGGGTAATCTTCGGATCCCGCTGTGATGCTTCCTAGGGAAACCTAGGGTTGTGAGGCACCTCGCTACCACTTGCCTTTAGCATGAGGAAGCCTTGTCTGTCCCTGCCATGTGTCAGCTACCTGATTCCACTGGCCACAGGCAACAGAAGCACTCCCGTCTAGGCCTGGCAGGAGGTGCTATCACTCTACAAGCTAGTGATAGGCACACCCCAACACCTGAGCCCTCTGATCATCTCCCTGGAGTGCTCACCCCCTGTTTCACTGGACACTCTCAACATTAACCAATCTGTTGCTTCCAAAGAAAGAGTTACACCCCTGCTTTCCACCTCCAGTCACCGCTCCCCTTAACTCATAGCACTTAGATTTGTTTTATGGTGAAATCAAGTACAAGTTTATTTAACAAATAATAAAGATTCAAGCAAGTAGAAATATTGGAAATAAATGATTATATGTAAAATACAATCATAATATGCATTCTCGATCCTTATCTTAATTAACACGATCCTCTTGTGTCTCGTAGGGTAGGCTATTGCTCACCAAAACCTTGCAGTGCTTTACGGCCAGCCTGGCTGTGATCGTCGTTTCATGAGACAAGTACGCTGTCTGTTTGCCTGTTAGGTGAAGTAGTCAGTGTAGCTCTTTGTACTCCAAGATATACTTCATAAACAGGACATCTTCTGCTGACTATTTTTTCCTGTAGATTTCCTCTCTTCTATATTCCACAATCACTTATTTGGCACCTGGTTCAGTCTTGAAATAGGCACATTGGGTGAGGTATGCAATACACCAATGACCAGGCAGGGAGATGTGTGTCTGTTACCCTCTGAGATACGTCACTGCCTTGGAGCTGTGTTAACGCCAAGACCTTAAGAACATAATTTTCAGTGCAGATACATAACTACTTACATATCCATCCATACATTTCACAATGATTATGATGACCAGTCGGCTACCAGCTGTTAGCAGAGACTTCAAATGTCACCTTCAGTTAACTATTGTGCAGATATCAGACCCAGGTGATCCCTGTAAAACCTTATGCAACCCTGGCTCTCTTGTCAGACGGGATCCCTGAACCACATCAGTAACATTGCTATCTTTCTGAGAGATGCCAAATAGTAATTGTAAGCAATTATGCTAATATTACAGGAGTTAGGAATATCATTTCAGAAAAGTTCAGGGGTGTGGGGGCATCCTTGCTTTTCTCTCCCTGCTTCACCTGCTGGAGGAGAGGGGAGCTGGGAGGTGATGTGGTCAGACAGTGAGCCAGGATGGGTGTCTCACCAATGGCTGACACGGGGCTTGGATCAGGGCCTGGTTTGGTTTGTGATTAGTTCTGGCCCAGACCGCTGCTGCTTGCTTTGCAGCTGCTGGGGGTGGGGGGGCAGCAGGAGCAGCACTGACAATATAAGGATTAAGTGACCTACCCCTGCCTGCCCAACAGCACTCCCTGCAGGTTTGTGGGAGACATCACAGCCTGGGGCTGTAGGGGCAACTGCTCCTACTGCTTCATAGCAAATTATGCCCCTGAGAAGACTCTCCTATGTTGTCACCTCTCTTGTTCAAGTGGTACATGAGGCTGCTGGTTTGGTCAGTGAGGAGTTATGTGCTGCAGTATATTTAATATGATGATGGCACACAGCTCTATCTCCATTACATCTGACCCAGCTAGAATAGCTGAATGAAATCCACAGTGTCAACTGTGGCATTGGATAAGAGCTAGCAGACTGTGATTTAAGTTAGACAAGATAGTGGTAATGATGTTGCTGCCACCTCTTTGCTGAATGGAAGTGAATTTTGGGGCTTTTTAGGCCAGTTTCCTGTTTGAAGCAGAAATCAGTTACAGCAAATAAAGTGTTTTAATAGTTTGTTTATTAACTATACAAAGTCCTGTTTCCTTGAATAAAAATGGCAACAAACTAAGCACAATTCTGTTTTTCAGAAATCTCTGGTAAAGTACCACAGACCTCTATCCCCTTTCGCCTCTTTCCCTCTCCAGGAGTTTCACAAAACTGAGACACATTTTGTTTTATAAATTGAAAAATACTAATGTAGCACTAACCACGAATAAATCTTACTGCTCACTGTTCACTCAGGACTAGATTTTTAAGCTATTTATGCACCTAAAGATGCAAATAGGCACCTAATGAGATTTTCAAAAATGTCAAGACACCGAGGTCCCATGTGACAAATATACAAACCTCTCATTGATTTCAATGAGAGCAAAATTAGGCCAGAATTGAGCACTTTTGAAATTCCCACCCAAAGAGCTTGCCCTAACAATAATAGCCGGGGAGAGAGTATAGTCATTTTTGAAAAAAAGAGCTCTCAATCTAGTTTTTTCAGTTATGTCATATAGTGTTGCCAATTCTTGCAGTTTTATCACGAGTCTCATATTTTTCTTAAATCCACAGCTACTGGAAACCTCTGATTAAGAGAAAATCTGTTTTCATTTAATCTCAGCTTTCATATTTGTAAAAAGTGAGTTTCTAGCCCTATGGATGAAGAGAAAAAGCTTTAAAATATTACATGAGCTTGCCCAAAAGGTTCAAAAACGAAAAGCAAATTGGAAAAAATAAAAAATAATTTATGTATTTATTAAGAATCTGATTTTATGACAGGAGTCTCATGATTTTGGGGTATTTGATTTTTGGCAATACTGGTATTTTAATAATGGTGCATTCAAATAGTTCAAGTTATATTGTGCGCTTTTTTTTTTTTTTTTTGCCTTTCTTTGATTTTTGCTGCTGTTATACATAAAAGTAAAAAAGACATGGAATCTTTTATGCACTGTGGGCATTCAAATTTTAGTTATCTAGATGAAATGCCAGTAACAGATAAGCAGTTTTTCCAGTAAAAATGTTCCTATATTCATGTGATATTTGTGGTTGCAGTCTCACTATAAGCAGATCCAAAGTACAGCACTTCTGTAAGCAATGTTTCCTTTACTTAGCTGGCTGGTACTAAACTCACTACATGAGGCCTCTTTCATTGTAGAGAGTTTTCTCTGTGTTTTCACAAATATATGAAATTACAATGAACTCTTCTGAAAAAGTTAAATTATTAATGTAAACTAATTTAGCAATTATATTTCATTTGGTAGATGTTCAACTTTTCCCATTCTAAGGCAAGCTTATTGAAATAATTTATATGAAGAAAGTCAAATGTGAAGATGGATTTCAAGTGTTTTATTTTGTTTTAGATTATTATGTCATGCAATGAAAGACCACATAGTGCGTGTTGCAAATGAGGCGGAGTTTATTTTGAACCGACAAAGAGCTGAAGATGTACACAAACATGCAGAATTTGAGGTAAGCTCAAGACTTTATGAATTTCTGTTTCTCTGTTTTCACTCAGCCATCACTTAGATGTAACCTCATAGAATAAAGATTTTTTTTCCCGAGAGAGAGAGAGAGAGAGAGAGAGAGAGAAATTCACATTGAAGGCATTTGAACGCCAGTTTTTAAAAGCTTTGGTAAATGTCAAGCATGAGGAACTAGTTTATCTTTTCATCCCTTCACTGAAATTCATGGAAATATTTACAGCTTGAAGAAACCCCTTAATCAGAATGCCTACTAACTTGATATGGCAGATCTTTAAGGTTCACAAAGAACTTGTCTGGTTTTATTGCACGTAGTAGTAAAACAGACAGCATTTAATAGTGAAATTATTTTTGCTGGATTTTATCAATAGAATGTGATTTTTGTGTATAATAAAACTAAAGGCTATCACACTTGAGGTGTTTTATGAAAAATAATAAATATTGATGTTCTGTAAATAGTATAGCATTTTCACTACCAATATCAATGCTTTCTAGTACTTTTTCATCTTATTTACTGGGTATAACTTATAAATTGGAAGATGATATTAAGTATCTTTTCTACTTGCTAAGCTAATAAGAATAATTTAATTACTGGAGATAGGATAGTATTTAAAATGTCTATTGTCTTTAATTTTGGAAGACGAAAAGCAGGAGCTGGATCCTGTAACTCTAACTAATGTGAATAATCCTTACTAAGGCCAGGTCTACACTACCCACTGAATCAGCGGGTAGTGATCGATCTATCAGGGATCGATTGATCATGTCTAGACTAGACACGCTAAATCGATCCCTGAGCGCTCCTCCCATTGATGCTGGCACTCCACCGCTGCAAGAGGTGCATCCGGAGTTGATGGGGGAGCCGCATCAATTGACTCAGCGCCCTGAGGACGCGGCAGTAAGTAGACCTAAATACTTCGAATTCAGCTACGCTATTTCCGTAGCTGAAGTTGTGTATCTTAGGTCGATCCCCCCTGCCCAGTGAATCGTTTATTTCTTCAGTAAGGAATGTAGCATATAACCCCAGCTATAGTGTTTTAAAATATTTTATAGCAAAATACTGTACAAATATTAAAGACTATTTTTAAAGTGTATTAAAATGAATGTTTGAACTATTTTTCCTTTTTGTTTACTCAGAATTTCTCATGTTCCTGTTCAAACATATCTATTGATATATTTAAGAACTTTTGAGAATACAATGTTAAAAATCTTTGATTTAATATGGTTTTATCAGACAATATGTTTTATATTAAAAATGTTTATCTGTGGTATTTCAATATAAACATTTTGATTGTTCCCTTTTTTTTCCTATGTATATATGCTCGTGTGTCTATATGCTCATATATAAAATAATATACAAAAACATGTTTTAATGTTTGGGTGGCATGGCATTAGAATTAGATTTGATTGATTTTGGTAGCCTTGAAGATAATAAATAACTGTATGAACATATTCATCTGTCAGGGAATGCCAACAAGCACCTTGTGGCAAGACATAGAAGCCAGTAATCTCAATTTTGATGAGGTTTTTATCTCATCGGAGCAGCTCTCTAAAACCTACACTTTGATGTACTAGTTCTTATGCTCCTTGACCTAGCAGAAAAATATAAGACACAGAGATATCTTGTTGTCATTTTGAATACATATAACCTTTACTTCATTTTGTCAGGCCAGACAGCAGACACTTGTCAGATGGGATTGCAACAACTTTATTACCAAACATATATGGGATATTTTGAGCTTAGATAAAATCACATTTACAATTAAGTGTATGTCAGAGTGAAGTTTCATATTGCCTCAACAATAAATAACATTTGATATTTATCAGGGCATCATACAGTAACGTAAAATGACAATAGAAGATTGAGTTATCTACTCTTTGAAGAATATGTTGAGGTATAAGATCTGTCAGAAGTTTAAACAAAATGAGAAAATTCAATTAACTTCCAGCTTCTGTTAGCAAATAAGATTTAGAATATTAACTAAATTCCCTAAAGGAACAACCTTAAGTCAATCTTATTTTCTAGTAAGGAAACCAAGACATTTCTCTAACATTTTTATTATACTTATTGTCTCAGAAATATGTTTGAAATGGGCAAGATAAAATCTGTAAGTAAATATTTTTTTTAAAATGTAAACATGTGGTGGTATGAATCTTAGATAAAAGAAGATGGTGCTTTTATATATTGACATTGTAATAATGTTACATAGGCATCATATCATATTAGCATGCATCCTCCTTAAAAGGTGCATGAAAGTTTTTTTTACCATCTACTGCATTTTAAATTCTAAATAAGTTTTATTTTATTAAATAATATTTAAATGTATTTATTTTGTAAATATTCAATTATCTTGAGCATGCTAATTATTGTTCACTGCAGGAAAAAAAGTGAATGGTATTTTACCAGTCAAATAATCTCACTTTTACCTTTCAGACTTCAATTGTATCATTACTGATGCATCCATGTGACTAAAGTTATATAGTGACACAATGTGGGTGTGTAGATGTAAAGTTAATACTAGTTAATTTTGTCTTATGGCTATGGCTATGATTGAAAGAGTCCAGTTTTTCCAGAATGATTGCTTCCAGTTATCATTCATTTTGTTAGCCTCTGTAATTGTTCAGGAAGAAAAATGAAAAATTAATTTTACTGTCCAATGAGCTCGTGAAATATTAACCTCATTACTGAGGTAGATCATTGTACTAATTGGTGCTTCCCTGTACATGAAGATAAATTGAAAAAATGAATTAACCCCTTAAAAGTAATGTAATTCTTGTCTGAAATAGATGCCTCTCAGTAATAGTTTTAAATACAGTAGATGAAGTACATAGTTAAGACCTTACCAAGGACTACCTCTTCTCTAATAAAAGCACTAGTGCATAGAAGTATGCACACCTGAATTCATAAAATGCAATAAGATTTCTCCAGTATAATGTTAGCTTAATAGCAGCTTCTGGTATAATAAATATTATGTAGTGCTTTGTTTAGGTAGTAATACATATTTGTTCAATTTCTTCTAAAATGGGAAACAGTCTATTGTTATGAAATGCATAAACCGAAGAACACCTAATTCAAAATGAAGGATTTTATTCAGAAATGATAATTGCGCGCACACACACACACACACACACTAAATAACCAACACAATTTATTCAAAATAATTTGAGACTAATGTAGTTTTTTTATACATCTCATAAGAAAACTGTGATTTTTTAAAATTGCCATAGACACACATTCAGACTTTTCAAACAGATCCCTACCAAAAGGGGTATTGAGAATTTGAATTCAGTCTCTCTTTGAGAATAAAGTAGAGAGATGTATAATTCTGTATGCTACAAAGAAAACAAAGGTATTAGAAGACAGAAACTATAGTTAACAGTGTTTCAACAATGAAATCTTTTTCACAATCAGTCTAATGGAAATGGCAGTAATTATTGACATTCCTTGAGAGATGGATTTTGAAAGCAACATGATCAAATAATTATTTCTAGCTTTGTTTTCAGTTTCAAGTATTCCTGATGGATTTTTTGATCCCTTTTCACTTTTTCCAACTGTTTTTACTTGTATGTAACTTGTATGTTTTTTCCATGTTGTAACATGGAGATTAAGGAAATAAACATTTAGTTTCAAAGGTAATGGAGATCCACTTTAACATTTAACTTAGTAAAAGTACTAAGCTTGTGAACTATTAAGATCTTGTTTTGTAGATCTTATTGAGACTTAAAAGTCAAGCTAAGTCTGTCTGGTACAGTGTTGTAGATTTCTGTATGCAATATTGAATAAGAAATTCCAGAGTATAATGTATTGTATAAGGTATTGATTGGCAAATAATTTATAATCTAAAAAGAGGCCATATTTTAAGACATAAGCACAAAGAGGCAGAGTTGAGTGTGTGTTCATTCTAATTCTGCATTTCCTTACTTTTGATGGCTTAATTTCTAAACCTTAACATAGCATTAGTAATCTTATTTTTCCCTGGAGTATGTAATGGAGGGATCAACACAACCAGTGCAAGTAAGGAGTGTAAAAATTGATGCTGTGTTTCTATTTAGACTTCATATTTCTATGAATGGTAAGGTGCTTCCTATTTACCTAAAAATGCTGACTTTAGTGAGAGCTAAGGTGACTAAGATGTTGGTAGAAAGGGGAATTTAGATGTATGAAAATAACTCCTAAGCAACTTGTAGGCACTTCCTAAATTACTCTATTTACTATTCACTATTTTTTTTTATTTTTAGTCACAGTGTGCTCAATATGCTGCTGATAGAAGAGAGGAGGAAAAGATGTGTGACCACCTTATAAGTGCGGCCAAACATCGTGATCATGTTACAGCCAATCAGCTGAAACAGAAGATACTGAATATCCTAACAAACAAACATGGTGCTTGGGGAGCAGTCTCTCACAGGTAAGCTGTAATCATAAATGTGTAATTATAAACATTTGTTTCAAAATTTAAAATGAATAAGACATTTCTATACAATTTAAAATTGTATGTGCTGATGGTGAATTGTTTCCAGAGAACATATGTCTTCTTTATATCTGATTTTTTTCTCAAAAGTCTTCCTGTGTGGAGATTCCTCTTCTAGTACATGATGAGCAGATGCAATGCTCTCCATAGCCCATCAACAGAGAATTTTATTTAAATGTGTTTTAGATAATTTGTAAATACTTATGCTTGTTGATCATTGATGTAGCACTATTATTTGTATTCCAGTAGGGTCTATAGGCCCCAACCAGGATCTGGGCCTCTTTGGGCTAGTTGCTGTATGAACAGATAGTGAAAGACAGTCCCCGTCCCAGAGACATTACAGTGTAAATAGAAAAGAGATGAAGGGTGGGAGGAGGCACAAAGAGATGGCACAGAGAGGCAAAATGATTTGTTTAAGCTCACACAGAATGTCAGTGTAGAACAAGGAATCTACACTGAGCCCAGTTCACCAGACTAGTGCCCTATCTACTAACCTATTTCTGTATAAATAATCAATACAAACTTTGATACAGCACACTGGTAAATCTTTATCCTCTCAGACAAAGATAAGGTTAATACCTAGTGTGTGCAACCAAACTCTGCATGCACAAGTCAAACATTGCACATGTGTACCCAAGCATATCTAATGCCCAAGTTGGGTGTGAGAAAAGTGTGTGCTCACTTCTGCAGAGATATTCTGAAATTTTGGTTCAAAATATACTGCTACTAAGTTATCTGTATTTTAATTAACAATACAGTAAATGAAGTTCTAATATATATTCTAGGGACTTAGTTAAGCCTCATTAGAAAAGATGTATAATGAATATTATATATCCATAAATATTAAGGTATCTATAAATACTGTGTATATTGTTCTCATCCTATTGTCACTGTTTCCATGTGTATAGTTATACAACCAGTGCAAGAAGTGTAAAAACAAATGTTGCATTTCTATTTAGACTTAATATTTCAGTAAATGGGAAAGTGCTCCATATTTAACTAAAACTGCTGATTTTAGTGAGAACAGCATACTGCAGTTTATATTTTTTTTAAAAAAAAGTTAGATGTAATTTTGTGCTTATCAACCTTACATTTTTCTTTAAAATCCTTGCACAAAAAGAGGAGGATTTCAATTCTGTTGTGTTCTGTGAAAACCAACTCAATTTGATGATGATACAAATCTGAGCTGATGCTGTTTGCACAGCTGTAGGTCACCATAGCCATGAGACAGTAGTCTTCTTGAAAGTCATAGGTGATCTACCATTTCCTCCTGGGGCCAAATAGCTTCTCTCCTGGGTTTGGAGTGGCGGGGGGTGGGGGGAGAAGTGGTTGCTCCCCTTATGTGCAGTTCTAGGCTTACTGTTCTGCTATACAAAGCACACAAGATCTTTTATAGGGGAGAAGGCAGCTTGCTGCATTTGTTGAGAAAACAACAGTTACCATATGCTTTTCAGTCACACACAAACGTGCATACCATGCACACAGTCCTTCCAGTTCATAGAATCATATAATATCAGGGTTTGAAGGGATCTCAGGAGGTCATCTAGTCCAACCCCCTGCTCAAATCAGGACCAATCCCCAACTAAATCATCTCAGCCAGGGCTTTGTCAAGCCTGACCTTAAAAACCTCTAAGGAAGGAGATTCTACCACCTCCCTAGGTAACCCATTCCAGTGCTTCACCACCCTCCTAGTGAAAAAGTTTTTCCTAATATCCAACCTAAACCTTCCCCACTGCAACTTGAAACCATTACTCCTTGTTCTGTTAGGTTGACATTATAGTTACCAGTCCAGAGTCTGGATCAATCTAGTGGCCAGCCAGATTGGTCTCAGAGGGGAGCCAGGCTTTGTCGGTCACGATCCGATGCTCGTGGAGTAGTCGCATGATGAACCCAAAGTCCCATGGCAAAGCACCCTGTTCTTGTAGTCTGGGGTGGGCCAACTATGGCCCGTGGGACCATTCCATCCAGCCCGCTGCCGGGGAGGCTGCCCCTGACCCCTTCCCCGGATCCACACATTGCAGGCTCCACTGTGGGTGCGCCCCCCCCACCCCCGGAGCCGTGCTGCGCTTCTTCCCCCCCCCAGAGGCGCGCCACAGGGGAGCGCTTCAGGTTCCCGGGGCTGTGCTCTCGCCCCTCCCCCCGGAGCCACGCGGCGCAGGCAGAGCTCTGGGGGCTGGGGCTGAGCGCTCCCCCTTCCCCACAGCAGCTATGGTAAGAGGGGAGATTTGGGGGATTCCAGCGTGGTGGTTGGGCGGGGGCTTTGGAGGGGGCAATCAGGGAGTAGGGTGGGTTGGATGGGGGTGGGATTCTGGGGTGGTGGTTAGGGGGTAGGAAGGTGGATAGGGGTTGTAGCAGTCAGGGAGCAGGGGAATTGGGTAGGGGGTAGGGTCCTGTGGGGTGGTTAGGGGCCTGTGGAAGGGGCAGTCAAGGGACAAGGTGAGGGGGGTTGGATGGGTCACAGATTCTCTGTCACGGGGAAGTCATGGGGGCGGGAAGTGGGGAGGGGGATGGATTGGGGGTGGGGCCTTCCCTACCCGGCCCTTGATATCTATATATATAAAAGTCAAATGGTGTATGCGTGTATGCATGCGTGTATGTATTTGCGCTTTCTCCTTCCACACCGTTTGAGCTAGAGACTTGAAATTTGGTACAGTTAGAGGTCTTGGGGTCCTAATCAGGGTAAGAGTCGAAAATTTTTCAAATCTCACCTCTGACGCCCCCCAGGGGTGAAATTATTTAAAGGCCAATCACATCAGCTGGGCAGCTGCTGTTCTCTGTGACGTAGTTATGATGTCATAATACCCCCTTCCAACAGACACCGCACTTGCTCAGCTCTCTGCCCCCTCCCCCCTCCAACGGACCCCAGAATCCCTCAGCTCTCTGCCCCCTCCCCACCTCCGACGGACCCGAGTTGGGTTTGGTCGGAGGGTAAGTGAGGTGGGGGTGTCGGGTTTGGTCGGGGGGTGAGGTGGGGGTGTCGGGTTTGGTCGGGGGGTAAGTGAGCCGGGGGTGTTGGGTTTGGTCTGGGAGGGTGGGAAGGTGTCTGGGTGGGTGAGGGGTGAGGGGTGGGGGTTGGTCTGGGAGGGTGGGAAGGTGTCTGGGTGGGTGAGGGGTGAGGGGTGGGGGTTGGTCTGGGGGGGTGGGAAGGTGTCTGGGTGGGTGAGGGGTGAGGTGTGGGGGTTGGGGTTGGTCAGGGGGTGTTGGGTTTGGTGGGGGGGTGAGGTGGGGGTGTTGGGTTTGGTTGGGGGTTGAGGAGGGGGGTCGGGGATGTTCGAGGCGTAAGGTGTGGGTGTTGGGTTTGTTTGTGCTAGTAGGTAGGGGTGTCGGGTTTGGTTGGGGGGGGAAGTGAGGTGCGTGTGTCAGATTTGGTCTACCGGGGGTGAGGTCTGGGTGTTGGTCAGGGGGTGTTGGGGTTGGTGGGGAGACGTGTGGGTGTTGGGGTTGGGTGGGGGGTGAAAATGTGAGTCGGGGTTGGTTGAGGGGTAAGTGCGGTGGGGGTGTCGGGTTTGGTCGGGGGGGTGAGGTGGGGGTGTCAGGTTTGCTCTCTGCCCCCTCCAACGGACCCCGCACTCGCTCAGCTCTCTGCCCCCTCCCCACCACCGACTGACCCGAGCAACGCCGGATATTTTCGCTAGTAATTTTTTAAACCCCATGTGGCCACACAAACCTGTCTCTTACTAACTAAACTTTATAACAAAACTGAAAGTCACTTAATAATAATAGTCACTTATATAATAAGTGTATAATAATAATAATAAGTGTATAATAATAATAATTGTATAATAATAAGTGTTACTATAATAATGGTCACTTGGGAACTAGGAGGGTCTTGAAACCTCCCAATCTGGCAGCAGATATGGGAAAAGGTTCCATTGCCAGTGCTGGCTTAGTGACTGCAGGGGCATAGAATGCTCCATAAGCCTTTACATGGTAGCAAGGGACTCCACAAATATACTCCCTAGCTGCCAAAGGCTAACTGACCTGCCAGGTAAAACACGCTGTTGCTAGGGAATACTCAGGGGTTCCTTAGCTACCATGATATGGTTTATTGGATGTCTAGACCTGTGTTGTCAGTGTAGCCTTTCTAATGGCCATTTTTTCCCCCAGTTCCCAATGTAGAATAAAAAACTTATTTCCTGAAGATCTTTTGTATTTGAAAGAGGCTCTAACACTACACACAGGGCTAGTCAATTGGCCCAAGGAGGAGCATGTGGTTCCACTGTTCCACACAATAAAGCTTATGTAAGATCCAAGAGGTTTGGCATAAAGATGGGTAAGGAAGTGCTTTTAAGGAGAGGGTTTGATTCCTGGAAGCTTGCATTCTCTAGAACCAAGCTAGCCTCATGTTTAGTATGTATAATACATGTCCAAAGACTATTTTGAAGGTCTTTAGCGCAAATGGTTTTGGTATGAAAAGTAAGATCTGGCTTCATGGTGTGTTTCACAGATGTAGAATAGATAAAAGTTTTATTGTGTTTGGAATCCAATATAATCAATTCTTCTTATCTTACATCTTCCCAGTTTTTGTACCCCTGCATATGCTGCCTTTGGAGAAAGCAACCACCAACGGTTGATATGCTTACTCTTGGGATGCCACAGTGTTAGCTGTCTGTTTTTTTGATAGTGAAATACAGAATGAGATTAAATACTGGAAGCACCATGAGGAACAATGAACGACTACTGTCTTAGGATTCAGAAAGGCAGACAAGTTTTCCACAGAATAGGATAAGAAAAGCTTAGACAAATTGCTTTTGAAGTTTGATGCTTCAAGATTGAGTGCTTTTATAGTATTTACAAAGTGTGAATTTTGAATATATTAACATAATCTGTCTTTGAAAGACCTGAAAAACAAGAATAAGTATGGATAAACTCAATAATATGCCACATAAAACATTTCAGTTATGCTAATTGAACTCTACAAAGAGTAGACAATGATTAGCATTAAAAGTAGCCATAAAATCCAAAGTGAATTGTGGTTCAGATTACCTTTTGCATAGTGTCTTACTGGAAGCATCTTACATTAGTAAGCATTTACTTGACTACTCCACTAGAGAGAATAAATTCCCACAAGCATGGGTAAGGATTATGTAACCTAGCATTGTTGATCTGAGAACTAATTTATTCAACAATACCTTTTTGCTTTATCTATATGAGATAAAAATGGAAATCATTTATATTATACTAGCATAAGTGCCCGGCGCTGCTCGGGTCAGTCGGAGGTGGGGAGGTGGCAGACAGCTGACACCCCCTGACCAACCCCAACACCCACCCCTCACCCACCCCAACACCTTCCCACCCCCCCAAGCAAACCGGACATCCCCACCTCACCCCCCGACCGAATCCGACACCCCCACCTCACTTACCGTCCCACCAAACCCAACTCAGATCCGTCGCAGGGGGGGAGGGGGCCCAGAGCCGAGGGATTCCGGGGACCTTCGCAGGTGGGGGGGGGGCAGTGAGCTGATGTAGTCCGGGGTTCCGTTGGGAGGGGGGAGGGGCAGTGAGCTGAGTGATCTCCGGGGTTCCGTTGGAGGAGGGAGGGGCAGTGAGCTGAGTGATCTCCGGGGTTCCGTTGGGAGGGGGGAGGGGCAGTGAGCTGAGTGATCTCCGGGGTTCCGTTGGGAGGGGGGAGGGGCAGTGAGCTGAGTGATCTCCGGGGTTCCGTTGGAGGAGGGAGGGGCAGTGAGCTGAGTGATCTCCGGGGTTCCGTTGGAGGAGGGAGGGGCCGTGAGCTGAGTGATCTCCGGGGTTCCGTTGGAGGAGGGAGGGGCAGTGAGCTGAGGGATCTCCGGGGTTCCGTTGGGAGGGGGGAGGGGCAGTGAGCTGAGTGATCTCCGGGGTTCCGTTGGAGGGGGGAGGGGCAGTGAGCTGAGTGATCTCCGGGGTTCCGTTGGAGGAGGGAGGGGCAGTGAGCTGAGGGATCTCCGGGGTTCCGTTGGGAGGGGGGAGGGGCAGTGAGCTGAGTGATCTCCGGGGTTCCATTGGGAGGGGGGAGGAGCAGTGAGCTGAGTGATCTCCGGGGTTCCGTTGGGAGGGGGGAGGGGCAGTGAGCTGAGTGATCTCCGGGGTTCCGTTGGGAGGGGGGAGGGGCAGTGAGCTGAGTGATCTCCGGGGTTCCGTTGGAGGAGGGAGGGGCAGTGAGCTGAGTGATCTCCGGGGTTCCGTTGGGAGGGGGGAGGGGCTGTGAGCTGAGTGATCTCCGGGGTTCCATTGGGAGGGGGGAGGGGCAGAGAACTGAGGGATCTCCGGGGTTCCGTTGGAGGAGGGAGGGGCAGTGAGCTGAGTGATCTCCGGGGTTCTGTTGGAGGGGGGAGGGGCAGTGAGCTGAGTGATCTCTGGGGTTCCGTTGGAGGAGGGAGGGGCAGTGAGCTGAGGGATCTCCGGGGTTCCGTTGGGAGGAGGGAGGGGCAGTGAGCTGAGTGATCTCCGGGGTTCCGTTGGGAGGGGGGAGGGGCAGTGAGCTGAGTGATCTCCGGGGTTCCATTGGGAGGGGGGAGGGGCAGAGAACTGAGGGATCTCCGGGGTTCCGTTGGAGGAGGGAGGGGCAGTGAGCTGAGTGATCTCCGGGGTTCCGTTGGGAGGGGGGAGGGGCAGTGAGCTGAGTGATCTCCGGGGTTCCGTTGGAGGAGGGAGGGGCAGTGAGCTGAGTGATCTCCGGGGTTCCGTTGGGAGGGGGGAGGGGCTGTGAGCTGAGTGATCTCCGGGGTTCCATTGGGAGGGGGGAGGGGCAGTGAGCTGAGTGATCTCCGGGGTTCCGTTGGGAGGGGGGAGGGGCTGTGAGCTGAGTGATCTCCGGGGTTCCGTTGGAGGAGGGAGGGGCAGTGAGCTGAGGGATCTCCGGGGTTCCGTTGGGAGGGGGGAGGGGCCGAGAACTGAGGGATTTCCGGGGTTCCGTTGGGAGGGGGGAGGGGCAGAGAACGGAGGGATCTCCGGGGTTCCGTTGGGAGGGGGGAGGGGCAGAGAACTGAGGGATCTCCGGGGTTCCGTTGGAGGAGGGAGGGGCAGTGAGCTGAGTGATCTCCAGGGTTCTGTTGGAGGGGGGAGGGGCAGTGAGCTGAGTGATCTCTGGGGTTCCGTTGGAGGAGGGAGGGGCAGTGAGCTGAGGGATCTCCGGGGTTCCGTTGGGAGGAGGGAGGGGCAGTGAGCTGAGTGATCTCTGGGGTTCCGTTGGGAGGGGGGAGGGGCAGTGAGCTGAGTGATCTCCGGGGTTCCGTTGGGAGGGGGGAGGGGCAGTGAGCTGAGTGATCTCCGGGGTTCCATTGGAGGAGGGAGGGGCAGTGAGCTGAGTGATCTCCGGGGTTCCGTTGGGAGGGGGGAGGGGCTGTGAGCTGAGTGATCTCCGGGGTTCCATTGGGAGGGGGGAGGGGCACAGAACTGAGGGATCTCCGGGGTTCCGTTGGAGGAGGGAGGGGCAGTGAGCTGAGTGATCTCCGGGGTTCCATTGGGAGGGGGGAGGAGCAGTGAGCTGAGTGATCTCCGGGGTTCCATTGGGAGGGGGGAGGGGCAGAGAACTGAGGGATCTCCGGCGTTCCGTTGGAGGAGGGAGGGGCAGTGAGCTGAGGGATCTCCGGGGTTCCATTGGGAGGGGGGAGGGGCAGTGAGCTGAGTGATCTCCGGGGTTCCGTTGGGAGGGGGGAGGAGCAGTGAGCTGAGTGATCTCCGGCGTTCCGTTGGAGGAGGGAGGGGCAGTGAGCTGAGGGATCTCCGTGGTTCCGTTGGGAGGGGGGAGGGGCAGTGAGCTGAGGGATCTCCGGGGTTCCGTTGGAGGAGGGAGGGGCGAGCTGAGCGAGTGCGGTGTCTGTTGGAGGGGGTATTATGACATCATCAGCACCTAACTGCCCAGCTGATGTGATTGGCCCTGAAAGACTTTCACCCCTGGGGGGCGTCAGAGGTGAGATCCGAAAATTTTTCGACCCTTACCAAGATCTAGACCCCAAGACCCCTCACTGTACCAAATTTCAAGTCTCTGGCTCAAACGGTGCGGGAGGAGTTCGCTGTCATATGTACATACATACATACATACATACACTCATACATACACCACTTGACTTTTATATATATAGATTGTTTTAATGTCTCTTAAAGGTAGTAAGTAATATTTAACTATCAATTTTATCCTTTTCCACTCCACAAATAGATGTTTTTAACTCCAGTTTTAGTACAGACAAAATTATTTTGTTTCCTTCCTTACTGGTATATTGATAAACTCCATTTCATCCAAAGGAAAGTATTGAATAGATAGCATTTGTTTGGGGGGGGGGGGTTCTTAAAATTTCCCTGTAACACAATAGTGGATTTTTTAAAGAAGAATCTATTCGGTGTTTTATTATCCTTTCTTGCTTAAAAAAAAGATTACTGCCTTTCCTTAGGTGTGCTGACTTCACTTTCAGGTATGTTCATCATGGCAGATCCAGAGCACATGAAGAAGTCTAGGTTCAATTTATAGTTTAAATGCTGACATTAACTGTCCATCACAGGCATTTTGAAAGTAGGTCTTCGATTTCATGGGGATTGCAATTATGAGAAAGTAGTCATTAAAAAACAAAAAGAGGTTCAGTTTGATCCTTCTAAAATCAATTGTTTGAAGCTGACCTCTACCTAGATTTAACAAACTTTACTAAGTAATACATACACAAACTGGCTTTTTCCTGTTTACAACTACCTTTGGTAATCTTGGATATCAGAAACATATTAATCATTAATGTTGTAAGGCAGAACTATCGAACTTGTTCTATAGTGAGGGCCACATTACTTTTTCACTTAGAAGCTACAGGAGTAAAGCATTCCCCAACAAGAGGCTAATTTTACAGTCCTCTCTGGCTGCAGAATGTGTCTCTCTAGAGACAGGGCCGGCAACAGAAATTTTGGGGCCCCCTACTGTGAGCGTTTGGGGGCCCCCCTCAGCGTTTGGGGGCCCCCCTCAGCGTTTGGGGGCCCCCTGCCTTCCCCTCCCCCTACCGGTCCCCCGCCCCCGCGGAGCGGCGCGCCCCGCCATGCTCTGCAGCCGCCGGGGTGGGGGAGACGCTGGATGGAGCCCCCTTCCCCCCCCCCCCCGCGCCAAGGGCTGGCCCGGCTTTTTCACATGGGCGGGGGAGTCGCATGCAGCCGGGGTGCCTCGGGAGCGGGAGTGGCGCGCCCGGACACTCAGCTGAAGCCGCCGGCATGAAGGGCTCAGGAAGCGGCGGACCGCGGCGCCGGACACAGCCGCGGAAAGAGCGGCCAGCGTGGATAACTAAGGGTAGAGCTGTACCGGTCCCCGGACTTCCGGAAGTCCGGGGCCCGGTACAGCTCTACCCGTTGTACCACCCTGTCGCCGGCCCTGCTAGAGACCAGAGTTAAATAAAGCAAATAAAGACAATTACTGCATATTGTGGAACCTCTCTTCGTTGGTCATTAATTAACATTAATGCAGCATTAGGGCTGTTCATACTCCAAAGTCTATTCTTTCCCTCTCTGTAGCACCCACACACTCATCTTCTTTTTCCTGTTCATTGGCATCCCCTCTCACTTTCTCAACCTTCCTGTTCCTCCCTTTTCTCTCTTCCTCCCTCTTCCCCTGGGGCGTTCTCCTTTGAGTGCTTGTTCATTGGAAGGGCTGAGGGAGGGAAGCACTTTTCTGAATCTGTGGGACTTGCAACTACGGAAGCAGGAGGAAGATGGTCTCCCGCTGTAGTGAAGACAAGATGCATCCTCTGAGCCAGATATTGACAACTCACAAGACGGACTGGAACACAGAGAGAAGGCAGGGATTGTTGGGGAAGGAGCCTTTCTTAAACTCAGGCTCTAGGGCATTCTGGCACTGTCACCAAGGGAAAAGATAGGAACACTGAAGTGCCTGTGCCTAACCCTGCTCAAGCTCTCTCCTAAACACCACCCATTTCAACTGCAGCTCTTTCCCAGTCCTTCTAACTTGAGCAAGCAGCCAGATATGGTCCATTTGTTAATTGCAGAGGGAGCCGCAGACCAGAAGAAAAGGTTCTGGAGCCAGATCTAGCCCTCATGAATCTCTTGTCTTTTATAGCACATATGATGCTGCAGATTTTGCAGATAATTCAGCAACTACTCCAGTGACAGGAACATACTATTTTTGGTTGCACAACTTGGACCTAACCCTAGAGATTCAAGCCAAGAACTTGAAGTCTTTTTGAGGAAAGATCCAAATTTTTAGTTCCAGGACAGATTCTATCAGAGCAAAACATAAAGACACACTTTTTCTCCTTTCATCTAACTTAATGTGATTGGTTCATTCTCATCATAAAAATATGAGACCAGCATATATCATGTGGGTGTCTGTCACTGCAGTTCCAGTGTTTCTTAGTTTATTTCTATCTTCCTTCCAGAATGCTAATTCATTCATTCTGAACACCTTCTGAATTTTTGGTGCTTGCCTAAAGAGAATCTCAAATTGTTTTTAGGGTTTTCTTTCCTTGATTGCAGGGACATTGTAATGCATCTCCCTGCTTCAGCTAAATACTTTAGTTGTCACCAGATTGTGCCTCAGGACATTTGATATGCTAGTATCATACTTTTCCATGTCTCCTTTTGATGTGCCTGTTTCATTTGGTGCTGTAGGACATGTAACACATCTCTGGAACATTAGATAATTTTATTCCTTAGGAATTCTTTTGTTTTAAAAGATCTCTCTGTAAACAGTTAGTGAACTTTCTGCTTTGAAGGATATGTCATTTTTCTTCATTAGGCCAAAGTCTTCTGCTGATGCTGAATATGGATATCTCAGGACTAGATTTGATGAAGACCTTTATGTTCACAGTCTTTAGTCTGCTTATTGCTCAAGATATTCATCTTTGTTGGCTTAATCTATAGGTCATCATATCTTGGTACTAGCTGCTGCTTATACTCAGAATTTACACCATCTGCCCCTTAATTAACAGACAGCTCAATGAGTAGGTTTTAATTCATTTGATAAAAGTATTGTTCCATCCTGCATTATTTGCACAAAGATCATTCATCTTTTAGATTGGAGATTGTAGTGGGGCGACTACCCCACTCCAGTGGAGAAGGGTTTAAAACAGCCCTGGGAAGGGCTATGGCTGGGGGGCAAGCAGCTACCAGGCTGAATAGGAAAAAGCTGGGCTAATTGGGAAGCGGGCTCAGCTGGATGGCCACGCCCCAAACAGACCAGGCCCTTATAAAAGGGCTGAGAGGCAGGGGCCTGGAAGAGAGTCTCCTCTGGCTGCAGAGGAAGACAGGCCTGGCTGCTGGGAGCTTGAGCAAGATACCTAGAGGGGTGCAGGGATGGGGCTAGGCAAGAGGAGCTGGGGAAGCTCTGGCCTGGAAACCCCCAGGCTGCAGGGCCTAGGAGAAGGCCCAACAAAGGGTACTGGGGCTGCAGGGGGCAGCCCATGGTTCTAGCGGCAGCAGGCCAAACCCCCTTGCCGGTGATGAGTGGCAATTATACTGCAGTCTGCTCCAGAGAACGTGGGCAAGTGGTGATTGGCAGTTGCCTAGACTGAGGCAAGGTGGGGGTAGAGGGTGGGGGTAGAGGGTGGGGGTTCCCCAGGGAGGGGGGCCCTAAGAACTGTGGGGGTACTGCAGGGGTGCGGCACCCTTGGTAAGAGGGCACCGGGGTCCGGGAGGGACACGGGGCCAGAGCAGCAAGTGGGACATCGGCCTGCAGAGGGCGCGCCGGATGCTGGTGAGCTAATTCCCGGACGAACCAGCAGGAGGCGCCACAGGGGTGAGTCGCCGCCAAGCTACAGAGATATTCAACACCATGAGTGTTGTTCTTCTAGACAGCCTCTGCTAATGTCAGTGATGCAGAGTTCAGCTCTAGACCCAAGGTGTTTGAAAGAAACCATCTTTATTCAATAACAGTTTCTCAGCTGCCTCTGCACTGAAGGTTTCAGCAGCACCCCTTCCTGGGAAACTAACCAATTTAAATATACAGTTTCCAATACCACATCATTCTTTTCAGCCCAAAACTTGGTAATAACAATGCAACACCGACAGATCCCAGTCAGCGGGTGGGATCGAACTGGGACCGCTGAAGCTCAATGCATGAGCTAAAAGCCACGTCTCTTAGCTACAGCTGTAGTGGACTCATTAATCTTTGTGGTTTCAGTGCCACTGGAGGGGGACAGAGCACCACACCGAGGAGGTGTGTGGGTTACAACACTTAAACAAAATTGATAGGACACAAAATCCCAAGTATTTATAACCAGTTTACTAAGTTACTAACTATGTTTAATTATTTTCAGAGATACCTTGTACTGTCACTTAGACTTGTGGTTCTCCCTTGAAATATTAATACTGCTGTTGTCAGGAAGTGGTGAATCCATTTATTCATTCAGTGTTATGTCCTGGGTCATGCTTGTCTTAACCTCTTGTGGTTGTTGCCTAACTGAGACTTTCTCAAGCAGCATGGCAAACTCAGTGTCTCTTATTGCACTCACTTTCTTGAACTTCCGGAAGGATCACCTGTTCCTGCATGATGTTGCTCATCTGGGGTGACAGTGTCATAAGGCTGGGGAAACTTCATGTGATACCACTATTTCCAATCTTTGATTTCTGTCATAGATGCACACTGCATCATGTTCATGAACTGAGAGCAGATTCCAGGACCTAACTGCTTTTTTATTTTAGCTGTGTTGTCTCTCTATACTTCTACAAATCCCCAGTTCTGTTAACATCAGCATCTACCATTACAGACAGTTTTCTATTAAACAAAATGTCTGCAGTTGAGAAACCATGTTTCAAACCAAGTGCGGTACTGTAATTTAACAATGCTAAATACAGATTAGAGTCTGACTCTTCAGTCTTTTTCAGTAGTTATTATTTTAACACCATTTCCCATCAACCCATTGGATTGGTGATAATTGGGACTAACAGTTACAAGTCTAAACCCAAACATCACTGCAAACTGCTTGAACTCATGCCCACCAGACTGCAGCGCATTGTCAGACATCAGTATGTCTGGTATACCATGTCTGTCTAGACAAGATGCGATAAATTGATCCCCGATAGATCAATCACTACCCGCCAATCCGGTGGATAGTCTCAGGTCAGGTCTACACTACATTATTTTTGGTTAGTACCCATGACTCATAAGCCTCTGTTCTGCAGTTTTAACCATAAAGCTGTAAGAGGACTGTGCCAGTACCCTACTTGGAGGCAACTGTGAACAACTTTGTTTTGCATTTTCTACCATAGTACCTCAGGACGGTGGCCTGTTTAACTCCTTCAATTTCTCAAAATCTTTATTAAGTTTAGCATCCCAAATCCATTAGGTTGCTGATTTAAGCAACTAGATTAGGCACAAATTTCCATACATAGTTCTCCATTCCATCATTGTATCCCTTGTCTGTTGGGGCAGGCATGTTGATGATAGCCTCAACCTTACTGTGAACTACCTGCATACCTTGCTGAGTTAACTTCTCTCCCAGGTATGTTGTTTCCATTACACACAATTCATATTTTTGTTTGTTTCACTTTAGTCTAAGAGTTCTGGCTCTTTCCAAAGTTACCCAGGATCTTTGGTTATGCTCTTCTCTGGTTTCCCCCCCGATCAAAACATCTATATAAACCCATATATCATCAAAATCTGTTTTATTTTCCAATGAAACCCTTTGGGTGCCAAATACTGCAAAAACAGTGTCTCCCAAAGGGGATGTTGAATGTGCACACGTGTGCACTGTTTTTCTAAGAGCACCTGCTTATGTATCCAGTGTAGAAGGTTATTTGGCATCAGCCATATCAATTCAAATTTCTCCCGTTTTAGCTAATGGAAAACATTCTCTTTTTACATATTTATTTCTTCAGGGTCTACACATGAGTGAAGGTGTTAGTCTCTTTTTATATAATGACCAATGAGTGTGTCCACTCTTGCTGCTTCAGCTTGCTGTATGATTCCCAGAGCAATGAGCCTATCCAGCTCCTGTTTTAGCCTCTGATTTAGAGTGAGGGGAACTTTCCTACAGGCAAGTGCTGTGGAACAGTTGGGCTCTTTGAGCTACATTTTGTACTCTCTTGAAAGCTTCCCTGTCCCCAGAAAGATGTCCTCAAACTCTTGAATTGTTTTGTTCTCCTGCCTCTTCAAACCCTTTTGATGAGACCAAGGGTTTGGTTGAAATAAGGTTACCTTCTGATTGTCTTCCTTTTCACTGGCACCATTGCTTGCAGATAGAACGAAGTGCTGTTTAAATCTCTTCATTGTCTTCCCCATTCCCAGAGTTTCAGTTTTAATGGAGCTTACAGCTGCTCCATTCTTCCACTCGAGTTATTTTCTTTCATTTCTATTTATCCACTTACAGTATCTTCTTTGCACCACACAATCTTTAATACATTTCCTCACATTGCCTACTATTTGGAAGCAGATCAGTCCTTTTATTCCAAGATTGGCACAAAGAGATAATCCTTACTAATATTCTCTCCTTCCAAGCTGTGAAAACAGTAGTCCTACAGATCTCTGCCTTTACTTCTACAACAACAAAAATCTAATTTTTTCTATCATTGACGTTATACAACTGACTACCAATAGCACTAATTTGGGAATCTCAAGATTTACTCTGTGGCAAGATAGCTAGCTACAAGGTAGTTCTTTTTCCATCTGAACATGTGGAAGGTGGCAGATGAAGAAATATTGGCCCTTGACAACTCGAAGTCAGGAAAAGCTTCTGACATGTAAGGAAAAACTAAATCCTCATACATATTTCAAAGTGACAAACAACTTTCTGCCAAGAAAAAGGCCAAGGTTCATGCAGAGCAAGTTAAGCAAGAACAATGTTCTTCCTTCAGTCCAGCAACAGGGAGAAGCATGTGCAGCCGTCGAGCTTCCATCATATCAGCAAAGCTCTTCTGTCATTCCTAGGACTTATCAGAGCCACCTGCCCCTTTCCAATACTGCCTCTTAATTCCTCTCCACTCTGGGACTTGGTGTGATTTGCTGCCATTCACACCAGGAGTTAAGTACCCAGCAACCATTTTTCTCCCAGGTGCCCTCTTCTTTTTCCCTTTCTCCCCATAACAGAACTTGGTGGAAACTAATCAGGAGGCCTGGAAAATAATGCATTTTTTCCATAGGCAGGCAAGCAAGGTACCTAATGCATCCCCTTTGGGCAATTTAAGGCTTTAACCCAGGGTAGGATTGTTTAACAGACCAACATATTGAGAAAGCTAAGATGTATGTCTAACAGGATTTAAAGAATTAACTTCACATATGTAGGTGATACTGGACCATTTCTCTATTTCTTTATTGTCTCTTTTGCCTTATCAGTTGCCACCCTCTAGTCTAAGCCCTTTGTATGATACAGACAAGTCTCCCATATCCTCCATATTCTGTTCAGTAGCTGAGGGAAGGAATGTGAAAAACAAACAGCATAAACTGGGGAAATCTCAAAAAGAAGGTCTTAAAATTCTAAGGTGGGAACTTCAGAAATGCAAATGCTTGCATTTATTCTGTGATTTTAAATGGATTTATTTGAACACTGCATCATCCTCATTCTTATTTAGCACATGAAAATATATAAAGCTTAAGAAAATTCACATTTGTAAGAGGTGCCTAGGGTTGTGGTAGCATTGTCACATTCTATCATTCTTTCTCTATTTATATGCTGATTACATTATCCAAATATCAAGCTATAGAAAACATTTTTCAAATAGTAACATCTGGCTCTTTGGCAGACTTCTCAGGCATTTGTGTTGGAATAATTGAAAATACCACATTATTAGACTGATGATCAACTCTTTCTGGGCTGCATTTTTTTCTTACTCTTGTACTTTTTTCATTTTAAACATTTTTTATAATTTATTTGTCTAATTGTGTTCTCCCAAAATAATTTGAGGTTACTTGTTATGCTTTTCATTTTTTAAATGGGAATAGAGTGAAGAGGGTAAGCGTAGCCAGGTTCATTTTGATTATTTTTATGTAGGAAGGCAGAATAGTCTAGAGGTTAAACCTAGGACTATGATTCAGAAGAGTTCCATCTCTGCCTCAGATTTCATATGACTTTAAGCAGTTCATTTTACTTGTTTATGCCAATTTCCTCTTTGATAAAACAGGCATACTACTGTCTGTTTTACTTCTGAGTGGTATAGAGATTAAATCCTTCCAATCATTTTAACACTTAGATATTTGGTTGGAAGATTCTGAAGTATGCAAAGTATTATTTATTTATTTGTAATTGATATGTATAGATTTGTGTCCAGGTACAGATTTAATTAGAGCAGTTATTTTTCTATGTGAATTTAATGTAAACTATACATGCTCTCTTCTTGTCTGTTGTAGTATTATGTGTTCGCAAAGTGGCTTACAATATAAACAAATGTTGTTTACACACGTGCGCGCACACAAAACATTTAAGGATAACTTAAACTGCAACCATCTCCTGATATTTGTGATCTTGAGTATATTGATATCTTTTGTCAATACTAAAGGCTGTTGGTTAGGTTCTAAAGCTCCATTGCCCATGAGTGCTGTATTTTGAAGTCATCTGTCATGGATGCTTTGTAGAGATAGAAGACTATTTATGTTTATGGCATTTTAAGTAACTCAGTAAAACCTTTTAGAATATACAGAAAAGGTTTGTTTACTGTCATCACTGCTCACTTAATCCTGTGACCTTGACATGATAGTGTTCCCACAAAGCTCCCTGCGGGTAGTTCAATAAAATAGATGAACATCAGAATCTAATGATTGTTGCAGCTTCAGGAATAAACTTCCTTATGCCATTAATATGGCTCATACATTCAATATTCTAAAATATTGCTATGTAACAGATTATCTAATTGGTTAGATTGTTAGGAAAACCAGAAAACAGCACACAGGAATATGCACAGTACTAGTGAATTTGGGACTATAAACAATCAGTTTTTAAAAGTGCTTTGTATATACTATACCAATAGACTGATATAAAAAAAATTCTTAGTGATAATTTCCAATAGTAAACTATTTCATCTTTTCTTTCCTTATATAGCACATGCATATTAATTAATTTTAAGAGTCTAGCAACTATTTTTTCCCCATTTTAGCTTCCCTTAAATTTGGAAGGAGAAAGGGTTTTGGTGGGGTTTTGTTTTGTTTTGTTTTTTGCTTGTTTGTTGTTTTGGGACAAGATTAATTTTAAAATGAGTAGAATTCCTTTAAAAGATTTACCAAAAATCAAGTTTGTTCTGAGGGTGGAGAACAGCAAAAAATATAATATGGAGGAAACAAAATAATCAAAAGTGAATTTTCTTAGGTCCAATATACACACATCTGCTTAAGGAGAATTCATTGGAGTATTTCAGGCAATGTCTATTCTACCACTTACGTTGCACAAGGAAGTGACTATTCCACTCCCTGAGCAACATAAATTGCACCAGCATAAGCGCTAGTATGCACAGCGTTATGTTGGTGGATTAATTATGTTGACAGGGAAGCTCTTTCCTCTCAGCATAGAGCAGCTACATGAGAGATCTTATGGTAGTACAACCAGGGCTTAATTTGTAATGAAACAGGTGCCCAGGACTCAAGCTATTTTTTTTTCTTTCATAAATGACGTGACAAGCCCAAAGGTGCTGGGGCTATGAACTGCCAAACCTACAGGTGCCAGGGCTCAGCCCTGGCAAGCCCTGGTTCAAATTAATTACTTGATGCAGCTGCATCAGTACATTTGTGCTGCTGTAAGCTCTCAGACGTAGATATAGGGACCTGTGTAGGTGAATCCCTTTGCTATATTAGGGTCGTAATTTGTACCCATAGTGACTCTCATATTATAGTGTTGCCCCTTTTCAACCTGAATGGCTAGTCAAAGTTCAGGGCTCTGGGAATGTTCCAGTTAGAAGGAGAAATTGGTGGACAGATATTTCTTTGATACAGTCTTGTTTATTTACAAGGCATGTACAAAATCATGCTTCTCTAGACTAAGGAGGAACCAAAACCAAGAGGAGCAGTTTCTTAGCTTGCAACCCCAAGCCTCTTTAGTTGGTAGACCTAAAAGTTCTCTCTCTAGATTTTTCCAGGCTCACTCTGTGCTCACCAGCTTCTGCTTGGCTTTGTTGCTTTTTGCCTCTCCCTCTGTGTGTTCTCTGACACAGCCTCACAAATCCTGGTCACAGTATCCAGTGGAAACCCCTGCCTACATGGGGCTAGTTTCTGGGCAGATTTTGTTTTAGGTGTGACCCCTTAACTGTGTTAAATGAAGGGCATGTTCAGGTCAAATTAGTTCGAATGATGTTTTAATTCAGCCCATGATGAGGAATCGCATAGCTTTGCTCATCATCCCAATGAGGCATAAATTGGAAAACACAAATGGAAAAGAAGTAATTTAATGGATTACAAATTATATAAACATAACTATTTATGTTTATGCAGTGTCTTTTGTCAGAAGAGTTTGACAAACCTCTGGCTGGGATGATTTAGTTGGGGATTGGTCCTGCTTTGAGCAGGGGGTTGGACTAGATGACCTCCTGAGGTCCCTTCCAACCCTGATATTCTATGATTCTATGAGTTTCACATCATGAACATAAAATAATTTTCTTCCCAGCCAAATCACTTTGGGCCTTTTCTCTCCATGGATTTCTTTCAATCATTGGGGAAGATTTTAATCTTTTAATCAGCCCTGGACATGCCCATTGATTCTGTGGAATTCACTGTCTGAATCATACTCTGCCCATTCTGTTTAAATGCGGGATTCACCTTGAAGAAGTTTCTCTAGATTCAGCTTCCAGAACTACATTTTCAGATGCAGTGAGGATGAGAGGAAGTCAAGCTGAAATTCGGTCTCCCAAATTGTAAGCATTCACATCTGTATCCAGTAGCAGCGGTGTTTTGAAACTTGGAAAGGTCAAGACAGGCACAATCCCAAGAACCTTTTTCAACTCTGAAGATGCTAAATCACACATTGCTAACCACTAAAATGGTTTCCCTTTTTAACTGTTTGCTGCTTGTCAGAATTATTCTTCTCGATCCACATGAGATTTAGTAGCTAAGAGTCCCGTAGACTACAGGTCTCAAAGCAGGTTTCACCTATTCCCTATCTTTCCCTGGCTAGAAAGCTACCATAACATATAGCTATTATAATGGCTTCTGCTTCTGGGAGAACCATTCACTCACTACAAACCAATTCCTACAAACCATTTTTCTCACCTTGGCCATATCTTTAAAGGGAATTTGTAGGACATCTTTCCTGGCATTGACTACATAATTAGCCATATTGAAGCCTCATCCAATTATGAACTCACGTGCTATTTCAGCCACCCAGATTTCTTGCTTTAATGCCAGAGGTCCGATCTTCAAACCCAATTTTCCAAGTTTTTGGATGGGAGCTCTTGCTCCAGTCACTGATACCCTTTGAGACCAGGTAGGTGGTTCAGTTTTGGATTCCCTATTCCCTATTTTTAGTGTGTCTGATCTAATAATAACTGATGTGTTTGAGCCAGTCAACCACACTGCAAATTTTGTAGGGCCTGTGAATGACATTTTAACATAACCCATAACAAGTTTTCTTAGTCTTTATTGTCTGCATGTGTTGACATGCATAATAAAACCCAAATCCCTGTACATTCTATATTTTTGTGTACAGAAAAAAGTCTTATTTTCAAAGTTGAGGTCTGATCATTGGAGGTGAAGGGAATTTATTTTCTGGATCTCCAACAGCATCTTCAATGGCACAGTTTCATGCTGACCTCCTAAGCCAGAAATCCATGAAAATGAATTGACTGAAACCTGTCAGAAAAGAAAAGCAGCTAGCAATGAGGTGAAGTGTGTCCATCGGGAACAAAATTGAATTGGCTAACTATACTGATTTAGCCTCAGATGACTACCATTGAGATGGATGGAGGAAAAAACCTTCCATGAAGCAATGGCTATTCTGCACTACTACATGGCTAACTGCTGTAGCTGTGGAAGACTGTACACTGAGGGAAAATAATTTCTTCCCTAATAGCCTTTCAAGTTGAGATGGATAGTAAAAAGGTAGCTTATCTGATTCATCAGAAAGTTTCAAATTATGTTGACTCCTTGTGGGCCTAGATGAAACATAAAGTGCTTCTCTCCAAGTGTACATTGTTTTTTGTCTTTAAATGTCTTTTTTGTGTGTGTGTTGATATTCAGTGTATCAAAGACAGAATTTCAGTTGAATATTCTAGGAATGAAAAAGCAGAAAAATCTCAAGTTAGACATTGTTACAGTATAATAATCAAATTATCTTCCTATGGCCTCAGTGAGCACCTCTGCTATATAGTTAACAAAAGTCTGGTGAAGGCAGCTAGTCTGGTAAAATAAAGAAGAGTACAAGATTTAGTTTAAAAGTTATTTATCTGAGCTGTGCGAGAATTGAGCACTATGTTCAGTTCAATGCAGATAGAGGGGCATTATGAACAGGAAAATAATTTTTACATAGAAGTTATTGTCTTCCCATTGTTTTTATACTGGTCTCTTGCTTCATTAGATGGATGATATGGTTTGGCTTTGCACCTCAACATTTGGATTAGTGACACCTTGCATAGATTTTATCCTTATGCCTGTTTGAGTAAACATTATCTTCCATAAAAAGACACATGCCTAAACTCAGCTGGAAGCTTGTTTCATGGAAATCCGTCCCCCAATGTGTCTAGGGTCAAGAAACTGTTTCCTTTATGGGTAGGTAGAACTACAGGCTGTATGCTTGATTCTGGCTGAAATATTCTCAGTATTTTAAAGTTAAATGTGGTAAATTCTAGAGGCAACTCAGGTGTGATTGTGTATAATATCTGAATCATGAACAGGTATTACAACCTGCTGTGTCAAAAAGTAGCTTTTCTCAATATGAAGAAGGTTTTGCTGGACTCTTTCAAATGTCTATTTTCTTACAAAACAAAGGCCTTCTTCCTCATGCATATCATATTCCATTAGTATTGGAATAGTCTTTCATTATCTAAAAATGCTATAATGGGCTTTTCAAAAGATATTTTGACAACCATTACTGTTTTCCAGGAAGAAGTATGTAAGATCTTTCTTTGCTTCCCTCTAACCAGTTCCTCCAGGACTCCTTTATATACATACTGCAGTTAAATGCCAGGTACAGTCATGGGACCTGAAGTTAAACCGAAGTAAGAGGTCCATTCAATAGATGTTTTGCCCGTTACTTCAGTAGGACCAGAGTTTGTCCACCAGTATTGAGTATACTGGTGGGCCTCTGTTCTAACCCATTAACTAATACCTTTCTAGTGGTTATCATCCTCAGCCAGGCAAATAGTAAGTTCCAAGTTCTCTCAAGAGTTTATTCTTCTTCAGGTTAATGCACATGTCCATTCCGCTGTAGGTATGTGCCTCGTGCAGTTTTCAGAGATTTTTCCCTCAGCAGTGCTCTTCAGGGGAGTGTGACTGCCCTCTGATGCCTCACACCACTGCATTCAGGTATAAAGGACCTCAACCCCAGACAGTTCTTTCCTACTGCCAACGGTGGTGGTTGCAGCTCTGATCTCTATCTGTAATTTTCTAGAGTGGGATTCCCAGCTGGATACTGGGCTCAGTACTGAATGAATGCCTTGTTCTCTTGCCTTTGTGGCCTTTACTCATGTGACAAGTCTGTGCCAATGAGTAACCTCCACCTCAGCTACCTTAAGTATCTGGGAGAGGCATGTCAGTGACAAATTTCACATGTGTAAAGGGTTCAAACCCTGATCAAGAAAGGACAGGGCTGCCAGACTCAAATAACTGCTTATGGAGCCTGTGCTTCACCATCTTTCAAAACCTTCCTGCTCAGAATGGGTACCAAGTGTGTCGGAGTTGATTAGGAGGGCTCCCCCTGTTCTGAGTCCAGAGGCAGATCCTCGTCACTGGCACCCAAGGAAAGACAACATAAGTCTCCCCAAGAGTCATCACCAAAGTCTACAATGAAGAAAGCCAATGGAGGCAAGGACTCAGAAGTGTGCTTAAAGAGGAGGCACCCTCAGGGCCAATACATAAGCCAGGAGGGATTGATGACTCTGGAACCCAGGAAGTGTTAAGTAAAATAAATCCTTAAAGGATCAGTGGACCTTTCAATGCTGCAGCCTCAGTAGTCCTTTCCAGTGCCATCTATACCCAAAGCTGTCAAATCAGCCAGGGTGTTGATTTAGCCTATCGGTGCTGACTTTCCTTGTCAGTCAAGAATATCATCCGGTAGCAGGATTGGAAGTGCATGCTCCCAAGATTCCAGCTCCAGAGAGCCATTCAATACCGGTGGCTTCTACAGTTGCACCTCCTCCCTGTAGGGTTCCAACTAAAGGGAAACCCGTGATTATCTCATCAGTACCCATTCCTCAGACTTGAAGCTGGTCTCCTTGATACTGAGTGGGTCAGCTTCACTGTGGTCTGAGGAAGTAGACTCCTCGTCAGACCCGGAGATTAGAGCATGTGTCTCTTGACCTGAGCATTCCCAGCTTTTCTGCCTCATGTACCTGTGTTGAACATATTTAGGGGATACCCTGTGATGGCAGTCCAAACACTTCTGTCTCACTAATCCATCTCTCATCAATCTAGAGACAGTGCCAGATTTGGGTGTGTGGTCCTACAGTCCCTGTTCAAGAAGACTCTGAACCCACCTCCAGTTTGAACTGCTTGTGAGTGATCTACAATGAACATGTGCCACCACTCGAAGAAAAACTGTCCCCTACCTTTCTGTAACTACTGTTCTTTGAGATGTGCTGCATATGTGCAGTCACTGACCTACCTTCCTTCCACTCTCAATCAGAGTCTTTCTGATAGGAAGGAACTGATGGGCGTAGGAGCAGAGCAGGCCTCTCTATACCTGCAAACAGTGATACAAGGACTCCAGAGGGTGCGCTCACAGCCCCAACAAGAACTGCTGAGGGAAAAACCTCTGACAATTGTGCATGCAGCATGCACACACCTACAGTAGAAAAGAAAGGTACGTCACCGCTTTTTGCCCACAGTGGTTGTGAAGTTCCATTTTTCCTCCTCCATATTTCTTAAGGAGAGGTCATTCTCCTCTAATTATGTACCGAACACAAACTGTTTTTCTGTTTTTCCAAAGTCTCATCATTTTATGGTATATGAGGACAGTTCAAAGGGAAAATAATATCCATGTCACCATTTGTCTAAACAGATAGCTGAATGCATTTCAAAGTTTCCATATGCCAAACATACACGGAACTAATGCAAAGCTTTTTTTTTTTTTTTTTTTTTTTTACATACTGATTGTCTGGAGGCACAAGTTCGCTTATATGTCTGCTTTGGCAAACAATTTTGCTGTCCGTATTTAATTGATACTCTTCAAATCTCTTAGGGAAGTTTAATGCTGACTGATCTCCAATATCGTGCATCTCGAGAGATACATTTAATAAAGAAGAAAAATAGATTAATTACTGTACTGGAATATCTGGATGTAAAATATTTGTCTCTAAATATCCATACTCTTTCTCTCTGTCCTGCTTTTTCTTTGGACTTTTTCTGATTCCAGATAGGTGGTGTACCTCTGAATGCTTCCTTCTATAGAGGCAGTCGTGGCATCATTGACTACCCTAAATCAAAATTTTAACCAATCTGCATGGTTCTTAATCCATCTCCTCACAACAATAAGAAACCATCTTTCACTCCTTGAGCACATGACCTAATTGTACATGATTTGGCATGGCAGACTTCATCTCGGGAAGTTGCAGGGCTGGTTAAAGTTGATTTATTCCCTGTCCCACCATCCAATGGACATGCTGGTTCATGTGCTTGCAGGAGTCCTAGTCTCCTTAGACTGGTGGATGGATCCTACCAACGTGTACATGGGAGTTATCTTTACCCTGCCTCTGCCCACAAAGACTGTCAATAATGACACTTTAGGTTGGGAGCTCACCTAAGTAAGAACTATGAATTGAGGATTATGGTCCTATCATCTTGGAATCAAGGACTATGGGTTGCATTAAGTTCTAGTTCCTCACATAATGCATTCAGTTCAGCTAGCATGTTGTTTTTCTCCTTCATATTAAAGAACTGACCTTACAAGTCAACAGACAACACCATAGTGATGTTTTACAGAGAGGGTGGGGCTAAATCAGATTTCCTCTATAAGGGGGTGAAGAATCTTTGGGAGTTTTATATAGCAGTTCAATACATCTCAAAGCTTCTGACATTCCTGGTGTTCTGAACAGCCTGGCAGATCATCTAAGCAGATCATTCAGCAGCGATCATGAATGCTTTCTCGGGCTGGATGTTTTAAGGTTCAGTTTTGTGGACTTGGGTGATTCCACACACAGATCTATGTACTTCTGGATTGAACAGGAAATGCCAGGTGGTTTGTTCCACGGCAGGTCATATTCTGTGCTCTCTGACAGATCTTTTCCTACTCCCTTGGAAAGAAAAGCTTCTCTCTTCCTCAACTCCAGTTCTTCAACTCCCCATGGAATTATACAAGTTCAAACAGGATCATGGTCACATGATCTTCATAGCACCAGGCTAGCCTTGCCAGCATTGGTTTTCCACTTTTCTGAAACTATCAGTCAGGACTTCATTGGCTGTTCTTTGGGATTCCAACATAATTTTCTAGGCCCAAGGTCAAATGCTACAACCCATCCACTCTCCATCTCAGGGCATGTATGCTCCAATGTTAATACCTGAAGAGGTAAGGTAATCTGTGGACATACAAATGAGGAAACCAGCTACAAGTACTGTTACTTGTTGTAGTGGGAGTGTTTTTTCCCTATGGGTGCAACAGAAGGGTTTTTCACCAGTGTTGGCCTCAATCCAGCATGGTTTAGATATTTGTTTTCCTGAAGCAACAGAGCCTCTCTGTTAGTTCCTTCAGAGTTCACCTGACATCTGCAACTGGTGGCCACTCACTATTTTCTAATCCTATATCAATCTGATTCTTAAGGGGGATCCAACTCCTCCCTGGATCTTGATTTTTGTGGGAAACATTATTCTCCCTTTGAACTTTATTCTCCCTGTTCTCTCCTGCATCTGTCTATGAACATAGCTTTCTTGGTGGCCATTACCTCCAGAAGAAGGGTGTCAGTTATGTATGTTGGTCATGGATCCTTACATAGTATTTTATAAGGACAAAGTATTCTCCTGTCCTCATCTGAAGTTGCTAATTAAGGTTTTCTCAGAGTTCCACTGCAATCAGGCACTACACTTACTGACATTCTTTCGTAAGCCCCATTCTCATTAGGATGAAGAAAGGCTTTATATCGTGGATGTCAGAAGTGTGTATTGTATGTTTATTTGGATAAAATAAGATCATTTAGATCATCATCTCAGCTGTTTATTTAAATTGCAGACAAGATGAAAAGCCTCTTGGTCTCTTGACAAAGGATTTCATTCTGGATTTCTTCCTGTATAATAAGTCTGTGTTATGACACTTCCAAAGTACCTCCACCAACCAGGGTGGTAGCATGTTCCACAAGATCCCAATAAGCTTCCTCCACTTTCCTGGCTCAGGTGCTTCACAGGGACATTTGTAAAGCTGCAACAGGGTCATCGGGGCGTATTTTAACAGGTTGTGGTGCTATAGTTCAACAATCCACAGATTATACAAAAAGTGGACAAGTATTTCTACACTTCTTGTTCAGGTAGGTTCTGAAATGTTCTTCCAGTTCGAATGCTTGAGAGTCACCTGAAGTGTCATGGACGTGTGCAATCACTTGAAGAAAAAAAATGGTCACTAACCTGTTATGTAACTGTCATTCTTTGAGTTGTGTTGAACATGTCCATTCCATTACCCACCCTCCTTCCCCTGTATAATGGACTCTCGATCTGTTAAGAAGAAACTGATGGGGGTTGGGGGTAATGCTACCTTTTATATCATCAGACACCAGCATGTGAGTGCTAAGGGTGTATGCGTCACCCCAAAAGGTACAGCTACGGGGAAAATCACCCTCTCTGGTGCACTGGGTTGAAGTGAAACTGGACGTGTGCAATATATCTTAAAGAGCAACAGAACAGGTCAGTAACCATTTTTTCCCTTGAAGCAAGGGTTATAATTCACCAGCTCTCATGTTCAGGTGTGAAATTACTATTGAAAGTATAATGTACCAGACATTGATTTATAGCACAAAAATGTGCTTAATTCTTATCCACTGAAGTCAGATCAGTGGTGCTTTCTTCACACCCCAGAAATAGATCGGAGTGCATCTTCCTTCCTTGCACTGTCAGAAATACTGGTTCTCTCTGCCCTTCCAGTGAGACACATGGTGCAGCAGCAGAACCTAACAGGATGAAACTGCTGGTCCATGGCAGAGAAGTACTTCTAGTCCAGCTTCAATGCAGAAACCTTATGCTTTGAAGTCCTTTATGTTCTAATGTCAGACCATTGATTTTGTGGAAGTTATAAACTCTACTGTAGATTCTAATGTCCACAAAATCAATAACAAAAATTATAATTGTGTGCCAAGACCTAGCAGAGTTTTGAGGGTCATTGGTTAAATTGGGAGGGAGGGAAGAATGACATCATGCCCCAACTTTTCTTCATATTTTAAATAGTACTACTTTCCCTTATTTTTTGTCCCCTCAACCAGCAGTGATGAGAAGTTTAGTGTCACGAGATCTGTGTAGTCCTGGATTTTGTTTTTTCTTTCTCAGGTTATCCCCAAGCCTGCTTGTGCATGTCCACTGATTTGGACCTGATTTTATGCTCCCTTTCACAACACAGGGAATTTTAGAGGTTCTTCCCCTGCACAACCTCACTGAAGACCTTAAGTGCTGAGCACCTTAGTACTGAGTGACTTTCACTTTAAAAGTTAGCTATAATTTCACACCAAAAGCAGCCTAATCTGTTTGTGTCTCTTCAGTAATATATGGATTTCCTGGACTGATAGATGGGTGCAAAACTAAAGCTTATTAATTTTCATAATTCATTTTCTCAAACTTATTTTTTGCTGGTAATTTATCTGTTATGCTGTAATATAAAAGAACTAGAAATAGATACAATGGCAAGCATGTGTATTGTGCATTACTCCCCCAAGCTTAAAGTCACCAGTATGGGATTGATCTGTGTTTCAGTAATTCTGTAATTACATATTTATTCAGTACGATGGCTGCTGCACATTTTAAAGTTTCCTAATTTCCACCCGCACATGCACTTAACATGGTTTTAAAATTCAAAGTATAGTTTTGTTTTTAAATTCCATGCATAAAACGGCAATACATTTACAGAACAATTATTTAAGTAATGTTAAATGACTAATTTCAATGCACAAAAGCATGAAAATTAAGAGGGGGTGTTATGATAAAATATCAAGTTTCATGTCAATGCTCGGTCAACTATTGTACACGTTACACTTATAAAGAGCATGTGTTGTTTTCCAGATTTTCTTCAGCATTGTCTCTTAATTCTTTGAATTTTGTGGTTGAAATTATTTAAACATTTGACTTTTTATAGTTATATCTCTTATTTTTCCCCTGAGAGGACTCTGATATAACATAATGTGTGTGTCTGAGTATACATTTTCTGAGAGATTAATTGGGTAATGTAGGAAATACTTTATGTATTTTTTCAACTGGTCATGAAAGCAATAGGGGAAGAAAAATGATGCATTATTTCCATGATCTAAATGCTCTGCAGAAGCAGCTGAGCTGCTCACTGTTATTCAATGCTACATTAACTTTTCCATTAATGCTGGTGCTATATAATATGAAGCCCTTAAGCATTATAAAGTTGCTGTCTGATTTTTGTTCCTTGATGTGGCTGCTGTATTTGCATGTTAGAACCATTATATGGAATAACTACCATTATTACTTTTTAGAAGGATGTTTCCTCTTTATTTTGAATATAATTAGGTCTAAGAATGTCTCAAAAGAGAATGGATCTTTTAACATTTTCACTCTAAACTCTGTTTTCTTAGTTGTTTGCCATTGCTGATCAGTCCTGGTGATCACTGGCACACAGGTTGTCAGTAAGGATTTTTTGTTACTGTGTTACTGGTTTTCATATAGAAATCTAGCAACTGGGGAAATCAGTCCCAACAATGGACAAAAATAACCTAATTGTTGGGAAATATTTTCACAAAATTATCAAAATATAGGTTTTAAACTATCCAGGTTTATAATTTTGAAGAATAGCTTATATTCTTCTTGTGCAGTAGTTACTTTTCATATTTATATTTTTCTAGACATCAGTACAGTGTTGAAACATTTTTTCTATAATTGCATAATGTACATTGACTAGAATAGGAATTCATTTTATTTATCAAAGTTTTTGTAATCTGACCATATCAAGACTCAAATATAAAAATGGAAACAGTGTACATAGTCAGTGCTGTAACAAATCAAAACATGTCTTCATAAGGTTCCAGAGGAAGGCAAACCACTCTCAAGCACAAAACCTCCTGCCTACCCATTGCCAAAAATACACCTGATTATACAATCTATTTGAGAGATTCCTTCTTGAGCATCGCAGGTAATCAGTTTTACGCCCAAAGAATGAAGTTATATTCTCAGCTGTGCCACTGACTTCTTGTGTTGACACTGAGCAAGTCACTTCTACTGCTTGCATCCGACGAAGTGGGTATTAGCCCACGAAAGCTCATGCTTCAAAACTTTATAGTTAGTCTTTAAGGTGCCACAGGACTTTGTTAACTCTACTATTCCAGACTAACACGGCTACCACCCTGATTCTTCACTTCCACCAGTTTCCCCTCATCTGTAAAACAAGTGATTCTTCCTTCTTTTGTAAAATGCTTTAAGATTTATGGATGAGAAGAGCTAAGTATTATTATTTGATTATCTTATTACAAAGAAATTTGGGTGTATTTTTTTTTGGTGGTTTTGGTTTGCATCCTTTCATTTTGGGCAAGCCCATATCTAGTGCTTGTGGGACACAGAAAAAAGCAGTCTGATCAGTTTTGTGGGTCCTTATTTGTTAGTTCAGTCAGGCTCTCTCTTCCCTTTCTTCCTCTCACCTTTCATTCCTTCTTTCCAAGTTAAATAATTACAATTTCTGTAGTCTTCTATCCTATCTACACATTGCCTTATTGCAAAAAAATTTCTTTGCCCATGTCAGACATTTCAGTGACTGTGATGTATGGTTTTCAGGTGACTAGCTGAAGCTGAACAAAGTACTCATATTATGGGCCTTATCATATAAGGTCTTAATAATATCTGTATTATTTTCAAATACATCCAGCAATACTGTTTTCTTCTTTGAGTGCTACTGTATACTAGAAAAGTTATCAATGAATCTTAGGTACTTCTGAGAAGATCCTACTGGTTTAGAAACCATCTTACACAAAAAGTTTAGAATATTATTTCTTATAATGATTGCATTGGATTTATTTGAGCAGTTTCATTTGCCTCAACTTCAACTTGATTAATTTAGAGTTTCTCACAATCACTTTTAGCAATTGCTAATCTGAATAGCTTTGTGTCACAAACAGGTGTTCTGACTGTATTCATTCCCTGTGAAGCACCTGGCATTGGCCACTGTCCAAAGACAGGATACTGGGCTAAATGGACTACTGGTCTGACCTAGTTTGGCCATTCTTACGTTTCTTATTTTTATCGTCAGTTGAAGGTATTTCTAATTTTTTATTCAAAGAGGTTATTTCTTCCTGCAAGGTATTCAGTCTCCTATTACCATGTTGTTGCCCTGTTTATCAAGTGTTTTCTTCAAGGACATGGCATCTAAACAGGGATGGAGTGGTGCTGAAAGGTGCCTGTGTGTATCCTTTTGCATTTGAATTGCTATGTTCCTTGACTCTGATACCATTCGGAGAAAAGAGGCTACTGAGTCAGGATTAGATGATCATTTTTAGGCACTTTTCATTAAATTAATATCAAGGTTTGAAAAGGCTATTGTATGTAAGCTTGTCCCAAATATTACCATGTTTTGTGGTTTTGAAACCAAAAATATTTTTTTAAAAAATACCATAGAACACTAAAAGTTCAATATCATCTTCTTCCAAGGTCCCACCTGAGTTTCTATGAGCTCAATATTTTCATCAGTTTGAGAGGGATTTTATCAAATAAAAATCTTAAATATGAACAAAACTAAAGAAACATAAGATAGGATGCCTTGAACACTGAGAAATGTAACCTCTTTTAGATACTTACATTTTATTGGACAGCTTTGGGTTTTTTTTCCCCTAATCTTCTGATGTTCTAATTTTTTTTCTTATCTTCTAATGTTGGAAAAAAGTTGCCAGTGAAATTCTGTGCTGTTTCTAGGACTTCTTGATGTTGAGGAATGAAATATTAGGTATATCAAAATGTTCTAGTTTGAAGATTTTGAGACATCATTGCCCTTATAATAGTTAAAATTTAAGAAAAGATTAACACACAAATAATTGACCAGAAAATAACATATCGTAGTCTAATGAATGAAGGTTTTGTTAATATTACCTGTGTGAGTGCCCTTACACATTTACAGAACAACTCAAACTTTAAAGTGAGCATACAAAATTATTTTACTTAGAGTATCATTTAACCATGATTAGATATTATGTGAATAAAAACTGGATCTCACTAGAGCAGTCAGTATATTGTGTTGAGAAAATAAAGTTTATGAAATACATTTCAATATTTTCAATATGGCTGATGATAAATGTTCTCGTACTGAGGTTATATCAGAAAATCAATATTTTTAAAATTGAAACAGTATAGGTTTGTATTGATCCATGTGGCTAAATCAAAATGAAAGGCTTTATAACAGCTTTCTTAGACAGCCTGCTACCCAGTAATGGCAAACTATCAATTTTAGCTTTGCACTGATAAATCAGCTTGAAAATTGGATGTCAAATTTTTTTTCACTGAAGTAGTGATTTTTTTCATGCCCTTTAACCTTTCCTGATGTATTAGATTGGTTTATAAGACTAAAGCTCTACCTTCCTGAGAGCAGTTGTCAAAACTGACATTTAGATGTTTTTTCAGACAATTCCTGAAGTCCTAAAACCTCATTTTATCTTCTATCCGGTATGTTAATAGAGGTGTTTGTGTGTGTGTAAACAAACATTAATAAATGTTTTAATGCTGAAAAAATCAATTCAATATTTCATGTAAATATATTCCTCCATTTTCTGATCTCAGGAGTTCATAAAGGTCAGATTCTCAACTGCAGCTTTTAGAAACTAGTGCTCCAGGAAGTATTTTAGCTTTCAGTGAGTATGAGGATTGATTTCTTGCCTAACAGATTGATTTTATTTTATTTTGTGTTGTTAAGCTTTAAAAAATACTAATAAATAAATCTGTTTTAGTTACTGATTATAATTGTGCCTGTAATCTTGGTTTACATGTACTTTATTTTTTATAAGGAGGCATGTTGGGTAATCTCTTTTTATTCACAAAAGAGCAATAGCATACAGTTTGTCTGAAAACAGACTGCAAAGTCTTAGATTATGAGAGAAAGCAAACAGCCTTAAACTTGGTCTAATGTTGTAGCCCTCAATGACAGTTGACAGTGTCATACCTTCATGCCTGTACCACAGACTGTAAGTTAGGTTGAGTGGGTATTGATTGTGAAGTTTTCTGTTGTATAATTACTTTTTGCTGGGGTGTGTATTGATCTAGATGGAAGCATTTGAGTAGCAGTTTCCCTTGGCTAATAGTGAGTGTCATCTTTCAGCCATGATAAATGGTAACATTCTGGGTCAGCATAATTACTTTGTGGTGAAATGAACCTCCTGTACCCTTCTCCTCCTTCCTTTCACATCAAGGGGCTACCATAGTCATCTTTATCTGAAAGCCATGATTTACTGAACTAATCATCCTCTTAATAGAGTAGAATCTTTTTTTTTTCATTATGTGCCTAGTTGAACTGCAGTACAATTTTACTATTTAAAAAAGCGAACTGTTGTTCTACCTGGATCCGCAAATATATTTTTTTCTCTAGCTGTAGTCAATTGCTCTTGACCTTCAAGAGGCCATCCCCTTAAGGCAATCTTTTAGCCTTAATGCTCAGTGTTGAAGTGGAAAGAGGAGAAAGATTCAGATGTTCAGGATTTTGACACAGTATTTTGTAAGCCTAAGAATCAAACGTTGTGTCTAATCTAGTGCTGCAGTACCACTTTACTTTCAGCATCCCCTTAATTAAAACTATGCAAACCATTGGATGTGCTGTACTTTGAGCACTGCACCGTTTTCTTTGTGAAATAAAATCAGATGATGCCTTTTCAAATTGTTGCAAGAACAGCTTTGTTTGTAATAATTGTGACATCTCATTTAGTATACAGTTTTAAATGCAAAACTGAAAAGTTTTTTTTTTCATTGTTCTGTATCCATTAACTTTTGTTAAATGGCAAACCAGATGCCAAAACCAAGAAAATCATATTTACTACTAAAACTGAAAAACTGTGATTTGTATTGTTTGGCACTTCTTTAAGAAGGGGTGTTCAGTGTGTTATCAATATTAAAACTTTATAGCATGTTGTTGAAAATGGATTCATGTTTACTTGCCAGCAGTGTAATATGGCCCCTGGGTAATGACTTTGTGTTAAGTAATGTTATTTAAAGAATATCTGGCAATAGTTTCAGATCATTTCAAGACAGCTGTGAAAGGTTTGGATAAAGGTCATTTTCAATGATTGTGCTTAGTTAAATAAATGTGAAAGGTTTCACAATGGGAATCTTGCTTTTCAGTATGCTGTCATAAATTTCCCTTTAACACATCTGGGAATACCAAATAAAATGTAGTTGTTTCTGCCTTGAAGGCAGTATATTTTATATTTTCCTTGCTTTGTTTGTTTTCTCCTTATAATTCTGTTTATTCACATAACTAGAGTTCAAAGGTTTCACTTTGTCATAAATTAAATACACTATTCTGTGACAGTTTGTGGGACCTGCTGGATATAATTTTCAAATGGTTGTAACTTGAAGATTTTTGCAGAGATTTAATCATTAAAAGTGTTAAATTTTCTGACAACTCAGCCTCTATTGTGACCCTAGTGCATTGCTTGCTCCCTCCCTTGGCCACAGCTGGCCTCTTGCTGTTCACAGCTGAAAAGTGAAATCAATGCTTGGTCTAACAAAATGCAGATGAAAGCCATTCTGATCATATATAGTCATTTCCCGTAATTTTATCAGCCTTCAGTTACTTAAATGATCTCTGGAAATCATTGTTGGTTCATGTGAATACAATACCAAGTTTTGTGTTAAGATGTGCTGTCTTTTAGGAAAATAATACTTTCATGAGCCTAGCAGTGGCGTACAGCTCATACAGATGTAGAAGAGCTTTCTAGAATATTAGCTGCTCCTTTTTTCAAAGGAAACATTAAATTCCAAATCAAACCATGAGAGTTTCCATGTAAATTCTATAGATTTTGAGCCTTTTGGATGCTTGTGAATTTATTTTTAAAATGTTCTACAATGTTCAAAGTTGGAAAGTAAAAACTCTTAACGTGTCAATTCACATTTACATTGCTCTCTCATCTTCTATTTTTATTCGAGTAAGATGGCTTGGAAAGCTATGTTGCAGTTATAGGTGGCGGTGTATGATGTAGTTTAATGCTCAAAAGGTCACAGAACTACAATGAGTTTGATGGAAAACAGCCTTTCTCCCTATTTTAAATGGTTCCTGCTTTGATTACAGGCATTTATTATAATTATCAAGAGATTAGTCTGTTGTTACAGAATCCTTGTAATGGAACCATTTAAAAGGAATATAATGGCAGTTTATTGGATTTTGTAAAGGAAAAGAGAACAGATAAAGTGGTGTTATTTGTAAATGGATAAACTGTTGCCTAAACATACTATTTTTTTTCTTTTGTTTCACCTTGCGCTTCTTTTTCTTCCATAGTTTTTAGTTATTTAGAAAAGTCAGTCATAATTTTAACAAACCATTTAAAATTAAAGGCTCTTTGATTATAATATTTTAATAGATACTTACCTACTGTGCACTTCAGAGACAATGTTGAACAGGATATAAGTATAGCAATAAGATTGCTCCTTCCATAAATCTTGTCTTAAAATATATACATTATAAACAGTTTACAATTTTTTACCTTTGCTTTGGACTTAGCACTGTATAATAATCCTCCCTCAAAACTTGCACTCAAGTTTCAGACAATGTATTGCTGATTAGAAATAATAGTGTGTAGGAATTAAGCTCTTTTGTTGTCATCAGTTGAGATATAGCTAGGGCTATTTAAAATTCCTTTTCTACATTAGCAACAAACCGTAATACTGAAAATCTTTATAACTCACTTATGACTGGTGATAACTTTAGTCTAGGACTAAATTAAATGGAAAATTAGTTAAGTTATGCTCTCTGATCAAACCATTTTTTTGTCTGTTTCATTCATAATACAGGTAAACATATACATGAATTTGGATCTGTTTTAATACAGATACATAGAATCTGGCCTCTAAAGTCTATGCCTCCCAACATATTTCCTTGTTTGTTTAGTGTTATAAAATGGGTTCTTTCCAGCACTCATTAAATTGCTTTATTATCTAATATCAACGTAAATAGCTCATATAAATGCAAAAAAAAAAAATACAGTTAACATGAGCACAGATTAATAAAAAAGCAGTTGGCTTCATTCTACTCCTATATTGTCATTAATTGGTCATTGTTTTGCCAGTACTTCCATTATCAATCCTTATTTTCAAGGCTTCAGAATATGGATGTGAATATTTTCTCCACAATAGAACTGGTTTTTAAAAACTTGGTACAGATGTCAATTAGTTTAGAAAATGTCCACCCAGTTGTTCAATTTGAGCTTGAACTTTACCAATTTACATTTTTATTGACCGCACTGATGTTTAAATGTATAAAGTTAGAATAGTCCAATCATTACTTGAAAAATCAGTTAAGGAATATTTATGACATAAAAGTGAACATCGGTGAAAAACAATGTGACATTTTCTTTGGGGTATCCAGAACTGTAAGTCACCCTGTTACCCTGTGCCTTACAAAAGAGGGAGTTATTGGTTCTCTTCTGTCTGGCAGCTCCTTGCCACCCCAGTCTGTTAGCCAGTCAAACAAACTCCATGGGACTCCGGCAGTCCTGATTTAGGCTTGCAGGTTACGCCTGGGGTTATTTTACTACTTGAACTCTCCAGAAGAGTCTCTCTGCAGCATCCACAGAAATGACACATTCACTGTCTCCAAAGAGACAGAATACACACCAGCCTAGAAGCTCAGCTGAGGATGCCTTCCTCACTTCAATATAGCAACACTAAGATTAATTTTTATAATAAAAAGAATGTTTATTAATAAATAACAAGATTGAAGTGATATTAAGAAGGAGGTAATAGAAACAGAAATGGTTATAAATGAAACAAAAGTATAACATGCTTCTAAGAGACTACCTATAACCTTAGAAGGCTCCAAGCTTTGTCAAAAGCAGTTTTCTAACCTACTACTGTTTTTCAGGATCACCAACCTACATAATTGGGGATCCACCATTCATAGATCCCAAGATCTCTGACCTCTTTTTTCTCCTCCATGATGGATAACAAGATGTCTTTTTGCTTCTCCCTATATTCCCCAGTCTTTGTCTTGAGAGTCAGGGTGACCCGCTGGGGTTCACAATGGAGTGTGTCCTCTTGGGTGTTGATGCCATGCTGTTTCCTCATCTTCCAGATAACTGCTGTTTACTTTAGATGCAAATGAACTGCCCAGTGTCTTTGGCATTGCCATGCTCAATTTACTACATATTGAGCTTTTGGCTAAGAAAGCATTATCTATATAATATATATAGTAAATTGAGCATGGCAATACACACACACACACACACACCATCATTCCTTGGTGCAGGACAAATTTGTTTATCAACTCTGCCCACAAACATATTTTAGGAACACATTTTCAGCACATAGACCTAACTGTTTATGCAACGTCCATACAAACCTCATGCAGTGATATTAATGTCATCAGTTTTCATTTGATGTCTCACATGACATCTTTGCAGGTAAATACTATTTTAGCAATATGTTAGGTATAGTGAGTGTGTCAGGCCTGATAGGAGCTACAGAGTCATGCCCCATCTGCCATTTGGCACTGAGGGGCTATTTGGTAACAATGGCTTGTGCTTCTTTTTTTTTGGCAATCCTAGAATATCAGGGTAGGAAGGACCTCAGGAGGTCATCTAGTCCAACCCCCTGCTCAAAGCAGGATTAATCCCCAATTAAATCTTCCCAGACAGGGCTTTGTCAAGCCTGACCTTAAAGACCTGAAATGCTGAAAAAAAGCAAAGAGATTTTGGGGTTTGTTTTGATATCCACAGTGTAGTTTATTGATCCGAGACCAGTGAAATTTACTTTATTTGTAAGTCTCTCTTATTACCCTTTGATCTGAACACAGTCAAGTTTGGGCTTCCTTTAATTTAATCTATGAAGGAGTTCCTTGCCATGGGTCCTGCTGCTGAGTACACTGCCCTGTCTGACCAAATAATAAATAAATTACCCAGTGTCTAGATGAAGTTGGGACTTGGATGAGAGCTAGCTGATTGAGTTTCATTCAGGAAAGTCTAAGGTAATGTTGGTTGGCTGGGGGAAGCAGGTGAAGAGTTGTGCAGACTTATCTCTGTACCTCTCATAGAGGGATGTGACTACCATTTGTAAAACAGTTTGGTGATAGTGATAGAACCTACTCTGCTCCTGGATGTTCAAGTAGCCAAGAGTGCTTTTCTCCATATCCTCCTTGCAAGACAAATGCAATCTTTCTGTCCAGTACAGACTTTCCCATAATGAGCCATGCCTTTGTTTCTTCAAGATTAGATTGCTTATTTGCACTGCCTGGGGCTATACCTTGAAATCATTCAAGAGGAGGATCTAGTTTAGAACTTTGCTGACTGCTTACTCAGCAGATTCACATGTTGGGGAGCACACGGAATTCACATGTTGGGAGCACATGTTGGGAGCACACAAAATAAAATATTGCCCAGTAGTCCAAACTTGGGTCTTTCCAGTTGCAACTTTCCTGCGGAGTGTAGCTGTCCTGAGGATATATGGTAGGTCTTTGGAGGTAGATCCCCATCTGTTAAGGGCTGTGTGGGATAGGAACAGGACTTTAAATTCAGTTCTTAAAGGACTAGGGAGCCAACCACGAGTGAGAAGAATAGGGTGATGTGTTTGTGTTGGCTGTTGCTGCTTAGGAGAGAAGTTGTGCATGTTGCACCAGTATCAGCTTTCTTGGGTTAGTTCCATTAAGCTCCAGGTAGAGTGAGTCTATAGAGCCTAGAGCAATAGTTTAACCTAGAGATGATAAAAATACATATCATTGTTGCTAAGTTCAAGTCTGAAAGAAAAGAGCACAGCTTTCTTGCTGATCAAAGGTTGAAGAAGGCATTCATTGTTACTGTGACGGTCTGCATTTCTAGGTGTAGTGAGGAGTCCAGCATGACACCAAGACTTAATGCCACCTTTATGGTTTGTAGTCTGATTCCTTTGAACAATGGTGAAGTTAGAGTACTTTACATAACCTCCACCCCACCCCACCAACTTAGCCAATGTTGAAAGAATATTATGTAAGTTGCAAGGTCACACACACTTGAAAGTTAGCAAATGCCAGATTTATGGCTGCTTTTGCAACCTTCATTCTGCCACTTTTGCATATATCATGTGTGCTGAATGAGGCTGGAATCCTATGCCAAAAACTGTATGTGATCAAGTAATTAAAGACTTTATCATTAAATTCTCTCTGACACACACAACTATAGTAGCTTTCCACGTTGAGGGGGCCATTTAGGGATACGGGGCAAAAATGGGATTTGGTCCTGCTTTGAACAGGGGGTTGGACTAGATGATCTCCTGAGGTCCCTTCCAACTCTGAGATTCTATGATTCTATGATTTCTAAGTAATCTTTACTTCTGTGGTGTCACTGTGGGCTCAGACTTATAATGTTTATGATCAGTTGTTGTTTTGTCAGGCTGCCAAAAAATTCTTCCTGAGGAACCTAAGTATGAGAAAGAAAATGCTGATTTTCAACAGTCTGGGCAGGGATGGTGTCCCTAGCCTCTTGTTGCCAGAAGCGGGGAATGGACGACAGGGGATGGATCACTTGATAGTTACCTGCTCTGTTCATTCCCTTTAGGACGTCTGGCATTGGCCACTGTTGGAAGACAGGATACTGGGCTAGATGGACTTTTGGTCTGACCCAGTATGACCGCTCTTGTGTTCTTGTATCTCAGCAAAACCTGGATGGAATTTTATAGGGCTAAGAAAACGCACTATTATTGCCCAAGTGCTTCCCCCCTGCTGAGTTTCAAAGGCTTGCTGCAAACAATGGAAGTGTTAGAGTTGTTCCGAATCCTTCATGATGGAAAATATTAGTGTCAGAAATATACAGGTTGCTGTCAGCTCACACTGTGATTCCTCAGATTGTTTCCTGTTTCCACCACTTGTGTCTTCCCTGGATTTATATTGAACTAACTTCTCTAAATCCAGCTACTGAACTCTTCCAGTCACTGGGACATCTTATTAATGGCCGAGGCTATCTAGAGAAGGGGAGACATATTTGAGTTTGTACATTTGTTGCATGAAACATTGGTGTCTGACAATTTCTCTGACTGGTCTCATGTAGTTGCTTGCAGACAGAAATGAGTATTGAGCTTTACAGTTATTTGCATGATAGAGGCCTGGTTGGTGAGGAGTGGGTGACCATCACAGCTTTCTAGATTTCTCGCTGAACACTTAAGTGTTCATTCCCAACTTGTGAAGTCCATTTGTTTTGTAATAATCTTTCATGTGTACTATCTATGCTCAGGGCCGGCGACAGGGGCGTACAATGGGTACAGCTGTACCGGGCCCCGGACTTCAGGGGGGTCCCCAAAAGTCCGGGCCCGGTACTCAGCTGTACCCGTTTGTCGCTGGGGCTGTGAGGAAGGCGTGGCTCTGGACAGCCGCTGCCACGCTCACCAGCCCCCGCCCCACTTTGCTTCTCCCGGCCGGCCACGCGGCCGCAGCACGTGCGGGGGTTGGGGCCCGCGGGAGGTAGGAGATCGGCCGGGGGTGGGGGGCCGCGGGCGGCGGGAGATCGGCCGGGGGGGGGGCCGCAGGCGGCGGGAGATCGGCGGGGGGGGCACGGGCGGCGGGAGATTGGCGGGGGGGCCCGCGGGCGGCGGGAGATTGGCGGGGGGGCCCGCGGGCGGCGGGAGATTGGCGGGGGGGCCCGCGGGCGGCGGGAGATTGGCGGGGGGGGCCGCGGGCGGCGGGAGATTGGCGGGGGGGGCCGCGGGCGGCGGGAGATCGGCGGGGGGGGCCCCGCGGGCGGCGGGAGACTGGCGGGGGGGGGCCCCGCGGGCGGCGGGAGATCGGCGGGGGGGGGCCGCGGGCGGCGGGAGATCGGCGGGGGGGGGCCCCGCGGGCGGCGGGAGACTGGCGGGGGGGGGCCCCGCGGGCGGCGGGAGACTGGCGGGGGGGGGGCCCCGCGGGCGGCGGGAGACTGGCGGGGGGGGGCCCCGCGGGCGGCGGGAGACTGGCGGGGGGGGGGCCCCGCGGGCGGCGGGAGATCGGCGGGGGGGGGGCCCCGCGGGCGGCGGGAGACTGGCGGGGGGGGGGGCCCCGCGGGCGGCGGGAGACTGGCGGGGGGGGCCCCGCGGGCGGCGGGAGACTGGCGGGGGGGGCCCCCGCGGGCGGCGGGAGACTGGCGGGGGGGCCCGCGGGCGGCGGGAGACCGGGGGGGAGGGGGCCCTGTACGATCTGCCGTACGGGGCCCCAAAATTCCTGTCGCCGACCCTGTCTATGCTATATTTTCAATAGGATTAAAGGCTGCAGAGGTTTGTTTTCTGCCTGTGGGCAGGAATTCATCAGTCAGCACCAACACCACCATTTTTGTATCATGTCCTGGCTGAAACCTGAGTGGGAGGGATCCAAATGTTGACAGGGAAAATGTGCTGCTGAAGTTTCCCTGAACTGCAGTACCTTCCATGGACTAACAAGAAAAGGGAAGTTGCAGACAATGCTATAATTGGGAAGATCATTAATAAGTATATGATTTTCCAGGATCTGCCAGACTACTGAATTATTCAGAGTGTCTGGTAGTTTATCTGCTTTTGAAAGTTATATGTTAATGCTCTCAGCAAAGAATTGGCTATACATCACTGTGAGTGTGGTGGCTGAAAGCTCAATAATATTTCTCTAGTATTGTACATGTGTAAAACACTTTCCCACACTTATCCTCACAACATCCCTGTGAGCTAGTTTCTTTTCTTTTTTTTTCTTTTTTTAAGTGAGAAGAGAGAAAGCAAGACAGAGCGATTTTCTTTTCAAGGCCACACAGGATGTTTGAGTCTGAATTGGGAACAAGAGCAGTGGGCTTCCGCCACAAAAATTAAACCTAACTAATGTATACCAGAGAGCACACTTTAAACTGTAAATAGATATGCTGTACATTGTATTTGGAGTGTGTGCAGTATGGGGACACAGTTGAGGAAGGCTATAGAAAATCACTATGAAGAGCACAAATATGGCAACAGAATTAGAGGATGACATATAAGCATGACTAAATCAGCTAAATATATATAGTCTAGAAAAAAACCCAAGGTCATGATCATAGTCTATAAATATCTTCAGAGCAATGGAATAAATGAAGGAATTGAATTATTTAGTCTGTTGCTAATAGAGCAAAAAGCTATAGCCTGAAGCTATGTTAGTTAAAGTTAGACATTAGGAAAAATTAACAAAGCAGTTGGGCAATGGAATACAATGTGTGCCTGACATGCCATTCTTACTCACATGATTAGTCTCATTGATTTAGGACTAGTCACATAGGATTGGCCATTTTAAGGACACCATAACTAGCGCTATTTTAGAACAAGTTTGATGAAACATCAGTGATAATGATGTAAGGAACAATCCTACAAAATGGACTGGAATCCAAGAATGACAAAATATTGATCTACTTTTTATCTAAGAGTTTGGTACTGCTGCCTATCTCCATGGTATCTGAGCACCTTTCTTGTAAAATTGATTAGCAATAGTGAAACTTCTGTTGGACTTCATGGGATATGTCTGTATGGCAATAAAACGCTCATGACTGACCAGTGTCAGCTGGCCCGGGTCAGCTCGCAGGGCTATAAAATTGAAGTGTAGATGTTCTGGCTCAGGCCTCACAGGGTCCCAAAGCCCCAGCTCTAGCCCAAGCACAAACATCTACACTGCCCCTAAGTCAGCTGACCTGGGCTAGCTACGGATGTTTTATTGCAGTGTAGACATTTCCACAAAGTCTCTGGCTCTCCCACCCACCCATTTGGTTTGTCCTTGATGTGTTTCCTTTGATAATTCCTGGTCCTTCTATTTGGTTGGGGTCGGGGAGCTGGGGGGTTGAAATTTCAAATTGTGATGGAGTTAAATCCCAGTATTTCAAAATATTGTCTGATCCTGTAAATGTATAAACTTGCTTAACTTTAAGCATGCAAGTAGTTTCATTCACTTTAACGGAGTTACTTATGTATTTAAGGTTAATCGGGTGTGTATATCTTTGCAGGATCAGGCCTGAATGTGGATATTACTTTAAAATATATAGAGAACCAAAACCAGATTTTTTAAAATAACTTAATCTTTTTCAAAGTCTTAATTATACATAACAAAAAGTTATTAAACCTTTAAATACTTCATTATTCATTCTTCTCTTTCTAGAGCTCTAAAATGTAGTCTGTTTTTGAAGAAATGCTAAGGTCATTTTTTATCAGTTGTATGAATCATTTTATGCTCATTACATGTATGTAAATTCAAAAATAACTTTTGTTTTAGGTGAAGCAATTGGAATCTGGATTAGGGAATTTTAAAGTCTGACCCTGTGATTTTCTAGCCATATTTCTGTGTCATTGCTATAAACACAGAGAACTATTTTCTTTAAAGAGAACCATGAAATTGGTTAAGCTACTATGGACAAGATGAGACCTGGATGTTTATGTACTAAATAGCCCTTAAATCTCCTTTTTAAAACTGTTGTCCTAATTACTAATCTAATACCATTCAGACCATGGCATCAAAGTCTTAATAGATTGAACAATGAACTTCAAAGGAAAAAAATTTGCTAAATTAGAAAATATGATGATAATCACCTTGAAAAGTATCTAATTTATGAAAATATGTTAATTGTATGTTTCTTTCATTGTCTCTATTGGTATTTCTTTATCTAGAAACATCTATTCAAATAATCTATCGATATATAACTAAATATATGTTTTGTATTATATTTATAAAAGCATATCATAGCAAGAAATCCTACTATCCAATATCAGCTATAAAGGAATTTTTTACTCTGAAAGTACATTGAAAATATAAGAGAATGCAGATGGTCATATGTTACTGATTTATACAAGTCGGGGGGAAAATCAATTATGTCTAATGATTGTCACACAGAGGATTATCTGATGGTTAGGTTAAATGGCTAAAAGGAAAAAAAAAGAGCATTGCTGAAAAATATATCCTGAATTGTATAGTATTACAGAATACCTTGTAGACAAATATAATTTCAGTTTATTTTAAAGAAATAAATGCCAGGATTTCTCAAGACAGGAAAATAAGGAAGTCGTAATATTCCTCTGTTTAATTTTTTTTTTCAATATGTCATGTCCACTCCTTTTCCCATAATATTTTTCAAAGCCAAAAATAAATCATTAGGACATGCTGATAATGTTTCAGGATGTCTTATAGAAGATGGTTTCTGTACTTCTAAAGAATCTCATGACTGTCAGCAATAATGAAGTAAAAATAGAACAGTTTTGATTTGCCTGCCAAGCTGTTTTCTCAGCTCCAACAAAAATTCACATGAACAAGAAAATTCTAAATTAAAGTTACTTTATCATTTACTTTATATTGTAATAAATTTGGTCTTTATCATTGCATTCCACAGCACTGATGGATATGTCACTTGGGGAAATATTTATTTCATCAACATGGGTTACATTTGTTGGTAAGAATAACTGTTTGCCTACCAGTTATTATATTTTATTAGTGAAGAACCATACAAAGAGTTGTGCAACATGTTGGTGTTTCAGTTCCTAAGACCAATGCCAAGTTTAATGCAGAATTTGTTTGCTTTTGTACATTTATTTTAACTTAAATGCTGTTTAAATATTTTGTACCTGAGTACGATACTTTAGCACAGAAAGAGAGAAATTATTCTGTCCTACAAAAAATTAGACAGCAAGTCCCATCCTATAGATTCCTGGAATTAAAATGTTTGTTCTGCAACTTCCAGTTACCAGGCTTCATGCAACATTTGTAAAAATGTCAGAGTTTCAGAATTATACTAGATATTAACATTTAACGAAGAACTATGTGCAGTGGAAATTAAAATAAGTTCTCATGCAAAACATTATTTATTATTTACTAGACTTTGTGTACTGTTGGTATAAGTAGGTAAACATCAAAGAGACTAATTATTTCTCTACATTGCCAGGCTTATAAATTAGCTGTCATTAAACAATTGCAGCATGAATAATTTATAAAAGTTTGAAAAAGTAATTAATTATGGCTTCTCTGAAATTGTCATAAGACAGAAATGATAAGCACTGTGATATAGTTTTAGAATAACAATATTTAAATACAGTAAAACCTTGATTTAACGGACCTCAATTTAACGGACTTCGGATGCAACGGACAAAATTTTTAAGAAAGTCTGATGCATCCGAAATCCGTTTGTCGAGGGCTGGCTGCGGGCTCCCTGCTGCCGCTGGGGTTCGAGCTGCGGGCGGGCTGGCTGCCGGCTCCCCGCTGCCGCCCGGGTCCAGGCTTGCAACTATGACATCACTCCATGCAGCAGTGGAGGCACACTGTATTTAGAGTCATCACCAGAGCCATAACCATGAGGCATGAATGGTAGCTTTATTCTTTGGGGTTCCCCCGGGAAGCCTTTTCAGTGTACTTCACATTTGGGGCTGGCGACAGAAGCCAGGTCTTGGTGATGGCCCAGATGAGATGCAACCACTATGCTATTTTCCCTTATCTGGACAAATGGCTATTAACAGCCAGATCGAGCTAGGAGACCCCATCAGTGACCATTTTCTTACTCCACTTTCTGACATTATTCGGGATCTATGCAAACAAAGAGAGGTCCATTTTGACTACTATGCACTTCATAGCATCGTCATCTCACTGTGACATCATTGGTCAGTTTTAGTGTCAATAACTACTTAAATTCCAGAGCATATACTATAGTAGGTGAAATCAGACATGGACATTAGAAAGCAAAAAACAAATCTGAAAAGGAAGTAGCCAAAGAGACACAACAAATCAAGTAGGTGATCAGAGGCAGGAAGCCTGCAACAGAATTGGTACCTTTGTTGGACTGCTAGGGAGTAAAGGGAGCAATATGAAGAATATGGACATTCCTAGGATGCTGCATGATTTCTTGGAGCAGTCTACTACAGAGGTGGTTAGGGGAATACTTTCACTGGGCTTACTCTTTTCTGGTAATAAAGATAGTAAAGGTATCAAAGAAGAGATACTGAAGCAAGTTGATAAGTTAAGAAACAATAAATCACTAAGACCAGATGGTATATATCCAAGAATTCTGAAGGAACTTAAGAATGAGGTGGCTGAGCTGCTGACAAAAATGTGCACTCTGACAAAAATTATCTGTGATGCCAAAGAACTAGAGGGTAGCATATTTTGTAGCCATCTTCCACTCGGGGTAATCCTAGAAATTTCAGTCCAGTAAGGTTTTTTTCAGTACCAGGTAAATGAGTTAACATAATTATAAAATATCTAAATGGATATAATGGTAGGGGCAAACTAGCCCAATTTCTATAAAGGAAAAGAATGCCTTTTGAATTTATTGGAATAATTTGAGCATGTCAACAAAATAGTGCATAAAGCAGAACCTACCAATGGGCATAATTTATCTGGATTTTTAAAAGGCTTTTGAAAGTCCCTCACAAGAGGAATTTAGGAAACTAAGTAATTATGATTAGAGAGTTCAAGTACTGTCATAGATTAAATAGTGGCTAAGAGACAGAATAGCAAAATTGTAGAGAAGTAGTAGCAGCATCATAGTTGAGCTAGGTTCTGTTTGTGTACTTGAAACAATGAGTTGAGAGTTAATTTCTTTATTTTATGTTAAAATCAATATATTTGCAAAAACACACACAACTTAAAGCACACAATCTCTGAATAAAGATTATATTTTTTAAAATAAATCTTTTAAATAATTTGAGTTCTAACCAATTTAAAATGGGCCTTTAAATTAGTGTATTTTAAATCTCATGTTTGTTGAGCCGCTCACCTTACAAACTGTGGATGGTAAAAAATGCAAAATCTGTGCATGAGAGATTTGGGGTTTACCTCTGGGGATAAGTACTTAATTTACTAATTAACAAAAACAAAAATAATAATGTTTTTCAATGAACTGACAATTTATGCATGACAGGTGGCCAGTGCGTAACAAGTTATGTCTGCTAGTTCTGTTTTCCAACACTGGGAATGGAGGAATTGTTGAAACGGTCTAGATACCTGCTAGGGAACAAGTTGTGAAGAAGGAGTGGAACTCTAAACTCTGCTCAACACTTTAACTAAGATCCTGGTCTTTGTGAAAATGGCTACATGATGTGGTGGATGTGCTAGCATTGAGATTTGTTTCTCTGGGTTGTAAGAAATCTATAGTCGCTATTGGATTCCTTAACTTTTCTTTTTTTTTTTTTGCTTTTGAGATGGTGTGTTATGGTTTGTTTTCTATCCAACAGTCTTAACTAACAACTTGGGGTTGTTAGTTCTGCTATATGCTGGCTCTATTGAAGTCAGCGGAAAGTTTGCCATTGACTTCAATGCCATCAGGATTTTATTCATACTGTTTTGTATAAAGGAAGTAATTGTTTAAAACTGGGGTGCCCTGAGGTTCTGTGCTGGGGCCTATAGAGTTTAATATGTTTACCAGTAATAAAGGGGTGAACTAAGTGGGAAAATTTGCAGAAGGGACAATTATTTAGGATATACAAGGCTAAAGACTAGAGACAATAAGTCTTGAGTCAAAGCCCAGTGAAGTAAATGGGAGTCTTTACACTGACTTCACTGGGCTTTGGATGAAGACAATTGTGAGGAATTTCAGACACCTAACAAGGCTTGGTGAATGGGCAGCATGCTGGCACACTGGTGATAAGTGTAAGGTAATGCATGTTTGATGTAATAATCTGAACAACTCTGACATTGCTACATTTTAAAGAAGTCTACGTTGAATATAAAACATGCTTATGATGCCTATGGCCAAGCCAAGAATTGAGTTCAGATCTTCTGAGTTGCAATTTGGTGCTTAACCACAACGCAGCCAGGCTATCCAAAACGGGCCTCTGCTACTTCATCTAAAGGAGACTGTGGGAAATTTAGAAAAAGCTTTATTCACTTGCATTAATATACTGTGTTAGTATGATAGGATGTGTGTGATTGGGGAAGGGATGAAAGAACATTCTAAAAAATCAGCTGGTGACTTGACTGTTGGATGCCAGAGTCTGCCTGAAGGAAGGTAGGCCTAACACATGACTTGTATTTATTTTATTACCTAGGACTATTTTGTTCCCTTTTTGACCCTGGGGTCTTCTGTTGCACTGTAATATTCAGGACCTTTTATGGATTAAATGAGACTACTGCTGTTGACATCCCCCCACCCCAAAGGGGATGACTACTCTCAATAAACCTCTGTTGGTTTGCCTCCTGCTGGAGACCATGCAGTAATTTCTCATGAGCTCCAAAACACCATGCTCGTAGAGGTTTATAATTTTCTGATTTTTAAATTAAATATACCAAACCATTCTAAATTAAATGTTTTACAGGTATCCTGTAGTTATATATAATATTGTATTTTGCTGCAGTCCCTTATTCCCCTTTAGAGGATAATAAAGATATGGATTGTTAAATTATTTTTCATTTGCCAAAATATATATATATTTTTACAATAAGCAAATAAGTCTGAGAGCATTAGGTTAGGGAGTATATTCATAGCTTTTTTTCCTCTTTATAACTTGACTCTGATCCCAAGAAAGATATGGCAAAATAGAATATGGGGGAACAGGCCCCCCCAAAAAAATCCGTCATGAAGACTTTTCCAGGTCATCTATTATAGAGCTGACTTTTGAAATGCTGTTTGCCCAACCAAAGGGTGAAAAATCTATTCCTTTCGGAAGTATGTAAAATTTTCCCTCTGCTGTACTGTGCCAAACTACCAGAAATTGGTTCCATTGTTGGAGACTATAAACTCTTGGTTCTACAAGAATTTAAATAATAAATTTATATATTTTGTCACAATGATGCATTTTTCTATTATATATGCATAACTATGCAGTTTTTCCTTAAGAGGCCTGATGCTGAATGTCACTTAACTAATGTAAAATTGGGGAGTGGGGGATGGTTACAAAATTCATATAATCTAGTTAGCCCTGGAAATAAAAATATTAATAATTAAATATTATTAATAAAAGTACGCTTATTGAAATATTATGCTTTTCACTAAAATAAATGAACCAAGTGACTTGATTCTATGCTCCCAGTATTTCACAGAAGTAAACATATCTTTGAGTTATGTATACATTGTTTTCATTTTTCATTTTCCATTTGGTAAGGAATTACATTCGGCAATCATAACGTGTTTTTAAATTAAAGTGTTACATACTCTCATTTCAAGCACATAGTACAGGAAGTTAAACATAATTCTTCATTTCTAAAGGTATGGAATGATTCCAGTCTCTAATCCAACTCATGTTTTAACTTGAATTAATGAATTTATATATATCATGTTTTTATTTTCATTGTTTTTATATGGTCAGTTCTTCCATTACATCAAGAACAGTGGTGCCTCTAGGCGTAAACAGATTGAGCAATTGTTTAGGACCTCAAGCAGCTCAAGGGGACCCCAATTTAGTTTTACCCCCAAAATACCATTCATCTTATTTAACATGGACTTTTAAATGAATGTATTAATATGTGTTGCATTGGTATATTTTTTGGTTTGTGAGAATAATGCAATTAGTATCTTTAGGACATGGGTGAAGTACAAGTAAGGAGGGAGGGCAAAAATATTCCTTTTTAGGGACCCCAAGTGGCTAGCACTGGCTTTTATCAAGAAATATGTTATCTTTAAGACTTTGAAAAAGGAAAAATATTAATTGTTAATTTGGGGTTTGTTTTGTGGTTCAGTATAAATTAGGAAGTAGAGATAGTGTTGTTAGTAATCTGGTTAGCAAAAGATAAATAACTTCAGGTAAGAAAGAATGCTACAGATAAGAAACAGGAAAGTAGTAGCAGCAGATAACAAGCTTGTATAGGAACTCCTCACATAGTCATCCCCGTTAACATTGTTTCGCTGTTATGTTGCAGATCAATTAGGGAACAAGGCAGAGTACTTAAAGGGAAATGTGTGTATATATACACACATTTCAGGAATTTTTGTTCACCAGACAAAAGACTTTATATCTTATATATATATAAATATAAAGTCTTTTGTCTGGTGAACAAAAATTCCTGAAACCAGACACCACCCCGTCTTTACATTAATTCATATGGGGAAATGAGATTTGTTTAACATCATTTTGCTTGAAGTCGCATTTTTCAAGAACATAACTCCAACGTTAAGTGAGGAATTCCTGTATACCTTTGAAATAGGTACAAGATATGCTTATATAGCTCTGAGATGTATATATTCCTTGCCATCTTGCTGAACATGGAAAATATTGGGTCTGTCTATAAAACATTATTCAGGATTTGTTGGATATCAACACACAATAGAGGGTAGAGAAAATGAGGCCTGCTGGCATGCTGCCTCAAGCTATCTTTTCAGGTACTGCGAAATCAAGGCAGGTCAATAATTAGAACCTCTGCGTAAAATCCAGGTGTTGCAGTCAGGGTTATTGATGATTCGCTGGTACCCTTCCTCTGTCAGGATTGAACCAGTGCCTAGCATGGTATTGGGGAAGAACAGTTCTGCTTGAGGTGCTGCCATTTTTTGATGAGTTAAGCTGAAGTATTGGTCACTAAGAGTCATTAAAGATTGTTCACCCCTTAACATTTTTCATAGGTCAGTGTTATCTATCTAAAGTATTTCTAAGGTGACTACCACTGTGACATCCAAGTATTTTCATCCAGATTCTAGGCAACTTTAATTGTGCTGCATTCTTTAGAACCAGACTTTTAGAGCAAATAAATCAGAGAGGATTAGGTTAGGGATTATGTTCATAGCTTTTTTCTTCTTTATATATTTACTCTGATCCGAAGAAAGATATGGCAAAATAGAATATGGGGAAACAATCCGTCCAATATATCAATAATATATAAGAAGCCCTAATGATTTTTCCAATGATGTAATTCAACAATTCAGAAGTTACTGAATATTAACCCATCTGTTTTTCATACTTCTGTTGTCTTCAGCAATCATGCAAGGAGGGGTTTCCACCATCATATTGAAGATTTTGCTTGGAGAGTTGACAGTGGGTTGGGAGCATATCAGGTTAAGATACAGAAATCTTTAGTTTACATGTCCGTTACCAACTTCTATACAAACAGCTTAATGCCCCAACACTAGCACAACCTGTGTTCTGGCCTGTGAGGCCATGACAATATCCTTGCATCAGATGGCAATAATTAGCCGCTTAGTTACTTTTACAGTATTAACTCCCACAAGACTCCACCAGAATTTGAGCTCTTTGTTGTATTAAGTGATCCAAAATCTGCTATTTTTGCAGGATTTGCTTTCTGGTTCTGTGTTGCTTTCTTTTATCTCACTTATGTTTCACTGAGGTTTGAAAAAGAAAATGCCAGAGTGGTAGTTTCCTGCCTGCTCCCCAAGAGTATTTCTTTTCTTCCTTGGTTCAATTTCCATATGTGTTAACTTTGTAATTCCACCCCTGTTGGATTTCAGCTTTTTTAGTCAGTTTTTCTTCCCCAAGCTATAGCATATAGCCTCCTTCCTGCCCTCCTCCTCTTTTGTCATGTCATAGGTAATACACTGTTGTCATTAGCAACCTTTGGCAATAGGCAGCACAGGAACTGCTACAGTTAAGGTTTCTTTCATAATCCCAGTTCTCCATTGTTTATAACTTTCCCCAACTCTAACGTTTCAGACTGAAATTTTATGAATTAGACTCCTCTTGAAGGTGATTTTCCCTACTACCTTGGAAAATATGAGTTGAGCAAAGGCAGTTCAGTGGCTGTTGAATAAGAGAAGAGTGGAAAAAATAATTCCTCCATATATAATGTTTATAGAAGTTAAATTTGTAACTGTCCTGTGTTATGAGAATTAAAAACAAGTGTAGGATGCCAAATGTGTCTTTAAGACTGTAAAATTAAATTATTTTGTAAGGTATATGCCTTAAGGGACAGAGAAGAGATCATATGTACAACCTTAACTTTGGCATTTTCTAACTTTTGAATGCCTCATGCTACTTGAAGATTTTCTTAACATACTCTCTCTGATGGAATAGTATGTCCAGGTAATATATATTGTAAAGTGCTTTGGATTGAACTCAGTGAAATACACTAAGTGCAAGATAGTTTTTCATTACACAATAATTTTAATTTAATTGCACTATAGACAGTGATGAGTGAATCAGTGCCAATGTTGCACAGTACCATGTAAGCAATAACAATGTGGTTATGAACTCATTCTCTCTCCAGGGATTGGCAATGGGCTGGGAGTGTCATTAAAGTCATGCTCTCATCTCTCCAATGAAGAGTATTCTGCTTCTTAGTTTGTTGAATCAAATAGTTGTTTGGAAAGCAGGGCCGGTTCCAGGCACCAGCGGAGCAAGCACAAGTTTGGGATGGCCCTTGGTAAGGGGTGGCATTCCAGCCATTGCTGGGGTGGAGCAGTCCAGGCGGCAGCAGTTTTTTTTTCTTTTTTTTTTTTTTTGTTCGGACAGTCCTGGTGGCAGCAGTCCAAGTGGTTGATTTTTTTTCTTGGGGCGGCAAAAAAACGATAGAGTCTGCCCTGTGCGAAAGCATTAGGTAGGAATCTTGTCTGCATCATCCTGTATGAAGACGCAACAAAATTGCCACTTGAGCCTTGCCAGCCATATTCGGAGAGGCCTAATGATTGGGGCTCAATCCTCTGAGGTGGTGTACATCCTCATTTCCCATTGTACCTGGATCTAGATCAGCAGAGATTGCAAGGTATAGGGTTTCTTGTTGCAAGGCAGGGGTTACTTGAGAATGGTGACATTGAAGCACCATTGCAGGAAAAGGAAAATCTAGGGAGGAAAAGTTCCTTGTACTGTGAAAAGCTGTTTACTCTGTGATCAGAAACAAGATAAAACCAAACCTGAGATGCTTTTGAGGGTTTTGTGTTTGAAATTTTGATTTTAAAGCAAGATTTTGTATTTCAGGTTTCAAGCTTGATTTATTTTATTATGAGGCCATTAAGCAGGGTATTTCCCCATAAAAATATACCTGTTTTTTGGTTGTCCCTTTGTTAAAACACTTGCTTTGAAAGCTATTTCGCTTTATTGTTGGTTAAGAGAATAAAGTATTTTTCCTTGTTCAAACTGATTAACGTTCTACCACCATGGGATATGAGTTAAAATCAAAATACACCTCAAAAGTCAAATATTCCTAATTTTAGTATGGATTTCTTATCTGTACAATATTATGTCATTTTTCTTAGATCAATGGCCTCTTTTTAGGTGGTAATAAACAAATTTTCACAAAGAACAGCCACAAAATCTATGTGGTTTTTTGTTTTTGTTTTTTTTAAAAGGCCTTTGCTTCTCCTATTCCAATATGTTCATATTTTTAAATAGGAGCAAGAAATGGATTTTGGTAATCTTCCATTAGTTACTCATTAAAGATTTTTCTTTCTTTTCTCCACACGGGAAAAAAAAGACTTTTAATTGAGTATTAAAAAGGATAATATGATAAAATGTGTGTGTGGATTTGATGCTGTTTCATAAATCTAAACATAGGTCATTTGTATCAAAACAGAGAAAGAGAGGTCTAGATTGTACCTGTCCCCTCATTTCTGCTTAATGAGCCTTTGAGCCCCTAAGCTGGGGTCAGACACACTGCAGTCTGTGCAATCTTGGCACATAAAAGCCATGTGAGTGTAATAACAACTGAAGGGTAGCACTCCCGGTGCTAACATACGATTCACTGCACCAGACCGTACAGTTGGTTCAGTAATGTGGAAACATGTAGTGCATTCTCTTTAAAAGGTTGTGGAAGGGGTCTGTTGTACCTTTGAAAACAGTCATGATGCCTCTAGGAGTGGCCACCAGTACAACAACTCATAATGAAGGCAGGCAGTCATTTAAAGCACAGAATATCCGATGATATACTTAAAATATTGGGAAGGTGGATGAAATATTCTACCACGATCTTAGTACTGATATTGTTTGTATGTTTACTAAACAGCCATCCAGTCCCATATTTAGTAATGAAGTTAAATCGAACACCAAATAATGACATGAATTTGCATTTTCAGTTGGATATAGATTAACAATGGTTTCTATCTCAATCTGTGGAACTTTAATATTGGTTCTGAATGCAAAAAGGCAACATAATATGAAGATGCCCATGGTTGTTAATGGCTTGTATTAGCTGTAAGCTATAAAATCATCCAAGGACTCCGTTAGTGTTGGAATAATAATTTACCAAGACAATTACCACATGGTGAAATTTTTTGCAGCTCTAATTCAGTGTTATTAATAATGAATAAAATTGCAATTTTCTCAGGTTGCTAGGGGCAGTGGGGAATTATTTCAATGAATATTTCAGCACATTAGTTTAATCATAGTTCCACAAAATTCAAGTGGGCAATATTTTATACTTCTAAGTTCAGTCTGCTAAGGGACCATAGTCATTAAATTGCAAACTATTTGCACTGAGATCCATTCTATGATTTACTAACCTTGTTAAAAACACTGTAAAAGAAATCAAGCTGTGCCATTAATACTTGTAATTTGATGCTGCATTTGTTAATGGGCTCACTGTGATGAATGTTTTTAGCAGTAGACAGAGCATTTTGAGACAGGCAAGGCTGAGCTCTTTAATGCCAAAATACAAATAAAAAATGTTAAATATTGCACATTTTTGTAATGAATATTTTTTCTGGAACATTTTCCTTAATGCCACTGAAATATAGAATCAGTATTGAAATTATATGTATATGCTATATGTAAATACAGTGCAAGTTCTAGTATTGACACGCGTTCTCTATTTTGTAGCCAGCTGCACGACTTCTGGCGCTTGGATTATTGGGAGGATGATCTGCGCCGGCGAAGGCGATTTGTTCGCAATGCTTTTGGATCTACTCATTCTGATGCCCTCCTCAAAGCTGCTGTGGAATATGGTCAGTACTAACTCACCCCTTTTTCTAAAGAAAGAGGCTATTTTGGTGTCTTCTATGGCAATATTAGAATGCTGAGGTTTTTGTGTTTTTTTTTTGTTTTCCTCACATGGTTTTAGGAAGCTGGAACAGGAATTCTTTCAGCCTCATTTGTTGTTGGGCCAGAGAAATTGCTCTTGGATGCTGTGAAACACTCACTCTTCCTAGTTCCCAAAGGCTTAGCAGTATTTCTTTCAGCAGTAGCAGAGCCAGGTTTAGAGCAACGGCAGAGCTTGGGGGGTGATGGGTCATTGGCAGTGCCGCCTTCAATTATACCTATTGGCTTGAAAAAGTGCCATACGCATAGGTAAAGGCCACTTGCCTGTGCCTTTGTACCCCTTATTAGCTCTTCCACTGCCTTTGAAGCATTCCCAGACTCTGTTGTCCCTAGGATTCAGACTGGGATAAGGAATCAAACCTGACTCTCCTTCTTGGCAGAGTATGACCCTTATGCCAGTGAGATGATACAGCACAACATGTAAGACCTCTTTTCAATGGGGTTTATAATTTGTCTATAAAATGTGTCTAGAAAATTTTATAATTTAAAATTTGTCTAGAAAATTTTATAATTTGTCTATAAAATATTGAAAACATTAACTTGGCGCAAGAATCTAAACCAGAATTAATGTTTATCTGAAAATTGTGAAATGCATCAATAAATCTGTATTTAAACAAAACTGCTTAGCAGTTGTGCTCGGTGCTTTTAGGCAGTCATGAGCCAAGCAGTTTATCACGGGATTCTCAACCTTTTTCTTTCTGAGGCCCACCCGACATGCTATAAAAACTCCATGGCTCATCTGTGTCACAACAACTGGTTATCTGCATGTAAAAGACAGGGCTGGCATTAGGGGTAGCAAGCAGGGCTGTTGACTGGTCCCCATGCTACAGACCCCACCCCCACCCCCCGAAGCTATGTTGCTCAGGCTTCAGTTTCAGCTCCGGGTGAGGCTTCAGATTTCTATCATAGGCCCCAGCGAGTCTAATGCTGGCCCTGTTTGACAGACCCTCTGAAGTATGCTTGCAGCCCCCGATGGTCCTCGGACCCCTGGTTGAGAACCACTGCATTGTTGGACAAAGGAACTTCACAGCTAATCTCCAAACATCTGGAGGGATGATAGGCTTTTGGGGACAGTCTTTTATTGGGACATGCTTACAAGATTCACCTGTGACACCAGAGAGTTAGTTTCAGGGATTTATAAGAACATAAGAGTGGCCAGTGATTCATCTAGCCCAGTATCTTGTCTTCTGACAGTAGTCAATATCAGATGCTTAGAGGGAATGAACAGAACAAGGCAATTATCGAGTGATCCATCCTCTGTCATCCAGTCCCAGCTTCTGGAAGTTAGAGGTTTAGGGACACCTTGAGCATCGGGTTGCACCTCTGGACAGCTGGCTGAACCTTAGTGGTGCAAGAGTCTAGAAGGAGATACATTTTTCAGACCTAGTTCTTGTGCAGTTCTATAGCCATTCACAAAGGCATTTTTTTCAGGAAAGGTTCCTATCTACCTTTTTAAATTATATTTCTAATTGTAAATAAAGTGGTCCCAGTATTAATTTCCCTATATTTGGGGGTAAACAACCTGAGCCAGCATTATTCTTAAATAAGTTTAAAAGCCACATACTAAAAATTGATGTAAGGGAAATAATTTTATGCAAATATGAGCTAAATCATGCAGTCCAATTGTAGCCAGAGCTCTCATTGAAGTCACTGAAAGTTTTGACTGTGTTAGATATAATTTAGCTTGTATAGTTAATCTGTGGAACTCACTACTTCAGGATATTATTGAGGCAAATAGCTTGTAGTAAGCTTCAGAAAAGATTAGACATTTAAATGAATATCTGCATGTACAATTATACTAGCTAGTATATTATTTATTAAAATATAAAGGCTGTCAATTGTAATGCTTCAGGGCATAAGCTGATCAATAGCTGGGGTTAACAACTAATTTTCCCTTATGGCATATAGTATTGCACATTTGACACAGTGGTGTATTTATTCCCCCCTCCTCCCCCCCTCCCCGCCTTCCTTTGAGGCATCCAGTATAGAGCCACTGTCAGAGGCAGATGTCAAATCTTTTGTTTGAACTGTTGTAACAATTACTATGTTCCTTTTCAGAAACAAATATTAATTTTAGCCCTAGTCTCTATTCTGCTTTAATACAATTTTGAGGAGGCTGTTAATTTTTAAATATGTAAAAGTACTGATTCCAAACCTGCCTGAAAGCAAGAAGGAAACTGGTTTACAGTCCCTAACATTGGCCTCTTAAAGCCTGATTCAGCACAATTTTTTTAAGTTAATGGAAGTGTTGTCCTTTACTTTAGTGGACTTTGTTTTGTGCCCTTATAATGCAAATGATGGCCTCTTATTTCTCACTCCATACCACAACTTAATTTGCCACTTCTGTTACATTTCAGCAAATGGGAACTCCATATAGTTATACACATTTACTTTTAAAGCTGAAGTATTGCTGGGGCAGTGCAAGTCAAACTCTCATTGGTTGTGTTTCATATTACAGTAGATGGAAGTTATCTTGTTGGCAGTCTTATAATAAATGTGTCTGATATACAGCTTTCCCATAAATAAATTAAAAGTATGGTATGGCATTCTGGAGGAATTTTAAACAGCATGCACTGAAGTTAAAACCCTTAGATTCCACCTTGATGTACTTACTTTTCAGAGGCTTGTGCATATGGATTTTAATATTGAAACTTTTAGTTGACCTTTCTCTATGAGAAAACATCCTTAACACTGATGTTATTTTTATGCCTCTTGGTGATACTAATGAGTTGAATAATTTATGAGGTTGTCATGTGAAAAGGATTTGGTGCAGTTTGATGTACTTTCAGCCTCTGGTGTTGGAATGTGATTAATAAAGAGCTGGAGGCATAGAATTTTTTTCCATGGTGTTTTACTTTCATTGCATTTTTTATTCATTTTGTTTTGATAATTTTATGTTCGAATAGTTTAATAGTAAAATGCTGTTAATGTCAAAAATGCAATATAATGTCACTGTACATAAGAATTTGAAAGCAGTTTTTAAAATCATAATATGCAATATCCAGCTAACAGGTTATTCCCTGACCTCCAATATTTTATTTGTGGAAAATGAACTATTGATAAAAATGAGTTTTTTAAAAAATGTTACTTCAATAGCAACCTTAAATCTAAATCTGATAACTAGTACAAGAAATGTTGTTTTGGGTACAAGTAGATTAGTGGAAAATATCTTTTAAGTTTTTGTTATCTATATTGACTGTCAGTTATCAGACAGAGTTTTGTACATAAATATTGCAGTGGAGGAATGTTTAGTCAAAGCCTAAGTCAGCAAGCTCCTCTGTGTCTACGATCAAAGGCATCAACTTAAATAGGTCTGATCAGGCATTGCAAAAGAGAGCAGGCAGCTTCAGCCGAGCAAAAAAACACAGAGCAAAGATGACAAAATTAATCAGTCATTTCTTTGCAATAAATAATAAGATATGCTGAGGATTGCAGATGAGAGTTTCTGTGTTCCTTGGAGATGTGCCTGCTTAACACCTGATTTATCTGAGCTTGTGTAGCCATCAAGATATGACCTTGATGAATAAAAGACAGCTCTACAACTAATCTAGAATTACATCAGTGTTGATGGTGGATGCATGGATACTGTAATAATATGATGCTTGCAGTCATAAAGAAATAGAAAAGTCTTTGGAATGGCAAATATGTTTGTGGTCTGTACACCTGTTTCCTCCTTAAAGAGCTAAAAGGGGGTGTGGAGAAGTGGGTGTAAAGCTTGTTCTGACAGTGGAGAAGGCTACTTTCTGTAGGAAATATCTGTTTTTTAATGTTCATCTACCTATATAGAAGTACTATAATTACATTCTAAGAAATCTTCTATAAGTGTTATCAGTACAGTTAATATTTAACTATAGGCTCATTGTTGACCAGTTTATACATATTGAGGTTTCCATGTTTGATACAAACTATTGTAAATGATTGAGGTTGCTAATAAGCAAGTAAAAACACTTCAATACATTGAAGCAGTGTAAAGTTTAAAAAAAATCCCCAGGGGTGTATTTTAACTACCATTTAGGTAGTGCTCTGTTTCACAGTCATGCCTGCAACTGTAGGTGATGATCTATTAGGTCTCTTCCATCTCTAACTCTGTGAATACTATACACGAAGCCAAAAGTGTTTGTAGGCTGTTAAAATAGTTTGCACATCTGAGTGTAAAGTTAAAAAGATTTTTAACAAGTATTTTTTTATTTATACCAATATCCTGTACACTATGCCAAGTTGCTTGTTTTGTTCTTTTCTCACTATGATCAGTATGGTAAAATACAGTTGCACATCTCATTTTTTGAAGATTGCAAAGGGAATGCTGTCAGACATTTTTACCCCAGTGTATTTTAGCCTAGTAGAATAAGCCATATAATGCAGCATATTTGAATTAATAATAGCTGGCAATATTGAGTGAAGTTTTGGTTTTACACTTGAAAGATTTCTTTGTTTAAATTGAAGCTATAATGGGGTTGCACAGGTAGCACCAACTAAGTCTTAGTAAAAAAAGAAAAGAAAAAAAGAGAGGGGAAAAAAGTAATGCACAAGAGAGAATAGAATCCATCTCCTTCCCTGTACTTTTTTGGGGGCTCTTCTGTGCTAACATGAGTAAAAAACAGTAAACACTAAGTTCTGTCATTTAGTGTGCAGATATGATGGAATATGTACTTGGTGAGCAGATGTGTGGTGTATAGCTTGATATAGTTAATTGAATAGCTTGCAAATGGTGCAGGATTAGATGAGCCACTACAGTACCCAGCTAAGACTGTGAAACAGAGTACGGTCCCAAAGGACATTTAAAGAGCAGAATAGGGAACTTATTCGAGCTCTTGGGCCTGCTTCCCCAAAAGCTTAGCTTCCACAAACAGTTGTGGTATTGTGCATTACAAAATTAATAGACCAGATCCAGTAAAGGCTATACTTGCAGCCTGCACGAGAGAGAGTAAAGATTAATGGATTGGTGCCCAAGTATCTGAACATTTGTATTAAATGTGTTGAACCAGAGTTACTCTCTGTGCTCAGGAAAATTTGGCCAATTAAGTTGATTATAGTGGTCACAATGATGGGCCATGAATCCTAAGAATGAAAAACCTGCTAATTGTATGTCCCACCTTTGAAGTGCAACTACAGTTGTATTTTAAATGAGCAATATAGCAACAGCTTTCAAACCAGTGTGACAAAAGCAAGGCCCCTAATTCATATTTAAGCATCTAAATAAAAGTGACCTATTTCAAGAGTTGTTCTAGCTGAAGGAGACTACCTAACCATAGGTCTTTCTCAGACCTGTCACCAGTCTTCCAAGTTTCAATTAAAATCAGTTTGCTTTCATTTCTTCAGGAGCCCCACTGTTAAAACAAATGCCTGGACTTTTGAGTCCATGTCTAATCTTGACTATCTGAGAGTTGTTCTTTTCTCCCTAGTTTCTGAACACTCCATGTTCGAGGTTCCATACTCTTGCATGTTGGCTTGTCAGAGTAACTAAATGTTATTTTAATTATCCTCCCTTACCCAAAAGTGTCAAGATTTTCACCTCTAGTTTTTGCTCTGCTGTAACGTTTTAAAAATGTCTCTAGTTGGTAAAATGCCACCACTGTTCAGAGCAACTGCTAGTCTATGTAAATTGTCCATCCCTATACCTTTTTATCTCAGCTACTCAAGAAAAATTGTAACCTGAGGCTTCCTCTCGTGTCACTCCTAGTAATCATTACACTTTCTTCAAGCCTCTTTCTGATTGCAGTCAGTCTCTTGAAAGCACCTTTTAGCAATGAGCATCCTTCAGTCTCGCATCTTCAGTATCTCTTCAGATACTTGTCTCTGAGAATAGCCCAGAGAGGTTGCCCCAGTAACAGTCTAAATCCAAAAAGTGTTTTAAAGAAAGCAAATTTATTTGGTAAATTGGACATTATCAAAGCACATTTAAAGGTATGTGATACAGAATCATGACTAGCTAAAGGTCTCCATAGCAGTCTCACAAGATAGATAAAATCTAGTTACAGTTACGTTCAGCAAGTATATATTTACAATAAGAGTGATCTATTGCCAGTAGTAAAGATGTGGCAGACCAAGTTATGACTTGAGTTATAGCTGCGAAATTCCATTTTCTTCCAGAATTATATCTGTGCAACCCAACTTGATTGTCAGATCCCTGATCAAGTTTGCAGGCATTGGGGAAAAAACATTTTTAATTGTAAACTGAGCAAATTTTTTTATGCAGTAAGATCTCCAGGACACCATTTTAGAGTCAATTTTCAGGGTAACACAGCATATTAATAATAAATTTCAAACTGTATGTCTGAAATATATGTAATATTTTAGTAAGCATGAAGTAAAGAAATATGAAATACGAGACTGACAAGTTAATTTAGCTTTTATATTTAATACTAATTCATTTGTTTTTATCATCAAGCCTTTTCTTTTGTTAGTATTTTTCATTGACTGAAAACAAAACAAAATGAAGCAATCAACTGAGGTTAAGAATGTATCTTCAGAAGAAAAATACCTTAACACCATCCAAATATCTTTAGAGCTTTGTTGTAAGCAGTTTTAGGTAGATTGTTCACAATAGATTTTCAAATAATCAAGGTCCTCCTAAAACACCTCTGATGTTATTCTGTTCATGGATAATCGGATTTTTCTTATAATTCATACTTGTCTTTCCCCTAAATGTGCAAGCAACATTAATGTTTTAGGTAGCCACTTTTCAAAATAGGTTAATGCTTGATCTGAAAAAAACAGTAACACGCACAATACAAAAAAATGTTGGCCACTAGAAATACACAGCCCATACCCATGGCCCAAGAGCCTTCCAATCCCAATTTAATTATTTAAGAAACATTGCACATATGCATGTACAAAAGAAAGGAAAGAAACAAAAAGCTAATGACTACAAAAAAAAAATCTGTACTGCAATGCATGCTTAGTTTTAACCTATATACAAGCACAAGATGACAATTACAAGCAGTTTTAAGGAGTAGCATCTGCTTTATGGGTAGATATTATGTAGATACTAATCTAGATATTACAATGAAGAGTGCTTTAAAATATGTATGTGGTGGTAGTAGTTCTAATGCATTAAAGGTTTCCAGATGTTATCAAATAAGTCCCCTCTGTTCTTCAATCTAAATGTGATCATCACAGAGGAAGCCATGTGAGACAGGCATGTAAACCATTCTGCTTCAGTTGGAGCAGCATTGTCTTTCCATTTTCTCAGTCTGACTTTTTCCTGCCATTAGCCCAATTATCAACCAAGTCTTTTTGTTTACAGCCAGTTCCCCAATGTCAGAAATCCCATTTAATATAGATAAAGTTACAGTGACCAAAATATTGGACACACAAATTTTGCTGATTATTTTCATCCAAAAATTCATCATTATCCAACATCCTTAAACAGGTTAACTAAAATTCTCCATCTAACTGTACTATGTCCAACATAAATTCAACTATCTAAATTGTATGTCTTGAAGTGGCATATAAAATATGTGCATTATTTTGAAATACTGTGATTTGAAATTTGCATCTGAAGCCTTATATTATAGCCCAACAGTGCCATCCACTGCTTCTCCAAATAATCTTCCAGTACATTTCTTCCCAATATAGTTTTAAGAAAGAAACTACATTGTAATTGAGCCCCATTAAAAATGATCATGTATACAAGGATGCTTAATGAATATAATTATTTTTAAGAAATCTAGATCCAATGATAGTCTAAAGTTTTTTCAAGAGGGATTATTAAGTAGATTTGCAATGCAAGCTCTTAGTTGTAACAGTAATTAAATAAAAAAATCAACAGGCTGTTGCCACAAACCTCTTCCTAGTGATTTTTTAACTCCCAAAAAACTCTTAACTATATTCTCGTTAATTAGATCTGCCATGATGATGATCTCCTTTGGAATGATAACCTACCATAATATAAGAAATATTCAAAATTATATTGTTTTTTTTCTTATTATGGAAGCTCCTGTACTCTGATTAGCTAAGAAGCAGAAGCACTCTAAGGTTACTTTACAAAACTTTTAAGTGTAAAAATCTACTTCCAGTGTTTACCTGAGAAAATATTAGCCATTTGAAGCACAAGAATTTTTGTAGTCACTGTGGTTAGTTCTCAGTAACCGCTAGGGGTAACTTTAGTGTGAGATCATGAGTTCAGTTGTATCCACAGAAATCATGAAACAAAGGCTGTAAAAATAGGCAAACATATGCTTCTCTTGGTCAAGTGTGGAGGGGAGATTAGGGGACAGGTTGGGGAGCCCCATACTCACCCCACAGTAGTCACTAATGTCCCATTAGACTGGGTTCAGCTCCCCACTTTGGATGTATTGGCTTTGGGGTGAAACCTGAATAGTACTGTGGCCCCATAGACCAGGAGCAGGGAGCCAAGCCCAGACTTGTGGGACAAGATCCATTGATGCAGGGTAAGTGTGGGACAGGGACACTCTTCAGGCTCCCCCCTCCTCAGCGGGCAAGGATTAGGTTTGCAGTGCCAGGATGGAAGATGCTGATGTGGGTGGTAAGTGCCCATTGGCAGTTTAATATATTGCACCCCTTGAATGGGTTATATCTGCCCATTACTAAATATCCAGCAAATATGCAAAGTTCTTTAATGATTTTTCCAAGCTTTACATATCAGAATCTGTTATCCAAAGTTCACGTTTTGTCAGATATCCAAAATGTATGTCAAAACTGAAAATCACTTTTGCAGTATCTTGATTTTATGTTTCAAATGCCTTTCTTCTGACATCTCCTGAAATTAATACATTGTGATACCTTCTGTCTTGACCTATCCCTTGGCTTTTATAATAGATGCCACTTCTTAGAATCAAGAGTAGCAGCCGTGTTAGTCTGTATCCGTAAAGAAAGCGAGGAATACTTGTAGCACCTTAGAGACTAACTAGTTTATTGCAGCATAAGCTTTCGTGAGTTATAGCTCACTTCCGATGAAGTGAGCTATAACTCACGAAAGCTTATGCTATAATAAACTAGTTAGTCTCTAAGGTGCTACAAGTACTTCTTAGAATGTTCATTCTTTTTGCCAGCATATGATATGGCAACCTCTGTTTCTGACTTCCTTCAGCTAAATCAAGTCAACTCCAAAATGTGCAAAAGGAACAAAAAATTACCCAAAAGCAAATATAATGGGCTGTGAAACTTTTTAAAATTCCAAAACTACCAACAATAATAAACAGCCTCATAGTTCTTCTAGCTGCTGCTTTATCCTTTTCTTTCCGCATCCACTATGTATACATGTATGCACAAATGCACCCATGATACCTTCCATTCTTATCAACGTGGATAGCTTGTGTACCAAGAAAAAGAATAAGGCATTGTGATTTAAAACGTGTTTAAACTTTTATGGGGCGTACTCTTGTTCTTTGAATTAAGTTGTATTGCTGAGAAGCAAATAGAGAAGTCATTAAGCCCGGGAGAAGGTTCTGTGCACAAAGCACTCCATAGAGAGAGTGTTCTGGAAGTGGGAATTTGACATCCTACAAGCAGCTCACAGCTGACTCTGAGTAACACTTCTGAGTCTGATTTCCATATGCCCTTCACACCGCCCATCTTTCTGCTTTAAAACACAGTTTGAGGGTAGAATAAGAACACCCCTATTCTAACAATAATTTAAAGTGTAAAGCAATTATATTTTTAAAATTCCTTTCCCCATCCCCATTTCTTCTTCATCTCCTCCTCCACTTGGTTGCAGGATTCTCTTTCACTCTAGTAAAAAGTTGGCAGCAATGTTTCAATTGCTCTTTAGGCAGGTTTTGTTTGGTTTTTTTTGCTTGTTTGTGGTTTTACCCTTCCTGTTGCTTCAGATGAAGGATGAAAATTCTCCACCTAGAGGGGTTTTCCTGTAGAGAAGTGCTTTATGTGAATGGGTGTGTTAACAGGACACAGGGGCTGAGCCTTAGCTGGATTGAGTGGGGGAAGATTAAGAAAGCACTATTTGGGCCCAAAGCATTCCCAAAGATTTTGATTTTAATAACAGAAAACAAAGCCCACCAAATACAGTTAGCATCAGATGGAGCTCATGGGGTCTCATGAATGTATTTCTAGCCCACTGATATAGACAAAAATGTAAGGTTACTAGCTCCATTCTCTGTTCCTTATACCATGCTTTTGATGCATATAGCATTACTGTAAAATATGGCCCATTTATGTCAGTTAAAGAGTCAAGAGTATAAAAAGGGACCCTGAAAACCCTGGATCTGAGTGAAAGAGAATTCCCCTGGCACCTGAACTGAGGAAGACTGCAGCAGGCTGTCCTCAGAGGACATCCCCACAAACCCTGGTTTAGAGAGGATGAGCAGGGGAGGGAGGAGTATGTCATTGGTGGGTCTGCATCTCTGACAGCTACCTAGAATCAGGAGGGCATATAATAATGGCTTTAAAATATCTTTGTTCCCGACTCCTCTTGGGCTGTGAGTTTTGTATTTTGCTTCTAAGAGGCACAGCATGGATGCTTACCCAGTGGTCTCAGTTTTGAAGTCCTAATGCCCATTTACACTGCTCCAATAGCACTAAAAAAACCTTTAGTAGACTGTAACAGTCCCTGGGAAATACCTCCTGCATAATGAGATTTCTCAGCTGACAAAAAGCTAACAGAACAACTCTGAACAAAATGAAGAAACGGAGGAACTGCGAATCAGGGCTAATATCTTTATTTCACAAAGAATAGTAAGAAGTGGTACTTTTTTGTTGTTGCTCTGCCCCCTCCCCCTCCCCCTCATTCTATATTTCCGCTCTGTTACTTCAAAAGCAATACCAGTTAAAATTATATTTTTGGGAAACTAAGACTGGTAGGATTTGAACAAAAATGCATAGGAAATACCATCTTGCTGTTTGGACACATGCTCACATATATACCCATTGGGCATTGCATACCTATGCAAGTGAGTGAGTTTCAAGATCTGCACCTCATGTACCACTTATATTATGGTATTACATTTGGTTCAGAAAAAGCCTTCAGTGTTGTGAGACAAATCAGATGCTTATTTCAGCAAAGTGCTTTTCTTCAGATGAGATTATACACTTGTGGTATTCAGAAGCACCCGGGGGTTATCAATGTTCTGTACTTACTAAAAGAAGTATCTATTTCTAAGGAAACCTTCTGAAATACACCACTAGCCAACGTGTTTGGAAAGACACTTTATTACAGAGATCTATCAGCCAACATCTCATGCACATTTCAAAACACATAATATAATATTTAATATGATGCACATTATATTAAGACTTGACTTTTTCTACAGCAGTTCTTCTCTATCTTCTATACCTAGGGATCTCTTTTCCCATTACTTATATAGGGCCCTGGACTTCATTTAGAATAGTCATTCTTTTCTAGCTAGAGAACTGTGTTCAACTCTTGAAGAGTTTTTCATTGGTTTTCATTTTGCCAACCAAGAAAGCACTCCATCCCTCTCTTCAAACACCTGAGTGTGCTGTCTCAACAGCATCTCACTTCCAGCCAGCCTGGAAAGTGGTCTTGCTAACTCCTGTGAATATAATGTGAATAATGAGATTTTTAAGGCTGTTTCACAATAACATGAGCAGTTTGATTTTTCTTGTGATTTCTGGAAAGCAAAACTAGAGAACCAGAAAGAGACTCTCGCAAACAATGTTCTATAGTTTAGGAGAAGGTACCGTAAATCAAACCCCTAATCCCAATACTGACTGCTACTAATATTTCTGTGCTGTTCCGATTTTTGTGGTTAACAGTCTTTGTTATGAGCCCAGAATTCAAACCTTGCAAGGTAACTACCATTCAGCAATTTCACAGGTGACTGTGTGTGACGGAGTAGGAATACTGTGTGTGTGCGCCTCAGTTTCCCCTGCGCATTTCTTGATGCACAGCAGAGAAAGTATAAGCAAGCAGGCAATGCCCTGACCCTTCCCCCACCTCTCTACCTCTGAACCTGTTGGAGAGAGGTCATCTGACCTCCTGCCGAGAAGAAGACACAGAGAAAGGAATGCAGGGGAGGGGCGGATGAGGAAGTGGCAGTCTGGGTCAGAAACAGGCTGTGTATGAAGAGGGGACACTTCCCCCAGAATCCTAACTGGCTTCATAGGGAGCAAGTTCCCGACCCTCGCCCCGGGCACTCTGTGACACTGTGAAACCAAGACTTTGCAAAGGGTCACTTCCAGCAGAGCTGGGAATAGAACCCAGGGCTATAAAGAACTGAGCCAAATCTTGTATGCTTGCAACCCATCATTTCAAAGAACATGTCAAATTAGGTGATTTTATAATTCACACTAACGCAGTGTGACCCATTAGCAAATAGGCTACATAGAGAGGTTTATGACTCTGCTGCTGTTTCTGTGCTAAGAGATCTGGATTAAAATTCTGGTCCCAATGAAGTCTATAGCCAACACCTATTGAGTGTACAGTAAAACCTCCATTTAACGGACTAATTCGGGCGAGGGGGTGTCCGTTAAATCAAAAAGTCCGTTATTTAATAATAAAAAAAATGAGCTGTCGGAGCAGCAGCCCGCCCGCCACAAGGTCGGGGCGGCAGCTCCGCAGCCCGCCCGCTGCCGGGACCCGGGCACCGGCTGCCGGGAGCCGTCAGCCAGCCCGCCCGGGCATTGGCTGCTGGGAGCCGGGTGGCAGCCGGCAGCCAGCCCACCAGAAATGGATCAGGAATGCATCAGACTTGCTCAGAAATTTTGTCCGTTGCATCCGAAGTCCGTTAAATCAAGGTCCGTTAAATCGAGGGTTTACTGTAGTGAGGTAAGATTTCAGCCCTTGTTCTTTAGTTCAAGTGCTAGGAGCTCATGCAGAGGTCTTGGGTTCAGTCCCAGACAGAGGACGATGATAACGTCAACACTGCTGACTGGACACTGACAGATACCCTTTTTCACCGGAGTTTCTGGTCAAAAACCGGACACCTGGCCACCATATGAACAGTACTATCACTAAGTTATTTGTCTGTACTAAATTTTGATATTTCTAAAATAGGGGGGTTGAAGTTAGTTATATTCATTTTATATCTCCCAAGTTCAGCAACTTTTCCTTTTCTTTTATAACAAGTCACATTAACTGCTGGCTAAAATGGACACAGGTCCAAGGTGATGGCCCCTTACAACTCTGGTGACTTTGACCTGGTGTCCCTATGTTCTGAAGACAGATAAATATAACAGAATGCACATTTTTGCTGTGTAACATGTGCTGGTGTGCTTGTTTTAAGTATTCCAAACTCAAAACTAAAGGCAAAATCCAAGCTTAATTTTAGAGGGATTTCACATCTACCATTTATCTTGAATCTTAAAAACCCATTTTATCAAATTCTCTTTCAAAAGCATGGAATGCATTTTTCAATACCCACTTTAAGAGGATTATTATATTTACCGCTCATATTTATGTAGTGCCATATTTAAATTCAATCACATTTTCTCTCAACTTTTTAATTATATTTCATTTGAAATATTTTGCTATTTATGAATAGTCTCTTTGGTGGTTGGTCTTAAGAAATCTTTGCTTACATATGAATATTTTGAATTAGGAATAAATGAAATTACTTTTTTGCTGTCAAAACCAAATTTCGAAAATGCATTGCATGGCTTTGAAAATCAGTACACTCTATTAGCAGACCTGTCAATATAAAAAGTGCATTTCATTTCCACCTCTTGCTCTAATAACCTTTTGTATGTTACTTGCAGGCAGTTCACATAATCAGAGTATATTGTCAGTTTACTGGAGTTGGGGAAGCATGAAATGAAAATCGTATTAATATTGATCCAATTCTCTTACTCGCAAGTGTCCTTGATGTCCTTTCCATTGAGCAATAACTGTTGGTATTATGTAGTTATTTTCCTCTTAGTTATTACTGTCGTTTTTGTAAATTGATTGCAAGCATAATTAGGGATATTGTTTCCATTGCTTGAAATTAATTTTCTCATGTGCAATATTTAATAATTTAATACATACAATTCTAAGTGATTCCTAAAATAGGAAAATTTAATGCTATCTGTAATTTACTAGACTACAGCATACACAAAGTGGTTTAATTTTAAGACAAAAACAAAACTGATTAGGGGTATGGGACAGTTTTTATATGAGGAGAAATTAATAAGGTTGGGACTTTTCAGCTTGGAAAAGAGATGACTAAGGTGGGATGTGATAGACATCTATAAAATCATAACTGGTATGGAGAAAGTAAATAAGGAAGTGTTATTTACTCCTCTTCATGACACAAAATCTAGGGGTCACCAAATGAAATTAATAGACAGCAGACATTTAAAAAAAATAAAAGGAAGTATTTCTTCACATAACACACTGTCAACCTGTGGAACTCATTGTCAGAGGATGTTGTGAAGTCCAAGACTATAACAGAGTTAAAAAAAAGAATTCGATAAATTCATGGAGGTCCATCAATGGCTATTAGTCAGGATGAAGGATGGTGTCCCTAGCCTCTGTTTACCAGAAACTGGGAATGAGCAACAGGGGATGGATCACTTGATGATTACCTGTTCTGTTCATCCCTTCTGGAGCACCTGGCATTGGCCACTGTCTGAAAGCAGGATACTGGGCTAGATGGACCTTTGATCTGACCCAGTATAGCAGTTCTTATGTTATGCAAGACATTATATTAGTTTATAACTGATGTGAGTTACGTACTATAAGGGCTTATTCTTCAGCCATACCATGTGTGGAAGTTCCAGTGACAAATTACATTCTCTGCCCAATCCAAATATTGGATGATCTTGAAACAAATCCAGGAAGTAGAATAAGGGGCTCAGCTCAGCTCTTTTGTATCTGAGAATGCATTGCAGCATGCGCTGAATTGGGTATTTCCAGATGTCATTACTCAGCTATGCAGTCATGAACAAGTCAGCGAGGGCTTCATTTTCAGAGGTGCCAGACACTTGCAATCTGAGCTGAAGTTAATGGACACCATGAATATTATCACTTCTAAAAATCAGGCCCATAACCCCAGCTATACCTCAGTTTATTCATCAGTAAAATAGGATTAAAATGCCTACCAATCTTTGTAATGTGCTTTAAAATCTGTGGACAGAAGTGCTATGTAAATGCTAAATATTATTATAAAGACAAGGTGAGGGAAGTAATATCTTTTATTGGACCAGCTTCTCTTAGTGTGAGAGCGAAGCTTTTGAGCTTACACAGAGACCCAAAGAGTAGCTTTGTGGAGCTGGAAAGCTTGTCTTCTCACCAACAGAAGTTGATCCAATAAGAGATATTACCTCAACCACTAGCTCTCTCTAATGTCTTGGGAATGTTATGACTTTCCTTATGATAATTTTTACAATAAATAATCAACTACATTTGAGTGCAGAAGTCACTGATTTTGACCTTGGGCAAGTTGTTTAACCTCTGTGACTGTTTCTCAAGAGTAACAATTACAATGGTGATATGTATTTACTAAAGTAAAAGGTTTTAAATGTGATAGAAGAAAAAGTGGTATATAAGAATAAAGTATTAATTTACAAACTACACAGTGACAAAGTTTATAGTATGTTACTGTTAGAGGAAAAGAGCAAAACATGGGCTATTAGCTATAAAAAAAAGCAGGACAAACCTTTTTTAGTGAAACCTTTTGGTTTTGTCTGTTGTGGAATCCTAAAACCAGTTTTGTGTGTGTGTTAAACATTTTGATATTTTTAAATTTATCTTGTATTAAGAGTGCAGTATCTATTATAAGTATATAATAATTTTTCATGTCCAGATATTTTTTCTCCCTCATTTCCTCAGAGAATTTTAATCATTAAAATATAATATAATTTAAGTTCCTGTGGCAATACTTAACTTCAGCCTATTAAGATACAGGCTTCCCTTGAGAATAGTCACCATTATGGTCTTCCCAGGAAAGAATTCTATGTCAGTCAGTGCTACGAAGTTTCAGAAACACATTATGATAATATAGTAACTCTAATGGGCAAATCCTAACCCTTTCTATTGAGGGTTGGAGGGCCCTATTGTAGCACAACAAGTGATGATCTGCTGAGGAAAAAGAGTGTACATCAAACCCTTTACATGCAGTCAATCCAGCTTCCCAGGGACTCCAAGCATATAAATGCACAGCAGGGTTTAATATGTATGGGAGATAGTGAGCATGGAGATACACCAGTCCTACCAATCTTGTCGAAAGGAAGCAAATGGGCTATTAAGTAGCTATAATCCACAGCTTGGAGCCCTGGATCCCACAATGATCCCCAATGCCTAACTGTTCTCTTGAATATGGTTACTGGGGGCAGGATTCTGAACTATGTAATATATAAATCAGGGGGGAAAATAATGCACTGACACCTGAACATACTACAGGAAAATTTTCAGAGTATCGTGCAGAGCATGGCTTAAAATAAAAATGGTAGATGGAATTAAAATGTTATCATTTTACCTGCACAAGTCTTTCAAACTTATGAGATTTGTTAAATATTACTCATATCATTTCATGGTTCATGTCATCACATATGACTTAATCTCTTGAGAGGAACTAATTTCTTAGTTCCCTTGTTTAATTGGAAATTAAAAACCATTTTAGGGAATAAAAAATCAACAAAAAGGGTTTTACAAAGCATTACATGTCAGTGCACTTTGAGGAGGAAAACCACCCTTTTTTTTAGAAAGTTTCCCAGGGGAGCAGAAGTTCACAAAAAACTTTTCTTTACCTTCTATAAAAAAGAATTTTTTTAATTAAATGCAGCATTTTGCTGTAAAGTGGACAGACTAGTTCTGTCAAAATGCTCTTTAGAAGCCACATAAAGCTGTAAAAGACAATATATGAAAAAACATTCTTAAATAAAAGAAGAGCACCATCCCATGAAGCTGATTTCCAGATGTTTGGAAACATTAGAATTTCCTGTCAGTACATTTAGGTAACATTAAAATGGGGTTAACTTTCCATTCTGCCAACCCTCTTCAAAGATGAAAGAGAGTTCTCTGCATAAATTGTCTTATCTGTAATTCACTGAAGTAAACTGTGGAATCAACTTTTGTAAGAAGCAGTAGTTTCCTTTTGCTAGTACTGTAGCTACCAAGCAAACTTCTCTTAAAATTAATATTTCCCTTAGAATTTATATTTAAAACAAAATGAAGTCTGTTTTAAAATACTGTGTTTTAATAGATATAAAGCGCTGGATGAGATATAGTTCAGAAGTTTTTCTTTTTCATTTATACTGAACATTATAGTACTTGTAATGAACCATAAATTATGGTCACAGTACACTTTTAAATCCTGTTTAAGAATAGGGTTGACAGTTTTGGCTGGATGTATTCCGGGAGATTTCATCACATGATGTAATCTTTAATTAAAGATTTAATTAATCTTTAATTCCTGGAGACTCCAGGGCATTCCTGGAGGATTGGCAACCCTATTCCAGAAAGTCCCTGTTTGTAGGTTTGGAACTCAGCAAGTTAACATCATATGTAATATCTGCTGTGACCAGAAGAATCCAACTTGGAATTTACTAGTTTTATTGAAAATGGAGAGGGAAAATACAGTTGTTACAACAATAAAATCTCTGCAACCAAATAAAATAGCTGATTTACTAAAGGAAGAAAGATATGATTTTTTACATTTCATTGTTTACGTGGAATGTTTATAGAGGCTTTATCTATTTTATGACATTCATGTCTTCCCATTCACTAGAATTTTTTAGATGTTTGTGGGGAGATTCCCAAGTTGTTGTTCCCCATTTTTTATGAAAGAAAAACTTTCTTGACCTTGCACAGGTAAAGGTCATAGTTTTGCAGCTTTTCAGAAATATAAAGTATGTATATTTTCATGGGGATGGGGGTGATTACATATTCTTGATTTTTTTAAAATTAACTTTCTGATTGTTTTTATGGATAGTGTAACTACTATAGAAAGCCACCTTTTGTTGTTTTAACAATGTGAATTTTATGCATTTATGAACAATGCCCAAGATAGTAATTGGGATGACAAAAATGGATTTTTGGTTAAGTAATAGCTGTCTGAAGAACTGATTTTGTAAATGAATTTTCATTTTTCTTTGAGTGGTATGATTCTTAAGACATCCACTTTATACAAACATGAAACTTCAGTAACCTTATGTAAGGATTTAAATATAAGAATTTAGGCCAAAAATGTAAAACTCGGCTGACTAGAGATGGGATTACTCAAGTGCTTCAAGTTAAACATAAGATTAAATGCTCTGCTGAATCCTGTGGCTGGAATTTTCAAAGGAGCTTAGGGGCTTCTCTAGATGGTGAGTTACTGCACAGCAAGCCATATGGAACTACAGCACAACAACTTGCTATGCAATAATATTCTTTGTGGCACTCCAAAACTTTCACTGCTCTATAACACTGTCTGTGCTGGTGTACTGCACATTCACAACATGATTTGCCATGCAATAAAATGTAGACCTCGCCTTAGAAAGTACGTCATCCCACTCTCACTAAACTTCAGTGAGAGTTGAGTACCTCGTTTCCTTTGGCATCATTGAAAATCGCAACGTAAACTGATATTTAGCTCCTAAATTAGCCCTCTGATTACCCAAGGTTTTGAGCACCCATGGCTTTTGTTGACTTCAATTCTGGGCAGCCACATTTTAAAATGTTTGCCATACTTCAAAACAGATTGTTTTATTAATTTTTATTATCCATTTTTCCAATGGAATCTCATTAAAAAGTTACTTTAATATAAAGGTTCTACATTCTAGCTACCTAATAATTCAAAGAGTATCTTTAGAACACAAATTCCTTGTCTCCTGAGAACTGTCTTATAATGAGGGAATACTATAATTAGTTTCTTTACACAGTAGTTTTGTTGTGTCTTGAAAAAAGTTATGATTAAATATTTAGAATTCTTACTAAAATGCTGAGATATAATATTTAAGGTATTCATTTATTCCTCACTCCTCTTATATCATTGCTAACAGCATGAAACAGTTTCATGCCAAGTAATTTTTATTCAGTTTGTTGCCTGTTTTTAAAGCTGTTTTCCTTCTTATTCCTATTTTGAGAGGTTCTCTTATTTTTAGGACCTTTTGAAGTCATCCCAGGAATATAAAAATAGAACATCTGTGACAGATCTGTTTTAAACATATTTCACATTTCAGGATCGAAGGAGATCTGGTGGTTTGTGGTATTCGCTTGTTAATTTCTTGATGAATGGGTAGAAAGGCCAACAAGTGCTCTCAAGACAGCAAGTCTTCTGAAGATAGATGATCTCAAATAAATTCTATTCCCAATCAGTTTTTGATTTGTTAGGTGTTAAACCATTTCTTTGTAAGGACAGTGTTTACAAGCCTTGTAATGAGACAGCCCTCTGAGACCTTACCTCCTTTTGCTGTAATTTTGATAAATGGAACTCTAATTCATAAAGGATATAGTGATTGAAGGGCAACTTTGGGTCTCATAGACTTTCATTTAGATAAATGTTTGGTACAGTACAGCAAAACTAAGGTGCACTCAACAAAGTGATAAATTTAAAGAACAGACAACCCAAAGCAGCGCCTATCAAACCAAGCAGCACGGTTTGCTATATTTCTTGTAGATAAATGTATGTTTAATATTGTAAAACAAAATTGATTTTAGGAAGATTTATCTAAATTGTTGAGATCCAAATTTGCCAAACTAACCTAGTGCTTTCTACTACATTACATTTCTTATGTTGCTGCATTGTAGTATTTCTGTAACAGGATAACTGCTGGCAGTGTGACAGGCAAGTTAAAATAGACTAGATTTCAGCCTCTGCGTCTGAGGTTTGCCTTCAAGTTCTCCTGGTACCAGCAGTACACTTTTGCTGATTTATTAAATAATAATTTTACACACAAATAATTTTGGTGAAGTGAATTAATCTGCAATTATACCCAGCTATTACTTTTGGAGAATTTCAGTTCTTATGAAAGTGAGAAGCTTTTATAACATAGACTAGAGCAGGAACAGTGTGGGGGAACAATCTGTGCACACTTCCTCCTACCATGCTGTCAATTCATCTCAGGAATGATCTACAGCAGTGGTGTCCAATACGTTCACCACTAGCCACGTGTGGCTAATAGGCTATTGAATTGAGGCTAATGCATGTGGCTTTTTCATAATCTGACTAATAAGAAAAATTCAAAACCACAAGTTTGGCTAGCAGTGTGGCTATTATTGAATTTCTATTGGACACCGCTGGCTACAGCACTGTCACTATTCCAGTACCAAGACGTTTCTAAGCAGAGACTACTTGTGGCAAGTGATGCTAAATTATGTGTCTTGTGATAGGGTCGAATATACACAAAATTCTAATTTAGCTCGTAACACTCAGTGCACTTGTGACCTAAAGTAGATATGCTACTGTACTACATTACTCCCTTTTCCCAAACTTTGCCTCTAGTCATTTTTTGTGGACTTTTATTGTTAAAACGTAGTACGTGGCTGGATATTTTAAGCCTTTCACCTTTTGATCATTGATTCAAATTTAAACCAAGGCAGCAGTAACAGCAAGTTGTTGCCATCTGGTAGACGTTCAGTGGCCTATGCAAAATGAGTTGATGGTCTTGCTCCAGTTGCTCAGGCGACATCATAAAAACTATCGCTGCAGTTGTTGCTAATTGAGACCCTTTTGTACAATCTCAGCAGAAATGGCAGCAATTGAAAGAGCATGGAAACTA